>OW121763.1:29269200-31669200 GCA_933228765.1 Miltochrista miniata
AGAAAATTGGTTTGCCGTCACGTAATATTATAGGTTTTTGGCTCTTCAACTCAAAAGGTTGCCGACCCCTGGTATAGATGACACATCACTATTCACCATGCCTAGGCATCTACTTATCTCAGTAAATCGGCCCTAGACAACACAGCCACACACAGCGTTTATCTTCAAGTACCTACCTATCTTTGACTGACTCATCGATCAATCCACAGTTTAAACTAATAAAACTAAAAAAAAATATGTAAAAACGACTCACTTATACTCATATAGACCCTACGAGGTCTTTGTAGTTTAAGATAAATTAAAAATAATGTTTTGTATATTATGTCTTGAACAATTAAAAAAAAAAAATAAAAAACTTAAAGAAAAAAAACAGCTCTCGGCTTTCGGACCAAACTTTTCAAATATTGGTTGATCTCACGTAACGTGGACCTTCACCTATTTGTTTAACTAATAAAATTATATTATGTACCAACGTGTAGATACTATTTTGAATAAAACGTGTTGGATGACTTTAAAATTATGGTCATGTAAAATTTACAGAAATATTACCATACAATCATAGCGTATAATATAATACAGATATTTATATCTACCTTTCCCGAAGATCAAGGCAGAGCTATACCTACGAACACGAGGTCACTACAGATCAAATATCAGAAAATACAAGAACAATTTTAAATATCAATTTTAGACTCATCTTGTATAATATTTACCTACCTACTACTATCATTAAAAATCGCAACACCATTCATACGTCTATTCATACTAACTGAATATCATTCCACAGTGGCAACCTTCACGCCAATAAATAAAAGTAGGTAACTTTAAGGTTATTTTAACTTGCAATATTTTTACACTCATCAACACTATTCAGGTCGTGGTGACATGTCTGCTAATAATTACATACCGAAATCATAAATCAGCTGAGAAACAAAAATTCCAATACACTGCAGACATATTTCAACTGAAAAGTATCCACAGTGGTCACATATCAACTGACCACGATTTGCGTGGCGACTAACCAAGGAATGTGTGGTCACATGCCAACTAGCAATTATAAGGCTAGGGTCATGAGTCATGTGACCACGGTATGCATGGTCACATGTCATCTGACCATGGTGTGCGTGGTCACGTGTCAGCTGAAAAATATCTTCGAATCGGTTGAGGCGGCGGTGGTTGTCCAATGGTTTCGTCAATCCTGTCGGCCTCGGTGCGCATGTGTTCAGCGTCGTGAATGTATTGTGGAAGCCGAGTTCGTAACGTCTCTGGCATGAATAGTACTGATATTGCTGCACTGCCACTGCAGATGGCGTATAGTAGAGCTTGAACATACATATTCTGAAAGTTAAGAAAGAGATTATATCATTATTTTTTTGGATAGACTAAGGGCATAGAAAGAGCCCTGCCGATATCTTCGGATCCCCAACCAGTTTTACATCGAAGTGGTGCACCTGCTGACTAACAGACGAGGTCATGACGAAAAGAAGGTAAATTCAAAAGAATTCTAACCTGTTTGGCTAGTATAATGTAACCCAGTGATGTAATACCGATATCGTAATCCAAGCCTTTTTATATGTGGAACAATCAGTAAAAAGCCTACATAGGTACTTACCAAAAGTGGTGTCTGAGGAGCCAGCACAGACCCAAGTCTTCCTACAAGCGAGCAAGCAGCCAAAGCGGAACTTCGAGCGTATGTGGGGTACAACTCTGCAGTGTACACATATAGAGAGTTGAAGGCGAACGTGATCGCGAGCTTGCCCAAGAAGAACAGACCCATCCTTGTGCTGGTGTTAGCTGTAACAATATTAAAATCATACAGAATTCGCGGGAGATTGTGACTTTGGAAGTAAGTATTGAGAAGCTCGGGAATCCCGCGGGTATTGCCAGGAGAAACGGCTCGTCTTAGTTTTGAGGCACAAGCCAGAGAGAGGTTAGGATTGTATGCGGGAAAAGAGGTAAGTCTTGTATTACGGCACGAATGGACTATCACTAGACGATGACAATGGACTGCAATTGACTGAGCTGATTAATTGTTGTTGAATATCATCAGGGGTCAATGCTAAATATTATTTTCAAAATGTTAGCAAAGATAACTTCGTCTCCAATGTCTGGAGGTCCATACTAACCTCACTAGCAAACTGATATAAAACTTACAAACTGTTGAAATTCCACATGTCCAATGTCGTCTCAACTCACAGCAGTCAATAAAAGTGAACTCCGGGTTTTGGATGTAGTGGAACCTCTTCATGGGTGTCATAAGGCCCGATCGAGATCATTGTGGTTGAGAGAAGGAAAATTATAGCAACCTAATACGAAATGTTTGGCAGATCCAAGAGTGGACTATGATTGGCTAATTTAATTGGTTAATCGACTGGGTCTTTATGCAAAAACAGTAAGAAATTGGTGTATCTTACCAGTAAAGAATGGAGAAACACACGCCACTCCGCATAAAATAAATGCAAGAAATATGCACAGCCTGCGTCCGATTCTTTCCAGAGCCATCATGATGAGCAGTGAGGCAGCTATCTCCATCGACATGTTGAGGGCAAAGTTCACGTATTTATTCCCCGATAGGGACACAGAATTGATTGTCAGGCCGTAGTATACGAAGGTTGTGGAAACCCAGCACCAGCAGCAGACTGCGAACCTTATTAAGAGTACCCGTGATCGGATGAGACTCCGCCAAGGACTTTGGTCTGAAATCTTGCTTTCGCTCTTTACTTCCTCGTTCAAGTTTTTCATTATTTCTTCGTTTACGACTATCTGAAAAGGAGAGCACATTTTGTTGAGATGTAGATGTTCGTGTGGACAGTATTCCGAAACTTTAAATAAGTTTATTCGCCACCAAATATGCATCATAGAAGAGTACACAGCGGTACAAGTAACTACCTAAGTATTAACATGAAATCGGCTTGGAACTAGATGATTAGTAGGTAAACTTGTTATTTACCTTATTCCACGCAGCAGCCTTTCTGATCACCGCCTCAGTCTTTTCGATATAGCCCTTCGAATGCATCCACCGTGGACTCTCATCCAGGAAGATGTAGTACGCTGGCAGCAAGAGAGCAAGGGAATGAATCGTCCACAGCAGATGTCGCCAATAGGGCACTCCCCAGGCGATCCACGAGAACAGAACTCCGCCTATTCCGTAGGCTACTCCTGTGGCGCATGCGAAGACTCCACGGAGAGATGGATGTGCCGTTTCTATCACTGCAAAGTTCAATAAAAAAATAACACAAAGTCTTCATTCATGTAGGTCATGTAATACTTAAACGTCAAGAGTTGCTTCTACTTTTACATTAGTACCTATCAGATTTTCAGGTAGAGCCTGTGAAAAAGAAACCTGGCTATAAAACTCATAACCATTCCTTTCGGGCTGAAGCCTGAGTACTAACGTAGTTTGATACTGGTTTATTAATCTAAAGGTGCAGCTTTATTTAAAACCATTATAAAGCCGGTGCTATGAAACTTGGCCAGTACTTAATGAGAAACTTGATCTACATAATGTGATATTTTGGGTAAACTTCGAAAAGAGACGTCGTTGTTGGCCGAAAATAATAATGATCTAGTAGTAACAGAAGTTGTTTACTAAACTTACTCAGAACATATCCAGCACTGTTAAATCCGTACCCCAGCGCTGCTTCGAGGAATTCCAGTGAGAGATACATGTGATAGTTCAATGAGAACGCCTTGATGATGCCCATGACTCCAGCGAATGCTGAAAATATGCAGAATGCTGTGCGACGTCCATAGCTGAAAATTTTTCAAATAAGTACGTACTATTTTTTTTACGTGTGTAATGTATGTGATGAGGTGATGACTCATGGATGCTACTCGTTTGAGGGACTCTCACCGACTAAAAGCACACGGGCGGTGTCCTACGATTGCCTACAGCCGAGGGCCCCGGGTAAGCCCTCGGAAGGAAGCGTGCTCTTATTGTAAAGGAAGAAAAGTCGGACAGTTTTAAGACATGCACCAAAATTTACGAGATACAAGCCACCTTTAACCTGCCATATCCGATATCAAATCGGAGTACTCACAGTAGGGGCAATAGGGCCCTACCAAAATCTTCGGGGTCTAAGCCATTTTCAGCTGCAAGTGGCGCACCTGCTGACCAAAAGACGAATGCATGCCAAGGAAAAGGAAAATTAGAAAAAAATGCTTGCACCGTCTGGTCTGCGTAGTAGCAGTAAGGCCAATTACCCTTCCAAAATGATTGGGTAAGACCTATGTCCAGCAGTGGGCGGTGATAGGCTGATTTGATTGATTGAAGAAGTACTCACGTGTCAGAAGTGTAGCCAGTAAGAAGCAGTGCGAACGGAAGTGCGGCGTTTCGCACAGTGCCAACCAATGTCCTCATCCATTCGCGGCACCCCAAGTTAAACTGAAATAAACGGGAAACCAAATTCTTTATAAGTATTTTGTTCACGGCCTAAAAGAAGTACCAAAAACTTCAAGATCTTGGATAAATAATCAAAATCAAAGAGTGCACTTCCTGCAATGAGATTTTTGCAGCCCGTCAAGACGTTAGTACCCAAACTGATCTCAACAAGTGGTGCACCTGCTGACAGGCAGACGAGGCGTCGAGGCCTAACTCCAGTCCTACCAACGATGTTAAGAAGTCCTCACAGATGCCATGCGGGAATACTACTGGCTAAAATCACTCAGTGCCCTGCCTACTGCCGGGAGTCCCAGGGACGCCCTCGGAAGGATAACCCCAGGTTTCCCAGGGCTCTTCACACTAAAGCAACTCCGTTTGTGTATTATGTCAAATAGTAACTAAGACGCGAGTGCATTCTAATCGGGACTTCTTGCAAAACGCGATAGCCTTAAAGTAAGTACCTAACTCGTTTTTCTTACCTCAACAAAAATAGTGTCCTCATTCTCGTAGACAAGCTTCTCACAGCTTACAGTGTCAACAGGATCGAAATGCTCTCTTGCGCATTCAGCATCACTACTGAGCGCGACGTAGCGCGTGCACTGCGAGTTGTTTGGTAGGAGAGATGTTGCTAACTCGTTGTCGAAGTGGACGTTGCCTCGCTCGCACTCTGGAACCACGCATCTGGAAGTGGAACAATAAGTTTCTTAGTAATTTTCCAAAGAGCCCAGGGTTCATAGGTCTCATGATGCAGTGATAAGTGACTGCGACTGCAGCGGTGAGGTTCCAGGCTCAACCGTGAGCTGTTAGGTAGAATACGTGTGGTTTTTAGCCGGTAGGAGTGTGGCATAGCATCCCTGTAGGATTTTTCACACTTAAAAAAAAAAAAAAAGAAAATGGTTCTTATCTCGGGTCAAAACAAATATTTGCGCGATACTCGTATTAGCTTAATTTGGGTAAGACGAAGATGTGTCAGTAAGCAGCATCAAAATTTATAAACATTGAATTAACTGACAAACACATAGTAACGCATAATGAATTTGAGCTAGTTATGTAAATACTACTAGCAAGGATTTTTGAAAAGGCGTCGCGTAGTACGCATATATTCTTCTTCGACGATTGTATCACACAATATCGTACATCAGCCCATATTCCAATACCGGTCCTAAGATAGTGCCTTGTGAGATACTACATAGCATTTCTTGTTTATACTGCAGTAACTACCGATTACAAAAATTGGTGAAGTGATGTGTAAACTAAATAGTGGACAAATATCACTTTTAGTATTTCATATTTATTGTTCTTTGTAAACGAGTGAAAGGAAAGCAACAGTGTTATCGTTATAAGAACCAGACAATGCAGTAGGCAATAATGTAATAAGATAACGTTATCATAAAATAATTATATCTCAACGAGAAACACGGTCAAGCAACAGACAGGAATATTAATATTTAGACTTTGTTTCAATAAGAATGTCTGATAATGGTACTTCAGACTACACCATACTATCGTGATCAAGACTAACGTCTGTATTGTCTGTAAACCATATTAATGTCTTACGCGATATTGTTGTGCTTTGAACTATTTGCTTTAATATTGTGACGTTGCTTTTCTGATGTCAACTTCTCTTTTTGAAAGTCAGAGATGGTCGTCTGTCTCTACGACACAAAGCTACGACCTTTTGATCTCTTTTTAGGGTTTCGTACACAAAGGCTAAAACGGGACTCTATTCATAAGACTTTGCTGTCCGTCTGATTCTCTGTCTGTCCGTCACGAGGCTGTATCTCAGGAACTGTGTGAGTTAGAGAGCTGTAATTTCCACAGATGATGTATTTCTGTTGCCACTATAACAAAAAAACAATAAAATCAGATAAAAAGAGAGGTACGGAACCCTCTGTGCGCGAGTTCGACTTGCAACTTGCTGGTTTATTATACCACTAAGAAAAGGGTTCTACTACGTACCTACTAATCCTTTTATGACCTCTAACCTCATAGAATAGAATAGAGTAAAACTTTATCGTCACACCATATTATACTTTACAGAAATAAATAATTGCAGATATTGTACAAAGGGCGGCCTTATCGCTAAATAGCAATTTCTGCCAGGCAACCTTGGGATGGACAGAGAAAGATATAGATATAGACAAATGGGTAGTTTAGGTGTAGAAATAATATGATACAAAATAATGAAAACATACCAGAGGTATGTAAATAAACAAAAAACTAAGTAAGTGGCTATTATAGATAGATACATCTCACATGTACACATACATATATACCTACATACATACCTACAAATATACATACATATAAATATACACATATACAAACATACACACAGACAAATATACATACCTAATTGCATACATTTCAGTGTGGAAAAAACATATCAAGCTTAGGAACCTGCTACCGGGTTAAATAGTGTTCCTTCACCAAGCGCTTAAAGACAACCATAGGCTGTGCTTTTTTAATCGTTATAGGCAGCGCATTCCACAATCACACAGCCTGTACGGTGAAAGATTTATCATAAAAACCGAAAGAGTGAATTGGCATAGCCAATACCAAGGATTCCGATGACCTCAAGGATCTTGTATGTGTGTCATTAAGGAACATGAATCGTTCTTTGGGTTAAGTTGGGGAAAGTGGATTGAATAGTATACTGAAAAGCATAGAAAGGATATGAGCATTCCGACGAAAGCGAATTGGAAGCCACTCGAGCGGTTTGCGATATTCGAATACATGATCATATTTGCGTAATCCAGATATGAATACATTTGGTTTACGGATATATGATATAAATATACTGTTGTAGCTGTAGCCTGACACTCATTTATCACGTAGCAAGATCTAACAATCAAATCAGCCGAAGGCAGTTCACTATTGGACGTAATTGTTGGCCATCTGTACTTAAATTTGGAAAAACCTAATATCAGACAGTTTCGATAAATGTTCTTAACATTGAAACACATAACTTTCCTTATCACCACAGATATGTGGTTGATTTGATCTCCGGAATGCAATGTCGCGTCTGAAGTGAAATGTTATTGTGCGGAACTATCGCGCGCTTCGATGATATTTATTGGTTTTCAGGTGTTTTTGATCAATCTGTAGTTGTACGCTTGTGAAAACTCCTCTTTCTTACCAACTGAGCGTTATGTATACTTTAAAATGTCTTTGTTACGAATCCTGATACTGCTCCCTCTCTTATCTTATAGTAAAGTGTCATTTGCTTTCAAAATCTCTATTTTGAAGTCGATTTCCTATATGAGCAACCATTCTTTTTCAGCAACCGAATCGTTGGAATGCTTCCGTTTCAGATCAGTGTTTCGTGTGAATGGTAGGCCGGTAAAGTTTTTTAAACTGTAAGACCTGTTAGTCGTATTATATTATGATTTTAGCGCCTTTTACAAATTCTGCTCGGTTAGTTCTAACATATATTTTTGTTTTTGAGAAATTATGTTTAGGAATATAGTTACCTATATCATTTATACTCTGGATTGTTAGCACTTGATGGAACTTGTTGTAATTCACCATTCAAAGTCACACTTCTACTTTTCTATTATTTAATCACATTATTATTAAGTAAAATTAAGTTTAAATAGTGGAGAAGTGTGCGTTTGAATAATGGAATATACCTAGTTACAGAATTTATTACTTTAGCACCTGGTAACGGAGATACCCTCTATTATGCTTGACTAACAATATTACCTCAACTTGTGTGTGTAATGCCCCTCTGTCTATATTTTCGAGGATATTAGCGTGATTGTATGTTTTATTATCTTATACACTAATATTATACAGAGGACAGATTTGATTCTATGTTTGCAATCAATAGGCTCCGAAGCTACTGCACTGATTCGAGAAATTCTTTGACTGTTAGGAAGCTGCACCATCCCCGGTGAACACAGGCTATATTTTATTCCCATATTCCCACGGGCACGGAAATAACGCGGGTGAATACGCGTGACGTCCGCTACTAAGTGATAAACCAGTTTTCTTTCTTCGCTATAAATAAATGTATAAGAAAAATTCCATGTAGGGAGCAGTTGGCGATAGATACAATTTATTTATAGTACATAAATACGTCATATATCTGAATCGGTGAGAAGAAATCACATTCATCAGCGTCGCTGCTAACACAAATCTTATCTGTGTCTGATAAGCAATGTTTCTGACCTCGAACCAACATTATCTTTTCAAGACATCTGCTTTTTAGGGTTTCATAGCCAAATGGCAAAAACGGAATCCTTATAGATTCGTCACGTCTGTCTGTCTGTCTGTCTGTCTGTCCGTCTGTCTGTCCGTCCGTGTGTCCTAGCCACTTTTCTCCGAAACTATAAGGCCTATGATATTGAAACTTGATAACTAGATGTAATCTGTGAACAGCATTAAGATTCTTATGTAAAACTAGAAAAAAAGCAGTAAATTTTGGGGGTCCCCATACTCAGAACTGAAACTCAATTTTTTTTTCATCAAAACCATACGGGTAGGGTATCTATAGATAGGTATTCAAAAATGCTATTGAGGTATCTAACATCATATTTTTCTAAACTGAATAGTTTGCGCAAGAGACACTTCCAAAGTGGAAAAATGTGAGCCCCCCCCCCTCTAAATTCTAAACTAAGAGAATGATAAATCTAAAAAGAAGATATGATATACTTTGCCATACTATAATAAATACTTACTCTATACTTATAATAAATCTGTGGAAGTGAAAATTCTGTACATCGAAAATATAAAAAAAATAAATGGCAGGGTGTTATTAAACCGACACCGCACCCAAAACTGTGATTAAAAAAAATTTTGTCTGTCTGTCTGTCTGTTTGTTCAGGCATCACGCAAAAACTACCCGTTCAATTACGATAAAACTTGGTATAATTATTCTTTAATATCCTGGGCACCACACTGGGTACTTTTTATCCCAGAAAAGTATACTTATTATAAAATAAAAAACGAACTTAAATCGTATAACGTTATTATAAATTATTGCTTAAACGGTTGTTTGTTACAATTTGAATAAAGTAATGTTACCATTTTTGCAAATTCGACCTCCAAATGTATAAAAAAGGAGGGTCAAGTTTGTATGGGACAACGCGATTCCTTGGTCCGATCTACTTAAAATTTGGCATATGGCATTATTAACATAATTGATGTAAGACGTGTTCCTTATTTTATTAAAATTTATACGTAATCGACCTAAAAAGGGAATGTAAATTATTTTGGAGCTGATTTTCCCCTGAGTTGATATCAATACTCCTTAAATACTCTCAATATGTCAGTTGAGTTGCCCCAGAGTATTAAACCATATCTAAGTATAGACTCAACATAACCATGATAGGCTGTTAGAGCGGTTTTCAAATTTACTGTTCGGCGCAGTCGTCTCAAGACGAAAACGAAACGGTTAACTTTTGTACATATGGTTTGCAAATGAGCTTTCCAGTTACAGTGCTTATCTAACATTATGCCTAGAAATTTAGTTTCCAAGGCGGTTTCTATGTCTATGCCTCGGTATGTAATTTTCAAGGGTGTATTGTTTGTTCTGTAGTTTTCAAATTGGACGATTTTTGTTTTGTCTAGGTTTGCACTAAGATTATTTTTGTTCAACCAATCCATTATGAGATCAATAGCGCTCATGACAGCTTCATCCTTGTAGTCAGCCACCACAACTGATATGTCATCCGCAAATAATGTGCAATGGTGATTTGTGACTTTGGGTATATCGTTAATATAGAGAAGGAAGAGCAGAGGGCCCAATACGCTTCCCTGAGGTACACCTGTCTCATTTATCTCAAAGCTAGACCTAAATAATGTCACAAAACGCCGTTCATCAATGCGATCTATTTCTACACATTGGCTTCGATTTCGCAAGTAGCTACTGATCCATTCTAGTGCTCTACCCCGGAGTCCGTATCGTTCACATTTATTAATTAAAATTTTGTGATCCACGGTATCGAACGCGCGGCTCATGTCGAAGAATATTGTTGAGACCTGTCTTTTATTGTCAATATTTGTTGTTATATTTCGTATCAAGTTAAAAGCAGCTAGCGTGGTAGATTTTTTTGCCTGAAACCCGTTTTGTTCTTGAGCTATGAGATCAAACTTTTTTATAAAATTATTGATCCTGACATACATAGCTTTTTCAAATACTTTTGACCGAACTGAAACCAACGTAATGGGTCTCGGAATTGCTGAATAAACATTTTAGAGCTACTTGCTACACGTGTGTTAACCTCCTCTACGTCATTTGTTGGTTCATAGACACTTTGAACCAGTTGTAACCTTTCCTCGCATTTTTTCAGGTGTTCTAATCCTTCGGTATAGTGTGCCTGTATGTTGCCAAAGTAGTTCATAGTTATGTATTTATGAGATGACAACACTTCCTGTTCCTGTAATCGTTCGTGCTTAGTCTGAACCCGCTGGAAAACTTCATCAAGTGATTTTCTTCTGTCATCAATATATTTTTGGGTTTTCCTTACCGCAGAGTCCTTTTTTATGTTAGTAATTATCCTCCTGATTTCATAGAAATCTGCTTCCTGGCTCTTGATTATTTCGTTAATGTCCGGTATCTCCATGTTGCTCTTCTTTCTTCCTGCCTAATGTCCCTACCCTAGGAAAGTCCGTACTTGTCACCCCTGCTCTTCTCGTTTTCGTACGTGATGATGCGACTTCTCAATCAATTGATGGAACCCGCTTGTGGGAAATCAATGACCGATCCGCAACGAGATGCTATAGGGTAAACAGGTACAACGTACTCCAGATTCCTGACTAACTGGTGCTTTATTGAGTACACCAGCCGGCAGTCGTCTGAAGGGTAGGTCCGTACCTTCAATTCCTACAGGAGAAGAGAGGACCGCGATGTTATTTATTTATTTTTTGCTCGAAGGACCAATGTACAGCCGTCACCCAAATTGTAACCGACTGTACGCGCACAACTGTAAGGTAAGAACCTACGGAGCCCTACCTAACACGCAAGTCCCTATTGAACCCTTACGTGCCTAATTCGCTAAGGCTCTGTTCTACCCTATAGTGTGATTTTAACCCTAACGTATCTACCTAACACGCTAAGTTCCTAACGAACCCTAACGTCCCTAGTACCCTAAGGCCCTAGCCTAGCATATACAGGGTGAATTTTTCAAAAGGGATTGGATGGCCAAATCCGAAACTATAAGGAATAGCGAAAAATGCTCAAAGGAGTCACGAGCCCGATTTTGAAGAAACTTAAAACCTCATCATTAGATTTTTTAAAAACCCATTATCCTAGCTGGAAATCGAACCCATTGATTTTGAAAAAAAATACACACCCTATATTATTGCACCGTAAGATAGTGTTGCTATAAAGGATCTTATTCTGGGAAATAATGGCATACGGCAAACTAAAGGAAAGTACTCATCTTTAACAAAGTGCAATTTATTTTCCTTACGTTAACTGATTAATTGTTCAAAATGTAGACCATTGTTTTCAATACATAGCTGGATTCGAGACTTCAAGGATCGTACTGCATTCGATATTATTGATTTCGTTTAGAATATTCTCCAAATAGTCATCCTGAACATAATTTAAAACACGGAATAGTTACTATCTATTGTGGGATTTCGAACGAAACGAATTATGATACAAAATTTAGGTACATGAAATATGAATTCTATTAAAATTCTACACTTTCCTTAAATTTGCCGTATATCATTACTTCGCAGAATTTGATCCTTATCAGCGACACCATCGTTTGGTGTAATAATAAAGGGTGTGTTTTTTTTTTCAAAATCAATAATACATAGATAGATAGTTACGGGATGCCTGCACCATGCGACCTAAGGTGGCAGACGGATGGTTGGAAGGATGTCCAGGATGCGGAGAGATTACTCACTGCCAATCGCAAAGACTCATACGACTGCTGAGGCTAAGGGTGTCTTGGCCACAGTGAGGGGTAGTGGTGGTAGGTGAGGTGGTTGGCCTATTCTTCAGATTCGCCGCTGAACACCATAAAGGGTAGTGGTCGACCCACAATTATATCAGCACTGAAGAATAGACCGGAGGGAGTGAGTCAAAGTCGGGTGAGACGTAATGACTGATTTATTTACAAAATAATTGTTCTTATATATTAAAATTATCCTAAGTACACAAGTATGGGTGTTTATTAGTGTGCCATCGGCGTAAATTGCCTCTGCAGTAGTTTAAATCTTGGTCAAATATTTTGATGATTACAGCCGACCTTTGGAGCGCAGCTGAGTGATGAGTTGCAAATTTGATTGCATTATGTTCTTAATTGAACAATAGTTCCTCAATAAAGATTTGCAGTCTTTTTGTGAAGTGGTCTCACAGTAGAGATTTTTAGGTTATCTGGAAAAATACCCTGTGCAAATGACTGATTCACCAGGTAACACAACACTTCTGATATTTCTAAGCTGCATTGTTTCATGATAAATGTAGAAACATTGTCATATCCTACTGTATTTGTATTCCTGAGGGACTTTATAATATTCACTATTTCAGATGTGGTTACAGGTTTTAAAAATATTGTGGAGTCAATTGCATTTATATGTGAGTAATTTGGAGTGTATTTTTTTGTTGAGTTACTGAGAGACAGGAAAAAACGATTAAACACATTTGCAATTCGTGTCGCGTCCCTTATAATTTCCCCATTGTACGAAACTAATTCGATGTCTTGTCTATTTAAGTTTCTGTCAGTTCCGTTTTTTATAATTTTCCATGAAGCTCTACACTTGTTACGTGAATTATTTATATAAGATTTATAATTATTCGAGATTAAGAAGAAAATTCGAAGATGGCTAGCCAGGAATAATGAAAGACCACGCTTCAGGTAGTGTCCACTGTGCATTAGAATGAACGATTGTCAGCAGCCCTAAGCGACTGGTCATGGAAGGTATGAACTTTATTCTATAGTGCTGGCTGCATTTGGGGCAGGACACAGACTCACTAAGTCATTCTAAAATACGGGAATGGCCTCTACGAAGATTACATTTGACAAGTAAAAAGAGCCATTAAAATGAAGATGAACGCTTAGCAAATGAAATTTACATGGTTATTAAGTTAACAGGCCTTGGTTGGATCATCTGTATTATGAGCACAAATTCTACCGTAGTTCGGTTTTCCTATACGTCGTAGGCTTACAGTATGACTGGGACTACCTGAAGAAGGAACTAAGTTACGATGTCAATTGCTTAGAAGAGAAGTTGAGTCAAGTAGTAGTCTAGCCAATGAATTAAGAAATGTATTTAATAATAGTAGTTTATGACACTGTTGCATAATGAGGGTTCTTATAACACGAGTGTGTTTTAAAAAAACGAGCCGTAGGCGAGTTTTTTTATAGTATCACACGAGTGTTATAAGACCAAGTTATGTACAGTGTCATACACTACTTTATCTACTCTCATACTATAATACCTGATTTCATTTTGTTGTGATATATAGTTGCTCCTTGATTTCGCCGGTAACAGGTTCATGGTCATGTTTGACGCAGTTTCCAGAATGTCTGGTGGTGTACAATTACCACCATCCTCGCTTTAAGACATGTTTTTACACAAAAACTAATTTATTTTACAAACAAAACCAAACTTTGTTTAATTTAAATGTAAAATGTTGGCGCCAAGGCGCAAACATCGATTGCGCATGCGTGTTTCTTTTTTTTTTTTAGGCTGCGGAGACCATAGATTTAGGATTTTTCGCTACTCTGGAGACATAATTTTTTTTTAAAGTAGAGGTTCAAACTTATTTTTCAGCTGGAGATTGTTTATGGTGTATCGTAATGATTAAAAAGTTTTATTATGATATAGGTGTCCATACAAGACCTGTATCGTAATAAAACTTTTTTTTTGGCCTGTGCGTAATGTTTGTCATAATAGTATTGATTTCAATTTTATAATCTTTGTATTATAGTATCAGAGTAGATAAATAAATTTACATAACTCATATAATATGTATTATGAATTTGATAATCAGAAATCTATCTATCTAACTACTATTACGAATACGAATGTTTGTGAGTGTGGATGTTTGTTACTCTTTCACGCTGTAACGGCTGAACGGATCTGGCTGAAATTTGGTACCTACAGAGATAGGTTAGAGACAGTGAAGGAACCAAATTTCACGCAGGCGAAGCTGCGGGCATCAGCTAGTGTCCACTGTGCATTAGACTGCCTCTGTGGCGCGGTCGGTAGTGATACCGCTTGCGGCGCTGGAGGTCGTGGGTTCGATTCCCACCGGAGACAAATATTTGTGTGACCCATAAATATTTGTCTAAAGAGTCTGGGTGTTTCTATGTATAATATGTATGTATTTAAAAGTATATAAGTATTAATATCCGTGGTCTGATACCCATAACACAAGCAGGTTATTCCTAGCTTACTTTGGGATCAGATAGCGTTGTGTGAGATGTCCGTGAATATTTTTTTTTTATTTTTTTTTTTTTGCCATAAAAACTACCAACGAAAATTGGTTTGAACGAGATAGAGCAGGTAGTTTTTTTTTAATACGTCATAAACCGCAATTTTCGGTGAGAAAAATCACTACCACTGCGAACGTGTTAAAACATCAATCAAAGTTACAACGAACTATAAGAACTTTTATATTATGTTACTTGCTGCTACGAAACCCTTCATGGGCGAGTCCAACTCGCACTTGGCCGGTTTTTTTTTATTTTAGTGCTATCATCATTCTCTGAACGTACCTATGTCCTAAGCTTGATTCGTGGCCTCTATGGAAACACTTTATAACGTTGAAGAAGCAAAGCAGCTCATATTTAGTTATTTACACACTTTTACTTGCTTTATTCCAATTTCTAAACGTTCTCTTCTCACCGATCTGCTCGTAGATATTTGTAATAGATATTTGCAATACTACTGTGCCTTGGTATATCTCCTTGGTATATTTTGGTATATTTATTGTTAAACATCGTATTCGATAAGTCAAGACGAGCTATTTTCTTTTTACGTGTAGAAATACCTCTTGGAAGCTGTGCCAACTATCGACTAAAGCCACGAATTAAGCCCTGGAAGGTATGCCCCAGTAAAATTAAGAAGTACCTACTTGGAAAATTTTAAATAAATAATAAAAAATATCCACACTCTAATGGGATAGGCTGCCAGTCTCTAAAAATCTCTGACGTTGCAAAAGTCTAATAGTAGGGGAGCCCACGATGCTAAATGGGGATTTACTCGAGCGTCGTATTGGGATGCAAAGCTTAGATGATATGAAGAAAAAAATGTTATATGATATTATACCTTTACATCGGTGGGGGAAGCGGCTATAGATTTTTAAATATGTAAAAAAAAACTGTTGCATGGACATCCTCGAGCGCATCAGATATTGATAGCATCAATTCTCTACGTATTTTTAATAATGTACGTATGTTAATCTGATCGTTAGCATGATGCGGGTGGTTGTATTTAAGGGTTGAAAATGAAAAAAAAAACAAAATATTCGAGCGCGTCAGATTTTCTAAGGGAGTGTTAAGTGCACCAAAAAAAAGCTCTCATTCACTAATCTGACGATTTCGATGGGACGCAAACTCGCGGCCATTTTCACAATGTGCAAAAAAAATTCGCCATTTTGAAATACTCAAGCGCGTCAGATTAAGATATATATGGTTCATCTTTATGTTCTAAACGTACTGTCTCATAATCTGACGATTATCTAGAGGGATTGGCCTGATCTGACAAAAAAAAATTAGAAAAACGGTTCACCTTAAAGGCCATCCCTGCAACTTCCCGCTAATTCCATTCCTGGGCTCTTAAAATTGTACTTATGACATTTTTGAGCTCAAAATAGAATTTATGTGATATTTTGAGCTGGCTGAGTTCAAAGAAATAATATTTCTATGCATTTGAGCTCTCTCAGCTCGAAAGTCTGATAGAAGTTTCATAGAACACTATTTTTGGAATTTTCAAACCGCAATAACTTTTGAATGGATAACCGATTTTCACGCGGTTGGCGGCATTCGACGCAGTTTTATCATCCTCATAAGTAATTTTGCAATTTTAATTGATCGAACCACAAATTTCAGAGTAATCCCGAAAAAACACTTTTTCGGGTTTCTTTCGTTCACGATATCTCTCGAACGAATCAACCGCTTTTGACCAGCTTGGTGGCGATCGACGCAGGTACAATCGCAAACAAAAGTACTAAGCCTAAAAATTCATTTTATCGATGCTGTTGCGTAATTTCCAGGACATAGATGTGAATAGGTCAATATTAATTCTATACTATTATTAAAAGTAAGTAGTAGTAGTAGTACGAACGAAGTTCGTAGACGCAAAGATATTTGGCGCATAGTGTAACTTTATCGACGAATTTTTGTTATTTCGGCTTGCAGAAATCGTCAGATTATATATTTTTCATTATTCTTGAATTATTTCCTTCAAAATAAAAAAAAAATTAGCTACGCTCGAGAATGTCGAGATGACGTTTTTTTACAACTTTGTTGCCCTCCCCTTTTTTTACGTCACTCTCAAATTGTCAGATTAGTGGAAATATACACTTTTTAGGATGTAATTAACTCACCCTACCTTAATCTGACGCGCTCGAGAATTTCTGATGGTCAATTTTTTTTTACTAATCTGACCCTGTATCCTTCACGGGCGGCCTTATATATGGGCCTCATGTTTTGTGGAGGTACTTAACCGGGTACAAGGTATCCCCGTGTATATTAATCTGTCACGCTTTAGTAAATCCCGAAATCCCTTCTAGGGCTCCCCTACTATAATAGATAATATCTATCGATCAGGTAGTCCGTATGCTTGTTTTGTTTTATTCCACTTATGTGGCATTCTACCATACTGCCCACCAGAAGGACTGGTGGTCACCGCAGTCTATGAACGTTTGCAACACCAGAGAGAAGTCGAGCAACAGCAGCGCGAGTGTGGCGCACACTCGCGATGCCGACCCTGTAAAAACATTCTAAGACCCCTTTTGAAGAACCCCATACTCTAGGAACTTGGGAAAACAGAGGAAGGAAGATCGTTCCTCAACCTAATCATGCGCGGAAGAAAGCCCTATCGGATCTAACCGTGCTCGAATGCTCCGGACGTAGAGTGTGAGGATGAACTCCCTGCCCGTGGCGAGCGGTGCGATGATAGAAGGTAGCCGTGGAAATCAAATCAAACAATTCCTCAGAGCACATACATACAATTGTACAGGCGGTAGAACACGCATAAGGAGGCAAAATCTCTTTGTCGCGAAGAGTTTCCACCTCACCAGTAGGACTGTTGACAACTCTCATAGCTCGGCTTTGCACTTTGCACCGAGTTAAATGGACGAAGCTCATATTCCGATGCCCCCGCCCCTCTGGGCGGAGTACACTGAAACACTGCTACTCTATAAGTCGCAAGTGCGGCCGCATAAGGAGTACTACTGTCACCCGCAAGTGCAACCGCATATGGAGTACCATTCTGACCTATAGAGCAGGGCTTCCTAAACTTTTAAGACAACGGAGCACTAGTTAATTACCTTTTATTTTATGGAACCCCACCGAGCGACATCCTTCCCAGAGGCCGATAGACTTAGGAGAACTCGGGTGGGAAAGCGTAATACACGTCCAGACCTGCCATGAGGACCTGGCGCTCTTGCGCCCACCAATGTGTGGAGCGCTGTGTACCCGCTTTTTCCTCGCGCTGGCACAGCGGTGGTTTAAAGTGGTGGTGGCGATCCATCGACCATCAAGTACGAGCCCCAGATACTTCATCGAGGGCTCGATGCCTATGCTGACGCCCCCTACCAGTATGCTGGATCCGGCAGGTGGCCCCTTCCGAGGCCCGTGAAAGCACAGAGCCTCGGATGTATGAAGGGCGACCTCAAGACCCAGTCACTTTATTCGACTCACTTCTTTTCTTTTTTTTATGAGTGGAACTGCTACATGGATGCTATGCCGACTAAAACCACACAATGCCTTACAACAGTCTATGGCCGGAAGTCCCGGGTAAGCCCTCGGAAGCATGTCCCAGGGTATCACCGCGGCCTCGCCTAGATGGTTCGGGTACTATCCCGCGTCTGGTGTGGCGACTCACTACAAGAGCCGGAGATCTCGCCGACCCGGCCCTAGCCAACTCGGGTAATTTATACCCGAGACGAGGAAAGATCAGCTTTGACAATACAGTACGCACCATTATCTGCGGAGACCCTGAGGGCCCATAACGTGACTAGAGACCCCGAAGAAGCTGTTGACCGTCAGAGTGACGTGAGGGCCCTGCACGATCGCCGTTGAGGCGACATGTCGCACCTCTCCATAGGACTTAAAAACGCGGGCCCTTGCGTTGTTGTTTTTTATGGTGCAAGGAGGCGTGGAGCAGGTCAATGGCCTGTGCCTCATGAAATCGAAGCTCGGATTCTAGGTCCGCCAAGAACTTTTTTTCAAATTCAAATTCAAATCCTACATTAACAACGAAGGTTCGCCACAATCGGGGGGATAAAACCGGTTACGAACGAGCCACTATAGAGAATATGACAATTTCTACTGTGTGTTGTCACAGATAATTACCGGGGTTCGGGTGCTTCGGTAAGTATCTGTGACGAATACACTGGGAGATCACGGCCGAGGACCAACACTGCGAAAATCACAGCGTGAAAATAACACTGCCTAAAATCAGCGCCTCTGGCTGTTCTTTTCATAATACTTACATGGATTGTGTACCCCTTAAACTCATTGTTATTTTCAGGATGGTAATCGGACATAGATTTTATATCTACCAACCTTTTTTTTTTTTTTGTTTAACGTGAGGGAAAATCCTCATAGGATGTTATGCCGGACTCTTACCGACTAAAAAACCTCACGCCACGCCTAACAGCCTATGGTTGAGAGCCCCGGGTAAGCCCTCAGGAAGGATGTCCCGTGAAAATATCTACCAACCTGTTCAGTTGTAATAGATTTCCTTTCATTCATAACTCTAGAAGAAGTTATGTATACACATACACGACACAATTCAAAAGCCTACCTAATTTATATCTCTCTACGGAAATAGATGCTGATTACCCCTACAATAGTAGTTTTAGGTTTAATAATATTAATGGAGTTTTTCTCATTACATCACATATTTAGCGTTTTTCAACATAATTTTGGCGGAACCCTAATGCCTACTCCACGGAACCCAGTTTGGGAACCGAGGCTATAGAGAACCAGTGTTTGCACCGCAGTGAAGTAACGCCGCGCCCTGTTGAGCACATCGAGCTTTTTGGACGCCAGCTTGGCCTTGTCCTCCAAATGACTGCGTGACTGAACGTCACTGGAGATGTCAACGCTAAGGATCCCCATACTTTTAGCGATGGGAAGATATGTGCTCTGAAATTGAGGCGCTGCGAAAGGTAAATTGGATTTTCTTCTTTCTTTGTTTGTACAAATGTAAACGAAAAACTGTTGTGTACATGTGTTTTTATTGTTTTAGTGACGTAAACAAGTTAATAGACACAATAGTAACACAAACTGGAACAATAAATAGTATAAAATTATCTAGATAGTTGAACTAGGACATAGAGCTATAAAGTTGTGATATCAGTACCTACTTAGGTACGTTTCCTTAGAATTGAGTAAAGTATTCAGTTTTATGGGGTACCTACGATGAGTCTCTACCGAATGGCCCCAAGCCAGTCTAATCTGCGAGATAGTGAATGGAGGATTGTATTATGTACCACAGATTAAATAAAATAGTTACGCTCATAGATTTGAGAGTGACGAAAAATCCTATATCTATGGTTATGCTATTGCTTATAAGGATAGCCCCATTCCCAGTCTTTTTGAATTCCGTGCTTGCTTTATTTTCTGTTGCACTCGTAGTTCCTAAATGTTTTGACAGATCCGGGATCTTGATACGGCATATTGTTCATCATTCAGATAGGTGCACCACCAGTCCATAGGTCAACTGTGTCGCCACAGGGGGGAATTTATAATAATGTTGTGTTGGCACACTAGTTAATGCTCTGCCAGTTAGATCTAAGAAGGTTGTTATACTTAAATTTTACGATATTGAGGCAACTGTCGTCTTTCAAATCACTCGAAGTCCAATATTGAACGTAAACATCTTTTAATCATTTTGACAGGGTGGTTGACTTGACTGTACTGTACCAAGTTGATCAGATTGATTGGTATTGGTACAGACTTTTAATTTACGTTTTACTTCTTTTTTTTACGTGTGGTAAACCTTCAATGATGCCATGTCGGATTCTTACCGACAAAAATCACACATTGCCCTACATTGCCTACAAGGCCGGATGTCCCGGAAAAACCCTCAGAAGGATGGTGATCGCAATGACAACCAACGTCGCTAGTCAGCAGGTGCACCACCTGCAGATGAGGCTGGCTGGGCCCCGAGGGTTTCAAAGGTCTTGGTAGGGCCCATACGCACTTATACTCATATAATTATACACATCAAATTGATGTGTATAATTATATGAGTATAAGTGTTTTTTTATATGAGTTTAAGTATTTATTAATACAAATATTTTTTTTATAGTTGTATTAATAAATACTCGTAATTGGGTAGGTATAGTTAGTTATCTACGTATGCGATATTTTTACTATGTAAACTGTGTTTTAAAATATGAAGTTTCGTAATAATTTCAAAATTTTAATTATACTTGAATGGTAGGTATGCAAGGAATTAAAAATCTGAAATTATTTTACGAAATTTCATATTTTATTTAAAACACAGTTTACTTAGTATAACAATACCAAAATAATTGAAAATAATTAACATTTATCAAATAAAGGTTTTTATTTTTAACTCGTGACTTTGAAGTTAAAATTATAAACATACTCGTGCACTTGTTTTATTACCGTTTTTAGATATTATTAATAGCAAGAAATATTTTTAATTTCATTATTAAATTATTGTATATTTTTTTTTACGTGAGGAAATCCCTCATGGATGCTATACCGGACTCTTACCGACTAAAACCACTCAGTGACCTACGACTGCATACGGCTGGAGCCATGGGTGAATCCTCGGAAGGATGTCCCAGGATTGCCGACAGACTTTGGCTACCACCGCGGTTTATCTAGGGTTTATCTAGGGGTTCGGATGCTATCCCACGTCTCTGGGGGTTGTTCGGGTGGTAACCCGCTTCTTGGGGCGCAAGGCGTGCATGAAAATCTCACGTCACGTTGCCGTCTTGGGTTACCTATTTGATTATTTTGTGTACTGTATTTACTGTTTAAAAATATTTTTATCTTTAGCTAGCACTATTTTTTTTGGATAAAATTAAAAGCAATAATTAAGCAAGTAACTATATTTAAGTGCCTTAGATATTAAACTTTTTTTTCAAACACTTTAACAATAAGTAGATAGGTACTACTATTTTGCCGAATACAGTACTATAAACATATTTTAACAAAATCCTTGACCACAATAAAACATGACCCTAACAGCAGAAAAATAAACCTAAAATTTCAATTTTATCTAGTGCGATATGGCCACCAATCTTATTATTAACATCTGTCAAAAATATAATAATCATTTGTATTTCAAATAATAAATAGATTATTACAATGATACAAACACTTGACTCACCGAAAAGGCACCTGATCGGCTACAAACACATAGTTCAGAGAATACATCGCAGCAAAAAGATTAGGGATGCACAACATTATCAGGATATATCCCTGATAGAAGCCGAAAGGGCCAAGTTGCGCCAACGCAGCCTCAAGACCATCACTTGTATTCGCATCATTTCGTTTCTCCGACTTCTCATTCTCAGTACAATCGCCGGCGTGGTTGACACCCGTCTCAACCATGATCGCGTACGCACTGAACGCTACAAACTACGTTATACATCCAAGCCTTCAATACAAGGTCTCACGGCGCAGAGATAAGACACTTTTTCGTCTGCGCTTTCTATAACGTTGCTAAGTAACTTTGTGCGTCTCGGAGATGTGGCTGGTTCAGACTGACAAGTGTTATCGTCAATCAGTTGCATCAGTCGTTCGATCAGTTCAAGTATGATGTAATCTGTGATTTTCAGTTACATCGCTCATGCTTTGTTGTTTGGTCATACTTTCTTTCACTACATCTCTACATCTTGGGCTTACCCCAAAAGTCAACCACACTTCAACAGTTGCATTTTGTCTGATGAGTCTGAGAAGAATTTGTTTTCTAACAATACTTTCTATATTTTACACGATCTTTGCAGATCCTAGTATTGGGACCATTTTTTAGATTAGCACACGACAAATATCCTCCAACCCATCCATCAGTGAAAATAGATTTGTACTTATGTTGTAAAGAAGAATGGTTAAATTGTTAGTAATCAACGAATGAACTCTGAAACCTTTGATTATAATTCTTTTTTTCGCCTTGTTTCGAAATGGTCCTAAAGTGTGTGTATAATCATACTACAATAATACTGATTCTGTCGATACTGAAACTAAAAATGTAAAATCATAAGATTTTGTCTTTCTCTCCCAATTAGGCATCAAACTTAATCTGCTGAATCAATTTAAGTTATACTATTTTAAGTTATACTTTGAAGCGCTCGTGGCCCCGCGGACTCAGTGTTCTGTAAACGATCACTGCAGTAAGCAACATTTACTATGGCCGAATATGGATGGGTGACCACCACGTGGACCACTTTGTGGCAATTATTTACGAGTGTTTCCGTGCTTCGGAAGGCACGATAAGCCGTTGGTTCCGGTTGTCAGTAAAATGACAGTCGATAAGCCAAGTTGAAGGCCTTATGGGCGGCTTGAAAAGTTTCAACTATGGGTCGTCACAACCTGCGTCCAGGTCGGCAGCGCGTGTGTAGCGCCTCTGGTGTTGCAAACGTCTATAGCCTACGGTTACCAACCTTCCGGTGGGCTGTAAGCTTGTCTGCCACCTAAGTAGTATAAAAAAAAAAACCAAGAATTGATCCCGATTTTTCAGTTGCTTAAAGCTTGGTCCAATTTCAATATTTTCTGATGCTGGAAAGTGGAGTAGGTACTTTAAGGACTTACCGATATAATTTTTGTAATAGTTTCTGTTTTACTCGTTGTTCAGAAATAGAGAAATCTCAACCTTCGTTATTCTTACCGCAAATTTAAAGGTTTATATATTTAGGTCATTACAACAATAGAACTTAAACTTAAAGTCTTGTGAAATAACTCAGTTCACGTAAAAATAAATTGGTTAAATGGGTACACCGTGTACGAGGATCCCCCTCGTACACGGTGTACGAGGATCCCATTGTACCCAACAAGCGAAGTTTTGGGACCTAGCTAGTGAGTAATAAGCATTTTGAATTTGAGGAATAACAATGAACGGATGAATTGTCTACTAATAATTTCTAGACTGATTGAAAGTTTGATAGAAGAGACTGATATAGCAAACGCGATTTGATAGTCTGGCGCCGTACAATGTGCGTTATGTTTATGAATTGAATTGTTATGCGATTGTCTTGGACAATGAACTATTATGTTTATCACAAGTAGTCTGTTACCAGAACAAATGTTTCATAATACAAACTATATAGAGAATTAGAACGAATCCCGTGTAAGAGTGTGTGTCATAGAGACTTATCTCTGAAACAACGTGCGATCCGATTAATACCTACCTATAATTCAAAGAATATCACTACCTACATAAAAGGAGTTAATCACATATTCTTTCAGTCTAGCCTAGTTCTATATACGCGAGAAGACAAAAATGCGGACAAAAGTGCCCTCCAAAAATCGAGGTCCAACGTCCCAGATTCATCAGAAGTTTATGGAGATATGGAAGGTGCAATTTCAGTAGGTACCTACCTACCCAAGGTAGGTGGTTGTAAAGGCATTAGATACTCCTAATGGATACCACAGATAACTACTGCAAGGACCATTGCCTCTAGCTAGAGGGAGTAACCAGTATCCCGTAAACCTTTCGAGTTTGTTCACCTTTATTGCTAAGGTCAAAAGTAGGTCAACTTCTCTCAGGGATTCTGGGGTTCTTTCGAGGGCTTACCACGGACTCCCATCCTTAGGCAGTGGTAGGACACGTGTGGTTTTAGTCTGTAGGAATCTACAAGGTATAGCATCTACGAGGGATTTACCCGCATAAAAAAAAGTTGGCTCCATAAGACCGCTGCAAGCTCTTGGTTTCAATTCAAAAAAATCATCTCACAACCAACAAATAACGAGTGCAAAGTGAAAGAAAGTATCAATATTTGAGCAGTTGTAGTGTTTTTTTTAACGTGAGTGAAAATCCTCATGGATGTTATGCCGGACTCCTACCGACTAAAAAACCTCACGTAACGCCCAACAGCCTATAGTTGGGAGCCCCGGGGAAGCCCTCGGAAGGATGTCCCAGGACTCCCAACAGACCCACGGCCGCCACTGCCGCCTCGCCTAGGGGGTGGTTCGGGTGCTATCCCGCGTCTTTGGGGGGTTTCGGGTGTGATCCCGCTTCTAAGGGGGGGCGTGCGTGACTCCCTCTCGTCATACTGCCGTCATGGGCCTGCTTCTGTAAGGCCCCCCCGGTCATGGAGGCCGATAGTCTTCGGCGAAAGTTGTAGTGTTACTGTTCCAATTCTGTCGCCACTTTCTCAAACTATCAATTTTAATAATTAATAGTGACAGTCCTTATCGTCAGAATTTACAAACTAATTGGCTCTATGAGTTTGTGGAGCATTAAGTACCGTTTAAGCAATTTAAGTGGATCATTATTAATTAGAAGAATTCATGTTGCCAGTTATTTTGTTTAGAGCAATGAGTTGTACAATTAAACAATAACGTTTAGTGCTACAACTCATAAATAGATTTTTTAATTGCTGTATTGGAATTATCATACTAGCGGACGTCACGCGGTTTTACCCGCGTAAGGAACTACGCGGGTAAAACCGTACGTTCCCGTGGGAATACGGAAATAAAATATAGCCTATGTTCACCGCAGAGTGTAGCTTCCCAACAGTGAAAGATTTTTTTAAATCGGTCCAGTAGTTCCGGAGCCTATTCGTTACAAACAAACAAACAAACAAAAAAAACAAAAAAAAAAACAAAAAATACTAATCTTTCCTCTTTATAATATTAGTATAGATATAGATTATGTTTAATTTCGTTTTTAACTTTTTTTTTTGATTGTTGTATAGAATCTTATTTTTGTATTTCCATTATTCTAATCTATTCTACAGGTGCAACTGAAAGCCAGCGTTACTTGCTACTATGCTGGCAAGAAGCATTCGCTGAGTTGCAACCTTTTGCCATAACTTGTACCTGAATTCTTTAGTTTCTAAGATAATCTAATAGTTAGTTGTTCTGTACGTGGTTTTATGGCAATAAAGAATTTTAAAATTTATAATTATTTTTAAACTCCTACTCTCAAAACAACTGGTAAAATAATTCCCAACACAACTGTGTTGGTAATTACATATTTTACGAGTTGTCATTAGCTTAAATGGATTTGTCAGCTTAATTCGTAATGTAATGTAAAAACGTTTAAGACTTTAGTAGAGCATTGTTAAGATGAAATGCTTTTTAAAAATTCATAGACTAAGAGACATAGAATAAGGGCACAATCGAATACCACAGCCCTACAGATCATAACTAGTAGGTTCTCTTTATACTGTGCTAAATAATAAAGAGGACTTTTTATTTTTAAACTAAAGAACGACTTAACCCAAGCAGCTCAGTTTTACTACTGTGTATAACCCATGGAGCTTTCCACGGCACATTTTTAGGGTTTCGTAGCCAAATGGCAAAAACGGAACCCTTATAGATTCGTCATGTCTGTCTGTCTGTCTGTCTGTCTGTCCGTCCGTGTGTCACAGCCACTTTTCTCCGAAACTATAAGGCCTATGCTATTGAAACTTGGTGAGTAGATGTATTCTGTGAACCGCATTAAGATTCTAATATAAAACTAGAAAAAAAGCAATAAATTTTGGGGGTCCCCATACTCAGAACTGAAACTCAAAATTTTTTTTTTCGTCAAACCCATACCTGTGGGGTATCTATAGATAGGTCTTCAAAAATACTATTGAGGTTTCTAACATCATTTTTTTCTAAAGTGAATAGTTTGCGCAAGAGACACTTCCAAAGTGGAAAAATGTGTGTCCCCCCCCTCTAACTTCTAAACTAAGAGACTGATAAATCTAAAAAGAATATATGATGTACATTGCCATAAAAACTACTAGCGAAAATTATTTCCAACGAGATAGAGCTGGTAGTATTTTTTTAATACGCCGTAAACCGCAATTTTTCGGTTAGAAAAATCACTACCACTGGGAACGTGTTAAAACATCAATCAAAGTTACAACGAACTATGAGAACTTTTATTTTATGTTACTTGCTGCTACGAAACCCTTCATGGGCGAGTCCAACTCGCACTTGGCCGATTTTTTTCAACTGATCGGGTGCCATTAATACTTAGCTAGTGAGCCGGTTTTTCTCCAGTTTTACTTTCTATGATCTCGCACGGAACCTTCAAGGCTGATAGATGACGAGTTCAGTGATAACAATTTAGAGAAAATTGAATTTCTAAAGATATCATCAGCATCATTGATCAAAGTGATACCAGGGCAGTGGGTGGGCAGTCCTGGGGTATCCTTTCTAGGGCTTACCCGGGGCTCCCAACCGTAGGCTGTTAGGTGGGCTACGTGTGGTTTTTAATCAGTAGGAGTCCGGCATACCATTCATGTAGGATTTTCCTCACGTTAAAAAAAAAGGGCAGTGGGCACAAAAAGAACCAAAATAATTATGGCAGAAGTTGGTGCATTTTTGTTGGATTTTATTCATTTGTTAGGTGTACCTACATCATATTCTGTTTCTGATAACGACAGATTCTGCTTATGATAGATTTTCCTTTGTATGCTATTGTCAGTTTCAATTTCCTTTACGCCTGCGGCTGTTCTTACTTCTTTATTAAGCCAAGTTGAAGGTGTTGTAGCACAGAGTATATAATATATTCTATAGTTATAGGCAGTTCGAACATTTTCATCAGATGGTAGTTACAATTGCGCCTGTTCATTTTAACATGGCAATGAGCTCACAGCATATTACGTGGAAAAAAGCTTCGATCAACAATATAGGTAGGTACTGTTGATCGAAGGGAAAAAGGTGAAATGTGGGTGACTGCCTACCAATTTGGGGATAATGGTGTTATTAAAAATTATGTATGTTTGTTACGTTTCTGTTTAGCATGTCTCCATTTTTAATAGCTTTTCATCGCAAAGAGTTTTTCACATTTCGTTTAATACATTTTAAATTATACAGCGTCGGTATGCGAGAAGACGGAAGTTTGAATCCTGATCAAAACCGATTATTTTTTCCATAATCAAAATTTATGATTGAGTTACATAGCATATCTTCTACTTATTTACTTTTCAAAAATTATTTCTACTTCGTTAAATGTTATTGACTCAGGTATTTTTAAATATTATAGTGAGTGTGACCAACATGTTGACGTTGCTTTCAGTAATCTTAAATTAGAAACGAGCTTTCTAAATAAAGATTGGCTGATAAAATCTCTCAGTGCAGAGTGTGCAGACTCGTCGGCGCTGCTATCTGTTTGATTATTTTTGAGCTGTGTCGACTTTTGAACTATTCTTAGAACGAGTTACAAACACACATATGTATCTGTATGTAACCATGCAGTGGCCTATCGCGTTTACGTGGTCTCTGCTGTCGCCTGATCGTTCGTTACCCCCTTCCGAGGGCTTACTGGGGGCTCCCAACCGTAGGCTGTTAGCGGGACACGTAAGGTTTTTTAGTCGATAGGAGTCCGGCATAACATCCATGAGGATTTTCCCTGACATAAAAAAAAACCCTTTTGAAATTTAGTTATACTCATAAAACATAATATATTCTATCCGTAATCAGTTTGGCAGGCATACTATACGTCTATTGCCGTGTTGTAAGTGACAGGCGCAGTTTGTGAATACTGGTACTGAAAAAATTCAAGCCTTTTATAATAAGGCCTTTATAACTAACCAGAGATAATTGAACGAATGCCGTGTCACCTTAGAGTATAAATAAGAAGGTGCCTAATAACTACTAAGCGGGTCACTGACAACCCGGTAGGTACCAAAGACACAAAGGGGTTTACATACTTCCAAAGCATGAAAACGCTTGCAAATAAATCATGGCGTAAGATCGTTTACAGAACACTAAATTAACAGGGCTGCGAGCAATTTCTTATCTATGACTTTAAAAAAAGGTGAATGGATACTACTCTGATTACATGTTATGTTATATTATATTAGAGCGATTAGCGCTTCCTTGATAGTCTAATTTATGAGTTTTGTAGACGAATTTTAATGTAGGTATCTATATATTAAGGATGTGGCCGCATTTGCGGTTACCGCGGGCGATTTTCTAGCCTCAAAATGTTAAAATCAATGAAACTCAGCTCCATTGGTTTTAAAATTTTTTAGGTTATAAACCGCCCGCGTAACCGTCATTGCGGCCTCAGCCATAATACAATTTCCATAAAATTCTAACTAACAATAAAATGAAACATTGAAATCGGTCTATTGGCTAAAAATGAAGACGAACCCAATTAAAAAAAAACCTATGAAAGAGGTTCTGTGTCCTAAATTTAAAAAAAAATTGATTGAAATTTCAATTTTTGAATGAGAATAGAAAACGTATGAAATATTATAAAAATACTTTAAAAGAATAGAAAGAACAATTCAAATTATTTAGAACGCTACGCTATGTAGAGTTTTTTTTGAGTGCGAAAGTGCAGATAAAATAGCTTTTTGCACTGCCAGTAAAATGCGCTAATCAAACAAATACATCCGAAAGGATCTTATATAAACAAAATTTGGAACAATGACCTCTCATGTACAGTTAGTATATTCTAAAAACCTAAGTATGTAATCGGAACATCGACCGATGATTGATGTAGAGCTAGCAAACCAAATAATACAAGGACTAGTTTTCGTATCTATGTAGTATGAACGCACGTACGTGCGTGCACGCGAGTACAAGTTTTAAGAGTTCGTATGACGCTAAATAGACTAGTAACTTGATCTTGATCTCAGCTCTCGTGAAGTCGTGAGGTCTAATGAATTATAGTTATAACACAAGTAACTTCAGTTCATGAACTAATTATGCTTTAAGCTAAAAACACGATTACTGATAAAATTCTCTATGTTTTGAAGTAAATCTTTTAGGCGCGACCTAGGGAGTAACTCAGATTTTTTTTCGGACGGAAGTAACGCTATTTGAATTTAGAATAGCAGAAACTACGTTTCCGCTATTCAAAATTCGAATGAATGTTATTAATATAACATTTTATGCCGTCAATGGCAAAGAATCAAATCCTTACTAATATTATAAATGCCAAAGTAACTGTCTGTCTGTTACGCTTTCACGCCTAAACAGCTGAGGCGATTGAGATGAAATTTGGTATAGGGATAAATCGAGGCCCTGCGATCCTTCGCAGTGGCTATTATATCTACCTATTATATTTATTATAGGTACCATAGGCTACTTTTTAACCGACTGCGTAAAGTGATCATCTATCTCTTTCTTGTGCACTGAAATGTTTATCTGCTATCTTCTTTCAAATGATTAGTGTCATACGGACTCTTAAGAAGTGTGTTACTTAGATTCGTAACCGTTCGTACCAAGTTTCGGCTCGGAGGTGTCAAGTTTCTCGATTGCACATCAATTCTCTTTAATTGCTAAAATGACTACATACATACATAGTCACGCTTTTATCCCCTAAGGGGTAGGCAGATGTATAGTATGCGCCCACATTTTAACCTATAGTTTTTGTCACACGTAGTAGGTGCTAAGCCTATTGCCGTGTTGAAATGTACAGGTGCAGATCGTGACGACTCGCTGTTAAAATTTTTCCAACCGTCCATATGGCATTCAACTTCGCGATTGTCATTTTACTGACAAAGTGACAACTAGGTTTCGAGGTTTCCTTCCATCGTTTTGCGAAAGTGTTTCCTTAGTCGACTCTTACGACATTCTCGGGATGAATTGGGATGGTAACGTTTTGTACTCTTTCCCGTCACCCCACGGGGTCCAAATAGGTTCTTGTAAAACAAATATTTCAATTTTTAAATATGTAGTACTATTAGTTACTCTGCAATAGATGATGCTAACTAATCTAACTCACTGATTTAATCACTTTATGTATATTCTCTAAGCTCATAAATGATAATCCCCTCTAAATGACACACGATCGTTTAGAATGACCGTTACATTCAAAGGAACCCTTCAATCTTGAATTCTAGGTATAGTGAAGGTTGAGATGTTTCTAATTTCTGAACTACTTACAAAATCCAGGTGCCGTACGCGGCCATAAGGCAAAACACGATAAGTATAAAAAAGTAAAAAAATGTGAAAAGTGTTTATTGTAGGTAAAGTGTTTTCATAATGGGGTGTGGGGTAGGACAACCTCCACGTGGTACACCCTGGTAACGCGGACGACGATGTGCGCTTTGCGCGAGGCGCACATCGTCGCCCATGGCCAATAGTCCACCACGGAGGGGGCCGTAAAGGCCACTTCAGGTTCCTCCGCCTACTCTCTGCTTTAGGCAGAGGGTACTGAGCGGAGAAGCCGCAGGACGTGTAGGCCTTCTACTCACGTAGGGGCCTACAGGCATTCGTGTCAGCGTCGGAGCTGAGGAGGACCAGCCACCCTCCTCGCGTTCCGTAACTCCTAGGGCCATCGCAACCATCCAACTGGTGGCACCAGTTGGTACGCGATGAACTTAGGAGCCGGAGGGCTTGCCTTAATTGGCCGCCCCGCGACAAGGATAGTCTATAAAACCCGAGAGCAAAGTCGTAAGGCCTGCAGGGCACCAGGCGCACCCTGCAGTATGAAGCCCGCTTCTTGGAATGAGCGTCACCCAAGAAGTGATCCCTTTCGTCTCTACTCGTGGGATTAATTATGGATCAAATTAACAAAACCCCAAATGCGATAGATCTTTCTGACAACCATGGCTTAGTAACTACGGACATCGAGACTCAAGAGATTGGCTGCGAAGTCACGTCGAATCTCGCTGACACTGACGTGGAGTCAGTGCTAAGCATTGATACCGAAAATGAGGCTCTCGGTATTAATGCTGGAAGGAAGAGGCCGCGATCCAATGCATCCGGCAAAAGCCTGTTCCGTCGGCCAGGTATAGCCTCCTCTAGTGAGGATGACCTACCGGCTAAAATACCGGCTACCACCGCGGGTAGAGGTCGGGAATCCGACCAAGACAACCCAAAGAGGCGGACACCGAAGTCACCGGTGCATGTTCCTCCATTACCAAGCGGAAAAGATAAGAATGTCCCGGCAGCGCGGGAGCTTCTCACTGCTCTTTCCCGGATATCTGACGCCATGAAGGGTGCCAAAAATATCGCGGGAAAAAAGAAGGTGGTGACGGAATGCGTTACAGGCGCCAAGAAGGCGCTAGAGGAACTCCTCGCAAGGAGTGTTTCCGAAGAGGAGGCGAAGCTTAGAGACCGGGTGACGAGTCTGGAGGCTGAGCTCGCCGACTACCGTGTGGAGATTCAGGTCCTCCAAGAAGAGGTGCAGAGGATGGGTAATGGGTCTGCGACGGATCGGGGTGCGCAGGTCCCCCAGCAGACGAAAGCGACTCCTGGGGTGCAAGTCGGTACGTCCCAGACTGCTATGCCGAAACCAGCGCCCAAGCCGATTCCCAAGCCACCGACGAAGCCGGTAGCTAAACCAGCACCGACTATAGCGCAGGTAATGGCGGCAATGGAGAGACGCCTCGTCGTTCTGGAGGACCGGGCGTACCGCCCACACGCATCATACACGGCTGCGACTAGCGGTGCTCCCGAAGACAGGAGAACGGTCCCCACCTCATCACTTCTGAAACCAGCTGAGCCGAAGAGAAAAAGAAGTGCTGCTCTCGCCACTGTAGCTGCTGCTCCCGCTACAGCCGAAACTCCCTCCACGGAAGTCTGGAAAGTAGTGGGAGACAAGAAAAAGGAGAAGGCCGCCAAGAAGGCAGCAAAGAAAGCTGCGAAAGCCGCCGCGAACGCAGCAAAGACAGCTGCGAGAGCCGCCGCGGCGCAGGCGCCAAAGAGGCTTCGCGCCCCACGTTCCACTGCTGTAGTCCTAACTGTGACGACGCAGGGAGTGGCAAAGGGCGTGCAGTACGCTGAGGTCTTGAGGCAGGCGAAGGCCTCTGTAGATCTCAAGGCCCTTGAGATTACAGGTGGGATCCGATGCAAAACAACTCGCACTGGAGCTCGCCTCCTTGAGATCTCGGGCGCCACCAGCGCTCCCAAGGCTGATGCCCTGGCGGCTAGGCTGAGGGCGACGCTGGATGCGGCTGACGTCCGTGTCACCAGGCCCAACAAATGCGCCAGTCTGCGTATCTCGGGTCTGGATGATGCGGCCACGACGGAGGAAGTAATTACCGCCGTTGTAGAGGTGAGCGGTTGTCCCCGTGACCAGGTGAGAGCTGGAGTAATCCGCTTTGGTCCTACCGGTCACGGGTCAGTCGTCGTCAGCTGCCCCGTCGCGGTGGCTCAAAAAATAGCTGATGGACGGAACCTTCTCATTGGGGGCTTCCTAAAAGCACAGGTGCACCTTCTGCAACCACGTGAAACCAGGTGCTACAGGTGCCTAATCGTAGGTCATGTGGGGGTGCAGTGCACAGCGGAAGTGACCGTAGGAAACCGGTGCTTCCGCTGTAGTCAGCCCGGTCACACGGCCCTTGCCTGTATCGCTCCGCCACACTGCTTTAAATGCGTGGCGGAGGGCAAAGAGGCCGACCACCGGGCGGGCAGCAAGGCCTGCGCAGCCTCAAGGCCAAAGCCCCGTCCGTCCGCACGGGGGGGTGAGGGTGCACAGTCGCGGCAGGGTGCGGAAATGGACGTCCATTAATGGACACCCAAATCCGCATCCTGCAGGTGAATCTGAACCACTGCCTTGGTGCTCAGGACCTTCTGTACCAGAGCATCAGGCAGTGGTCCATTAATGTTGTAGTCGTCGCCGAGCCGTACTGGGTTCACCCGGGAAGCCCAGTGGATCTGGACGGCTTGGCGACTATCTTTGGGGGGACCGGCGCGGACGACTCGCGGCTAGCGGTCATCGCTAGAGGTCCGGGTTGTGTCGCGGCGGAATACGAGGGTGTGGCTGTCGTGGCCGTTTACATCTCGCCGAGCCTCGACCAGCATCAGTTTGAGCTATGGCTCCCTGAGCTGGACGTCGTTCTCGCAGCATGCCGGCCTCGCCCTGTCCTGGTCCTGGGAGACTTCAATGCCTGGTCGCAGGCTTGGGGCTCCCGGGAAACCAGAGACAGGGGGAGGATACTGGAGGACTGGGTCACTACACGTGGCCTAGTCATCCTGAACCGGGGGAATGTCGCAACCTGGACGAGGCGGGGGCTCAGCTCGGTCATAGACGTTTCGTTTGCGACCCCTGAGCTCGCCCGCCGTATCCAGGGATGGCGTGTGGTGGAGGAGGAGGAGACGTCGTCAGATCACCGATATATTCGGTTCGACGTCTCCCCTTCACCTAACCTGCCACCAACAATTGCGAATCCCCCGGAACTGCGTTGGGCACTTCATCGCCTTGATCGGGAGGCTCTCCTGGAGGCGGCCATCGTGCAGGCCTGGATTCCGACAGCGGACAGGCCTGCCGATGTTGATACCGAGGTGGAGTGGTTCGGGAGAGCCATGTCGCACATCTGCGATGCTGCGATGCCCAGGGCTAGGCCCAGACCGGCGAGAAAACAGGTGTACTGGTGGACGCCGGAAATCGCGCAATTGCGCACGGAGTGCGTTACCGCGCGCCGCCGGTACACCAGGTTCCGCCGGAGGCGTCGCCGCCCAGACGATGCGGCAGCCCGAGAGACGGAGCTCTACGATGGGTACAAGGAGGCCAAGAGGGTCCTCCAGACGGCCATCAAGCGGTCCAAAAAATTGGGCCGCGAAGAGCTGTTGGAGACTCTGGAGCGGAACCCGTGGGGGCGCCCGTACCTTATGGTAAGAGGCAAATTACGCCCTAAGGCGCCCCCACTGACTCAGAGTCTCCAGCCGGAGCGGCTAGAGGAGGTCCTGGACTCTTTGTTTCCGTCGAGAGCGGAGGAACACGTTCCTCCGCGCATGGCTCCGTCTCAGGCGCCCAACGCGGAAAGCAGCGAGAACGACGTGCCCGTAGTCACCGAGGGTGAGTTAGGGGCGGCTGTACTGCGGCTTAAATCCCGCAGAAACACCGCCCCTGGACCCGACGGCGTTCCAGGCCGAGCATGGGTCCTTCCTCTCGAGGAACTTGGGCCTCGACTAATAGGGCTCTTTAGCGCATGCCTCGAAAAAGGCCAGTTTCCCAAGGTATGGAAGACCGGGAAACTGGTCTTGATTCGAAAAGCGGGGCGGCCGGCAAATTCCCCTTCAGGGTACCGGCCGATCGTGTTGCTCGACGAGGTGTGCAAGCTCTTTGAGCGCATTATTGCACAACGCCTCGTCGGGCACCTCACACGCGTGGGGCCTGATCTGGCGGATAGCCAATTTGGCTTCCGTCAGGGGCGCTCCACGGTGGACGCGATCATGCGCATTAGAGGCCTGACGGAGGAAGCAGTCTCTCAGGGTGAGGTGGTGGTGGCGGTGTCTCTTGACATCGCCAACGCCTTCAACACCCTGCCCTGGAGCTGCGTAAAGGAGGCGCTGATTTACCATGGAGTGCCTCCCTACCTCCGTCGTATTGTCGGGGCCTATCTCTCCGAGAGGGCCATAACTTACCCGAGCTGGCTAGGGCCGGGTCGGCGGGATGTGTCGTGCGGTGTTCCACAGGGATCGGTATTAGGGCCGCTCCTGTGGAACATCGGTTACGACTGGGTGCTGCGTGGTCCGTTGCTCCGAGGGGTCAGCGTAACTTGTTACGCCGACGACACCCTCGTTACGGCGCGGGGAGCAACGCACCGTGACGCAGCACTAAAGGCCACGGCAGGGGTTGCTCAAGTCGTGGGTCGGATTCGGCGGCTGGGTCTCGAGGTCGCCCTTCACAAATCCGAGGCTCTGTGCTTCCACGGACTTCGGAAGGGGCCACCTGCGGGGTCCAGCCTGCGTGTAGGGGGCGTCAGCATCGGCATCGAGCCTTCGATGAAGTATCTGGGGCTCGTTCTCGATGGCCGGTGGAACTTCGGACATCACTTCCGAAGTTTGGTCCCAAAACTGAGGGGGGCATCAGCCGCACTAGCGCGACTGATGCCCAACATCAGGGGACCCAACGCTCCCTACAGGAGACTGTACCTGGCGATCGTGCGAAGTATGGCCCTATACGGAGCCCCCGTATGGGCGGAGACCCTGACGGCCAGCAATGTGGCTAGACTGCTGAGCCCGCAGAGGACGATGGCCATCAGGGTGATAAGGGGATATCGCACGATCTCCGGTGAGGCGGCATGTCTCCTAGCTGGGACCCCTCCATGGGACCTGGAAGCGAGAGCCCTTGCGTCACTGTTTAGATGGCGCAAGGAGGCGCTTGAGCGGGGCCAAAGGCCTGCGTCTCAAGAAATCGAGGCCCAGCGATCCCTGCTCCACCAGGAAACCGTGGAGACATGGAAGGTACGACTTGAGCAACCAAAGGGGGGATTCGCCACAATCGCGGCCGTCAGACCGGTCATGGACGAGTGGCTGGAGAGGAGACACGGTGCTCTCTCCTACCGGTTGACACAGATACTTGCCGGACACGGTAGCTTCGGTAGGTATCTGTGGCGAAAACACCGGGAAACCACGGCCGAGTGTCAGCACTGCGAGGACCGCAGCGATGACACGGCGCTCCACACGCTGGTGGAGTGCACAGCGTGGGCGCAACAGCGCCAGGTCCTCGTGGAGGGTCTGGACGTGGACATTCTCTCGCTCGAGACCATGGTGCGAGCCATGCTCTCCAGCGGGAGTAAATGGGACTGCGCCGCCTCTTTCTGCGGGCAGGTCATGCTCGTGAAAGAGGCGGCTGGGCGGGAACGGGAGAGAACTCTCCCACCCGAGTACCGCAGTCGGCGGCTCGGGCGCCGCCGACGTGTCTTCGCCGAGGACTATCGGCCTCCATGACCGGGGGCCTGAGGACGGTGAGAAGGCGGCTCACCGTCCTTACAGGAGCAGGCCCATGACGGCAGCGTGACGTGAGGAACTCACGAACGCCCCCACTTAGAAGCGGGATCACACCCGAAACCCCCAAAGACGCGGGATAGCACCCGAACCACCCCGCTGAGCGTGGCCGCAGTGGCGGCCGTGGGTCTGTTGGGAGTCCTGGGACATCCTTCCGAGGGCTTACCCGGGGCTCCTAACCATAGGCTGTCGGGCGCTACGTGAGGTTTTTTAGTCGGTAGGAGTCCGGCATAGCATCCATGAGGATTTTCCCTCACGTTAAACAAAAAAAAAAAAAAAAAAAAAAAAAAAAAAAAAAAAAAAAAAAAAAAAAAAAAGTGTGTTCATAATAAGCAAGTTTTCCGCAAAACTGTCCTACGGTGTGCTCGTCTCTACAGATATTTTCTAAATTCCAAAAACAGCTCTCTTTCACAACTAGATTGAGTTCTGAAGATCTTTTGAGTTTAGGAGCATGGTGTAGTCTCTTAATGTGAATACACGGTGCTACATAAGTATTTCTTTACTATTCAGAAAACATCGTCAAAATTATGTTTCGCTGTGTTCATAAAACTCCAGAGACTTTGTAGAAAACGAAATTACATTGCATATCTCTGCAATGTAATTTTGTTTTCGAAAAAGATTTTAGAAAACGAAATTTATATAACTAAATAGAATTCAGCTTTCAAAGACATGTCGAAATGTTCTCCATAGCCCAGATATCTGACAAAACTTAAAATTGGTTTTTAAGTTATCTTTCAAAGGCAATGGATACAATTGTAGGATTCAAATATTTATGTTTACTTACTTCTTTTGAAAACTGTAGTTTCATGATGAATTGTGTATGTTCTTAGCCAGAAAAATCTTCGTGTCAGTGGCCTAATTGGAACTCCGCCAGTTTTAGACAAGCTATTGAACCTGGTAAGCCACTATTTAACTTCACAATCCCACAATAATATCTGTCGCCTACAACCTACGCATTTATTTCAGTGTTTATAACTAGGGGTACTTACACGTGGCACCCATTTGCTTCCGTAACGACGGTCATTGAAACTTAAACTTACTGCGGTTATGTTAAGGTTGGTTTTATTAAAAAGCATGTTAACAGATTGTGAGTCAACTGTCAAACGGGCACATTGTCTCAGTTTAGCTTCGAGCGATAAAGGTCAATGCAGATCTAGTGGAAAAATAGCAAGCAGCGGGAACAGGTTTGAAGTCTCAACGTCGAAACTGTTGTGGCATGTCATGTATGGGAATTTTAATAATTTCGCGTTTCAGTGTCACGAGATTAAATCTTGAGAGACAGGCAAGCTCATTTTTTGCTATTCTTAATTTGTTGCTATTTGCTTGTCCTTATTTATTGGTTATATTTTTCATAGATGAATTTCTATGGTAACGGAAATGTCAATCCTGCCAGCCCGTCACATATACTTTTGAGATAAAATTTGAAACAGATTAATAGTAAAGTAAAAAAAATCAATGAATGAAAGATAAAACTGGTTTTTGTGATAAGTAAGTAGGTATCCTTTATTCATGTTTTTATTTATTTCACTCATAAGCAGTAAGCTGTTAATTATTTTACACTTTTTAGATACTACGATCATATTACATCAGATTATTTTCCTCAAATTATTTTATCATATTTTAAAATGATTTGAATGATATTCATTGTATGAATTAAAAATATAAATAATACAACATAATTAATTATTAATTCCTTACATTAAAGTAGAAAAAAATATAAATTATCTAATTAAAGAACAAATTATTATAATAATTTAAATGATTTAAGCAAATTAATACATAAAATTTTATGTGCAAAGCAATCAAAATCCATGTCATCCGATAGTCAATCTCCTACAGTTTTCTTACTAGTTCTGACGTCGTTGTTTTACAAAAATTTTTCTGTGATCCATAATATTAAATTTGTCTCGAGAGTCTGGGTACCCTAGAAGTAACCTGCTCATAACATAAGCAGGTTACTTCTAGGTTACATCGGGATCAAATGGTACCGTTTAAAAGGAAAAGAACCATTATTTTTTATCTATATTAACAAATCTAGTCGGTTATTTATCAATGAAAAAAAATCTGGAAACGTAATAAAGCGTTAAAAAGTTGAACGACCAAGAACTTCGCAAGATTTTTTTTCACATGGTGTGTGTAGAGTCTAAACTGAAAGTGAAACAATCCTGAAGGGGGTAGCGGTGGGTGAGAAGGGCATGCGGCTGCGGGTCGCGGAGCGTGGACACTCCTCGGTCCTCCTCGCACTCACTGCGTACAGCCGTACAGAATTACAGATTCGCGGCGCGCATTTGCCTTCGACATTACAACGCCGACCTTCTACCGGGAGGGACGCGATATACCCGAGTAAACCACTCGACGGGCGCGATTTTTTTGCAGTTTTTTAGCTATTTTTGTTACTTTTTGTGAGTGAAAATGTCCGGAGTGAGAGAAGAATGGTGCTCTGGATGGGGCAGGTGGCAAGTAAGGCTGGCGTTACTGCTCGCTTTACCGGTATTGCTGACAGGCGCGTACGGGACGAATTATGTGTTCCTCGCTGCACCTACTCCACACAGGTAAACACACATATCTACATAATATTTATATAATGATAATTTTATTTTTTATAACGCACGTGGAGCGTATAAAATATGCTGGTTGAATTATTTAAAGTTTTACGTTTCTGAGAAATGTAAATGAAAGCTTTAGTTAAGTTAATGTAAAAAAAAATTTGTTTTACTTAAAACCAATGTAATTCTATTCCTTACACAAGTAATTTAGCTTATCTGGAAAGCTAACATAATTAGATTACTAATATTTAGAAACAATATTGAGCTAAAATAAACTGGCCATGTGCGAGGCTGTCACGCACGTGAATTGAAACTTATATTTTATTATTTTTAATATGTAATAAAACGAAAAACATAATAAACTGAATACTATAAATGCATAAAATAGTAACTATAAAATTTTAATGACGCTAAGGAGATAATCTGTCCGTCTTACCATAAATAACCTTCTTTTTTGAAGTCCTTTTAAAAAGTTGGAGAAACACGCTTATTGTATGATTTAAGTATCACTTTGTTTCAAATCATGTATCGCTTTTTTTTTCATTACTAGTGGTTACAGTCGTCTAGAAAATAATGCTGAATATTGTCAGTGTCTCTACATAGACTCTTATTATGTAAAAGTACTTTTGTAAATTTAATTTGCCCGACCGCCTCACTCGCGACAAATTTCGCCTGCCATACCCTGTTTTACTCCTTTAGAGCACCGGTTCTTAACTTTGTATTAGTTGTGACGTGAGGGACCATTTTTCTGAATTTATGGGTTATCAGGGTTCACCCAGCTGGCTACATGGTAAATTAAGGTAAGTACCTAAATGCATCAGCGGGTAGTAACAACCTGCACCTGTCCATTTGAAGAAGACGATTGGCTCATTAATTATTACGTGGCACAAAAATAAACGCTGAAATGTAAGAGCATAGTGGTTACAGTCGTCCAGAAAATATGCTGAATATTGTCAGTGTTTCTACATAGACTCTTGTTATGTACCACTCGTACCACGAATTTGGTACGAATACGTACCTATAGCACGAATTGCTCAACCTACGCCTTTACGCCGGTACAAGTGAATATAGTTATGTATTTAAATGCAAGGAACTGTTTATCAATCAATACATATAATAAAATCGTAACAGGTCGCTGTCTGTACATGGAAGATAAATAAGAAAAAAAAGAAGCGGGATCACACCCGAAACCCACCCCCAAAGACGCGGATTAGCACCCGAACCACCCCCTGGGCGAGGCTGCAGAGGCGGCTGTAGGTCTGTTGGGAGTCCTGGGACATCCTTCCGAGGGCTTACCCGGGGCTCACAACCATAGGCTGTTGGGCGTTGCGTGAGGTTTTTTAGTCGGTAGGAGTCCGGCATAACATCCATGAGGATTATCCCTCACGTAAAAAAAAAGAAAAAAAGAAAAAGGGGGGCTTTATGAACGCAATAGAACCCAAAACAATGATTTTTAGAATTTTTGTCTGTTTGTCTGTATGTCTGTATATGTGTTTGTCTGTACGGTTGTGCACGCTAATCTCAGTAACCGCTCAACCGATTGCAATGCGGTTTTTTTATTGTGTTGAGGTTTGCTCCAGTTAACATTTAGCGTTTGTTTTATGTAAATCGGTTTAGAAATAAAAAAGTTATAACTCATTTAAGAATCAGATATTTTGAAAATTTTAATTGTAGGGGTTTCTTTGAATGTGAGTGAACCTAAACTGGCGTGTTGGCTTAATCATAAAAGAGCTTAATGATTAAGACTATTTTTAAATCAGTCCGCGCCGAAGGCGTGGACTGAATTGTTTTAAAATAGACTTAATCATTAAGCTCTTTTATGATTAAGCAAACAGGGCAGTTTCAGACGCTGCTTGATGACTCTGATGAAGAAATTCCTCTCCTTTCATACACCTTATGTGACGTAAACGAAGTTGCGGGCTCAGCTAGTCAGTCATAATTTTAGGACTAACACTTATTAAAAATATTTCTCATTGCAAATTATTTTGCGGACAACTTCGAATGCCCTCAGGGACCGCCAATGATTCGCAGGCCACCGCCACCGGTTAACAAAACTTTTTAGAGTACTCGTATTTCCAAATCCGTTCTATTTTGATCTGTGCTTCTTTAAACTGTCGTGTACCTACTACTCGTGCGCGATAAGTTGAGGCAAGTTAAACATTTAGTAATATTTCTCGTTAAGGCCCGACGTCGATTACAAGTGTAAAAACCTGTGATAGTTTAAAAATAACTCTATGGGATACTTTGTATAAAACAAGTACTCTATAAGACTACTTCCCGTAGTCTCTATTTACATGCCCGCTCGTCTCTACGTAACATTTAGGTGCGGTTTTCAAAATTATCATACAGATTATTTCTTCCTGCTAGTTTATGAATATTACACGCATAAAACTTATAACGACTGTAATTTAAATTTTGAAAGCTTTCTACTGTACTACATGTTAACAAACTTTCGTAAATTTTTGCGTTTGCGTTTGTGTCGCAAGCCGAACATTTAGAGCGATCGTGTTTCTCTATCGCTTGGTCTGCGCTCTCGCTTGCATATGTTGCCCATAAATATGCTGGATAAAGAAACCTTGATATACTCTGCTGGATCCTCAAAAAAATTGTTAAAATACACAGTTTTTAGATTCTTTAAAATTGTAAATAGAGTACTAAAAAGAATAACCCGCTGAGTTTTTTGCCAGTTCTTCTCAGGAGGTTCGCGTTGTGAACTGGTGGTACTTCTTTAGTTCATATTCGTGACGTTTTACAAGTGCATCTGTATATGACTAAATGAAATAAATTTATTTTTGTTTGTTTGCACACTTGGCTTCGGCGGAACGTGACACTTTTGCGTACTTACAATATGCTCTCATTAATTTATAAGACGTTATCACGTGAAAAAATCAGATGTGATGATGGGATTTATAAAATATTCCATGGACTTTGAAGTTATAAATAATAAATGTATTACGTGCTAGAATTCACAAACACGCTTGTGAGTATGCCTATAGATGCCGTATGTTTATGCAAATAGACACAGCATTTTAAATTGATTTATGGACAAAATTTGCTTCTACATTGTACGGTGGGCAAATGAGTTATTACCGTTTATGTAAATCTTATTTTACAGGTATATTTCGATAAAATTTACTATGGTCATTTTATGACTGTAATTGTGTTATTATACAACACTATGAAATAGTAAAAAAATGGTTTGTATATTTGAAAGTACTAAGTAGGTCTCGGATGATTGAAACTATATTTTTGATAATGGTTATTTATTGAACGTTTCTTAATTTTTTTATTCGTTTACGGGTTACCGGTGAAATATGGTGAAACTAACTATACCTAATTACTACCTGTAACATCATAAGTTATTTGCAATGATTTATTTATAAAAATGTTTTTTTTTATTGCGAAGCTCTAGGCGTAACTTAAAAGAGTACTGACCCTAATCGGTTAAAAGACGATATAAAATAAACATTTAGCGTACAAGATGGATCGATCGGTTTTTGTGCGTTTTTAAAAAAATAATAATGTTATTTTGTTAAAAACGCATAAAAACCGATTAATTGTATTGATGTATTAAGTTAAATCATTAGAAAAAAATGGTTCGAGCAAATGAAGATTTTACTATTGTTTTTCTTATAAATAAAAAAATATTTTGAAAGTAACTTCATACTAATGAGGTCCAGGTTCAGCTTATCATATGTGATCCCGCTATAGAACGACCTTCACCGAGCTGGTTAATAGATGAAAAGTATTTTATATTCAATTAAATATGTCAATAAATAAATTGCAAATGGGTTTCCGAAAAAAATTCAGTCCAGAATATGATTAATCAAAGTTTAAAAATCAAAAACATTACACTGATTTGGATAATAGATAAGTAAGTACATTCCATAAGTACAAATTAAAGCCCATAGGATATGCAAATGTTAGGTTGTCGATTTTTTCCCGTCACAACTCTTGGGTACGATTTCATTGAATCCACCATTACCAAATATTGTTTCATTGATCACCAGTAAAATGTATTTTTTTTTAATTTTGATTAATCATATTCTGGACTTGTCTATTTAGCGTCATACGAACTCTTAATAACTGCCACGTGTTTGACAAAAGTTATTATTTTCTTTTTCAAGAACGTACTCGAAGTAGGTAGCTACCTACTTTCACATTAATTGTTAGAAAAATGGATATAGACGACTTACAGACATATACTAATTTAAAATATTTGTAAAAACATACATAATTATAGGTACATAGAAAACACCCAAACTCCGAAGCAAACATTTGTGGATCACACAAATATTTGGACATTTTGGACCGACCCGGGAATCGAACCCAGGACCTCAAATGCTTTTCTTCAGTGAATGCGTTTTTATTTGGCATGTTTTGCAAACTAAAATTATTTTAGTTTGTGATCAAAAATAACGAGCAATGACAGCGAGGTCATTGAACTTGATGTAATTTTTTTCACAAAAATAGTTTTTCTTTTCCTGTGCGTGGTACACTCATTTCATTCCCAATCAATTTGTGTACAATATTAAGTCAACTATGAACCCTAAAGAAGTGTAAATACGGTCTATAAAGGATGTAGATGCGTCACCCTCATATTAATGCTCCTGTAGCGCATATTGGACATAGACGGGAAAAACCTCCGTGCAGTAAAAATATTCAACCACGTGGGTCAATTCAAAGTACCAAGCCTTTTCTTCTTCTATATCTTAGCATATTGGCATACTTAGAACATTCTTTGAATAGGTACCCAATTACACTCAAATCAAATCAACCTATGACATTCCTCTGCTGGACGTAGGTCTCTGCCAATTTAGGCCTTAACCATACTTATGGGCTCACTAGAATACAATAAGGCTTTTTTACATTTATTACTAATAGCCCAAATTAAGCTAATATAATATAAGCTTGTGCTATGGGATCTAGGCGATTGATAGACATAGTATAGGTGTACTATGCGACAAAATACACAAAGTGCGCGTCTTTTTATATGTCATACTAGCGGACGTCACGCGGTTTCACCCGCGTAGTTCCCGTTCCCGTGGGAATACGGGAACAAAATATAGCCTATGTTCACCGCAAAGAGTGTAGCTTTCCAACAGTGAAAGAATTTTTCAAATCGGTCCACTAGTTCTGGAGCTTATTCGTTACAAACAAACAAAAAAACAAATCTTTCCTCTTTATAATATTAGTATAGATATATTCTTCTGCTTACCCCTAATCGATTCGAGATATCAACGCCTTATCGTGTATTTTATTTTCTCGTGTGAAAATCCTCATGGATGTTATGTCGGACTTTTACCGGCTAAAACCACACGGTGCTCTACCTCTGCTAATGGCCGGAAGTCCCGGGTATGCCCTCGGAAGGATGACCCCAGGGCTCCTGACGACGGCGACGCTTTACCTTGGAGAAACTGGCAAATGGCAATATCACGAAGTGGTCACCACCTGAGGACCAGCTATAGCTGAAGATGCTTACTGCAGTGATCGTTTATAGAACACTGCGAATGCGTAGGTAAAAAACAGAATAATAATAATAAATCTAAACAAAATTAAAATAAATTGCCCGTAACCAACGCTTTAAACGTTATAAATTTAGTCGGTGATTATTTTTTTGCTTGTTTAATTCTAGCGTTATTTTGTATTGCTAGGGTTGCCAGATTTCATACGAAAAAAAAATTTTTGTAGACTGTTTCTACAAAAATATTTTTTTTTTTTTAACATGAAGAAGAAAGAATAAGAAAAGTATAGAACCTACCTCGCAAACAAGCAATTATGCTAGGTAGGCTATTTAAAGCACTTATATAGGTACATAGAAAGTATATGTATACTAAAGCTGAAAAGGTTATTTTTTTTGTTTGAACAAATCAGTACCTATACTTGCACACACAGATTAGCACATCGCCATCGGTGGGATGCACTGAAGAAACTTTATACTCTTTAAACTAAAATAAACAGTATGTTAAGTTAGCATTGCATATGCTAAAAATATAACAGTTTACGAAAAAGTAAATAACTTAACACAAATAAAAAGATGTAAGTGGTTTTTTACAAGTTATTTTTTACCAGCTATTTTGCATTTTCATCAACAATGAGTACGAAAAAATATGTATTAAAAACTGGTTAATGACTTAACTTTTATGTAGGTGGCACGAGTGAGACGCAAAAGCCAAAGGTAAGAGCGCAATAAAATAATCACAATAGAGCTATGGAAAGAGCACATCGAGTTTTTTCTGCGTGGGATTTTTTGGCTTGAGCATTTTGGTAATGAGTTTGGTAAATTCAAGTGATTTGAATTTTCCTTGTGAGGTATTTAACTAAGTTAAATTTTATTTAACAGAGATTTCAATCCATAAATGCTACTTTTCTTGTTATTCTACAAACTTCAGATAGTTCCAGTAAAGCGGTGAAAATTTTATTAGGAGAAACTGGGAGAAAAATAAGCAGCATTTATGGGTTAAAAGCTCTGTAATTAATATAATATTAGTTCTTTGTCAACCTCATGACTAGAGTGAAGAGATCAAAGTATGTACAAAGAAATCTACATAGTTTCGCTAAGTTAAGTGATAGACACAATGTCAACACTAAAAAAAAATTACCTTGCTGTTTTTCATAGCAGATTGCACAAAACCAGCAATTCTTTCATGGGTAACTGTATACGCTTTTACAACAGGCTTCCAGACGAAATTAAAAGTATGTCCCTTAATAAGTTTAAAAGATCTGTTAAAAGTAAATTGAACTGCAGGGGCTACTATACAATCAATGATTATTTGTTGGATAAGGAAGCCTGGAAATGACCTGCTCTGCTGGATTCTCAAAAAAATTGTTAAAATGCCTAGTTTTTAGATTCTTTAAAATTGTAAATAGAGCAAAAAAAAGAACAACCCGCTGAGTTTCTTGCCAGTTCTTCTCAGGTGGGTCGCGTTGTGAACTGGTGGTAGAGTTTTTGTTTTGTATTCTGGACGTTTTGCAAGCGCATCTGTATAATGCCTATGTGAAATTAATATATTTTTGATTTTGAAAAAAAAAAAAAAAAAAAAAAAAAAAAAAAAAGTTACAATAGACTTGTTGTATTAATTATGCAACATTACATGATGTTTTGATACAAAAGCCTCTTGTCTAGCAGAATTTATCGTCAAATAATGAGGCGTTAATCTTACTTCTTACTAATATTATAAATGCGAAAGTTTGTGAGTGTGGATGTTTGTTACTCTTTCACGCTTAAACTGCTCAACGGATCGGGCTGAAATTTGGTACAGAGATACATTTGATTATAGTCTGGAATAAAACATAGGCTACTTTTTATCCCGCGAATAAGGTCCCACGGGAACAAATTTTACGCGGGCGAAGCTGCGGGCATCAGCTAGTAATAAATAACGTAACGAGATCTTCATTTTCTAATTTTAAAATTCTTGTTACATTATCTAGATAAGTAAATTGAACTTGAGATAAACATACATAAAAAAATAAAATATGCACTTTAACAATCAATTTGTATTGGGAACTTAAAGATACTCGAACGCCAATTCGTTGTATATTGGGTGTAACAAAATTGACTCTTCAAATTTCGTCACGTGACGTGGCATCAGTCAAGAAACATTACAAAAATGAAGAAAAAAAAATCACATTAATACTTTAACCGTAAATCCGTTTTAAAGGTCCTATAAATTTTCATTTTCACCCTTTCTATCGCTACTGAGCAGCAGTAGAAAGCGACAACGACAGCCAGCTGGGTGCTCCGTGTTTGTTTTGCCACAGTGGCCATGTTACCTCGAATTGCCGCTGTAAAAAATGAATTCTTAATGTGCGACAAACAAATATAAAAAAAAAAGAAAAAAATTACCTCCCTTTTTTATTAAAAATTTGTATTGGATTTCCGATTCCAAGTCATCTCATGAAATTTGTAGAGGTAATTTTGTTATTCCCAGTATTTATATTTTTTTTTAAACTAGTTTATTTTTTTGAGTTTATATGTAAAAAAACTGAAAAGTTTCAACAACACGCACAAGTGTTAGAAAGTGAATATAACCTTCGATCAATAATACCACGATTTATCGTAGTGAAACGCGATTTATATCTCAAGAAATTTCACAGACAGTTTCAGTGAAGTTTCTACCGTTTTACGGGAGTGAACTTCGAAGAAACTTGAATATTTATGCTGCTATCTATAAGAATCTTCTAGCCTAGCCAAATGGTATTAAAATAACAAAAGTCATCTGTCACCCTTTTTTTAACGTCAGGTAAGTCCTAAATGAATGCTATGCCGGACTCCTACCGACTAAAAAACCACACGTATCCTGCCTAACAGCCTACGGTTGAGAGCCTCGGGTAAGTCTTCGGAAGGATACCCAAGGACTCCCAACAGACCTACCTAGGGGAGGAAGGGATTTTTCACCCTATAGTTCGACAAGTTAGCAACGTGTATTAGCTCTGCTGAAAACTATAAACCCTAAAAATCCGACTTTGTTTTACGGATGAATAGATTTAGTCTCAGTTTTTCAACATTGTAAATGTTTTTTTTTATTTGGCAAACTCTCAAGCTGAGATACCCCAAGCTCAAAACCGTACGGAAAATGAAATAAGTAGGTATATTGAATTTTTAATAATTGTAATTGGTAGGTACTTATAATAATGCCTTTTTCCTTATAGTGAGCAACGTTAACAAATTGATTGCTGATTTTACCTTTAAAAGGGTAGGCAGAGGTCAACTGCAATGATATAATATTATATTCGTATGTCTTGAGTTTGTGTAACAAGTCTGGCTCACTAAAGCTTAATATTCTTCTTATAAATATTATAAAGTTGCATTGCTGTTCGTTTGTAGCGCTAAAACTCCTATCATTCATAGGGATATCCTTTAAAGGGTTTACGCGGGGCTCCCAACCGTAGGCTGTTGGGCAGGATACGTGAGGTTTTTTTAGTCGGTAGGAGTCCGGCATAGCATCCATGAGGATTTTTCCCTCACGTAAAAAAAGGAACTAATTTAAATAATTTTGTCTTTTAAAGTGGAAGTCCAGATGAGGTTAAAAAATAAAACATATTTTAATAATTGCTAACACATGATTCGTAGGTGGACTATGTGGTCGAAGAAACGTGATGGCCTAAGTTCGTCGGGTCAAAGTATAACTATATATTTCCTCAATTATACTTATTTGTTTGTTAATCACAAGCCTCATTGTAATGGACGTGATGTTATACAAAAGGCACTGTTTGACAATAAATGCGCATTCACATTTACATACCGAAGCGTTTGTATTATTATCGAAACGTGCATCTTAGCTGTTATTTATATTCGATGAATAGATAAAAGATACTATAGGTACCAATTAACGTCTTAGTTTTATAGTATAAGAGCACGTGACGAGCTGAAGCTTAAGTTATCTTTTCGTTTTATACGTGTGAAAACAACATGGTCAGATATTTTAGTAATTCCGTACCTACCTAACAATTTATGCCCAAATCATATTTTGATACACATCTTGTAGATTTAAAATGTATTTTGGCTATCATTATTGTCTACTCTACATAATTATGTCAAGAAGAAAAACCGGTCAAGTGAGAGCTATACTCGCGCACAGAGAAACAGACAAAAATCATGTTTGTTGTATTTGTAGCTATAGCGGCAACAGAATTAAATAATCTGTAAAAAAATCATCTTTCTAGCTATCACGCTTCCTGAGATACAGCCTCATGACAGACGGACGGCGAATTCTCACGAATAGGGCCCAATTTATACCCCTCGGATATTTGCACTCTTTTCACCATTTTGTGAGACAGTGGCCGTACCTTCAAAAGCACGTAAATGGAAATACAGCTACAAAATATGTGGGTGTGTGTATTTTAAGGATAAGCTTAATGGCTTTTATTTGTTTGATGCTTTTTAGTAGATATATTATAAAACATCATTAACTTCATAAAATATGATAATGTGCAATTTTGTTGTTATGTAATTTTTGTTGTAACAGATAAATAACACTAGTAGTCTATATAAAATGCTTCTTATCAATAGTATTACGAAAGTTGGCCTCATTGGAAAAGTGTATAGCGATGACTGAATTCATAGTTATAATGTAGGTTTTTGTATTATCAATATTCATTTTTATTCCCTTGAGGTCATTGATATACTTATAAAGAACTCTTGTATTCAATCATTTTTAGAAAACGCTATCTAATCCCAAAGTAAGCTAGGATTAACTGTTACTTTTATGGGTATCAGATCACGGATATCAAACATATAGGTACTTGCTATGTCACGGCGCGGTGGGATTCGAACCCACGACTGTGATCCACAGTCGCACTTTACAACCACTAGACCAGCAAAGCATTCAAATACGCGTATTTTTTAAAATATCGAACTTAGCAATTGAACATCTTCATCATACACAATAAGAGCATAAAAGTTACCCATATTGAATTTAAAATAAAGTAGTTTAGTAGGTAAACCATGCATGTTTTGTATGCAAAATTTTGACAGCTCAAGAGGAAACCGGAAATCAGGTCAAAGTTCAAGACTTTTTAAAATAATTCGCATGTACTTATTTTGACATTCGATAGAGAATTATTTTTGAAAAGCAATTAGTATGCTAACTGATCATAAATTTTAAATATGGTTCTGAGTAGGTTTTGGTGGCCGAGGGGTTAAGGCACGGTTTGCAGGAAGACGCAGGTTCGAATCCTGCTCGAAACCAATTCTTTTTCCATCTTTAAAATTTATTCGATCGAGAAGTTAGTTGATCTGTATTGTATAATATTCATATCAATCATTGAGTGAGATAGTATAGATATCAATGAAGTAAGTCTAATTGTGGTTTAACTTTCAAAACGTATAAGTAAGTACATAACACACAGTTTTTATACGTATACAATTAATTAAAATAACTCGGTGGTCCAGTTGGTTAAGGCGTCTGGTCCGACAAACCAGAAGACGCGGGTTCAAATAAAAAATTCAATTCAAATAAAATTTCAAATAAATTGTAAATCCTGCTCGAGACCAAAAATTTTTTCACATTAAAATTTGTGATTGAGTCAGCCCAGCCTACTAACTGCTTTTCAAAATTATTTCTAATTAAAATAAGTAATAAAAACACGGAATAATAATAGACGAAGCAAATTTGTTTGTATACGTTTTTGTTTATATACGAAACAAACAAGTTATAATAAGATTACAAAACTGTTCGTTTTGAGAAGCGGAAAATTATACATAATTTATAAACATATTGTGTTATTGTGCGTTTTACAAAATTATAAATTGTACCTACAAAAACCGCAGATTGAACTCTAACGCCTTTGTTTATAAACATATAGGTATATAATTTCCTTATGAATTTAATTAACAAGTATGAATACCTTTTGGTATTATTATTAGATGCCGGCATAATAAACATATAGATATGCGTGTGTTATTATTCAGTTATTATTGAATAATGTTTTTTTTAACTTGTGGAAAATCTCCAATGATGTCATGTTGGATTCAAACCTTGACTGCCTCGGTAAAACTCGATGGTGCAGTTGTTAGTGTATGTGACATCGCCTAGGACTCAGATTTGATTCCCGGGCGTGTGTTAGTAAGTAAAACTTGTGTGATCTGAGTTTGAGTGTTATCTAAGTATTATTATAAGCATGCCCCGTGTGACGAGAGTACAAAATGTCGCCACCCCAGTACATGACGAGGGTGTCGTAAGCGGAGACTAAGGGAACACTTTCTCAAAAAGGTCCATTGCGTTGTGAAGAACTCGAAATGAAACCCGGTTGTCAGTAAAATGACAATTGTTAAGCTAAGTTGAAGGCCTTCTGGGCGGCTTGAAAAATTTCAACTCCGGGTCGCCGCGATCTGCGCCTGTCCATTTCAACACGGCAATAGGCTCACCACCTATTACGTGGGACATAAAACTATAAGGTGAAATGTGGGCGTATACTATGCTTCTGCCTACCCCTTCGGGGATAAAGGCGTGACCATATGTATGTATGTAAAATAAACATGTACCTATTTAAAAATTAACATCTAGATGACGCAGAACAAGCTTATGTTAGCCTAATTTGGGCTAGAGCATCGTCTGATACGGTTTTTTGGCAATGGATAGAGTCATTTCATATGACTGCCTCTGTGGCGCAGTCGGTAGTGATACCGCCTGCGGTGCTGGAGGTCGTGGGTTCGATTCCCACCGGAGACAAATATTTGTGTGAACCATAAATGTTTGTCTTAAGAGTCTGGGTGTTTCTATGTATAATATGTATGTATTTAAAAGTATATAAGTATTAATATCCGTGGTCTGATATACCCATAACACAAGCAGGTTATTCCTAGCTTACTTTGGGATCAGATAGCGTTGAGTGAGATGTCCGTGAATATTTATTTATAAAAAAAAAAAAAAAAAAAAAAAATTAAAAATTAATAAACCTTCCCGTTTAAGTTTAATACAACAACAACTACTACTACTACTACTACTATCTTCACGCCAAATCCCTTGCCGGGTAGGCAGAAAGAACCGAGCAGCACAGGGCACGGTCCATACACACCTCACTTGCTTCTTCAACTTTCATTTTTCTTTTCATGCATGCACGTTCGGTTCCTAAAGTTTAAGTTTATGATAAAGAAATTTTAAAATCATTAAACTTTAATTGAATTAATGTAAAGGCGAGTTTATGTTGTTCAGCGTTCACGTTGAAAGGAATCAAAATATTGTCAAAATGTATATGTTATAGGCAATGTGTATAATGCAGGCATTCTATACAATACCTAGGCATTGTATAGAATGACGGGGTCGTTCAGACAATGTATGAAATGATATTAAATGGTTAAACTATTTTACACTTTGCCTAGGAAATGTATAGAATACCTAGACATTGTATAGAATGCCGGTCGAAGCATAGGTAATGTGTGTAATCTATTTATCTTCTCTATGATTTAGTACTAATCTTTTGAGAGCTACTCCTAATTTCAACTTCCAACAGCAGACAGTGCTGATAAGCCATGTGTTCTATTGGTTGGTATGCCTTAGAATGTTTCTTACATAGCAGTCCTTTCCAAGAAATTGCTGCCGAAAGTCGCCTTGTTCATTTATTACCATTTAGGAAGCAAAAACGGGAACAGAATTTTACATTAACACCCCGACTCGGATGGGTTAGGTTAGAAGGCTAAGGCGGGAGCGAAGCGGAGCGGAGCTCCCGCCTTAGCCTTCCTGGTTATTTTTTTTTGTTTTGTCGACTAGTTCTTATTTGGTTAACGATTCTGTCGTCGAATCTGTCCATTCATTATACACATTGCCTGATGCGCTTCGGGCATTTCATACAATACCTAGTCAATGTATGAAATAAATCGTATTATACACATTGCCTGAACGTTTTAGGCAATGTATATAATGCCTAGGCATTGTATACAATGCCGGATTATACACATTGCCTATAACATATATACAAAATGGAGGATACTTTTAAGCCGGAAAAGCATCTTAATTCTAAAATTTATGACATTACTTTTAGAGTGTTTATGAATGATTTTAATAAATGACCAACTTAATAAACTTTATTGAAGGCCATGTTAATAAAAATGTAAATAAAGTACCTACATATATTTAGTACAGGGCAATGGGGGTCTTTATCGTGTAAAGCGATCTCTACATTTTATGGTTATACGTGTAGTCAATTAGATAATTTATTCCGCTTATTATACGTAGATAATTACGTGTACCTACTCTGCTAGTCTCTACTAACATTATAAAGGGAAAAGATTTGTTTGTTTGTCATCAATTAACGCAGAAACTACTGAAGCGATTTTATAAGTTCTTTCGCTATTAGGAACAACGACGTATTATAATTAGACGCGTCATGCACAAACATCACGGCTTTCAAACAGCAAATAGCTATTTTATCATTCAAAACAAGAATTTCAATGAAATTATCTATGGTAGCATGTATGAAAAGTAAGGCAATTGCCTGACTTTTTTGTTGCCATTTTTCAGTGTTGGTAACGTATCTATAGTTTTTTATATATCGTTGATTAGGAAGCCATTTTTTTTTCAAAGTAACAGCCTTTTTAGTGTTTCGTAGTCAAATGGCAAAAACGAAACCCTTATAGATTCGTCATGTCTGTCTGTCTGTCTGTCCGTCCGTGTGTCACAGTCATTTTTCTCCGAAACTATAAGGCCTATGCTATTGAAACTTAGTAACTAGATGTATTCTGTGAACCGCATTAAGATTCTTATATAAAACTAGAAAAAAGTAGTAAATTTTGGGGGTCCCCATACTCTAAACTGAAACTCAAAATCTTTTTTTCATCAAACCCATACGTGTGGGGTATCTATAGATAGGTCTTCAAAAATGCTATTGAGGTTCCTAACATTTTTTTTTTTTAATGAATACTCTGCGCAAGAGACACTTCCAAAGTGGAAAAATGTGTGTCCCCCCTCTCTAACTTCTAAACTAAGAGAATGATAAATCTAAAAAAAATATATGATGTACATTGCCATAAAAACTACCAACAAAAATTGGTTTGAACGAGATAGAGCTGGTATTTTTTTTTTAATACGTCATTAACCGCAATTTTCGGTTAGAAAAATCACTACCACTGCGAACGTGTTAAAACATCAATCAAAGTTACAACGAACTATAAGAACTTTTATATTATGTTACTGCTTCGAAACCCTTCATGGGCGAGTCCAACTCGCACTTGGCCGGTTTTATTTACGTTTGGTAATTTTACTATGCTCTTACCAAACCACACAGTGCCCTATCTCTGCCTACTCGGAAGTGTGTCCCTTGTATCTTCGGACTATATAACCCAAAAAAGCGGAGCAGTAGGTAACAATGAATATTCAAACATTATTGTAAACTAGCTGTTGCCCGCGACTTCGTACGCGTGAAAATTATGTTATAATGCCAATTTGACTGCTCTCTGCTTAGCCCCTAGGATATGTAGAGTGATAATATACAGCCTATTTGAAGACCCTGCCTCTAGGTAATATTTGTGCAAAATTTGAATTAAATCTGTTGAGTACTTTTCGAGATCCTTCCGGAGAAAGCAAAGCAAACAGACAAAAATTTTTTTAACTATATTTTCGGCTTCGGTATCTCATGTTGAACACCCAGCGAGTATTTTTTTTAAATATTTTCAATGTACAGTTTTGATTTATCTATCATTTTACAATCACAGGCATGAATGACAAATATGGGTTATATATGGGTGCTACTTGGTGCATAGTATTGCACAGTCAAAGCCATTGGACACAGCTAGTTTATAGTAATGGTGCTTATACTAATGGCGATAAACTGTTATTTTACTCAAAGCTCGCTGTTAAATAATTCAAATAACTAAGAATGACATCAGGCCTTCTGTCGCCATTTTATAAGGCGTGCGCGACGCCAACGATTACCATTGAATAACCACATTATAAAACCGGCCAAGTAGCTAGCAAGTCGTCTTACCAGCTGTGGGTTCCGTATAAATTTGTAGAGACTTTATGATTGCTTACTTTCAATAAAGGCTATGTTTTTAGTTTTTAAATTTATTTTAAGCTGGTAGTAGGTACAAGAAGGTATTGCTCACCAAATTTCAGTTTCATAACCATAATCATCATTTACTTGCCATAAGTGTTGCACATAAGCGGTCTTAAATATAATTATAACTAGCTGACCCGCGCAACTTCGTTTGCGTCACATGAGAGTGAGGTAAAGCATTAATATGTCGAGTATTATAATGTTTCCCGTTGCATTTACCCCCGTCGCGCTTATTCTCGTCGCGTCCCGTCGCTTGTATTCATTAGAGCTGAACCGCTTATCTTCGTTTGCGCCACATGAGAGTGAAAAGGAAAGAGATGTTAAAGTGATATAATGATTCCCGTCGCTTTTACTGCCACCCATCCGTTTTTCGGTATGGAACTCATCGTTTGCGAGTCCAACTCGCACTTGGCCGGTTTTTATCGTTCAGTTGACTGGCTGCCACTGCAGACCTAGTTTACTCCCGTCACGTCGCTCATACTTCAAAACTTAATAAGAGGGTTATTGTAAGTGAACCTTAAAAGATAGGCATATGCTGTCAAGGACTTTTTTTTATAACTTTTTAAGAGAAACAATTTTGTAGAACACAATTTTTACGTAACTTTAACTATTTATGCAGCGTAAGCAATGGAAGCGCTCAAAAAAAAGAAATAATCCCCGTTCTCGAAACATTATTCATGGCTGCTCCGCTCTTATACGTCTTAGCGTGATGTTATACCGCCACATTAGCCAGCCTCAATAAATGGACTATTAAACTGTAAAATATTTTTTGAAATGCAACCAGTAGTTTCTGAGATTCTAGCACAAACAAACTCTTCAGTTTCATTATATCGTGAGCGAACCTTAAGAGATAGACAAATTAGGCTTCTCCGGTGAGGCGGCATGTCTCCTAGCCGGGACCCCTCCATGGGACCTGGAAGCGAGAGCCCTTGCGTCACTGTTCAGATGGCGCAAGGAGGCGCTGGAGCGGGGCCAAAGGCCTACGTCTCGAGAAATCGAGGCCCAGCGGACCCTGCTCCACCAGGAAACCCTGGAGACATGGAAGATGCGACTTGAGCAACCAAAGGGGTGATTCGCCACAATCGCGGCCGTCAGACCGGTCATGGACGAGTGGCTGGAGAGAAGACACGGTGCTCTCTCCTACCGGTTGACACAGATGCTTGCCGGGCACGGTAGCTTCGGTAGGTATCTGTGGCGAAAACACCGGGAAACCACGGCCGAATGTCAGCACTGCGAGGACCGCAGCGATGACACAGCGCTCCACACGCTGGTGGAGTGCACGGCGTGGGCACAACAGCGACAGGTCCTCGTAGTGGGTCTGGGCGTGGACACTCTCTCACTTGAGGCCATGGTGCGAGCCATGCTCTCTAGCGGGAGTAAGTGGGACTGCGCCGCCTCTTTCTGCGAGCAGGTCATGCTCGCGAAGGAGGCGGCGGGCCGGGTGCGGGAGAGAACTCTCCCACCCGAGTTCCGCAGTCGGCGCCCTGGGCGCCACCGACGTGTCTTCGCCGAGGACTATCGGCCTCCATGACCGGGGGTCTGAGGACGGTGAGAGGGCCGCTCACCGTCCTTACAGAAGCAGGCCCATGACGGCAGCGTGACGTGAGCACTCACGCACGCCCCCCCTTAGAAGCGGGGTCACACCCGAAATCCCCCATAGACGCGGGATTGCACCCGAACCACCCCCTGGGCGAGGCCGCATTGGCGGCCGTAGGTCTGTTGGGAGTCACGGGACATCCTTCCTTAGGGCTTACCCGGGGCTCTCAACCATAGGCTGTTGGGCGTTACGTGAGGTTTTTTAGTCGGTAAGAGTCCGGCATAGCATCCTACGAGGATTTTCCCTCACTTTAAAAAAAAAAAAAAAAAAAAAGACAAATTAGGCTATTGTGAGTGAACCTTATAAGATAGACATATGCTGTCGCGGACTTTTTTTAGAACTTTTTAAGAGAAACAATTTTGTAATACACAATTTTTATCTAACTGTAACCATTTACGCAGCGTACGCCTCGGAAGCTCTCGGACGGTAAAAAATAATCCCCGTTTTCAAAACATTCTCGATTGCTGCTCCGCTCCTATTCGTCTTAGCGTGATGTTATATAGCCTATAGCCATCCTCGATAAATGGACTATCAAACTGTAGAAGAGTTTTTGAAATACAACCAGTAGTTCCTGAGATCCTAGCACAAACAAACTCTTCAGTTTCATTATATCGTGAGCGAACCTTAAGAGATAGACAAATTAGGCTTCTCCGGTGAGGCAGCATGTCTCCTAGCCGGGACCCCTCCATGGGACCTGGAAGCGAGAGCCCTTGCGTCACTGTTCAGATGGCGCAAGGAGGCGCTGGAGCGGGGCCAAAGGCCTACGTCTCGAGAAATCGAGGCCCAGCGGACCCTGCTCCACCAGGAAACCCTGGAGACATGGAAGATGCGACTTGAGCAACCAAAGGGGTGATTCGCCACAATCGCGGCCGTCAGACCGGTCATGGACGAGTGGCTGGAGAGAAGACACGGTGCTCTCTCCTACCGGTTGACACAGATGCTTGCCGGGCACGGTAGCTTCGGTAGGTATCTGTGGCGAAAACACCGGGAAACCACGGCCGAATGTCAGCACTGCGAGGACCGCAGCGATGACACAGCGCTCCACACGCTGGTGGAGTGCACGGCGTGGGCACAACAGCGACAGGTCCTCGTAGTGGGTCTGGGCGTGGACACTCTCTCACTTGAGGCCATGGTGCGAGCCATGCTCTCTAGCGGGAGTAAGTGGGACTGCGCCGCCTCTTTCTGCGAGCAGGTCATGCTCGCGAAGGAGGCGGCGGGCCGGGTGCGGGAGAGAACTCTCCCACCCGAGTTCCGCAGTCGGCGCCCTGGGCGCCACCGACGTGTCTTCGCCGAGGACTATCGGCCTCCATGACCGGGGGTCTGAGGACGGTGAGAGGGCCGCTCACCGTCCTTACAGAAGCAGGCCCATGACGGCAGCGTGACGTGAGCACTCACGCACGCCCCCCCTTAGAAGCGGGGTCACACCCGAAATCCCCCATAGACGCGGGATTGCACCCGAACCACCCCCTGGGCGAGGCCGCATTGGCGGCCGTAGGTCTGTTGGGAGTCACGGGACATCCTTCCTTAGGGCTTACCCGGGGCTCTCAACCATAGGCTGTTGGGCGTTACGTGAGGTTTTTTAGTCGGTAAGAGTCCGGCATAGCATCCTACGAGGATTTTCCCTCACTTTAAAAAAAAAAAAAAAAAAGACAAATTAGGCTATTGTGAGTGAACCTTATAAGATAGACATATGCTGTCGCGGACTTTTTTTAGAACTTTTTAAGAGAAACAATTTTGTAATACACAATTTTTATCTAACTGTTACCATTTACGCAGCGTACGCCTCGGAAGCTCTCGGACGGTAAAAAATAATCCCCGTTTTCAAAACATTCTCGATTGCTGCTCCGCTCCTATTCGTCTTAGCGTGATGTTATATAGCCTATAGCCATCCTCGATAAATGGACTATCAAACTGTAGAAGAGTTTTTGAAATACAACCAGTAGTTCCTGAGATCCTAGCGTTCAAACAAACAAACAAACAAACAAACAAATAAACAAACAAACAAACAAACTCTTCAGCTTTATAATATTAGTATGGACAGAATATTAAATTAGCTTCCCTTAAGGGTATCGAAGTATACAAATATATATTTATATATACCTACTCAATATGATTTTTTAAACATTACTTAGAAATGTAACATTTGCACTGTTTTATGAGACTGTAGATCTGAGCTGCTGAGCTCTGAGAAAAGGTCTATTACTACGAAAACTTATTAGATGTGGTTTTAATTTGAACTCACTGCCTCGCGCTTCAGCGATAAAAATTCTTTACAGACAGACAAACAAATTGATCTTGTTAATAAAGGTTCCGTTTCATTTTGAGGTACGGAACCCTAAATACAATTTGTAATGTCCATACACGAAATAAATAACCAACTTATGTTATTAATAATGTCCATACAATAACAATGTTTTTATAATAAACTGATGTTATGTATTTTAATATATAAGTATTATTTTATTTATCACCACAATGGTTACATAATTTTAACATGTTCATGTGTACGTGAGTTTATGTGTAGTTGTGAGGTTATTTATAATATATATTTTAACATAATTTTAGAATATTTATTGTAATCATTGATATTATTATTCAAAACTATATAGGGGCTTTTTCGAATATGTTTGTTTATGGTTGACGCAAATTTCAGCGAATAAATTGTAATTCCTACGACTAACGAGGTTATTTGTAGTGTAATTCTAAGTAATATTAGTCTTTTATAGTCTGCTGCACGTTACATCAAAATCGGTTAAGCGGGAACGAAGATAGTAGAGTTTATTTCTACCGTCTCATCTCATAATGTCATTTTCTCGAAATATCCTTTCTCAGAATGTCCTTTTCTCGAAATGTACGTTCTCATAATGTCCTTTTCTCGAAATGTACTTTCTTATAATGTCCTTTCTCAAAATGTCCTTTTCCCAAAATGTCCCTTTCTCGAAATGTCTTTTTCTCAAAATGTCCTTTTCGCGAAATGTCCGTTTCTCAAAATGTCCCGTTCTCAAGATATGTGCACTACGGGATTAACACCGCGCAATCCGACTTGGATAGGTTAGGTAAGAAGGCTAAGACGGGAGCGGAGTTCCCGCATTAGCCTTCGTGATTATTTTTTTGTAACCACTTAAACAAAACCACGCCAAATTCTAATTATTACCCTGATCGGTCTGAATAACATATACATCAAACTTACCAAGTGAATAGTGGTAACTTAGATGGTAATAAAAAAAGAGCTCCCGCTCCCGCATTAGCCTTCGTGGTTATTTTTTTTATAACCATTCAACACCAACATCAATTTCGATGATGTGACTCCGAAAATTAATAATTTTGTCATTGGCTAAACAATTGACTGAAAAGAAATGTTAATTAGAAAATTGAGGTTATTAAATATCTGCCATATTTTATTTTGCGTACAATATGTTTTTCCAACTGAAACATTTGACTAAATAAAAATTGGTAAAGTAAAAATTGGTGAATAAATTATTGATTAAACGTTCGCTACCCAAACATAACGTTTACGTTACAATTATTTGGGAAGAGATTTTTTGCGAAGTAATAATTTGGCAAAGAAATTATGCGAAACATTTTTTGGGAAGTGATAATTTGGCAATTTCTTTTCGTTCAAACATAAAATACCCAATATAAAGACTAAATTGCGCAGTGAAACGTGCCTCTTTCGTTTTTCGACAAACTCCAGAGACACTTCTAGTCTCATATGTCTCACGCACAGACACAACTTTTTTTACAATTTAAAATAGTAAGTAGGTTTCCTCTATCGATTTATAGGTTTGCAATATTACTAGAGACTCCCATGAGTATAAAATAATGTTTTCCTAGAATAAGTAAGTAAATAAACTGTTCATTTTTTTAAATTACGTCAACACAAACAAACATACTATACGATTGAATATTTATGTAAATATTTTCTACATGAATCTTTGAAAAAATTCCACTGTTTATGCCATGTTTGTACAATCTGTTATAATATTATAATTTATTCCGTATTAGAAAATGGATGTTGTTTTTGTTATTACAATCCATGAATTTTAAACGTCATAAATTTAATCTGTCATAGCTTTTGACAGTTTTGCAATCAAGTGTCGCAACCACAGAGCATCGCGCGCCTTTACAGAGTTCGCGTTGCTCTATGGTCGCAACATATTTCAATAGAGAATTTGACATGTGGTTTCGCAAAATATGTTTTTTTCATAATACGCAACCTGGGCATTAATAACGTTATTTAATGGTAAGGTAACGTACCTAAGTCACTATTATTCAAAATTATTTTTATATTTTTTATGAAATTTGCACATTAGGCATGGTTATTGAATGAGTGTAACTGTGTAAACAATTAAACATACAAAACTTCAAAAATATAAGTATTCTTTGAAAAAATATTAAGCCTCTTAAGGGTTAGCTCTGTATACCTTTCTCGTTTGCCGACTGTACTAGGTATTTTTCATTAGTGTTAGGTTGGTCAGGTTATAATCTCAGTGTTAGGTTTATTCTGTTCAAGCAATATTACCAATTACATTTACATATATGGTCACGCCTTTATCCCCGAAGGGGTTGGCAGAGGCATATTATATGCCCACATTTCACCTTTGTATAATTTGTCCCACGTAATAGGTGGTGAGCCGTATTGCCGTGTTTAAATGGACAGGCGCAGGTTGTGACTGCCTGCTGTTAAAATAAAGCCAATTACATTTATTGAAATAAAATTTAATAGCTGGTAATTGTCAAAATAACAGCAATTATCTACCTTTTTTTACGTATTGAAAAATCCCTCATAGATACTATGCCGGACCCTTACCGACTAAAACCACACTGTGCCCTACCACTGCCTATAACCGGGAGTCCCGGGTACCCAAATAAATAAATAAATAAATATTCACGGACATCTCACACAACGCTATCTGATCCCACAGTAAGCTAGGAATAACCTGCTTGTGTTATGGGTATCAGACCACGGATATTAATACTTACATACTTTTTAAATACATACATATTATACATAGAAACACCCAGACTCTTGAGACAAACATTTATGGGTCACACAAATATGTGTCTCCGGTGGAAATCGAACCCACGACCTCCAGCGCCACAGGCGGTATCACTATCGACTGCGCCACGGAGGCAGTCAAACCCTAGTAAAGATTAAAAATAAATAAATACATCACCGTCATGTCCAACTGTTTGAGTCAGTTAATACATAGACACCTACATACATATAGTCACGCCTTTATCCCTGAAGGGATAGGCAGAGGCTTAGTATACGCCCACCTTTCACCTTATAATTTTATGTCCCAGCCTCCCAGGTAATGCTGAGCCTATTGCCGTGTTGAAATGGACACTCAGTTGAAATTCTTCAAGCTGCCCTTAAGGCTTTCAACTTGGTTAAACGATTGTCATTTTACTGACAACCGGGTTTCATTTTCAGTTTTCCTTCTCTACGCTATAGATCGTTTTGAGAACTTGTTCCCTTCGCTACGACCCCCTAGTATCAGTAGTCCGATTAAATAGTCCGACACCCTCGGGATGAGTTGGGGTGGTGACGATTTGTACTCATTCCCGTCGTCACATAAGCCATACGGGAAGTTTGTTAATACTTACAATCTAAATCGTTTATCATAGTCATACTATTAAACGGCTGGACCCATTTTCATGCGAATAAAGACGCGGAACTATTCTGCTGGAACCTGGAACTGTATTAGGCAACAGTAGAATCTTGGAACTTAGCATAATGCCAAGGTTTATTTTAATTCTATTTAAATAATCTATTGTTTGGATCGCGAGGAACGATGCGATACCCTTCCTCATTTGAGTTTGGTTTTCAATAGGACGCCGTTTTTGGTATGCCTACTCACACAATTTACAAAATTTTATCAGGTTTTTAGGTTTTTTCCGTACAAAACTAAAGGATAAAAATCTTGCTATTGAGGACTCCGATGTCTGTTTATCTCCAGGTTGTATTTCGTTAACAATATTAGCTAGACAGTTGAAATTTTTACGAATGATGTATTTCTGTTACCTACTGCTAATACTATAAACTTATGAATGTTAAATAGAATGTGGAATGATCTCCCTCACTCGATTTTCGCACGCCTACAGTATGGGGTTCTTCAAAAGGGATCTTAAAAGGTTTTTACCTGGTCTACAGCGCGAGTGTGACGTCTCTGGTGTTGCAAACGTTCATAGGCTGCGGTGACCACCAGTACTTCTGGTGGGCCGTATGCTTGTCTGCCAGCTTATAAGAATAAAAAAAAAATTTTTGAGTGATCTCGGGATACATGAAATGTGATTTCAGCAGTATATTGGTACGGCAGCGGAACCCTCCCTGCACGTAAAATATCTCCTGTGATATATATTTGGTACTAGGAGAAACGGAAATGGGCTATCTTGGGCTAACCGCAGAATGCGAGGTCTACCGAGTTGCAAGCAGAATGTAGGTACCTACTGATGATAATATAATAGCTTGCTGTTTCTGTATTAAAAACCAAATAAAAAAATGATGTTTAGGCTGCATACCCGAATGCTTTCTCTTGCCTCTGGGCAGTTACTTCTTTTAGGGTTACGTACTCAAAGGGTAAGGGTGCGGTTCCAGTGGGGCGGAGCGGAGAGGAGCTGTGCTGCGATTCACCAATCACGGTGCGGAGAGGAGAAGAGCTGTGGATTTAAACCATGTGATTGGTGAATTGCGGCACACTTCGTCTACGCTCTGCTCCGCTCCGCCTCAGTGGAACCGCAGCTTAAATACGGGACCTTATTAGTAAGACAACGCTGTTCATCTTTCTATCATCAAGCTGTAATACATGAACCGTGACAGTTAGACAAATTAAATTTTCACAGATGATTTCAGATCACGTTTGTTATATGAAAGCGGCAGCGATATGCATCTGTTGCCACTCCCATATAACAAACATGATCTTTGCCGGCTTTTGGAACCGAAACTCTCCGTATGCGGTATTGTCCTAGGCAAGGCCGCGGTGGCGGCCGTGGGTCTGTTGGGAGTCCTGGGATATCCTTCCGAGGGCTTACCTGGGGCTCTCAACCATAGGCTGTTGGGCGTTACGTGAGGTTTTTTAGTCGGTAGGAGTCCGGCATAGCATCCATGAGGATTTTTCCTCCGTATGCGATTCCGACTTGTACTTTGCCAGTTTTTTATACCACTAAGCTATACCTACCTCCATACGGCTAACCTGATCCGTAACCTATCGACGAATGCTTGCAACACCAGATGTAATAAACTGGTCTATTTGCTAAAGTCCATGTAAGATTTTCCCACGCAAATGAGATCATAATATTGTTTTTTTTTACAGTTAAGGCAGAGGTAATGCTTTGAACCTTATACAGCCGTATATGGGTACTGCGTTAGCATAGTAAATAAACATCGCAACAATTCCAAATAAAAAACCGGTTAAGTTTATGTCGGCCCACGTGTAGTCCAGGGTTCCGTAGTTACAGAAACAATACAATATTTTACTCAGTACCTATACAAAATTTATACATAATATATTGCTATACTATAAGTAGTATACATATTTATATATCACTGGTATCACCTTTATACTATTACCTTGTAAATTTATATCATAATTTCTTTATTTAATGTATCAAATACAAAACACTAGGTACTTATACAACATTTTTGGATATTCTCACAAAAGTTCGTAGTTATACCTAATAACTAAGTAGTAGATAAGTAAATATGGTACATTTTGTTAATTTACTGTTATTGTCTGCTAAGAAAAACTTTTTTTCCATCATGGAAATTTCCATAGAAATTTAGATAATAATCTGTTACAATTACACTCACATAAAAATATTTTTTCAGTTTATTTGAAACTTAATACCTATCTCATTGTTCAACAAGTATAATAATCATACTCGATTAGTAGGGCGGATCTCCAAATCGTTCGCTTGTATCATACACCTTACTACGGAACCTTAAACAGCTATAGAAAACATGTCGTGGTTTCCCATGCTATTTGTGGAAGGCTGTTAATAGCCGCTCGATCTAAACTTAGCTCTGAGATAGTTAGGTAAGACTTCAAGCATTGCTATAAATAACGATAAAGGTGCTTCTTCAATGATGCGATCGGTTTTGTTCGCTAAGTTATTCTGAATAGTTGAAATTTTATAAATTAAAATAGTTTAAAACTTCAGTACTTTGACAGAATTCATGTAGGTAGGTACTTACTTATTGAATCGATTTTTACAATTTCAATGAATCAATTCAGCCTATGCTATAGGCACTACTAGTCCACTGCTGGACATAGGCCTCTCCCAAATTTCACCACAATTAACGGTCCTGCGCTTTGGTCATTTCCTGTTTTGTGCCATCATTTTTGGGAGGGTTTCGGCCTTATTGTACCACGCTGGCCAGACGGGTTGGTGTAGGTTTCATTTCGAGTTTTCCTCCTCTACGCCATGACAACTAATCATAAATGATAAAATCTTTCGAATATTATAAATGCGACAGTTTGTGAGTGTGGAAGTCTGTTACTCTTTCACGCTCAAACCGCTGAACGGATCTGGCTGAAATTTAGTAAAGAGATACATTATAGTCTGGAATAACACTTAGGCTACTTTTTATCCCGGGAATAAGTTCCCACGGGAAGCTCCGGGCATCAGCTAGTAAAAAATAATTTAGGGACAGAAATGCTTTCTAGTCCGAATTCAGGTTAGTATAAGTTGTCCTGGAGTATCCTACCGAAGGTTTACCCGGGGCTCCCAACCGTAGGCTATTAGGCCGGATACGTGAGGTTTTTTAGTCGGTAGGAGTTCGGGGCGGCATAGCATCCATAAAATAAGCTTGTACTGTGAGATCTAGAGCTGAGATAATTTTAGCTCGGCTTTAATTTTATACACAGTAACTTTTATTTTATTAGATACTAAACGGTGTGTTTAGCCTTTAGCCACAATGTTTTAGTTGGTAATAAAATGAAGTTTGGTTTTTTATCGGTGCGAATGCTCAGGTTCTAAAATATTTTTTTTAATGTAACAAATTACCAGTACTTACCTATTTATTTATTTTTTGTTTCTTCCGAAATATTCAGTAAGTAGGTACCTACTACTAGAATATTTATGTATATTATCTGTGCTACTACATAAACTCTGCTACTACTGTGGGGACCGCCCGTGGTGAATATTAATATATTCAGCACGGGTGATCTACATATCTACATAATTATGATTACAGAAAATTTGATTGTAGGTAATATACTTAATATTCTTTCCATAATGATATCAGACAGATGGAGCTCATTCTCGATCTAACATCGATAAAAACCGATCAAGCGTATAACAACCTTTAAAGGATTAAGTCCTATGTGAGCTACATACTTGCAATACTGGTTACGGCGGCCATAAGTACATAAATATGTTATTAATGTCCACGGCCCCCTTTTGGTCCGGTGAATGTCCCTTTTCTGGTTCATGTACAGAACCTGTTCACCAAGGTTCTGCAACATCACACTTTATATAATGTTTTTAAATTCTTCGATTTATACGATTCATTAAGGTTAGTTATAACATCTTTTTAAAAATCCTAGTGGTTCCTTGGCACGCTACGCTGTGATTTTTTATGGTGGTTTCATGTACCTCTGAGGAATGAGTAACAAACCAAAGGATGGGTACTTTTCAAAAAAGTTTTAATTTTGAACCGTTACCGAAATCATAAATCTTTAAAAAAATCCAATTAACACCCGAGTCAATAGAAGTTTAAAACTTCTCTTAAAAAAACTGAACTCTGGTAGATACCTACTGAGTAGGTTGTTTATAATATTTTGTTCCGAAGCTGGCAGAATATAATTAAAAAAAAGCGTACAGCTTATAACACAGTGATGATCAGTGTTACTCACCAACTAGCGCGAGGTAGCTATGCAGAGAACTCTTTCCCAGGGCGCCTTACTACAGAGATTCCAGTGTGCGTGCAAGGGTAGGCCAGGGCTCTGACGAAAACAGTCAGGTAGGGTGTACACACATATATTTATATAACACAGAGATACACAGAGACACACAGAGAGCTTATTCACTGATAGACACAAATATCACAGGTACACAGAAGTATAGTCAGTGCTTAGGTACTTATGCTACTAAATAGACCACTGCCGCGTGAGCAGGTAACACGGGTAAGCAGCTAACTACACTGTAATAGGGTGACAATTACTGGCCTTGAGTTAAGATGAGAACAGCACAGCCCGAGAATGCCACGTGGAGGCGGCTGGTCCCTCTCAAAACACCTCGCTCATGTAGTCCACGTGTCATTGGGTGTGGTTTTTGCTAACCGCGGACGGGCCGCTTTTCCCCGTAGTAAAAAACCCAGTTTTCTGGGTAAAATGTAGTAAGATGCAATGCAGCAACCCAATCACAGCCCGCTAGACCATGCGAGGCAACAAATAATCGCGCTTGAGCGAAAAACTGATTCGCGGCACAGTCTCAGAGCATAAGCCAAAGGACCTCCAACTACCCCAAAGCAGGTCTCGGTCAAAGTCCCGTCTTTCACGAAAAATCTTAACAAAACCTGTTCCTTTAAATGCGAAATCGATTCGTCCTCGAACTTATGACATCCTGTCATTCTGACAGCAGAAATGTCACCACTGACAACCGATTAAAAAAAGATAAGTCGATTAAGCTGCTTTCACATCCTGAATACTGCATCTATAGAAAATAAATGCTACAAGCTCCATCTATTGGTACAATCACTTTTTAAAGCTGTTTTATTCTTATTGCGAAGATGTAAATGATGAAAAAAAAATATCCTAAAACGATCTCAGAAACTTGTTGTAGATCGTGTCCAATTTTGAGCTCAGTCGATTCAGTACATTTTGAGTTTTTAAAGCGTACACATACGAATAGAACATTTATATATATATAGAAGATTAACCTCGCCAAATTGACGTCGCCGGCCTGATGGAAAGTCGTGGCCCCCAATCGCTACGATTGGGGGCCACTTTCACTGTAAGACAGTGATCCTCAAGTTGGCGGCTCTAGGATGTGCCCCTTCACGCCCCACTTTAAAAACCCGGAACTGTAAGATAAGGGAAACACGTGTGCGGGCAGGTAGTTCCAGGTTTTTATAGTTCGACAGAGGAACGATCTTTTGAAACGCTCGGTTCTGGCGAAGATTCTCTCCACTGTGTATGAGTGGTATCTCTGCCCAGCACATTACTTAATTTAATCCTTGACACGGACATTGTAAAGAGACTGAAAAGGAGTAAGTCTTTTGGGTTATTTTTGTGAAATCTGTGTAATGTGCAGTACAGTGAGAAAAACCCTTGAAGAACTTTATGACTGGAGACTATAAGAAAAGTGGCGATGAACACAAAAGTTACTCTTTTTTAACAGTTCTCTTTTTTAACACTCAGTTTTAACGTTAAGAAAATCCTACAGGGATGCTATGTCGGACTCCTACCGACTAAAAGTCGCACGTATCCTACCTATCAGCCTTCGGTTGGAAGCCCCGGGTAAGCCCTCGGAAGGATGTCGCCAGAACTGCCAACAGACCTACGGCTAGGTATTCTTAACCCTAAAAGTTTTAGTAATTTAGGTGAAATTTAAATTACTTATTAACCTCACGGTTTTAATTGTTATGGCGGGCGTAACGAATAAATTACATCATAAAACGTAAGTTTCAGAAATTATTATTGTAAGTGAACAAACCAGAACACCAAATTAATCTGCCTATTTGTTCTGAGAAGATTATTTAATTTCTTAATTCTCTTCTCATGAAATAAGGTTTTATAGATGAGTCCTGGCATATCCTTCCAAATGGTGTGGTTTTGTTACTGGTCAACGGAGCACATCTCTGATAATCTAGTGGAAAAGCACCCTGCTTTATAGTTTCTTATGTTTTACTCTTTGCCCGGGTCAACAAACAGTACCTAAGTAATTTTGGCGGTTTTAGTAAATAAGTAAATAAAGTGTAGGCAATTATAAAAGTACCCCACTGTGAAGGCTTAACGGTGAACGCACAAACTTGTCTGATGATGATTCATTCTGAAGATATGAAAGGGTTCTGAATACCTTTTTAAGGTTCAGTTGTCAACAAAGAAAGTCTTTATAGTTTTTCAGTACCCGACCGATGTTATTTAGGTGGCTAAGTGACGATTCGGACACCAAAAGTTCGGATACTTTGTTCGAATAGTCAATTGGCTTTTGAGGTTTTGTAATTTGTCATTGATATAAATCTATATATATAAAAATCAATGCCACTTTTCGTTGTAATTTTATAACTCGAGATCGGGCTCACCTATCCAAACCAAATGTTTAGGCTTTGTTCGGACTATTTAGTAGATGGTTTATGTGAAGTTTGCACAAAATCGGTCGAGCGGTTTTTGATTCACGCAAACGAAGTTGCGCGGGTCAGCTAGTACTTATTAAAATTTGAGTGACGTCAACAAAATCTTAAGAAAAAAACCATTCGATTTTTGAACAGCTCTTCTAATTCTGAAATGTTATATTTCTTTTACTCGTGTAGTTCATTATGTGAAATGTTCTTAGGCTGTTGGGATTCATGCAGTACCTATACTTCCGAAGGGCTTACCCGGGGCTCCCAACCGTAAGCTGTTAGGTAGCAGACGTGTGGTTTTTTGTCGGTAAGAGTCAGGCATAGCATCCATGTAGGATATTCCTCACTTTAAAAAAAAAGAGGGCGCCGTGTCAGTTTAGCCGTTAGGAGACCGGTCATAGCGTTCATGACAACTTCCACAAATAAAATTGGGCATCTTTTGGAAATATCAAAGCCATATAAACCAGGCTATAAGAAAATAAAAAAAAACAAACACAAAATTGATGAAGTAAAATTGCTATAACATTGTGTATACGGAACCAAGCATTTCACGTGACCCGATGCCATTGACCGGTTTCTTGAACTCTGTCAATAAAATAAACGAAAAAAATGCACACGATAAACGTTCGAGGTTTATGGTATTCCCGTTATGTCCTGCCCTGATACCGTTAAGTCCTGATTAAGTGATTGTAATTAGTGAAAGATTGTGATTTTAAAACAACAGTAGGTACATACCTACCTACCATTTTATACTCTTGATTGTTGGCACTTTGTGGATCTTTTACGTTTCTAAACACAGGTGTTAGAAACGTAAGGAATGAATGTGTATGAACAAGTGAAATTATCTTTGAAAATACTGTAAAGCGAAATCGGTCAGGTAATATCTATTTTAATAAAATTACAGGGTAATCTAGTTTAGTAATAATTAAAATTGTGGAATATTATACAAGTGCTTCAGCATAAAGTGCATAATGTATAATAGTACTTATAGTACATACAGCAAGACCCAGAAGGAATGCCTTCATTCCAACCAGTCTGACTCACATCGTCGAAATTAGCCAAACAGTTTGAAAAAAAATTCCTAAAAGATCAGGCTTTTAGGATTTTTTTTTCCTAAAAGATCAGGCTTTTAGGATTTTTTTTTAAACTGTTTGGCTAATTTCGACGATGTGACTATGAACTTTAATAAAGTAAATATTTATGACTCATCGCCATCCAGTCAAAATTACTGGCATAATTATAAAACGTAACTTACTATCTCTGATATGGGTGCGCGCTATAAGAAAGAGTGAAACTCCTTAGATCAAGATTGTTATTCTTGATCTAAGTGAAACTCATATTGATCTTTAAGACTTTAGCCAAGTTGACCTTGTTCACCTTCCTGAAGGACGAAGCTCGATTCTACATAGGTACTCATAGAGTAGTTAGTTAAAGCCGTTTGGTGAGTTGTATTAAATTTGTAACTTTGAGATTAATAAATAAATAAATAAACAAATAAATTTTAAATAAAAGTTAAGAGTTAGTGGCAGCTGCTCCCAATAGCGTTAGGTACCTAAAGACCATATCATTTGATTACTGCTGAAGGGGCTGACATATTCTTTTAATATCACGAATAACTCCTGAATCCAGTACCTACATATCTACACAAATTAGAGATAGTACAGATGGAAAACTACATTACAGACACGACCTCAATCGACTTTTCGATACTGATTTGTGCGCGACTGTCTGTAGCAGAGGGTAGGTGTGACAAAAAAAGTACTAACATGAGTTTTCCATCTGTACTATCTCTAATTTGTGTTATTTAAGCTTGCATTGGAGAGATTGCGTACCTATTGATAAAACATGTTGCTGGCTGTTGTAATATCGGTTCGTATTACAAAATGATTGTAGATATTCTCCTGAAAATTATACTGAAATTTTGTGCGTTGGCAGCAATGTCTATTGCCGCCACCGCACAATATATCAATGCAGTATAATTTTTAGGGTTTCGTAGCCAAATGGCAAAAACGGAACCCTTATAGATTCGTCATGTCTGTCTGTCTGTCTGTCCGTCCGTGTGTCACAGCCACTTTTCTCCGAAACTATAAGGCCTATGCTATTGAACTATTGAAACTTAGTAACTAGATGTATTCTGTGAACCGCATTAAGATTCTTATATAAAACTAGAAAAAAAGCAGTAAATTTTGGGGGTCCCCATACTCAGAACTGAAACTCAATTTTTTTTTATCAAAACCATACATGTGGGGTATCTATAGATAGGTCTTAAAATGCTTTTGAGGTTTATAACATATATTTTTCCTAAAGTGAATAGTTTGCGCAAGAGACACTTCCAAAGTGGAAAAATGTGTGTCCCCCCCCCCCTCTAACTTCTAAACTAAGAGAATGATAAGTCTAAAAAGAATATACAATGTACATTGCCATAAAAACTACCAACGAAAATTGGTTTGAACGAGATAGAGCTGGTAGTTTGTTTTTATACGTCATAGACCGCAATTTTTGGTTAGAAAAATCACTACCACTGCGAACGTATACATATCATCAATCAAAGTTACAACGAACTATAAGAACTTTTATATTATGTTACTTGCTGCTACGAAACCCTTCATGGGCGAGTCCAATTCGCACTTGGCCGGTTTTTTACTAGTGTAACGAATATGTACAGAAAAGTACCTAGGTACTTGTAGCTGGTGTAGCGTGGATACCCAGTTCATCTCTATCAACCCCCTCGGGAATACAGGTGTGATTGTATGATTATATTTATTTAATGTAGTACCTATATCTCAATTTTTATCAAAGTTTATTGCAAGATTGGATAAACTTTGATAAAAATTGAGATCACGTTTTCACGAAGCTTGGGCACCCAGCCAACTATGAATTAAAAGCATTTTTTTTTCGCTTCCGTACCCTGACATTTTAATTCGTTTTATATGTATATTGAAAGATATTAAACACACACAATATAAAATAATCTTCTAGGTATCGTATATGAACCATTTATTTTAAAAGTAGTTTCTCAAAAAGAAATGACGACTTAAATCTTCTGCTAGACAAAAACAATAAATCACTCTGTTCTACAATATTTATATTATCTATGCTAATAAATCTTTTTGATATACGGGATTCTATTTTACTTTTTATTTTATATCTCTACTAGCGGTTTCACCTGTGTAGACCCGTTCCCGTGGGAATACGGGAATAAAATATAGCCCATGTTCACTGCCGCAGTGGCGGCCGTAGGTCTGTCGGGAGTCCTGGGACATCCTTCCGAGGGCTTACCCGAGGCTCCCGACCATAGGCTGTTGGGCGTTACGTGAGGTTTTTTAGTCGGTAGGAGTCCGACATAACATCCATGAGGATTTTCCCTCCCGTAAAAGCCCATGTTCACTGGGAATAGCGTAGCTTCCAAACAGTGAAAGATTTTTTTGGAATCGGTTCAGTAGTTTCAGAGCCTATTAGATGCAAACAAACCAACAATCAATTCTTTCCTCTTTATCTATTTTAATATTATAAAGAGGAAATATTTGTTTGTTTGTTAGCATCGAATAGGCTGCTTAACTACTGGACCGATTTAAAAAAATCTAGTAATATAATATTAATATACATAGACTAATAAATACAAAAGTCGCTACATCTTTTACACATTACTGATTCTGATGAAAACTACGAAGAAATAGTGCTTTAGAAAAAACATAGGTTACTTTTTATCTCGGGGCCATTTTTATGTGGAAAATGGGTACCTAGGTACTTACTCCGTGAAAATCTCACCACTTGAATGGTGACGAGAGGACATAAACTAGTATTTATTTCACATCATTGATATTGAGAATTGAGATGATTCTGATGAAAACTACGAAGAAACAGTGCTTTAGAAAAAAACATAGGTTACTTTTTATCCCGGTGCCATTTTTATGTTATATAAACTAGTATTTATTTCATACTTTATTTTGTACAAGTCGAGTCAGTTTTTAAGGGGCCATTGTGTCCTGGGAACATTCTTCCGAGGACTTAACCGTAGGCAGTAGGTAGAGAACGTGTGGTTTGTAGTCGGTAAGAGTCCAGCATGGCAACCATGACGAATTTTCCACACTTTAAAATGTATAATCAAAGAAACTAGTAATAGTAATACAGTCATTATTTCTACAATTTTTCCATTCATTATACCACACAAAAAATTAAACGATATAACATGTAATTACTTTTTTTATTGGCAAATGTAACCACATAATTCGGTTCTAGTAAAAAAAAACGTTTAATGAGTTTTTTTTTCACAGCGAATTATTAGCGGTCGGCCTTGGCCGTGACTCGTGAGGCGTGATCATGACTCATACACTCACTACTGACTATTGTTGTTGATACACAATAAAATAAATGAATAAAAAAAAATAAACGAGTGTGCAGTGAGCGTTGCGTGTATGGTACACTTTGCGGCATAGTTTTCTTCGCGATTATTAGGTTGACCATTTTTTTAGGTCAGGTTGAGATATTTCTAATAAAATATACATATTATGATAAAAAAGCGATAATTGGGAACTCCTCTCAAGTGTGACTCAACTTATCGCGCACGTGTAGTTCATAATATTACAGTCACGTCTTTATTCTCCAAGGGGTAGACAGAAGCACACTATTAGTCACGTGTGCCAATGGATAGACAGACTTACAATAAGCGTTTTCATTTCCTCATTTATTTTCGTATTGTGCAATAGATGTTGATTTTGTTGCCGTGTTGAAGTGGACAGGCGAAGGTTGTCTCCGTTGTTGCTGTTAATTTTTTTCTTACGCTGCTTAACGTGCCTTTCGAAGCAACGTTAGTAAATGCAGCAGCAGCAGAGAACGTAGCGATCGTTTACTGTAGTAGCCTGTTGACTCAAGTGTGTGTTAAGATATTTATAAATAAAATAGTGCCACAGTTGAATAGAGTAGGTAGTTAAAATGGAGCACATTTTACAAAGTTCATAAATAAGTAGGTACTTATTCCATACAAACCACTTTCTTCAGCAATTGAATAATTAATTACAAAATTAAACTTATTAGATATGTATCTACATTGTATACCTTATAAAACCTTTATCAGTTCAGTCAGGTTAGGGGGCAGTCTGTCATCCAGTGAGATCTGGTTAGAATTGTACACCTAATCTCAAATTGCTTGAGAATCATTAGGGTAGAAACGGTAGATAAAAGTATCTAGATAACCTCGTTCATAACGTTAATCAATAACGTTATATAGGTATTAGTTAAATAATAACGTTAGGTAGGTATTTATTATTTATCAAAACAAACATTAAACCTCACTTCAACCACATCAGTGTATTACGACAAAATTATAGAAAATTGTCTGTCAGACCTATTATTTTAATAGCACCTCAATTAAAAAATTTAGAAACAAAATAAATTACTTAAACAAAAAATTATAAAGATATTTCTATCTCGTGGAAATCTCCACGGAAGTCCGGCCGAACTCAAATCTATTCAACTACTCGGAATGGATATCGTAGGATTCCCAGCAGAATAAAGACATCACAGTACAATATAAATTTAGTTCATTATTTATTTTGATGGAGGTCTCGGGTTCAAATCCCTCGTCATAACAAATGTTTGTGTGCTCTGCAAATATTTGTTTCGGATATTTTCTATTCTACACAAAGTCCTGTATATATTTTGAAATATATATGTATGATTCCTTGTTCCTATCAGTTAATGTCTAGTTTAGATCCATTGCTGCATATATTATGTTATTTCGGATACACGTGCCATCTCAAAGACGTCATAAAAATAATTTTAAAAGCTTTTTCAACTATCCATCAAAATCAGAACACATGTTAACCCTACTGTTTGCTTAGGCATTTGTTAACTGGTAGAAGTTGACCGGCGCGCCTCGGTACTGTTCACGTGACTTCCACGTGATACACACACACATTCTCGTACACACCCACACATCTACGCACACCATTTGGGTGCTGTCAACGACCCTGTTGTCTGCACTATTCGGCTTGTTCGCTACTGTATACTATTTCTAATTTTCTAATGTAAATGTTACCGTAAAATTATAAAAATTGTTAGATTTCAAACTACCTAACGAGATTGTAAAGTGTCGAGATTTTCGCGCTGATTATTTTTCATTAGATTTCATACTAACTAAAATAACACTTCTGCTAAGAGTAGACCTCGCGAGAACCCAGGAAAAAAACAACAACGTCTTAATAATCTCTTTTATATTTTAGTCAAAAATCATCAAGATCCGTTTATAAATAACGAAACACAAATGTCCGTGAATATTTTATTTATTTATTTTAATTCTCATCCATTTCTACCCCATTTTCCTCCTATCCAAAAAAACTTTCGACAAAAAATTGTACTCTAAATCAAAGAACACCTGTGCAAAGTTTGGTGAAAATCGGTTTAAAAATGCGTCTCTAGACTCAGATGTATGTCAGCATACATACACACAGACATACGGATGAAAGTAAAATCGTCAATACTGTCGAATTGCAGAGACTCTCGCTCGCCTTTACGAGTCAATAGTCACTTCCAAGTGTTCCATTCCAACCTACCCCAACAATTTATGTATCTACCTATTACTAAATGATGTTTGCGGTTTTGCCTGCGTGAAATTCAGTACCCGTTCCCGCTTCCCGTGGGAACATTTTCCCGGTTTAAGTAGCCTATGTGTTATTCCAGACTATAAGCTATCTCTGTACCAAATTTTAGCCCAATCCGTTCAGCCGTTAGAGCGTGGTTGAGTAACAAACATCCAAACCAAACATCTTCACAAAAAAAAGTGAGAAGTAAGAATAGAGTTCACAATCTTTCTAGTTAGTTTACAATATGTCAGTTTTTACAATTTTACAGTAACATGTATTTCAAAAATAGGATGGTCATTCAGGGTTAATCGAACACGTGTTGGTTAAATGACTGGTTTATAATTCTTGTTCAGTCAGTTAATAAATTTATTGCTGACGTTTTATGAGTTCGCGTTTGATTTTAGTTCAAGGAGGATTTAAAACTGACTCTATTCTGGCGGGACTGATAAAATAGATATTAGAAAATATTGTTTTCATTCCTTCTATTCGAAAAGAATCACTTTGCACCACGATATCGGGGCGCAAAATAGCTCTTTTCTGTTAAGAGCTTTTTAGCGGGCGGCAAAGTGATTTGAATTTGGAACTTGAAAATTTCATAGAAATCGAACGCAAATTGTATGAATTACTGGCTGGTAAGTGTTGGCTGCACAGCGCGGTGTCCTGAGCTAACTAAAAAAAAACTAAAGAGCGCCATTTATCTGTTCGTGTTCGTCATTATTAATGTCCTTGTAATCAGTAGGTAAACATATTTTATTGTATTCTGCAAATATAATAAGTTCTACTTTAAGTAATGAAAGTGACAATCCATGAACTCCTGGAACAATAACTATAGAAGGTAACTACGTCGTACAAAACTTATTTTTTCTCATAGAAAGGGAATGAAAAGTAGAGTATATTACTCGGGGGCAAATTATTTATCCCTCGGGCGGTGTACTTTGAATCCCTCACTGCGCTCAGGATTCTATGTTAGAATCCCTCGCTATGCTCGGGATTCTATTCTAGAATCCTTCGCTTCGCTCGTGATTCAAAGTAGCGCCCTCGCCGTAAAAATACTATTTTGCCCCCTTGTTATACAATCTACTATTTCATTTCTCATACTCGGAAAGTTTTGTTTTCTTGATCTGATTATTGGATGGAAAATGCTGTTTCCCTCCCTAGGGAGGGAAAAACTCATACAAATTACTTCCAACCTAAGGGCCGGAATGAACTTTAAAAATAGACTTGCTGTCAGCTGTAAAGAGATTTATGTAAAAAAAACTAATTTAAAAAAATGTTGCAGCCATGGGACGTTCCAAACAGCCAGTGTGAATTTAGCGAAAATTTCTTAGAGCGGAATCTCTGCAACAAAATAATTACGCGGTGAGTTCCATATTTTAAATTAAAAAAGTCGACTTAAACTGACGGGATATTATGTATTATCTGTTATTTATCTGTGACAGAATTCAAAAAAATAGGTAATAATTTTTTATTTTAAGGTTTGAATAGGTATTATTACTAGTTTTAATAAAGGATATTATAGTTTTATTTTCCTCATTATTCGAAATGAAAAGTAGAGTGTTTTACACGGGTAAAAGAATCAATTCCGACTCGGACTATAGCTGAGGTATATAGTCTAAATAGTCTAAATACCTCGGCAATTGATTCTTTCCACCCTTGGTTAACAATCTACTATTTATTTGACGCGGGGAATGCTGTTGGCCGTCGTCATTCCAGCCGCGGGGACGGCTGGAACGGTGTGTGGGGCTCCCGATCCTGAAAAGGGACCGTCCTACCCTCTAAACCCCGCTGTGTTCCTCCTTACCCTAAAGCCGGGCCGAAGGATATCCAAAGATTATTCACGTCGGCCCGGGGGGCCCCGCACGTCCGGGGCTTTCCTCGGGGAGCAAGATAGGTGGCTATGTTCTATCATCGCACCGCTCGCCACAGACAGGGAGCTCATCCTCACACTCTGCGTCCGGTGCGTTCCAGCACGGTTAGATCCGATAGGTGTTTTCTTCTGCGCACGCTTAGGTTGTGGAATGACCTCCCTGCCTCGGTTTTCCCAAACGCCTACAGTATGGGGTTCTTCAAAAGGGGTCTTAGAAGGTTTTTACAGGGGCGGCAGCGCGAGCGTGGCACCTCTGGTGTTGCAAACGTTCATAGGCCGCGGTGACCACCGGTCCTTCTGGTGGGCCGTATGCTTGTCTGCCACCTTAGTGGTATAAAAAAACAAAGAAAAAAAAGGTGGCCCAGAGCTCCCTAAAGAGCTGACAAAATCCCAAGCACACGTTGCACCGCTCTCGAACGCAAGCAAGCAGAGGGGGCTAGAAAATTTTGTACCTAGGTATGAGCATTTTAGAACTTGCGGATTTTCTCATGGAGATACGTAATAATAGAATATATTGAATCTGTGGTAGGTATTAACATGTTTTGACAGATTAAAACTGGCAGAGCTAAAAAAAAATCATAATATACTAGCTGACCCGGCGAACTTTGTTCCGCCATATCAAGATGACCCGACATGAGATTTTTTAATTTTTTTTTTGAGGATTTGTATCCTCAAAAAAAAAATATTGCCCTGGCTATAACTAATTTGTATTAGTTATAGCCAGGGTTTTGTTGTCAAAAAACAAATAATTAGCGAAATCGGTCCAGCCGTTTTTAAGTTATGCGCGTACATACATTTCGCAGATCCATTTTTATGTATATAGATTGTATTAAGTAAGTACCCTAGATGTTGCCCATTGAATAATTTTAAAAGCTTTATTCGTATAGGTCACAATGTTACGCTTATGAACGTCCAAATGATTGCTTCTACATTAACATTTACTGCCAGATTGGCATCACAATAGGTAGAGCTGGAGAAAAAAGAACCTGGCAATAAAACTCCGGCCACTCTTTTAACATCCAGTAGGTAATTACAAATAATTCAACAACTACAGAGGTGTAGTTGTTGAATGATTTGTGCGATGAGTTTACATTTCTTTTGTGGCCACTGTCACTCAAAACTAAGTACCTAACATGGTATAGGTACCGATCAAATCTATCATCAGCTGCCGTCATATGGTTTATCGCATCAGTTGTGCCGCTGGTTGGCCAGCTTCCTGAACGGGCGACGGATTCGGGTCCTCTGTGATGGTCAGGCTTCCTGTTTTTTTCAGGTAAATGCCGGAGTACCACAGGGATCGGTATTGTCCCCAACTCTCTTTCTTCTGCATATCAATGACATGCTGTCCCTTGGGTGCATTCATTGTTATGCGGATGACAGTACTCTTCATGGGAGCTATTCTGGCCGTCCAGCGGCGGGGCGAGGCGACGTGGATGAGAAGAGACGACAACTCGTGGCGGATCTCGATCTGGACCTGGGCCGCATTGCCCAATGGGGTTCAGACAACCTGGTCGAGTTCAATGCCAGAAAAACACAGGCGTGTGCGTTTACAGCTAAGAAGTCCCCATTCCTACCCCTGCCCTCTCTTCAGAGCATTACAATTCCACTAAAGGACAACCTGGAGATCCTCGGTATAGACGTCCGGCGTGAGCTCAATCACAAAAACTACATAGAGAGCTGTATTGGTCTGGCCTCGCGGAAACTGGGAATCCTGAATAAGGTGAGACGGTATTTCACGCCACATCAGAGATGTTTACTGTACAAGACGCAGATTCGTCCCTGCGTCGAGTACTGTTCTCACCTTTGGGATGACTCCGCGAGGTACTTGTTAGACGCGCTTGACGCTATGCAGAGACGTGCTATCCGAATAATTGGTTGTCCTGAGGTGACGGGAGGCCTCGAACCTTTGTCGCAGCGAAGAACCATAGCGTCCTTGGCTGCCTTCTATCGAATGTATCACGGCGAATGTTCTGAAGAGCTCTTCAACCTGATCCCACCATCTCCTTTCCGATCCCGAACAACGCGTGCCGGGCAGAGATGCCACTCATACACAGTGGAGAGAATCTTCGCCAGAACCGAGCGTTTCAAAAGATCGTTCCTCTGTCGAACTATAAAAACATGGAACGACCTGCCCGCACACGTCTTTCCCTCATCTTACAATCCCGGGTTCTTCAAGAGGAGCGTGAAGAGGCACATCACAGGGCCGCCAACTTGGGGACCACTGTAAAAAGTGGGCCCCAATCGCTAGATGCGCCACTGCTTTCTTACCATCAGGCTGGTGGCGACGTCAATTTGGCGAGCTGAACATAAAAAAAAAAAAAAAAAAAAAAAAAAAATCATGGTATTTTTCGTAATATTGTCTAATGTAATGTAAACCTAGTTTTAATAATTATATTGTAACACCTACCTGAAGCGCTCGTGGCCCCGCGGACTCAGTGTTCTGTAAACGATTACTGCAGTAAGTAACTTTCACTATGGCCGGTCCATGAATGGGTGACCATCCATGTGATCACTTTGTGACGTTTATTTGAGCGTTTCCGTGCTTCGGAAGGCACGTTAAGCCGTTTGTCCCGGTTGCCAGTAAAATAGCAGTCGTTAAGCCAAATTGAAGGCTTTATTTCAACAGCAGGCAGTCACAATCTGCGCCTGTCCATTTTAACACGGCAATACGGCTCACAACGTATTACGTGGGACAAATTATAAAAAGGTGAAATGTGGGTATATAATATGCCTCTGCCTACCCCTTCGGGGATAAAGGCGTGATGATGAACCTGTAACACCTACCTACATAAAGTTCAATAATGTAACAAGGAAGAGCGGAATTTTCAAAAACAACCACTCAATACCTTAAATGGAAATTTTAACTAAATCTATGTACTAAAATAATTTAAAAAGTAAGTATTAGATAAAATAAGTAAGTATAAGAGTTATCAGTATGGTTTTAAATTCCTTGGCCTGTCCTTTGGACGAACAAATCAATAACAATTATGGTTGAAGTGGTATATACTAAAGGAAGAGATTATTATATAATACTTAATAACATAATAAGCCACTTCCGTACTCCATAAAGTACGTTAAGCTTTTAATCACACATGGCAGACGATAATCCTATCAATACATATAATAAAATCGTAACAGGTCGCTGTCTGTACATGGAAGATAAATAAGAAAAAATATTATAGGGGGGCTTTATGAACGCAATAGAACCCAAAACAATGATTTTTAGAATTTTTGTCTGTTTGTCTGTATGTCTGTATGTCTGTATATCTGTTTGTCTGTACGGTTGTGCAAGCTAATCTCAGTAACCGCTCAACCGACTGCAATGCGGTTTTTTTTATTGTGTTGAGGTTTGCTCCAGTTAACATTTAGCGTTTGTTTTATGTAAATCGGTTTAGAAATAAAAGAGTTATAACACTTTTAAGAATCTGATATTTTGCAAATTTTAATTGTAGGGGTTTCTTTGAATGTGAGTGAACCTAAACTGGCGTGTTGGCTTAATCATAAAAGAGCTTAATGATTAAGACTATTTTTAAACAATTCAGTCCGCGCCGAAGGCGTGGACTGAATTGTTTTAAAATAGACTTAATCATTAAGCTCTTTTATGATTAAGCGAACAGGGCAGTTTCAGACGCTGCTTGATGACTCTGATGAAGAAATACCTTTCCTTTCATACACCTTATGTGACGTAAACGAAGTTGCGGGCTCAGCTAGTTATTAATAAACCTATTTGAAGGTTTTATTGGCGGCCACGACGGTGGTCCTTTTCAACACTGCACTAGGCTCAACACTACCTGGGACATCCTTCCGAGGGGTTACCCGGGGCTCCCAACCTTAGGCTTTAGGGCGTTACGCGAGGTTTTTTAGTCGGTAGGAGTCCGGCATAGCATCCATGATGGATTTTCCCTAGCGTTAAAAAAAAGGCTCTCCACGCGTTAGACAAAATACGAATGTTGATGTTAAGTATGGCTCTGCCTACCCCTTCTAGGATAAAGGTATGTCTGTAGTAAGCTGCGCCACCACCAGTCCTTCTGGTGGGCCGTATGCTTGTCTGCCATCATAATGGTATAAAAAAAAGCGTGTATGATAAGCTCTTAAACACTATTGGCACAGATTATGAAATATCGTACTTCGTACTAATATTATAAATGCGAAAGTTTGTGAGTGTGGATGTTTGTTACTCTTTCACTCTCGAATGGCGGAACGGATCCTGCTGAAATTTGGTACAGGGACACATTATAATCTGGAATAACACATAGGCTACTTTTTATCCCGGGAATAAGTTCCCACGGGAAGCGGAAACGGGAACAAATTTTACGCGGGTGAAGCTGCGGGCATCAGCTAGTAATCTATATATTAGTATATTTCAAGTCTAGAATGAGCTTAATTCAAAGCACTATTATAGGGCCATAAACACAAATAATTTCATTATGACCACGGAAAAAGTGGCGATAGAACTATCAGCTGAAAATTTATTACCTCGTTATCAGTTAGACATCGGAGAGAAATAAAAATAAGAAATGTTTGAAGATTTTGTAAACAGGAATAGAAATTTATTTTAAGCGAAGAAAAAAAGTTCTTGGCGTTTTATGTTCCGTGGCGTAAGTAGAAGGAGATGATTACAAAAATATAATTTTTATAAATAACTTCATATCTGTTCCCTGCCACGCTTTGCTGTGACTTTTTATAGTTGCACTATGAGAAATGAGTAACAAAACATAGGATAGGTAGGTGCTTACTTTCAAAAAGTCTAATTATGAAAACTGTACAAAAATAAACATTCTGCCGTTTCCCTTACACTTTTTATTTCATAAAATACAGTTGACACCGAGAAAGTTTCAAAAGAAAATGGTTACCTACCTTAGAAAACGGCTTACTTTGGTTGGTTTCAAGTTGGAATCGCCATCCGTACTAATATTATAAATGCGAAAGTTACGCTTTCACGCCTAAACGGCTGGAGCGATTAAGATTAAATTTGGTTTACGCATAGTTCGAGGTCCTGGGAAGGATATAGGCTACTTTTTAACCGACTGCGCAAAAGGAGGGTTATGATTTTAGGCGATATCGACTTCTACGCGGTCGAAGTCGCGGGGAACAGCTAGTATTTATGTATTCCTGGGACATACTTCCGAGGGCTAATCAGGGACTCTCGGCCGTAGCTAGTTGCGCACCGTGTAGACTTAGCCGGTAGAACTTAGAAGTTCGGCATTGAATCCACGTGGATTCACAATGATCTCTATATCTATGATGAGGAGGGCTACGCGACACTGTTTATTCATCCATCACACGTTTTGAGGTGGCCCTGCCTGTAATGTGCTCAAAATTTGAACCTTAATAAGTTGGTTGATAGGTAATTTTTTTTTTCTTTTTGACACAGGGCTATCTAGCCCAATTGAAGATAATCTTAGCTTATAAGTAGGTACTATGGGATCTAGAAATCATATTAACATAATTTCGACGATGGAGACCATAATAAAACTTGACTTGGATTACACCTGCCGTCTACATGGATTGCAACATACAAAGGCATTCTATATAAGGCGCTCGTACACCCAAAGCGAAGCCGCAGTGGTAACCGTAGGTCTGTTGGGAGTCCTGGGACATCCTTCTGAGGGCTTGCCAAGATTCCCAACCTTAGGCTGTTGGTAGATACGTGAGGTTTTTTTATTCGGTAGGAGTACCGCAGAACATCCATGAAGGATATTCCCTCACGTTAAAAAAAAACAAAAAAAGACGCTTGTACAACAAACGCTTACAGTTTTACAGTAGGTATTTGTAGTGGGTAGGTACCTACGTAAGTTACATTAGGTTGTCTGTTATCAAAAGTCCTTATCATTCAACGGGAGTTGTGTGGGCTATATTCTTGCTACGAACAGTGTCCAATGTCAGCACAGCGCCCTATTATCTTTAAAAGGATGCAACATGACATAATACGGTTTTGTTTTTATAATACAGATACACAGTTGTTGCATATTCATATTAAGTTAATGTAGGACTGGTTGGTGTTGTCTTTTGGTCATTTCACGCTAAGATGAGAAAGAAGTAAGCTTAGAATAGTCATCGCCAAATTGATTGTTAAAACCACAACAATCAAATTATTACTCAGACCATTACAAATTTAAAATTTAGGTAATCATTTTCTTATTTAAGAAGTAAATGAGGGTTTGTTCAATTTGTTGCATAAATTGCCTGAATTCAAGGTCATTATAAGAAGTCTGTTCTGAATTAGTTACAGATGATTGGATGACGATGATGCGTAATGTGGTGAAAATAGGGTACTTACCTTGTCTGCCATCTGTCTAAAATGAGCTTGACTTGGTCCAGTGCACTACTCTATATCCATACTAATATTTTAAGAGGAAAGATTTGATTGTTTGTTTGTTTGCATAGAATAGTCTCCGGAACTACGGAACCGATTTGAAAAATTCTTTCACTGTTAGAAAGCTACGCTCTTTGGGTGAACATAGGCTATATTTTATTCCCATATTCCCACGAGAACGGGAACTACGCTGGTGAAACCGCGTAACGTCCATTTGCTTTGCACACGATTTGCTTTCGATATTTTTCGTAAATTGTAAAATGATCATTTTATGAAATATTTATGATTTTGGTTACGGCTCAAAATTTAACTTTACCGAAACGAACCGGTACCTATACAAGCTGTTGATTTGGTCGTGCACAAGCCTCCTTCAGTGCGTAGTGTACTATAGGTATTATCGATTGCAAGCAACACAAACACGTACGTAGATAACAAAACCCCAAAAATCCTGTTTTTAGTGAAATATGATTTACGAAGAAAAAATCTTCACCCGTGTATTTAATGTTTACGTCGCCGAGCCAACGCTAAAGCGCAAGTCACACTGCCAGCGGGCGGGTGAGCGAGCTAGGCACACTGCGAGCTGCCGAATAACCTACGTGGCTGATGCGAGCGAAGCTACTCGTTTTCGTCGTTAGGCGCGCCCGCTTCGCTAGCTTAACTACCGTCCTCCCCGTTTCGGGTACTCAGACTAGTCGTCGCTTGTCATTCGAATAGCAGTGTCCACGTGTCTAGTCTCATCCGCACTACCCGGTTCGCCCTTCCGTATGTAGTTTTTGGTGTAAACCCCATAGTTTAGCTCGGCAATGTCGCGTAGTTTGCATAACTTCAATATCTCACTTAACCCGCCCGCCTAGCTCGCTCGCCCGCCCGCTGGCGGTGTGGCCTGGGCTTAAAGCTAGACAATAGTAGGTACCTAGATAATGCGGCTACGTATCGCATCTCATGGCTCCTCTACACTGCCCGCGAAGTTGAACGAAGTTAAATGAATACGATAGTGTAAAGAGGCACTTCGGCTTACCTCGTCAAAAACTATACCTCCCCTCAGGCGAGTTTATTTGCTGTCGATTTTTGCGCCTCAGTCAATGGGCCCAAAGATGCGGGAAGTGCGTTCACGAAGTACCTCTCTACACTACTTGGCCGACATCGTGTGTGCCGGTGCTTTGCCGGCGCGTGATTTAAGCTATAATTAGTGCTTTGGTGTATGTGATCCAATTATCAGCGTCAAACAGTGGTCAGGAGCAAATTATGTTGTTCCTGGAAACTCTGCCACACAAATTTCTTTGTTCATTACAAACGGCGGCAATGTGCGTGCGCAGGCTACTGACACCACTGAGTGTGTAGTGACGCACTTTTTTCGAACTTAGACAAAGTTTCTAGAGTACTTCGCCTATGAACTTTGCGGGCAGTGTAGAGGAGCCATTAGTTATTAGGTTTCATGAGTTTTTAGTTCCAGCTGACAAGTTCGGTGACCTTTATGTACTTTTTTGATTTGATATTAATGATTTGATGATGAGTTTATGTTGATTTAAAAGATTCCTTCCTACTTCAAGGGCTTAGGACCGGCAGAAACACGCTATTTATCATGCAATTACAAACAAAAACATTAAGTACTGTTAGTAAACATTAGGTATGAGAAAAGTATTCTGAAATGAAGCATTTCTGGCATAGTTGAACATTTTAAATCAACTTATTTACAGAATTAATTGAGAATCAAAGCTTAAATACCTATTTACAAAATCATGTAACACGCAATAATTGTTCAAAATGCTCACCCCCAGTGTCTATGCACAGATTGGCGCGGCGCACTAAGTTGCGTTTTAAGCTGCGAAGCACTAGCACATTTGTTTTTATTTGTTCAAATGCCAAAACAATTCTTTCACGTAATTGTGTAACACTCACAATGTCTTCATTGTAAACAAGTCTTTTAATATCTCCCCACAAATAAAAGTCTAAGGGCGTTAGGTCGGGTGAACGCGGCGGCCAGGCTACCGGTCCACCACGGCCTATCCACTGCGTACCAAACACTTCACTTAAATATTCGCGCACTTGGCGTCCATAGTGAGGTGGCGCACCGTCCTGTTGGAAGTACAAGTCCCTATGAAATGCGAGTGGAATGTCATCGAGCATCTCATTAACCACATGTCGGAGTAGCACCAAGTATGTAGCACTGTTCAAACGACCGTCAATAAAATATGGGCCAAGTAGATGTTCACCGATGATACCAGCCCACACATTCAGACTAAACCGGACCTGGAACGAGTCCCGCGTAGTAACATGTGGGTTGTGTTGTCGGTGAGCCCACCAATGTTCATTGTGGACGTTAACGCCCACGCGCGTAAACAATGATTCGTCGGACCACAAAATGTTCACGTCCTGATGTTCAAGGAGCCAGTGACAAAAAACTGTCCGAGCGTTATTGTCCTGCGGATGCAACTCTTGAACACGTCGGAAATGGAACGGATGCATTAGTTCGCGATTCAGCAGCTTCCACACTGTGGTATGATGAACACCGAAACGGCGACCGGCTTCACGCGTACTGGCTCGAGGTTCTTCCTCAAAATAATTGAGAATCTGCTCTTGCCGATCAGCTGATAGGCCTTGTGTACCACGACCTTGTGCATGTCGAGGAACCTCGAACTGTCGGTGATCCCTTAAGCGCTGTGTGGCGGCAAGCATCATGCGACGAGATGGTATTGGTCGGTCTGGAAACATTTCCCTGAACATGCGAATTGCATCAACAACGTTATTATTAGAAATAGCGTAAAGGCGCACCATTTCCACCAACTCAACGTTACTGTAACGCTCTGACATCGTTACCGGTGTTGTTACGGACGTTATTATTATTATTTTCTTGTGGGGGACGCCGGCCATGCCGAGCGGACGATCCGACCGCCTGTTCTGCTGCCCATTTCGTCCATTTCCCCATCCACCGCTCTGGGATCAGGTTGGGTATCCCAGCATCCTCACGGCGCCCCGTTAAATCTTCCAGTGTCCTTGCAGAATCGAACTATCTGATCCACCTTTAGAAGTTCCAGATCCTCTGTGTTCAGTCTGTCCGTTCCCATAGTCTCCCATCTGCTTAGAGAGTACATGGGGCACTCAGCCAGTAGGTGGAGACTGGTCTCTTCTTCCTCCAAGCATTCCGGGCATATGGGATCGTCTTTGACTCCTAATACTGTCAGGTGCCTGTTCAGGCGACAGTGCCCCGTGATTATCTCGATAACCAGTCTCATGTTTGCTCTGGTCAATTTGACCAGTTGGCTGGTTCTTTTCGCATCCAAGCCTTTGATGAAGATCTTTGACTGTCTCATTCCAGTCGACGATCTCCATCGGCGGTTGGTTTCTACTGTTATGCTCCTGCTGATTACTCCCTTGGTGATTTTGTGAGCTATGGGAATCCCAGGCTCAGGTCCCACCAAGTTTTCCTCTGCTCCCTTTCGGGCTAGACAGTCTGCTGTTTCGTTACCCGGGACTCCTGCGTGCCCGGGCACCCAGGCTAGACTCACTTGAGTACTTTCCGCCAGCCTGTCGAGTGACTCTCTGCACTCTTTGACAATTGCTGACGTTATTTCTTCTTTGTTTAGTGCTTTTAAAGCCGCCTGGCTGTCGCTGTAGATGGTTGCCTTTCTGGTCTTATGATGGGAAATCATTTGCGCGCACTCCGTGATGGCGCTGATTTCCGCTTGAAAGACACTGGCGTATTTGCCTAGGCTTATTTGTCTATTGATCACAGTTCCGTTTTCGCATTTGATGTGCACTCCAGAACCGGATTGCTTTATTGACTCCATTCTGGAGCCGTCTGTGTAGCAGATAACGCCCTTATTGTCGTCTATCTGCCAGTTTCCCTTTGTTCCTATATGAACTCTGTATTTTTTGTCAAAGATCCTCTCTTTCCTGATTAAGTCATTGTTAATGAGAATCATTGACATTTTGTCCTCATATGTTTTGCTAATTTTTGCGTGTCCACCATCTGCAGGTGTCGCCCTCCATAGGCCCACGCTCTTTAGCTTAAACCACTGTTCAACAGCTTTCTTTTTTATCTCTAGGTCCAGGGGGTGAAACCCCAGGATGATCTCTAGCGCGGCTGTTGGTGTAGTCCTCATCGCACCCGTGGTCATCAAGGTTGCTAGCCTCTGTACCTTTTCTAGGTTAGTTCGATTAGTCTTGTTGGCGGCTTTATGCCACCATACTATGGCTCCATGTAGGATTCTTGGTATGATTATGGCTTTGTACATCCATATTACTGTCGCGGGTCTGATTCCCCACGTTTTTCCTATTGCACTTTTGCACTGCATTAGTGCCATTTTGGCCCTCATGCATGTGTTTTCAATGTGCTTCTTAAAGGTTAGTTTGCTGTCCAGGGTGACTCCCAGGTATTTTATTTCGCTAACCACTTCCAGGTCCTGGTCATTCAGTCTCACCGGATCAGCTCTATCAATCTTTCTTTTGTTAGTGAATAGCACTACTTTTGTCTTGTCTGGGTTTAGATTAAGACCTTTGCTTTTGCACCATGTCAGGGCCACCTTCAGGCCCCTGTTCATGATGTCGCTTATAACGCTCAACACTGGGCCTGTGACGAGAATTACCCCGTCGTCGGAGTATGCCTGTGCGTATATATGCATCCTGTTAAGTTTGCTGATTAACTCGTCTATTAGCAGGCACCATAGTAGCGGTGATAGACATCCCCCTTGTGGGAATCCTCTACTGGCCTGTACTTTAAGAGTGATGCCTGCCATCTCTGCCTGTATCAGCCGGTGTTTCAGCATGTGTTTCACCCATTCTGATATATCTTTCCCAATTCCTTCTCGATTTAGGGTGGCCTCTATTGATTCTGGGGTGGCCATGTCAAAGGCACCCTCTACATCAAAGAAACATCCTAATGCGTACTGTCTGGCGTTTATCGATCTCTGCACCCTGCTGACCAGGTTATGAAGGGCAGTGTCCGTTGATCTGCCTTCCATATACGCATGTTGATTTGCGTGCAGAGGATTTCCGCTCTTGTCTATTTGTTCTCTAATCAAGCGGTCTAGTATTTTTTCTAATGTCTTTAGTAAGAAAGAGGAGAGACTTATGCACCGGAAGGCCTTTGCCTCCTGGTATGAGGGTTTTCCCGGCTTTGGTATAAACACCGCTCTTACCTCCCTCCATGCTTTTGGGATGTATCTTAATTTAATGCTACAGTTATACATAGCAAGCAGGTCTTTAGCTATGTAGCTTATCACTGTCTGTAGCATCTTTGGGAATATGCCGTCCGGTCCTGCCGCCTTGTAAGGCTGGAAGGACCTAACACTCCATTGCAGGTGTTCCTCAGTTATAATGCTATTCGGCCTTATTTCACCGATGTCGACGAAAGGTGTAGCCGATACGGTATCGTCTTTGTGTTCTTTGCATTCTGGAAAGTGTGTTTTAAGCATAATTTCCAGAATCTTCGCAGGTTCGGTGACAAGTTTGTCCCCCTGCCTTATACTGCCTAGTTTGCAAGCATGAGCCTTTGATAGCGTTTTGACTAGTCTTGCTGCGTCTGGTTGCTTCTCAACCCCTTCGCAGAACGCCCTCCAGCTCTGCCTGCTTTCCTTTCTGCATTCATCTTTGAATGCATTTCTAATTTGCCTGTACGCTTGCCAGCTCTCGTTGTCCCCTTTCTTGAGGGCTTGTCTGAGAGCTCGCCTAGTCTTTTTTCTACTTTTCCCTAGTGCCTTCGTCCACCAGGGTTGTCCTTTGCCTGGTTTGATTTCTCTTAGGGGGCATGCCCTATGGTAGGCCTCCCGAAGAGTTTCGTCCAGCTTGTTTGCTACCCTTTCTAGATCTACGTTACTTTTAATGGAGGTTTCGTGTGCTGGGCTCCATATTTCCTTGATCTCGTCTTTAAATACCGCCCAGTTTGTCTTCCTCGCATTCCTAATCATTAGTCTATCGATTCTGCCTTCCAGACTGAAGGTGATTCTTCTGTGGTCCGACATGGAATCACTTTCGTCCACCCTCCAGTCTGTGATGTGTTGGATTATCTTGTCATTGGCGACTGTGATATCCAACACCTCATTCCTCGTGCGAGTGATGAAAGTGGGTGTGTTGCCCACATTTACTATCCCTAGATCAGAGGAACTTAGAAATTCTAAAAGTAATTCTCCCTTTTTGTTGCAGTCTGTGCTGCCCCAGGCTGCATGGTGTGCGTTGGCATCACAGCCTACAACAATAGGGATATTCTTACCTTGGTACTTTTCAACGACTTCCTGTAGTTCTGGCGTTGGCGGCTCGAAGTCTCTCTCACTTGGTAGATATGCTGAGACGAGGAGCACCCTTTCTTTTTCCCTGCGCGTCTGTAGTGTTATTTCGACGCTGGCTAGGTCACTGTAACAATCCGCCTTTATTAGTCCTATCGTTCTCGTCCTACTGCTTGCATAGATGCATGCTCTAGGAGTTGACTCACCAGCCTCATGGTAGTAGATGTCTCCTCCCAGAGATCCGAGCCCAGTGATACGACCTTTCGATACGTATGGCTCTTGCAGTAGGGCGATATCTATTGCCTCACCCACCACATAGCGACTGAGCTCAGTCATAGCCTCGCGACAGTGGTGTAGGTTTAGTTGTACTATTTTTATTTTATTTTGTTTTGTGTTTGTGTGTGTGTTCATGTGTGTGTTGTGCTTGGGAGTGTGAGTGTGTGAGTATTGGTGTGTGTGTGTAGGTGAGTGTTGGTGTCTGTGTGAGTGAGTGTTGGTGTGTGTGTGTCCCCTACTTGCTGTCGGGTCCTGCGGCCCGCTCCCCACACCAGCTCGGTTGCAGCCGTGCTACACTCGGCGGGGGAGTAATGTCATTCCGCAGAGCAGGGGAGTAGTGGCGTGGTGTGTTTGAGGGTGTACTGAGGTTAGGAGGTGTCTGCTGGGTTTCTGCAGCTTTGCGATCTGCATAAGGTGTTTCCCTAGAAACTGCCTTTAGCTCTTCGCCCTTGCTGCTTGGAGGCGCCTCCTTACCCTTGCTGTTTTGTGCTGTGTTGGGAGTGGCCCTTTGCTGACTCGGCCTCCATACCCCAGTGTAACCTCCTGTAGAGGTCCCCGGCTGGGCTATGTCAGCGCCACCAGCAGGTGCAGTTCCCTGCTGCAGGCTCTCCTCCTCTCTGCCATCTCCAGTGCCCTTTTGTGGGAGTGGTCGGGCTAGGACCCGTGTGGCTTGGTAGTTTATCCACACGGGTCCCAGCCCCACCACCTCCTCTGGGACGCCCACCACTAGTCGCATTCCCAGAGGGAGTGTGTCCCTACGGATGGGCACCCACTGTGATATTTTCAGTTCCTCCTCCCTGAAATCGTTTTGGGCCCTAATGAACACCATGGGATCCATGATGTGGTCCTCCGCGCTTCCAGGGAGCCAGATGGTAAGCCTATGCTTCTGTATTCTTTTAGCCTTTAGGGGAACCCCGTCTTGGTCGCCGAAATCGCAACCAAGCAGCCACTCCATGGTCTCCTCGTTCCCTGGTGTGACGAGGTAAAAGCCTTCGGCCACGATGCCTGAGGCCACAAAGTTCAGGCTCAGCCCACGCGTCCCTTCGCCTATTGCCCTTTGTATGTGGCGCGTCAGCTTCCGCCTGACGTCAGCAGCCATCACCCCATCCATCGGCGCCCCATCGTCCCGATGAACGATGACCGAGAAGTCGCTTGGACCTGTTTGTGATCTTCGCGGCACCTCGGCCCCCTCATCGGGCTGACGTTTTGGGCGCTTCGGTGGAAGCTGTGCTGTCTGCTCACCCGGGTCGGTGCCCTGCCTCCTGATCTTTTGTGCCCTGGGGCCCGCCTGCCCTTCCGCCGCTTCAGCCGTGTTGGCTGTGGCAGCGCCCTGGCCTGCTTGACCCTGGGCCTTCTTTCTCCTTTTTTTGAGGCGCTTCCACCTTGAATTTGGAATCCAGCCCTCCTCATTTAATCTAACCCTGGACATGTCGTCCCCGAGAGACTCAGAAATAGTCCTTCCTGAACGCACATGTCCCCTTTGTGTTACTGTGGTAGTACTTTCATTTGAATTTGTTTGTCGCGCCAAGTGCTCCTCCACAAATACTACGGAGCTGCCCATGCCACTAAATGGCTCAGGGAGGGATTCTCCGGCTCCGCCGGTACCCTCTTGTGGTACATCAAAATTTTTGTCAGCGCTCATAGTAGAAGTTTTACCGGGGCTGCCGGTGTTTATTTGGGGGAGAAGGGTAGGAGAGGATGGGTAGGAAATTGGAAAGGATTTGTACCCGCCACGTTGTTACGGACGTTACGTAGATATCGGCGCGTGCGGTTATACTCACGCTGAACGCGGGCGAGCGACTAATTAATTCAAAATTTCAAATTCACCGATCAAAGGCGCCGCCTGAGCCGCTCGCTCCTGCGCGGGGGTTGGAGGGGTAACATACACGCGCCGCGCCGCCACGGCAGGCCTCCTTTGCCTATGCCTACACATTTGTATGTGCCTACTAAACTGTAGGCAAAGAAGAAACGGTTTTGAATGAACGGTGAAAATGTACCTATGTAGGTAATAGTATTATTAGAATATTTAGAACCGATTCATACGAGTTGCTTTTTAAATTTATTTTATTTAATAATTATTAAGAACTTAATTTTACTGCCCCATTTTTTCACTTAATACTGGTTTAGTATAAGCAGTAGAGTTCCCGTAGCAAATAGAAAAGAATTTAAGCAGAAAAAAAAAAGTGTAAAAAAAGGTGTCTCGTTTTATCCCGAAATATCAACGAGAGTAGGCAGTACAGTCATGTGTGCAAGTAATGCACAAATGCAGATCAACATCCTGTATATCTTTTGGTTTGTTACTTATTTCTCATAGGAACATGCAACCGTAAAAAGTCACAGCGAAGCGTGGCAGGGAACCACTAGTATCTATAAAGCTCTTGACCTTGTCCAGTTCACACACCAGAATTTATGCCATGGAAATCACAATAAATGAATTTGAGCTTGTGCGAGGGAGCAGTGTTCTGATAAATTCAGAAAAAAAACGACACTTACCTATCCAGAGTGACAGGGGCCTACAGTGGATTATGTTTTTTTGCGTTTGGAAATCCGCCACGAATTTCGTGCTGGACTCGAACCTACTAAAATATTCGGTCTCTATTCATACGTCTAGTGCAGGGTAACTGGAGTAACTCCTCGGACATATTTCCCAATATTGCTGGCCCTATAGATTAGTACATTTTTTGTGATACCTACTACTGAACTAACTACCAAGTCAATAAAAGAAATAGTTTTTCTAATCTCGTCTCAGCCTACTGCCTCCTTAGTTTATACTAATATTACAAAGAGGAAAGATTTGTTTTTTTGTTTGTTTGTTTGTAACGAATAGGCTCCGGAACTACTGGACCGATTTGAAAAATTCTTTCACTGTTGGGAAGCTACACTCTTTGCGGTGAACATAGGCTATATTTTATTCCCGTTGTCCCGCGGGAACGGGAATTGCGCGGGTGAAACCGCGTGACGTCCGCTAGGCAATTATATAATTGCCTTTACCGTTTTTCACGCCATGAATGCTATATAATGGGTGTGAAAATTTAAATCTTAGCACGGTCAAAAAAATCTGTTCAATGTCATGGAAATTTCAAGATAATGTTTCATTGTTTTTTTTTCTAACCCAGATTCATACGATTACTTTTTACACGAAAACAATTGAAGTCTCATCCTAGATACCAGTTGTGTATTTAAAAAATTTCACGTAATTTTGGCATAGATTCCTATAATCACATCATGTGTTTCATTTAGAACTCTTTTGATGAGATACACTGCCTCCCACAGCAGAAGAAGATAGGAAAGAAGGTAAATGAAGGCTTTGGTCGCCATAAGCCCCTCTCTATAAAATAGAGTGCAGAGGGGCTTATGGCGAGACTTTGTCTGTAGCCGTGGCTCTGTCGCATTAAACTACTCGCATTAACTATCTGTTCAAAGTTTGAAATAAAACAAAAATGAGAACGTTAATCGGATTGAAATTTAACTTTCACAATAAATATGTTAGAGAGGGGATGTCTGGTGAGAACGATCTCACTGCTTTCTTGTTCATATCTGTAGTCGTAGTCTGACATGACGGAATACTAAAGGAAAAGAAGTTAAAAAAGTCTGCTTAATATGCAGACTCTTTGTTGCTCATTAAGTTGACTATGGAGCAACGCCTACTGTTCGTGTTGCTCTATGGCTGTAACCCTGCGATGCGATAGAGTCATACCGAGATCTTCCGAATCCATGCCAGTCTCACCTGCCAATGTAGCACCTGTTAACGAACGAAGTCATGCCACAGATAAAATTTTTTTTTTGAAGTAAAACTACTTTAGGCGCGACCTAGGGCGTAACTCAGATGTTTTTTTTTTACGGAAGTAACGCTTACTATTTCAATTTTGAATATCGGAAACTCCGTTTCCGCTATTCAAAATTCGAATGAATGATTTTAATTATTACATTTGATGCCGTCAACGGCAAAGAAGTTTTACTTCAATCGCGCGTAAAGGTTAAACGCACACACTCTTTTTTATAATATGTATAAAAATTTGCCAAACTGACCTCCCCAGCCTGATGGAAAGCCATGGCGCATCTAGCGACTATATTCACAGGCTGATTTGACGATTGATTAAAAATACCCTTAACTTTTCCAGCACATAATCCAGATCTAGAAAAAAATCGTGTATATTCTTTATACTTATATCAAACCTTTATTCCACAGATGTCATGTACCAGAATGCGAAGAGAATACAACGATTGGTGTCGCAGCAGAACACCAGTGGTCTCCAGAATGGTCAGAGTGGGCGATTCCTACGGGGTCCCAGTGTGAGCGGAGGGTCCCGAATGGCGCTGCTTGTGCTCATCGCGACCACTTCGACAATACTACCATGGCCTGTGATAATTATGTGTATGAACATGGAAGTAGCATTGTTGCTGAGGTGAGTACAGCAGAATAACACACACACACACACACACACAACACAATCCCATAAAAATTCAAAAAAATGTTGTAAAGTCAATAACATAGTAGCGTCAAAAATAGCGAGTAAATAAAAAATTGTTAAACATGTGAAGGATGTCGTTGTCCCGTTTTTAGGGTTCCGTAGGTACCTACCCAAATGGTATTTTTTTTATTACCGAGACGTTAGTTGAAATTAATAATACATTATTACGTATGGGGTTTCGCTGTCCGTCAGTCTATCATAATTCTCTCAGGAACCGTGACAGCGGGCAGTCACAACCTGCACCTGTCCATATTAACACGGCAATACGGCTCACCACCTATTACGTGGAACAAAACCTAAAAGGTGAAATAGGGCAATGGGCATATAATATGCCTCTGCTAATTCCTTCGGAGATAAAAGGCGTGATCATGTGTATGACTAGATGATGCTTGCGGCTTCGCCCGCGTGAAATTTGTACCCGTTCCCGCTTCCTGTGGGAACATATTCCCGGGATGAAAAGTAGCATACTGCCCGTTCGCTCTAACTTTGCCGCTCGGCTCCATACTACAGTCGAATTTTTGATTAGACGAAGTAAATTGACAGCAACTAATGTCACTTTTTCTTGTAGTGTTGCGTATTTTCTATGACGAAGTGACATTAGCTACTGTCAATTTACTTCGTATAATTAACAATTCGGGTATACGCCTCTACGCCAGCGGCAAAGTTAGAGCGAACGGGTAGTATGTGTTATTCCAGACGATGAGCCAATTCTGTAAGATATTTCAGCCCAATCCGTTCAGCCGTTAGAGCGTGATTGAGTAACAAACATCCAAACATCTTCACAAACTTTCACATTGATAATATTAGTAGGATTTTAGTATTTGTTGTTATAGCGACAACAGAAATTCATCATCTGTGAATTTCAGCTCTCTAGCTATAACGGTTCCTGACATACAGCCTCGTGACGGACAGACAGACATACACACAGACAGACGAACGGACAGCGAAGTCTGTCGTATGAATAGGATTACAACTTTATCCCTTGGGTAACGGAGAGGCTCAAATGCAACAAACGTTATTTCTTGCTGTTTTTCAGTACGAATGCCTTCTTGAAGGTGTCCGGCAGGCTGATTACGTATAAAACAGCGATCAGCGATAATCGCGCAATCATTGCGCAATCATCGCGCGATTTATCGCTGGTCGCGGAAAAAATGGTATTACGTTAAATTCTATAGCGAATCGTTCGCTAATCGCTACGTCGCACTTATCACTACGAAACTAGCGCCATAAACAATTACGTGGCGATCACTGAAAACTGGGAACTGTCACATCTGTTGGGCATTTCATTAGTGTATGTGTGTGCTGAGAGACCTCTTTTATTTTTTCGGATTTTTGCAGTTTAACTAACAATAGTGCATAGTAAAAGTTGCGAAAATATTTGTAAAGCTTAGTGATCGGTTAGTAAGCGCGTCCGTACACGTACTCGCAGCACTATTGTTAGTTAAACTGCAAAAATCGGCAAAAAATGAAGTGGTCTCTCAGTACACACATACACTAATAAAATATCGAAATCGCTGCCTGGAGGTTGTCAAAAACGATACGTAATACGAAATTATCGCCAGATCGCTGCCGCAGTATAGCACAACTGCACTTTTTGATTTACTGATTGTCCTACAGAGGCAGCACCGTCGCTAGTTGGCTATGGCAAAACGATCGTTGATACGTAATACGAAACAGTCAACAAACAGCGATTATCGCGCGATTTTCGCGAGATTATCGCTATCGCTTGCCTATTGTAACATACGTAATAAGCCTGCGGCTCGCACTAAGCCGGTTTTTTGATGTAATATACCACTTTCTCCCCTATTACGAGCACGAACTGCTCGCGCAGTGGTATCCCATCCCGCTGGCGATCATGGCTCGCACCATGGTTTTCAGCTTCAGCCATGTTTATAAGCAAATAAATCTATTCTATTCTATTCTAGCTAGTGACTGTTGCGCCCACCATGTGCATTCCACCAATGTATGGAGCGTTGTGTCCTCGATGCGTTCCTTTTCCGACAGACTCTAGCCACCACCGCGGCAATATTATTTCAGTATATATGTACCTATCATACAAAATTTGCAGACAATAGCTAATTTCTTTTATCTCCCATACGTAGCACAGATTGCCAGAAGAATAATGCCACAAATATGTTTCGTTTTTAATATCTCATTAACTGGGACAAGCGACGGATATCTGTATTTTGATATAATTAAAAGAAGTTGTGTAATGCAAACTTATCTAAATGTTTTCCAGTTCAACCTGGCGTGCGTGGACTGGATGCAGAGGCTGGTCGGCACCATTCACAACGTCGGCATGCTCATATCGCTGCCCATCATGGGCTTCATTTCAGACAGGTAAGGATAACCAGTTTCTATTTGTATAACTACTCAAAGTTTCGTACATACCTAATAGTCGCATTGCTCTTCACTAGGTATGTGGTAGGTATTTTGACGACCTTTTCAATTTAAGTTCTCCCTCTCCTGGGATATCCTTCCGAGGGCTTAAATAAATAAAATAAAATCCCTCCCTCTGTTTTTCGATCATGAACATGCGATTCAAAAGATCGTTTCTGTATCGAACCACAGACATTTTAATCGCAAACTTGAGGGGGACCCTCAAGTTTGCGATTAAAATGTATATGATTAAAATGCAATAGTTTTGTAAACTGTGAAATTGACATTCAACTCTCTAGATGGCTTTCCATCAGGCGGGCTTAAAAAAACCGGTCAAGTGCGAGCTGAACTCGCGCACAGAGGGTTTGGTACCAAAAAAATCTGCAAAGAAATCCCGTTATTGTATGGAAGCGCTGCTTAATTCTCTCGGTGACGGACAGACAGACAGACGAACTCTTTGGGTACGGAATCCTAAAAACTGAGGCGCTGACTGCTCTATCTAGCCCTATACACATATTACTAACCTAGTCCATCTTCTTTTTGTTACAATTCCCGCAATTGGATGACTACCTATACTATAAACGGGGTGTCCACACTTCCACTATTCCCCTATCTTGTTGTGTACCTAACAGACAGTACCTGACCTTAACCTTTCAGGCTTTTATTTCAAAATTCATCATACCTACATGGTTGCAAGAGGCAGCGATGTAACTTACCTTTTTAGGGTTCCGTGTTCGAAGAGTAAAAACGGAATCCTCCTGTCCTCCTCCTGTCTGTCTGTCCGTCATGTGGCTGTATATCAGGAACCGTGTCCTAGAGAGCGTAAATTTATATTATTTATGTATTTCTGTTGCCGCTCTAACAAATACTAAAAACAGAATTTTTTTTTAAAGGAACCCCCCTTACCCCCCACATTCAACAAAAAACGTGATGTTTTTGCTGTTTTTTGGTACGGAACTCTCCGTGCGCGAGTCCCTCTCACATTTGGCCGGTTTTATCTTCTTTCCGGCATTACTGGAAGCAACTGCTGATTAAAGTCTTGAGAGTAGAGGTGAAAAAAGTTACAAACGAAAACCTTGACTTTATCACTTTGTTATGGTATTTGTGAGGCGCAGTTTCATTGTTATTTTCCTATTATGCGTAGTTCATTGATATACTGTAGGTACAAAACGTTCTTGTTGATGGTATCAGTAATTTGTATGAATAATTTTATTGAAACCAACTTGGATAATGCTGTAAGTAGTACCAACCACAGATGATGTAATAAAATTCTTTTGCAGTACATACAATTCTTTATTAAAACCACAATCGCTTGTACCTACATTTCCACTATTTTAATTTTCGCTTTACTTAAAGCATTATCAAATCTATTGCAGTACCTACCTCCTACTTACCTAAGTAAACGAGTCACTGTAGTAGCACAGCCTACAGTAGGCATCCATTATTCAAACTCACTTTTGCACATTTCCACTATTTAATCTTGATTTTACATAACCAGACCGGTTTCGCCTTATGACATTCTCAAAGGTACTTAGGCGAAACCGGTCAGGTTATGTTAAATCAAGCTTAAATAGTGGAAAAGTACGAGTATGAGTTTGAATGATGACTTATAACATATAAAATTTATTCCCTTTGAAATTTAAAAAAAATATATTTAGATTTGTCAAAATTTTTGTGATTCTACCGGGGGTTCGGAAATGCTACAGACTGAGAAGAACACCCCAAGAAACTCAGTCCGGTCCCTCTTATTCATCATATTATTTAATACAGTTTTTTTTTAATGTAGAAAGGAGCAATTCGTGTCACTCACTGCCAGGCAGCCTCAAGTAATATAGTAATATAGTAGCCATATTTCACGATACGGTTCTTGGGTGGGTCCTTTGTGAATTTTATGCGAGTCTTTGTGCTTCAGAAGCTACGCTAAGGCGCAGTTTAGTCAACTTGAAGGCTTTATGGGCAGCTTGGAAATTTTCAACAGCGGGTAGTCACAAACTGAAGCCATAGAGCAACACAACCTATAACATTTACTTTTACTGGTTGCGTTGCTCTATAATTAGAGTTGAATCTATATTTACCACTAGCTGAGCCCGCAACTTTGTTTACATCAAATAAGGTGTATGAAAGGAGAGGTATTTCTTCATCAGACTCATCAAGCAGCGTGTGAAACTGCCCTGTTTGCTTAATCATAAAAGAGCTTAAAGATTAAGTCTATTCTAAAACAATTCAGTCCACGCCTTGGGCGCGGACTGAATTATTTTAAAATTGCCTTAATATTTTTAGATTCATAAGTCTATGTATGATTCTTTAAAGTGATATAACTTTTTTATTTATAAACCGATTGATATAAAATAAACACTAAATGTTAAGCGGGGCAAACCTTAAATACAACAAAGAAAACCGCATTGCAATCGGTTAAGCGGTTATTGAGATTAGCGTGCACAACCGTACAGACAAACAGATTATACAGACAAACAGACAAAAATTCTAAAAATCATTGTTTTGGGTTCTATTGCGTTCATAAAGCCCCCCTATAATATTTTTTCGCATTTCTCTTCCAAGTACAGACAGCGACCTGTTACGATTTTATTATATGTATTGATGTTTTCTTAAGTATTTCCGATATTTCGTTAACTCTAATAGTAGTGTTAATATGAAAGTTAAACTATCTAGAGAGTTACGCTATTTTTCCTGTTATAGGTATTTATATCTTCTTAAAAGTATACAGTAAACCGTGCAGATACTACAGCCATTAATATTCCCGAGTTAATTCTTTCAGTTTTTGATTTTATCGTTAAAATACAGACTGATAAAAAATGTTTACGTCTAAAGCATATTTGGCATAAATAGCGATTACTTAGCACTCCTCAGTTAATATTTAAAAAATATAGGTATTCAATTCACACAATTGGTTTCGTCACTAGTTTGATTTTATCATGAGTATGGATTATTACTTGTGTTAGCAAAGATGGGCAGTTAAAACATCTGTCGTGTTAACAAAATATTTGCTAACACGAACAAACAAACGCACATTTGAACGCAATTTACGAACTTATTTACATTGATGATATTTATAGATCAGATTGTTAAATTTGAATATAAAATGCCTATTCAAAGAGCCCAATACCTATCTACCAATTCTGGATAAAATCGTCGAATACAGAGCAGATAAAATATCCTTATAAAAGAAATTGGTTGTCTGTAAAGTCGGTTTACTGACGATAGTTGAACGTGATAACTCAGCCTTAAATGGAACGCCTCAGAGCGAGGTAACGCCGCATACGTCATGTTTTTTCGTGCGTGTAGCCGGCTCCATAGAATAAGACGTTGTCACGTCAAAAAAACAATCATTTGATCCGTTATACTTTCGATTGTTGGCACTTGATGGAACTTGTTATAATACATTATGAAAATTCACTTGTACTATTCCACTTTTATACCTGACCGGTTTCGCTTTTAAAGCATTATCAAAGGTTCTTACACTAATTTTGACATAACGTAATGACGTTTTACAAACATTTGTGCATGTGGGTAAACAAAAATAAACATAAAAATTAAGCAGGGTTGTGGCTGTGAAGAATTTTCCCCCAAAATGGGGAAACCTTTGAACATTCAAATTCAAATCTAAATTAGCATTCAAAATAAATAACAATATAATTAAATGTCCAATAAAATTTAAATTACAATAAAATGTCAAATAAAATAAATTAAATTTCTAAATAATGTAATGTCCACGTAAATTCAATTTTCATGAAATGTCAATTGTATAATAAGTCACATAAATAAAATAAAATTACAAAAATGTCAAATAAATGTTATAAAATATAAAATCATAAAAATTAAATTAACAATTCGAAATAGCTATTAATGTATAATTTTCAAGCGATCCTGTGGATGACACTACTGAAAATATTTTAATAATGGTGAATTATTTATGTCTAACTGTTGATTTAACAAAATGTCTCGGTTACCCTTTAATAATTTATTAATTTCTAAGACCTCAAGAGCATTCAGTTTTCGACCTTTATCGCAAATGTGTAAGGCCTTAAAGTCTAATTTTGGGTCAAAGGAATGGTTTTCCGTCAGCAGGTGTTCTGCAAAATTAGACTCGGTCTTTTTTAGTCGCCAGCCACTTGCATGTTCCGCGACTCTTGTCTGGAAAGGCCTTCCTGTCTGTCCTATATATTTTTTATTGCACCCTGCACAAGTCAATGCATACACTCCACTCTTTTGTGCTACAGGAGTCTTATCGGCATTATTACAGAGGTGACGTTTTAAACTGTGGATGGTATAAAAAGCCGGTTTGACTCTGTCTAGTGGTCTAGAGCATTTATACGATACCCTGCCTATGTATGGGATACGAGCCCACCTTTTCTTTTCGGTATCCATAGTAGTTCTGTCGGCTTGGTATGCCAAGTTTAAGACCACTTTGGATCTTTTTCTGCTCACTATACTATCAACTAATTTGGACGGATAACCATTATTGTTTGCCTTGCCTTGCCTTGGTTTGGTTATCCGTCCAAATTAGTTGATAGTATAGTGAGCAGAAAAAGATCCAAAGTGGTCTTAAACTTGGCATACCAAGCCGACACAACTACTATGGATACCGAAAAGAAAAGGTGGGCTCGTATCCCATACATAGGCAGGGTATCGTATAAATGCTCTAGACCACTAGACAGAGTCAAACCGGCTTTTTATACCATCCACAGTTTAAAACGTCACCTCTGTAATAATGCCGATAAGACTCCTGTAGCACAAAAGAGTGGAGTGTATGCATTGACTTGTGCAGGGTGCAATAAAAAATATATAGGACAGACAGGAAGGCCTTTCCAGACAAGAGTCGCGGAACATGCAAGTGGCTGGCGACTAAAAAAGACCGAGTCTAATTTTGCAGAACACCTGCTGACGGAAAACCATTCCTTTGACCCAAAATTAGACTTTAAGGCCTTACACATTTGCGATAAAGGTCGAAAACTGAATGCTCTTGAGGTCTTAGAAATTAATAAATTATTAAAGGGTAACCGAGACATTTTGTTAAATCAACAGTTAGACATAAATAATTCACCATTATTAAAATATTTTCAGTAGTGTCATCCACAGGATCGCTTGAAAATTATACATTAATAGCTATTTCGAATTGTTAATTTAATTTTTATGATTTTATATTTTATAACATTTATTTGACATTTTTGTAATTTTATTTTATTTATGTGACTTATTATACAATTGACATTTCATGAAAATTGAATTTACGTGGACATTACATTATTTAGAAATTTAATTTATTTTATTTGACATTTTATTGTAATTTAAATTTTATTGGACATTTAATTATATTGTTATTTATTTTGAATGCTAATTTAGATTTGAATTTGAATGTTCAAAGGTTTCCCCATTTTGGGGGAAAATTCTTCACAGCCACAACCCTGCTTAATTTTTATGTTTATTTTTGTTTACCCACATGCACAAATGTTTGTAAAACGTCATTACGTTATGTCAAAATTAGTGTAAGAACCTTTGATAATGCTTTAAAAGCGAAACCGGTCAGGTATTTTTAAATTAAAATAAAAGTGGAATAGTACAAGTGAATTTTCATAATGTACAATCATTTGAGTTTAGAACCACGTCACAGTATATAATATATGTTGTTTAACCAGTATTGTAGCTCCCTACAAACGGACGAAGTGCAAGCTATACCTACGATTCTCGTTTTCGGCAGGCCTTTCAGCACGCAAGCAGTGTCCGCAGTCGCGATTGTGCCGAGTAGACGAATGGACGGTGTGTCGTTTTTTGAATAGTAACCGCGCGTGTTTTATTTATTAAAAAATTTTAATATGACAACTAGAGTCTATTGTGCTTGTTTTGGTTGCATGAATTCGTCAATAACGCACCCAGAGATAACGTTTTTTTAGATTACCTGGAAACTCCGAAAGGTAAAACTATAAATTGATTATACTTAAGTACTAATTGGTACTATTCTACTAGTTGACTAAAGTTAAACAAAGTAATTGACACTAGTTAACTAGGTAGTTACATAAAGTAGGTATGTTTGTGTTTAAAACTAGACTTGTGCTTGCTCAGTCAGTGAACAGTGCGATCCAATATAGTACAATATCCAAAATAAAAAACTAGTTCAGAACTCTAGTACGTGTAGGTAGTACATTTAGTTCCGTTGTCAGTTCGTAGTTATTTAATTGAGAACAATGATTTAGGTATGTTTCAAGAGTATTCATTTCTTTGTGGATGACCGATGTTACAGTACACTTAGCACCGTATGACTTTGATTGACAGCATTTTTGTTACCTTTGATTTTTATTACACGCCTAGAGACAAATATGAACTTCCAAAATTTAAAACAACTTGACAATGTACGAAAAGTACTAGTGTACTAGAGACTGACCAGTACTTTCAAATCGAAAAATAGTTTTAATTTTGTAAATCAAATATTAATGCAATGATTATAAAGACTAGAATTCCGTGATTCTATCACTGACGAAACATGTGATGAGCCGATTGTTATTGTCTACGCCGCTTACTTGTTTTTAAATTTCTATACCTGTCTCACTCAATCGTTAGTAGATAACGGGCGCTGCGCCGCCATCCGTTGCGGGGATATTATATTATTACTTACAAAGTATTTTTTTTGTTTAAATAAAAAAGGTACATACCTATTATTTACTCGAAATGAAAGCCGGTTGTCAGTAAAACGACAATCCTTAATACAAATTGAAGGCCTTGTGGGCGGATTGAAAAAATTCAACTGCATTAGGTTCACTATCTATTACGCGTACGTAAAACTATAAGGTAAAATGTGGGCGTATACTATGCCTCTGCCTACACCTTCAGGGATAAAGGCATGACTATATGAATGTATGTATGTACATATTTACAATCGCAATACTAAATAGAAAGTCAAAGTAGGCACAAATTATTAAGATGCTGTAGGTGGGCAGCCCTATGGCATGCTTACGTACCGCGCGGCTGTAGGCATTTATTTCTAAAATCCGGCCGAGTCCAACTACAGTATACAGTGACCACGTATACGTAGTTTGAAATTTGAAAACGTTTAACAGTCGGCCCTCAGTGGGCGACATGTCGCAAAAGGATTGTGTGAAAGGTTTTTACAAAATTATAGACAGTTTTCTTCAGTTGGAGTTCTTCAAGAGGGGAAGAGGGGCCTTATAAGGTTCTTACAGGGTCGGCAACGCGACTGTAGGGCCAAAGACTTCTACAGTGTGGAATTTAAAGACGGTAGTTGGAGGGAAAGTACTCTTAATATTGATAATGGCAAGTTTTGCTTAAAGGAAACATTCCTTTATTTTCCAAAATAAGTAAAACTGCATTTAAAGATTTTTGAAAAATCACGCGTTTGTGCCGGGAATCGAACCTGGGAGATGTGAAAAAAAAATCCTGTATTTTATGATACCAACCGAAAGAGTCTTTAATAAAGAACAATTTCTTTCAAACAACGCAGTATCTTAAATTAAAGAAAGACCAAGTAAAATATGTTTTTATTATAAAGCTTACTCACCATCTGAAGAAAAAAAAAAACAGTCTAATTAAGATTCTTCTAATTTTTTTGAAGTTGGTTAAAAATATGTTCTAGTTTCTGTGAATGGGAATATTCGTTCTGGTCACTTAACCAACCAACTTCAAAAAAAAAAATTAGAAGAATCTCAATTAGACGTGTATTTTTTCTTCAGATAGTCAAACTCAAACTCAAAAAAACATTTATTTCGCATAATCCTAATACATAGGCACTTGCGACACGTCAATGAATACAATGCAAATAGTACCACCAGTTCGGAACGCGGCCCGCTTGAGAAGAACTGGCAAGAAACTCGGCGGGCTATTCTTTTTGTGCACTACATATTTACAATAAGTAGACTCCATCAGTAGAGCAAGCAGATCACTTCCAGGCTTCCTTATCAATCAAATAATCGTCAATTGTATAGTAGCCCCTGCAGCACAATTGAGTAAGCTATATAATAAAAACATATTTTACTAGGTCTTCCTTTAATTTAAGATACGATGTTGTTTAAAAGAAATTGTTCCTTATTAAAGACTCTTTCGGTTGGTATCATAAAATACAGAATATCTTTTTTTCACATCTCCCAGGTTCGATTCCCGGCTAAAACAGGAGATTTTTTAAAAATCTTTAAATGCAGTTTTACTTACTTTTGAAAATAAAGGAATGTTTCCTTTCAGCAAAACTTGCCATTATCAATATTAAGGGCACTTTCCCTCCAACTACCGTCTTTAAATTCCACCCTGTATTTAAACTGAGGTAGACGCGCCGTACTCTAACAAACGAGATTTCAAAAGCAATTCTCAAACACACACTTCGCTAAGACTACACTCACTTATAAATAATATTTACGTAATTGTCACCACAATAGCATTATACGAATTGAACAAGAGTAGGTAAAAGAGAAGGCGTATGGACTTCGATTGCAAGGCAAGTTCTTAATCTTGAAGTTTTGACTCACAACAGTGCGAGCAACGCTGCTAATTAGCTCAGTTTACAGGTTTCAAAAATCGGTGCGTAGGGCATGTCTACCTCCGTTTATATAGAAGTCTTTGTGTAGGGCCTCTAGAGTTGCAGGGGTAGGTACATAGGCTTCGGTGATCACCAGTACATCTGTTGGGCCATATGCTTGTCTGCCACCGTAGTGGTATAAAAAAAAGTTTAACTAATTCCAATGTCCCTTTATGATTCATCAAGTCATTATATAAATTGAAAACTATTTCAAAATCAACATTATTTGTTGTTCAATAATTGATTTAGCGCGGTATTATGGAGAGTTCAACAGGCGATTGCCGTGGTTCGACACGATTATTAAACGGTTTTTGCTTGAGTGCCTTCTGTTTTTATTATAATGCAGATATGCCATAGTATAAAAATATATACTCGTAATGTACTACAACTATCCACGTTATAATAATGATATGAGTTGTAGTATTAGCATAGTAAAATAAGAATGAGAGTTTTTTTTGAAGTAAAACTTCTTTAGGCGCAACTAGGGTGTAACTCAGATTTTTTTCTGACGTAAGTAACGCTATTCGAATGAATGATATTAATATAATATTTGATGCCGTCAATGGCGATTATTCCCAGGTCTTCACTCCGCAATTTTTCACATTTCCAGGGTAAAGAAGTTTTACTTCAATCGCGCGTAAAGGTTACACGCACACACTTTTTTTTTAACGTGGGGGAAAATCCTTATGGATGCTATGCCGGACTCCTACCGACTAAAAAACCTCACGTAACGCCCATCAGCCTATGGTTGGGAGCCCCGGGTAAGCCCTCGGAAGGATGTCCTAGGACTTCCAACAGACCCACGGGTCAAATAAGAGTGAGGTATTAGGGAACAGTCGTGATTGATGTTGTTATTACTTTTAAGGTATGATTTCGAACTCGCCAGCAAACTGCACTGTTGCGCAGCACCTCAGTGCACTGCTGCCGCTGCAGTGCTGTCTGCCGCGTTGCATTGCATTGCCGACAATAATTCGTCTACACATTTTTCAGCACCTCTGCCGTACGCTGAATTATTCAGCGTCCTTGCTAAGATCTGGAACAAATATACCCAGTGGCGGGGCAAGACCTAAATTTGGTGTGGGCAAGACAGATTTCGCGAGGCCCTGTTCTGTGGCGCCAATAATAATAGTATCGCCATAAGGAAAAAAAAAATCTTTAAACCACAGAGGTTTACGTCAAATGTGGTTAGTGGAGTGTAGAATCCATACTTAATATTATAAAGCTGAAGAGTTTGTTCGTTTATTTGTTTGTTTGAACGCTAGGATCTCAGGAACTACTGGTTGGATTTCGGAAATTCTTTTACAGTTTGATAGTCCATTTATGGAGGATGGCTATAGGCTACATAACACCACGCTAAGGTGAATAGGAGCGGAGCAGCAATCAAGAATGTTTCGGAAACGGGGAATATTTTTTAACGTCTGAGAGCTTCCGAAGCGTACGCTGCATAAATGGTTAAAGTTACGTAAAAATTGTGTATTACAAAATTGTTTTTCTTAAAAAGTTCTAAAAAAAAGTCCGCGACAGCATTATGTCTATCTTTTAAGGTTCGCTCACAATATTTTAAAACTGAGTTTGTTTGTGCTAGGATCTCAGAAACTACTGGTCGCATTTCAAAAATAATTTTACAGTTTAATAGTAATTTTTTTGTAGATGGCTAATGATGATATACCATCACGCTGAGACGAATAGCGGCGGAGCAGCTGTGAATAATGTTTTGAAAACGGGGAAAATTTCTTTCTTTTCAGAGCTTCCATTGCGTACACTGCGTAAATGGTTAAAGTTACGTAAAAATAGTGTATTATAAAATTGTTCCTCTTTAAAGTTATAAAAAAAGTCCTGAACAGCATATGCCTATCTTTTACGGTTCGCTTACAATAACCCTTTTAATAAGTTTTAAAATATGAGCAAGGCCACGACGGCAATAATCGTGGTCTGCAGTAGTAGCCAGTCAAATGAACGATAAAAACCGGTCAAGTGCGAGTCGGATCCGTACCAAAAAAGGACGGGCGAAAGTAAATGCGACGGGAAACATTATATCACTAAATATTTGTACCACACTTCTCTCTATCTCACTCCCATGTGACGCAAACGAAGTTGCGCGGGTCAGCTAGTATGTTATATAATTTGTGAGTGGGGTCACTCGTCATAAAAAATCCAGGATATAACATAAATATTGTTGGTTCCACTACCTAAATGGGTCCATGAGTATTTGTAAATCCTGGTGGACCCCTTAGTGGAACCAACAGTCCGGAATTTCCGAGACACAATTTTGAATAGACTTCAATTTTAAAAAATATGCGACAAAACTGAATTAAAAAAGGGATAGCTTGCGATTTTCTCGTGTTTTCTTATTTTAACGCGTATTTTTTGTCTACATATTTCTAATTTGGTTTGATTATTGAATGTACATACATAGTTTTAATTACCTAATTGTCTTTGTTTGCCTTTCTTCTTCCTTTTATTTCTGACACTATGTTACTTAGCAAAAAACAATCCTTATGATGAAGCCTTTCGATCGGTATGATTTATCATACCGATCGAAAGACTACGGGATAATTATTTTTTCTCGTGTAGCGGGTTCGATTCCCGGCTCAGCCATGTAAGTATTTAAAAAACTATGAATGCAGTTTAAATTGTTTTTTTAAATTAAAATAATGTCTTCTTTCAGTAAATTGTTCCATCTATAATATTTAAGGTACTTTCCCTCCATGTGGCATAGCTGTGGGTCGCCCTGTATATTTTTATACTATATTTTAAGCTATTATTTTTACCACTTTTGTTTTTATAAGTAAGTTTTTGTCTTTTTATAACTATGATATATGTTTTATAAAACGCGTTATTGTTTTATTGGATTAATACATTATTTTCTTTAAATCTTAATGAAAAATCACTATACAATACAAAAATGTTGCTAAAAAAGTAGGAAAAAATTATGTCGTCTGCTTATAAGTATCTCTCAAAAACTCATTCTCACAAATATATTATTTTTGATGTGGGTAGGACAATACTAAGCTAAAATGTAGTTTATTAACAATTATAACTGTAAAAAAAAAGCGAATTGGACATATTTTCTTAAAGAAAATAAGAAAACACGAGAAAATCGCAAGCTATCCATTTTTTAATGTACTTTTCCAACATTGAAATCAGTTTTTGACGAATATTTTTTAAAATTGAAGTCTTATTAAAATTGTGTCTCTATGTTTTCGACTACAATTATTAAGATAAACACATTGGCATCATTACGTCTGCTTACTGGTAAAATATGTTAAGTGCACATTTCCTTGAACTGAGATAATAAGCTTTGAAAGTTTCATCGATTTAAAACTATCATTAAAATATATTTTTTTTAAATTCTTTAATGCCAAATGATAAATAAAATATTCAACTGTATCTCATTTAAATTACAGCAACACATTCTTCAGAAAATCAGGCAATAAATCAGTTATTATTGTCCTAGGTCATGCACTTAACTGGTTTTACCTGTAATTGAAAAAAAACAGATATAATAGATAGATACCTTTATTTGCCATAAATGCTCAGTAATTTGGGTAAAACTCTGCATTTATCTCATTTTACTTGTAGGAATTTAAATACATTATGTAAATATGATCGTAAATAAATGAATTTATCTTATTTTAGCTTAAAGTTCATGGGAACGTAAATACTACATCTTTCTACATCGAAAAAATCACACAGTGATATATTGTCATTTACTTGTGCTGTTTAGTTTTAATTCGATGTTAAGGTGATTTACCTCTGTTTATCTGAATGATTATTACTATTTCATTGTTGTTTATCATATTGTTAACTAAGGTATCTTTGTATTAAACGGTCCTAGCAGTTATTTTGTTTTGCCAGTAGATAGAGCATTGAAAATTGCATGTATATGCATACATAAGTCATTTTAGATAAAAAATGCATTTATTATGTTTTACCAGTAAGCAGACGATTAGTTTTTTGTAAAATCAGTAAAAAGTTTTTCAAGATTAGGAATCTTGAAAAACATTTTCCGTACGCCGAGTTGTATGAATCGATCCACTGTGCGGCGGCAAGGATTACCTACTCGCGATATAATTATAGTACAATTATATATATAATAGTTACGCAACGTAAGCATATGTTGCCAGACTAAAAAAACATAATTTTTGACAACAAAATTAATTTACAATTTCTTTTTTTATTTTATTCTTGCTTTGAAGCAATGCATAAAATTTTTTGAGGCGCGAGGCCCCTTGTACCGCGAGGCCGTGGGCGGTGGCCCACGTCGCACATAGAGGTATTTGCACGATCTACTCGGCCAAAAGTCCCATTATCAAAAACACTAATACATTCATAAAAACGAGTTCCACGAATAAAGTATGAACCCGGGCACTATACCCATGATTTAATTATTTCATACCGCGCACCCCGTCCCTGTAGCATCAGTCGCAATTTGACCGTTACAACTAGTTTACTTTTCTGTTGTCGGCACTTTTTTAAACATGAAACTTTCAAAGTGTATTTTTATATTCTCAAGTACTTCTGACGAATTGAGAGTGATGAAGTCAGATGGACAAGGTAAGAGACTTTCAAAATACATAAATAAAATTATGATAAACTTTCAAACTACATTTTTGTTTGTAATGTAAAAAAACTCATTTTCATACCATAATTTATTTTAATATTTTTTCTTTGCTAGTGTTTTTGTTTATGTATCGGGGTAGATCCGGCTGTAATTTTTATTATAGGTCATTATCTGATTCTTTTTTTAGTAAATGCAATGAAAAACATCTCTGTAAACGTCCGGATAAATACACTTTTGAGGAATTAAAGACAGTCAGCTAAATCTAATTATAATAAAAAGAATATTAGCTGGCAACCCCAGCAGTGTAAACAGTGCTAAAGATCTGTACCACATAAAAATCTTGATTACATACCGAATTAGTGCACAAATTCGTCTAATAAGCGGAAAAAAGTGTAGTACGGGAACCTGAACAGGAACACATAATACAAAATCAACAGTTGCAGAGGAGTGAGTAAGATATTATCTAAAAATAATAACACGATTTTCGTTGGAACATTTGAAATCCACTCTCACTTTCTCTCAACTTTCACTTTTACCAGAAAATCCATTGTAATATTGATAAAAAATGTTAACATTGCAATAATGCGTAAAGGTGACAGCTGTGAGACAGAATAAATAAAGCACCCAGTCTGACATCTGGCAGCTGCGTTCCGTTATCGCACAGAAAACGGTAATAAAGAGGGCATCTCACATTCGCAAAAAATCATCGCACCACCTCAAAAATTCTATACGACTTTAAATAGCGGCGTATTTGCCTCCCTATGGCTAGGCTTCTGTACAACTAAACCACGTCGTTGTTGCTGTCTAATATGCGCCGCTGATTGACTGCAAATTGAATTAATTGGAATTTTGGCATACACCGCCGTCCGGGGCTACTATTCATAGCACCAAACATTTCACCAAGTGCTCACCCAGCAATGGCAACACTGTGTGAGGGTTGTAAACATCACATAAAAGATAATTTATTACTGAATTGTTCGACATGTCTCAAAACGTATGACCTACAGTGCGCAAATGTAGCTCAAGGACATTTTATTCAGGTCATGAGCTTAGAGGAAAAGTGCCATTGGACCTGCCATGAATGCCGCTACAAGAAGCCTAGGATAATAAACAGCTCCACACCGGCTAGTCCAGCGATACCCTGCAGCAGTGAGCGGTCGCGCAGTGCTGAGGGGCCCTTTATTGCTGAGCAACACTGCCAGGAAGATATAAATAATGTCACAATAAGAAGAAAAACTTCAAGAGGTGTTATTTCTGCATCTCAGAGCCCCAATCCATTGGGTAGACTGACTCCTGCTGCTGCTTCCACCACAGGAGAAAGCACGCTTGTGACAGTACTGACTGAGTTGCGTGCTTTTCGCGACGAGTGTAACAGTAGACACCTCACACAGCAAACGACCATGTCTAAGATGTCAGAAAGTTTGAATATAATCAAGTGTTCAATTAATGACCTAAATAATAAATATATCGTACTACGCAGGGATGTAAATAATTTATTGGAAACTACAGATATTAATTCAAGCTCACAAATAGAATTAAAATTACAATGCGAGGAAACCACAAAACGTATCATGGACATGGAATCAAGAGAAGCTGAAGTACGATGTGAGCTTGCTCTCGCAAAACAAAAGATCGAAATAATCGAGAAAACTATCATTAAAAATACAACAATGGATGATGTATCGGATGTTTTAGTGAGCGATCGAAATGTGACATGTGCGGAGCATGTCGTACTTCGTTCATCACACAATCAGCAGCAACTGCCGGACCAACAACAATTGACCCCATGTGCAACACAGGCACAGACACTTGATCTAGCGAGTAACACCTACAAGTCACGTATATTCACCACGGGTAAAGGTAAGACGCGCCCGCGCCGATCTGTGATCCACGCTACGGGTGACGCTGACACAGACCTCAAAACTCTGATTCCCATGAGATACATCCATGCGTGGAATTTCCACCACGAAGTAACGGAGGAAAATGTGCAGTCGTACCTAATGAGGAAGCTTCCTAACACAGGAACAATTACGGTCGAAAAACCTAACCCGGAGCATGCCAGACACACGTGTTTCGTAGTTGGCGTCCCAGCCCACTTGTTTAGTGTGTACCTATCGCCAAGCAATTGGCCTGTGAATACATCACTACAGGAATGGTTTACTCACTGGTCTCCAAAGAAAAACAAGTCACATAATAATAAAGGACTTTTTCGTGAAACAGACTAGGAAGCTAGAGAAAATTTTCTACCAGAATGTTCGTGGGCTTAAAACCAGATGTACAAGTACAAGGAACTTACTGCACACTTTCTCAAATAATTTATTAGCCCTAACGGAGACCGGTCTCGATGATGGTGTATTCGACTCTGAAGTGTTCCCACCAGAATTCGCTGTACTTCGCTGCGACCGTGTTCTACGCACAAGAGGAGGAGTACTGCTCGCTGCTCGGTCTCCATACTCACTCACATGTCTGGATTGCCAGCCGGAAATCCCCGATGAAATCGTATGTGCAAAGGTAACTGTAGGATCGGCGGACTTCGTCTGTTGCGTGGTATACTTGCCACCTCGAGTTCCGGATAGACGGTACTATAGTATATTTGGCTGTATTCGAAATATTATGCGTACATATAGTAAACTCCCAATATTGGTCATGGGAGATTTCAATCTGTATTCGACCAGTACTGCTGTACGTAATGACTTCGAATTATTCATTGCTGAGAATAATCTGACTCAAAAGAATACCATCAATAATGATAACGGAAGAATGTTAGATTTGATTTTAGTAAATGCCTTTGTGGCGGAAGTCTCGGTTTTAGCTTGTCCTGGAGTGGTCTCTGGGGAAATTCATCACAAGGCGTTGAGCATCGATCTAGACTTGTATAAACCATTTGCCCATAGATGCTTACATAATAATGGTGTGGGAAGTACTGATAACTATGACGAAACGACATACGAGCGAAATTTTCGTAGGGCGGATTTTTTCCAACTTTACTCGGCATTAACAGATATAAACTGGGATCCAGTGTTCTTAAACAACGATGTTAATGATGCTATCGGAATTTTTTATAAATTATTAAACGATGTTATTGCGAAATTCGTGCCTGTTAAGAGGCCCAGCAGAGGGCTCAAGCGGGGCTACCCGCAATGGTTTACCGCAAACACTATAAATTTAAATAAATTAAAAAATGATTACCATAGACTCTACAAACAGACAAATGACCAACTATACTATGCATTCTTTACATATTACAGGCGTTTGGTAAAAAGGGGTACAGAATCTGATTTTGGAGCATATACAAGCCGTATACAAGCGAATATTAAGCGTGACCCCAAATCATTTTGGACCTACGTTAGGGGCAACAGGGAGAACAATGAACAGGTTATTTTTGGGGATGTGTCGTCCACACAAATAGCCGCTGCATTCTCAAAGCATTTTAGCAGCGTCTTCCTAGTTAATGCGCCAGCGTTGAACGTCGATGACGCTTGCGTCTTGTCGAACAAAACCGCGATTAATACTCACGTCAATTTTACACACATTACCGAATCTGAAGTCCTGAAAGTCATGTCGCGCCTAGCCCCAAAAACCACTCAGGGCCCGGACGGTATACCCCAATACATCGTTAAAGACGGCAGCAGAATATTCGCAGAGCCTCTTCAGTATATCTTTAATCTTTCTCTCCGGAATAACGTATATCCAACACTGTGGAAATTATCTAAAGTTTTCCCAGTTCATAAAAATGACTCTAAATCAGATGTCACCAATTATAGACCTATAGCTATTTTATCCGTATTTGGTAAAGTGTTGGAGTCTATACTAAATAAAAAAAATTACAATGATATGCCCGGGTGGTTTGCGGAGGAACAGCACGGATTTCTACCTAACCGTTCAACAACATCGAACCTTTTAAATGTATCTACCTTTATAGCTAAGAATATGGTCGATAAGAGTCAGGTAGATATAGCCTATTTCGACTTTCAAAAGGCTTTCGATAAGGTGGACAATTATGTCTTACTTTGTAAAATGGGAATGGCCGGTTTTTCTAGACCTTTATTACAGTATTTCGCCAACTATTTAACAGACCGTAAACAATATGTCGTATACAGTGGTGCGCGTTCAGATCCATATCCTGTAACTTCGGGCATAGGACAGGGTAGCAGTCTGGGACCCTTACTGTTCCTGATATTTATAAACGACCTACCAAAATGCATAAAATACTCCACCGTCTTGATGTATGCAGATGATGTTAAGATAGCTCTTCCAATTAGGACAGCGGCCGATACAGATAAACTGCAGGAAGATATCATAAATATTCACACCTGGAGCACAAAAAATGTCCTGAATTTTAACATTAATAAATGCGCGGTCATGTCATTTTCTAGAGCAGCGCAGCCGATACACAACACTTACACAGTAAACTCAATAGCCCTAAGCCGTGTCTTTGCAATACGGGACCTCGGTACATACTTTGATCCTCATCTTACTTATAATCAAAATATAATTCAAACGTGTAACAGGTCTCGGAAAAACTTAGGGTACGTTATGCGACAGGCTAAAATCTTTAACAACCCGCAAGCCATAACCATACTCTATAACGCATATGTCCGTAGTATACTGGAAACTAACTGCGCAATCTGGAACCCACATGAGAAAACATATTCATTACTGGTGGAGAAAGTACAGAAGTCATTCACGCGCTACCTGTATTTAAGAGTGTATGGATACTACCCATACATGTACCCTACACCATTCGTACTGGGAATGGTCTCCTTTCGCAGCCTAGAGGTAAGAAGAAATCTTATCCAGGTTAGATACTTCTTTCGTCTAATCCGTGGTCTTATATATAACCCCTTTCTCCTTAAGCACATTTCACTAAATGTTCCACTACCAGGCAGACTCACCTTGCGCCCCAGACAGCGACCACTATTTTTAATACCAAATACTACCGTATCTCTTGCGACTAGTCCGTTATATCTTGCACTGACCCACATTAACAATATTCTGCTGAGTGATGATACCATAGATATATATGCGTTCACAGAACCGAGATTTCTGGCTACAGCTGGGCAATATCTGGAGAGTGTTGCCACTTCCAGTACTATTATCTAGTCAAATACAGTTGCTTTAAAGGATGTATGGAAGACATAATTTTAAAAGACGCAATTTTAATGGCTGAATATGTAGATATTTATATGTTTTTTACTGAATTGACTGAAGGTTAAATTATTGCCTTTATTTTTGACATCCATATTGTTAATTTAAATTTCCTCGATATTTAAACATTGTTTTGGAACTTTCTGACATTTGCTTTTGACATTCACATTGATATTCTACATTTTTTTTTTCTTTTTGCCAGAATAATGTATAAATCGTTGCCTTGCATTGCAACAAATGTCTTGACATTCATGTTTTATGTTGTGTATTGTTGTTTTATTTTTATTTTTATTTTTTTACATTGATGGAAAAGATTTATTGACTGGTTGTAATCAAAATTGTTTTTATTACATAATTGTTTCTTTTTTTATTATTATTATTATTATACCTATCTATATTATTATAAATTGCCTACTTGTATAATGAAAATGAATTTATAATCTTATTGTAATTTTGATTTTATTGTAATTTTGATTTTATTTTAATGTTGATTTTATTGTAATTTTGATTTTGTTGTAATTTTGATTTTATTGTAATTTTGATTTTGTTGTAACTTTGAATTGTTGTAATTTTAATTTTATTGTAATAATTACTAGGAACAATAATGTGCCTACATATGTAACCTATAACTTATATAAATAGTTAGCTGTAAGTATAAGTTGGTTGATTAAATAAATAAATAAATAAAAATAAATAAAAATCTCGTCTAAAATAGGAAATATTTATTAGCAGCTTTCTACATAGTGTATGTTTGTTTTAGGTTCAGAGGGTGCATCAGGAGTAAGAGTTGTGACTCTACAATACTTATTTGACCTCATGAAGAAAGAAAATTTGTCTACTTTAGATGCCAAATTAAACTATTGAAAAGATAAACTTTTATCATGTGAGGGTTACCTTAACCCTTAGCCACCTACCATAACTTTTTGTCACACAACCACCTACCATACGTCTATGAGACCCCTGAGTAAAATGGTTCTTAAAAGTAATATCTTGTTTATTGAAGTATATTTTTTAGTAAAAAATCAACTTAGGAAAGTATTATACTCTTTAGTAAAGGTACAAGAGAATCATTTTTATAGGCATTTTGTCTTAATTACTATTAATCAACAATATCTGCTTAAAAACTAAGTCATTTGCTAAATGAGATCTATAAAAAATAATCACATGGATATGAACTTCTTTTATAATTTTTTACTGATTCAATAATCAACCATTGCAAAAAAAAGAAAATGGTGAAAATTAAATTAAATAGAAAAAAATTACAAGCCCTAAACTTATAGTTTTTCACGACAATTATTGCACAGCTTATTAGAAAATTCTCGGCAAATTGGTGATTTGCATTCGAAACTGATGTATTGTGGTTTGCACGGCACTGAGGGACACGGGGAAAAGGTACAGGAACGGACGAGTTCGCAAACGACTCGGTCGCCGATATATTTACGATTTAAATATCTGCTGCGTCTGTGAGACGTATGGTAGGTGGTTAAGGGTTAACGACCAAATTCTTAATTTGAAACGTGGTTTTGCCCATTTCAAATCAGAAATGAACAATAATATATATAAGGAAGACAATTTTATAAAATAAAACTTAATTTTGTGTTGTGGCTCAATTTGGGAGAGGCTAACGTCCAGCAGTGAACTGCTATAGGCTGATTTGATTGATTGAACTTAATTAAAAGGGCACTTTTGAAATACCTGTTGTTGGCACTTCACAAAAAAGACCAGGTCGACCATCCAAGTCGTTCAGAGACGCAAGTGAAAGAAGCATAAGGCGAAAGACTGAAGAACTGCACCCTAACTTTGAAAAGGAGATTATAATACATCCTGTGAAAGTAGGACTGGGAAAATCCGGTAACAATGATGCATCAAGTGTACTAAAATATATCACTAGCACCTCAACACGAGCAACTAAATATAGAAAGGCGCTTTTGCATACGCAATCCAGTAAAGAGCAGCCCTCTTTGACACCAATACAAGCTTAGCAAATGTTTATAGATGTTGATTTGACACAAGGACGGTACGAAATTATAAGAAAGACCAATAAGAAAATTTTCCGTGCTATCGAAAAAGCCAAGAAGAAAATGTTATTTACCTCAAGAATCGTGTACGGTAAAGATTACCAGTGCCAAAGCTCAGTTACAGTCACTAATGGATGTTACATTGGGCCTTTATCAAAATTAAAAATCAAATTATTTAAAAAAATATAATAATAATCAAATCAAATAATAATAATATCAAATTGAATTGTTTTTATCTTAAAATTCATCAAAGAGCGATGAAGAAATCTAGAATTATAATTCTAAGTTTCTTCATCACTCTTTGATGAAGTCACTAGGGACTTTTTTTTGGAAAATATAGTAACGGGTGTTTTTTTTAGAGGTATAGAACTTTAAGTTGGCATAACTGTTTTAACTGGCGGTATTATTATCAGCTGTAAAGTGATTTATGTTTAGTTTGGTTGGGCATTTCAACATGAATAGACTGAAGCCTGAACAACGCTTCCAAATTGTGCAAATTTATTTTGAAAATATTGGTTCTGTCCGTAATGCGTATCGTGATTTTCATAAGCGAATTTTGTTTAGCGGTGCCGCTCACTTTTGGTTGAATGGATACGTCAATAAACAAAACTGCCATATTTGGGGTGAAGATGATCCTCAAGTGTATGTTGAGACACCGTTACATCCAGAAAAACTGACTGTGTGGTGTGCTTTATAGGCTGGTGAAATAATTGGTCCGTACTTCTTTAGAAACGATGCTGACCAGAACGTTACAGTCAATTGTGACTGCTATAGAGCGATGATTACTGACTTTTTTGTTCATCAATTGAACAACCATGATGTGCTGTAGTAGTGGTTTCAACAAGACGGCACAACATGTCACATAGCTCGTGCCACAATTGATTTATTGAAGGAAACGTTTGGTTACCGCATAGTTTCGCGTTTTGGACAAGTGGATTGGCCTCCAGGGTCGTGCGATTTTACGCCACTTGACTATTTTCTGTGGAGATATGTGAAGTCGCTCGTCTACGCCGATAAGCCCGAAACGATTGACCACTTGGAGGACAACATTCGGCGCGTTATTGTCGATATACGGCCAAAAATGTTGGGAAAGTCATCGAAAATTGGACCTCTAGATTAGACTACGTCCGAGCCAGCCGTGGCGGTTATTTGCCAGAAATCATATTTTAATTATAATGCCAGAAGATTTCCTTTCGAATAAAGTCATTTTCATATCAATAAAAACAATCACCTTCGTTTTATTCCATTTCAAAGTTCTATACCTCTAAAAAAAACACCCTTTATTATTAAAATAAATTTTTATTTTTATGGTTTATTTACCTTGTTTAGATACCAATTACGCATTAAAATAATTTTGGCCGCCTAAATCGAGCAAATACCTCTATGTGCGTCGCCCACGCCTTACGCCGCCACTGAATATACCTACAGTAATTAAGAAAAATATTTTTAGAATTATAGTCGTAATCAAAATACTGTCGGTAAAATCAATGTAAACACTTTACACGAGCTATTGTTCTGAAACCAATTTTATCAAAGTATTAAAATCGATACAGCTCAGATAAAAAGTAGGTAGTTACCTATAACCTGATGAGATATTGACGTTTGTTGTAATGTACTATATTATGCATGGATGCATTGCATTCGAAATATTACATTACTCCCGGTCATCTAAGAAACACCTACCTACCTACTCATTTCTAAAATCTGAACGTCAAGCAAATTCAAAGAAAATCAAAAACTATTATTTATTCTATTGTTCAGGGCACAATTTTTAATTACATGTTTTCCCTACTTTAAGTTGAACTCTGATTATGAATTTATTGGCACAAAATTTTTGAAACTGCCCCTTCGGTAATGGATACACTGATCATTGATACAGATCATTTATCGGAAATAACATAAAAATGAGGCTGCCGCGGAAGCGAGAGATCATCACGTTGACCATTGATATCTCTGCAAACCCTGGCTAAATAATAATAATAATATACAGCAGCATTTCCCATGTGTCGCGACCCACGAGTGGTAAATATTGAGTGAATCTTGCAAAGTATTCTCCACGCCTTTCTGAAAATTCTTCCTCTTAGATTTCAGAGAGATGGAATTTGTTTTGGAATTACAAATTTTTGTTGCCCAAATTGAAGTCAATTTTGAGAGCCAACATTGCATTACAAAGTCTATAAATTTGTAACGTTTAAAATTCCAACGTTTATAGTGACTATCAACAAAATATTTTACGATTCAAAATAATGCGTTACTGTTTTTTAAATGGTACAAACTTGGAATTTACAACCTTTTTTAAGAACAATAAAAAACTTGATTTCAGATATGGCCGCCGCGGCGCTCTAATGATCAGCGGTTGTGGTGTTGGCATCGTGGGACTTATCAAGTCCTTCGTGCCAACCTACTCTGCCTACCTCATAGCGGAACTGCTGGAGACTGTGCTGGGTGCCAGCGTCTACCCCTGCGCCTTCGTGCTCAGTTAGTTCCTCACTTATATGAGAGACTGTTTCAGAAGAGAACAAAGTTGTAAAAAGGTTGGCAGACCATGGGGAATTTGGGATTAGTCATAGTATAGTCATAGTGTATTTGTATTGGGGTGGTGCACCTGCTGTATGATGGCTGAAGCAGTTCACTTCACCACCAACGTTTGAACCAAAGACCAACACTGGATAATATTAAGATGCGAGAAGTCTTGAGTTAGGCATTACCTGGCTCCAACAATACTGCGACTTTTATCAACATCAATACCAAGTGCTTAGTAGATATCACTCGGTTCCTATCCGTCTATCGGCATCCCGGGTAGCTCCTCGGAATTATGTCCAAGGATTCCCAGCAGACAGTTTATGACGGCAATCAATGAGTGTGAGACAATTATGTCTATTATTTGTCTTGCAATTTTGCCTCAAAAATTATGACGCGTGAGTGTATGAAACTAATTGGAACCATGAAGGACATTTGGTTAAAATTTGGTAGTATGTTCAGTTCGTCACACTCAATGTAGTTTTTGGAACCTGAGCAGAGAATTTGACATGTTATTCCCCAACAATTTTCAAGTCCAAGTCCGTTAGCCAGCAGTTGTTGCATAAGCAATTGTCTAGGGTTCCAATTACACTCAGTCCTTTAAGTACCTCTATACTATGATCAGAAAGAACTATTATTAATACAAGCATTCTATGTGTGTCTATTTCAGTGATTGAATGGCTTGGTGTGGAGCATCGCATTCTTGCCAGCTTGGTGCTAGGCATACCGCTAGCTATGGGAACTGCCTCTCTTTCTCTACTCGACTACGCGACAGGCTATTGGAGAACATGGGCCAGAATTGCGTACCCACCTTCTCTTCTTCTGTTGCTTTACCCATGGGTGTTGCCTGAAAGCGTCCGATGGTTGGTATCAAGAGGCAGATTCAATGAAGCCGTGGAAACAATCAAGAAGGCAGCGAAATGTAATCGTATCAACCTACCAAGTGACGCATTTGAGAAGATATTGCTGGAGAAGGAGCAGTTGGCAGAAAAAGGAGACTCCAATCTTGATGAGGGATTGTTCAAAGCGTTGATTAAGTAAGTGAATTTAATGTACTAAAACACTTTCTGTTATGTTCATATTCTTCATTTTGCAAGTAATGTGCTATGGGGATCAATTAATCAATGTCTTTATTGTTAAGATAAGACATAATACAATCATGAACCGGTACTCCCGTTGAGATTGAAATATTATGAGTACTTATACGTCGATGCACACACACATGCAAAAAAATCACGCACACTGAAGCAACTTCCATTCATATTTAACGTGCATGACAATTTGCAAGGCATGATCGTGTCGGGAGCCCATAAGACCCTAACCTTTTGAAAAACTACACACTGAAGGCGTTTGGGAAAACCGGGGCTGGGAGATCATTCCATAATCTAAGCTTTCTTTTGCGCTCAAAAGAAAGCCTATAGGTTACGATTTTCATGGTTTTTATAACCTCGAAATAATATTGTATTTTTATTTGCAGATACTCAGCCCTCAGACGCAGGCTATGCGTATGCTTCGTGTGGTGGATGTCAGCAGTATTCGTGTTCTACGGCCTGGCTGTGACAGCTCACTCTCTGCCCGGTTCACGCCACGCTAACTATGCGCTAGTAGCTGCGGCAGAACTCCCTGCCCTCTTGGCGAACACATTGCTGCTAGATAGAGTTGGTCGACGTCCGCTCTTTACTGCTGCACTGCTGCTAACTGCTTCAGCATTGATAGGCATCTCTTGTCTTCCACAATGTAAGTTTTCTTTTTCCTATTGTTAATTCTACATACATACCTACATACAGTCACGCCTTTATCCCCGAAGGGGTAGGCAGAGGCATAGTATACACCCACATTTCACCTTATAGTTTTATGTCCCACGTAATAGGTGGTGAGCTTATTGCCGTGTTGAAATGAATAGACGCAGGTCGCCGCAACCCGCAATTAAAATTTGTCAAGCCGCCCATAAGGCCTTTAACGATTGTCATTTTACTGACAACCGGGTTTCATTTCGAGTTTTCCTTCGCTACGCAATGGATATTTCTGCGGAAGTTTTCCCTTAGTCGCCTCCACACCCTCGGGATGCATTGGGGTAGCAACATTTTGTAGTCTTACCCCACGCAACACGAGACCCCGTCGTCACACTTTTGCCACTTCTGTATCAATCAAATCCACTGTAGTTAAAGTCTCCTTAATATTTGCTGTTGTGGGGAGAAATTTGGCTTTAAGCACACTGGCCACATAGTTTAAGACATGTTTCGAGCTTTCCTTCTCTTTGGCATGACCTCATTCGTTGGTCAGCTGTCAACTTGCTAGTGAGGTTGGATCCTAACGATCTCGATTTGGGACTTAATTGAACTGCTAATAAAATTTGGAGTCCGATCAGAACGGAGAAATGAAAGATTGGCACAAAGAGCCCTATCAAGACCTCTAGGGCGCAACAAACTTATTAATAAGCTGACATAACTGCTGATTAATGTGATAAACAAGGCTCGGAGCCAAAAAGCCAGAACTTAATATAGGACAACCTTCCATGATTTTCTAACATAAAGTTGATTTTTGACCAACAATCGTTTTAGCCCAGTTCGTATATTATTTCAGCGAGCACAACATGGAGTATTGTACTATTCCTAATTGGTAAGATGGGAGCCACGATGACGCTGAACGCACTCTACGTATACACGGCTGAACTGTTCCCCACCAGAGCGAGACAGAGGCTGTTGGCGTTCTGCTCTACCCTGGGGCGGATAGGAGCCATCGTCTCTCCTCTCACTCCCGGGCTGGTGAGTTAGATACATTCTCTCACTTCTACATTCCTAGTACTTTGACAGTGGTTTAGTGTAAATAGTTATAAAATGCCTTTATCCTCGAAGAGGTGGACAGAGACATGCTTTTTTATGCCACTAAGCATGCAGATCACGTGTCGGAAAGTGGTCACCGTAAAGGGCCCCATATACGGTACGATTCATCGTTACGATCCGTTGCTTCAGACCGATCGAAACGACGGATCTGTAATGTCGCAGACGACATCGGAGATCGCAACAAAACCCATGCAGTCATGAATAACGTAACGATGAATCGATAGTGTATTGACTCTTGACGATTAGATTTTTGTCTCAGTCGCTGTAAAAGAAATTTCTTAACCCACACTTTTCTAGGTTTTCTTGTTTTCTTCTGTAACATAATCAAAGTTACGTAAGAAAAGAAGTTCATTTTCCATTTTACAGGGCACGTATTGATTTTTTGAGCATATCTTAGCCCAAGACTCCTTTGGCTAAGGCTGAAGGTTGGACTTACCCGCATCTTTGTTTTGGGAGTGTATGCTCCGCAGGATGCGCGGTGGCACCGGTCTTCAAAAGACCAAAGCGAGAGGCAGGCATTTTGGGAGAGTATGAGTGATATTCTGGATAAATGTAAACGAAACGAGAGAATAGTGATGTTAGGTGATTTTAATGGTTGGGTGGGAGTGAAGCGCGATGGATACCAAAGTGTATTAGGAAAGTTTGGTGATGAACGAGTGAATGTAAATGGAGAAAGCTTGCTAGAATTATGTTTGGAAAGGAATCTTGTGGTAACTAATACCATATTCAACCACAAGGATATCCACTTGTATACAAGAGAGGAGAGAGATCAGAGAAGCATGATTGACTTTGTGATAGTAGACGCAAGACTGAGAAAGAAAGTGCTAGACACTCGGGCGTACCGTGGCACCGGGATCGACACAGATCACTTCTTGGTAATTAGCCGGGTAAGGGGTCTGTTTCAGCGGTGGCGACATCGTGTGCATGAACCCGTTAGTGTACTAGAGCGAATAAAAGTTGAGAATTTACAAGAGTTAGGCATAAAAGAGGCATTTGTGAGTAAACTGAGTGAAAAATTTGAAAACCTAGATGAAATATGTGAGATTGAAGAATTATGGAAGCCGTTTAAGGAAGGACTTGTGGAAGTTGCGATTGAAGTGTGTGGGGTTAGCAAAAGACGACAAGGATGTATGGCAAAAGGAATGAGTGCGGAAGTTCTTAATGCGTTGACTGGCAAGAAGAAAGCATGGTTGGACTGGTTGGCTACAAAGGCCAATCAAAGAATGCAAAAGGCAACGGATGAGGATGTAAAAATGGCAAAGGATGACTATAAAAAGTATAAACGTGTTGCAAAAGAGACGATGATGAGAAAGAAAGAGAATGATAGAGAAAAAATTGATAAAAGGTTATCTGAAGACTTCCAACGGAATATTAAATTTTTTTGGAAGTCCATAAGAACAGTGAGGAGTCAGCAAACAATGTCGCCGCTCAATCACATCAGAAACCAGGATGGAAGTTTTGTAAGAGGAGAAGAATGTGTGCTAAAGAGATGGAAGGAATATTTTGAGAGTTTATTCGAAAAAGAAGATATACAAGGCGATACGCGTGTTTTAGAACTGAATGAATTTGGCGATGAAAGCGAGTTAAGTATGGGAGAAATAGTGGAAGCGTTGAATTGTATGAAAGTAGGAAAGGCTGCTGGAATAGATCGGATTTCTGTCGAAATGTTGAAAGCTGGACGTGGCGTGGTAGCTTGCCAGCTGTACCGCCTTTTTAACTTTTGTTGGCGAAGTGGCAGAGTACCAGCAGAATGGTGTAAAGCTGTCATTGTACCGCTTTACAAAGGAAAAGGGTCGCAGCAAGAGTGCAAAAACTACCGCGGCATAAGCTTGCTCAGCATCGTTGGCAAATTGTATGCAAAAGTGTTGATAAAAAGAGTGATGAATGAAACTGAAGGAAAAATGTGGGATGTGCAAGCAGGATTTATGAAAGGAAGGGGATGTACGGATCAGGTCTTTTCCTTACGATGCGTAGCTGAGAAAGTTTTGGCTAAAAGTCAAAAGGTCTATTGCATATTCGTGGACTTGGAAAAGGCCTATGACAGAGTGGTGAGGAATGAACTGTGGTCAATATTGTCCATGTATGGAGTGAACAGCAACTTGATACGGGCACTGAGGTCTCTCTATGAGGGTTCTAGTGCTTGTGTCAGGATCAACGGGGCCTGCACGGACTTCTTTCACATTGAAAAGGGTGTGAGACAGGGCTGTGTAGCGTCTCCGTGGCTGTTTAATCTATACATGGATAGTTGTCTGAAAGAACTGCAAGAGAGTATGTATGGCTTAAAAATGAATGAACTGACCGTCAAATGCCTCCTATACGCTGATGATCAGGTGATATTAGCATCATCAGTGGAGGAATTGCAGCTGATGGTTAATAGTATGAATGAGGCTCTAAAAAGTAGAGGAATGAAAGTTAATGTAAACAAGACGAAAGTTATGGTTTTTGAAAGAGAAGAAAGTATGACGAATTGCTCAATCTTCATTGAAGGGCAAAGAGTGGAACAGGTGAAAGAATTTGTATACTTGGGTTCCAAATTTGTAAGGGATGGAAAGTGTGACCAGGATATTGAGCGAAGAGTTTTGGCAGGAAATCAAGTGAATGGGGCTATGTACACCTTTATGAGCAGTCAAAATGTGTCTGAGAAGGCCAGGTTGGCTGTACATAGGGGAGTGCTCATCCCTACACTTATGTATGGTAGTGAAAGTTGGGTATGGCAGAAGAAGCATGAAAGCAAAATTAATGCAGTGGAAATGAGAAGTCTGCGAAGTATAGCTGGAGTGACTTTAATGGACAAAAAAAGAAATAGCGTGATAAGGGAAACATGTGGTATAACAGAAGATGTAGTGACTAAGATCGAATAAGGGATGTTTAGATGGTTTGGACACGTGGAGAGAATGGATGAGAATAGACTGACAAAGCAGATTTATGAGGCGAGAATGAATGGGCAAACTGGTAGGGGTAAACCTCGGCGTACGCATGCCGATCAAATCAGAGACGTTCTGGAAAAAGGCAAGGTCAAGAGTACCCTTAACCGGCGAGCGTGTATGAAAACAGTTATGAAAGTAGAAGAAGCGAAAGTTGTATGTCAGGATCGTAGCAAGTGGAAAGCCATAGTCTCTGCTTACCCCGATGGGAGACAAGCGTGATTATATGTATGTATGTATGTATCTTTATCGTTCCATTTCAAATGAATAAATGATCGATCGTACCGACCAGTCGCTCCGTGTATGAACGGCAACATTACAGAGCAGTCGTTTCGATCGGTTTGAAGCGATGGATCATAGCGATGAATCGTACCATATAGGGGGCCCTTAAGACGTTTGCAAAACCAGTCGTGCTACAATCACATTCCGACCCCGCCAAAATCTTCTGAAACTCCTTTTGAAGAACGATCTCTAGACGATCAGAGAAACCGAGGCAGTAAGTTCATTCGGCAATCAAAGCGTGCGCGGAAGAAAGATCATAATAGGTATACGCCCAAATTTAGTTATTTTTGCTTTGTCTCATTTGCCATAGTCACTGTTGCAACTTTCGATTCGCCCTGGGGCCTACATCTTGGCTTTATGGCTGCCATATCAGTGGCGGATACAGGGTAGGGGCGCGGGGGGCGCGCGCCCCCCCCTTGGGTCGTGCATGCACGCGTCGTTCGTCCACGCCGCGCCAGGTCACCCAAAATATTTTGGTCTTTAACTAAAATGCTTCATCTAAATTACTCGCGATGTTGGACGAATCGAATACGATAGTGTAGAGGGGCACTTCGTCAAATTTTTTCTTTGCCTCCGGCGACTTCGTTCAACTTCGCGAGTAATGTAGAGGAAGTATAATAATCTAATGTGGATGGCGCGGACGACGCGATCGTGTGTGTGCAGTGTCTATCCTGCTCTTACATAAGTTAGAGCAAGATAGATACAGTGTATGAAATACTATGAATGCGACAATCGTTGGCGGGCAAACACTCATACGGGTAGGCAGAGACTATGGCTTTCCACTTGCCACGATCCTGACATATCACTTTCGCTTCTTCTACTTTCATAAGTGTTTTCATACATGCTCTCCGATTAAGGGTACTCTTGACCTGAACTTTTTCCAAAAGGTGTCCAATTTGGTCGTCATAAGTGCGACGCGAATGGACAATCTGGTAGAGGTCAACCTCTACCAGATTGTCCATTCGCTCTCGCCTTATGAATCTCTTTTGTCAGTCTGTTTCCATCCATTCTCTCCACATGTCCGAACCATCTGAGCATCCCTTTCTCTATCTTAGTCACTATATCTTCTGTCAAGGCGCAATGTTCCCTAATCACACAATTTCTTTCTTTATCCATAAATGTCACTCCGGCTATACTTCGCAAACTTCTCATTTCCACTGCATTAATTTTACTTTCATGCGTCTTCGGCAATACCCAACTTTCACTGCCATGCATAAGTGTAGACAGAAGCACTCCTCTATATACAGTCATCCTTGCCTTTTTAGACATATCCTGACTGCTCATAAAGGCGTGAATGGCTCCATTCACTTGATTACATGCCAAAACTCTTCGTTAAATAGGCATCATAGTTACACTTTCCATCTCTTGCAAATTTTGAGCCCAACTCTTTTACCTGTTCCACTCTCTTTGCCCTTCGATGTAAATTGGGCAATTCGTCATATTTTTTTCTCTTTCAAAAACCATTACTTTCGTCTTTTCTACATTCACTTTCATACAGACTCCGCCGATGAAGCTAATATCACCTGATCGTCAGCGTATAGGAGGCATTTGATGGTCAGCTCATTCATTTTTAAACCATACGCACACTCTTGGAGTTCTTTCAAGCAGCTGTCCATGTACAGGTTAAACAGACACGGTAGCGCTACACAACCTTGTCTTACACCTTTTTCAATGTGAAAAAAGTCCGTACAAGCTCCATTTATCCTGACACAAGCACTAGAGTATTCATACAGAGATTTCAGTGCTCGTATCAAGGTTCCGTTTACTCCATACCTGGACAGTGTTGTCCACATTTCATTCCTCACCACTCTATCATAGGCCTTTTCCAAGTCCGCACCTTAGATCAGGTCTTTTCCTTACGGCATGTCAGGAAAAGACCTGATCCGTCCATCCCCTTCCTTTCCGAAATCCTGCTTGCACATCCCACATTTTTGCTTCCGTTTCAATTATCACTCTTTTTATTAGCACTTTTGCATATAGTTTGCCCACGACACTGAGCAAGCTTATGCCGCGGTAGTTCTTGCACTCTCCATCTCACCATAATTGGAAGCGCACTTACTTGTGAATTCTCTTCGGGTATGCGCTGCTCCCAGTTTTGAGTTTTCGTTCTTCTTGAGCTAAATCCATAGCTCTCGATACTGCGGCTGATGGCAAGCAGTGCCACGAGATCGGATGGGTAAAATCACTGCGCGGTTAGCGGGCGGCGGGCGGTTCGCGTTGAGAGTTTTTTCGCGGGTTGTCGCGTGTGCGTTTTTTTTTGTGATGTGGTCTCGCGGTAGTTGGTCTCTTGTTCTTGCTGCGCCCCTTTCCCTTTGTACAGCGGCACTATGACAGATTTACACCATTCCTCTGGTAGTCTGCCACTTCGCCAGCAAAGTTTAAAAAGGCGGTACAGCTATCAAGCTACCAGGCCACGTCCCGCTTTCAGCATCTCAACAGAAATCCTATCAATTTACTGCAGCCTTTCCTAATTTCATACCATACAACGCTTTCACAATTTCTTTCATACTTAAATCGCTTTCATCGTCAACTTCATTCCAATCCAACACGTGAGTCTCTTCTTGTAAATCCTCTTTTTCAAACAAACTTTCAAAATATTCCTTTCATCGTTTTAGCACACATTCTTCTCCTCTCACTAAACTTCCCTCACGATTTCTGATGTGTTTTAGTTGTGATGTAGTCTTTTAAGCCCCATTGATCTTATAGACTTCCAAAAGAATTTCATATATTATGCTTGGAAGTTATCAGATAACCGATTATGAAATACATTCCTATCGTCCTCTCTCTTTCTTTTTATCACCTCTTTTACGACATGCTTATACCTTTTATACTCATCCTTTGCTATTTTTACATCCTCATCCGTTGCCTTTTGCATTCTCTGATTGGCTTTTGCAGCCAGCCAGTTTAACCATGCTTTCTTCTTATCAGATAAAACCTTCAAAACTTCTGCGCACATTCTCTTTACCTGGCATCCTTGGCTTCTCTTGCATACCCCGCATACTTTAACTGCCACTTCAACTAGTCCTTCCTTAATCGACTTCCATAATTCTTCCATTTCACATTTTTTATCTAAATTTTCAAACGTCCCGCTCAATTTACTTAAGGCGAGGGTTAACAAAGTTTGCGAAAAAGAGGTGCAAATAAAGACGTCCTTCTCGGTATTAGTATACGAAAAATGCCAGCCAAAAGTAGATTTGAAATCTACAAGATGTGCTCCAGAAAACGGTTTCATCAGAAATTGTGTATTTATTATAAATAACTAGTAAAACGTCATTGAATTAGCCCACAATGTTTTAGAAGAAGCCGTTTTATGACGTCTATTCATTAATAAATGATAATAAAATTTATATCAAAGACTAAAGAAAACATAGACCTCTTACATGGTTTTCTTCAATTTTGAATTAGTATAAGTTTTAACTAATTATAACTGATAATGTATTCAAAGAATACATCACATTGCTTGCTTCCCCGCGCTCGCCCGTAAATCTAGTGCGGGGGGAGTCGTGTTGCTAGACGGACGTGTGTCGCTCTGGTCTGCAAAATATTCTCGTAAAATGTTATATTTTCATTCATGTACAGAGTAATGCGTGTAACAGAGCCAGAGCCTGAGTTACACAATACATACTGTATTACATGAGAATATAATGCATTTCAACTTATTTTTCGTATTGTTTTATTAAATTACCACTTCGAAAGGTAGTAATGCTTATGTTGTAAGCGGTACTTAATCATTTCAATATAAATAAATGAAGAAATATTTGTGGACATTCGCACACAACTTAAACTATTATAACTTTTTGCTAAGGGATATAGACAACTGATGAAAATAATTATATTACAGTTATTATTTTTACACACTGCTTTTTTGAGACACTGCTCTCAACCTAAGCTGAAAGAATTGACTCTTTCAACTTATTACGTCTTAGGGCGACGTAGGCACCATAGGCACGTAGGCACCAGGTAATAAAGTGAATAAAGTGAGTGCCCGCTGAGTTTCTTGCTAGTCTATTTCTATACATAATAATTAAACTGTTAATGGTCAAGAGTCTGAACATGGAAGCTATTTAAAAAAAGAACGCGTTTTCTAATCGATAACCTACTTAAGCCAAAACGAAATTTAAAATTTTCATGTCCGCCTGTATAACGAATACGTATCACGCCGAAACTACTGAATTGAATGAAAATTGATCCGAGGAAGTTCAAGAGTTAGAGACATCTCAGTTAGAGACATACTGTAGGCGTTTGGGAAAACCGAGGCAGGGAGATCATTACTAGTAGATCATTATCATTATTAGTAGTGTATTTTGTAAGCAAAATTGAAATAGAAACGTTTGTTTTTTAATTTACTTTTAGCCTCTTTCTATAAAGGTAGAGTGCAGGGGGGCTTATGGCGAGACTTTGTCTGTAGTTTGTGACTCTGTTGCATTAAACTACGTCGCCAGGTCATCTACTTTTTTTTCTTTTGCTTTTATGACGGCAGCGTGACGTAAGCAACTCACGCACGCCACCCCTTAGAAGCGGGAACACACCCGAAACCCCTAAAAGACGCGGGATAGCACCCGAACCACCCCCTGGGCGAGGCCGCAGCGGCGGCCGTAGGTCTGTTGAGATTTCTTGGACATCCTTCCAAGTGCTTCCCCGGGGCTCCCAACCACAGGCTGTTGGGCGTAACGTGAGGTTTTTTAGTCGGTAGAAGTCCGGCATAGCATTAGTTTAGATTGATATTGTTGGTCATGATTATTATATTTTGTAATCATGTAAACATATTATGGACTGTGTTAATTTCTGAAATAAAGGATTTATTATTTATTATTATATTATTATAGCATCCTACGAGGATTTTCCCTCACGTTAAAAAAAAATGGTCAAACTTTTTCTTATGAGCAGGAAGTGGGTAGGATTGACTATAAAATAAATAAAATAAATTTTTACCCACAAATTTCGAATTTGATTCGAATATTTTTATGTCATTCTTAGTTTCAGCTGAGAAAATTCTTGCATAAAATCATTTTGAATTTTTTAAATAAAAAAATAATAATTTGAAATACTAAATTCACACAAGTTTCAGTGCTGAGGGTTTTGTCGTTCAGGAATTAGAGATATCTCAACTTTCTGAAAACCTATAATTCAAGGGTTCCTTTGAATGTGACGGTAAATCTAAACGGGCGTGTTGGCTGAATCATAAAAGAGCTTAGTGATTAAGGATATTGTAAAATAATTTAGTCCACGCCGAAGGCGGGGAAAAGAAATAAAAAGTGGGTAGTCGCAAGTGAAACACGCAAAAATGACAATGTCCATCGGATTGAACTTTCACAATATATGTTTTAGAGAGGGGCAGTCTGGTGAGACTTTCTTGTTTATTTGGTGAAGCGAGGAACGCATTTCCGCTACTATTTTCTTCTTCTTCCGTGGTTCTTTTACTCTGAGGTCTCTGTAGTTGCGCTACTCTATGTTGGCGAGCCATATCGCCCATATGCTCAAGGTCGTTAGCCCTGGGTAAGGCCTTAAAAATTCTTCTTTTAAGCTAATCTCTTGCAAATTTTCTACTTTTATGCGCTCTAGTACACTAGCAGGTTCACGCACTCGATGCCGCCACTGCTGAAACAGACCTCTTACTCGGCTGTTAACCAAGAAGTGATCTGTGTCAATCCCGGCACCGCCGTATACCCGGGTGTCTAGCACTTTCTTTCTCAGTCTTGCGTCTACTATCACAAAGTCAATTATTATGCTTCTCTGATCTCATTGTTCTCTCGTATACAAGTGGATATCTTTGTGGTTTAATATGGTATTAGTTACCACAAGATTCCTCTCCAAACATACTTCTAGCAGCTTTCTCCATTTTCATTCACTCGTTCATCACCAAACTTTCCCAGTACACTTTCGTATCCATCACGCTTCACTCCCACCCAACCAAAAAAACACCTAAGATCCTCTCGTTTCGTTTACATTTATCCAGAATATCACCGGAGGGTGTATGTGCCTAGCCATCGAGAGAGCCATGCGTACATATAACATTTTCAGAAACTTCACATGTGACTTGATTACTTTTTATTACTTTATTAGTAAAGGTAGCTTAAAACTCAAAATATCTTTTGCGCCCCCCCCTTGAGATTTTTCTGTATCCGCCACTGCTGCCATATTACTGGCAAACGGGAGCCAACGGCTGAACGCTCGCAAATGGAAATGTTAGAAAGTGATCTTCCATAGTGAAAGATGCTTAACTTGTTTATAGAATACTAGCGGACGTCACGCGGTTTTACCCGTTTAACTCCCGTTCTCGTGGGAATACAGGAATTAAATATAGCCTATGTTCACCGCAAAGAGTGTAGCTTCCCAACAGTGAAAGAATTTTTCAAATCGGTCCAGTAGTTTCGGAGCCTATTCGATGCAAACAAACAAACAATCAAATCTTTCCTCTTCATAATATTAGTATAGATTAAGCTATTGGGGCTCCGAGCAGTTCCCTTATTCATTACTAGACGATGCTCGCGGCTATTCCCGCCTGAAATTTAGTTTCCGTTCCCACTTCCCATGGGAACATATTCCCGGAATGAAAAGTGGCCTATGTGTTATTCCAGACTATCTAGCCCGGTAGGTATGAAACTATGAACCCGATCCGTTCAGCCGTTAAAGCGTGGTTAAGTAACAAACATCCAAACATCTTCACAAACTATCACATTTATAATATTAGTAGGATAGTAAGTTTAATATTATATTTTTTTATTCCAGGCTGCATATAAATGGTGGCTACCAACCGCGTTGTTCGGAACCCTACCGCTACTCAGCGCAGCTCTAACCAGGCTTGTACCGGACACACTACACCGAAGGCTACCAGATTCCTTCGCAGACCTCGACACCTCCGCTGACGTAGCCCAGGATACTGTATGATGTCGCCAACTGCATCAAGTGTTAATGTAGTTTTTACTTGGTGGCATTGACAAACTGTTTATTTTTATACTGTGTAGTTTAAGTATTATTATGATTATGAGCCTTCTTACACTGCACGATAAAACCGAGTTTTCTCGGACATCGGATCACTGTTTTCGTTTACACTATCCGATTAAATCCTGACGATTTAGAGTCCCATAATATCGTGTCGTGTAATAATAGTTTTAGTTCTTACGTGATATTGTGACGGCAGACATCACACACATAAATGCACTATTCGATTACGTTCTTTATTTACCATTGCATTGGTAAAATGCATTTCAATACAAAAACCTCGACAAATCGATCGCCAAATACTATATGATGTACCCTCCTGGATCAATTGATGTGTTGTAAACCGTCTTTTTTTACTATATAATTTAAGTATGGTTATGATTATGAGCCTTATTACACTACACGATAACGGGACAATCTGGGGGGTCCTTTACACTCTCCGATCATAGAGTCCCTTATTATCGTGTGGTGTAATAATCGATTTACAGTATGAGAAATATAACTTGATCCCCATGGCTTGCATGAACGAAATAAACTTTTATTTTAAAGGTACATTCAGTTATTTAAAGGTAGTTTGGACCTGCGTGTTAATTACAAAAGCTGTATCCTATGAAATTAAAGTTTATTCTTGTTTTAGTTAAAATAACTGTTATTCGAATCAAGCTATATTTAACAGACCATTAAGTAAGGTTAGGATTACGAACCTTATTTATTACACTACACGATAAAACCGAATATTTGGTAACTGTGAAGTATCCTTTACAGTGTAAAGGATACTACACAATTGTAATCGGATAGTGGATAGTGGAAAGTTTACACTATCCGATTACAATACGATTTTGATATCGTGTTGTGTAATAATCGTTTTAGAATTTACGTGATATCATGAAAACAGACATCGCATCACATTATTAGTATTATAAGTATTTTATAGATGTAGGTATTAATATTTACTACTCGTGACTTACACATGACATGTGGCATACTTCCCATTGGGTAAAGTACATAGCCCACTTTAACGACCCCGCTCCAACACCGCTCCCACCCAGCACTGCCCTAAAAGAAGACTACTGCTCGCAGTCTACGCGGCGACAGCTAGCACGCGCCCAGCAGCCCACACGGCGACCGCTCTCGCCTTTCGCAATAGACACAGTTCGCGATCGGCGCCGATGCGGCAACTGCTAGCAGTGAGCGCGCGGGCACCGCGCCGCCGACCGCTCGTCTACAACGTACGGCCAGCGAGGCGTCCACTTCCGAGCAGTCTGACGGCGGTAAGCTCGCTGAAAGCGAGCTGTCTGCTAATTGATGATGGCAATGTAAAATATATCTAAAGAGCAATGTTTAAAGCCTATATTTGAATTATATTATTTTTGCCGGGTGGGAGCGGAGTCGTTAAAGTGGGCTTTGACCTTTAGTTACCGTTTTACAAATACGATTCTCAAGACATCTAGGCGAGGCTGCAGTGGCGGCCGTGGGTCTGTTGGGAGTTCTGGGACATCCTTCCGAGGGCTTCCCCGGGGCTCCCAACCATAGGCTGTTGGGCGTTACGTGTGGTTTTTAGTTGGTAGGAGTCCGGTATAGAATCCATGATGGATTTTCCCTCACGTTAAAAAAAAACGGTTCTCAAGACGCGACGTGATGACAATTTACTAGCTTGCATACATAATAGAACATAGCTTGAATAGCTGATAAATTACATAGCCTTTTATTGGCTATTTGTATTCCATCTAGCTAGAGCAAACTAAGCTAGCATAAGCTTGTGCCAAATATATACAGAAAATACATCCAAACTCCGAAACAAACATTTGTATATACTTAACAAAAAAAAATTGTAATGACTCTAGAGACGAACCCGAAACGTCAATGGGTTAAAATGGGGAAAAGGTTTTCCAATCATTTAACAATTTGAAAAAAACCTTTACAGCTTGAATACCTCTTTCATATACAAAAGACAGTACAGATTTACTAGTTTATAAACATCTGGTTAGTTAAAACGATACATTAATGTAGCTGATTATAATATAGTAAAACTAGGAGCATTTGTTTTATATACTAGATTTATATGATATACGAGTACAATATACATATTTATATGTTGGTGTAAAACCAGCCCAGCATTTTTGTTGTGTGACCTGGAAAATAATCCATTTTGCCAAGGTAGAGGTGCTGCTAAAACTTTTTGGGCACGCGGAGCCAAAATTGTGAGAGCCAAGTCTACTGAGTGTGTTTTGAAAAAATAAATTGTCATCGATTTTTAATATTTAAAGCAATTAGTATGCTAACTTTTTCATAATATTTTATTATAAAGTGAAAAAAGACAACCTGGCCCAGACGGGGATTGATTAAAAATCGATAGATTGACATCAAATCAATGTATAAAAATGATTGCAATATCGTTCATTGATATCAGAGTTGCTAAGTAGCTCGATAGATGGCTCTGTGCCATACTCTTAAATGGCGGTTACAATAAGGTGAAGAATTTCAACTTGTATCAGTACGGCTCCCGTAGCTCAATTGGTTAGAGCATTGCCCTGGATTAGGCAAAGGTTGCGGGTTCAAGTCCCGTCTGGGCCAAGTTGTCTTTTTTCACTTTATAATAAAATATTATAATAAATTGTCAATTATAAATATTGTCATACAGTCGTTTGTCAATAGGTAGTAATATTAAAAAGAGGACATATTTGATTGTTTGTTTGCATCGAATGGGCTCCAAAACTACTGAACCGATTTGAAAAATTCTTCCACTGTTGGGAAGCTACACTATCCCCAGGTAACCTTGGCTATATTTTATTCCCATATTCCCACGGGAACGGGAGCAACGCGGCGGAAACCGCGTGACGTCCAGCGGACGTTATTAATATTATAGATGGAAACAATAATGAGCAGTGAAATTTACGTCCTATTCTCATGCAACCTATCAAAATGATTAAACCATTTTGGAGACAATAGTCCGTTTTGGAGGATAGTGGGTAGTGGGTCTGATACATTTTCATTTTTTATATTCTTTGAACTATATTACACTTAGGTAGTAGCACAAATTAGAGATAGTACAGATGCAAAACTCATGAATGTACTTTTTTTTCACACCTACCCTCTGCTACACACACTCGCGCACAAATCAGTATCGAAAATTCAGTTGAGACGGCCTGACCTCGTGTCTGTGAATGAGTTGTCTATGTGTGCGGTAGCCTCAGCGAATTTAGTATGTAGGTTTCCATCTGTACCATCTCTAATTTGTGGTAGTAGCTTGTAGGCATGGCATAGCTGTGGATCAGAACTAGGTATATTACCATACGTAGGTTGTAAAAAATGTACGTCCAAAACGAGTGTTCTTAGAGTCTTGAAAGGTTTACATAAAATATAAGAATTTTTAAGTAGGTATGTATAGCTTGGCAAAAACAGTAGACAAATGATGGATTCACCACTGTGCACTTCATATTATGGCAACCTGTTAAAGTCGATTTTTTAGTTAGACGAAGTCAGGTGACAGCAGCTAATGTCACTTCGTCATACAAATTAGTGCGAAGCCGCATTTGCGTTTTTCCGCGGCGGTTTCTAACCTCTAAATGTCATCAAACAGTCAAAATCAATGAAATCAAGTCAAAGTTTTGACATTTTGAGGTTAGAAACCGCCGCGATAACCGCAAGTGCGCCCTCGCCCTTATGAAACTTTTTATGGAGAAGTGACATTAGCTGCTGTCACCTGACTTCGTCTAATTAAAAATTCGACTTTAGAAAGAACCACTAATCAGAATAGTCCGTTCACAGTATTTTTACCTCTGACAGCTTGTAATTTTATCGTTTTCTGTGTGTTGGTATGCAGTAAAGTCACCCTTTAACTGTCAGTGTAGGCTGAGCTCAAAAGTTTAAAATCAATGAAACCGAGTATATGGTTTCATTGGTTTTATAATTTTGTGGTTGACACCGCCCGTGGTAACCGCAAATGCGGCCTCAGCCTTAAGACGTTTTACTGAATAGGTATTAGTGGAGGTTATGTTCTAAAATTAAACCGTTAGGACGAAGAGTTTTGTTTTTCATGTCATAATATAGTTAACTTTACTAAAACAATGCTCCTGTTATTATACTATTGTACCTATTTAAGATTTATTTATTTTTTATCATGAACTTCTGAAAAAAGCATAACTACCATCACTAACGAAGGCGAAGTTGCTGCTTCCACAAAGTTCCACATCTCAAAAAATGACCACGCTTGAAAATACCGCCAGCAATAGCAGAAAGTAAGTTTCGACTAAACGTTGCAGTACATGGGAGATCAAAAACTTATTGGGGTAACACAGCAATCAAAGTAGGCAACCTAAGTGCTAGAGGTAAAATAACTGTAAACGGACTATGCCTATTGGAAATTAAACATCATTTAAATTGTATTAGGCTGAGGCCGCATTTGCGGTTTCTCGGTTTCTAACCTCAAAATTTAAAAACCAATGAAACCATGGACTCGGTTTCATTAGTTTTGACATTTTGAGGTTTGTAACCGAACGCGGTAACCGCAAATGCGGCCTCAGCCTTAATTCATTTATTAACTCATCATGTGATGATATTGACAGTATTTTCTCAATGTAGCCGGCATGCAAAATTAACGTTTCTAGACTTTTTTGCCAAGCTGTAGTGTCCTTTTGGCGAAGGTTACAGTAGATTTCTTACTAGTTACGGTAGAAGAAAAGTAATTGTAACTTACAAAGTAGCCGATATGTGGTACCTACGTCGCCCGAAGACTTATAAAGTGGCAGAATGCGTCAGTTTCGAGTAGGGTCTCGATGGCTGAGTTGGTAAAGCATCTGGCATGGTATGCAAAAAGACTCAGGTGCCAATCCTGCTCGATACTGATTGCAGATGCATTGTAGCTTAAGCAGAAAGAGCCATTTGCTCTATTAATTGTATATTCATAAATTCATCTATACTAATATTATAAAGAGGAAAGATTTGTTTTCTTGTTTGTTCATTTGTAACGAATAGGCTCCGGAACTACTGGACCGATTTGAAAAATTATTTCACTGTTGGGAAGCTTCACTTTTTGCGGTGAACATAGGGTGTATTTTATTCCCGTATTCCCACGGGAACGGGAACTACGCTGGTGAAACCGCGTGACGTCCGCTAGTTTTATATATTTTAGTCTCTTATGGTTTTATGACTTTAGATTGCCTTGTCAGCCTCTTCCGGTATGCTGATTTCATAAATGCAAATTTCATAAATGAAGATGTTTATTTCTTCTACCATCAGTTACGAACATGTAGTTACATACGCAGGCAAAGGGAGTTAGTTTAAGTAGTTTTACGTTTCAATGTAATTGAACAAAATCCATTCTCACAAACTTATTTTGAAACACAAACATTTTGTACAATATTAATGTTTAATAACTGATCTCAAAGAGTCTCGTCTTAAAGACACAGTTTTTAGTTTCAAATAAGTAAGTACAAAATGACTAAGTAGGTATATGTATAGGTAAGGTCGCGTTCCCACTATGTCGTTACGGATAATTCATCGTTGACTATCGTCTCTAGCTGTTCTTCATATAACGACTTTTCGTAGTGAGACGATATTTTTATCGTTTTATGACTGTCTTTCAAGCGGTTCAAACCTAATTGTGTCGACCTATTATGTAACACGTCCATTCAGTCATGGTATCCACCAAAGCGGAGACGAGAGATATGTTTAATTAAATATCCCTACTAGATTTCGTCACGCTTGATGACGCAACGCGCAATGTAGAAATAATTAAATCTGATGATTGGTTATCAAAACAGATGTCGTCTCCTCTCCACTTTGGCACAATCCGGCTCTAAAAATACATAAGATACGGCATTTTAAACGACACGATAATCTGTCGTCACGAATTAATGGGAACGCGCCCTATGGAGAAGGCATTGCATCAGTGGCTTCTATAATGACTAATATATCTTTAGAATTGTATTCTTATGATAAGTTGTAATAAATAACTTAATTTGCTATTACTGTGTATTATTTACCAACCTATGGTTAAGGTTAATTTGCAATAATTGTGATATTCAATTTACCACTTAACGACATGTTCATTGCTTAATTTACAATTGCAAGTTTTCATCGAAAATTATAGTTGATTAAGTATGATTGTAAAATAATACATCTATTCAATCAAAACGATTATTGTAGACGACACACAGTGGTCTGAAAATCGAGCTTCCCTTTCATAGAAAGTCAATGTGGGATATTCATAAAACCAAAATATGGGACGTGTCAGATATACATTCCTTTAATGCATATTGTAGTAAGAATGATTTTAGTTACTCCGCGCTTGAGAAAAAAAAAAAGTTTTTTTTGTATGGGAGAAATTACATAAAGTAGGTAAGTACATTTTTTTGCGACTGAATGAAACTGAAAGGCTGGTACTGGTACTTATACGAGCTATTGCCGCTCTTAAGACGATTAGGTTGACATGCCACTCGTGTTCCTTTAGGTGTCGCTTCACACGTAGGATTTTTTTGAAATTTCGAATTTTCGGTATTGAATATTTTACGTTATACTGTGTGCCTTTGGGATTGTTGTTTTTCCACGAAATACTCATGAAAACCAACAACTTTTTTTATGGAAACAACCTCTAAATCGCGAAAAAATGTTTGCTGTTTCAGGCTGTTTCATACTAAAGTTCAATACCTGCTTGACCGTAATGTATGAAACAGTTGATTTTTCGTCTTTTTAAGGTGGTTTCAGTAACAAAAGTTGTTTGTTTTTATGAGTAGAATTACCTCATAACAGGAAAACAACGATCATAAGTTACCGCTGTTTATAGAAGGAATATAACACTTATTTAATTTTTTTTTTCATATTTTAAAATTTAAAACGATTAAAAACTGTACAATTAATTGTAAAAAAAGGTGTTAAAAACTTCATTTGGTTACATTCCTCAAAATACGTCTAAACCCTAGCTTTGTTTGTTTAGTACTACATTCTTCAAAATACGTCTATACCCTAGTCTTTGCTTGTTTAGTTCCAAAAATTCTTATTTATCTTGTCTTAACATTAAATAATAATAACATCGCTATCTAAAAAAATACGCATTAACAATTATCATCGAAATCTTTTAAATCTGAATCCAGCATTGCAACACTAACATCAACAAATTAAATATTTTCTTTGTCCACACTTGTATCATCTTCATTAATCAGAAGTGTTTTCATGTCATCAGAGATAGCTGTTTTGATAGACTTTCAGGTCTTATGCTGGATAGGTACTGATCTGACGATACAAGGAGTCCATTAAAAATATCTTCATTTGTTGCTCTGCGACAAAACTTACGCGAATGATGTTCTCGGATTTCCTTGAAGTCTTTATTCCTGGCTTCCGATGCCTCTTCTGATATCGCCAATGGGGGCAATGTCTGATCATTTCAGCACCATGCAGTAAAAGTTTGTGAACACTTGATGGCATATACCTAATACCAACCATAGAGTTCCACATATCTTTCTGTAGGAAGGCACGCAATATTTGCAAACACTCCAACATTGACGGGCTTCCCTGCCACATGCTATCAAACCTAGAATTGTGGCAAATTTTTGGATTATAGTTGAATCCAATCCAGTGATGGCTGCCGTTTTTACAGGATCACTAAAAAAATTTCGGGTTGTATTGCCATCATTTGTAGTGCCTGCACCTGAAACAAAAAGCAAGAACTTCACCATTTTGAACAGAAACAAGGTATTTGGTAAGTAATGTTGTCAAAATCATTCGTCACAACTCGTTGCACTTCGAGACTCACCTTGTTTGACGATATCTACTTAGAGGCCCATTTCATCACAAAACTTCTGCTGGATCATTTGCTTTCTTGCCCTCAATAACTCTTTGCTGTCTGCATCCCTAGCTTGCCATGTTTTGAAATCAAGACTGTAGGAAATGTGAAGCAAACATTCCATACACCTAGTCCAAGCATGGAGAGTAGACAGACCATATTGGTATATTTCCGTTGACACTGGTTTTCTGGAAAACAAAGAAATAATTTATTTAAAAATAGGTATTACAGTACATTGTTATCAGCCAAGAAAATGATAAAAGTATTCAAAACTTACTCTGAGATCACATGTAATTTATTCATTTCAGATGGGGTTGCTTTACATATGTCACAAGTCTGGGTTGATGTTTCTGATATCCGTGAATATTTAATTTCAGCTTCAATCGTGGCTTGTTCTCTCTTGATGTCCAATACGTTTTCACTTGCAATCTTGAAAAAATACAAACTCTGCGAAGAACCATCAAAGCCCCACTTACACAGAAGTGCTCTTTGCCATCTAGAGAAGAGGGCAAACGTAGATATTTTCCAAGTCTTGATACAGTTTTTTTGAAGCGCTCGTGGCCCCGCGGACTCAGTGTTCTGTAAACGATCACTGCAGTAAGCAACATTTACTATGGCCAGATATGGATGGGTGACCGCCACGTGGACCACTTTGTGACATTTATTTACGAGCGTTTCCGTGCTTCGGAAGGCACGATAAGCCGTTGGTCCCGGTTGTCAGTAAAATGACAGTCGTTAAGCCAAGTTGAAGGCCTTATGGGCGGCTTGAAAAATTTCAACTGTGGGTCGTCACAACCTGCGCCCGTGTCGGCAGCGCGTGTGTAGCACCTCTGGTGTTGCAAACGTCTATAGGCTACGGTTACCAACCTTCCGGTGGGCCGTAAGCTTGTCTGCCACCTAAGTAGTATAAAAAAAAAAAAGTTTTATCCAAAATTGCTTGAAGTTGAACTCGTACCCCATTTTCGGAAATGTCTATGCCATCCTTAGGTGGGTAACCGTCCTTTCTCGCTTCTAGGACATTTGTGTATGAGGGATGCAGTGGGATTACTTCTTCCTTTGCACAATTTAAATGCGTCACATACTTAAAAAATTCAATACCGAAAATTCAAAATATCAAAAAAATCCTACGTGTGAAGCGGCACCAAAAGGAACACGAGTGATATGTCAACCTAATCGCCTTAAGAGCAGCAATAGCTCGTATGAGTACCAGCCTTTTAGTTTCATTCAGTCGCAAGAAAATGTACCCTAAGTAATTTCTCCCATACAAAAAAAGAACTAAATATTTTATTCTCAGGTGCGGAGTAACTAAAATAATTCATACTACAATATGCATTAAACGAACGTATACCTGACACGTTCCATATTTTGTTCTTATGAAAGGGAAACATTGACTTTATATGAAAGGGGAGCTCGATTTTCAGACCACTGTGCGACAGCTTGTCATACATCACTCAATTCTCGTCATTGTGATATTAGAAGGGTGCCTATCGCACCACGGCCGAGTGCCAACACTGCACAGAAAGCAGCGAAAACCCATCTGAGCAATCCAGAGGCCGAGGGCGCAATAGCGCCAAGTCCTCGTGGCAGGTCTGGACTGGAGAGTTTCACTCACGTCCCACGCCCCCCCAGGATGCGGGATAACACCCGATCCAACCTTCTAAGATGTGGGATAGCACGTTTAACACCTAAGTGTGTCTGCGGTGGTAGATAAAGCTTTTCAGGAATCCTGAAACATCCTTCATTATCTTAGGCTACCAGCCATGGGGCGATAGCACCCAAATCCCGAGATGAGGCCGCAGTGGTAGCCTTTCTGAAATCCATCCTTCAGAGGGTGCTACCAGCCGTAGATTGTGGTAGGGCAGTGTGTAATTTTAGTCAGCAAGAGTCCGGCATAGCATCCATGAGGGATTTCTACACGGACAAAAATAACCACTGAATAGGCAAGTTGGTTCTGTCAGAATTTTGTTTTGAGATTCCCTTTACTTTGTCGTTTTTAACCGACTTCAAAAAAGGAGGAGGTTCTTAATTTGTACACAATTTTTTTTTGTTTGTATGTTACGCGATAGCGGCGGCAATTACGGATGGATTTTGAAAATTATTTTTTTGTTTGAAAGAGGCTACTTCTGAGGTTGTCCCATATCCAGGGTATCAGGATCTGATGCTGGGATCCAGGAGAAATCGAGGGCAACCACCGAAAATTGTAGGGACAACTAGTGCGTTTGTTAACTTTTTGATTAAGTGCTTTAATGTACTACAATTTAATGAAGGTCTGGAGTCGATCTGATGATGGAACCGAAAGACAGTCGAGGGAATTCCTTAAAGATTTACAGCAGTTACCTTGTATTTCGGCTTGATTGATTTGTGTTGATGAGAACTTTACACATAGATAGATATACTTTTCGGTCCACCCGTCACTAAAAACAATAAAAAAAATACAACCGACTTTATACAAATCCTTAAAAATAAAATTTACTTAGCACAAAGTAATATCTAATATGTATTTTGATTTATCAGATTTTATTCAATATAATATTGAAGTTGGTGCCATTAATAATAACTACCTAAACCATTGGTTTTCAAAGTGGGGGGCGCGCCTCCCTGGGGAGGCGCGAAGACATGTGCGGGGGGGCGCGGTCTAATCAGAGTGACATCACAAGAACAAGCTATGGAAATTTTGAAAAGATGCTAAGACACAATTTTGGGTTAAATATCTCAAATGTTATATCTTTTTTATTCATATTCATTTAGCATGTAGCATTGGTTACAATGATGAAAACAAAGTTTAAAAGCAAACTAAATTTTGCTAGTAATCTGCGTTGTGCAATTTTTTTTATCTCTATTATGGGATCTGAAAGCGAGGGTTCTGGAGGAGCTGCAGTGATACCATAGGCCTGTTCCCTGAGCTGTCAAATTGGGAACTCACTAAGTACTATCGAGGTGGTGAAGCCGATCATGGAAGAGTGGCTTAAGAGGCGTCATAGATATTTACCGGGCACGGGTGCTTTGGTAAGTATCTGTGGTGCATACACCGGAAGGTAACACTTGAGTGCCAGCACTGCGGTTACTTCAGCGAGGACACGGTGCCGCATATTCTGACGGTGCTCAGCATGGACGCTGCAACGCCAAAACCTGGTCGCAGGCCTGGTGTGGACATTATCACGCTCAAGACCGTGTTGAGAGCCATGGTCCCAAGCTGTGCCTTTCGGCGTGCAAAAAATGGTGTGATACCAAAAAGTTTGGGAACCCCTGACCTAAACCTATGGGTTTTCTTGGCGCCGCCGACTTCAACATGATATTGAATAAAATCTGGTGAATCAAAATACATATAATTTTGTGCTAAGTAAATTTTATATTTAACGTTTTGTATGAAATCGGTTCTATTTTTTTATTTTTTTTTATGGGTTTCATTCATTAGCCATCAGAGTTTAATTATATTTCATTGACCTTACAGCCTAATAACATAGACAAACAATTTCAGATGATATCTCAATATCCCGTACTAACGCCTAGTGGTGCACCATGTGAAAGTGAGTTATGTCTGGGGCCCCATTACCATAATAGGAGAATGTAATTAAAAGTATTTTATTATTTGCAAAACGAGGGCAAGGATGTACGTGACTAATTTAAACCAAACGTCAATTATGATTTGTGTACTACCTACTTGTATAAATGTAATTAAAGTTGTTATAAGATTTGATAAGGTTTAACAACCTATGTGTGCAGTAATTACAAGACGTAGTGTAGCTTCGTATTCAGAAGGCCAACGATATAGTACCTGGTTACAATAAATCTAGGACTTATAGAATTCGTGACTTCATGCGAAATATTTTTTTCATTTCTCATACTCGGAAAATTGTATTTTCTTGTCTGACTATTGGGTGGAAAATGCTGTTTCCCTCCCTTTTTTTTTTTTATTTTTTTTTATACTACTTAGGTGGCAGACAAGCTTACGGCCCACCGGAAGGTTGGTAACCGTAGCCTATAGACGTTTGTAACACCAGAGGTGCTACACACGCGCTGCCGACCCGGGCGCAGGTTGTGACGACCCACAGTTGAAATTTTTCAAGCCGCCCATAAGGCCTTCAACTTAGCTTAACGACTGTCATTTTACTGACAACCGGGACCAACGGCTTATCGTGCCTTCCGAAGCACGGAAACGCTCGTAAATAAATGTCACAAAGTGGTCCACGTGGTGGTCACCCATCCATATCCGGCCACAGTAAATGTTGCTTACTGCAGTGATCGTTTACAGAACACTGAGTCCGCGGGGCCACGAGCGCTTCAAAAACCCCCTAAAATCCCTAGGGAGGGAAAAACTCAGACAAATTACTTCCCACCTAAGGGCCGGAATGAACTTTAAAAATAGAACTGCTGACAGGTCAGCTATGATAGTGAAGAGATTTGTGTAAAAAAAAAATTAAAAAAATGCTGCGGCCATGAGACTTTCCAAACAGCCAGTGTGAACTTAGCGAAAATTTCTTAAAGCGGAATCTCTGCAACAATTACGCGGTGAGTTCCATATTTAACATTTAAAAAGTCGACGTAATGTAGTTGTTATTTATCTGTAACAGAATTCAAAACAATTGAAAATAATCTTATACGGTAAGGTTTGAATATTATTATTAGTTTTATTTTGCTCGTATTTGAAATGAAAAGTAGAGTGTTTAACTCGGGTAAAAGAATCAATTCCGACTCGGACTATAGCCGACCTCGCTGCGCTCGGGCGTCTAAATACCTCGGGAATTGATTCTTTCCACCCTCGGTTAACAATCTACTATTACTTATCTACATACACCGACCGCGACCACGGGCGCTGCAACATGTCTGAAACGTAGTTGTATGTAAGTATAAAGTATTTCGCGTGAAGTTCCAAATTCTATAAGTATGAGTGTAAAAACCCGCGATAGTTTAAAAATAACATTATGATAAAATCATCCCATCTATACTAATATTATAAAAAAGAAAGATTTGTTTTTTTGTTGGTTTGTTTGTAACGAATAGGCTCCGAAACTTCTGGACCGATTTGAAAAATTCTTTCACTGTTGGGAAGCTACACTCTTTGCGGTGAACTATATTTTATTCCCGTATTCCCACGGGAACTACGCGGGTGAAATCGCGTGACGTCCGCTAGTCTTTAATAAACTTACGTACTTGTAGCCTTCTACCAAGTAATAGTAGGTATAGACGGTCCCACGTCATACATTACGAACTCAAAAAGTGAGACTAGTTCACACACAAAGATGTTGTAGCAACGACACGACATGCACACATACATTCTTTTTTCGAATTTATTAGGGTAGTGTTTTTACACTTCTGGAACGCACAGGAAGGCATCTTGCGTAAAATGTCTTATCTTGACAAGTGTTTCACCTTCGGAACAATAACGCACGACTATTACCAAATGAGCGCATGCGCGCACTTCTTTAATTCCCAATAAGACTGTAATCAAAGGAGCACTTTTTTATCGTGTGGAAATCCTACATGGACGCTATGCCGGTCTCCTACTGACTAAACGCTTACAACAGTTTATGGCCAGAAGTCCCGGGTAAGCCCTCGGAAGGATGTGCCAGGGTTCCGGGCAGACTTTGGCTACCACCGCAGCGTCGTCGCCTAGATGGTTCGTGTGCTATGTTACGTCTGGTGGGTTTGTTTGGGTGGTTCAGGTGTTATCCCGCTAGCGGGTAAAGGTGTACTTACTATGATTCTATGTATCCCCGTTTATATTCTATTTTACGTAAAAGGTAATGTGTCTATTGGTCTTGTTGAAATGTACAGGCGCAGGTTGTGTCTATGTCTGCAATATTAGTAGCTATCACTATCAACGGCTTAACGTGCCTTCCGAAACAGGAAAACGTTTGTTGTAACTTGTAACGTTTTTAGCAGGCGCTTATTATTGTAACGTTTTTGGCAGACGCTATAATCATATAGGTATATATGGAAAAGGTGGAAATACCACCAAATAGTCATTCATCTCAGGACTATTCGTGATCCAGAATAATATTCTGGGGTTTTACAAATATTATTTGTAAAACTTCGGACGAAACCAGCTACTCGATGGTTCGTTTGACTTTCTCCCTTATAACTAGTTCCGACGATCGATTTGCACTTCAGAATCGCAGAATCTGTTATTGATGGGACACGTCTGAGGAAGAACGGACTTGCTAAGAAGTGGCAGTAAATGACTAAGCCCTGCTACTGGCAGATGCTCGAGTGTATACGGCTTAGTGACGTTCTCCGACCCAAGCTTATTTTATAAGTAGGTATAATAGATTAGATAGAAAAGTAGATACCTAGACATATTGATGTACCTACTTAGAATTTGATTTTGGTCATACATTTTTGTCATTGAAATTGATGTCACCTTGAATTTCAATAATATATTTGCAACAGCGATTATTATTCAAAAAACTAGCTTTATACAAATACATCATATTGAGTAACTCGCTTGCGTATGCTCTCTCTTTCTGCAAATAAGTACTTACTTCAATAGGTACGTGCCCACGTTTTTCATTAAACATTACGAAGGCAATCATTGCGAAACGACAGACAAACATAATTACAATAACAATACCAATGTCAAGTGGCAACTGTTACTGTAGAGACGAATGGATTTTTATTTGATTGTGTATTGCAAAAACTTGCTGACAACTTGAAGAGAGTTATTTAAATCGTTCAGTCATGTTTATCATGAAGCACATACTTGGGTAAAAAGGGGTCCTGCACCTGCATCATTATTATTATTATTTATTTAAACATTTGTAGACACATGACTTCAGTATTACAACCAATAATATCTGATAAATCAAAATTTACTACCTATTACTTTGTGCTAAGTTAATTTTATTTTTCAATTTTTAGTTTTTGTTTGAAGTCGGTTTTTTTTGTTAAAATTTTTTTTTTCATTATTTTTAGTGACAGGTAGACTGAAACTGAAAGGTCTCATCTCATAATGTCCTTTTCTCGAAATTTCCTTTCTCATAATGTCCTTTTCTCGAAATGTTCTTTTCTCAAAATGTCCTTTCTCGAAATGTTCTTTTCTCAAAATGTCCTTTTCTCGAAATGTTCTTTTCTCAATATATCCTTTTCTCGAAATGTCCTTTTCTCAAAATCTCCCTTTCTCAAAATATGTACACTACAGGATTAACCCCGCTCAATCCGACTTGGATAGGTTAGGTTAGAAGGCTTCCGCATTAGCCTTCGTGGTTATTTTTTTTATAACCACCTAAGTTTTGTTTAGGTGGTTATAAAAAAATAACATCAAACTTACCAAGTGACTGGTGGTAACTTGTATATATAACTAGCTGACCCGCGCAACTTCGTTTGCGTGATAAATGAAGAACCACTCGACCGATTTTGTGCAAACTTCACATAAACCATCTACTAAATAGTCCAAACAAAGCCTAAACATTTGGTTTGGATAGGTCAGTCCGTTCTTGAGTTATAAAATTACAACGAAAAGTGGCATTGATTTTTATATATATAGATAGATAATAAAATATTCTTCAGTCAACTGTTTTTCGACCAAACGTTTATTCGATCAGTCGTAAAAATACCAAATGTTTGTTCGATAAAAACTCTTTTGGTCAATTGTTTATTCGATCAGTACTAGAATGGCCTAATGTTTTATCGGTCACACGTAAAATGATCAAATGAATTTCGGTCAACAGTAGTAAACCGCCTTTCTTAGGGATCACAGGGGCAAGTGCAAGTTTCGGTGAGCGCCTGTCGACATTCACGAACGAGCGCGTTATCACCGATTTGTATGGGATCGAGACAAGTTACCGCGTTTACAGCTAGGTGGCGGGGTCTCGATTCCAAACGAATTGGTGAGCCGTGAATGTCGACAGGCGCTCACCGAAACTCGCACTTGCCCCTTAGATAGCGTTGTGTGAGAATGTCCGTGAATATTTAATTATAAGTACCTACTCTGTTTTTGTCACAACAAACAACTTGTCTTCATTTTAAATTCAAATTCGTCTCAAGGTAACTTACTGTCTTATCAATACAAAATATCATCCAGAATTTAAGATGATACCATTAATATATATTATTAAACAGATTTATACGAGGTTTATTTTTATGTGCCCTATCAAAATTTGGTCAAGTATAAGCATAGAGGTTAAGCAGTAAGGACTCGCGTTTTGAAAAGATTTTGTAATTTTTGTGTGTAACTTGATATAAGAATAAATCTCAAAATAAAAAAAGAATGAACGTAGAGTCATGTAGAATTAATGAACCTTTTTTTAACGTTAGGGATAATCCTCATGGATGTTATGCCGGACTCCTACCGACTGAACATCCCCACGTAACGCCCAACAGCCTACGGTTGGGAGCCCCGGGTAAGCCCTCGGAAGGATGTCCCAGGACTCCCAAAAGACCTACGGCTACCACTGCTTAGGGGGGCTTCGGGTGCTATCCCACGTCTTATTTTTGGTCTTTCGGGTGTCATCCCACTTCTTAGGGGGGGGGGGGGGGGGGGCGTGAATTCCTCACGGCCCACTGTCGTCTAGGACCATTGCAATGCTAGAGGTGAAAATTCCCATACTAAATGGCTGTTCTGACTCTTTAGTGGTATTAAAAAAACTTGTAGATGCAATTTTGTTTGGAGTTTTTCATTTTTTTTAACGCGGGGAAAATCCTCCATGGAAAAAGAAACCGTCTTCAAGCAAAACTAAAAACTAAAAAAGACGTGTGGCACTCGGGGACTGCCGCGGTAAATATTACATAGCATTTTTTACCAACTATGCTAGTATAATTATTTCTATATAAGAATACTAGCTGATGCCCGCAGCTTCGCCCGCGTAAAATTTGTTACCGCGGGAAGTTATTCCCGGGATACAAGGTAGCCTATGCGTTATTCCAAACTATAATGTATCTCTGTACCAAATTTCAGCCCGATCCGTTCAGCGGTTTGCGCGTGAAAGAGTAACAAACATCCACACTAACAAACTTTCGCGTTTATAATATAAGTAAGAAGTAAGATTTTAAGCCCTATGTTCAACAAAGTAAAGTACCAAGTACCTACTTGACTGTGGACATTTAGGCTTTTGGAATTTTGGCCTATTGGCCTTTTGGACTTTTGGACTTTTGGACTTTTGGCCTTTTGGACTTTTGTACTATTGGACTTTGGACTTTTTGACTTTTGGGACTTTTGGGACTTTTCGGTCTTTTGGATCTTGTAAAGTCCAAAAGTCCAAAAGTCCAAAAGTCCCAAAAGTCCCAAAAGTCCCAAAAGTCCCAAAAGTCCCAAAAGTCCCAAAAGTCTCAAAAGTCCCAATAGTCCCAAAAGTCCCAAAAGTCTCAAAAGTCCCAAAAGTCCCAGAAGTCCCAAAAGTCCAAAAGTCCCAGAAGTCCCAAAAGTCCCAAAAGTCCCAAAAGTCCCAAAAGTCCCAGAAGTCCCAAAAGTCCCAAAAGTCCCAAAAGTCCCAAAAGTCCCAAAAGTCTCAAAAGTCCCAAAAGTCCCAGAAGTCCCAAAAGTCCCAAAAGTCCCAAAAGTCCCAAAAGTCCAAAAGTCCAAAAGTTCAAAAGTCCAAAAGTCCAAAAGTCCAAAAAACCAAATTACAAAAGTCCAAAAGTCCGAAAGCCCAAAAGGCCAAAAGTCCAAAAGTACAAAAGTCACCACCCCACTTCACCCTACTTCACTTCATATACATAAGTACACGTTATGCAAACGCTCACGTGTACACGTTGGTTTAATGAAGTGCGAGATACACGAACGTGGCCGAGCGTGGCCGAAGGTAGCAGAGAGTGTGATTTATTTTCGTGACACAATTTCCGGATTCGGTCTCCACGCAAGGCCCGCGATAGAAGCTATGCAATAGCTTAATAGGTATTTTGTTTTAGAACTTTTTAAGAAGAACAATTATTTTGTAATAAATTATTTTTATGTAACTTCAACCATTTACGCAGAGGCGCAACGGATACTCTTATAACGATTAAATGTTTTCCGTTTTCGAAACATTCCTCATTGCTGCACCGCTCCTATTAATCTTAGCATTATGTTATGTAGCCTATAGCCACTATCAATAAATGTACCTACTTACTATCGAACAGTTTTTGAAACCCTACCAGTAGTTTCAGTAAGGCTTGCCTTGGTATGATGTGATCATGGTCCCTTTGCAGCGTGTGTCCAATCCAGCGCAGCAGCTACACTTCCGACGTTTGATCTGTTGCTGGATAGGGGTCTCACTGCAGCGTTCCAATAGTCTTACGTTCGTGATGTTCTCGGGCCCGTATGTACCGAGGATCCATTGGAGGCAGCGTTTGACGAAGACTTATAGCTGGTAGCTGGTGCGAAATGTCTTTAGTGACCTTCCATGTCTCGCATCCGTATAGCAGTTAGCAGTACAGTTTTAACGTTTACTTTGTTTTGAGTTTCACTCTTCGTGTCCATTTTCGCAACTGCCTACGGGGCGCAGCTGTGTAAAGGTTGTTCTGGCCTTGGCGAGACTCGAAATGATGTAGGGTACTCTTCTATCTCATCAGTTTCTGACACGACACTCCCGAGGTACGTGAATTAGTGCCTCCACCACATCTCTTGCGTCTGTCGATTTTAATTTCAGTCCAGCCATTCGCTGCCTCATCCTGCTCGTTTTCCTGCACGTTGTCCTGCAGACATGCATGACGGCGTGTGTGTGCCTCAGCAGGCACAGGACATCGGCATCATTTAAATCCTCCAGGATATCAGTATAGGCCCCATTCTATGCTGCGCCGATTGTTCTTTGCGGTATTCAGCATTATATCATCTATTTTCTATGGATGGTTGTTAACTATCCTGTTATCTTCATGACGATCCTCTAAGGTAGGTACAGTATGTATTTTCAAAGGAGTTTGTGAACTCTATTTTTAATTTCTTTTTCAGAATATTGATGACATTTGATTGGTGTCATTTTATACACGTTACGTCTACTACATTGATACATGTAATAAAATTCTAACACGCCGGTGTTTGTATGTAAATTGTTTATACTGAGGAAAATTCTATACTGAGGAATAGCTTTAACCATTAAGCTCTATTTTGATTAAGCAAACAGGGCAGATTCACACGCTACTTGATGAGTATGATTAATAAATACCTCTAATTTCATAGACCTTGTGTGACGTAAACAAAGTTGCGAGGGTCAGCTAGTTAAAAGATAAAACAATAGGTTTCTTCTTATCTACTTAAAAACTATTTTTACAAATTTTATGGTAATAATAGACATGCTTTGAAATATGCATGTATGGTATTGTTGTGACTTTTATGACACGTTTAAAGTACATAGGTATGGGCAGTCTGTCGCAACTACGTACAAGCAAAAAAATTTATGAAAATTGACCAAATTGTAATGGCGACTACATGTGTCTCACTCAATTACTCTATCTGCCTCGCTCGTTCCTTGAGGAAATGTCATCTGTCTGTCACTGTAGATGTCAAGTTGTTATTCGTTATTTTCAATTTATTTTTCTCTGAAAGATATTATTGAAATAATTGAGATAATAGCTTATTTTTGCTATCAATTCGTTCTCTATATTATATTCTCTTGTGTTTGTTATACATAGTTTATCGAATTATGCATTATAAAAAGTGTGAAATATGCGGTTTAAAATCTGGAAGAAAAGACGGCACAAAACGGTTTTTCATGGCCAGATTTCCTATGGATGAGCTTCGGTGAGTAGTATATTAGTAAATCTATCAATGGTTCATAGGTTATATGGGTGAAAACAATAAAAATTATATATTGTATAATCGTTAGGAAAATAGTGTGGTAGTAGTTTTGCAATTACTTATATATCGATGTTTAATTTTAGTTTGAAGGAATGGGTGAAGAACACAGGAAACGAGGATTTAGCATATATATACCCATAGAGAAACTCCACCAGTTAAAATTTGTTTGCGGAAAACATTTTACTGACAAAGATTTTAGGAAAAAAAGGACGCAGTTAAAGAAATTTGCAGTTCCATCAATAAGACTCACTGCCAAGCCACTTAACACAAATATATGTTAAAAAACACAAGAATAATTGTCATTATTTTTGTTTCAGCCAATTACCATGTGTATAAAGTGAGTGGTACAAAGTGATTAAAGACGAAGGCAATAATGAAGCAAGCATCCTAATATTTAGTATTCAAAAGGGTCAATATTATATACAGTCACTACAGCGAGCTGCAGAATTGATTGAACAGACAAATTTAACTCAAAATAAAATTGCTTGATTAATGGATTCAGCTAAATAATCACCATAACAAAAGGTTGGTGCCACTTCAGAAATCATGGCTACATATCTATAACTCGTACGATAAAAAATATTAAAAATAACACAAAAATATTGTAATTATCTCATTATTTTGTTTGAGCTAATTACTGTACTTTAGTGATTAAAGACGAAGGCAATAATGAAGCAAGCGTCCTAATATTTGGTAATTAAAAAGGGTTATTATGATACACAGTCAGAAGTCAGAATAAGAAATAAGGCGCTGAAATTACAAAATATACTGTTTTTTTAAATAAATATAATAATATTTTATGAACTTATCATTTCACAACCAAAACTGAGCCTATACTATAGCCTATACTAGAAGTAAAGACCACTGCATTTATCGATATCGATAAATATAGTATCGATATCGATAAATATAGTATACATCACTATTTTTCCCTAATGTTGGCAACTGTATGTGTTAAAGTTGTTAGGTTGGCTACTGTCAGTTGATCATAGTTTGACATTTTGTAAGACTATTTCGCACTATGGAAGTCCCGTCTCTTCTTACGTAGTATTGTATTCTCTTTGGGTATGGGACAGATGGCGCTCGCGGCTACGTCAGCGTGAAATTTTCTTCCCGCTTCCCATGGGAACGTACTCCCGGGTTTGGTTATCTTTATAGCAGTATTATAGATATATAAATTAACAAAACAAAAAATAATACTGCATTGGTGATAATAATAATAAAATGTATGTATATAGAGTACTCACTCATTTTCTTTCACTATTTTTCGTGACTTTCTTCATTAATAAATGCACTTTGTTTATTCATATTAAAAACACTTTACACAAATTATACGAGTACATTTCACTGTTGTACATAGATGATGAATACCTATACACCTATAGTCGAATTTTTATTTAGATGAAGTAAATTGACAGCAACATAATGTAATTGACAGCTTCGAAATTGTCATTTCACATTAAGAACTCTAAATTCGACCAGCACTATTAATTCAACTTTGGTCGAGTGGTTAAGACGCGGATCGGTACGCAGAAGGCGCAAGATCGATTCTGGGTACAAGCATCAATTTTTGGATTATTTGACATAATAATTAATACTAGCTGACCCGCGCAACTTCGTTTGCGCCACATAAGAGAGTATTACCTGTTCCCGTCGCATTTCCCCCCGTTTTTGAAACATTTACTATTACTGCTCCGCTCCTATTCGTTGTAGCGTAATGCTATATAGCCTATGACACTCCACAATAACGCAGCTGTCTATTGGTGAAAGAATTTTTAAAATCGGTTCAGTAGATCCCGAGATTACCCCTTACAATTTAACAAACACACAAACTTTACTTCTTTATAATATTAGTATAGATATAACGACTGCAGAGTTCATAATTGACGTAAACAAAAAATTTATGAAGTGCGAGACGAGATACACGAACGTGGCCGAAGGTAGCCGAGAGTGTGATTCGTTTTCGTGACACAATTTCTGGATTCGGTCTCCACGCAAGGCCCGCGATAGAAGCAAAAAAATAGCTTAAAAAAAATAAAATTTACTTAGCACAAAGTTACTATATTGGATGTAACAAAATTGACTCTCCAAATTTCGTCACGTGACGTGGCATCAGCCAAGAAACATTACAAAAATGAAGAAAAAAAATCACATGAATACTTTAACCGCAAATCCGTTTTAAAGGTCCTATAAATTTTCATTATCACCCTTTCTATCGCTACTGAGCGGCAGTAGAAAGCGACAATGACAGCCAGACGGGTGCTCCGTGTTTGTTTTGCCACGGCGACCATGTTACCTCGAATTGCCGCGGTAAAAAACAAATTCTTAATGTGCGACAATTAAAAAAAAAAAAAAAATTAACCACCCTTTTTTATTAAATATTTGTATTTTATTTCCGATGCCAAGTCATCTCATGAAATTTGGAGAAGTAATTTTGTTACACCCAGTATTTATTCTGATTTATCAGATATCATTAAATATAATACAGAAATCGGTGCCCAGTAAAACTATGTAGGCTTAAGTAGGCATTATTCATCTCTCTCATAGTCATATTGGCACCGACTTCAGTATTATATTTGATATCTGATAAATCAGAATATAGTAACTTTATCTAAGTAAATTTTATTTTTCAGTTTTTAGTTTTGCTTGAAGTCAGTTTCTTTTTGTTAATTTTTTTTTTACTATTTTTAGTGCCATGTAGATTGAAAATCTATCTATTTAGGTGTAAAGCTCGACAGTACAAATTAATCAAGCTCAAACACAAGGTAACTGCTGTATATCGTTAGGGAATTCTCTATACTGTCTTTCGTCTCCATCATCAGATGGACACCAGACCTTCATTAAATTGTACTAATTTAAAGCCCTTAATAAAAAAGTTTACAAATGCCCTACATGGCCCTACAATTTTTAAAAGTTCCCTTCGATTACTCCAGGATGCCATCATCAGATCCTGACTTCCTTAAAATGGGACCACCTTGGGAGTAGGTATCTATTTTGGAACGAAAACATTTTTTCAAATCGGTTCATAAACGACGGAGTTCTGCGCGAACAAACATAAAAAAAGAAGTTAAAATAAATATACGGTCGAATTGAGTAACCTCCTCCTTTTTTGAAGTCGATTAAAAATACAAAAACTTAGGTAGGTTCGCACAAGCTAATGTGCTGTGCGATCTATACAAATAGTAACATACATTTATTGTTAAAAATTACAGAGAAACATAATTATTACATATCTATATTTACATTATTACTATCTAAACTAAACCTAAATAAGGCCCCCGTGGCATTGCGCCCAAAAGACTAGCAGCATTCCCCCTTTGAATAGCAATATCTATTCGTAGAGCGAGAAAACTGTCAGCCCTTGGGTCACCAGTTGACTCCACAAGGCGCTTTGTAAAACGATACGATGAGTCGAGACCCTTATATTTATTAATTTTAATATTTTCAGCCGCTTCCGCTGCTGCACTGGCTTTTAATTTTGTTTTAGGAAGATGGGACGGGGCTAGAGTGTCAACACAAGTTGCAAAGTTCTATACAAATGATAATTATATATAATGTAATTGTAAAAATATACTTTACATAGACACACAATACATACATATTATTATAATCACGCCTTTGTTCCCGAAGGGGTAGGCAGAGGCATAGTATACGCCCACATTTCACCTTATAGTTTTATGTCCCACGTAATAGGTGGTGAGCCTATTTGTCGTGTTGAAATGGACAAGCGCAGGTCGCCGCGACCCGCAGTTGAAATTTTTCAAGCCGCCCAATTAGGCCTTCAACTTGGCTTAACGATATCATTTTACTGTCAACCGGGTTTAATTTCGAGATTTTATTCTCTACGCAATGGATCTTTTTGTGCAAGTGTTCCCTTAGTCGCCTCTTACGATACCCTCGGGATGTATTGGGGTGGCGACATTTTGTACTCTTACCCGTCGCAACACGGGGCAGCTGATAAACATGGTTATATATTAAAATACCAGAAATCAAAATGCCTTTACTTAAAATGCATTAGACCAAAATACCCGAATTCGAAATACCTTAGCATTCAAAATACCTTATTTCAGTACACCTTACCTTAAAATGTCTAAATTTAAAATACAAATAATTATTATGTCAGAATTCAAAATACAAATTTTCAAATATCCTTAATTTAAAATACCGAAAATAGAATACAATGTGTCACTGTCACTCACACGTTTTGATAATTGGCTTTAACTTATTTACACCCCCCCCCCCCACCTAAGTGAAGCCGCAGTTGTAGCCGTAGGTCTGTTGGTCCTTGGGTATCCTTCTGAGGGCTTACCCGGGGCTCCCAACTGTAGGCTGTTATGTAGGATACGTGTGGTTTTTAGGCGGTAGGAGTCCGGCATAGTTTCCATGTAGGATTTACCTCATGTTAAAACACATTGATTCAGAGTTACAAAAGTACTACAGTGGGCTAACGAAAAATCAAAAAAAAAAATAACCACGAAGCCTAAGGCGGGAGCTCCGCTTCGCTTCGCTCCCGCCTTAGTCTTCTAACCTGACCTATCCGGGTCGGGATACTCTGAGTCGGCGTGTTAACCATTCACAGATATATAGCATCCATGTAGGATTTAAATCATGTTAAAAAAAAGGTATTTTGTGTTTGAACATTTTAGGATAAGGTATTTGATAAATTTATTTTTTGGGTTTCGGTTATTCGACCGTAAGGCATTTTAAATTATTTATATTATAAATATTTGCCTTTTGAATATTGATATTTCGATTTCGGGTATTTTGGGCTACGATATTTTGAGTTAAGGCATTATAATTTCTGGTATTGTGACGGTATACCGATAAACATACATAATGTAATTGTAAAAATATACTTTACATAGAAAACACACAAAATTCGGAAAATAACTATTGTTAATAGTCACGAACAGAGGTTTCTATCTCTAACCAAGAATCACGACTCACAATACATAATTGTATTGTATAGAGTCGAACGCAGTTTGACAACTGCGAGTAAATTCAGGAAATTTCTGAACAAAACACACAATATTATAAAGAGGAAAGATTTGTTTTTTTGTTTCTTTGTAACGAATACTGGACCGATTTGCAAAATTCTTTCACTGTTGGGAAGCTACACTCTTTGCGGTGAACATAGGCTCTATTTTATTCCCGTATTACGGGAACGGGAACTACGCGGGTGAAACCGCGTGACGTCCGCTAGTTGTATTATATAGTGACGAACGCAGTTGACATCTACGAGTAAATTTAGGAAATGAACAAAACACACAATAAAATGTTAAAAGAATTTAGAAATTAGGTCAATGTCGCTTAATAAAACGTTTATGTGTTTAAATTTGCATATTTTTATTAAAGTGGTGTTAAGGAATTAACATGTTATCAACGTTTTGAATGCATTGACATTGTGTTTAATGTGGATTATACGTTGCACTGACAGTTATGTTATTTTTGCGCTACGTGTTGGCGGTAGATGATTACTCATTAGAGTAAGGAATTTATAAGATATTCTAATTCCCATCATGGCTGCAAAAGTGGGAATAAAAGTGGTAGTGACAGAAAAACAACCATTTGAATTTGACATAGATAGTGCTTTTAAACAACTGGGTTCTCCAGGATGGTTCCATATTCTAGTGATTGTGCTTCTCGCTTTGAGTTTCATTAAATACAGACTGCACAATGATAGTTTCATATTTTTAGCACCAAGTGTACCTTACAGGTGAGTCTATTCATTATTTTAACATACATATAGTCAGGACTTTAAAACCGAAGGAATACATAGTAGGTATACGCCCACACATAGAATTATAACGCGGTGTTATAAGTTAATGCGCCCACATTATTATTTTTTTATACCTCTAAGGTGGCAGACAAGCATACGGCCCACCAGAAGGACTGGTGGTCACCGCAGCCTATGAACGTTTGCAACACCAGAGGCGCCACACTCGCGCTGCCGACCCTGTAAAAACCTTCTTAGACCCCTTTTGAAGAACCCCATGCTGTAGGCGTTTGGGAAAACCGAGGCAGGAAGATCATTCCACAACCTAAGCGTGCGCGGAAGAAAACCCCTATCGGATCTAACCGTGCTCGAACGCTCCGGGCGTATACATATAGTCACGATTTCATCCCTGAAGGGGTAAAGCAGAGGCATAATATACGCTAGCAAAACTTGTACAGTATTCTGTTATAGATACTAAAGCTGAAAATATGATTTTCATAAATGTCTTTCTGTCTGTATCCCAAACAGGGTTCGCTGATATACGTATATCAGCTGATATATAATCAAGATACCTACATGTATATCATATTACGATATTCACTTTAAGGAAGTATAATATGAAATGTTTTTTTTCCTGATGAAGATGGGTAAATCCCCTTTAACTTACCAGCACGGCCAGTTTGCTAATTTTACGAGCTAAGTAATAAGATGATGGGAATTAGTGGAGACAAATTATTATTAAAATTAGTTGATTTATCTCACAAACAGATGAAGTATATTATACCTAATATTTTAAAATTACTTGAAATACAATATTATTAAGCTAAGTTAGTTATTAATATTTTTATTAAGTTCAAAAAAAAATCTTTAAAAAATCTTTTTCAAATGAAAACTAATTCTTTCGTTAGGTAGGTAACTGTAGAAGCCATTATTTTGTCGTTCATAAGTGTTTCTTGTGACATATACGAGTAGAGATTTTTCATTTTCATTTTTCATATTCCTACGTTGTAGAAGCTAGCGTAAGGTTGTGGTAAGCATGTCCATACTTACTAAGTATGGTCATGTATTTAGTACAATACTTGATAATAATTGCACAGCCTACAGAGTTTTTTATGACACACACACATCATCACGCCTTTATCCCCGAAGGGGTAGGCAGAGGCATATTATATACCCACATTTCACCTTTTTATAATTTGTCCCACGTAATACGTTGTGAGCCGTATTGCCGTGTTTAAATGGACAGGCGCAGGTTGTGACTGCCTGCTGTTGAAATAAAGCCTTCAACTTGGCTTAACGACTGCCATTTTACTGGCAACCGGGACCAACGGCTTAACGTGCCTTCCAAAGCATGGAAACGCTCAAATAAATGTCACAAAGTGATCACATGGATGGGCACCCGTCCATGGACCGGCCATAGTGAAAGTTGCTTACTGCAGTGATCGTTTACAGAACACTGAGTCCGCGGGGCCACGAGCGCTTCAAAGAGTTTTTTATATACTGTGATAATAATATTTGTGGACAATATATTTCGAGTTATTAAATCGAGTTGGTAGTTATTTTTAATACGTCGTAAACCGCAATTTTCGCCGAGAAAAATCACTACCACTGCGAACGTGTTAAAACCAAAGACTTCTATATAAACTGAGGTAGACGCGCCTTACTCTAACAAACGAGATTTCTAAGGCAATCCTCCAATACACACATTAAAAAGACTACACTCACTTATAAATATTATTTACGTAATTGTCACCACGCACAATAGCAATATACGAATAGAAAAAGAGTAAAAGAGAAGACGTATGGACTCCGATTGCAAGTCGAGCACCTACTTTCGAAGTTTTGACTCACAACAGTGCGAGCAACGCTGCTAATTAGCTCAGTTTATAGGTTTCAAAAATCGGTGCGTAGGGCATGTCTACCTCAGTTTATATAGAAGTCTTTGGTTAAAACATAAATGAAAGTTATAACGAACTACAAGAACTTTAATATTATGTTACTTGCTGCTACGGAACCCTTCATGGGCGAGTTCAACTCGCACTTGGCCGGTTTTTATTTCTATTTTTGGTTTCATTTTTTTGGGTTTTTGCTTGACACAGGCAGGAAGATACAACAAACAGGTTTCCTTAAAACTGTGATTTCTGTTAATTAGCGAGAGCTAGAGTTTGTACTGGGTCTTGATTATTAGGGTCCTTTCACACAGACCGGCTCGGAAAGGAGAGCAAATTTTGCATCACTATTGATACTGAGCTTGGAATCATTGTGGTTACTGCTCGTTCGCTTTAATTTTGCCGCTCGGCTCCATACTAAAGTCGAATTTTTAATTAGACGAAGTAAATTGACAGCAACTAATGTCACTTCTTCATACAATGTTGCGTATTTTCTATGACGAAGTGACATTAGTTGCTGTCAATTTACTTCCCCTCTGGACTTTCCTCTCCCCTCTGGACAGCCGTAGAGTACGGTCGTGCTTAATATTCAATTTCAACATTATTTTTAATTTATTAACATAAAATATTCAATAAATCGACATCGTAAATTCAGCGTAGTACCAGGAGTGTAGACGAGTATAGGAGTACATACGACGACAGAACGGGCCACACGCACACCGAAGCTCCCACCGAAGCTCCGCCCACTTCGTCTAACGCGCATCCTAACCAGTGCAAGCAGTGGCAGTGTGTGCGTTATCGACTGACCGGTCTGTTATCGACCACTTGGAATTGTTTTGCTCAGGTACAACTTTTGTTTACTTACAAAATGACAACGGACTCCGCCAAACGTGCTAACTCCTCAAAATCTGCCCGGCACTCCTGTGACTAGCTACGGATCTGATTCTCAACTATATACATCCTCACTTAATTTGGAACCAACTGTTCAAACTGATCATATTACTCGTAGATTAAAACGAAAAGTTTGTGAGGAAGAATCCTTAGCTGATGTTTCAATTCTTGAACAAATTAAGGCCATGTTTTCTGCTTTTGAATCTCAACAGAACTCAAAAATTGACACGGTCATGAGTTCTCACGGTCATTCATCATAATGATGATAAACGAGGGGAGGGGAGCGAGAGGGACCCGCCTCACACCCTCGATTCGTCAATCCTATCTTACAACAGTTAAGGATAACCACAACTAATTGTATGGGTGGAATGACGAACCGAACTCCTCAGGAAAGGAATTTTGGATGTCGCATAGGAAAATTACCTGTACCCTCCAGATTGTTAATAATTAGCACTACTCCGCTTAACAACGTGACTAATTAGTCATTAGTTAGCCATATACTATTTTTGATTGTATCCTCTGTCGCGGGGCAATCGTTCAGCTCCCAATGTATCTGTTCAAAACAGTGCTCTTCCAGCCAGTCTATGTAAAACGGTTGTTGGCTTCGGTCAGTTCTAATGGCCCATTGCACCTATTGTGAGTACCGCGAAGTCGCCTGTACGTACTTGTGTGGTATCCCTAGAATAGAAACGCCTGCTAGGCTAGGCTGCTCCAAAATGGGGTGAGGGTTGGCACCAATTATAACTTGGCCTCGTTTAATACAAGAACTAAGAAGGATCGTGGAGGTAGCTTAATTCTGTGTCACGAAAATAGAGAATGTGAAACCATTGAGGCTGTTAATACACTTTATAAAAGGGACTTCTTTGAGGTATGTTGTGTCAGGGATGTGAAAACGGGGTTATATTTGTGTTGTTGCTATAGATCCCCATATGATTCTAATTTGGACGGGTTCATGCAACAGTTAGAAAAGCTATGAGCTATGGAGTATTTGTTCAACAGGAGGGGTTTAATATGTGGCGATTATAACATTAATGTACTTAAAAGCAGTAAAAAAATATCGGAATTTATTAGTTTATTAAAGTGCTATAATTTTAGGTACCTGATTGATACCCCAACATTTATAAGAGGTGATAAATTTTCATGCCTGGACAATTTTTTAACGAATATACCCAGCGACTTTATACAGCAAAATAATGTGGATCATAATGGCCTAGGGGACGGGCATAGTGGGTTGTTCTGTAACTTGACACTTAAAAATGTCAGCGGCAAAAATAAAATAGTTGAACCTATAATTTGGCGTAAAACAAGAATTTTTAATAAAAAAATGGCATATTCTTTAAAACAGCTGTGTTGGACACGAGATGGTATAATCTTGGCATAAATTCATTTTTAGTGACATTTGGCAGAATTTTTTCAGAAATGTTACAAGAAGAGAGTGATTGAAATAAAACGTTTCAAAGGACAAACAATAAAATGGATAACAAAAGGTGTAAAGGTATCAAGTAAAATGAAAAGAGTTCTATGTACGTATGCTCAAAAGGAAAATAGTATAAAAAAGTATACGAATAATTACGTAAAAATTTATAGAAGAGTCATTAAACATGCAAAAAGGTTAGCGGTAGAGGAACATTTAAATAAAGCTAAAAATATCAGTAAAGAGACTTGGAAACTAGTTAATCAATACACTAATAAGAGAAGGAAACAACTTGATATGAACATAATCTTAACAATTGACAATAGAATTATAAGTGCTCCACAAGATGTTGCAAATGAATTCGCTGAAAGCTTTGTTTTAGCAACACAATTAATCCAGACAGACAAGATAAAAGCACTTAACATTCTAGCAAACTCGTCTCCCAAGGTAGAAGATGTCCTAACTTTTAGTTCCACTAGTCCAAATGAAATAAAAAAGATAGTGCAGCAAATGAGCAATACTACCTCTTGTGGCTATGATGAAATTCCAATAACTGTCATAAGGGAGAACATAAGTACACTTGCATATCCACTTTCCTTGTTTTTCAACAAGTGTATATCTGAATCGGTCTTTCCAGACCAGATGAAGATAGGAAAAGTTATTCCCATACATAAAAAGGGGTCCAAGAGTGATCCAAAAAACTATAGACCTATCTCTCTGTTACCGACATTGTCAAAAAATTTCAAAAAAATAATTACATCGCGTCTCATGTCCCACCTTAATTTGAAAAGAGTACTAAACTGTCGACAATTTGGGTATCAGAAAGGAGTAGGCACAGCAGATGCCATAAATACATTAATTGATGATATAGTTGGGAAAATGAACGTCAGTATGAAAGTGGTGGGTCTGTTCATTGACTTGCGTTCCGCTTTTGATGCCATCGAACATGATCTACTTCTATTAAAATTAGAATATTACGGTATAAGAGGATCCGCGTTAAAACTAATGACTTCTTACTTACAAAACATACAAATGTATGTGGAATTGAAGCAAGTCAATGACGAAAATTATGAAATTAAATATAGATCTAGGATAATCGCTAATAAGAGAGGAGTGCCTCAAGGTTCAATATTGGGACCAATATTGTTCATCATCTTTACAAATGATTTACTAAATTTCATTCAAGAGAACCAACCAGAAGCTAAAGTCACTGTTTTTGCAGACGACACAAATGTAGTAATAGGGGCTGACAATTTAAAAGACTTGACATTAAATGTAAACCAAATTTTATTGACTTTAGATGAATGGTTTTCGGAAAATAATTTAATTATTAATTCTAATAAAACAAATATAATATTATTTAAATCGACATCTAGAAACAATGACAATATAGAAGTAACATTGAAAAATGACCGCATTGAACTAGTTGACACCACGAAGTTTTTAGGTATTAATATTGACTCTCAACTTAATTGGCAGCCAGAACTAGAATCCCTCGATTCATCGATCTCTTCCGCATGTTATGCACTGCGGAGCCTTAGAGATGAAATTGGAATCAGGCAGATTAAAGCAGTGTACCATGCATTGGTGGAGTCGAGAATTAGATATAGTATAATGTGTTGGGGAAATAGTTACAAGTACAACATGCAAAGAGCATTTTGTCTTGCAGAAACGTGCAATTAGAATCATGGTACGAATATCACAACGGGAATCTTGCAAAGATCATTTCAAGAGGTTAGGTATCCTAACTGTTCCGAGCCTTTACGTATTAACCGTGTTAAGTAATTTGGCTAAATACATAAGTAGATATGAAACAGAAAATGAAAGAGAAGTAAGAGAAAGTACGCGGCGAAAAGCTATAAATAATAAAATAGCACCTAAACTTGATATTGTAAAACATTGCGTAAGGTCAGTAGAGCTATTTAATATCCTTCCTGCACACATAAAGGAGATCGTATATAATACGACAGTATTTAAAGCACAGTTGAAGGCTTTCTTGTTGGACAAATGTCTTTATAGTTTAGCCGATTTGAACGCGAACAAAGATTTTTAATTGATAAGTAACTTGTGACAAAAATGTAAATTGTGGTATAATTTTTTTTTATTTATTTTATGTTTGGTGGTAGTCGAAGACTTTTTAATATGAATTGGAAATGTAGGTACCTAATTAAGATGCTGCATGTGAATATTTATTATTTTTTATTAATTTAATACCTATTGACCTAAGCATTAATTTCAAACACAATGTAAGTTGTTAATGAAATAAATAAATCAAATCAAATCAAAACCGTGAGGTATAGGAGTCAAGAAAGCGCCGATAAGAGCACACGCAAGTAAGGCGCGTAACTCCCGCCGATTCAGTCTCCATAGCCAAGAGGCTGGTAAGACTATTTGTTGGAGGAGAAAACTGCACCCCTATGGCAGGCTGAGCGGGCCAACGCTTATTTCAAAGTTTCACTAGTGGTGTCACTGGCACGAACCGGTCTGTGTAAATGTTCGCTTACAAATCTACAGTTCTTATTAAGTTCTAACTATTCATATGTTTATTTTGAACGCACTTCAATTACATTTAATGGCAACCTTGAACACTTAAAAATAGTGGCTATGCCTGAGAATAATGTCTGCATCTGCATGTAAACAATAGCGTTGTCTACGTGTATCATAGTGCGAATGTGAGTGTGTTATGACAGTATGCGTGAAAATTGTGTGTTATAAGTTAGGAGGATTATGATGTGTACTTTCTACAAGCATGTCAGTTTTGTAATTTTTCTCAGTCAGTTCTGACTTCAGCCGTTTTTGAGTAAGTTCGAGTCTTCAGCGTGGGGTAGTATTTGTCTTTATATGTGTACTAGCTGACCCGCGCAACTTCGTTTGCGTCACATGAGAGTGAAAAAGAGAGAGGTATGGTATTAATATTTTGAGTATTATAATGTTTCTCGTTGCATTTACCCCCGTCGCGTCGCGTCGCTTGAATTCATTAGAGCTGAACCGTATATCTTCGTTTGCGTCACATGAGAGTGAGAAGGTAAGAGGTGTTAAAGTGATATAATGTTTCCCGTCGCTTCTACTTCCACCCATCCGTTTTTCGGTATGGAACTCATCGTGTGCGAGTCAGACTCGCACTTGGCCGGTTTTTATCGTTCAGTTGACTGGCTGCCACTGCAGACCAAGTTTACTCCCGCCCGTCGCGGCGCTCATACTTTAAAACTTTATAAGAGGGTTATTGTAAGTGAACCTTAAAAGATGCTGTTAAGGACTTATTTTTATAACTTTTTAAGAGAAACAATTTTGTAATACACAATTTTTACGTAACTTTAACTATTTATGCAGCGTCCGCAATGGGAGCTCTCAAAAGAAAGAAATAATCCTCGTTCTCGAAACATTATTCATGGCTGCTCCGCTCCTATTCGTCTTAGCGTGATGTTATATCGCCATTAGCCAGCCTCAATAAATGGACTATTAAACTGTAAAATAATTTTTGAAATGCAACCCGTAGTTTCTGAGATCCTAGCAGAAACAAACTCTTCAGTTTCAGTATATCGTGAGCGAACCTAGGGGATACCGCACGATCTCCGGTGAGGCATGCCGATGTCTCCTAGCCGGGACCTCTCCATGGGACCTGGAAGCGAGAGCCCTTGCGTCACTGTTCAGATGGCGCAAGGAGGCGCTGGAGCGGGACCAAAGGCCCGCTTATCGAGAAATCGAGGCCCAGCGGTCCCTACTCCACCAGGAAACCGTGGAGACATGGAAGGTGCGACTTGAGCAACCAAAGGGGGGATTCGCCACAATCGCGGCCGTCACACCGGTCATGGACGAGTGGCTGGAGAGGAGACACGGTGCTCTCTCCTACCGGTTGACACAGATACTTGCCGGGCACGGGAGCTTCGGTAGGTATCTGTGGCGAAAACACCGGGAAACCACGGCCGAGTGTCAGCACTGCGAGGACCGCAGCGATGACACGGCGCTCCACACGCTTGTGGAGTGCACGGCGGCGTGGGCGCAACAGCGCCAGGTCCTCGTAGTGGGTCTGGGCGTGGACACTCTCTCGCTCGAGACTATGGTGCGAGCCATGCTCTCCAGCGGGAGTAAGTAGGACTGCGCCGCCTCCTTCTGCGAGCAGGTCATGCTCGTGAAGGAGGCGGCGGGACGGGTACGGGAGAGAACTCTCCCACCTGAGTTCCGCAGTTGGCGGCCTGGGCGCCGCCGACGTGTCTTCGCCGAGGACTATCGGCCACCATGACCGGGGGCCTGAGGACGGTCAGAGGGCGGCTCACCGTCCTTACAGTAGCAGGCCCATGACGGCAGCGTGACGTGAGCAACCCACGCACGCCCCCCTTAGAAGCGGGATCACACCCGAAACCCCCATAGACGCGGGATAGCACCCGAACCACCCCCTGGGCGAGGCCGCAGTGGCGGCCGTAGGTCTGTTGTGAGTCCCGGGACATCCTTCCGAGGGCTTACCCGGGACTCCCAACCACAGGCTGTTAGGCGTTACGTGAGGTTTTTTAGTCGGTAAGAGTCCTTATAGAGATAACATCCTCTGATGACTGTTTTGTTCATATGTTATTCCTGGTGTACAATAAAGAGTTTTTTACTTTACTTTACTTTACTTTATTCCCTCACGTAAAAAAAAAATCGTGAGCGAACCTTAAAGAGATAGACAAATTAGGTTATTGTGAGCGAACCTTAAAAGACAGACATATGCTGTCGCGGACTTTTTTGTAGAACTTTTTAAGAGAAACAATTTTATGGTACTCAATTTTTACTTAACTTTAACCATTAGGGCCGGCGCCCATTATCGGCATCGGCAAGGAAAAGGTTTTTTTGGTGGCAAATAGCAATATACTATAATATAATGGCAATAAAGTAGAAATTCCCGTGATATGTGGTCGTAATAACAAAAATACCGCTTCGGTATGCTTGAGGCTGCTGTATCGGCAGCCTTGTGAATGCTTCGGGATGCTTCGGCATCCTTCGGTACGCCGCCGGCGCCGAGGCGAGGGGAGGCATCCGCCATTTGCATCAAAGGTAGTTCACCCAAAATCTTCTTGATTGATTAGATTTCTCTTCTTCTTCAGCAAGAGTTGCTATGAACACTAGATCCCAGTCCACCATATTAAATACAATTCAGACAACTAGCTTGTAACAACTCTGAGACTGTTATGACGAGAAATACGATATTGAGACGCTTCGGCAAGCTACAGGACGGTGCGGCATCCTTAAGGACGCCTCGTCATCCCTAAGAACGTTGCAACATGCCAAAGCATAATTGCCGATAGTGTGCGCTTGCATGTAGGATGCTGAAGGATCCTTTTCCTTGCCGATGCCGATAATGGGCGCCGGCCCTTACGCAGCGTACGCCTCGTACGCTCTCAGACGGTAAAAAATATTCCCCGTTTTCAAAACATTCTTGGTTGCTGCTCCGCTCCTATTCGTCTTAGCGTGATGTTATATAGCCTATAGCCATCCTCGATAAATGGACTATCAAACTGTAAAAGAATTTTTAAAATCCAACCAGTAGTTCCTGAGATCCTAGCGTTCAAACAAACAAACAAATAAACAAACAAACAAACTCTTCAGCTTTATAATATTAGTATAATATATAGCAATCCTCGATAAATTCCTCGATAAATGGACTATCAAACTGTAAAAGAATTTTTAAAATCCAACCAGTAGTTCCTGAGATCCTAGCGTTCAAACAAACAAACAAATAAACAAACAAACAAACAAACTCTTCAGCTTTATAATATTAGTATGGATAATGGAAGATTTCAGGGTGTTTTGAATTTGATTGCAATGAATTTTAGGGATCAAAGGATTACAGTAATCTTTACCTGGGATAAAAACTAATTCACGTTTGTTAATCTCTCTAAAACTCAAAAACGGCTAAACCAATTTGTCAAATTTTGGTTTGGAAAATATTTTATTTTCTATTAACAGTACCTAATGTTCGTTACGTAGTTACGTAGACTGGGTGCATTATTGAATTGACACATTTTCTTTCATTTGAATCAGCTAGTAGGAATTTAAGTATTTGTATAACTACGCTTCTGAGTACCGACCATAGAATTAATGATTAAATAAAACCTTTTTATGCCATTCCACTGGAACCTTACTTCATTAATATGTAATTAGGATCTTGAGAGCGTGAATATGAATGCTACATTGATCTTAGTTAATGCTCTATGCTTGTGTACTTCGACTGTTTCGTCATGAACATTTTGTTTGTCAAGATTAATCTTTATAATATTATAATGCTTTACTTTTTGCTGCTTTTGTTGTATAGTAGGTACAACTTTGTGTAAACAAAAAACGACTACACATGTGAGTCTTAAGTCTTGTTTAACCAAAATAAATGCATTAACATTGAGAATGTGAAGTGATTAAAACGTTTGAAGAGTGTTTATTTTGATACTACTGTTGGGGCGAACACTCGTGGTTGATTATTTTGTTGTATTTAAACGAAAATGCCTTCTCAGGAACACCACGAAACGCCCGAAGCATTTGATATTGATAGTGTTTTGAAACAGTTTAGATTGACGGGACCATTCCATTTTCGAGTGCTTGTGTTGGTTGCATTAAGTACCATTCAATATGGTGTGTTGTTAAAAGTGACATACGTCTTTTTGGCAGGTTCAGTGCCGTATAGGTGAGTTATTTTTGTTATCACATTTTCTTTCATAAAAAACCTTAGTTCCGTAACATGCTAAGTGTATTTGCGGACAACAATTAGTGCGGTATTTCTGTATAGAGGCCAAAAGAGCGCCCTTGTCCCAGCTTTATCTGTGTTTCATAAATTATCACTGTAATAAATTTTAAAAGGCGACCTTTTCCAATTTATTCTTGGTAGTGTCCGACCGAAACTGGTTTTCCGGCCGAAACCGATACCGAAACCGAACTTTCGGTCCCAGGGTCAGTTTCGGCCGAAACCGAAACCGAAACTCACGTGTTCATATTGAAAATAAAAAACACCAGCCAAGTGCGAGTCGCATTCGACACAGAGGGTTCCGTTACAAAAATTGGACACAAAAATTACGTTTGTTGTGTGGATGCTTTTTTCTGATTTAATTAGGTATTTTTTTGTAATCGGCATCAGAACAGGGTGAGGTGGTGGTGGCAGTGTCTCTTGACATTGTCAACGCTTTCAGCACCTTGCCCTGGAGCTGCGTTTGGGAGGCGCTTATTTACAATGGAATGCCTCCATACCTCCGTCGAATTTTTTTATAAATAAATAAATATTCACGGACATCTGACACAACGCTATCTGATCCCAAAGTAAGCTAGGAACAACCTGCTTGTGTTATGGGTATCAGACCACGGATATTAATACTTTTTTGAATTGAAATATCGTGCGTAGAATTGGAGCAATTCATAGTAGTATGCGTATATAAACCTGGAGTCTCACCCTTTTGTGAGTTTGAGGAAGTAATGGATAAAGTGCTATTTAAACTTGGAAAAACTAATAAACACCTAATAGTGTGCGGTGATTTTAATGTTAATATACTTATAAATACTCGTCAGACCAATGATATCTTAAATTTATTTAAATCACACAATCTCACTAATTTATTTTTAGAGCCTACTAGATATTGTGATACAACAGCTACTTGTCTGGACAATATATACAGTGATATGTTGCCAGAAAGTAAGAGTATTATAAATAAGATAAAATCAGATCATACTGGGCAAATAGCATCTTTCAAGATCACAAGAGAAAAAGTTAAAAGACGTAAAATATTATGTAGACCAGTAACTAGTGACCGCTTGGAACGTATGCGAGTTGGACTTTGCAATAAACTTCCATTTTTAGACACTGGCTTAGATCCAAATGTAATGTATAAGTTATTTTTTGATTCCTTTTACAATGAGTTCAACTCCGTATTCAAGTCTAAGGAAGTCACAATCGGTGATAGGCCAGCCTTCAGTGAATGGGCCACTGAGGATATACATAAAAGTAGACAAAAACTGTATGAACTATACTCAGAAAGACAGCTTAATAGAACAGATGAATTTCTAAATTATGTTAAAACTTATTCAAAAAAGTTTAAAGCAGACTGCTTAGCAGCCAAAAGAAAGTATATAAGTAATAAAATTCTCAATAGTGTAGACAAAGTTAAATCTACTTGGAAAATAATTAACGCAGAAAGAGGCCAAGCAAAATCGAATGATAATAATTTTAAACTTAAAGTAAATGGTAACATAATTACAACAGATGCCGAAGTCGCTAACGAATTTGAACAATTTTTTTCTCGAATTCCAGTAGATTTGACCAGAGCCCTAGGTTCTTCTACCCCAATAGCAGAATCCTTGTTAAAAGCAAATGTTCCTTGCTGTAATGAAATATTCAAATTCAGTAAAATTAGTATACACACTGTCATAAAAACTTTTAAATCTTTAAATATTAAGAAAACTGCTGACCTCTGGGGAATTTCTGTACATTTAGTTAATTCGTTAATTGAAATGGTTGCCCCTGAATTATCAATAATATTTAATAATTGTATTGATAGTGGTGTGTTTCCTGACTTAATGAAGTTCAGTAAAATACTTATATACTTTTTTAAATACATACATATTATACATAGAAACACCCAGACTCTTGAGACAAACATTTATGGGTCACAAAAATATTTGTCTCCGGTGGGAATCGAACCCACGACCTCCAGCGCCGCAGGCGGTATTACTACCGACTGCGCCACAGAGGCAGTCAATTGTCGGGGCCCATCTTTCCGAGAGGGCCATAACTTACCCGAGCTGGCTAGGGCTGGGTACGCGAGATGTGTCGTTCGGTGTTCCATAGGGATCAGTTTTAGGACTGCTTCTGTGGAACATCGGTTACGATTGGGTGCTGCGTGGTCCGTTGCTCAGAATTGTTGGCGTAACGTGTTACGACGACACCCTCATTACAGCGCGAGGAGCAACGCACCGAGACGCAGCCCTGAGGCCAGCTGCAGCATCCAGCTTGCATATAGGGGGTGTCAGGATCGGCATCGAGCTCTCGATGACGTATCTGGGGCTCGTACTCGATAGCCGGTGGAACTTCGGATACCACTTCCGAAGTTTAGTCCCATAGCTGAGGGAGGGGCATCAGCCGCACTCTTGCGGTTGTTGCCCAATATCAGGAGACCCAACGCTCCCTGCAGGAGACTGTACTTTGGGATCGTGCAGAGCATGGCCCTATACGGGGCCCCCGTATGGGCGGAGATCCTGATGGCCAGCAATGCTGCTAGATTGCTTAGCCCGCAGAAGGCGACGGCTGTCAGGGTGATAAGGAGATACCGCACGATCTCAGTTGAGGCGGCATGTCTTCTAGCCGGGACCCCTCTATGGGACCTGGAAGCAAGGGCCCTTGCATCATTGTTTAAAATGGTGCAAGGAGGCGCTGGAGCGGGGCCATAGGCCTCTTCCTGTGAGCAGGTCGTGCTCATAAAAGAGACGGCGGGGAGGAAGCGGGAGAGAACTCTGCCACCCGAGTTCCACAGTCTACGGCGGCGCCCCAGACTATCAGCCTCCATGACCGGGGGCCTGAGGACGGTGACGGGGCTTAGACCTTAGACGATAGCATGACGTGAGAGATTCATTCACGCCCCGCTCAAGGAGCGGGATAACAACTGAACAATCCCCCATAGACGCGGCCACAGTATGCATCATTCCGCGGGCATACTCGGGGCTCCCAACCGTAGGCTGTTAGGAATAGGTAGCATACGCGTGGTTTTTAGTCGGCATGACTACTGTAAATTGAAAATGTTAGGCCTATATCTGGCACGGTTTCAGCGATACAACGTCGTGACTAATAGACAGACGGACGGCTAGGCCTCATCTTGTTAATAGGCTTTACCCCCTCCGTGTGTGAGTTAGACTCTCACTTGGCCGGTTATTTTTTTAATAGGTGCAGCAAGTTCCACCAAGTGCCATCAATCAACGGCATAAATCTTCTCAAGTGTTCATTTTAGAAATATCTCCACCTAAAGATGAGTTTCTTTCTTTTACGTGTGGAATTACACGTAGATGCTATTGCGAACTCCTACCGACTAAAACCACACGGTGCCCTGCTACTAGCTCTTGGCTGGTTTTGGTTACATTCTAGATGTAGAAGTATATAACTAAAACTGGACAACAGTGAGCCGGACCAGCGCGTTGGGTTCCGTTCAAGAAAAGCAGCAAAATATCACGTATGTTGTTTGGGAGCCTCCCTTTAATATTATTAATTAGTCTATTTTTGTTATTTGTAGCTATAGCGGCAACAGAAATCCATTATCTGTAAAAATTTTAACTGTCTAACTTTCACGGTGCACGAGTCTCCTGACAGACAGACAGACAGACGACCAACGAAGTCAACTGAACTGACAAAAAAGGGTTAGGGTTATGTAATGTCCTAGATCACCTTTCCCCACATTTTTACGGAATCCTAAGATTCCGTAAAAATTGTATTACTATAACTATTGATTGGAAGTCCTTTGTAAATCTCTAAATCTTCGGTTAGTAACATTTTAACTGGTTGGGCTGACCCTAACCACGTCTCAAGCAAAGCCAGGCACTCAAAATTCACGAACACGTGAGTTTCGGCCGGGCCGAAGCTTTCGGCCCACTTTGGCCGAAACCGAAACTGCGGCCGAAACTCGATTTTTTGGCCGAAACTGACCGAAACCGAAACTTCGGTCGGTCACTAATTCTTGGTGATTTTTTCGCTCCAAAAGGTACGTTAAGTTATTGATATCGGATTAAAAACCTAGTAGTCGTTGAGCCAAGTTGGAAGCGTAATGGACCGCTTGAGAATTTTAAAAACAGGAAGACACAACTTGTGTTTGTACATTTCGATACGGCAATAGACTTGCGTTTCAGTAATGTCTTTTTAATAACGAAAATGTCTTCACAAGAACGCCACAAAACGCCTAATCCATTTGGTATTGATAGTTTGTTGAAACAGTTTAGATTGACAGGACCATTCCATATTCGAGTGCTTGTGTTGGTAGCATTGTATGTTATTCAATATGGTGAGTTGGTAAATGTGACGTACATCTTTTTGGCGGGTTCTATGCCGTATAGGTGAACTATTATTTGTATCACATTTTTGATAACAATACTTAATTCAGGAACATGCTAAGTATATTCTGCGGCCATTATATTAAAATTGAGATTGATTAACACTTTATTTGTGTAATTAGCACTCCAATTACCGCTACCGCAGTGCTGGCACTCGGACGTCTTTTGCTAACTTTAATACCAATGAAAGGCAATCTCAACATCTCTGTATGTTTGTTTATTAATTCATCAACAATTTACATCATACATGAATTCAATATCATAATAATACTTTACTAGAATACAGTTCGTCGGTAACAACAGTAATAACAGCTTGGTATTGATAGATGTGCGTGGTGTAACTATAACATCTGCATTGAAAGCTGTATTGGGCCACTCCCAAAGAAACTAGAAATCTTGAATAAGTAAAAAAGGATGCCAATTTTTCATGCCGCACAAGACAGAGTCTCCTGTACATGGCGCAGATTCGGTATTAGGATTACTGCTCTCAACTTTTGGATAACTCCAGCAGTGCTCACTCTCCGTCTGTACATGCAGCAATGTGATATTCACAATAATGACTGTCCTGAAGTAACTGACAGCCTTGAACCACTGGTGCAGGGTAGAACAATAGTTTTTTTTTTATATATATTAAGCTCGCCAAATTGACGTCGCCACTGATGGAAAGCCGTTGCGCATCGAGCGATTGGGGGCACTTTCACAGTCCGTAAGACTTAAATTCAATTAATAGACCAAAACTACCAAGGTGCGGTAAAGAGCTCTTCAACGTAACTCCACCCTCTCCTTTCGATCTTAAAAAACACGGGCCCAGGTACCACTCGCATGCAGAGAAAAGACTCTTCGCTAGAACCTAGAAATGCAAAAATCGTTTCTCTTTCGAACCATAGCAATTTGAAACCCTCTGTCAGCGTGTATCTTCTCTTACAACGCTAGGTTTTTAAGCAGAGCATGAAAATACACATCATTGCGGCTTCAACATTAGGTGTTGTGAAATGAGATAGTGATTCACAAATTCTTCAATTAAGCTATGGGTTATTATTTTTATCACAGAAACGTTTCTTTGTGGGGTGGCGTCTAACAGTGATAATAGACACGTGCTCTAGGAGGCAATGGCTAAGGGGCAGGAAAGCAGCTGAAGTCGTAGACCCTACAGCATATGTGCTGGAACAAACACATGATTGGTAATTGGAACAAATGCTTCAAGTAGTGATCCGAGCACCAAGGCCCAAGGAGAATGCTTCTTTGAAACAATCTTCATTATTATCGTCAGAAGTTTAGCATAGAGGCATAACAGCACACAGGCAGAGCCAGAATCTTTTGGTGATGGTTATCCAGCTTCGAGGAACTCATTCGTTGTAGGTTACATGTAGGACATAGTTGTATACGGCACCCAACGGAAGTCGATTTGTGAATCAACTTTTTTCTTAGCAAGAGGGATCTTTCACAACGAATGGACTTCCAGTGCACCGGTAAGGTTGATTATGTATTGAAGTTGAAAAACAAAACCAGTCTTCTATTAAGTCAATGCAATATGTACTATTGATGCAGAAATGTCTACGGGTTGTGTCGTCATATGCTTTCATATAGTAAATGTTTGCTACACTGCGGCTGACGACCGGCGACCTACGGTTAAGTTGCTTCTTACATGAAAAAGTGTACGCCGCTGGCTCCTGCGTTACTAGCCATTATTTCCTCTGTAATTTTGCTTCTGAGAGCAAAGTTACAAACGTAGTTTATAATGAACATTCTTAAAAATACAACTTTACTGGAAAATGTTGAGCTTACATAAATTAAATCACATTAAACGTAATACATTAATACGGTCACGCCTTTATCGTCAAAGGGGTATCTGAGACAATTATATGCCTACATTCCACCTTTTTATAATTCGTCACACGAAATGGGGTGAGCGGTATTGCCGTGTTGAAATGGACAGGCGTAGGTACTGCCTACTTTTGAAAATTTTTAAGTCTATAAGGCCTTCAACTTGGTTTAACGACTGCCATTTACTGGCTACCGTTAGCGTTAGTGTTATCGTCTCAAAGCTTCCGGTTATACTTAAAGTTTTCAGTCTGTGGCCCAAATCTAACAAACGTTTCGTATTCGCGCTTCACCTACTACTTACTCTTTTTATTATTAAAGGGGCCAATTAATAAACACGTACGTCATACCGGCCTTGGACCCACTAAAACTCTCTACCTATCCATCTAGCGCAGTCATGGGGTATCCTTTAGAGGGCTTACCCGGGGCTTCCAACCGTAGGCTGTTAGGTAGGATACGTGTGGTTTTTAGTCAGTAGTCATAGTACATTCATGTGGGATTTTTCTCACGTTAAAAAAAATCCATCTAGCCGCTAGATTTTACCGCATAGCTCCCCGGGTAAGTTGGAGGATGTCCTAAATTTGTCCCCACATTTTGGTTACGACTTATCCTAGAGGCTCGATAGAATACAGCTCAAACTTTGCTTATAACATAATTTCCACGCGAACGAAGTCGCGGGTAACAGCTAGTTATTTATATACGTTGGAACATTATTGAATTATAACATTTTCTTTGATTTGAATCAGCTAGTAGGAATTTAAGTATTTGTATAAATACGCTACTGAGTACCGACCATAGAACTAATGATTAAATAAAACCTTTTTATGCCTTAACACTGGAACCTTACTTCATTAATATGTAATTAGGATCTTGAGAGCGTGAATATGAATGCTTCATTCATCTTACTTAATGCTCTATGCCTGTGTACTTCGACTGTTTCGTCATGAACATTTTGTTTGTGAAGATTAATCTTTATAATGCTTTACTTTTTGCTACTTTTGTTGTATAGTAGGTACAACTTTGTGTAAACAAATAACGACTACACATGTGAGTCTTAAGTCTTGTTTAACTAAAATAAATTCATTAACATTGAGAATGTAAAGTGATTTAAACGTTTGAAGAGTGTTTATTTTGATACTACTGTTGTGGCGAACACTCGTGGTTGATTATTCTGTTGTATTTAAACGAAAATGCCTTCTCAGGAACACCACGAAACGCCCGAAATATTTGATATTGATAGTGTTTTGAAACAGTTTAGATTGACGGGACCATTCCATTTTCGAGTGCTTGTGTTGGTTGCATTAAGTACCATTCAATATGGTGTGTTGTTAAAAGTGACATACGTCTTTTTGGCGGGTTCTGTGCCGTACAGGTGAGTTATTTTTGTTATCACATTATTTTTCATAAAAAGCCTTAGTTCCGTAACATTCTAAGTGTTTTTGCGGACAATAATTAGTGCGGTATTTTTGTATAGAGGCCAAAAGAGCTCCCTTGTCCCTGCTTTATCTGTGTCTCGTAAATTATCACTGATATTCCGTGTGTTGCTTAAAATATTCCTTTGTTACACGTTGAAAGGTGGTTCTCGTTGTTATGTAGTGTAAGTGAGCATGTGTACCTATTTATATACCTGTTAGTTATATAAGAAGCTAAATTGTATGTAACCAAAGTACCTAACGGAGCGTTATTATCGCCAACAAACTGCTCGACAGTTTGGCGATTTGTTTGTATTAGTTTTAAGTGCAAGTGTATTAAGTTATAATAAATAATAAAAAAAAAATATATATAAATTTTAAAAGGCGACCTTTTCCAATTTATTCTTGGTGATTTCTTCGCTTCGAAAGGTACGTTAAGTTGTTGATATCGGATTAAAAACCTAGTAGCCGTTGAGCCAAGTTGGAAGCGTAATGGACGGCTTGAGAGTTTCGGCAATAGAAAGACACAACTTGTGCTTAATTCAATACGGCAATAGACTTGCGTTTTTAGTATTGTCTTTTTTCTAACGAAAATGTCTTTACAAGAACGCCACAAAACGCCTAATCTATTTGATATTGATAGTTTATTGAAACAGTTTAGAATCTAAACTGTTTCAACAACTTTAGATTGACGGGACCATTCCATTTTCGAATGCTTGTGTTAGTAGCATTATATGTCATTCAATATGGTGTGTTGGTAAATGTGACATATATCTTTTTGGCGGGTTCTGTGCCGTATAGGTGAGTTGTTATTTGTATCACATTTTTGATAAAAAATACTTAATTCAGCAACATGTTAAATGCTAAGTTAATTCTGCGGGGATCTATTATAACGCTGTATTTTTGTATAGGAGCCGAATAAACATTCGTAGCACCGGTTTCTTAGTATTTTGTATGCGATCACTGCGTGATATTTTTATGGATGACCTTTGTAACGTTATCCTTGATGGTTTCTTCGCTTTTAAAAGTACGTTAAATGGTTGGTATTGGGTTAAAAACCTAGTAGTCGTTGAGCCAAGTTGGAAACGTAAAGGACGACTTCAGAGATTCAATTGTAGGAAGTCATAACTTGCGTTTCTCAATATTAATACGGCAATAGCCTTGCGCTATATAGTTGGAAGTCATAACTTGCGTTTCTCAATATTAATACGGCAATAGCCTCGCGCTGTCTTATTTATAACGAAAATGTCTTTACAAGAACACCATGAAACGCCCAAAGCATTTGATATTAATAGTTTTTTGAAACAGTTTCGATTGACGGGACGATTCCATTTTCGAGTGCTTGTGTTGGTTGCATTGTGTACTATTCAATACGGTGTGTTGGTCAAAGTGACATACATCTTTTTGGCGGGTTCTGTGCCGTATAGGTGAGTTTCGTGTTAGTTTTTGTACTACGAGTTTGACTTTAAAAATAATATTTAAAGAGGAATTTATAAGAATTCTTGGTACGTGGTAGTATTCTTAAAATAAAATTAGTTCTTATGGATTTTTTTTTTAACGTGAGGGAAAATCCTCGTAGGATGCTATGCCGGACTCTTACCGACTAAACAACCTCACGTAACGCCCAACAGCCTATGGTTGAGAGCCCCGGGTAAGCCCCACCAGCGTGTGGAGCGCCGTGTCATCGCTGCGGTCCTCGCAGTGCTGACACTCGGCCGTGGTTTCCCGGTGTTTTCGCCACAGATACCTACCGAAGCTACCGTGCCCGGCAAGCATCTGTGTCAACCGGTAGGAGAGAGCACCGTGTCTTCTCTCCAGCCACTCGTCCATGACCGGTCTGACGGCCGCGATTGTGGCGAATCCCCTCTTTGGTTGCTCAAGTCGCACCTTCCATGTCTCCACGGTTTCCTGGAGGAGCAGGGTCCGCTGGGCCTCGATTTCTCGAGACGCAGGCCTTTGGCCCCGCTCCAGCGCCTCCTTGCGCCATCTGAACAGTGACGCAAGGGCTCTCGCTTCCAGGTCCCATGGAGGGGTCCCGGCTAGGAGACATGCCGTCTCACCGGAGATCGTGCGGTATCCTCTTATCACCCTGACGGCCATCACTCTCTGCGGGCTCAGCAGTCTAGCCTCATTGCTGGCCGTCAGGGTCTCCGCCCATACGGGAGCCCCGTACAGTACAGTTTTGGGACCAAACTTCGGAAGTGATGTCCGAAGTTCCACCGGCCATCGAGTACGAGCCCCAGATACTTCATCGAGGGCCCGATGTCGATGCTGACGCCCCCTACCTGTAGGCTGGATCCCGCAGGTGGCCCCATCCGAGGTCCGTGGAAGCACAGAGCCTCGGATTTGTGAAGGGCGACCTCGAGACCCAGCCGCCGAATCCGACCTACGACCTGAGCAACCCCTGCCGTGGCCTTAAGTGCTACGTCACGGTGCGTTGCTCCCCGCGCCGTAACGAGGGTGTCGTCGGCGTAACACGTTACGCCGACCCCTCTGAGCAACGGACCACGCAGCACCCAGTCGTAACCGATGTTCCACAGGAGCGGTCCTAACACCGATCCCTGTGGAACACCGCACGACACATCTCGCCGACCCGGCCCTAGCCAACTCGGGTAAGTTATGGCTCTCTCGGAGAGATAAGCCCCGACAATTCGACAGAGGTAGGGAGGCACTCCATGATAGATAAGCGCCTCCCTAACGCAGCTCCAGGGCAAGGTGTTGAATGCGTTGGCGATGTCGAGGGACACCGCCACCACCACCTCACCCCGTGAGAAGTTCTTATGGATTATTTACACTTTGGAAAGTTAAAAGTACCTACTACTATGCCATTAAATGTGCCTTTTATGAAAAGCAATGTCATATTTATTAAAATTTTGCCATGCCTAGAATTTAATGACATAAATAGTTAGTGTTCTTAAATAGCTAAACATACATTTTTTTTTATTATATGTAGAAAAGGCCCAGACAGACCCCGAAACAAATATTTTCGAACACATCATTAGAATAATGTTCCGACCGACTCAAGATTCGAAGCCCATAAGCAGCATAGCAAATGAAATACACTACCACTGCGCTACCGAGACAGTTTGTATGAAATGATTGACATTGAATATGACATAAGCTTGCAGAAATTGACGGACATATATATAATACTGTAATTGACAATTTTGGCACTATACACTGTGATTGGTGTCAAATAGGTAACGCTAAATGTGACAGTTTGAGAAGATGTTTGTTACTCAATCACGCTCTAACCCCTGAAAGCAATTAGTGTGCAAGCTAAATCATAAAAATTTGGAAAGATTTCGGTTTCGAGCAGAAATAGATGACTCTTTGTGGCATTTCCATTTACGAGATTATATGTGTTTAGGAACCGGACAAGTACAGGTCAGACTTATGCACAAGTATTCCGTACCAAAAACCTGTAGCCAAAGTCTTTCGGGAATCTTGGAACATCATTTCGAGGGACGGGACGTGTGGTTATTATATAATACTAATAATAATAATATCTTTATTGGCAAGAACAAATATATATAGACGATAATAGCCCGGCAAAGATTTGAACATAAAAAATAGAGTTGGTTCGCGATTCTGCCTTGGTTTTGAGGATTGCGATTCTGTCGTTTTGCGAACCTGTCATTTTGCGTTTCTGTCATTATACGCCTAAACCATCTGAACCAGAAAATGAACTTTGTGAGGCGAAATTTTTTTCTGGAAAGGAGATAGGTAATTGGGATAACTGGTTCGCGGTTTGCGTACACTTTAAGTATGTCGGCGAATCCTGGGTTCCTCTCCCGAGAGTTTACACGCTTCTTCAGCAGAGGGCTCCTTTGTTTGTCTTTTGTCGCCATTTTAGATGTAGTTTTTCTCCTAAACTAAAATACTCTCCGTAGAATTGGCCGTTAGTTCTCTCAGCCATCGTTCCGTAGCTACACGCACTTGCTGGTTAGTTTCTGAATGAGCATAAAGTAGGTACTATGGTTACTTCGCCCATTGTCAATCATCAATCGAGCTATAATAGGCGTGTACCATTCAACCATGTCCATAGGTTATATCGCAGGAATTCGATTGAGATCACAACCTTGACTCATTATTGGCTTTCTAATTCATCAAAATTGACATTGTACTGATCGTTGCGAATGAATTTGATGCTGCAACTGAACTGCAACCTATTCGTGTTGTGTTGGCAGCCGGGTATCACGCATCTAAGCTTCATTACCATTGACCGTCGCCAGAGATTCAATTAAAAAAAAAGTTTTGTGTAATTCTTTTTATGAACATATACTGTGTCAAATATCACCTTACTCTTCACTGCTTTCTTAAGCTGATGGCTTAAATGCCAAAGCTTTCAATAAATTAAAAAAAAAAATAACATCTTACTCCGTTCGCGCCATTTCCTGATAAAGGGACCCAAAGTTTTCTTATAAACATGGTTGCTGAAAAGTCAAAATCGGTGGTAGTGAATGAAAAGTCACGTGGGACAGTGGATGTTGACAGTGTATTGCAACAGTTGGGTATTACGGGGAGGTTCCATCTTCGAATATTTTTCTTTGTCGCGATAAGTGCTATTCAAGTTGGACTACTGCATACCACTTATATATTTTTGGCTGCTACCGTGCCTTACAGGTAAGATTAGTTGTTACAATTATAAGCGTTTTGCTTGTTCTGTAAGTTGTTTCAATGTTTTTATTAGCTTTTAAGGTATTGACTACGCAAATTCATCTTTCGTTACGTGTAAATTTTCATTTCATTTTTCGACCAATTTTTGGCACCTAATTTTACTTTATTAGTACCCCGGGACTGGAACAGCCTTTCGAGGGCCTACCCAGGACTGTGTGGTTTTAATCAGTAGGTAGTAATCAAAAACCTAAGAATACGGACTAACCTACCTAAAACCTACTTAACATATCTCTGTCAAAAACATTCATTGTTGAAAAAAAAACATTCATGTTATGAAAAATCCATACGTGAAAAAAAAATGGACATCTTGATATTTCCCTGCACACATTCAAATAAGGAACTAGACCCCGAAATAGTAGTTTTCGATATAAGTGTGGGATTTATGTTATTACGACGAGTTCGACAGATGTTGACCCGAGCCGAAGGCGAGGGTGGACAGTCGGAACGAGTTGAAATAACAATCCCACACGTTGTATTGAACAACTATTTTTAATACAGTTGCGAAAAAATTAAGCAATTTAATAAAATAATAAAAACACAATAAACCTGAATTGTCCAAAATGGCGGCAACCGTAAAAGAATATATACCTACCTAAGCAGAGACTATGGCAGTGCACTTCATACAGCCAACTTTTTTTATATTTATAAATTTAATTTGGCCGATACTTATATTAATTTATGTTTAAATTTTAATTAAAATTACTTTTAATCTGATATTGAGACAAGTTAGTATCTTTTTTTGAAATATTTGCATGAATCACACATTATTTTGACAGTTGGGAAAGGAAACGCGCACTAGTGCGGGAAAGGTAAAGAAAAAAGCACGAGTGTATAATAGCCCACATCCCGAACGCTAAACGTCCCTGTAATACGCCACTTTTTGAGCAACTGTATTAAAATAGTAGTTTTCGATACAAGTGTGGGATTTCTGTTATTACAACGAGTTACGACAGGTGTTGACCCGAGCCGAAGGCGAGGGTAGACCGTCGGAACGAGTTTAAATAACAGTCCCACACGTTGTATTGAACAACTATTTTTAATACAGTTGCGAAAAAATTAAGCAATTTTATAAAATAATAAAAACACAATAAACCTGAATATCCAAAATGGCGCGTTCATAAGCAGAGACTATGGCAGTGCACTTCATACAGCCAACTTTTTTTATATTTATAAATTTAATTTGGCTGATACTTATATTAATTTACGCCTAAATTTTAATAAAAATTACTTTTAATCTGATATTGAAACAAGTTAGTATCTTTTTTTGGAAATATTTGCATTAATCACAGACATTATTTTGACAATTGGGAAAGAAAACGTATGAGTTCGGGAATGGTAAAGAAAAAGCACGAGTGTGTAATAGCCCACATCCCGAACGCTATACGTCCCTGTAATACGCCACTTTTTGAGCAACTGTATTGAAAAATCTATACTAATATTATAAAGAGGAAAGATTTGATTGTTTGTTTGTTTGCATAGAATGGGCTCCGAAACTACTGAACCAATTTGAAAACTTCTTTCACTGTTATGAAGCTACACTCTTCCCGATGAACATAGGAAATATTATTCCCGTATTCCCACGGGAAAGGGAGCTACGCGGGTAAAACTGCGTGACGTCATCTAGTTCTTTATGAAGCTCTATTCTAACTTAGCACCGAATGTCATTATTTATCGGTTTCTGCGATTGAGCTTAATTTTTTTATTTTTTTTTATACTACTTAGGTGGCAGACAAGCTTACGGCCCAGCGGAAGGTTGGTAACCGTAGCCTATAGACGTTTGCAACACCAGAGGCGCTACACACGCGCTGCCGACCCGGGCGCAGGTTGTGACGACCCACAGTTGAAATTTTTCAAGCCACCCGTAAGGCCTTCAACTTGGCTTAACGACTGTCATTTTACCGACAACCGGGACCAACGGCTTATCGTGCCTTCCGAATACCTAAGCAGAGACTATGGCAGTGCACTTCATACAGCCAACTTTTTTTATATTTATAAATTTAATTTGGCCGATACTTATATTAATTTATGTTTAAATTTTAATTAAAATTACTTTTAATCTGATATTGAGACAAGTTAGTATCTTTTTTTGAAATATTTGCATGAATCACACATTATTTTGACAGTTGGGAAAGGAAACGCGCACTAGTGCGGGAAAGGTAAAGAAAAAAGCACGAGTGTATAATAGCCCACATCCCGAACGCTAAACGTCCCTGTAATACGCCACTTTTTGAGCAACTGTATTAAAATAGTAGTTTTCGATACAAGTGTGGGATTTCTGTTATTACAACGAGTTACGACAGGTGTTGACCCGAGCCGAAGGCGAGGGTAGACCGTCGGAACGAGTTTAAATAACAGTCCCACACGTTGTATTGAACAACTATTTTTAATACAGTTGCGAAAAAATTAAGCAATTTTATAAAATAATAAAAACACAATAAACCTGAATATCCAAAATGGCGCGTTCATAAGCAGAGACTATGGCAGTGCACTTCATACAGCCAACTTTTTTTATATTTATAAATTTAATTTGGCTGATACTTATATTAATTTACGCCTAAATTTTAATAAAAATTACTTTTAATCTGATATTGAAACAAGTTAGTATCTTTTTTTGGAAATATTTGCATTAATCACAGACATTATTTTGACAATTGGGAAAGAAAACGTATGAGTTCGGGAATGGTAAAGAAAAAGCACGAGTGTGTAATAGCCCACATCCCGAACGCTATACGTCCCTGTAATACGCCACTTTTTGAGCAACTGTATTGAAAAATCTATACTAATATTATAAAGAGGAAAGATTTGATTGTTTGTTTGTTTGCATAGAATGGGCTCCGAAACTACTGAACCAATTTGAAAACTTCTTTCACTGTTATGAAGCTACACTCTTCCCGATGAACATAGGAAATATTATTCCCGTATTCCCACGGGAAAGGGAGCTACGCGGGTAAAACTGCGTGACGTCATCTAGTTCTTTATGAAGCTCTATTCTAACTTAGCACCGAATGTCATTATTTATCGGTTTCTGCGATTGAGCTTAATTTTTTTTTTTTTTTTTTATACTACTTAGGTGGCAGACAAGCTTACGGCCCAGCGGAAGGTTGGTAACCGTAGCCTATAGACGTTTGCAACACCAGAGGCGCTACACACGCGCTGCCGACCCGGGCGCAGGTTGTGACGACCCACAGTTGAAATTTTTCAAGCCACCCGTAAGGCCTTCAACTTGGCTTAACGACTGTCATTTTACCGACAACCGGGACCAACGGCTTATCGTGCCTTCCGAAGCACGGAAACGCTCGTAAATAAATGTCACAAAGTGGTCCACGTTTTTATAGACATTATCCATTTTTGTTAAAGTTCAGCTTGCTCAATCCAACTTCTTGTGAAGGGACGGAGGCGATACGAATATGTACTTAAACTGCCTCAGTGGCGCAGTCGGTAGCGTACCCGCCTGCCATGTTAGAGGTCCTGAGTTCAATTCCTGGGTCGGTTTAAATATTTGTGTCATCCACAATTATGTTGTTTCGGAGTTTGGGTATTTTACTATGTATATTCAATGATATAAAAACTATGTATATTATGTATGTATTTAAAATTATTCGGAAGGCACGTTAAGCCGTGGGTCCCGGTTGCCAGTAAAATGGCAGTCGTTAAGCTAAGTTGAAGGCTTTATTTCAACAGCAGGCAGTCACAACTTGCGCCTGTCCATTTAAACACGGCAATACGGCTCACCACCTATTACGTGGGACAAATTATACAAAGGTGAAATGTGGGCATATAATATGCCTCTGCCTACCCCTTCGGGGATAAAGGCGTGACCATATGTATGTGTATGTATTTAAAATAATAATATAATATAATAATATACCTAATATGTTTGTCTCCAGAGTCTGGGTGTTTCTATGTATAATATGTATGTATTTAAAAGTACCTATATAAGTACTAATATCCGTGGTCTGATACCCATAACACAAGCAGGTTATTTCTAGCATACTTTGGGATCAGATAACGTTGTGTGAAATGTCTGTAAATTAAAAAAAAAAATAATTAAAATGTATTTACAAATATACATATAAGTATGTCTATCAGTCGTCTAGTTTTTAACACAAGATAATATTAGCTTAATTTGGACTAGATGATGTTGTGTGAGAATGTCCACAAATATTTTATTTATTTGGTGGCTCCGTGACTGTCTTTAAATAAGTGAAGATGTAGATACCTAAAGATGGATTTTTTTCTACTCCAAGCGCTTTAGTGAAACTGGTCAGGTATTGTGGAAATTAAAATAAAATTTGTGGAATAGTAGATACAAGTGATCGATTTAAGCCCCTCTCTATAAAATAGATTGCAGAGGGGCTTATGGCGAGACTTATGTCTGTGTGTGAGAGATCTCAGTCCCGCGGGATCCCGGTATTTGCGGGATCCCGCATATTTCTGAAAGTCATTGAGAAAAGAATAAAATTCTATATCATACATGCATCTAGAACTGAAAAATAGTCACGCCTTAATCCCCGAAGGGGTAGGCAGAGGCATATTATAATATATAACGATAATTGGCGTTTAAACGCCATTTTGAATAAGAAAACGGAGAAGAACCTCTTTTCGTTCGGTGTGCATGATCGCGCATTCCTAACTAATTTTGACTATTTTTTTTAGCTTTCCCCACAAAGGGATATTTTGCAAAAGCGTATAATTATAAAATAAAAAAAGACAAAACAACAAAAAAATTGCTCCGCTCTAGCTAAAAAAATAGTCTATATCGGTTAGGAATGCGCACACCGAACGAAAAGACTTTTTTTTTTTTCAAAATGGCGTTTGCGCCAATTTTCGTTATGATATTCGTGATTAGGAGGTCAAAATACGTCATTACACAAAATTTCAGATTGATCGACGGTATACGCTTTTCAGAAGTTTACCCATAAAATGGGTAGTTTTGGCATTACTTTAAAAGTGCGCAAAAAACATAGCATTTTAAAATATTCTTGTCTGCCAAACGACTCCTAACTTAACATTTCAGATAGCCAGCAAGCAATGTACGAGATAATTTAATACTTTTCTAACAGTTTATAGTACAAGAAAAGTGAAATCTCCCTGATTAAATTACTAAAAACAAATAAGTACGTTATTAGGTTATATATTACGTCACAATTACAAATAACTTACTCAAACCGAATCAGTTTGCGCGCTTCCACTTAAAGAACAACACACGGTGTTTACCTTTGCACAGTCCCGCTAATCCCGCGGGATCCCGCACGATTTACGTGCGGGACTGGTCCCGCGAAAATACTGCGGGATCCCGGTATTTCGGGATCCCGGTATCCCGGTATTGCATTCCCTAGTTACAACGAACTACAAGAACTTTTATATTATGTTACTTGCTGCTATGGAACCCTTCATGGACGAGTCCAACTCGCACTTGGCCGGTTTTTCACTCAGCGGGCGGCGACAGCTAAATAGGCACCGGAAATGATACTCGTAAATATGAATTATTCTACTTTATGTAACGTAGGTAAACGAAAATAAAGCGCTATAAACATTTTCAGTTATAACAACAAATAAATTGCAAAAATATTATGAGGGGCTCTCATACAACAAACGTATTTTATTTGCAGTTTTTTTTGCTACGGAATCCTCCGTGCGCAAGTCCGACTCGCACTTGGCCGGTTTTTTCCTAAATCGTCTACCAGTTTAACAGGGTAACCGTTACCAAGTTGAAGGTCTTATGGGCGACTTGAAAGAGACAATGCTTCATCGCTGTTCAGGGCAAACCTATCAATTGTTTTGAACTAGCAGTGCCCCATGGTGTAGCCTGTGTCATACTACAAACCCCATAGCAATCATTAAATTCAAGCCTACCAGACGCCAAATTGTTGAAAGAAGATAGAAGATATACATTTTAGCGTGCAAGACAGAGAGAGATGCGATCGGTTTTTGGGCGTTTTTAACGAAATAAATTAATTATAAAAAACCTATAACCAATTTTAAAAAAGTTGTCTAGTGCAAATGAAGATTTGACTATTGTCTTTCTTATACATCCTATTTTATATTATAAAAATAAACTTAGAACTTATGAGATCTAGGTCAAAATTTCAAGAAATCGAGGTATGTTCAACACAAAAATCTATCGAGGATTTTATCAGCAATCGTGTTTTCAGCCTAGTGCGTTTTTAGTTTATGAACTGAAGTTGTCTGTGTTAAAATTTTAATTCATTAGACATCACGAGTTCTGAGATCTAGATCAAGGTAATAGTCTATTTGACGTCATACAGACTCTTAATGCACGTATTTACACCTAACTAGCTGTCCCGTGCAACCGTGCAAAAATATTCATTGCATAGAAAAGGAAAACTCGAAATGAGACCCGGTTGACAGTATACCAAGCCTCAGCCTACCCCTTCGGGGAGCGTGATTATATGTTTGTATGTATATATGTTAATTTGACATTTAAATTTACACTGCATATTTTGACATTGACATTGATTTAGCAAAATGTAAATTGGACCATGATAATGCATGTTATATAATTTGACATTGGCTTGAGTTATGTAATTATTTTATTTGATAAAAAATAATATATATACTTTTAAATATACACTTATCTGTTTCTGATTACATTATATAACTTTATTTTAAAGATTGAATAGGATAAATTGAATAATAAATAGGTAAGATTTATCTTTTAAGTTTTAAATTTAATACTTAATACGATGCAATCTTTTAGATACCAAATTAAATGTTCTATAGTTAATTATCTACTTAATAAATAAGTTTGATAAAAAACTGAAAATATTTATAGCGCTTTATTTTCGTTTACCTACGTTACATAAAGTAGAATAATTCATATTTACGAGTATCATTTCCGGTGCCTATTTAGCTGTCGCCGCCCGCTGAGTGAAAAACCGGCCAAGTGCGAGTTGGACTCGTCCATGAAGGGTTCCATAGCAGCAAGTAACATAATATAAAAGTTCTTGTAGTTCGTTGTAACTTTAATTGATGTTTTAACACGTTCGCAGTGGTAAAGATTTTTCTAGGCGTAAAATTGCGGTTTCGATCTGAAACTCGATCTGGTTCAAACCAATTTTCGTTGGTAGATATTACGGCAATGTACATCTTATATTTTTTTTTGATTTATTGTTCTCTTAGTTTAGAAGTACCTAAGTGGGGGGGACACATTTTTTCACTTTGAAAATGTCTCTTGCGCAAACTATTCACTTAAGAAAAGGGAACAATAACCTTTGACGTTAGGAACCTCAATAACATTTTTAAAGACCTACCTATAGATGGGGTATCTAGGGTTAGGAACCTCAATAACATTTTTAAAGACCTACCTATAGATGGGGTATCTATAGATAGGTCTTTAAAAATGTTATTGAGGTTCCTAACGTCAAAGGTTATTGTTCCCTTTTCTTAAGTGAATAGTTTGCGCAAGAGACATTTCCAAAGTGAAAAAATGTGTCCCCCCCACTTACTTCTAAACTAAGAGAACAATAAATCAAAAAAATATATAAGATGTACATTGCCGTAATATCTACCAAGGAAAATTGGTTTGAACCAGATCGAGTTTCAGATCGAAACCGCAATTTTACGCTTAGAAAAATCTTTACCACTGCGAACGTGTTAAAACATCAATTAAAGTTACAACGAACTACAAGAACTTTTATATTATGTTACTTGCTGCTATGGAACCCTTCATGGACGAGTCCAACTCGCACTTGGCCGGTTTTTCACTCAGCGGGCGGCGACAGCTAAATAGGCACCGGAAATGATACTCGTAAATATGAATTATTCTACTTTATGTAACGTAGGTAAACGAAAATAAAGCGCTATAAATATTTTCAGTTTTTTATCAAACTTATTTATTAAGTAGATAATTAACTATAGAACATTTAATTTGGTATCTACAAGATTGCATCGTATTAAGTATTACATTTAAAACTTAAAAGATAAATCTTACCTATTTATTATTCAATTTATCCTATTCAATCTTTAAAATCCTACTAATATTATAAATGTGAAAGTTTGTGAAGATGTTTGGATGTTCAGATGTTTGGATGTTTGTTACTCAATCACGCTCTAACGACTGAATGGATCTGACTTAAATTTGGTACAGGGATAGAGTATAGTCCGGAATAACACATAGGCTACTTTTTATCCCGGGAAAATGTTCCCACGGGAAGCGGGAACGGGGACCAAATTTCACGCGGGCGAAGCCGCGCGCCTCAGCTAGTAAAGTTATATAATGTAATTAGATACAGATAAGTGTATATTTAAAAGTATATATATTATTTTTTATCAAATAAAATAATTACATAACTCAAGCCAATATCAAATTATATAACATGCATTATCATGGTCCAATTTACATTTTGTGTCTGTGTGTTGTGAATGTCAAAATATGCAGTGTAAATTTAAATGTCAAATTAACATACATCCATACAAACATATAATCACGCTCCCCGAAGGGGTAGGCTGAGGCTTGGTATACTGTCAACCGGGTCTCATTTCGAGTTTTCCTTTTCTATGCAATGAATATTTTTGCACGGTTGCACGGGACAGCTAGTTAGGTGTAAATACGTGCATTAAGAGTCTGTATGACGTCAAATAGACTATTACCTTGATCTAGATCTCTGGACTCGTGAGGTCTAATTAATTAAAATTTTAACACAGACAACTTCAGTTCATAAACTAAAAACGCACTAGGCTAAAAACACGATTGCTGATAAAATCCTCGATAGATTTTTGTGTTGAACATACCTCGATTTCTTGAAATTTTGACCTGGATCTCATAAGTTCTAAGTTTATTTTATAATATAAAATAGGATGTAAAAGAAAGACAATAGTCAAATCTTCATTTGCACTAGACAACTTTTTTAAAATTGGTTATAGGTTTTTTATAATTAATTTATTTCGTTAAAAACGCCCAAAAACCGATCGCTTCTCTCTCTGTCTTGCACGCTAAAATGTATATCTTCTATCTTCTTTCAACAATTTGGCGTCTGGTAGGCTTGAATTTAATGATTGCTATGGGGTTTGTAGTATGACACAGGCTACACCATGGGGCACTGCTAGTTCAAAACAATTGATAGGTTTGCCCTGAACAGCGATGAAGCATTGTCTCTTTCAAGTCGCCCATAAGACCTTCAACTTGGTAACGGTTACCCTGTTAAACTGGTAGACGATTTAGGAAAAAACCGGCCAAGTGCGAGTCGGACTTGCGCACGGAGGATTCCGTAGCAAAAACGGCAAAAAATACGTTTGTTATTATAAGGTAGCACCTCATAATATTTTTGGGACTTATTTGCGGCAAGAGAAATGCTACGTCATCTGTGAAAATTACAGCTACTTATCTAACTATCAAGGTTGCTAAGATACAACTGCATGACAGACAGACGGACAGCTAAATCTCAGTAATGGGGTTCCTTTTTTACGGTTTGGGTACGGAACTCTAAAAAAGAATATAAGGCCGACTGAACACAATATCTTCAAGGTACAATAATTAAGAGGCATCACTGATTCCCAACTTTTTGTTTGGTTCTTCTGATTTAAAAAAAAATGTTTTAAGGCTGCCATCGCACTCTATAAAAAATGAGAGCAATGCCACGGACGTTGACCTAGATTCTTTACTACGGCTTTTTACCTACGTCTATGACTCCTACCGACTAAAAACCACACGTTTCCTATCTAATGCCTACGGTTGGCGTAAGACGTCCCGCACATTAGGCGTGCGCGTTCCTCGGACGTGTGAGAGACGCGAGCGTCGCGTGCGCGTCGTGTGTTGACACCGTGTGTGTATGAAGCGCGCGGCGTGCACACGGCGCTTGCCTTGGCTTTTTATCCCCTTCAGTTTAGAACGCGACGCGAGCACCGCGTGCGCCGCGTGCACTCTCCACACACGCCGCACGGCAGCAAAACGAGACGCTCACCCTGCGCCCCCGCTACGCACATGCCCGAGGAACGCGCACGCCATATGTGGGGTTAGCCTTAGCCCTCGGAAACATGACCCCAGTAACTACTAGGGGTGTCAAAAATTTGACGTGTTTATCTGTGTTCTTATATCTTCTTGTTTGTGTCAATGGTGTTTATAAAGAAGTCTGTTTATGTATGTAATGGAAACACACCTTAAACCTTGCCGTGTTATGTTTCGCATATCCTCCGCAGGCAGGTGGATAAATCATTGGGACCTAAAAGGCCACCCAATGATATCGGACTGATCTTCATTTGTTTTTGTTATTTTACTAGAAATTATGTTTGTTTTCAATACAATACAAGTAGGGTCGGCAGCGCCAGTGTAGCGCTTCTGGTGTTTTGCAAACGTCCATAGGCTGCGGTGACCACCGGTACATCTGGTGGGCCGTATGCTTGTCTGCCACCTACGTGGTATAAAAAAAACAAATCATATCGCACATCTAATTGTGTTACGGGTGTTAGGCTGTTTTCTTGACTATCGGCCTCCATGACCGGGGGCCTGAGAACGGTGAGAGGGCTGCTCAGCGTTCTTTCAGAAGCAGGCCCATGACGGCAGCGTGACGTGAGGGATTCACGCATGCCCCCCCTTAGAAGCGAGATCACACCCGAAACCCCCCAAAGACGCGGGATAGCACCCGATCCGCCCTCTGGGCGAGGCTGCAGTGGTGGCCGTAGGTCTGTTGGGAGTCCTGGGGCTTACTTCCGAGGGTTTACCCGGGGCTCCCAACCATAGGTTGTTGGGCGTTACGTGAGGTTTTTTAGTCGGAAGGAGTCCGGCGTAGCATCCAATTTTACCTCTCGTTAAAAAAAAGGCTGTTTTCTTTAGTATTACCACCACCACTACTACTACAACACCTCCTAGGTTTACTACTACAACTGGTTGATGGTCCACGGGTACGACGGGCTACTTCTCATTGCATTATATTTTCCTTTACTCATAAAAAAACAGATATATACCTAGGTACCTCTCCTGTTCTTAAAATTTTTAAACAGTTCTGATAGGTAACCATTTTATAGTTTTCGCCTTTCATAGCTATTATTATATTCATAGTTATCACACTGTGCGTTCTGTGTACTTAACGAAATCTTTACTACTTATTATTATGTAGTTGGTACTTATTTACTATTATGTTATCTTTACAAATATTATAAACGCAGAAGTTTGATCTATGATTGTTTGTAACTATTTCACGCTTTGTAGGTTGTACGAATCTAGCTGAAATTTCGTATATGCCGTAAAGGGAGAATATACCTAGAGAAGTCATCGGCGTATACCTTTTGAGATATCGCTATTATGACATCGGTGTTACCCACTCACGCCAAATGTTTTTACCTGAGAAATAGGTAAATTTATATAAAGAAGCTACTATACCAAAAAATCGGTATTGAGGTAGCTGACACCCCAGATTAAGACATAGGCTACTTTTGTAGTCCAGGTGCGTCTGTTTGAACGTTTATAACCACATATATCACCCGATTGTGAGTAAAATTACAAGGATTAGGATTGTAATTTTGTAATTACAAAATTACAATCCTAACGCCAAGTTGAAGGCCTTACGGGCGGCTTGAAAATTTTCAACTGCGGGTCGCGACGACCTGTCCATTTCAAGAAGGCAATGGGCTCACCACCTTATACGTGCGAAATAAAACTCAAAAATCAAAATTTAAAATACATTTATTTCGCATTTCTAATACATAGGCACTTGCGACACGTCCATGAACACAAAAACGTTAGTACCACCAGTTCGGAACGCGGCCTGCTTGAGAAGAACTGGCAAGAAACTTATTTTTGTCTGGTAACGAAACTAGATTTTTTTGTACATACTTAGTTACATAAGATTTAAAAAAATATATATATAAAAATGTGAATGTCCTGACTGAATGATAATCAACGCACAGCCCAAAAAACCACTTGGACTAGAAAGTCCAATTTGGCAAGTAGGTTCCTTGTATGGTCTAGGGATCCGCTAAGAAAGAATGATTAAAATAGATCTAGTAGTTTCGGAGCCTATTCATTACAAATAAACAAAAATCCTCTGCTTTTTATAAAATTAGTATAGATTAATAACTTACATGAAAAACAGAGAGTGAAGGAATCGAATTTGGATTCAAATAAGTCCTTGTTTTTGCCTTCCAAAAACAACAGGATTCAAAATATTTTGAACAAATCCGAGCATTCTTGTCAGGTTGCCAATGTTTTCTGCCTGTTGCTTGAATCCATAAAACTCTCATAGTTATATCCTCTGGAAACCTAAAAGTAAATAAAACGATAGCTATAAATTAACAGTTTCAATATTGATGGGTAAACTTTACTAAACACTGGTCACACTCCCCCGATTATACGGACATTGATGATTGACCCCTAGACAACATGGCCGTCTTAATGTATATGAGCTACATAATTTTGTCGGATAATACAAAAAAATAATTCGAGAAATATACTTAAAAGTATGTAAATTAAGGCGCAAAGATAGTGAATACTAATCTACGAAGTAAATTATATCAGTAAATACATACAAAAGAGCATAAATGGGCTTACTTACCGATGAACATAACATAACCTATGTTCGGAGTTTTCCGTTCTGGGCGATTTGTACAGTCTTTAACACAACAACGCCCCATTATTACGATAAATTTTACACTTCTAAAAGCTCTAAACAACTTCTAACTTCACAAATAAGTCACTATCACCAATTTTTCGACAAAACACTATTGAACACGCTTTTGTTTGGGGCCAACGAAAGAGGTTCCAAACAAATGAAAACGCATACGGTGATCGAGACAAAAAAAGTGGCGTCTGTCTCGCTTACTCTTGTGTAAATATTATATACGTGTCACTTTCACTCATGACTAACATTATTTAATGTCTTCTCTAGGTATATTCTCCCTCTACGGTATATGTCTTTACTATAGTTTAGAATAATATCTACAGGCTTTATTGCTGCTAGCCATACTTTTTACACGCACACGCACACGCACACGCACACGCACACGTACACGCACACGCACACGCACACGCACACACACACACACACACATAATTATATATAATTATATTATATGCCTACATTTCACCTTTTTACAATTATAAAGCCTGTGTAATATAAGGTGAGCAGTGTTCTCGTGTATTTTTGAAATTACTTTGAAGATTTTTTAAATACAACAGCAGCTATTAAATAATAAACGAAAGGATCATGTAACCTAGCGTCATTTAATATTAAAATTAATTTATTCGGGAAGAAGTAGGCAGAGGCAAAATATGATAAGCCCACTTTTTCACCTTTAGTTTTTGTACCACGTAGTAACTGGTGAGCCAATTGCCGTGTTGAAATAGGTAGGCGCAGTTTGTGACTAACCGTTAATGTTGAAATTTTTTAAGGCTGCAATGTTCAACCTTGACAAATCCTAAGGCAATTCGAACGATTGCAGCGTACCCTTTTGCTGGATTTCATTCGATTCTAATACATTAGATTACTGTTATAAAATCTGAGGGGTTTTAAGAAAACATCTAGCCGTAAAATATTGTTCTAAAGACCTATATCTATTTTATGACAAGTTTTTATGAGAATTAAACTCATTTATTTAAATAAAAAAAGTACATTACCTGTTAACATTTTTGCAATATTTCTCATTTTTCGAGAGCGATTTCGATCCAACAAAGTATTCCTAATCATGTTTTGATATGTTAAAAAAACAAGAGTATCTAATAAATTAATATAATATAGTTTTATCAGATCAAATTGAAGAATATTTCCTAGTATAAAGTTCACCCCAAGATGAGTCTCTTTCGAACATACAAGCCTTAAACCGCCTACGCCCATAAGGCCTTCAAAGCTCAACAGCTGGGTTATGTCATATTACTGATAACTGGGACCAACGGCCTACAATTTATGAATATGTCTTAACACGTTCACGGACAGTACGTCGAGAACCGTACATCCTGACTCTCATAATATGGCACTACGGCTGTAACCGGTGATTTTAAATGTATCAAAAGTGGAATTACGTTCACAGCCGAAGATTTTTCATTACACACATAGGAACGGCGTGACTCTGTGCCGTTTTAGGCTGTAATACAGACAGCTAGTGTCACATCAAGCACTCCGACGCGTACACACAAGTTAAGTCTCTCACGCACACATTGAAGGACATCATGTCGTGACACTCCTTCTGTGGCCGGGTGATCTATAGTGGAATTCAACAGATGTAAATAATATAGTAAACAAAGCAATTGGATCTTGACTGCTCCATAATTACTTACATTTAATTATGAATCCTGATCATAGTCGTTTCAAGGAACTCTAGTTAGATTTATGCGGACATTTCGACATTAATAAACCTTTAGATTATAGAATAATTTCATGAAAAATACTCGGATGGTAAAAATTTAAGACTGTCATATTTGCTTGTCATTAAATTATTTTTTCTCAGACTTGTTTGTCTTTGCCATAGTGTTGTAAAACTGTTGTACTGGCCAATTGATTTTAAAAGGAGGTCATTGTTTTATCAATCTGTCAGTTCGAAAAAATGTACTTATTATTAGTTACATAATATATTAAATATTAGTGACAAGGTTAAGAACTTGGGAGTATACATGGACTCTACGTTGTCATGGGAGCCACAGATGCAAGAATTGAGCCGTAAGATGTTTGCATCGGTGGGATCTTTACGGAAGCTACAAAGTCTTCTGCCTATGACCACCAAAATTGCGCTTGCAAAGGCGCTACTGTTGCCCATACTCGATTATGCAGATGTCAGCTATCCTGATCTTGCCGAATACCATTTAGACAAACTCGAGCGTCTTCAAAATGTTTGCATAAGGTTCATTTTTGGTTTACGCAAATATGACCATGTTTCTCAATTCAGAACGCAGCTTGGGTGGTTATCAATACGACTTCGCCGGGATGCTCACGTTCTTTCACAACTGTATAGTATCTTATTTAACCCTTCTACTCCTTCCTATGTAAAGGAACGTTTCGAGTTCCTCCACAATACGCATTCGAAATGTCTGAGGTCATCGGAAAACCTAATATTAAAAATGCCGTCTCACTCATCAACATTCTATGACAAATCTTACACAGTTACGGCTATACGCCTATGGAATAAACTTCCAGTAGAGATAAGACGAGCGCAGACGATAATCCAATTTAAAAAAAATTGTGAAGGATCACTACCTATCTCTATAATAGGTATGTAATGTGTATATGTGTGTATATGTATATATGTATATATTTATATTCGTATGTATATATAGATATATGTGTATGTATTCGTAAGTACATATTTATATTCGTGTTTATGTATGTTGTGTTTATATATACTTATTATGATGTATTTATTCTCAAAATTTATGTGTTTTGTGTTATATTATGTAGAAATTTTTGTATCTTTTATTATAAAGTTATAATCGATCTAAGAGTACGCCTAAGAACTATCACTCATTACCTTCAATCAACTTTCTCCATCCAAAGGTTGCCTGGTAGAAATTGCTTTTTAGCGATAAGGCCGCCCATTGTACATCTTCTTGCACTGTATTTGTGTACCATAATTTTATTTACTTGGCGTACAATAAAGTGTAAATAAATAAATAAATAAATACTTACTTTAATAATATAACTTATTGACCCAGAGAGCGACGAGTGCGAGTCTTTGCCCCTTTCACACGTACCGGTTGCCGGGTGCTGGGTACCCGGGTGTATGGCCGTGTACTATAGCTTTCACACGTAACGGCGTGATTTGCCCGGCAACCGCTTGCATTCGCCGCCGGTTACCCGGCACAGGCTACCCGGCAACCGGTACGTGTGAAAAGGCACTTTGAGTTTGGGTCTTCGATTCTACAGTATACACGATTTTGCTTTCGTCCGTATGTGTGTGTGCATGTCAGTTTCGGTCTAGAAACGCATTTGTTAACCAATTTTCTCCAAACTTGGCACACATGTTCTTTGATTTAAAATCATTGATCTACGAAAAGATAAAAATACAACTTTTGTCGAAAGTTTTTTTAATAGGGCGGAAAATAAGGGAGAAAAAGGGCCTCGTTATATAATGATGGGATCATAAGGGATATAATTCCTCACAGGTTGTTTTTTTCCTGGGCGCTCGCGAGGTCTACTCTTCGCAGAAGTACTTGTATTAAATTGGGACTAACTAAGTAGTTGTGCGACCCAGAACAAGGTGTGGCGAGAATCGGAGCAGAACAATGGTCAAAATGTGTTGCTCACGTTAAAAAGGAAGAGGAACACATGAAAAAATTAATTGAGATTATGGATCATGCTAGCGATTCCGTAACAAACACTTTTATAATTACTGTTTCCGGCGACACATCTAGTGACTATTACGATTCAGACACAAATGAATGATGCGCGCGACGCTGCCAAGCTGCCATAAGACCGTAGTAGGTGCTAGTTGCAATTCTTCATGGAAGTCATGCCAGACTTTTCCCAGTGATTATAAAGTGCGTTGTTACAGCCTCGCTAACCAAATGCTTAATTTCTAGTCATTTTTTACATGTGTTCCTTTTCCTTTTGGACGTGAGTGACACATTAATCTTCGATTCTAGTCAAACCTGTTTTTAGCATTACTTCAACTTCTGTTATATTTGATGATTTGTTTTTTTTTCTTCCTACGTAAGGCTTTACCTGTCCCGAAGTAAGTTCAAAGTGATTAAGCGAAGGTGCCCTTATTTTTTTGGGGCGGGGAGATTGGCAGCATACCTATATATTTTGTTTCGTAACTTTTTTTATCAAATTTTGTGACCTAATGTGCTTTTATTGCGCTTGTTCAAAAAGCTATAATTTTTTACTACTTTGCTTCGAATATACCTGTCACCATGTCATTATAATGGCCTACTTCCCTTTCTTTGGATTTAAAAACCCCACATTAGAAATCTCTCAAAATGTCTTAGTCTGCTTCTGTAAGAACGGCGAGCAGCCAACGAGGCGTCTACACATTTTATCATCCCTAAACTAATATATTATTGTAAATAAATGATTATACTATTAAATTTTCTAAAAGTTTCTTTTTTTTTAAAGATCCTTTAATCAAATTAATATAAAAAGTTATTGCACATAATATATATAGACATACCGAATTACATGATTTCATGAATTTGGCGATTGATTAACCGAAGTAAATGAATGTACGGTGAACTAGATATAACTCAATGATTACTTACATAATTAGAATCAGTTTAGTTACAACACTATGATCATAGACAACTTCTGTCAAAACATGACATGTTTACATGATTGCTGAGCTGTCCAGAAAAAGACTATACCTACTACCGATTACGTCTTTGGCCGTTACTGCCGCAACACTTACTTGAAAAATCTAATAATGTGGCAGTCCGTCCGCAGGCGTGATACTATTTACGTCTTTGGCCGTTACTGCCGCAACACTTACTTGAAAAATCTAATAATGTGGCAGTCCGTCCGCAGGCGTGATACTATTTTGTATGGAAAATTTGTGTGTCATATCACAATTTTTTAGGAATGGTTTCTGTCCGTGAACGTGTTAAAGGGGTTATCTAGGGCTTAGGCTGGGCAGCGTTCAGTAAACTGCCTCGGGTTTTCCATTCGCCTATTCCGCAATGCCTGGAGACAAGAGTCTATAATCAGTGCGTTCTACCAGTTATGACCTACGGTGCCGAGACGTGGACACTCACAGAGAAGCTAGTCTGAGCCCTCAAAGTTGCGCAGCGAGCAATGAAACTAGCTATGCTCGAGGTGTTTCTGAGGGATAAAATCCGGAACGATGTTGTCCGTCTGAGAACTAAAGTGGTCGATATAGCTCGCAGAGTATGCAGTTTGAAGTGGCAGTGGGCTGGCCATATCTGTAGTAGAACCGATAGTAGGTTGTCCACGGGCTGCGGAAGGCGCAGGACCGTGTGTTGTGGCGTAATTTGGGAGAGGCCTCGCAGAGTCCAGCAGTTGACTGCTATAGACTGATTTGATGGGGTTATCTATTTGAGAACCAGCCATGCAGTAAGATGATAAACGTATTAAACGAACATATTCTTCACCCAAAGAATAAAACCATCGATCTACATGTACTAATTAAAACTATCAAAAGCATCCATACTTTTCTAAACTTTTTTTTATCCATAAAAACGGTGTCACACTAATTTTCATAAAGTGGAGATAATCTGTAACTGGGGACTTCAGGTGACAGAACAGCGATTTAACAGATCGTTCTTTGTCAAACTATAGTAGCTGCAAAGCTTTGCCAGCGTACGTGTTTTCCTCCTATTACAACCCTGGGTTCTCCAAGTGGACCGTGAAGAGTCACATCATTTGACCTTCAATTTGAGAACCACTGTAAAGGACTGCTGAGAGTAGCCCGCAATTTGCTAGATCTCTGCATACCTTTCTATGAATATATGGTACTAGCTGATGCCTGCAGCTTCGGCCGCGTAAAATTTGCTACCGTAGGAACTTATATCCGGGATAAAAAGTAGCCTATGTGTTATTCCAGACTATAATGTATCTCTGTACCAAATTTCAGCCCGATCTGTTAAGTGGTTTGAGCGTGAAAGAGTAACAAACATCCACACTTACAAACTTTCGCATTTAAAATATTAGTAAGATTGACAAGCCATTTAAAAAACTGTCTATCTATGAAATACGTATTTCATCATAGGTTGGTTGATTGATTTTACAGTGGCTATTGTAAAATCAATTTTGGTCGCATTGTGCGGCCATTCATGCACCATTGCGTTTGTGTCGCACTATCTACGAAATATGACGTTATAGGTATTGTAAACATAGTAAATTTAGTACGGTGACCTAATTTTGTAGGTATTACCCGTTCGCTCTAACTTTGCCGCTGGCGTAGAGGCGTATACCCGAATTGTTAATTAGATGAAGTAAATTGACAGTAGCTAATGTCACTTCGTCATAGAAAATACCATAGATTTAGAATTTTTCGCTACGTACATTCTAAATCTATGGAAAATACGCAACATTGTATGAAGAAGTGACATTAGTTGCTGTCAATTTACTTCGTCTAGTTAAAAAATCGACTTTAGTGTGGAGCCGAGCGGCAAAGTTAGAGCGAACGAGCAGTAGTGAGTTTTGCTGCACAGGTCGCATTACTTAATGGATTTTCATGAAATTTGGTGTACGGGTTTACTTATGGGGTTTTATGTCAAAACATGCATAATAATATGAATATTTATGTCGTATGTTACTGGTCTATCGTACTGTGCGTTAGTTATCTAATGTTTTATTGAGCAACAAAATGTTCACCATTATCATCTCTCTCTGCCGTTTTGACGCCCGCTGCTGGACATAGTCATGATTAGGTATTGTGTTGAGGCACCGGCATCTAGTAGGCTCCTGTGATTTCTACTAAGTAGTCCGTTTGTCCACCAAGGATGGCCTATCCACTGTTCGTTTTCCGGTGCGCACAAAAGTTACGGAATATTTTGATCAACGGCAGCATTTAGAATTTTAGACCATGAGGTTTACGCTAAAGCTAGTTCGTAGTAAAGTAAAGTAGTCCGAAACAATCATTATTGCCGATCACGCATGATTATGAAGGGGTTCAAACTTGAGTTCTCAGCATCGGCTATTTTCAAATTGGTTTTATACTATGCAAAGATTAGTGATGCAGCTTTGCTATAATAGTTCTCACAGGCGTCCTTTAATAAAGTTTGTTTTGAAAAATTTTAGTAACATACATTCACGTCCCTCCCAAATCTCTGACAGCGTAGGTAGAGACTTACCATAAGCTCAAATTTCTGTTATATTTTTATCCCACTTAATTATTTGTTGAGTCTATTGCCGTTTTGAAACGGACAGGCGCTGTGGTATGGTACATAAATTGATAATATATTAAGCTACTATTATAATTAATATTAGCGTTATAATTTCATCTCGAAATGACTAGTTTATCAATAAGACTAAATTAAATAATGGTGGTTTTACAGATTTTTGACTAATATGTAATTGGTAAAACTAAAATTTTATTCCTACGATGTGTGTCCAAAGTCTAATCAGTCAATCAATAGTCTGTGGCAAATATATGTATACCTAGTTCGAATTAAGATAGATTACTAACATCCTCCACATTCCACGAAAATTTGTAAAACCTACAGTATATGAGCCCTCGACACTTCCATATAGCAAACGGATGTACGAATTTTTATAAAAAAACACCATCAAGGCATCAAAACGTCGCATATCTACCGATTTGCTGTTATAACTTTGACAGGCGCTTTTACAACGTTTGGTTGGAACGTGTATTCCAAGTATTCAACCCATAAAAACAATCATTAAATATTATAATAACCAACTAAGAATTAAATATTTACAGAAAAATGAGGGAGAGGCAATCGAAAAGAACAATCAGAGTAACAGACAGGACAGTGACAGTGATAGTGATAGTGTAAAAAAAAAAACAACATGGCAACCTAAAACATGTCCTTGTAATTTAATTTTGTTTAATATTCAAAAATAACTATTTCAAGAAGTTTGGCAGGTTTCCAATACTCGTATTTTTCGTATATTACGTTATTATAATTTATTTTTGATGAGAAGCAAGGTCCTTTGAAAACAGACCCAATTTTGCCATCTTCTATCCAACAGGACAATTTTTTGAAATTTTATTGGCTGGACCGGCTGGACCACACAAAATTACAGCTGCATCTTACAAAAGGAAGAATTTCGGACATAGTACATTATGCGACGCGGGGGGCGTAGGTCCCTCGCGTTGCTATGGAAAAGGCGCAGATGATTGAAAATGTCATAGTTTAAAAGACTTTCATTGTCTATTTATTTTTATTTTGTGTTTATTTGTGTTTTTAAGTGCATATAAATCGTGTGTTATTTTTATGACGTCCACCTCTACAGTCAGTGGCAATGTGGAAGCAGGTTCAGGTCAACCCGCTGCCTCTGTAAGTAATTTTCAACAATGCCCCTTTTGTCCCCAGGCCAGGTTTTTTAAAGGTGAACATGGCTTGAAGGTGCATATTGGGAAAATACACAAATCCCAGAATGTACTTCAAGGCCATGTTAACCCAATCTCGAGGGTCAATAATACATCTGATACCTCCGAAATTCCCTTTTGGCAGACTTTGAGTGTAATGAAAAATTCAATTCCGGTTTTAAAAAGAATTCCTCGAGCTGCGAGGCCTTCTGTGGCTTATAATTTGGCAAGCTGCATAGGCCTTGTCGTTCGTGAGAATTCTACAACGGCCTGGGAGCAATTGTTCACCTTTTCTTACAGAATACTACATGTAAATATAACATATAATGTAAATATATATATAGAGATAACAGTTCCAATCGATCTTTGACAACCCTTATTAAAGAATATTGCCATAGTTCTAATTCCACTTCTATCTTTCAATCTATTTTGCCAATCACACATAATAATACAGTTAGTACAAACCAATTTAAGTATATAGAAAATAAAGTAAGGGAAGGTGACATAAGGGGAGCGTCGAGGTTACTTTTTAGTAGCGATGTAGTGGCGACTAATTCTGCAGACACGCTCGCGTGTTTGCAGGATAAGCATCCACCGCCGTCAGCTGATCTCACTTTTCCTGAACCACCCAGTGATGACTTTGAGTGTCTCAGTGTCACTGCCAAGGACGTACTTGCAGCCGTTTGCTCCTTCCGCAGTGGATCTGCGGACGGTCTTGACGGTCTGACACCACAACACCTCAAGGATTTGTTGTGTCAAAACACAGGTGAGGCTGGCGATGCTCTGCTGAAGGAGCTAACGGCTCTCATAAATTTAATGCTTTCCGGCAATGTGGATGATGGCATCATCGCTATCTTGTACGGGGCCAATTTGTGTGCCTTACGCAAGAAAGATGGTGGCATTCGTCCCATTGCCGTAGGAAGCGTCTTAAGACGTTTGGTAGCCAAACTTTGTTGTAAGTTTTATAATACAGAACTTGCCGAAAAATTTCAGCCCTTACAACTTGGTTTTGGCTCCAAAGGAGGGTGCGAGGCAGCCTTGCACGCTCTCTCCACATATCTTGGCAGTGGTGAAGGTGAGGTCATCCTGAAGGTTGACCTGAGGAATGCCTTCAATTCATTAAACAGTGACACCTTGTTGACCCAAGCAAAATTAGAAACTCCTAAAATTTATAAATTACTTTGGCAATGTTACAGATTTCCTACAAAATTAGTATATAAAAACCACCTTTTGGAATCAGCTGTTGGTTGTCAACAAGGTGACCCACTGGGGCCTGTCATCTTTTCTCTCGCTATACATCCTATTATTAGAGAAATAAATTCTAAATTCAACATATGGTACCTAGACGACGGGACTCTAGGAGGCGATGTAAAAACAGTATTAGAAGACCTACAATTAATAATAAATAAATTTAATTCCATTGGTCTGAATTTAAATTCGGATAAATGTGAACTTTTTATTACTGAAAAGGTAGACAGTCTTTCCACAATACACAAATTTAATTCTTTGGCTCCTAACATAAAAATTTTAGATAGCAAATCTCTTCGCCTCCTGGGTTCCCCGGTTTTAGAAGAAGGTTTTAAACCCTTTTTAGAAGAAAAGCTACAAAATTTCGATATTATTTCTGATCGATTACTTAAAATTAGTGTTCATTCAGCTTTCACTATACTCCGGTTTTGCCTTTTCGTTCCAAAATTTACTCATGCCATTCGTTCATCACAATTTTGGAAATTTATGCCACTTTTGGAAAATATAGATACTACGATTCAGCACACCTTATGCAAAATTTTAAATGTGGCCTTGAACGACCGAGCCTGGCTCCAAGCGTCCCTTCCAGTGCGCTTGGGTGGTCTCGGTATTCGCAAAATTTCTAACATCAGTCTGCCAGCATTTTTGTCGTCAGTTCACGGCACTGAAGATTTAACCAGAAAAATTTTAATTAACACACAGGTTGATTCTGAGGTGTCGTGTAAGACTGACGCCATAAATGCTTGGAAGATGGCCTGCCCCAATACTCTTTTGCCCGACAACCTATCCTCTCAGAGACTGTGGGATGTGCCGCTCTGTAACTTGGAAAGAGCTAATTTAATCAATACTTCTTCCAATATTGCAGAGCGTGCGCGTTTGCTAGCTGTGGGAGAGTGGGAGTCGGGTCTATGGATTCAAGCGCTTCCATCATCCAACATAGGTACTATGTTAGATGATACTACCTTTCGCCTTGCCACATGTCTCCGTCTAGGTGCGCCGTGTGTTTCTCCGCATTATTGTCACTGTGGAGAAGTTGTCGACAATCTTGGACATCATGGCCTCTCGTGCAGCAGAAGTGCCGGCCGCATTTCTCGCCACGCCAACCTGAATGACATAATACGTCGGGCTCTTGTCACCGCGGGCGTACCCGCCGTTTTAGAACCAAACGGACTGGTGCGCGACGATGGCAAGAGGCCCGACGGTATGTCATTGTTGCCTTGGAAGATGGGTCGACCTTTGGTGTGGGACGCTACATGCGTTGACACCCTTGCGCCGTCACATCTTCCAAGCACAGCAGGTTGTGCAGGTGCTGCTGCTGCTTCTGCGGAAAACCTCAAACGGCGCAAATACTGTAATTTAATAGGTAATTATATGTTTGAGCCGTTTGGGGTTGAAACGTTGGGGCCTTGGGGTCCAAGTGCCCGCTTTTTGTATAAAGATTTGGCAAAGCGGTTAGTCGACGCTTCACGGGACCAGAAGGCTGGCTATTTCCTTGCACAAAGGATTAGCATTGCCATTCAACGTGGCAATGCTGCCAGTGTTCTGGGAACGTTTCCAGTGAACGATGATGTGGAGGAATACTACGACGCATGTATGTAGGTATGTATAATAAAATTCTTAGTTCTTTTTTTAAATTGTTTGTTTTAGCCTTTTGTAGATAATAATAATTGTAAATAAATTATATTATAAGTTGTAAATAACAGACAGGACTGTCGTAACACTCATAACGTAACCCTCGTCTAGGTGTCGAAGAATTCCTCTCCGTCGCAATCGACTGATAAGGTTCCCATAAGGTTGGCCGCATTGCCACGTTGAAAACTACATTGCAATTCTGAATGTAGTGATTGTACTGTCAAAAACGGTCAAAAACGGTCATTTACTGTCAAAAAGGGTCATAAACAGTCACTTTGATCTTGAGTGCTTTTTGATATTTATTTTGAACTAGCTGACCCTCGCAACTTCGTTTACGTCACGTAATGTGCACGAAAGGAGAGGTACCTAATTCTTCATAAAACTTGTCAAGCACCGTGTGAAACGGCCCTGTTTACCTAATCGTAAAAAAGCTTAAAGATTAAGGCTTATTCTAAAACCGTTCAGTTCGGACTGAATAATTTTACAACAGCCTTAATAATTAAGCTCTTTTATGATTAAACCAACACACCCGTTTAGATTTACCCTCTCATTCAAAGGAACCCTTGAATTATAGGTTCGGCGAAAGTTGAGATGCCTCAAATTTCTAAACTACAAACCCCTCAATCTTGAAACTTGGATCAAAACTTCCTTAAAGCACCTACTCCCTTTTCAATACTAAAAAAAAAATTTGAAATCGCATCACGCGTTGAGAAATTACAACTGAAAAACCATCAACACCAACCAACCTAGAACCTTCCTCGGGCTATAAACTCAAAATGTAGGTACTAAGTATCATTCAAATCGGTTCAGTAGTTTCGGCGTGATACTTATTCGGGATACAGACAGACAGACATGAAAAGTTTAATTTACATTTTCGGCTTCAGTAGGGGAAACTGGGGATACTTGATCCTTACGGGAGACTAGGTACACAAGATTTACAGAACTTGTATAAGCCGTTTCTAGTTTTATAGTGGCAATATCGATTGTATATGGTACCCGAAAACTTTCTAAATATGGTACATCTTTCACATTTGACACTTTGGCAAACGGCGGCCGAGTAAGTAATTGTTGCGGCAGAAAGAAAATTTTGGTGAGTTTTTATTTTGACTAAACATTTATTTAAAATTGGATTTTTAAGTGTGAATGCATTTAAAACGAGCCATTATCTATATTATTAGCCATTCTTTACGTAATAAAGTGGTAATATTATAGACATTTGAAAATATTTTTGTTTATAACGTCAAATAGCTCAGGGTATACTTGGTACACTTTATTATGGGAGATTTGATCCACCTGGCTCAAGTGTCCCCTTCGTTATTTTTTTCAATTCATTGCAGAACAATATGTTAAGAGCCTACAAAACCAGAGAAGGTGTCCGAAAAATTGTGCCAGGATACGAAAATAAAGCTAGTCCATGCCCTTAAAGTTGCACAGCGAGCAATGGAACGAGCTATGCTATGGATGTCTCTGAGGGATAAAATCCGGAACGATGTTCTCCGTAAGAGAACCAGTGTGGTCGACATAGCTCGCAGAAGCATGCGTATTGAAATGGCAGTGGGCTGGCCACATCTCTGTAGGATCCCCCTGTTGATCCCCCAGGATCAGGTCATCAAGACCGGGGGGATCAAGTCTTACGTATATACGGGACACATGGTACGAATTCTTATTATTGATTTTAGTCAAATAACTACTAAATTTAGATATTCATATCTTTGGCTCTTACAGCAAATTATAAGCAAATAAATTTCACGTATTTTAGTAGGTACCAACGGTTTTTTAAACGGATACTCAATATAGAAATTAGGGATAAAAAACAAAAGGGGGGATCAAGTGCCCTCACAAGGGCAAAATCTACGAGGAAATAGGAGTTGGCCTATGGAGGTCAACTTACCCCAGGCGAATAGTCAACCTACCCCAAGCATGGGGTAGGTTGACCAGTTTTTCTTATTGTATAAGATCTAGCCTGTACGCTATATTATAATAAATTAAGTGCTTTTTGCTATATTTTTTCAAAGCTTATTAATTAACCTATGAAATAAACCTGTTTTTGAATTAATATTCTATAAAGAAATAAAAATATAAGCCTTTAAGCTGAAACCTAGTCAACCAGCCCCGGTCTCCCCTACCAACGGTTTTTTAAACGGATACTCAATATAGAAATTAGGGATAAAAAACAAAAGGGGGGATCAAGTGTCCCCAGTTTCCCATATCGATTAGAGAACGCCCTCTAATTAAAATTTTCAAAATATCTTCCATGTACAGACTCCCGACCCTCTACAGTTTTATTATAAGATAAAAATTTGACAAGTAGAATCACAATGGTTTACAATTAAAATTATAGCATTATGGGATCATCGTTTTCCATGCCGTCGTCTTCAAAATTACGGGAGTGCTCCGTGGTGTTAATAAATTCGAGGTTATCATATTATTCTACAGAGTCTTCAAGTTAATTTTGATTTACCTAGTAGGTAATGTCAATGTCAACACTAGAAATAAAAATAACCTTGCTGTTTTTCATAGCAGATTGCACAAAACCAGCAATTCTTTCATGGGTAACTGTATACGCTTTTACAACAGGCTTCCAGACGAAATTAAAAGTATGTCCCTTAATAAGTTTAAAAGATCTGTTAAAAGTAAATTGTACTGCAGGGGCTACTATACAATAATGATTATTTGTTGGATAAGGAAGCCTGGAAATGACCTGCTCATCTGGATTCTCAAAAAAATTGTTAAAATGCCTAGTTTTTAGATTCTTTAAAATTGTAAATAGAGCAAAAAAAAGAACAACCCGCTGAGTTTCTTGCCAGTTCTTCTCAGGTGGGTCGCTTTGTGAACTGGTGGTAGAGTTTTGTTTTATATTCTGGACGTTTTACAAGCGCATCTGTATAATGCCTATGTGAAATAAATATAATTTTGATTTTGATTTTTGATTTTGGTAGTCATTTACGGCGCTAATCACGTGACATAGACATCATAAAAACGTACTCCTTCATGAAAGCAGAATAACAATTTTGTTTTTATTTTTAATAGCTGACCCTCGCAACTTCGTTTCCCGTCTACGGCGTGGACTGAATTATTTTACAATATCCATAATCTTTAAGTTCTTTTGTGACTTAGCAAACACACCAGTTTAGAATGACCCTTACATTCAAAGGAATCCTTGAATTATAGGTTTAGCAAAAGTTGAGACATCTCTAATTTCTGAACTACAAAACCTTCAATATTGAAATTTGTGTGTAACAATCATTAAAGTACTACCTTTCCAATACTAAAAAATATTTGAAATTGGATTATGCGTTAAGAAATTACAGTTCAAAAACGATTTTAACTTTCATCCCCTCTCCGGCAGGAACCGCGCAAAATATCGGGATCAAAAGTATCGTAGAACCTTCCTCGGAAAATAAGCTCGGAATGTATCAAGTATCATTCAAATTGGTTTAGTAGTTTCGGCGTGATACTTATTCGGGATACAGACAGACAGACAGACAGACAGACATGAAAAGTTTAAATTACATTTTCGGCTTCAGTATCGATTAGAGAACGCCTTACAATTCAAATTTTCAAAATATCTTCCATATACAGACTCTTGTCCCTCAACAGATTTATTATATGTATAGATTAGTAATTTCGGGTAATATGGCCTGGTCGGTCAATATGGCCTACTGCGATTTCTCTGAAATGAATGAACACTTGCGAACGCTTGACTCGGCATAGCAACGCACCCCTTCCCCTCACTTCCTCAGTCAACTCGCGCGAGACGAAGTGTGCATGTGCGTCCCGTGCGGGCGCTCGAAAATTACGTAAAGTGATCAAATTTTTTGGTAAGTTTTACTCATTATATTTCTTGAAATTGTAGTTTTTTTTACATTGGTACTACACAGGTTTGTAGATTAGCTATTCATGGGTAGTATTGTCATAGATTTTAAACATATTTCTTGCTAATTTTTAGGCTAGACATTTACCTATTAAAAACGTTCCTGCGGCCAATATGGCTCACCAGATGAATGGCTAAAATGGTACCAGGCCATATTGTCCACATAATTTTATATTGTTTCTAATATGTTGTTTTTTTAGACAATGGCTTCGCGGAAACCACATTCACAAATAAAATGACAAATATGCTCTGCAAAGTAACACAAAGTTTATTAGTGACTGTTATATTTCTGGAGGGCAATATAGCTCACCTGATTTGTGGCTAATATGGCCCCAGGCCATATTGCCCTTCCATTGTTAAAATTTGACAATTGTTGAAGGTTCATATTTTGTTTTTTGTAAATTATTTCTTAGTGTTGATTGTTTTGAAATTCTTATTATTTATTCTTTATAAGTTCTAAGACTGAATTGTAAAATAAAAACTGATCGATCTCAAAACAAATTTGTTTTATTCCCAAAAAGGCTTATGGCGTGCCATATTACCCGAACTTACTCTACTGAAATAGTGCCCCCTGTCGGGAAAAATTGGCATATTTAGTCACTTTAATAGTTAGAATTAATAGTACGTTTAAGTCAAATTGATTGAATTTGACAATAAATGACCGGTCAAATACGGTTTTTGACAATCGTGACTGGTCAGATTCAGTAATTTTACATCTCTCCAAAATAGTGCCTACATTGGGCGACGGAATAACATGCAGTCAGACGAGAGTAACGCGAGACGGGAATAAAATATAAGTACGTATTCTCTCTCTCTTATGTGACGCAAACGAAGTTGCGCTGATCTGCTAGTATATATTAATTAATATACTGTTTGTAGCGCCTCTGGTGTATGAGTCATGGCTTCATCTCGAGTAATCACGACCTTTATCAATATCGAGTTTAACTGCTTAGTTTTAATCTTATATTCTTTTCCGTATCCGTATGTACAACATACAGATTTATTTATATGTTTATATAATTTAACACATCCGATGTGATATCCGTATCCGGGTCCATAGCGATAGCTTGAAACCGGTTCTGTTTTACGAAACTCAAAATACTGCATAAGAAAAATATAAGATGCACTAATAAATCTAACTAATGCTAACTAATACTAATGCTAAAAAATGCAATTAAATTATAATTTGACTGCCTTGTTGGTCTAGTGGTCGAAATGTGCGACTGCGGATCACGAGGTCGTGGGTTCGATTCCCACCGGAGACAAAAAATTGTGTGATCCATAAATGTTTGTCTCAAGAGTCTTGGTGTTTCTATGTATGTTATGTATGTATTTAATACTAGTACTAGATTCGTCATGTCTGTCTGTCTGTACGTCCGTATCTCACAGCCACTTTTCTACGAAACTAAAAGGCCTATGCTATTGAAACTTGGTAAGTAGATGTATTCTGTGAACCGCTTTAAGATTTTCATATAAAACTAGAAAAAAAGCAAGAAATTTTGGGGGTCCCCAAACTCAGAACTGAAACTCAATTTCTATTACGGACTCCGCTATACTCGTAACGATGATTTTCGATACATGTCATGTCCGCTTTGGCGGAAGGACATGTAAGAAAATCGTCGTTACGAGTATAGCGAAGTCCGTAATGGGTCCGACTCGCTCGCAGTGGAAAGCGGGCATTACATTATGTTACTTGTTGCTACGGAACCCTTCATGAGCGAGTCCAACTCGCACTTGGCCGGTTTTTTATTCTCTCTTTTATTCGTAGTGTTGTTTTCTACTGTAAACTGTCAGGTCAGCCACTATCATTCGGGAACAGTTAGTATAAATATGTATAATTAAATAATTATGCATGTAAGTACAGCCACACCATGTCATACCGGTAAAGATTATATTATATTATTTATTTTATAGTAGCAGTATATACCAGTACATAATTAAATTATAATATACCGTCAGTATACTTCAGAAGAATTGAATGACTCAATTGTAGCTTATGTTATAACCAGTATCGTTTACATAAAGCCACAATTAAATAATGCAATTTAAACGCCGTAACTCATAATAAGTACGTGTGAAAAAGACGGGTAAACCCAGCTAGAATAAGAATTATATTATTAAAGAAAAAATCTAGTAGCGATTTTAATAGAGACGACTGCATTCAACATCCCTATCCATATAGTAATACTACAGATTATATAATATACCACAGATTGTATAATGTTTATGAAAACCGCAAATTTTATAACATTTTTTTTGCTGGTCTACACTCCTATTTGTCGTAGCGTGATTGGTGATGTTGTATAACTATAGACTATAGAGTGTATTTTTTATTTTATCAGCCTTAATCAATAAATGGATCATTGAATTCAAACATTTTTGAATCCCGAGCCCAACCTACCACATAATAATATTACGTGCAACAGAAAACACTGTGGTTAAATGTGGATGTATATGTATATATTCCTCTGCCTACCCCTTCAGGGAATCTGCGTGACTGTAATGTAAAATGTTTGGAAGAACTACAGAACATTTCATGAATTAAACATTTAGTCAATACTCAGATCAGCTGATTCATGAACAAAATTAATTCAAAAGGTCATGAATGACGAAGAATGAGAATTAACTATACTTACATATCTATATCTATACTAATATTATAAAGAGGAAAGATTTGTTTTTTTGTTTGTTTGTTTGTAACGAATAGGCTCCGGAACTACTAGACCGATTTGAAAAATTCTTTCGCCGCTGTTGGAAAGCTACACTCTTCGCGGTTAACATAGGCTATATTTTATTCCCGTATTCCCACGGGAACGGGAACTACGCGGGTGAAACCGCGTGATGTCCGCTAGTCTATACAAATATATAAAATATATATTACTAGTCTATAAAAACAAACGAACAAACAAACAAAAAAACAATCTTTCCTCTTTATAATATTATAAAGAGGAAAGATTGTTTTTTTGTTTGTTTGTTCGTTTGTTTGTAACGAATAGGCTCCGGAACTAGTGGACCGATTTGAAAAATTATTTTACTGTTGGGAAGCTACACTCTTTGCGGTGAACATAGGCTATATTTTATTCCCGCATACCCACGGGAACGGGAACTACGCGGGTGAAACCGCGTGACGTCCGCTAGTAAGTAAAACTGTTGAGGGTCGAGACTGTACATGGAAGATATTTTGAAAATTTCAATTGTATGGCGTTCTCTAATCGATACTGAAGCCGAAAATGTAATTGAAATTTTTCATGTCTGTCTGTATCCCGAATAAGTATCACGCCGACACTAATGAATCAATTTAAATGATCCTTCACACAATCTGAGCTTAGGAACTTAGGAAAAGAAAGAAAGAAAAATATTTATTCTGTTCTCAGCAAGGACACATAATAGGTACAAGTAAATATATAATACATGAAACTTAAAGATATTAACATGATAAGGTTCGAGGACTTTTAATTCCGATATTTTATGCGGTTCCCTCAGGCAGGAGAGGAGATAAAAGATAAAATGGTTTTTAAGCTGTAATTTCTCACCGCGTGGTCCGATTTCAAATATTATTAAATTTTTGGTACCAGAATGGTACTTTAAGCATTGTTTCACATAAGTTTGAACATTCAGGGTTTTGTAAGTAAAATAATTCAGTGAATTGTTTTAGAATAGCTCTTTTATGATTAAGCAAACAGGGCCGTTTCACACTCTGATTAAGTCTGATGAAGAAGTACTTCTCCTTTCGTACACCTTATGTGACGTAAAGAAAGTTGCGAGGGTCAGCTAGTTTAAATAATATATGTACAAGTTTCTAGTCATCATGACCAATGATAGCTAGCTTTTGGCGGCGGTTTTACTCGTGTTAGTATTAATTTAGCAGTCTGAACCCCGGATATGAGTTACTAGCGGCTAAACGGGTTGGTTGAATTTTGATTTAGATAAAAGTCACCCAGCTGAGGGCAGCCAAAGATGCTTACCGAATTCTGAGGCTGCGGGACTACAAACACTTCACACCTGCAGTATTACCAAAGATAATAATATTACACACAGATAGGCAACTTGCTGCCCCCCACTGAGCTCGCTTCCCACTTCCGCCACAGCTTGGGGGTTTTTGAGGGGACAGTGCTATTTAACCTTAGTGGTCACACACATACATTCAAGCTCTGTACAATCATATCGTGTTTATTAGTACAGGTGAGAAATTTGCAAACGAATCCTTTTCTTTTTGAGAAATTTGCAAAAGGATTCGTTTCAGTAGTATGATACGATTGCACCACCTACATAGCTCTCACCCAATCACCTATAAATAGGTACATGAAATCTGTAACGGTACTCTTACAGCGATTCCCTTGAAGAATTCAATTCGTCACTCCTTCGTAACGTTTAGTTGAGGTTATACTTGACTACTCCATTTGAAAATCTGACCATCTGAAAATCGCGCGAGCATTCCGATGTTTTGTGGGTTCCTTTCCCTATCCCCTCTTTTATTATTTATCGTTCTATGAAGGATTTTCATTATGTAATGCATTATTATACTAAAATTATTATTAGCTGACTGTCTTTTTGTTTCTTCGCCCTATCTCCGCAGTGAATGGAACCTACTCTAACGGAACCGTCATTCTCATTATTATCAACAGTCGTAATTTTGTGACTCTACCGGGGGTTCGGAAATGCTACAGACTGAGAAGAACACCCCAAGAAACTCAGTCCGGTCCCTCTTATTCATCTTAGTATCTAATACAGTTTTTTTTTAATGTAGAAAGGAGCAATTCGTGTCACTGCCAGGCAGTCTTGTCTTCTAGAAAGTCTTTAATGCTATAATAAGCTTTCTGGCACAATTTAAGTTTTACTAGTTTTTTAAATTTATTAACTGACAAACCTGTTATGGCTGTCGGCAATGTATTGTACATTCGAATACAATTGCCCGCAAAAGAATTGCTTATTTTATTAAGCCTAAATCTAGGTACAGCCAATTTATTCTTATTTCTTAAGTTTAGGTTATGGATATCACTATTTTTAATAAATTTACTGTTATTTTTATGAGTATATAATAAGTTTTCATATATGTACTGTGAATACACAGTAAGGATGTTGATATCCTTAAACTTTTCTCTTAATGACTCCCGAAACCCCATACCATAGATAGCCCGGACAGCCCTTTTTTGCAACACAAAGATACATTCGATGTCGGCAGCGTTACCCCATAATAGTATGCCATAGGTCATGACACTGTGGAAATAGCTAAAGTAGACAAGACGCGCTGTTCTAATGTCTGTCAGTTGTCGGATCTTTTTAACGGCATAGGCTGCAGAGCTCAGTCTGCCCGAGACTTTCTCGATATGAGGCCCCCACTGCAAGTTGGAGTCTAACTTTATGCCCAGAAAGACAGTTTCATCGACCAATTCTACTTGATCATCCCTAATCCTAATACTAGTGTTAACGAGCCTAACATTGGGCAAGGTGAATCTAATACATTTTGTTTTAGTTTCGTTTAACAATAAATTTATTAGCGTTAAACCAGTGGACTACCCTAGAGAGGGCATTGTTTACTTCGTCAAGATCGCGTTGTCCACGTTCAACTTTAAATATTAAAGATGTGTCATCAGCAAACAAAACTACCTCGTGATCGTCTCTTATAAGGTGAGGGAGATCATTTATGTACACTAAAAATAGAAAAGGTCCCAGAATTGAACCCTGAGGCACCCCCATTGTTACAGCAGAACCATTTGACTGTTTACCATTTATAACTACTCTCTGTACTCTATCTCTAAGGTAAGAGCTAATTAAATCCAAGGCCGTCCCCCGGATTCCATAATAATCAAGTTTTTTAATTAAAGTCTGATGCTGGACGCAATCGAAGGCCTTAGATAAGTCGCAGAATACACCATAAACATCATACGACTCCTCCCAGGCCTCATATATACACTCTAACAATTTGATTCCAGCATCCGTGGTAGACCGACCGCGCGTGAAACCGAATTGTTTAGTATGGAATAGTTTATTTGTATTAAAATGATTTTGCATTTGATTAAGCATTACCTTTTCAAAGATTTTACTAAACGTGGGTAGTACAGAAATAGGACGAAAATTGGACGGATCTGAGGTGCTACCCGATTTAAACAGAGGAGTTATTTTACTAAACTTCATTAAGTCAGGAAACACACCACTATCAACACAATTATTAAATATTATTGATAATTCAGGGGCAACCATTTCAATTAACGAATTAACTAAATGTACAGAAATTCCCCAGAGGTCAGCAGTTTTCTTAATGTTTAAAGATTTAAAAGTTTTTATGACAGTGTGTATACTAATTTTACTGAATTTGAATATTTCATTACAACAAGGAACATTTGCTTTTAACAAGGATTCTGCTATTGGGGTAGAAGAACCTAGGGCTCTGGTCAAATCTACTGGAATTCGAGAAAAAAATTGTTCAAATTCGTTAGCGACTTCGGCATCTTTTGTAATTATGTTACCATTTACTTTAAGTTTAAAATTATTATCATTCGATTTTGCTTGGCCTCTTTCTGCGTTAATTATTTTCCAAGTAGATTTAACTTTGTCTACACTATTGAGAATTTTATTACTTATATACTTTCTTTCGGCTGCTAAGCAGTCTGCTTTAAACTTTTTTGAATAAGTTTTAACATAATTTAGAAATTCATCTGTTCTATTAAGCTGTCTTTCTGAGTATAGTTCATACAGTTTTTGTCTACTTTTATGTATATCCTCAGTGGCCCATTCACTGAAGGCTGGCCTATCACCGATTGTGACTTCCTTAGACTTGAATACGGAGTTGAACTCATTGTAAAAGGAATCAAAAAATAACTTATACATTACATTTGGATCTAAGCCAGTGTCTAAAAATGGAAGTTTATTGCAAAGTCCAACTCGCATACGTTCCAAGCGGTCACTAGTTACTGGTCTACATAATATTTTACGTCTTTTAACTTTTTCTCTTGTGATCTTGAAAGATGCTATTTGCCCAGTATGATCTGATTTTATCTTATTTATAATACTCTTACTTTCTGGCAACATATCACTGTATATATTGTCCAGACAAGTAGCTGTTGTATCACAATATCTAGTAGGCTCTAAAAATAAATTAGTGAGATTGTGTGATTTAAATAAATTTAAGATATCATTGGTCTGACATATAATTTGAAATACAGAACATACAAAGCATACCAATCATTTTGCGTTTCATAATATAAAACATACAAAGTTGCCTTTTTAGGTCCTCAGAAGTTCAAAGTTTTTTTAACGTGAAGAAAATCCTTCATGGATGTTATACCGGAATCCCATCAATTAAAAACCAAACGTATCCTACCTAAAACAGCCTACGTAACGGTTAGGAACCCCGGGTAAGCCCTCGGAAGGATATACCAGGACTTACAGCAGACCTACGGCTACCACTGCAGCCTCATCTAGGGGGGTTCGCGTGCTATCCCGCGTCTTTGGGGGGTTGTTCGAGTGTTATTCCGCTTCTTTAGGGTGGGGGGAGGGAAGTTTGTGAGTCCCTCAAGTCATGTCGTCTTGGACGTGCTTCTGTAAGGACGGTGAGCAGCCCCCTCACCAGGGTAGGTGACCTTTTAATACGATCTGATGTCTAGTGCCTATCCTTGCTATCTGTTAAGGTCAGTTTACACCTGATTAAAACTACATATTAAGTGCGAGGTTATTACAATACTCCGATTTATAAACGTGATGAAATGTCCAAGGATATGAGTTACGAAACTTGACATTATCGTTATAATAACGTAATATTATCGATTAGCCAGACTTAATAAATGTCTTATATGCATAAACAGGTTAATTGCTAAATCGCTGCGATTGTTTACTATTTGATAACTTAATATACAATCACGTCTATATCCCCGAGGAGGTTGGGCAGAGGTGAGTTATACACGCAAACTTTTGGCTAATGTCGTCACCGGATTCTTACGACTAAACTTTTTGGTTAAGGGCCATACCATAGTATTACTCTGACCGTACCGAGCTGATCCAAATTATCAACTTGTCGTGTGGTTCTATATCAGAGAAAACCTATAGGCTGTAACTGTTCTGTAATTCGATCCAAAATCCCTATAGATGTTAGACACCCTCAAATTAGTGCTGCGTGGTCCTTTGCTCAGAGGTGTCGGCGTAACCTATTACCGAATTCAGGTAGGGGGCGTCAGCATCGGCATCGAGGCTTTGATGATGTATCTGGGGGCTCGTACCTACACCACCACATTCGAAGTTTGGTCCCAAAACTGAGGGGGCCGCAGTCTGCAGCGATTGTCTTCGCCCAAACTATCGGTTTCCAAGACCGAAGGCCTGAGGACGAAGCGGGACGGGGTGCTGCTTATCGTCCTTTCAGAAGCAGGCCCAAGACAGTATGACGTGATAGTTTCACGCACGCCACACGCCCCAAGAAGCGGGATAACACACGAACAACCCTCAAAGACGCGGGATAGCACCCGAACCCCCTAGATGAGGCCGCAGTGGTTGCCAAGGTCTGTTGGGAATCCTGGGATCATCCTTCTATGGGATTACCCGGGGCTCCCAACCGCAGGCATTAGGTAGGGAACGAATGGATTTAGTCGGTTAGGAGTCCGACATAGCATCCATGTAGGATTTAATCACGTCAAAAAAAAGAGTCTTACTGCCTGGATGACTGTATGTTTGTTACTCTTTTACACTCTAACGGCTGAACGCATCTGGGTAAAATTTGGTACAGGGTTAGATTCCACGCAAGCTGCCCTCGTGCGCCATCTAGTACATAATAAGTATGTAGTTATATGCCAATAGTAATTAGAATGATTAAGGTGCGGTCACATTATAAGTAATTGTGGTTTAGTCAATTACTACGGAGAACATCTAGTGCAGTGTTTTCCATAGTTGATTTTCATAATTCTAGACAATTAGTTTTTACTCTACTCAATCGAATTGTAATTCGATACGAACAAAATTATGACCATTTTTGTTTTCTTTTTGTATATAATTGACACCTTTTGTTTTTATAGTTTGAGCTTACGTATATCTTACTTTTTTTTTGTTTTACGCGAAGGAAAATCAGTTAAACTTTGAGTAATTTTCACAGACAATACAACCTCAAAGTAAACTCCGCTATGAGAAAGTAATCGCTCTAAATATCGGTGGATGGGGGGAGAGCGTGGTAATATTTTATCAGCTGCAACCTAAAATAATTCCTTCTAATTCTATCTTTCCTGCTACTGATCCTAGACTAGATGACAGGTACTGAGATATCACATAAAACCTGTTTAACAAATACGATTATAGTCTTTTCCTGGACAGCTCAGCAATCATGTAAACATGTCATGTGTTGACAGAAGTTGTCTATGATCATAGTGTTGTAACTATACTGATTCTATGTATGTAAATAATCATTGAGTTATATCTAGTTCACCGTACATTCATTTACTTCGGTATATCAATCGCCAAATTCATTAAATCATGAAATTCGGTATATCAATATATATTATGTGCAATAATTTTTTTATATTAATTTAATTAAAGGATCTTTAAAAAAAAGAAACTTTTAGAAAATTTTATAGTACATATAATCATTTATTTACAATAATATATTACTTTAGGACTGAATATTTTAACCATCCACCGTCAACCGTACCCAGTCTACCCTCAAGAATTTTTTTTTTCTTTTTATTCATATTTAAATGTTTATGGCGTTCGAAACATTACATTATCTTTTTGGCAGCTCGCTGATGAACGTTAGCCTCTTTAAATTTACTCCTCCACACGGTACTAAGCCTAACCGGATCCTTCTGACTATTTCTGGGTCGCACAAATACTTATTTAGTCCCAATTTTTTAAAAGTACTTCTGCGAAGAGTAGGCCTCGCGAGCGCCCAGGAAAAAACAACCTGTGAGGAATTATATCCCTTATGATCCCATCATATATAACGGGGACCTTTTTCTCCCTTATTTTCCGCCCTATTAAAAAAACTTTCGACAAAAGTTGTATTTTTATCTTTTCGTAGATCAATGATTTTAAATAAAAGAACATGTGTGCCAAGTTTGGAGAAAATTGGTTAACAAATGCGTCTTCTAGACCGAAACTGACATGTACACACACATACGGACGAAAGCAAAATCGTCTATACTGTGGAATCGAAGACCCAAACTCAAAGTGCCTTTTTACACTTACCGGTTGCCGGGTAGCCGGTGCCGGGTAACCGGCGGTGAAATGCAAGCGGTTGCCGGGCAAATCACGCCGGTACGTGTGAAAGCTATAGTACACGGCCATACACCCACCCTACCCGGCACCCGGCAACCGGTACTTGTGAAAAGGGGCAAAGACTCGTATCTCCATATATTCAATATACTTTGTGGACTAGCACTCTTCGCTCTCTGGGTCAATAAGTTGTATTATTAAAGTAAGTACATTTTTTCGAACTGACAGATTGATAAAACAATGAGCTCCTTTTAAAATCAATTGGCCAGTACAACAGTTTTACAACACTATGGCAAAGACAAACAAGTCTGAGAAAAAATAATTTAATGACAAGCAAAAATGACAGTCTTAAATTTTTACCATCCGAGTATTTTTCATGAAATTATTCTATAATCTAAAGGTTTATTAGTGTCGAAATGTCCGCATAAATCTAACTAGAGTTCCTTGAAACGTCTATGATCAGGATTGATAATTAAATGTAAGTAATTATGGAGTAGTCGAGATCCAATTTCTTTGTTTACTATATTATTTAGGTCTGTTGAATTCCACTATACTAACAAGAATTGATATTTATACTTAACTAGCTGAACCCGCAACTTCGTTTACGTCACATAAGGTACACCTTATGTGATGTAAACGAAGTTGCGGGTTCAGCTAGTTTTTTCATACATGAAAGGAGAGGTGGCGTGTTGGCTTAATCATAAAAGAGCTTAATGATTAAGGCTATTTGAAAACAATTCAGTCCGCGCCGAAGGCGTGGATTTAGATTTACCCATTTTTAGATGCATGTGTCCATGTACGATTCTTTAAAGTGATATATAGGTATAAGTCTTTTTCTGGACAGCTCAGCAATCATGTAAACATGTCATGTGTTGACAGAAGTTGTCTATGATCATAGTGTTGTAACTATACTGATTCTATGTATGTAAATAATCATTGAGTTATATCTAGTTCACCGTACATTCATTTACTTCGGTATATCAATCGCCAAATTCATCAAATCATGAAATTCGGTATATCAATATATATTATGTGCAATAATTTTTTTATATTAATTTAATTAAAGGATCTTTAAAAAAAGAAACTTTTAGAAAATTTAATAGTACATTAGGAGGAAGGGCCTAACGGTACTCCGTTCGTTGAGCAGCCCGCCTGGGGCAGTACCTCCGCCCTGCAGAAGACCGCGGTAATAGTAGCCTGACTCCGGTTGGGTTATGTTCTCCGTCGGTTAGCAGGGATCCAGAGCTCATTGGGGTGACATTGTGCCGGTGACGGTGAGACCAGAGGCTTATCTGTCTCCATTGGCAGATCGAGGCGCGGAATATTGGTACGGCGGTCAGGGAGACCCGGTGAAACGGTTGACCGCTGACCGCCCGCAGGCTGTACGGGACCCGAACCTGGGGATTACTTAATCTCCGCCCCAGGAGGCTGAACCAGCAGCCTGTGTAAAGTCCCTGGTGCTGTGGTCGTGCCGGAGGAGGATACCGGAGTGGACGCGGCTACTGCATCGGGGGGGGACCGGGGGCCCTTCCGTACGCCGTGCCAATCTACCGCACTACCTCTGTCTGCCTTCGGTGAATTCGAGCCTCGCCTAGTCTCCTGCGCCACCGGCACAAAAGCGCCCCCTTCACCTTCTTAATTCCCCATATTTTTAAGAACTATGGCTAAAACAAAGAGAGAGAAAAAGGTTTCCACAGCGGCATCGTCGTCCACACTTCGAGTGGACTTTTGCAACATCAGAGGTATGCGCACGAACATCAACGTAGTCCACCACCATCTTGAAACTGCGAAGCCGACCCTTTTTTTCTTAACGGAGACGCAGATCTTACGTCCGGGCGATACATCTTGCTTAATGTACCCTGGCTACAAGCTTGAGTACCACTTTAGGCAGAAAGCCGGGGTATGTATGTACGTCCGGGATGATGTCTGCTGTCGTCGTCTTTCAAGCCTCGAAGACAGGGACCTGTCTACGTTATGGGCACGCTTGGATCACGGGGGCCACACTCGGATCTACGCGTGCGTGTATAGGTCTCACAGCGGTGGTAACACGGACACAGTTCGCCTTTTTGTCCACCTGCAACAAGCGACTGACAAGGTGATTGAGCTGTATCCCTCTGCGGAGATAGTGATTCTGGGGGATTTCAACGGACATCATGTTGACTGGTTGGGCTCCCGGACCACCGACTTTGCGGGGAAAGCTGCTCACGAATTTGCCCTGACCTATGGGTTCTCTCAACTGGTTAAATCCCACACAAGGATACCAGACAAGGAGAACGAGCATAGTGCATTGCTGGACCTCCTGCTGACAACGCGTCCGGATGGATACAACGTCTCAGTGGATGCTCCGCTCGGATCGTCGGACCACTGTGTCGTTCGGGCGTATGTGCCTCTCGCAAGGCCTGAACCACCGCGGCCCAAGGAGTGGCGACACGTATGGCACTATAAGTCAGCAGACTGGGATGGACTGCGAGAGTTTTTCGCGTCGTACCCATGGAGGCGGCTTTGTTTTGCCTCAGAGGATCTGGATTCTTGCGCTGCAGCAGTCGCTTCGGGGATCTTGGAGGGCATGGAATGTTACATTCCTAACCGTTGGATCCCTGTAGGAGCAAAAAAGCGACCGTGGTTCAATCGGCTCTGCAGAGAAACTTTGATGTTGAAAGAATCTGCTTACAGGGCTTGGACCACGGCTCGTGCAAATTCAGATCCAAACATCTCTGAGGTGAAACGCAAATTAAATGCCGCCTCGAGAGCCAGCAAAAGAGCAATTGTCAGGGCTAAGTTCGATTTCGTCGGCAGAATTGGTGAACGGCTAGCAGGCTACCCTTCAGGGAGTCGCGAATTCTGGTCGCTTGCCAAAGCTGCCGAGGGTAATTTCTGTCGGTCAGGTTTACCACCTTTACTTAAACCCGACGGTAATTTGGCCCAGAGCGCTAAGGAGAAAGCCGACCTTTTGGGTTTTCTCTTTGCCTCTAACTCGACCATGAGCGACGGGGGTGCTTTGCCGCCTGATATTCCGTGGTGTGGAACTTCCATGCCGGAAGTAAAATTTACACAGCGGAATGTCCGACGTGAGCTTCGATCTCTGGACGTTCATAAGTCGAGTGGGCCGGATGGTATACCCGCGGTGGTACTGAAGCAGTGTGGTCCAGAGTTGTGTCCGGTACTTACACGTCTTTTCACGCTTTCATATTCCAAGCAACAAGTCCCGGCGTCGTGGAAGATCGCGTATGTGCATCCTGTGCCCAAGAAGGGTGACAGGACCGACCCGGCCAATTATAGGCCTATAGCCGTCACCTCCCTTATATCTAAGGTGATGGAGCGTGTAATTAATACACAGCTCCTGAGGTACCTAGAGGAACACGACCTGCTCAGTGACCGGCAGTACGGTTTCCGTCACGGTCGCTCGACGGGCGATCTTCTGGTGTGCCTCACACACCGATGGGCGACGGCTATCGAGAGTAAGGGCGAGGCTCTAGCAGTAAGCCTTGACATCTCTAAGGCCTTTGACCGGGTCTGGCACCGTGGTCTTCTTACGAAATTGCCCTCATATGGACTGCCCGAGAGATTATGCGGATGGGTGTCTAGCTTCCTGGCCGGTAGAAGCATCAAGGCCGTCGTTGACGGCAGCTGTTCAGACTGCATGGCCATAAACGCTGGAGTACCGCAAGGCTCAGTGTTGTCCCCTACTCTGTTTCTGCTGCATATCAATGACATGTTGTCTATTGACGGCATTCATTGTTATGCGGACGACAGTACGGGGGACACTTGTTACACGGGCCGCCCCGGTATCTCTCGGGACACAGTGAAGGAAAATCGTGAACAGCTTGTGTCTGAAATCGAGGCTACTCTTACTAGAGTGTCCGATTGGGGTGGACAAAATCTTGTCCAGTTCAACCCTTCCAAGACACAAGCGTGTTTTTTCACCGCTAAACAAACCCCAATTACTGTAGCGCCGCTATTTCAGGGCACATCTCTTTCCATCTCCAAAAGTATAGGGATCCTTGGCGTTGACATCTCCAGTGACGTTCAGTTCCGTAGTCATTTGGAGGACAAGGCTAAGCTGGCGTCCAAGAAGCTAGGTGTGCTCAACAGGGCGCGGCGGTACTTCACTGCTGCGCAAACACTGCTTCTGTATAAGTCGCAAGTGCGGCCGCACATGGAGTACTGCTGTCACCTTTGGGCGGGGGCACCTGAATATCAGCTTCGTCCATTTGACTCGGTGCAAAGACGCGCTATAAGAGTTGTCAACGATCCTATACTTACAAGTGGTGTGGAACCTCTTCGCGACAGGAGAGACTTTGCCTCCTTATGCGTGTTCTACCGACTGTACAATGGTATGTGCTCTGAGGAATTGTTTGATATGATGCCCACGGCTACGTTCTATCACCGCACCGCTCGCCACAGACAGGGAGTTCATCCTCACACTCTGCGTCCGGAGCGTTCCAGCACGGTTAGATCCGATAGGGGTTTTCTTCCGCGCACGCTTAGGTTGTGGAATGATCTCCCTGCCTCGGTTTTCCCAATCGCCTACAGTATGGGGTTCTTCAAAAGGGGTCTTAGAAGGTTTTTGCAGGGTCGGCAGCGCGAGTGTGGCGCCTCTGGTGTTGCAAACGTTCATAGGCTGCGGTGACCACCGGTCCTTCTGGTGGGCCGTATGCTTGTCTGCCACCTTAGTGGTATAAAAAAAAAAAAAAAAAAAAAAAATCATTTATTTACAATAATATATTTTTTTTTTTTTTGTTGACGCGGGGAACGCATTTACGCGCCTTCATCCCAGCTGCGGGGGCAGCTGGGATGGTGTGTGGGACTCCCGGCCCGGTCCGGAATGGACCGTCCTACCCACTAAACCCCGCGGTGTTCCTCCTCACCCTTTAGCCGGGCCGAGGGATATCAAAAGATTGTTCACGTCGACCCGGCTAGGGGCGCCCCGTTTATTCGGGGCTCTCCTCGGGGGAGCCAGATGGGCGGCTCCCCAAAGCTCCCTAAGGAGCTGAAGTCCACGCCTGCACCGCTCTCGAGCGCCCCTCTGTAATAGAGGAGACAGAGAGCGGCTGGCGCAGGCGTGCGCTAATGGGCACCCCTGGAACACGGAAAAGGTGCCCACCGCCATGTGACCGTTGGTGGGCGGGGTCCCCCGACCTTACGCCCACGGTCAAGAAACAATCGGGGGCGCGCAGTAACTCCTCACCGCGGCGCCCCCGAACTGCACGGTAGAGCGGGAGCATTATCGGTTACTCCCGCTCCCCCGCACAGTGCACCTCCCGCTTTGCCGCCATCACCTCGTCAACTGGCGAGGCGACAGCGGCCCAGCACTGTTGCCGCCGGTCGCGCCGTTATTCACGGCCGGCAGCCCGAACTGCATGGCAGGGCGGGAGCATCTACCCAAACTCCCGCCCCCCACGCAGTGCCTCTCCCACTTCGCCGCCATCGTCTCGCCAGCAAGGTGGCGAAGCGACGGCGACCCATCATTGCTGCTGCCGGCCGTGAATAACGGCACGGCCGGCAGCAACACACACCACCGAGCAACCCACAGGTGGGTTACTCCCGCCTCGGCCGGAATTAGCCAGAGTAGCACAACTCCCCCACAGAGGAAGGGGAGTGGTCGCTACTCCGTTGCCCAGGATGCACCACGAGGAGGATCCGACCCATTGGGGTCCTTAAGATGTTAGTAGGACCCCGCATCCCTTACAATAATATATTACTTTAGGACTGAATATTTTAACCATCCACCGTCAACCGTACCCAGTCTACCCTAAAGAATCATTTTTTTTTCTTTTTATTCATATTTAAATGTTTATGGCGTTCGAAACATTAGATTATCTTTTTGGCAGCTCGCTGATGAACGTTAGCCTCTTTAAATTTACTCCTCCACACGGTACTAAGCCTAACCGGATCCTTCTGACGATTTCTGGGTCGCACAAATACTTATTTAGTCCCAATTTTTTAAAAGTACTTCTGCGAAGAGAAGGCCTCGCGAGCGCCCAGGAAAAAACAACTTGTGAGGAATTATATCCCTTATGATCCCATCATATATAACGGGGACCTTTTTCTCCCTTATTTTCCGCCCTATTAAAAAAACTTTCGACAAAAGTTGTATTTTTATCTTTTCGTAGATCAATGATTTTAAATCAAAGAACATGTGTGCCAAGTTTGGAGATAATTGGTTAACAAATGCGTCTTCTAGACCGAAACTGACATGTACACACACATACGGACGAAAGCAAAATCGTCTATACTGTGGAATCGAAGACCCAAACTCAAAGTGCCTTTTCACACGTAGCGGTTGCCGGGTAGCCGGTGCCGGGTAACCGGCGCGGCGGCGGCGGTGAATGCAAGCGGTTGGCGGGCAAATCACTCCGGTACGTGTGAAAGCTATAGTACACGGCCATATACCCACCCTACCCGGCACCCGGCAACCGGTACTTGTGAAAAGGGGCAAAGACTCGCATCTCCATATATTCAATATACTCTGTGGACTAGCACTCTTCGCTCTCTGGGTCAATAAGTTATATTATATAAAGGAAGTACATTTTTTCGAACTGACGGATTGATAAAACAATGACCTCCTTTTAAAATCAATTGGCCAGTACAACAGTTTTACAACACTATGGCAAAGACAAACAAGTCTGAGAAAAAATAATTTAATGACAAGCAAAAATGACAGTCTTAAATTTTTACCATCCGAGTATTTTTCATGAAATTATTCTATAATCTAAAGGTTTATTAGTGTCGAAATGTCCGCATAAATCTAACTAGAGTTCCTTGAAACGACTATGATCAGGATTGATAATTAAATGTAAGTAATTATGGAGTAGTCGAGATCCAATTTCTTTGTTTACTATATTTTTTAAGTCTGTTGAATTCCACTATAACTATTTTATTAATAAACCGATTGACATGAAATAAACACTAAATGTTAAGTAGAGCAAACCTCAACACAATAAAGAAAACGCATTGCAATCGGTTAAGCGGTTACTGAGATTAGCGTGCACAAACGTACAGACAAACAGATAGATATACAGACATACAGACAAACAGACAAAAATTCCAAAAACCATTGTTTTGGGTTCTATTGCGTTCATAAAGCCTCCATAAAGCATATAATATTTTTTCTTATTTATCTTCCATGTACAGACAGCGACCTGTTACGATTTTATTATATGTATTGATTAAGACCTTTACACTAAACTATCACTGCTGCTGTTAGATATTTCTTGGAATAATATAAGTAAATCATAAAACGAACGTGTAATTCGGATATTGAGCTTCAAGAGTAAAAATATTACAACTTTTACCCCTTATTGACAAAACCCATGAAGCCTCTTGCCCACGCCCCCATTTCACTATAAGTGAGTGATGTAGTCAAAGTCTGTCGGGAAGCCTGGGGTCCTTTTGAGCTTATGAGGGCTTACCCAGGGCCCCTGATCGTAGGCAGTGGTTAGGCCCATGTAGTGTTAGTCGGTAAAAGATCGGCATGGCATCCATAAAGGATTTCTACAAGTAGAAAAAGATGTTCCTTCATCGTACCCTGAACATACCGCTGACTTGCAAAATATTGCAATGTATTTCCACTGCTCGCTGTTTATCCATGGCCTGTTTGGTTCATTTCAATATATCTCATTCGCCCAAATAATTACTATGAAATTCACGGCCACTAGAGTCGGTTTTGTGAGTCACTGCAAATAGATTGTAACTAGAAACTCATGGGTATTTTATGCTTATGTATAGCGAGCCCTTGAAGGGCTTGGTCATGATACGGATTTGCTAGTCACTGCCCTTCTCTGAAGGCTTACAAATACATTAAATGCCTCACCAGAATGACGAGGACCGCGGGAAGAAAATATGAGATTATGAATTCTGACTGTTTGATGTTAAATCTGATGATGAGTGAGTGATTCTGTAGCTGCTGATGTGTTTCAAATGTGATGATGTGACTCAGAAGGTGTACAGTAATTTTATAGTTGCTTCTAAAGTCTATTTAACTAAGATTTGGAGCCTAGGTTCCATTTTGATAGACTTCTGGAGAAATCTATGGTTACGATTTTGAATTTTAGGGTTTTACCAACCATGTCTCTCGGTCAGTTCTCCTAATCCCATAAGGGCGTATATGTCTTTGCCTCAGCGTCCATTATTCAGCAAGTGCATGACTTGCAGAATTTAGACCCCGAAAAATTCGTGCTCTATATCTTCGTCCAGAATCCATTTCGCTGAACCCACGATCATTGTCGTCCGCGTCGTATCCGACGACGGCGACCTTGGCTATTTCCTGGCGTGTGCTCACAGGTGACTTGAAAATTCGAACTTCGTCTTGAACACACGCTCACAAGTTGCACACTAGAGCCGGCCAGCGCTGTTGTAGGTGTAGCTGCAGGAAGGTTTCGGACGGGCCTTGCGAACTCGGCGCTTGAAGTCCATCTCAAATAGACGAGTGTTTTCAAATAGTTTTATACTAGAGATGCGCCAAATGAATGTTCGGCCGAATATTCGAATTCGGTACATTCGGCAAGTTTTGAATAGTTCGTATTCGGCCGAATATTCGGTTTATTTGCCGAATAATTACCGAATATTAATATTATTATTAACAAAATTAATAATTATTGAATCAATAGGGGTTTTCCCATAATTAACCTCATGGTACAGGGATATCTGGTTTTGCACATAAAAGTAACGTATTCGATGATAAGGCCAATCTGGCATCTAATAAGTTTGGAGTGTTCAACATTGCTTCCCTAAAAATTGCCTGGTTTTCACCGCGAGCAGAGCTGAACCATTATTTAATTCGTTTAACTCGCGAAGTAAATACTTGTTTTCCCACCAATAAAATAAATGGTCGAGATGAAAGGACTGAGTGACAGAAATTGTTGTAATAAGCTAGCTCAGTTCTAGATAGTGGTCCGAGTCATTACGAAGTCCATTTTTATCTATTCTTCTTTAAGATACAATATGCAAGTTGGTATTTTTCTTCACGCTACAAAACACGTGTTCACGCAATACCTACGCTACAAAACAGTCCAAAACTCGCAAGTAAACTAACTCTCTGTGAAAATGAACTGCTCATTTTCCATTTCACATTTTATATTCACCTCACTCATCTCAATCCTAATTTTTATTTTTTAATTCTTCGTTGGTGGAAAACAAATCTCATTTCAATAAAAATGAGCCCATTCAGTTCACAATCTCCCGCTAATTACTCTATCGGCGCGTGCGGCCACACATGGAGTGATGTTGTCATTTTGAGCTGGTGCTCCTGAATACCAGCTTTGCCCGTTCGACTCGGTATAGAGGCGTGCCATGAGGATTATTAACGATAATCTACTTAGGGGCCTTCGCGACAACTTCGATTTTTTATAGCTTGCAGGTTCTGTAAACCTAAGCGAACCACTATACAGGGTGAATTTTTGAAAAGGGATTGGATGGCCAAATCCGAAACTATAAGGAATAGCGAAAAATGCTGAAAGGAGTCACGAGCCCGATTTTGATGAAACTTAAAACCTCATCATTAGATTTTTGAAAAACTCATAATCCTAGCTGGGAATCGAACTTGTTGATTTTGAAAAAAAAAACACACCCTTTATTATTAGACCATACGATAGAGTCGCTGTTAAGGATCAAATTTTGCAAAGTAATGATATACGCCAAATTTAAGGAACATTTGGAATTTTAATAGAATGCATATTTCATGTACCTAAATTTTGTATCATAATTTCGTTTCGTTCGAAATCCCAGAAAACATCGTAACTATTCCGTGTTTTAAATTATGCTCAGAATGATTTTTTAGAGAATATTCTCAACGGAATCAATAATATTCCTTAATTATTCCTTGAGGTTTCGAATCCAGCTATGTATTGCAAAGATTTTGAACAATTAATCAGTTAACGTAAGAAAAATAAAATGTATTTTGTTAAAGATGAGCTCTTTCCTGTAGTTTGCCGTATATCATTACTTCCCAGAATATGATCCTTAATAGCAACACTATCGTATGGTGTAATAATAAAGGGTGTGTTTTTTTTTCAAAATCAATGGATTCGATTCCCAGCTAGGATTATTGGTTTTTCAAAAATCTAATGATGAGGTTTTAAGTTTCATCAAAATCGGGCTCGTGACTCCTTTGAGCATTTTTCGTTATTCCTTATAGTTTCGGATTTGGCCATCCAATCCCTTTTGAAAAATTCACCCTGTATAATAGCAACAGAGTGGGGATTCCCTGCATAGAGGGAGATTTACTGGTGAAAAATATTTGTGATTAAAGGTGAGACAAAAGACATTTCGAGTGTAAACTTTTTTGACGCTTGCATGCCGTTCGATTGAGAATCGGCACCTTGGGTCTGAGGGCTGCGCAGTAAGAATTTCGCCAAACACGCCAGCCTCGTGGATTGACCGGTACTGACCTGTTTGTCGCGTTAATTTGAACCGAATAGTTCGGCCGAATATTCGGTTCGGTACATTTCATACCGAATATTCGGCCGAATGTTCGAATTCGGTCCAACCCACATTCGGCGCATCTCTATTTTATACCTTCATTAATTTTTGAGCGCCAAGCTGTGCTCATTTCTGCACTCGCTTCCCACCCCTACCACGATACCTACAAACTCAACGGTACACGATCGTAGTATGACTTACCAATACAGCTCACTTTTACATTTGCCTATTTTCGTGTATTTTTAGCAGAAATATCAAGCAGTTTTAGGAATTACTAGAAAAATTTATCAAAGTGATAATACTCGTATGTTAGAAATGTTTGCTCTGAGTGGTGTTAATGGGCATTGACAACCTTGTCTAATTTAAGTTATTGTTATTTATTAAAAAATATCGTTTTAACTTTATCACTGTCAGTAACGTTAATCAATGTTTAGTAATAAGTTAGTGTAATGATCAGCACAAATGAGATACAATACCTAATTTAGATTATTTTATTTGTATAGAGTAATTACGAAGATAATACTAATAGTAAACTTTACAAATTGGGAGCCATGTCGGCCATAATGATCCTTGGACATCGTTCCGAGGGCTTTCCCGGGGCTCCAGACCATAGGCAGTGGTAGAGCAAGTATGATTTTAGTCAGTAAGAGGCACAACATCCATGAGGGATTTCCACCCGTAAATAAAAATGTCGCTCATAATGATAATAATATGACAAGGAGTCTATTCGAATCAGTGCTCATCCGAAATGCCCCACTAGTTAAGTCTCTCTCTATGCTTCTTGTTTTTTAACGCGAGGAACATTCTACGTGGTTGCTATGCCGGTCTCCTTCCGACTAAAGAACAACGCGTATCCTACCTAACAGCCTACGGTTGGGAGCCCTGGGAAAGCCCTCGGAAGGATACCCCAGGACTCCCACTCCCAACAGACCTACGGCTACCGCTGCGACCTTACCTAGAGGGGGTTCGTGTTTTAGGGAGAGTTTGTGTTCGGGTGGATAACACCCGAACACAAACGCTCCTTTGGGGGCGTGCGTGAATCTTTCGCGTCACGCTTTGGTCTAGGGCCTGCTTTTGTAAGGACGGTGAGTAGCCCCCTCACCGTCCTCAGGCCCTCGGTCATGGAGGCCGATAATCTGTATGTTATGCTAAGCAAACTCTTTCAGGGAACTAAATAGAAATACGCGATGGAGAATTCTTAGTCACAAATCATCATCCTTGGGAAATAATGTTTATTCGGTTTACAGATTCAGACCCCTTATAATGTCCCCCACATTATAAGGGGTCTGAATCTGTAAACCGAATAAACATTATTTCTTTCTTAGACGACAGCGTGATGTAAGGGATTCACGCTTGGGAGTCCTGGGGTATTCTTCCGAGGGCTTACCCAAGGCTTCCTATCGTAGGCTGTTAGGTAGGATACATGAGGTTTTTAGTCGATAGCTTCCATGTAGGATATTCCTCATGTTTAAAAATATAATCTTACCGAAATGATGATTAGAGAGAGAGAGAGAGAGTACTAGTACTAGTACTAGAGAGAGAGTACTTTGCCGCAACCAGCCATTCGAACTCACCTTGTGAGAAAGGTGTTCCACAGGGCTCAATATTAGGCCCACTTAAGAGAAACAGTGATTACGGCTCGTATCTATTTTTCTGGTAAATATTTTTGATTTTTTGAATGACTTACTTGGAGAAATACTGGTCCAATATGCAGAGGCACTTTGAAAACACGAATACCTACGTAAAAATAGAGTTTTGTTACCACGTAAAAAATATATTTTACTTTCCTTATTTCATCCCGTTGGCAAGTTTTTATGAAAAGTTGTACTATTACAGCAGCAATTAGGTACAACCACATGTGCTTATTATGCAAAGCAAAAGTGTGCCAATACGATTAGGTGCTTACGAACAATTTATCTAAGTATATTGGTTGAATTTATAGTCCAGAACGACTACAAATTCAACCAATATAGATAACTTGTCTAGACGTCTGTTTCTGACTAGACGCGCTTGACGCTATGCAGAGACATCTCTGCATAGAGCGTCGCGTTTTTAGGGTTTCGTACTAAATGGCAAAAACGGAACCCTTATAGATTCGTCATGTCTGTCTGTCTGTCCGTCTGTCTGTCCGTCCGTGTGTCACAGCCACTTTTATCCGAAACTATAAGGCCTATGATATTGAAACTTGGTAACTAGATGTATTCTGTGAACCGCATTAATATTCTTATGTAAAACTAGAAAAAAAGCAGTAAATTTTGGGGGTCCCCATACTCAGAACTGAAACTCAAATTTTTCTTTTTTCGTCAAAACCATACCTGTAGGGTATCTATAGATAGACGTCTTCAAAAATGTTATTGAGGTATCTAACATCATATTATTAAACTGAATAGTTTGCGCAAGAGACACTTCATTATTATTAGCAGAATCTGTAGCTGCCTGTGAGGGCGCGTTCGAATTTACGGTTGTCAACTGCAACGACATCTTAAAAGCATTTAAATCTATTAATGTTAAAAAAACCGCTGACCTTAGTGGGCTATCAGTAAAATCCGTATTAAGTACTATAGATGTCATTGCCCCCCACTTGGCAACTGTGTTTAACGATTGCGTCTCAAGTGGTGTATTTCCTGATTTAATGAAACACAGTAAAGTTATACCACTGTTCAAGGCTGGCAGTACTTCAGATCCGGGTAATTTCAGACCTATCTCGGTGTTGCCGACCTTGAGCAAGATATTTGAAAAACTAATACTAGAGCAGATGCTGATCTATTTTAATAGTCACAAATTGTTTCATGAGAAACAATTTGGCTTCACTAAAGGACGCTCGACTACCGATGCTGGTGTAGAGTTATTGAAATGCATTTACGAGGCCTGGGAGAATAAACAAGATGCAATTGGTGTGTTTTGCGATTTTTCTAAGGCATTTGATTGCGTCCAACATGAAACATTAATCAGAAAATTACACCATTATGGCATAAGAAGCAAGGCTCTCGATCTTCTGACTTCATATTGGAACAATAGAATTCAGAGGGTTGATGTTAATGGTACACGCTCAGAGGGCTCTGTAGTTACTATGGGCGTCCCACAGGGTTCAATACTCGGACCATTTTTATTCCTTATATATTTTAATGACCTTCCCTTTTACTTGGGGGACAACAACAGGATTGTTTTGTTTGCAGATGATACTTCTTTGATTTTCAAAGTTAAAAGACAAATAGATAACTATGACGATGTCAACAACGCAATCTTGAAAGTGGTTCATTGGTTTAACACTAACAATCTTAGACTGAATGATAATAAAACTAAATGCATAAAATTTACCTTGCCTAATGTAACACAGTCAGAAACCAATGTTCAACTTAATGGTCGGGTGTTGGAACTTGTGGAATCAACGACGTTCCTAGGGTTAACGGTCGATGCTGCTTTACAATGGGGTCCACATATTGTTAAACTAGCAAATAGATTAAGTTCAGCAGCATTTGCTGTACAAAAGATAAGGCACTTGACGGATGTAGATACGGCTAGAATAGTCTATTTCAGTTACTTTCATAGCATAATGTCTTACGGTATTCTACTGTGGGGCAATGCTGCAGATACAGATAAAATTTTTATTTTACAAAAGCGGGCCATAAGAGCCATATATAGATTAGGTCCAAGGGTCTCTCTGCGCGAAAAATTCGAAGAGGTTAAAATTCTTACAGTAGCATCACAATACATTTTTGAGAATCTTATGTACGTACAAAGAAATTTACATAGTTTCGCTAAGTTAAGTGATAGACACAATGTCAACACTAGAAATAAAAGTAACCTTGCTGTTTATCATAGCAGATTACACAAAATCAGCAATTCTTTCATGGGTAACTGTATACGCTTTTACAACAGGCTACCAGACGAAATTAAAAGTATGTCCCTTAATAAATTCAAAAAGGTTGTAAAAAGTAAATTGTACTGCAGGGGCTACTATACAATTGGTGATTATTTGTTGGATGGAGAAGCCTGGAAATGACCTGCTCTACTGGATTCTCAAAAAATTGTTAAAATGCATAGTTTTTAGGTTCATTTTGTAAATAGAGCTCTAAAAAGAATAACCCGCTGAGTTTCTTGCCAGTTCTTCTCAGGTGGGTCACGTTGTGAACTGGTGGTAGATTTTGATTTATATTCTGGACGTTTTACAAGAGCATCTGTAAATGCCTATGTGAAATAAATTTCTTTTTCTTTCTTCCAAAGTGGAAAAATGTGTGTGTCCCCCTCTAACTTCTAAACTAAGAGAATGATAAATCTAAAAAGAAGATATGATGTACATTGCCATAAAAACTACCAACGAAAATTGGTTTGAACGAGATAGAGCTGGTAGATTTTTTTTAATACGTCATAAACCGCAATTTTCGGTTAGAAAAATCACTACCACTGCGAACGTGTTAAAACATCAATCAAAGTTACAACGAACTATAAGAACTCTTATATTATGTTACTTGCTGCTACGAAACCCTTCATGGGAGGGTCCAACTCGCACTTGACCGGTTTTTTAGTAGTAAATACCTCGCGGAGTCATCCCAAAGATGAGAACAGTATTCGACGCAGGGAACATTTTCGAATTTTTTTTCTGTTCTGTTATCGAAACTGTGCCTAAACCTTTCTGTTCCAGAATGACTATAAATTCAACCACTATACTTATCTATACTAATATTCTAGATAACTTATATATACAAGTCACTTTGTTTGTCTTGACCTTCTTTGGAGTCGAAATGAGGAAATACATACGAAACATAGTACATAATAGTCACGCCTTTATGGGCTTTTCGAAGCACGGAAATGCGCTCGCAAATGAAACGTCACAAAGTGATACCCATCCGAGGATCATAGCAAAATTGCTGAATGAGATTATGACGTCATAAATTTGTTTATCTATATATATAAAAATCAATGCCACTTTTCGTTGTAATTTTATAACTTAAGAACGGGCTGACCTATCCAAACCAAATGTTTAGGCTTTGTTCGGACTATTTAGTAGATGGTTTATGTGAAGTTTGCACAAAATCCGTCGAGCGGTTCTTCATTTATCACGCATACGAAGTTGCGCGGTTCAGCTAGTTGGGTATAATTGTAAGATTGGAGTATTGACGGTTATTTCCTCTTGAAGTTCCTATGCTCGACATATCAAACCAACCCTCAGAAGGACGTCAATTAAGAAGGGAGTAAAATAAAATCTAACCATTCCCTGTCCAATAAAAGGACTTTTTGTAAAATTCCATTTTTGGATAAGAAGATGAAATTGGAACGAATGAGTTGAATAAATCAGAAAATATGTAGGTATATGAAATTTGTATGCTCAAATGGTTTCATGCTGAACAAGAAAGCCGTGAGATCGATCTCACCAGACTGCCTCTCTCGTTGTCATTTTTGTTTTATTTCAAACTTGGAACAGATGATCCACGTGACCTAGTGACGTAGTTTAATGCAACAGAGTCACAGACTTCAGACACAAGTCTCGCCATAAGCACAGATTACTAAATAGTTACTCTGCAATCTGTTTTATAGAGAGGGGCTAAAAGTGAAATTTAGTTACGATATTTCGACGTACATATCTAAGTCATTCAGAAGCATCTTAGCCCCGCCAGCTCAGTGTTCTGTAAACAATCACTGCAGTAAGCAACTCTTGCTATGGCAGGTCCTTGCATGGGTGACCATCAAGCGATCTCTTTGAGACATGTTTTTAATTAAATCCTTTTAAAGGGTTAAATGAAAAGAACTTCCAATACAATATTATTATTTACAGTAAGTAGTTTAATTCCTTTTAAAGAGCAATTACATTTTAGTAAGTTTCTCCACACTTATCTCTGAAACATACTAAAAATGTACAACATAAGTAACGAAATAATCCTTTTCATAGATAAATTTACATGACCTGTAAAATAGTTTAATATTGTGCATTCTAATTTACATAAATTTGTCATTTCAATTAGGAGAATGTGTTCAAATATTATAATTTCGTAATCATTATACTTATTCACTTTTGAACTCGTTGACCGTCAAATACGACAGTTCTCATAAAAATAGCATTATACATTCTTCTTCATAAATATATATTCATATAATAAAACTAGAGGGTTGAGAATCTGTGTATGGAACTATGGAAGATATTTAGAAAATTTTAATTGTACGGCATTCTCTAATCGATACTGAAGCCGAAAATGTAATTAAATAATAAACTTAATAACAAAGTAAAATAAAAAGACAACTGAAAAGCAAAAAACAAGCTCTAAATTACTTTTGTAATTCTCTTTAGCTACTTTAACTTTGTCGGCAATATTTGCCCGCAGGAACAAGCTATGTCAAGCGAGTGGTGGTTTACAAAACAGCTAAATGTTTCCATAGCTTGTTCCTGTCTGCAAATATTGCTGACAAAGTTAAACAGTAAGTAGCTATTAAATAAAAAATAATGAATGAAAGCCGTTCAGGCTGTAGACTTAGAGCGTGCAAGAATAATTTTCAAGGTTTTCATTTTAGCGCCAAAAGTCTGCCATTTTGACATTTCTATTTTAAATTTGTATATCTGGTGTCACTCACACAATTACGACAAAACAAATGACATCTAGCATGTCAAAATCCGTCAAGCCATTCATTCTGTATAGTCCGAGAGCTGGCACGAATTTTTGGGTAGGTATTTGAGGCAAGCTGAAAACTTGTCAGATACCTCTCCTAATATATCCCAACTCGGAATTGCAGACCTGGCTGGTGAGTAGCGGGGCTAAATCAACCCCTAAATTTTTTAAAATATTATTTTATTTTTCCAAAAAATATATTTGAGGCACTACGCAATTTATATATGTTGCAGTGTAATACTTAATGAATACGAAAAAAAATAAGCCAGATAATTTAATCGGGGTTTTAACATTGCCAGACGCGTGCAAAAATATTTTGCAAAAAATTATAAAAAATGTTTTTGAGGCAGCTTGAAATTTTAATGGAGCGTTATTTATAAGTAAAAAATAAGATTACCAAAAAGACAGATCGTTTCGGTGGGGCTTTCTACCTGCCAGGTGATCAAACAAATAATGAATGGGTACGAGCCTGTAGTGCTATAGACAAGCTGTAGTGTGAGAGAGAGAGCGCATAACGACAGCTGTCTTTGTTCTTGCTTGCCGCGTTACTTTTGGCTCTGGTGAGGCCACGTGACTTACAATAACCCATGAGGTTTAAATTTATTTCATCAAAAACAATACAGATATCACTTAAAATATTAGGATTACAGTAATTCAGTCATTGTAGGCACATATAATATTTTCTTTTTCTATATCAAAGTAATAAAAGCAGTACAAACGTTAATATCTTACAATTCATGGTTTAACTTACACTTGACTAAAGTAATGGAATACCTATCAGCTACGGCAAGAAGTTGTTACAGTGTATTATCAGATCCTTGTCTGAACTAGGATGTTAATTCTGTGTCTCAGACGTTCATCTGACTAAGCAAACAAGAGAGCACATTATAATACTAATAATATATAATAATAAATAATACTAATAATATATAATAATAATAAAACTACAAAAAATCGTAGAACATACATGGGGGTTAAATCGATAGGTATGGAACCCTGCTACCAGCTAGTGGCGGCCTGACACCCTAAAACACCGTGTATAATTTATTATTATTCCTATTCCGAAATATGTTTAATTATGTAATTTTAAACATTTAAAAAATTAAAAGATAAATAAAATAAAACGGGTTGTATAAAATATGGAATAAAATTAGTTTGACCAAATTATAAGTAGGTTATAAGTAGGTTTACATTAACTCAATATCTCTAAAATGTTAATAAATGAATAGAATTTATTTCAATTTTATTTTATACTTGAAATAATTGTACTACTGGAGAGTTTTAGATTATATTTTTATAAACTTGGGTTTGCGATTTTTTTATTTTAATTATTGCTTTTTTTAATACGTAACGTCCATAAATCAATACAATCTCTTTTACGCAGATTGTTTTTAGTAGAAATTCAGAAAATTTAATATTTTAACTCCGAAATTTTAACTAGAAACCTCATGGGTCGCACGTGGCTTCGCCAGAGCTAATAGTAACGCGGCAAGCAAGAACGTAGACAGCTGTCGTTATGCGCTCTCTCACACTCCAGCTTGTCTATAGCACTACAGGCTCGTACCCATTCATTATTTGTTTGATCACCTGGCAGGAAGAAAGCCCCACCGAAATGATCTGTCTTTTTGGTAATCTTATTTTTTACTTATAAATAACGCTCCATTAAAATTTCAAGCTGCCTCAAAAACATTTTTTATTATTTTTTGCAAAATATTTTTGCACGCGCCTGGCAATGTTAAAACCCCGATTAAATTATCTGGCTTATTTTTTTTCGTATTCATTAAGTATTACACTGCAACATATATAAATTGCGTAGTGCCTCAAATATATTTTTTGGGAAAAAAAAATAATATTTTTAATAATTTAGGGGTTGATTTAGCCCCGCGACTCAACAGCCAGGTCTGCAATTCCGAGTTGGGATATAATAGGAGAGGTATCTGACAAGTTTTCAGCTTGCCTCAAATACCTACCCAAAAATTCGTGCCAGCTCTCGGAATAGTACGATGTGACAAAGAATTTCATACATTACTAGCTGACCCGCGCAACTTCGTTTGCGTCACATAATAGAGACATATCGACGGTTAAGAACCAAATACTGCTATCTACTTTTTTCGATAATTTGGTTTTTTGTTTAGGTATACTAAAAAATATTGCTTCATCAGTTGTCAAAGACATAAAATATCGAGAACGCATTACTTTTAACATTATCAAGATAAACCAATTACTGCTAAGTTCAATAATTAAAACGAACACTTTTTGTTGCTGGTAATAACGACTAACTACATTATGGAAACAAATGCTATCTACGTTCGTGATATCTTTTCTGGAAGAATCTGCCATATACACATCGAAGCGTCTATACCCCTTCATTTTTTGATGCGGACTGAGCGTTCGAGCAAGATCCCAATAAAGAAAACGAAGTATGATCACCTGCAACAGTTGAAGACTGTTTTGCCACGAGATTGCCATAATTTTTTTGATTCTCTCCCCTTTTTTTTTTTTTGATGTGAGGGAAAATCCTCGTAGGATGCTATGCCGGACTCTTACCGACTAAATAACCTCACGTAACGCCCAACAGCACATGGTTGAGAGCCCCGGGTAAGCCCTAAGGAAGGATGTCCCGTGACTCCCAACAGACCTACGGCCGCCACTGCGGCCTGGCCCAGGGGGTGGTTCGGTTGCAATCCCGCGTCTATGGGGGGTTTCGGGTGTGACCCCGCTTCTAAGGGGGAGCGTGCGTGAGTTGCTCACGTCACGCTGCCGTCATGGGCCTGCTTCTGTAAGGACGGTAAGCGGCCCTCTCACCGTCCTCAGACCCCCGGTCATGGAGGCCGATAGTCCTCGGCGAAGACACGTCGGCGGCGCCCAGGGCGCCGACTGCGGAACTCGGGTGGGAGAGTTCTCTCCCGCACCCTGCCCGCCGCCTCCTTCGCGAGCATGACCTGCCCGCAGAAAGAGGCGGCGCAGTCCAACTTACTCCCGCTGGAGAGCATGGCTCGCACCATGGCCTCGAGCGAGAGAGTGTCCACGCCCAGACCCACTACGAGGACCTGGCACTGTTGCGCCCATGCCGTGCACTCCACCAGCGTGTGGAGCGCCGTGTCATCGCTGCGGTCCTCGCAGTGGCCTTGGTTTCCCGGTGTTTTCGCCACAGATACCTACCGAAGCTACCGTGCCCGGCAAGCATGAGGTGTCAACCGGTAGGAGAGAGCACCGTGTCTTCTTTCCAGCCACTCGTCCATGACCAGTCTGACGGCCGCAATTGTGGCGAATCCCCCCCCCCCATGGTTGCTCAAGTCGCACCTTCCATGTCTCCACGGTTTCCTGGTGGAGCAGGGTCCACTGGGCCTCGATTTCTCGAGACGAAGGCCTTTGGGGGCCAAAGGCCTGCTCTAGCGCCTCCTTGCGCCATCTGACACTGAGAGTGAAGCAGTGAGCAAGGGCTCTCGCTTCCAGGTCTCATGGAGGGATCCCGGCTAGGAGACATGCCGCCTCACCGGAGATCGTGCGGTATCCTCTTATCACCCTGACGGCCATCACTCTCTGCGGGCTCAGCAGTCGAGCCTCATTGCTGGCCGTCAGGGTCTCCGCCCATACGGGAGCCCCGTACAGGGCCATGCTTCGCACGATCCCCAGGTACAGCCTCCTGTAGGGAGCGTTGGATCCCCTGATGTTGGGCATCAGCCGCGCGAGTGCGGCCGATGCTCCCCTCAGTTTTGGAACCAAACTTCGGAAGTGATGTCCGAAGTTCCACCGGCCATCGAGTACGAGCCCCAGATACTTCATCGAGGGCTCGATGCCGATGCTGACGCCCCCAACCTGTAGGTTAGATCACCCAGGTGGCCCCATCCGAGGTCCGTGGAAGCACAGAGCCTCGGATTTGTGTAGGGCGACCTCGAGACCCAGCCGCCTTGATTCTCTCCCCTACGTTTAATTTAATTTTATAACTAGGTACATTGTCATCGTTTTTTTTTCTTTTTTGTTCTTGATACTCTGATTTATGCTCTAAAATAAACGAAGTTTCTCTATCAAATCGAGTTTATATTGTTATAATTACCTGCTAACTACATTGCTATCTTGAAAATGTTTGATTATATTAAAAACAATAACTGCTAACTACATGGGTTCACCTTTCCCGTGAATTTTAATAAGAAAAGTTGTTACCAGTGCTAGTATAATCTTTTTGAAAATAGTGTGTGTATAAATAAATACATTTTCTACATTAAATCGATTTTCCATTGATTATAAATGCCTGCTAAATACATTGCTACCGTAGTAATTTTAGCCTATATGTAAAACAATAGCTGCTATCTACACTAAATACCTTTTCTCGTAATTTCTAATAAAAAATGTGGTTACCAGTTATAAGGTATAGTATTTTATAAGAATATTGCGTGTATAAATAATCCAGAACTCTAATATTAAATTTTTAATACGTTTTTTTCCTCTCCTGTAAAGTTGACGTTTTGTAGATAGCAGTATTTGGTTCTTAAACGTCGATATCACCCGTTCCCGATGCCTTATTGAATTCATTTGTTACAAAAAATGTAATAAATGAAGAACCGCTCGATCGATTTTGTGCAAACTTCACATAAACCACCTACTAAATAGTCCGAACAAAGCCTAAACATTTGGTTTGGATAGGTGAGCCCGTTCTTCAGTTATAAAATTACAACGAAAAGTGGCATTGATTTTTATATATATAGATCTCGAAAAACATTATCATCCTTTCTTCGGCAGTTCGGGTAAAAAGGTCTGCCTCCGTTGTGGGTTTGTATTGTATTTGTCTTTGTGGGTTTGTATCCCGATTGTGTATCAAGTCGAAACTACAAAATCAATTTTAATATACAAATTGGCCAATCTGAGCTTATGATCCTAGGAAGACTCTAGGATACTTTTGATTCCGATATTCTGCGTAGTTCCTTTGGGAGAGAGGATGAAAGATAAAATGGTTTTTAAGTTGTCATTTCTCAACGCCTGTTCAGATTTTAAATATTTTAACTGACCTCAAAATAAGGAGAAGGTAATCAATTAGTCTGTATGTTTTTTAGGGTTTCGTAGCCAAATGGCAAAAACGGAACCCTTATAGATTCGTCATGTCTGTCTGTCCGTCTGTCTGTCCGTCCGTGTGTCACAGCCACTTTACTCCGAAACTTTAAGGTCTATGCTTTTGAAACTTGGTAACTAGATGTATTCAGTGAACCGCATTAAGATTCTTATATACAACTAGAAAAGAAGCAGTAAATTATGGGGGTCCCCATACTCAGAACTGAAACTCAATTTTTTTTTTCATCAAAACCCTACGTGTACCCTATAGATAGGTCTTTAAAAATGCTATTGAGGATTCTAATATTTTTTTTTTCTAAAGTGAATAGTTTGCGCAAGAGACACTTCCAAAGTGGAAAAATGTGTCCCCCCCTCTAACGTCTTAACTAAGAGAATGATAAATCTAAAAAGAATATATGATGTACATTGCCAAAAAAACTACCAACGAAAATTAGTTTGAACGAGATAGAGCTGGTAGTTTTTTTTTAATACGTCATAAGCCGCAATTTTCGGTTAGAAAAATCACTACCACTGCGAGCGTGTTAAAATATCAATCAAAGTTACATCGAACTATAAGAACTTTTATATTATGTTACTTGCTGCTACGAAACCCTTCATGAGCGAGTCCAACTCGCACTTGGCCGGTTTTTAATTAAGTTCTTTAATATAACTACAATTCATTGTAGGTTTGGAGTCGATCTGATGATGAGTCGAAGGACAGTCGATGGGATTCCTTAACAATTTATAGCAGTTACCTTGTGTTTGGGCTTCATTAATTTGTATTGATGAAAACTTTAGACCTAGATAGAAAGATTTTTCAGTCCAATCGTCACTCAAAATATTGAAAAAAAGAAAACTTTTAACAAAAATAAAATGAAAAATAAACACTAAGTAATATGTATTTTGACTTTTAACCGACTTCAAAAAAAGGAGGAGGTTCTCAATTCGTCTGTATGTTTTTTTTTATGTATGTTAAAGCGATATTTCTGTCAATTATAGACGGATTTTTTTGTTGAACAGAGTTTACTTCTGAGGTGGTCCCATTTTCACCAAGTCAGGATCTGGTGATGGGATCCAGGAGAAAACGAGGGCAACCTCCGAAAATTGTAGGGACACCAAGTGCGCTTGTTAACTTTTAATTATGTGCTTTAATGTTCTACACTTAAATGAAAGTCTGGCGTCGATCTGATGATAGAGTCGAAAGACAGTCGAGGGCATTCCTTAACAATATACAGTAGTTATCTTGTGTGTGGGCTTGATTGATTTGTATTGATGAGAACTTTACACCTAGATTGATAGATCCGACTTTTAAAAAAAATATCAATGTTTTATGTAGATACCTATGTTCACCGATATTTCCGTCAATTATACACGGATTTAAATTTTTTTTGTTCAATAGGGTTTACTACTCAGGTGGTCCTATTTTAACCAGGTTAGGATCTGATGATAAGATCCTGGAGAAATCGAGAGCAACCACAGGAAATTATAGGGACAACTAAAGCGTTTGTTAACTTTTTAATTCAGTGCTTTAATGTTCTACAATTTAATGAAGGTCTGTAGTCGATCTGATGATGGAACCAAAAGATAGTCGAGTGAATTCCTTAACGATTTACAGCAGCTACCTTGTGTTGGGGCGTGATTGATTTGTATTGATGAGAACTTTCACCTAGATAGATATATTTTTCGGTTCACCCGTCACTTAAAATAATGATAAAAAAAATACAACCGACTTCAAACAAATCCTGAAAAATAAAATTTACTTTTTGTTCAACAAAGATTTAACCGATGCGATGTCTGGCTGACGTTATGTTTTGTACCAATACAACCAATTACAAATTTATGCAATTTACTAATGACAAAAATAAACAATCATTGTTTTAATTAATCAATGTTTGTAGAGCCTTTTCTCATTGACGCTAATTTCTACGAAATGTTTGCGGACGTATCTAGGGAGTAGGCAGTAGCTCCTGACGAGTTAAAAGCCAGTCAGTTGCAGACACCAGTCCCTTGACAACGCAAGTGACGCATGCGCAGATACTCGCACACGCATAACTTGAAACACCGCGCGCGCTTGTTTTAAACTTTATTCGAAATTCAAATTAAATGTATCCCGGTTTCGAATAAAGTCACAAAAATTCGAAATTCAAATTTCGAATTTTAAATTTTCGAATAAACTCGTAAAAAATTCTAACTTCGAACCTAGTTCTGTGTTCTTTCGAATAATTTAAACAGTGTTTGTTTCATCGAGTTTCGTATAAAGTGGGAAAATGTCTAAACGTGAGGCTGTTGAGGAAAAGTCGCCGGAAGATTTTTCTGGCAGTGGTGGAGTGGATACTGAGCGTTTGTTTAAGGAGATTGGTCAGTTCAAGAAGTTCCATATAATGAACTATGTTTTGGCTGCGTTTGGAGTGATATCTTCGGCGCTGTATGCTACAAACTTTGTGTTCCTGGCTGGAGACGTGATATACAGGTTATTATTTCTTTTTTTTTCTTTTATTTATAGTTTAGTTTCTTCTTGTTATTTCTTAATTTGTCTCTTTAATTTTTTTTTCGGTTTTGTAGTTAGTACTTAATGTTTTATTTCTCAGGAAAATGTTCTAAATAAAACAATAGGTAACTCCTTTAGTAGATGAATATTATACCTAAGTTTAGAGTAAGAATATATTCTTAAGCACAATTCGGTAAAAGTTTATCGCTAACAAAAAATCGTGAACTTTTCAGCTTCAAAAATGTACACACTTTATAATTACAAAAAAATAACAAATGTATGATACTTATTTTGATAAATGTCCAATGTGAGGTCCAATTCAAAACATTTACAAAACTGAAGCTAGAACGAGAGATAATTAGGATTACAAAACATTTCTAGCCCTATATCTGCCCTGTTGATTTCTTTTATGCATTATTTAATTATATATTAATTTCATTATATTTACATAAAAAACTATAAGGATGGGCACTTCTAATTCGTCATATAATATGTAACCAGCCCCAGTGACAATTTTACATTTTAAAAATATAGGATGTAGAGAAAGTTTATACTGACAATTTAAAAAAATGGTGTTACAATCGTCCATAGGCTGCGGTGACCACTGGTACATCTGGTGGGACCGTATGCTTGTTTGCCACTCTAGTGGTATAAAAAAAAAAATCAAATTACTGTTATCATTAACCCTTCGCTCGTGTAAGACCATTTTTCCCACTTCAAATATTTTAATGTTTACTTTCAAGTCATGACCTTCTTTTATTCGTCTATCTCTATGCCTAAATTCAACTAAATCTAATCAGCAATTACAGAAAACCAAAGAAACAGATTTTTTTTACCTAGCACATTAGTAAGGATATTACCTACTACTAATTTAATTAAAAGAAAAACAAACATTGTACAGATATTATTAATGAACTGTTTGCCATTTAATTTATGACCTTGTTAATGACGCTATTGTTCAAGTTGATCTTTGTCTGTTTACATTGCAGGATATGTCTCTAAATGATTGACAGCTGTCAACCAAACTTGAAATGAATTTTGTATTTTTTTTTTTTATACTACTTAGGTGGCAGACATGCTTACGGCCCACCGGAAGGTTGGTAACCATAGCCTATAGACGTTTGCAACACCAGAGGCGCTACACACGCGCTGCCGACCCGGGCGCAGGTTGTGACGACCCACAGTTGAAATTTTTCAAGCCGCCCATAAGGCCTTCAACTTGGCTTAACGACTGACATTTTACTGACAACCGGGACCAACGGCTTATCGTGCCTTCCGAAGCACGGAAACGCTCGTAAATAAATGTCACAAAGTGATTATATCTTCTTCTTTGTAGGTTTCCGTACCCAAAGGGTAGAAATTTGGGTCCGGCCCAATTCCTTTCGAGGTATGACTTATCGCCGTCCATCTGTGACTGTCTGTCCGCCCGTCATAAGGCTGTATCTCAGGAACTGAGATGAGCTGAAATATTCACAGATACTGAAATCAGAAAAAAAGGGGAAATAAGGGGGCTCCCATACAAAAAACCGGATATTTTGCCGATTTTTGGTACGGAACACTCTGTGCGCAAACCGACTAGAACTTGGCCGGTTTTTGGTACGTGTTGAAACCCTCATGGAAGATATACTACTCCTACTCCTACCTACTCCCGTATACTTCCTTGGAAAGATAACTCTAGGAATCCTGACACCCAATACTTTCCTCTTCTAAAAGTAGGAAATTAAAAGGTTCTCCGATTTGTCTAAAATTCATCAAAATTGGTTCAGCAATTTCAATGACGTCACAAGCAACACACACAAATTTACTATAGCTTTTATAATGTCATCGATGTTAAGGATAATAATTAGAAAGCACGGTGATCTAAAGCTTCGCATTAATGACATAATGACATTAAGTTAATGACCTTGTTAATGACACAGTTGGGCTCATGGGTTTAACGTATTGGGTAACATGACCTTTGGCTATTTGCATCTTTTTTAGACAAGACAAACAGTATTACATAAATTATGTATGTATAAGTCATGTTTGGAATGCTTTCTTAGACCATGTAGAGCGCTTCACAATGATAATTTTTATATATATAAACTAGCCGACGTCACGCGGCTTCACCCGCGTAATTTCCATTTCCATGGGAATACGGGAATAAAATATAGCTTTTGTTACCCGCAGATAGTGTAGCTTCCCAACAGTGAAAGAATTTTTTAAAGCGGTACATTAGTTTTTGAGTTTATTCATTACTAGCGGACGTCACGCGGTTTCACCCGCGTAGTTCCCGTTCCCGTGGGAATACGGGAATAAAATATAGCCTATGTTACCCGCAAAAAGTGTAGCTTCCCAACAGTGAAAGAATTTTTCAAATCGGACCAGTAGTTCCGGAGCCTATTCGTTACAAACAAACAAACAAACAAACAAACAAAAAAACAAATCTTTCCTCTTTATAATATTAGTATAGACAAACATACATAAACTCAAAATTTTCCTCTTTACTGTGGTTTGTATTCTGTACGTTTTACGAGTGCATCGGTATATTATGCTTAAGTTTGTTTGTCACGCCTCGAAGTCGTCTTGGGCCTGCTACTGTCGTACACGCCATTTTTAGGCACCAGCTCTAAAAATTATCCTCAATACTATGTCAGTCAGTAATAAATGTGAAAATTTGTGAAGATGTTTGGATGTTTGTTACTCAATCACGCTTATCTCGCAATATCGCTTTATCCCGGGAAAATGTTCCCACGGGAAGCGGGAACGGGAACCAAAAGATCACGCGGGCGAAGTTGTTAAGTTATTTGAAAAACCAATATTCTAAAGCTACAATTTCGTGTATGACCTTGCTAAGAGATGATTGGTCTATTGATTTTAAAGTATTGGTTAATATGACCTTTGTACATTTACATTTTAGACTCAGTTCTAGTTCCTGATAGCTTTAGGCAAAGACGTGTGAGAATTCTAGCATTTTAAGGTGGAGCTAGTCGCTATTTAGTCCATACAAACTTCGGGAGGAAATTACTCAACTGTTTGATATCCTACCTAACTTTGTCTGTACGGTTAAAAAATGTGAAAAACCATTAAAAAGATAGAAGCCATTAATTATTCGATTTTTCTGTCTTATTTTCAAACAACTTTTTGTGTAAATATGTTATTAAAGGAGTATAAAAACTCAAAATCTAAGTTCGTTCCAACAAAGTTTATTTCTCATAGAGTTAAGAAAACTGTAGTCTAAGTTGATAAATATGCTGTACTTTTTCATAACACCCTTTCTACCAAAGGACCTTTGAATGAATGAATTGTCGCTGCATCCCGCTCGTACTAACCGATGATAGGTGAAACAGCGTGCTCATTTGACTAAGTTCGAGCTACTGACTAGCGCAGCCTTAATACACCATTTCTCACGGTGAATTTAAGTAATTTTATAAAAATGAAAGTTCGAAGTTTCAGGTGTTATTTTTTTGTTTATCTCACTACTAGATGATGCTCGCGGCTTCGCCCGCGTGAAAGTCGGTACCCGTTCTCGCTTCCCGTGGGAAAATTTTCCCGGGATGAATAGTAGCCTATGTGTTATTCCAGACTATAAGCTATCTCTGTACCAAATTTTAGCCCAATCCGTTCAACCGTTCGAGCGTGATTGAGTAACAAACATCCAAACATCTAAACATCCAAACATCTTCACAAACTTTCACATTTATAATATTAGTAGGATTAGTAGGATAGGATGGTGGCGTTACACTGGCGCCTCCTACTCTGTAAAATCCTCCTAAGACCCCTTTTGAAGAACCTCATACTTTCGCCTGTAAAGTTAACACATGTAACATCTGCTATCAGTCAGAATTTATTACTTGTGGCACAGACGACACACTCCGTGATGTACATCCTGTGAAAAATCATGACCAATTCCCGCCAAAGGATCTCTAAATGCACCACAGACTCAATCACATAAATTTTTATTATAGCTACTAGCTGACCCTCGCAACTTCGTTTATGTCACATTAAGTACATAAAAATAAAAAAGAATGTATAAAAAGAGAGGTACTTCTTTATCAAAGTCATAGGAGTGTGTGATAGTGCCCTGTTTGCTTAATCATAAAAGAGCTTAAAGATTAAGCCTATTCTAAAATAATTAAGTCCACGACTATGGCATAGGTTGAATTATTTTACAATAGCCTTAATAATTAAGTCTTTTATGCCTAAGCAAACACGCCAGCTTAGAATGAACCCTTATATTTAAAGGAACTCTTGAATTCTAGGTACCAATAGCAAAAGTTCCACTTAACTATCCTCAAAGTACTCCCTTTCTGACACCAAACAAATTTTCCAAATCGGACCACGCGGTGAGAAATTACTGAAACACCATTTTGTATTACACCCCCTCTCCCAAAGGAAATTCGCAAAATATCGGGATCAAAAGCATCCTGAAGCCTTCGTTGGATCATAGGCTCAGATTGTGCCCAGTATCATTAAAATTAATTAAGCAGTTTCGGCGTGATACTTATTCAAAATACAGATAGACAGACAAAAAAAATTAAAGTAAATTTTCGGCTTCAATATCGAATAGAGATATTATTGCCCTACAGTTAAATATTTTCAAAATATCTTCCATGTAAAGACTCTCAAGTTGAGAGTCTTGAGAGTGTAGAAGGTTGAGAGTCTCAACCCTCTACACTCTACAATTTTATTATATGTAAATGTAGATATGGATGTAGAACTCTCACTGCAGGAAACCTTCAACGTTCAATAAACTTAACCAATTATTTATGATAAATATTGATATATCACATTATAAAAATAAAATATTTTAAATATTTTTATCTGCGGGTTAATTTGTGACACCAATTAACTGATAATGTGTAATTGTTGCATGTTTGTTTTTAATTTATTATTATCAGTTACAGAAAGGACTATTGATAACAAGTGTGCATACATATCTACATATTGTCACGTCTTACTCTTAATCCTCGAAGGAGTAGGCAGAGGCATAGTATACACCCACAATTCACTGCCTCCGCGGCGCCGGCGTAGTCGGTAGTGATACCGCCTGCGGCGCTGGAGGTCCTGGGTTCGATTCCTGGGTCGGTCTAAATATGTGTGTGATCCAAAAATGTTTGTTTCAAAGTTTGGGTGTTTTCTATGTAAAATATGTATGTATTTAGAAATATATAAGTATATATCAGTCGTCTAGATCCCATAGCACAAGCTTTATAGCTTAGTTTGGGCTAGATGATGTTGTGTAAGAATGTCCAACCATATTTATTTATTTATTATTATTAATTCAGCTTATAGTTTTATGTCCCACGTAAATAGGTAGTGAGCCTAATGCCGTGTTAATTTGGACAGGCGCAGGCTGTGACCATCCATCATGACAGTTGAAATTTTAAACGATTGTCATTTATTACTGACAACCGGATTTCATTTAGAGTTTTCCTTCTCTACGAAATGCTTTTGCGGAAGTGTTCCCTGAGTCGCCTCTTACGACACCCTCGGGATGAATTGCGGTAGCGACATTTTGTATACTTACTTTAATACTACAACCTATGTAGTGCCAGACTAAATCACTTTTTTGAAGCAGTTGACTTGTTTTGTCCTATGCTAGTATCAGTCTATTAAGTTTCGCTCAAGGTCCAAGCAAATGTTGCCCCTGCCAACTACCGGACGAGGTCAAGGCCAATATAAGGAAAACTCTAAACAAACCCCTATTAAAAGGTCGATCACTCTCTCAAAATGATTGGGTGCAGTACCGACTACCGATTATCTCGGTTTAGCCACAGATTGTGTACGAAATAGTTTTAGCTCTAATTCAAGCAGTGAACTAGGGCCAAACCTGCTGGGACATCCTTCCGAGGGCTTACCCGGGACTCCCAACCATAGGCTGTTGGGCGTGACGTGAGGTTCTTTAGTCGGTAGGAGTCGGGAGGATTTTTCTCACGTTAAAAAAGGGGACCAAAGGGGAACAAACTGCTAAAACCAGAGATGTTATTCGGGCAGAATACTGCGTAAAAATATTAATAAACGTCTGGAAACACATGCAAAGTATAGAAATGTTACCTAGAGATATTACTTTGTATCTACTTTTCACTAGTAATTTTATTAAATTTTGATAATGCTAGAACATCGTTTCGATCTCATTAAATGGGTATAAACTGGCACTGATGATGTTAACAATGCCTGGGTTTCTTCTATAATATTAAAACACTAGCGGACGTCACGCGGTTTCACCCGCGTAGTTCCCGTTCCCGTGGGAATACAGGAATAAAATACAAAGAGTGTAGCTTTCCAACACTGAAAGAATTTTTAAAATCGGTCCAGTAGTTCCGGAGCCTATTCGTTACAAACAAACAAACAAAACAACAAATTTTTCCTCTTTATAATATAAGTATAGATGGAGAAGAATGCCTCATTTTGAATTTAAATTTTTACTCTGGCAATTGAAAATTTGCACAAGCTTTATATTATACTAGCTGACCCGCGCAACTTCGTTTGCGTGATAAATGAAGAACCGCTCGACCGATTTTGTGCAAACTTCACATAAACCATCTACTAAATAGTCCAAACAAAGCCTAAACATTTCGTTTAGATAGGTGAGCCCGTTCTTGAGTTATAAAATTACAACGAAAAGTGGCATTGATTTTTATATATATAGATCTAATTGAGTTCAATTATATTTTGTAAGTAATAATAATATAATAACATAACATAGCTGGTTAATGCAATGCAATCGTCTTGTGCGTATTATATGTTTTATTATTAAGTATGAATAATTCATCTTTGATAATGTAAATCTATATTGAGCGTTGGCGCGATATATGATTATGTCTGTTATATTACTAGGAATATTGATCACTACTAGCTAAAGCCTGCATCTTCACCCGTATCGTAGTGATGCATTGTTTTATTATATCTCAAAGGAAATAGGCGGGTGGAAGCGGCGCGGGCGTCGCGGCATTTAGATGAAAGCTCCTTAGTAGCTTGATTTTTACAGATACTTCTGATTATCTTCTACTTAATTACATCCAATTTACATAAATTTTGATATTATCTAAATTTATTTTCGTATATTTAAAAATTTTCGTTCAGTATAAATATGATTCTTTTTTCAGTAATAATATTTAAGACTCAGAGCCACCCTATAAATTTCTGTAGGTTATGTATGCATAAACTGACCATTTATTTTTGAACTCAAAACGGGACTTTTAACCGACTTCAAAAAAAGAGAGGATTTACCTCAAAAAGTACTAATAACTTTTCATTGGCTGAACCGATTTTTATTCATTTGAATGTTGATATTTCTTATTTGGTCCCATTACAAGGAAACCAGGATCCAATGATGTCATCCCAGAGAAATCGAGGGAAGCTTTCAAAAATTGTGGAGGCAACCAATGTGTTTGTTAATTTTTACATTAAATTTGTCAAAAGAACAAACTCTGCTTTATTATCGGTAGGGTTTTTTGCGCTTGGGCACCGTCATCCCAGCTACTAGAGCTGGGACGGTGTGTGGGGCTCACCGGTCCCGAAAATGGGATCGTAATACCCACTACTCCGTAGTGTTCCTACTCACCCTATAGCCGGGTCAAAGGATGTGAAGAATTCGTTTCAACGTCAATCCGGGAAGGGGGCCCCGTAGAGCCAGGGCTCTCCTCGGGAAAATCAGACAGTCGACTCCCTCAGAGTTTCCTAAGGAGCTGACAAAAAACGAACCCGCATCGCACCGCTCTCGAGCGCCCCTCTGTAAGTGGGCGGACACTGGAGGCACCTCAGCGACACGGGAAGGTGCCTTCCGTCAAATTATTATCGGTGGAGGGCACCCCCAAACCTCCGTCCATCGGTAAGGCATTAGTCGAGGGCGCGCATGAAACCTGCCATGCGGCGCTCCCGCACCAGCAAGTTTTCACGTTTGGTCGCCATCACCTCTTTAGCAAAAGCGGTGACGGCGACCCAGCATTATTGGCCACCGACACACATGTTTATGATTTTTTGAGAAGTTAACTTGAAATTAATGTACATTTGTCAAATAATTTTGTCCCCTCACCCCTTTTCAATCAATACATCCAGCGATTTTTGACTTTCTTCCCATACAGGTACTTTTCCTATCTACCCGATATTTCTCAATATCTTATGTAAAAAAGCAAATTTACCGTCCCAGATATTCACGGCTTGTTCGTAAAATTCTATGATACAATTCACAAACTTATCAGCCATAGTAGTGCAATTATCTTTAAATCTCAATTAAATTACGCACACTAAATGGAAGATCTGTTTCTGAGCCACATTGTATTCACAAGGGGGTACGATTTCCTATCCCTTCGGGCTATACACTCGTATACGCTACGCCGAGAGAAGTGGAAACCGAACTTTGCTGGTGCACCCGGGAACATTGCTTACGGGTGCGGCGCAGGCGTGCTGCCCCCGTTAGTCGATGTACCGATATCTCGCCAAGCTGAACCCATGACGAGGGAGTCGCATTTGGGTGGGCCTGCTAGACCAGCGGTATGCCATCGTGTCTGTGTGGCAACACAGTGGTGGACGCTACGCAGCTAGCATTCCGGCCGATAGAGCTTTAGGAGCTGTTTCGTCCGCCATTTTGACAGAATTGACCCCATTACACGAGGAGGTTGCAGTATGGCGGGCCTCCAAGGCCTTCGTTGTTGCTGGCAGCCATGACTGGCAATTCGGCAAGCAGTAGCAGTAATGGGCCCCCGTCGCCCCGTTTGCTGGTAAGGTGGCAAAGCGGGAGGCGCCATCGTGAGGAGCTCCCGCACACCTATCGAATATTTGCTTGCTGTAGTTGCTGTGGGCAAAAGTTGTCGACCTATAAGCGCACGCTGGCACACGTTGCTCTCTGCCTCGCTGTGTGGACGTGGTTTTCAGCTCCTTAGGGAGCTGTGGGAAGCCGCCCATCTGGCTCCCCCGAGGAAAGCCCCGAATTAACGAGGTGCTACTAGCCGGGTCGATGTGAACAGTCCTCTTGCTATTCTTCGACCCAGTTACAGTGCGAGGAGGAACACCGCGGGGTTAAGTGGGTAGGCTTTCTGGGACAGGGAGTCCCACACGCGCGCCGTCCCAGCTGGCTGGGATGACGGCGCGTAAGCGCGTTTTCCGCGTCAGCAAAAAAAAATGTCTTTATGATGATGAATTTCTATTGCAGCCTAAATTTCCGACACAATCCAACCTTCGACACAGCTCGGAGAAAACTTGCTGACAGATCGCATACAGAATTCTGTTGTAGGATCCTCAAAAAACATTTTTATAATTTGGAACATTTTTCTATGCAAAATAGAAATTCCAAAAATAGAATGGTGTTATTCAATATGTCCAAAAATAGAAAACTTAAAATTAGTTATCAGTTTTTCACATTACGCCGAAACAAAAAAAAATGGCACAAACAAGTCTGTGTGTATGCGTGTGGCTAAGTAAACGATAGCGCGTGCATCCCGGGGACCTTCTATTTTAAAAAAAATTTGCGAGGTTTCTGAAAACGGGACAATTAAGCGTCCCGACGCTTTGCTTGGGGACAACGGGACAGGTGACCGAAAAAAGGGACAGTCCCGTTCAAAACGGGACGTATGGTCATTTTATGTATGCATCATAATTTTTTAAAGTTTATCTTCTAAACTTATACTTATTTAAAAAATTAAGAAACGCGGTTTAGAGTTTCTCAAATCTAAATTACATTTTATTTTATACATCTGTAGATAACTCTAATTATGCTCATGTCCTCTAGATCACATCCTGTGAAAGTTAAGGTCGTACGCACGCAAAACTTGTGCGGATAATACTGGTTTGAGTACTTTATTGGAATTGTTTGATATGATGCCCACGGCTACGTTCTATCATCGCACCGCTCGCCACAGAAAGGGAGTTCATCCTCACACAGCTAGATCCGAGCAGCAGCACAGCTAGATCCGATGGGGGTTTCTTTGGCGCACGCTTAGGTTGTGGAATGATCTCCCTGCCTCGGTTTTCCCAAACGCCTACAGTATGCGGTTCTTCAAAAGGGGCCTTAGAAGGATTTTACAGGGTCGGCAGCGCGAATGTGGCGTCTCTGATGTTGCAAATGTTAATAGGCTGCGGTGACCACCAGTTTATCAGGTGGGCCGTGTGCTTGTCTGCCACCTTAGTGGTATAAAAAAAAAGACTATCGGCCTCCATGACCGGGGGCCTGAGGACAGTGAGGGGGCTGCTCACCGTCCGTACAGAAGCGGCTAGACGACAGCGTGACGTGAGAGACACGGCCTGGCCACGGGGCAGTCGCCATGGCGAAAATTTGTGCGGCGCGACCGGCGAAGCGTCTTGCGACTCAAACAAATGAATAGAAATGTACTGAGCATGCCACGCGGCACGGCGACCGGCGATGCGACCGGCGAAATGTACCGAGCGAACGACACGGCGACTGGCGGTGCGGCGAGCGAGTGAAACAAATGCATGAATCAGTACGGTGCATGCCACGGCGTCGGGCGGCAGTCGCGGCGACTAGGCCAGTGATCAAATTACTGGTCGCGGCGGCGAACGCGACTGCCCCGTGGCCTGCAAACGATGCCGCACGATTTGTCGCCTCCGCCGCCGCCGCCGCCGTTCGCGCCGCCGTGCCCCGTGGCCAGGCCGTCGCACGCCGCCTCTAAGAAGCGGGATAATACCTGAAAATCCCCCTAAAGACGCGGGATAGCACCTGAACCCCCCTAGATGAGGCTGCAGTGGTAGCCGTAGGTCTGTTGGGAGTCCTACTGGGGCTCCTAACCGTAGGCTGTTAGCAGGACACGTGGGGTTTTTTAGTCGGTAGGAGCGCGGCTTCCATGAGGATTTTGCCTCACGTAAAACTAAAAAAAATAATATCTCACAATATTTGAAAAGTAAGTACTGTTGTGGTATTATAAACACTATTGAAAATCGGTTATGTAGGTTGTGTGAACACCTAATATTGCGTGTACAATAGCGGTGTTGGCGGTGTGGCGGAAACTCATTGTTGTTGCAATGTCGCGGTACAAGTACCTTATCGGTATTATTGCTTACATAACTTTTTGTTATGCCTACTATATTTTTCAATCACATTTGGTGTTGCAAACGTTTACGGCGACCAATTTTGATCAAGTGGATCGTAAATTCGTTTGGAATCATAGTGTACGAAAATGACCTAGAATTTGTAGCCTCTGATTTGAGTCCTGTTGGGAGTCCTGGGACATTCTTTCGAGAGCTTGTCAGGGGCTCCCAACCGTAAGCTGTTGGGCGTTACGTGAGGCTTTTTTTGTCGGTAGGAGTCCGGCATAGCATTCATAAAGGATTTTCCCTCGGCTCGAAATTTATGGGAATTTACATTGAGCAAATATTACTATGTAATTAGAACTTAATGGTATTTACGGGTCTCGTTTATAGCGTTACTTAGTTGCTTTACAAAGTAAAATCCCAATCAAATATAGAGAAATATTTTATTGGTTCCTTATGGGAGAGTGTAATCCTAACCACGGTACCAGAAGTTTCGGGTTTGATTGCCACCCTGGAAAAATAAAAAGGCTGTGAATGAGTGTGAGCAAGCGATGTAGGTATCAGGCCAAAGTCATTATTTTGTCTCATGATTGACGTTCTCCAATCCCCTATCTTTCGCAATCAATTGTCAAACTAAGAGGACTATTTATAGATCGAGGATAACGCGAGGACAATGTAGTCAGTATTCTTACTGCAGTGACCAGTTCAAGTTTTATCAGTTCTTATATTTTTCATTCGGTTGTGATTGTGATAGTAGTTATAGCTCAGATTACTTAAAGGTTATAGTTTATTAAAACTTCACTTTATCAAAAACCTTACTGGTCATCAACTGTGAAATTTTATACGCGAATTAGTAGTGATCGGGACTCCGAAAAAGATTGAGTGAGAACTACGATAAAATTGTGATCATGTCCGAAAAAGCAGGAGTAAAAGTGGGAAATAGGGAAATTTATTATAGTGGTATAGACATAGAGAGTGTGATCAAAGAACTTGGTGAATTGAAACTGTTTCATATTTTTAACTATTGTATGATCTTTTTGATCGTGTTTGATGTAGCAATTATTTTCATGAGCTATGTGTTCACTGCTGGAGACGTGACATACCGGTATTTATTTCTAATATTGTGATTGATTTAAAAAAGTAATGGTAGTGATAAGGGAATATTGCGGCATAACAGAATATGTAGTAAATAAGATAGAGAAAGGGATGCTCAGATGATTCACATATGTGGCGAGGATGGATTTAAATAGACTGACAAAACAGATTTATGAGGCAAGAGGAGATATGCAAACTCATAGGGCTCGACGTCGGAGCACTCATATGTATTAAAACGAAAAAAAATCTATAAATTCCAGAGTATCTACCCTTAAAAGGAGATTATGTATGAAAACACTTATGTAAACAGAAGAAGCGAAAGTAGCATGGTAATATATTAATAGTATTACCGTGAAATTACGAGTAGTATGCCAGGATCATAGGAAGCGGAAAGCTTGTTTGTAAAACGTACCTCACCTTTTTTATTACAATAGAATTAATTTTATGTCTTGAGGAGTATTAACGGCTATTGAACAATTGATTGACAATAATAGGCGGTGTCAATCAACTGTATAGGTAAGAGTATTAATTAGATCGAAGATGTCTTAATAAGAGTACTAACTTAAAAATAATACTGCAGTAATACTACAGTAGTTAGCGGTTATAGTTCCATCAGTCATTAATTTTATAATTTGGTTTTGATAAGCGTTATAGCTCAGATTACTTAAAAGTTATAGTTCATAAAACTACACTTTATCAAAAAGTTATTGGTCATCAAAATTGAAAATTTGTACGCAAATAGTAGTGCTCGAGACTCCGAAAAATATTTAGAAAGAAATTTAATAATTTGTGATCATGTCTAAGGTAATGAAAGTGAAAGTAGAAAATAAGGAAATTCGAAACTGTGGCATAAATATAGAGAGTGTGATCAAAGAACTTGGTGAATTTAATAAATTTCATATTTTTAATTATTGTATGATCGCTGCGATGGTGCTGCTGGAGCCGTAAATTACAGGTATTACTTTACAATTGTATGAATTTGAACTATTTGATCAAATCTGATGTGTGTTCAAATATGAACATTGAACATGACCTTGGTTACATACAAGTTCATCAAGTGTTTACATAACTATATTGGTTACGAAATACAATCGGTGAATGACACAAGGATGCTAGTTTCCGACAAACTTCATTTTTAAGATAAGTTAATATTTTCTCCATCTTCATGCGGATAAATATCTCTTTTAACCAAAAATTAAAATTGGTTGATCTCACTAACATTTCAAAATCTTTCCAAAATTTCAAAATAGCTGACTGATTTTGGCACTTTTGTGAAAGTTCAGGGAAACTTTATCAAGAAGCCGTGAGATCGTTCTCACCCGACTGCCCCTCTCTAACACGTTTATTGTGAAAGTTCAATCTAATTGACGTTGTCATTCCACATTCCACAAGAGATTCATGGTGGGTTCGCAGACTGGTCGAGCGGGGTTGGGTAGTATCCGGAGACAAACAGATAAAGAAATTACAAAATCTTTTCTGGAGCAGGATGAGAGCGATGCCTATAAGGTGCACGCGATGAACCTGGAGATGCAGAATGAATGGCTTACTCTGGGCGAATTTTGTATTCCCATGGCCTTGCAGTGGCGTACCTTATTGTACGACTGGTCGCCGGCTTTGCTTAAGTTCTACCTGAACGCGTTTCAATTGACCCTCCCCGACCAAAGTAATCTGGTCAGGTGGGGGAAAGCCACAGATAAAACATGTAATGCATGTGGAGAAGCGATTGGAACTGCTAGGCTCCTGCTGGTAGGTTGTAGGACGTTACTAGACCGGGGTCATTACTCACGCCGACACGATAGGGTATTGGAAATCATACGTGAGGCTGTCAGTTTGGCGGTAGCAAGGGGAGTGGTTGACAAAGTTTGCGAAAAAGAGGTGCAAATAAAGACGTTCTTCTCGGTATTAGTATACGAAAAATGACAGCCAAAAGTAGATTTGAAATCTACAAGATGTGTTCCAGAAAATGGTTTCATCAGAAATTGTGTTTTTATTATAAATAACTAGTAAAACATCACTGAAATAGCCCATAATTTTTTAGAAGAAGTCGTTGTATGACATCTATTTATTAATGAATGATAATAAAATTTATATCAGAGACTAAAGAAAACATAGACCTCTAAAATGGTTTTCTTCAATTTTGAATTAGTATAAGTTTTAACTAATTATAACTAATAATGTATTCAAAGCATACATCACGTTGCTTGCTTCCCCGCGCTCGCCCGAAAATCTAGTGCGGGGGGAGTCGTGTTGCTAGACGGACGTGTGTCGCTCTGGTCTGCAAAATATTCTCGTAAAATGTTATATTTTCATTCATGTACAGAGTAATGCGTGCAACAGAGCCAGAGCCCGAGTTACACAATGCATGCTGCATTACATGAGAATATAATGCATTTCAACTTATTTTTCGTATTGTTTAATTAAATTACTTCGAAAGGTAATCATACTTATATTGTAAGCGGTACTTAATCATTTCAATATAAATAAATGAAGAAATATTTGTGGACATTCGCACACAACTTAAGCTAATATAACCTTGTGCTAAGGGATACTATAATATAAGTATTTTCATCAGTTGTTTACTGATGAAAATACTTATATTATAGTTATTATTAACACACTGCTTTTTTGAGACACTGCTCTGAACCTAAGCTGAAAGATTTGACTCTTTTAGCTTATTACGTCTTGTGGGTCGCCACAAGTAGGCACCATCTACCGGCAAATTGGTTAAGGTATAAAAGTGAATAAAGTGAGTGCCCGCCGAGTTTCTTGCTAGTCTATATCTATACATAATAATAAAACTGTGGAGGGTCGCGAGTCTGAATATGGAAGCTATTTAAAAAAAAAAGAACGCGTTCTCTAATCGATACCTACTTAAGCCAAAATGAAATTTAAAATTTTCATGTCCATCTGTATTCCGAATACGTATCACGCCGAAACTACTGATTTGAATGAAAATTGATCCGAGGAAGTTCAGGAGTTAGAGACATCTCAACTTCTCTAAACCTAGAATTCAACCTAGGATTGCTTCACACAAGTTTCAGTGCTGAGGGTTTTGTAGTTCAGGAATTAGAGATATCTCAACTTTCTCAAAACCTATAATTCAAGGGTTCCTTGGAATGTGACGGTAAATCTAAACAGGCGTGTTGGCTGAATCATAAAAGAGCTTAATGATTAAGGCTGTTGTAAAATAATTCTGTCCGCGCCGAAGTCGGGGACTGAATTGTTTTAGAATAAACTTAATCTTTAAGCTCTTTTATGATAAAGCAAACAGGGCCGTTTCACACGCTGCTTGATGAGTCTGATGAAGAAGTGCCTCTTCTTTTGCAAACCTTATGTGACGTAAACGAAGTTGCGAGGGTCAGCTAGTTTTACAATATGCTTAATCTTTAAATTCGTTTATGATTAAGCAAACAGGGCAGTTTCACCCGCCGGTTGATGAGACTGATGAAGAAATACCTCATGTTTCATACACCTTAAGCGTCGTAAACGAAGTTGTGAAAGTCAGCTAGTTACATACATACATATGGTCACACCTTTATCCCCGAAGAGGTAGGCATATTATTATGTCTCCAGATTTAACCTTTTTAGAATTTGTCGTAACGTAACGTAATAGGCGGTGAGCTGTATTGCCGTGTTGAGATAGACAGGCGCAGGTTGTATCTGCCTGCTGTTAAAATTAATCAAGCCGCCAAAACGGCCTTCAACTTCGCTTAACGACTGCCATTTTACGGGCAACCAGGATCAACGGCTTAACGTGCCTTCCGAAACACGGAAACGACGCTCAAATAACTGTCACAATGTGGTCACATGGATGGTCACCCATCCAAGGACTGGCCATAGTGAATGAGCTTACTACAGTGATCGCTTACAGAACACTAAGTCCGCGGTGCCACGAGCGCTTCTTATTTATTCATAACTAGCTGACCCTCGCAACTGCGTTTACTACTATTTTTGTTTGTTATAATAAAATGAAATGAAATTTTGTTCCAAAAGTAACAAAAATTTTAAGCGAGTGGAAGACCCCTCTTGTCTAGATTTGTAATAATTTAAGTAAAACAATGAATATATGAACATTCGTCTTTGTGAATTCGTCACATAAAATTTTTACGTAATAACCAATCACATTTTTTGCAGTGTATTTTTACTACACTTAAAAACAAAGGAAAATTGAAATACAAACGTTCCTTTGTTTTTTAATTTATTTTCGCCTCTCTCTATAAAATAGAGTGCAGAGGGGCTTACGGCGAGACTTTTTCTGTAGTCTGTGACTCTGTTGCATTAAACTACGTCACTTGGTCACGTGGATCATCTGTTCAAAGTTTGAAATAAAACAAAAATGACAACGTCAATCGAATTGAACTCTCACAATAAACGTTTTAGAGAGGGGCAGTCGGGTGGGACCGTCTCACAGCTTCTTGTTTATTTGGTGAAGCGAGGAACGCCTTTCCGCTACTATTTTTCTTCTTCTTCCGTAGTTCTTTTACTCTGATGTCTCTGTAGTTGCGCTACTCTATGTTGGCGAGTCATATCGCCCATATGCTCAAGGTCGTTAGCCCTGGGTATGGCCTTAACCACAAACAAAAGAAATGACATTGCGTTTGTAAAGGAAGGCTGTTCAAAGAAAGTACCTCAAAAGCCATACTCAATTTTGATGGCTGCCGCCGATTGGACTATACTCTCAGACACGTATGAAAAACACTACAAAATCCCGGAGGATGTATGTGCCTCGCCTCGTCATCCAGACCCGACATATTCCTGTTTTCGAGGATACACAGGCGTGCGGTGCTCGTGGAGCTGACGGTGCCGTGGGAGACCAACATACCGAAGGACCACGCCATGAAGACAAATAAATACTTTGACTTGACCAATGAGTTAACCAAAAATGGCTATGTGGTTAAACTCTATGCCGTAGAAGTAGGAGCAAGGGGAATTCCAGCTAAATCCCTGTATAATTTATTTAAGGACCTTGGATTGCCAAGAGCTTCAGTAAGCTCTTTACTAAAACGCGTACCTATCGAAAGCGGCATTGATAGGATCTTACCAAATCTGGTTGGGCAGGGGGGGGGGGGGACATTGTTGACGGTGGAAGGTGATCGTTTATGCGCATAGTAAGGTGGCCACCCTAAACCTACTCGAATGGGTCGCAAGTCCCAGACGCCGTCGGGGTGTTCCCCCCGCCGCCACGCTATGGACCAGGCGCCCGCACGGAGAATCCATGGAATGCTAAGAATACGGTCTCTGTTTTATTTCAAACTTTGAACAGATGATCCACATGACCTAGTGACGTAGTTTAATGCGACAGAGTCACGGCTACAGACAAAGTCTCGACATAAGCCCCTCTGCACTTTATTTTATAGAGAGGGGCTAAAACTTTTTTTTTCTTTTCTTTTTTTTTTCTTTTCTTTCAAACTCGTAAGAAAAGTAAAAAATCATAACGACAGAATAACGCTAAGGAGAATAGACAGAGGTAAGGCACGTGTGATTATAGTCGGTAAGAGTCCGGCGCTAATAGCATCCATGAGTAATTTCCACACAAAAAAATTAAATAGTTAATATTCGTAAACAAACTAACATTGCATCTCGAAGTTTATAATGTTGATGAAATGAATGATAAATATTGACATCTAAAATTAACAAGTAATACACTGCAAACAATATAGTCAAAAATTGATAGTAACATTACAATGTCAATGTTAAATTATGTGACTATTGTTTTGTTTTAATTTATAACAACTTGCATGCTGCATACATACATACATAATAGTCACGTCTTTATCCCCGAAGGGGTAGGCAGGTCTATGACGGTTGCCAGTATCGCAATTGTAAGCAGCCGTTAAGCTGGGATGCTGAGGACGGCGGAAGGGCTGCTCGCTGTCAGTATCGAAGCAGGGTCAAGACGGCAGAGTGACGTGAGAGTTTCACGCATGCCTCACGTCCCAAGAAGTGGGATAACAGCCGAACAAACCCCAAAGATAGTACGCGAACCCCTAGGTGAGGCCGCGATACTGGTAGCCAAAGTCTTTTGGGAGTCCTACGAATCTAAGACCTTGCCCGGGGCTCCCAACCCCGTAGGCAGAGTAAGTGTGGTGTTTTAGTCAAAGAGTCCGGCATAGCATTAATGACGGATTTCCAATGATTTGCCCGGCATGGCCATACATTCGCCGCCGGTTACCCGGCACCGGCTACCCGGCAACCGGTACGTGTGAAAAGGGGCTAAAGGTACTGTGTATGTAAGTGCATGAACGACGAAGTAATATAATTGTATTGCATACCATTGTTTTCTCAAGTGAGTGTAGTTTATTTTTTGAGAATAAATTGTCTTTAAACCTAAACCTAAGGCCCAGCCCTTATGAGAATTTCAACGGTAAATTACAGCAAGCAAGTATCTGCACATATCCATTTCAATAATAGGCAATAAGCTTGGCACCACCACCCATTAGGTACGTGGAACATAAAACTAAGTATAAGGTGAAATGTGGGCGTATACTATGCTTCTGCCTACCTCTTTGGGGATATGGGCGTGACTATACGTATGTATGTACGTATGTAAAAGTATAAGGTGAAATGCCTCTGCCTACCCCTTCGCCTAATGTTTATATGTAACAAGCATTCATAAGCATACAATCGTCATAACCATAGGCTTATCATTCCAAAGACCTCGACCTCGTTCGTTGCCTTAAAAACGCCATTATTTCTTATGCTATTGCATACCTATCTATAAGGATTATAATTATAATCATAATCGATTCAATCGTGAGAAACCCGTAATAATAATTAATTCGTATTGTTGTAGGCACAGAAATCAGAAAAAAGTGTAGGTATAAATTGCATAGAGCAACATATGTATGACGTTTACCGGAAGGGGAGGCGCCATTCTGAGAGCTTCCCCTCTGTCAAAGCGGACGCAAAAAAGAGTACGGTTATACACACATAAGAAATATATATGACTGTGTGTCTGAAATTATGTGTGTTTTCTTTTAATTGTTTTGTGTAAGTTCACTACCCCCGCGTCTTTGGGGGTTGTTCGGGTGTTATCCCGCTTCCTGGGGCGTGTGACGTGCGTGAATCTTTCACGTCACGCAGTCGTCTTCGGCGTGCTTCTGTAAGGACGGTGAGCAGCTCCCTCACTGTCCTCAGGCCCCCGGTCATGGAGGCCAATATTCTATGGAGAAGACAAGTCTGCGGCTCCACAGCTGCAGGCTGCGAAACTCGGGTGGGAGAGTTTCTCTCCCTCCCCGCCGTCTATTTCACAAGCATGACCTGCTCGCAGAAAGACGCAGGGGTGTCCCACTTATACCCACTGGAGATCATGGCTCTCACCACTGTCTTCAGCGAGAGAATGTCTACGTCCAGTACTGTCACCTTGGGCTGGTTGATACCACCTTCGTCATCATGCAGGCATCCTCTGCCTACCCGGTGGTATTAATTAACTTCGTGACTGGAGACTTCGCCTCCTGTCGTGTTGTAAGGTTGTGCGTTAGAGATGACTGAATCCAGTGAATATCTTGAATTATACTGTCCCTTATTAGAGAAATACATGCCTTATATAATAATCTATGAGTACATGAACTACCATGTCACTACATTTCCCCTTTTCGAGATAAAAAAACTGGAATACAGATAAATTCTTTTAATGGCTATTGTACAGTGGTTTTTGCTGTTTGTTATGATGCTTACTGCTACTTTCTACTATCTTCTGTATGTTCTTCCTCACACTTTGTGTTCGAAGCTTCGAAGCGCCCGTGGAAATATAGTGTGTGGTAGTTATTATTTTCTATGCTTATATTCTTGACATTGCATTTACAAACGAAACTAACCTTGTTATTATCTAGAAAACAATAATTAAACTATAAGTGTATGTTCCAGAACGCGATTAATTATATTTATCAAATATTTATAGCCAATTCATAAATTAATTGTCCTTTACAACCCAGTAAATAATGAGTGTTGAGTAAAATAAGTAAATGTCAAAGACAGTCGAATGAGCTTTTTGGCTCTAATGCACTCGGATATATGCGTGTGTGTGTGTGTGTGTGTGAATGTAAGATAAGAGTGTTTGGGAGTTATATCAAAAGCCTGTTGGAATTAAATCGAAGACCTGTTGGAAAAAGGCCAGATCAAGACCCTTAACCTGCGAGCGTGTATGAAAGTAGAGGAACTGATCGTAGCAAGGAAATCCATAGTCTCTACCAACCCCGATGGGCGACAGTATGGGGGTATGCATGTATGTTTGGAAACCGTATAGGTACGCGTTTGCTGTTTTCTGTTAAAAAGAGAAACAAAATAAAATACTTTTTCTTTTTTACACTCGCGCTGCCGACATCTTAGACCCCTTTTGAAGAACCCCATACTGTAGGCGTTTGGGAAAATCGAGGCATGGAGATCATTCTACAATCTAAGCGTGCGCGGAAGCAAGTCTCTATCTGATCGTAAAATATAGGTACTTACTTAATGATTGTTATACTTAGGTTTGGTACTTTTAATTTTAACTGTTTTTGCTAAATGGGTAAATCAAATTTTTTCACATTAAAATTTGTGATTCAGTCAGCATACTAATTGCTTATCAAAATTATCACTATAGGTTAAATCAATTTTAGTAGGTAGGTAGAGATAGAAGGAAAACGCTTTTGAAAATAAAAGGAAAAGAGTAGTTCATATCGATGATTATAATTATGTATACAGCAGGTAAACGGCAATTATTAGTATTTAGGTATAATAACTGTGCAGATAGCTCTATTAAATAAATAACTAGGTACTAATACGTTTCTCGTGCATCAGTCTGTATCCTTCAAGCGTCTGTCAATTATATCTATACTAATATTCTAAAGAGGAAAATTGTATTGTTTGTTTGCATCGAATCGGCTCCGAAACTACTGAACCGATTGGAAAAAATATTTCCCTGTTGGGAAGCTAAACTATCCCCGAGTGACGTAGGCTATATTACACTCCCGTATCCCTACTAATTCTTTATCCAGATGATCTGTCCTGACTGTTCGAATCGAACGTCAGTTCGGATTTAAAACGGCAAAAATCGCGTTTGTTGTATGGAAGCTCCCGTTAATACCCCCTTTTTTCTGATTTCTTCTGATTTTATCTGATTTCTGTTTTTTGAACGTCCATAATTTTTAAAATACAAGACCTATATTTTTTTTAATATTTTTCTGACAACTATTATGACCTAGCCTGTTACCCGATTCCGGCTTGACGTCGACTTCTAGGACACCCTGTATAATAAGTGCCTCACAGAATTTTTTGGTTTGGTTTCTGGTAGCTCGCGAGGTCTACTCTTCGCAGAAGTACTAGTATTTGTTGTTATAGCAGCAACAGAAATACCTATGCGTTTTTCTTTATGCAGTTTCTGTACTGCATGACGAGAAACGAGTATTACGCATAGTCAACTATGACCACTTTCAATTAGGTGGACCGTATGCTCGAACTATTACTATCGAGGTTCTAATGGCACGCTTACTTATTTTAAATTAATTTTCTAATTTTTTTACCTAATTTTCTTAATTGTTTGCACTCCTAAAATTGCTTATTATTTCAAGCGTTTTCTCTGTGCTTTGGAAAACACGTTCAGCCGCTGATCCGTTGTCAGTAAAATGACAGTCGTTAAGCCAAAATTTGAAGGCCTAAGTACTCGTAATTTACTTAACATAAGTGTATGTTAAAGTAAGGTTCTTATGTAAGTGGTGACATTGTAACTTCGGAAATAAGCTTCAAGTTACAATCTCGTTCAGCCTCAAGATTTTACAATGTTGTTTACAGACAAGTATTGCTATTGCTTGACCGTTTATTACGTCATCTTGAATACTACAAAAGTATTTCCGTAAATAATATTGTATTATGTCGACTTTACGCTTAATTGCGACACGTGTTGCCCCAGTTTTACCATCAATGGAGTGCTTACGTACTAAGTCTTAGAAAATTCAAAACAACAAACAAAATTCTACGTATACATACTTTTAGACGTGATGTTTACAACTTAGAAGCTCATAATATGCATGCTTTTATTTTTAGCCCCTCTCTATAAAATAGATTGCAAAGGGGCTTATGGCGAGACTTTGTAGTCTGTGACTCTGTTGAATTATATTACGTCACTAGATCACGTGGATCATCTGTTCAAATTTTGAAATAAAACAAAAATGACAACGTCAATCGGATTGAACTTACACTTTCACAGAGGGGCAGTTGGGTGAGACCGTCTCACGGCTTCTTGTTGTAAGTTACAAATAAGTAGATTAGCTTCATAAAAAAAGTTATAATTAGTAACAACAGCATTTTCTATCGATGATAATGGAAAAATGGTACAAAATTTAACCTTCCTTATCAAGATACCAACTGATTTTTATGTGAGGAAGTCATGGAATTTTATTTAGGAAAGCTAACGGTAAAAAGCGTAAGCCTAAATCGAACCGAATAAAACCGGTGCTTTTTCAAGGGTATGTCTAGCCAGAGAATTTGGAGCTACCCTAAAAATATCCAGACCGGCCTTGGTCGTCAACCCCTGATCGTTTGGTAGTCAAATGGTGCATAAAAGAGGTGCACGCAGGGTACATGAGGAACTGTCGTCTTACTTCGAACTTCTGTCAAAGTGACAGCGGATCCGCTGCTCGTTGTTTTCGTGATGTTTTCGCTGACTTTGTCGCATAGTGGCGGATGTGGCTTGTACTTGAGTTGTAATTGTGTAATTGACTATGGCATAGTTACCGAAATTAATAGGGAACTTGAATTTCAATTGTAGAAATTCAATAATAATGTTATCAGATTTTTAGGATCATGCCATTTGTATATTGTTGACCTTTTTTGGTGTGATATTATTTGTGATTGTATTTAGATAAGTCGGTTAAATGCATTTTGTAAGTGCAACGTATAGAAGAAAAGATGCCGTCCTGTAGCTTTGCAATAAACATTTATTTATTTTAGTCTTAGCATTCTTGGCAAAAACTATAGTTCTGGAATCTTCAGGGCCCTTGTCAACTTCTACCTTCTTCTTTCCATAGCTATCTCTTTTCCGCACATACCGCCTCATAAAACTAGGCTTATATTATGGCAAAGAAAATATATTTCGTAAACCCGTAAACGGTATAAAACCGTAAACGGTAGGTAAACGGTGTTGCCAAGCAATATTCACACATAATGATAACTTGTATTTATGTTCATGACGGTCGTAAAACATATAATTTAGCATAATATTGCTATAAGCTATACTTGTTGATGACATACGATTTAAATTAAGTGCATTTCCGGCTTATTAGGGTTCTGTTAATCTGATGGAAAACGATTAAAGGATAATAACTTGTGTTTGCTTGTTTTCCATGTGCAAAAAAATGTTTCTTTATGACTATTTAGGGTTCCGTACCCAAAGGGTAAAATCGGAACCCTATTTATGAGACTTTGATAGCTAGAGAGCTGAAATGTTTACAGATTTTGTATTTGTGTTGCCGCTATAACAACAAATACTAAAATAAGAAAAATAATATTAAGGTGGGCTCCCATTCAACAAACGCGATTTTTTGCCGGAACCCTCCGTGCAAGAGTTCGACTCGCACTTGGCCGTTTTTCTTTCACTCCTAAGAATCTATTCGCATATATTTAGAACTAGCTGTTCCCCGCGGCTTTGACCGCGTAGAAGTCGTTATCACGTAAGAGTCGTCATGTCGTAATATCATAACCCTCCTTTTGCGCAGTCGGTTAAAAAGTAGCCTATGTCGTTTCCAGGGCCTCGAACTATCCCTATACCAAAATTCATCTCAATCGCTCCAGCCGTTTAGGCGTGAAAGCGTAACAGACAGATAGAGTTACTTTCGCATTTATAATATTAGTAGGCATTATTATTTGTATGCGGAACCATTATGAGATTGGAACGTGCGTGGCTGTTTTGGTCTTATACCTACTTGTGTAACTAACGGACCTTGGTTTAAAGTGAAGGGTCTTTCAGCTTACTCATAGTACACGTAAGTTAGAGTCAAGGCGAACTTATTAGCGATGTAATTATTCCTATATAACGTCAGTAGCCCTTATTTTCCTTGTATTTTACTGACTAAAAAGACGGTGTTGCTAAAATCGTAGGAGGATAATGTGCATTTTACTAATATTATATGGTATAAACCCCGTGTTGCGACGGGAAAGAGTACAAAATGTCGCCACCCCAATTCATTCCGAGGATGTCGTCAGAGGCGACTCAGGGAACACTTTCTTAAACATTCTATTGCGTAGAGAAGGAAAACTCGAAATGAAGCCGCAATGACAACTGTGTGGTTGTCGTTGCGGCTTGAACATTTTCAAATGCCGGTCGTCACGACACCGCGGGCAGGCGCAGCCCATTTCAACACGACAATGGGCTCACCAGCTATTAAGTGGGACATTAAAAAAAAAATCTGGGTCATCCTTCCGAGGGCTTCCCCGGGGCTCCCAACCACAGGCTGTTGGGCGTGACGTGAGGTTTTTTAGTCGGTAGGAGTCCGGCATAACATCCATGAGGATTTTCCCTCACGTTAAACAAAAAAAAAAAAAAAAAAAGAAAGTGGGACATAAAATTATTAGGTGAAAAATTCAATTCCCTATGTCCGAATATTAAAATTGTTAGCAGAGAGAATCTTTACCTCCTAGGGTCCCCTATATTTGAAGATGCTATTCCCGAATTAATAGCACAAAAAATTTCAAAATTTGCATCCAATGTAGATCGGCTACATTCTATTAGTTCACATTACGCAATCACAATTCTGAAATTTTGTATGTTTGTTCCCAAATCTATTTATTTGCTTCGCTGTTGTCCTTTTTGGAAACATCAAAGTCATTTATTTTCTATTGATTCGCTAATCAAATCTTCTTTGGAATCAATTCTCAATATACAACTGAGCGAACAATCTTGGTCCCAGGCATCTCTTCCCATTAAATATAGTGGGCTAGGGATCCGCCAAATTTCTAGTGTGGCTTTGCCAGCCTTTTTGTCATCTGTACATGCCACGTCGAGTCTCGTAGGTAAAATTCTGACGAATTGTCTTACAGACTATGATGCCAAGAATGCTTGGCTAATGGCTTGTCCGGGACAAAATTTACCCACCCATCCAAATTTACAACGGAGCTGGCTGGGACGACGCAAATTAACCTTTGACTCCTTTTTAAATGCTAGCCTAGGCCCGGATCGGGCCAGATTATTAGCGCTCAGTAGAAAGGAATCCGGTGATTGGTTAAAAGCTTTCCCTACAGCCAACACCGGAACTTTTTTGGAACCGGACATCCTAAGAATTTCAGTTGGTTTGAGACTTGGCGTCACGCTTTGCGCTCCACATCAATGCCCCTGCGGTTTTAACGTTGACACTTTGGGGCATCATGGTCTTTCATGTTTAAAGAGCGCAGGCCGCTTCTCACGCCACGCTGCGCTGAATGACATCATCCGCCGTGCTCTTGCCACCGCCAATGTGCCTGCGCTCTTAGAGCCAAACGGCGTTTTCAGGGACGATGGCAAGAGACCGGATGGTATAACTTTGATACCGTGGGAGATGGGTAGGGTCCTGGTGTGGGATGCAACTTGTGTTGACACTCTAGCCCCGTCCCATCTTCCTAAAACAAAATTAAAAGCCAGTGCAGCAGCGGAAGCGGCTGAAAATATTAAAATTAATAAATATAAGGGTCTCGACTCATCGTATCGTTTTTGTCCAGTCGGTGTCGAGACCCTAGGTCCATGGAGTCCCAATGCGCAAAAATTTTTCAAGAACTTGAAAAAGCGCCTTGTGGAGTCAACTGGTGACCCAAGGGCTGGCAGTTTTCTCGCTCAACGAATAGGTATTGCTATTCAAAGGGGGAATGCTGCTAGTCTTTTGGGCACAATGCCACGGGGGCCTTATTTAGGTTTAGTTTAGATAGTAATAATGTAAATATAGATATGTTGTAACACAGTGATGATCAGTGTTACTCACCAACTAGCGCGAGGTAGCTATGCAGAGAACTCTTTCCCAGGGCGCCTTACTACAGAGATTCCAGTGTGCGTGCAAGGGTAGGCCAGGGCTCTGACGAAAACAGTCAGGTAGGGTGTACACACATATATTTATATAACACAGAGATACACAGAGACACACAGAGAGCTTATTCACTGATAGACACAAATATCACAGGTACACAGAAGTATAGTCAGTGCTTAGGTACTTATGCTACTAAGCTACACATAAGTAGTGGATTTACTGGCCTGCAGAGTGAGCTGAGTGAGAGTGACTGCCTGTTGTTACTGCCAGGTGATGACGGCAGATACCTCTCACATGAGAAGCTCGTGTAGTCCGCACTTCCACGTTGTCGTACCACGTGCAGCCCACTAACTTATAGGTGCGGCACCAAATATCTCATCCGCCAACTAGCCCCGTAGTAAAAAACCCTGTCATGAAAGAAACGACAAATTAAGATCTTGGCTGCGCGACAGACGACAATCGACCCGCTTTGCAAAAGAAGAAGTGACTCACCAGTTTTCTGGGTAAAATGTAGCAAGATGCAATGCAGCAACCCAATCACAGCCCGTTAGGCCACGCGAGGTAACAAATAATCGCGCTTGAGCGAAAAACTGATTCGCGGCACAGTCTCAGAGCAAAAGCCAAAGGACCTCCAACTACCCCAAAGCAGGTCTCGGTCAAAAGTCCTGTCTTTCACGAAAAATCTTAACAAAACCCGTTCCTTTAAATGCGAAACGCTTCGTCACCGAACTTATGACATCCTGTCATTCTGACAGCAGAAATGTCACCACTGACAACCGATTAAAAAAAGATAACTCGATAAGGCTGCTTTCACATCCTAAATACTGCATCTATAGAAAATAAATGCTACAACCACCCCCCCTTTAATAGTATTTCCTGCGGATATGACACGCTGGAAATACACAATAAAGAAAACAGAAAAGTACTGACTAATAAACAAAGACAACCAGCTAGGTCCTTCAAACACCAGCTGACTACGACCATTACAATACCAAAGAAAGATCCTCCTATGTACCTAACTAGACACTGACTCGTGTACCGGTTAGGCTAAGTAACTAGAGTCTAATGCCCTTCATAGAAAACGAATGCTCCCTTTACTCACTGCCGATACCCTAACACTACCCAAGCTCTCAGGATAATGTAGAGTACTAAGAAGCGAATGAGAGAAAAACGCTCGGTGCGGTGCATAGAAGAAACTACAACGTGACAATTTAAAGTCACGTACACATATAGAAATACAAACAAAAGATTAAAATAGTCTTACATAATGATCACATAGCACTGGTTTAATAAACTAGAGAAACAGTGCTATGTAGTTACGTTAGGTATTGGAGACTGCTCCTCCTGATACTTCAGGATGTCCTTGATATGGTACTCCCCAAGATCCTTACCGTCCAGATCTGACAGCCTATATACTAAAGGGGATCGTTTAGCAGTCACCACACATTTAAGGAACTTAGGAGCTAGCTTAGCAGTAAAATTCTTGGCCTTGTTGGACAGGTAGAACGTGCGTTTGTAAACTATCTGTCCCACTTTCAGCTCTACATGCCTTTTTCTGAGGTTGTAATACTTTTCATTACGCTGGTGGGCAACGTTCAAATGTTTCCTCACCTGGTCGTAAATGCGTTGTATTTCTCTCAGCTTGACACCGAAGGCTGATGGATCGTCTACAGAGACTGAAGTAGGATGGCACGCGATATCTGTCTGCCTGTATAACACTCCATCCCCAATAAATTCCCTACCATGTACCAAGAAGTAAGGGGTGAAACGAGTTGCTTCGTTAACTGCAGTGTTTAAAGCGCACTGTATCTCAACCAAGAACGAATCCCATGACTTGTGTTGTGACTTCACATAGCATGAGATCGCTTGAACAACATTACGAATAGCTCGTTCCGCCTGATTAGTTTGGGCATGATACCTAGGGTTATAATATATATTAGGTACATTGTATTTAGCTAACATATCTTTAAATGGTTTACTCACAAACTGAGGGCCATTATCCATGTAAATAGTCTTGCAGACTCCGTGCACGAGAAACACACTCTTCTCTATGAACCTCGCGACTACAGCGCCTGTGGCAACCCGAACAGGGCACAACATGACGTATTTGCTAAAGTAGTCGGAGACCACGATCAGGTGTACGTTTCTATTGCTCGAAGTGGGAAAGGGACCAAGCAGATCGACAGAGATAGCTTCGAATGGCTTCGAAACCCGCTTCGGGCTACCCATTAGGCCGGGACGAGACGTATTTACGGGTTTGTACTGCTTGCATGTTTCGCAATTCCCAACATATTCTTTGACGTCCTCGTACATCTTGGGCCAGTAATAATTTAGGGCTAACCTTTTATGCGTCTTCCAAACGCCACCATGGGCACTAAGTGTGTCATCGTGGTACTTAGAGAGCAGGGGCAAGCGATCCTCCTGAGGTACCACCAGCTTCCAGTCAAAGTCTGAAGTCAAAGAATACTTATTTTTAGTTAACCTATATAGAAGGTTGTCACGAATGTCATAATTTGGTGACTTCCTAGGGTTCTTCCGAACACTATTCATGGTGTGGTCATACCACGGGTCTTTAGTGGGTACTGCATCGAGGGAATCAATTTTGATACGAGACAGAGCATCAGGTACAACGTGGTCTTTACCTTTTCGATGCTCTATGTCAAAATCGAATTGACTGAGCCTCATGCTCCAACGTGCTAGACGACCCGTGGGATTTTTTAGCTTATGGAACCACAGAAGAGATGAATGATCCGTGACGACCGTACATTTTTGGCCTTCGACGTACTGTCGAAATTGTTCCAAAGCGAAAATCACGGCCAGAAGTTCTCGCTCAGTTGTGCTGTAGTTCACCTCGTTCTTGTTGAGAGAACGGCTACAGTAGGCGATAGGGTGCTCAACACCATCGTGAGTTTGTGTCAGTACAGCAGCAACTGAGTAAGCTGACGCGTCACTAAGAATGCGGAAGGGCATCTCAAAGTTAGGCATTTTTAATATAGGGGCAGAAACCAAGGCTGACTTTAGCAGGTTAAAGGACTGTTCAGCCTCAGGGGTCCATTCGAACTTAAGGTTCGTAGAAGTGAGTTTGCACAGAGGTTTACTAATCTTCGAGAAGTTGTTAACAAAGCGACGATACCAGCCGGCCATTCCCAGAAATCTCTTAACCTCCTTAGGGTTAGAAGGGGTGGGATAGTTGAGGATAACCTCAACTTTACCCGGGTCTGTCCGTAAGCCATGTTTGTCCACATAATACCCCAGGTATTTGAGTTCACTCCGACAAAAGTGGGATTTTTTCATATTAATAGTTAGGCCAGCATCCTTGAGTTGCTGATAGACTCTATGTAAGAGCTCTACATGCTCCTCAAAGGTGCTGGACACACAGACTATGTCATCCTGAAACGCAAATACCTTGTTGTCGAACTCGGGACCAAACAGACGGTCCATGAGGCGTTGCATCGTGGCACTGGCACCGACAAGACCGAAGCACATGGAATTGTAATGGAACAATCCTCTCCGGGGAACCGTAAAAGCAGTCTTCTCAGCAGACTGGAGTGAGTCGAATGGAATCTGCCAGTAGGCCGCACTCAGATCTACAGAGGTTAAATACTTAGCATTATTAAGATGGTCTAAGATTTGATTGATATAGGGTAAGGGGTAGGCGTCACTCTTAGACACAGAGTTCAGCTTGCGAGAGTCCAAGCACAATCTGAGGTCGCCGTTCGCCTTCTCCACCATGACCACTGGAGAGTTCCAGGCGGACTGAGACGGGGACACTACTCCCATCTCCAGCATTCGGTCCAGCTCGGCTTCCAGGGCCTTCTGCTTAAGGGGAGAGAGCGGATAATAACGCTGCTTGATCGGCTTGCTGTCACCAGTGTCAATGACATGGTGCACAAGTGAGGTCCGACCTAAACCCACCTTATCAGTGTTCAACGAGTCGAACTTTTCAATGACCTCGTTGATTACACACCTTTGTTTAGTTGTCAGGTTGTCGTAATCCTCGAGGCCACCGTTAAGGGACACAGACTCTATAGGATTATTATCACTAAAGCTATCAAGACTAATATTTTGTAAAATTAACTTATCACTTAACTTAAATTGTTGCCAGAAATCCACTCCAAATATCATGGAGGTGGTTATACCTGGGACAACATAGAACTTGACAACTCGGATAACCGAATTGTACTCAATTGGCAAAGAGATACAACCCAGACATTGCAAGTGAGTGCTGTCTGCAGTTGTAATACGAAAAGTAGGATTGATACTCACAAGATCAAAACCCAGTTCCAAGAAGATGCGGTGCGCTCCCTTACCTAGTATAGAGCAGGAGGCACCGGAATCTAGAAGGCCTAAGACATTTAAATTTAAAACCTTAACAACTAGATACGGTCTAATGTCACTATCCCGTTTAGGAAACAGGACCTTTTCAGAAATAGACTCAGATACAGAGTGATGCACAGAGTTCCTAATAAGGCCCTGGCCTACGCGTTTTTTGACTTGCTAGTACAGTGTGAGCAGTCTGGGGTCTTGACTCCTTTGAGACCACACCGGAAACACACCAGCTCCCTTGACTGTGTGCAGCTGTATGCAGTGTGACCGCCCCCGCCGCAACGAAAGCATTTGCGATCGTGGGGGGTAACCGGCGTCTCCACTGCAGACACCTGCTTAGCGGGCTTTTGTACACCTTTGTTCTTAAGCTGGTGTAAGTCAGATGTAATCTCAAACTTGTCAAGAGCAGGCTCATGGAAAGCGTCTGCCCTAGTACGCGCAAGCTCCAAGCGCTTACCCAAACGTCTCAAGTCATCTACAGAGTTGACATCATGCAAGGCCAGTTCCTTCATGTAGTCAGGTCTAATGTTGTGCATGAGAATGTCCAGCTGTTCCTCACTGGGCATCTTACATGACAACCTTGAGAACATGGCTTGCATTGTACATATATAGTTAACCAAGGACTCAGAGCGGGCTTGTGTACGCTGTCTTATCTCGTTCCTGAGGCGGTAATCATAATCAGGAATATCGAAGGTATCTCTAAGCTCACTAATAAGATCCTCATATGAGATGAAGTTAGCTTTGTTTGTACGGAACCAAGACAAAGCCGGTCCATCCAACAGGTCGGAGAAAGCCATAAGGAGTCTAGGCTTAGTAACCTCCCGAGCACATCTAAGTTCCTCTAATCTCTCTAAAAACACACGTACACAAGTAGAACCATCATATTTTAAGTTAAATGAACATAAGTTAAGGGGACGTTCTTTATACACTATGTTACATGTAGAACTATTCCTACTTGAACTAGCTCGCACCGAGCGGTCCTCTCTCACTACTGGTGAAGTATATTCCACCTGGTCACGACCCGAAGGATCATCACCATCATCATCCGAACCTTCGGATTCAGAATCACTACTGGGTTCAGCCCTAGCGATGATCTTCACTAGCCTACCACGAATATCCACCAGGTCGGGGCAATCCAGACCACAACGAGCTAACCTACTCAATAAGTAGTTGGCCCTGATAGACACCCTAAGACGAGAATTATCATTGGCCAAAAACTCACCTGACTGAAAAGCCTCCTCCAACTCGGAGACCTTCGGAAGGCAGGTCGAGAGCTCAGCCGATGCATCAGCGGGTACCGTAGCACTCGCTTTGATGCTACCTCGACGGACGAGTCGGTGTGCCGTTCTTAGCTCACTCCGAAGGCCAGACACTGTCGTTTCCGGTTCCACTGAAATACCCATGTGGGACAGCTCGTTAGCAAGTTCATCCTTTCTTAAATAATTAATATATTTTTTCATCTGTGCCATTATGTAAAAATTTACTTACAACAATTATAAAGATAAAATGGCACAGATAGGGATCAATTACAAAGTAAAAATGTAAATTGAGTTACAACAAAGTGTACAAAGTTAGGTAATTATGTTTCAAATTGACTTTTAGAATTTAACAAAGATTAAGGGTATACTAAGAGAGAAAAGTTTCTAAATTTTCTGATAACACAGTTCAGGTTAATAATTAAAATTACAAGGTATCAACATACCTTCAAAAAAAAATTTATAATTACACAGAGTGAAATTCACTAAGTTAACACAGAGGTGAAGCTATAGAATAATATATGTAATATATTAATCTATGCTAATATAATATTACAATAAATATATGTGTGCACCATAAAAAGGAACATAACAAAGAAAAGAAACACAATAAGAAAAGAAGTGGGTATGCCAAATAAAATCAAAAAGTTTTTCCAAAATCACAGCTATTTTAAATTTTTGAATTTAGAATTTTGTGTCTTTTCCAGCCAAAGATGTAGGAAGCTGGAAGAAGACGAAAGGGAAGGTTTTGTGCTTAGCTGCTAGCACCACCAATTAACGTCCTGGAGCGTCTCGGACGATTCACCAGGATGGTTTCGCCAGAGGTAACCACCTATGCACACACACTAGACTGAGGCTACCGCAGAGTAGACCCAGAGATTTGCCACTACGTTGGGAGCCAATTTGTAACACAGTGATGATCAGTGTTACTCACCAACTAGCGCGAGGTAGCTATGCAGAGAACTCTTTCCCAGGGCGCCTTACTACAGAGATTCCAGTGTGCGTGCAAGGGTAGGCCAGGGCTCTGACGAAAACAGTCAGGTAGGGTGTACACACATATATTTATATAACACAGAGATACACAGAGACACACAGAGAGCTTATTCACTGATAGACACAAATATCACAGGTACACAGAAGTATAGTCAGTGCTTAGGTACTTATGCTACTAAGCTACACATAAGTAGTGGATTTACTGGCCTGCAGAGTGAGCTGAGTGAGAGTGACTGCCTGTTGTTACTGCCAGGTGATGACGGCAGATACCTCTCACATGAGAAGCTCGTGTAGTCCGCACTTCCACGTTGTCGTACCACGTGCAGCCCACTAACTTATAGGTGCGGCACCAAATATCTCATCCGCCAACTAGCCCCGTAGTAAAAAACCCTGTCATGAAAGAAACGACAAATTAAGATCTTGGCTGCGCGACAGACGACAATCGACCCGCTTTGCAAAAGAAGAAGTGACTCACCAGTTTTCTGGGTAAAATGTAGCAAGATGCAATGCAGCAACCCAATCACAGCCCGTTAGGCCACGCGAGGTAACAAATAATCGCGCTTGAGCGAAAAACTGATTCGCGGCACAGTCTCAGAGCAAAAGCCAAAGGACCTCCAACTACCCCAAAGCAGGTCTCGGTCAAAAGTCCTGTCTTTCACGAAAAATCTTAACAAAACCCGTTCCTTTAAATGCGAAACGCTTCGTCACCGAACTTATGACATCCTGTCATTCTGACAGCAGAAATGTCACCACTGACAACCGATTAAAAAAAGATAACTCGATAAGGCTGCTTTCACATCCTAAATACTGCATCTATAGAAAATAAATGCTACAATGTAATAATTATGTTTCTCTGTAATTTTTAACAATAAATGTTAGGTGAAATGTGGACGTATGTTATGCATCTGCCTACCCCTTCAATATTATAACATGTTTTAGTTCTTACTAATATTATAAATGCGGCAGTTTGTGAGTGTGTATGTGTAAATGTTGGATACCTAACTACTAACGGTTGAATGAATTTGGATCTGACTGAAATTTGGCACAGGATTAAATTATGGTTAGAATAACACATGGCTACATTTTATACGACTGGCCCCGTGGTCCTCTGGTTAGTGTGCCTGACTACGGATTCAGGGGTCGTGGGGTCGATTCCCATCTAGGACAAATTTCTTTGTGTGATCAGCACATTGATTTGTTTTGTGTCTGGGTGTGATGGTAAGTATCTATTTAGAAATACCTATAAGCCCCGCAAGTTGATATTGCGCTTGGCGGCCATCTTGGTGACCACTTGGTGACGTATGTCCGTCGAGCAGTCAGTACTAAAAAAAATACCGTACGCAGCTTCGCTAGGCCAGCGCGCGCTCGCGCTACGTCACGATGACATCACTTAGCTGTCATTATGACAAGCTTCCAGCGCATTATCAACTTGCGGGGCTTATATATGTATGTTTATCAGTCGTCTAGATCCCAAAGCACAAACTTTATATTAGCTTAATTTGGGCTAGATGTTGTGTGAGAACGTCCACAAATATTTATTTATTTTATTTATTTGTTAATGGAATAAGTTCCCACGATGAAGCATTTTGTGAAATAGTAAACAATCGTAAATATTATTTACGATTGTTTACTATTTCAGTTCATTAAGTATGTAATAACAACTCTAAAATTAACTGCATCCAACATCGGAAACATCCCATTACAGTACAAACCTTGAGTCATTTATGAGCCAAATTAGTGTCTTCTGTCCTTCCTACCTCCGGCCCACGTGGATCCGGTGTTGTGTTGAGTAATTGATGCTTTTTCTCACGCGGATCAGAATACAAAGCGGTGGATTGTATTGAGAGATACTAGTTGCCCCCCCCCCCGCGGCTTTGCTCATGACATATTTCAATGAAACATGAAACGCGAAATCATGAAAATTAGTTCTTTTACCAATGAAAAATAGTATTTTCTTTCCACATATGACTATGATTAAGTTCATGATGAACTCCTAAACAAATTGTACTGTATTTACAAAGTTATCATCTCTACTTACATAAGTAAATTTACTACTGGTTCTGTTGTCTCTTGCTTGATAAGCGGGTACCATCATTGCTAATCGTTATTCATATTCATGACTGATAACGAATATGCAGTTGATAACAAGTCTATTTGAGTCCTTTGAAGTTCATGTGCTGACCTTCTTAAAGAGCTAGGATAGGAATAGTACATACGCGTGGACTGTTACCTTTTTAATGCGGTTGCACTTATAGGAACCTATACAAGCATTAATTTATTTTTTGACACAGTGGAATATATTTGGGCAGGGTAAAAGGCTCACTTCGTTTCAAACACGCAGCCCTGGGCAAGAGTTAGATTACTCACAAGACCACCAGTAGTGTCTACCTTTACTCTAGTAAAACGCTGGATAGGCTACAGGTTCTGCCACTACGACAGGCTAGTCAAGCAAACTAATTGATCGAGCAAGCGAAGCGAGCGAGCGTCTCCGATTCAACAGTATGAACGATTTTGCTTTCGTCCGTATGTTTGTGTGTATGTCAGTTCCGGTCAAGAGAACGTATTTCATATCCGATTTTCACCAAACTTGGCACACGTGTTCTTTGATTTAAAATACAACTTTTGTTGAGAGCTTTTTTTGATAGGGGGAAAATGGTGAAGAAAAGGGGTGAAGATTGTTGTCGCATTATTTATGAACGGATCTTCATGATTTTTGGCTCAAACAAAAAGGATTCCTTAGAGGTTCTCTTTTTTTCTTGGGTGATCTACTCAGAAGTACTTAGGTACTAGTAAAATAAATGTTAGGTTCAACGAAATCTTAAAAGGAAATTGAAATGTTAGCATTAATGTTTATCTAACTTGCTGCATTTATGGCGGGCACAGCTATGCATTGCGACAATGTAAGTGTTGCAAAATTGTAGTTCCATTCACCAGAATCAGATCATTCTACAAAACGCAACTGGTCAGTGAACTCATCGTAATTCTTAGTACTAAGGTAACTACTGCCCGTTCGCTTTAACTTTGCCGCTCGGCTCCATACTAAAGTCGAATTTTTAATTAGACGAAATAAATTGACAGCAACTAATGTCACTTCTTCATACAATGTTGCCTATTTTCTATGACGAAGTGACATTAGCTACTGTCAATTTACTTCGTGTAATTAACAATTCGGGTATACGCCTCTACGCCAGCGGCAAAGTTAGAGCGAACGGGTAGTACTTTGTTTTATAAAATTCTACATTTTAGGACCTTAATATTAGAGAGTTTCTTTTATTTGGCTTTTATAATTATACTAATTTCGAAAGGAATATTTGAATGTGATTTTCATCTCCATCAGTGTGATCAATTTGAAACGTTGCACTTTTATCAAGGGCCGATGTCAATGCAATAAATTTTCAATATCTATACTAATATTATAAAGAGGAAAGATTTGTTTTTTTGTTTGTTTGTTTGTTTGTTTGTTTGTTTGTAACGAATAGGCTCCGGAACTACTGGACCGATTTGAAAAATTCTTTCACTGTTTGGGAGCTAAACTCTTTGCGGTGAACATAGGCTATATTTAATTCCCGTATTCCCACGGGAACGGGAACTACGCGGGTGAAACCGCGTGACGTCCGCTAGTAATATTATAAAGAGGAAAGATTTGTTTTTTTTGTTCGTTTATTTGTTTGTTTGTAACGAATAGGCTCCGGAACTACTGGACCGATTTGAAAAATTCTTTCACTGTTGGAAAGCTACACTCTTTGCGGTGAACATAGGCTATATTTTATTCCCATATTCCCACGGGAACGGGAACAACGCGGGTGAATCCGCGTGACGTCCGCTAGTTTTCAATAAGAATAGGTTTTCCCGTTATAATTACCAGGATAGTTTGAGGTAGATTGTGTGATTATTACAAACGTCCGTAAAAAAATACGGTAACCACTATCGACCGTATGCTTGTCTGGCCCCTAAGCTGTATAAAAAATGACGATATATTAATAGCTAAATTTTAAATGTATTTTAATTTAAAGCAGTAATTTTAAAGTAAAATCATCAAAGTAAACAATGTCTGTGATAGTTTTACCATAACCTTGAACGCGACAGCCCATACCTCCATAATCACTTCCTGATACTTAAAAAAGATTCATCTGAAGGTTTTCTCATTATAATAATAAAATACAATGAGTATAGGAAAAAAAGAATTCTCAGTACTCAATAAAAAATGTACATAACATACCTATAAATAGAACTTGTAGACAAAAAAATCTGTTCAAATATTTTATGATCTTAATTGTAAAAAAAAATCTTAAAATTTAGTGCCATCTTTCTGAGCATCATGTAAGAAGATTGATGACAGCTTACTGACCAATTAGCTTACAATAAAGTTGTGATAATGAACAAAAACCAGCCAATTGTGAGTCGTACTCGCACGCGAAGGGTTCCGTACCAAAAAACGGCAAAAAAAATTCGTTTTGTCGTATTGGAGTCCGGAATAACACGTAGACTTCTATTTATCCTGGGAATAAGTTGCCGTGGGAAGCGGGAACGGGATAAAAATATACACCCTGCGTTTGCCGAGTCGCTATCTCCACTCTAGAACTTGTAAATCCCTACTTCCCTGACTCTCTGTAACTCTGTCTGTCTATCTGTCTGTCTGTTTGTCTGTCTGTCTGTATATCTGTCTGTCTATCTGTCTGTCTGTATATCTGTCTGTCTATCTGTCTGTCTATCTGTCTGTCTGTTGGTCTGTCTGTCTGTTACGCTTTCACGCCTAAACGGCTGGAGCAATAGAGATGAAATTTGGTATAGGGATAGTTCGAGGCCCTGGTAAGGACATAGGCTACTTTTTAACCGACTGCGCAAAAGGAGGATTATGATTTTACGCGATAACGAGTTCTACGCGGTCCAAGCTTGCGGGGAACAGCTAGTAATTAATTTATTTTTTTTAAAACTGGTCCGTTCCATTGATCACACGGCACGGGCGGCAGTGACACGAATTGCTCCTTTCTACATAAAAAAACTGTATTAGATACTAAGATACTAGAAGAGAAGGGACCGGACTGAGTTTCTTGGGGTGTTCTTCTCAGTCTGTAGTATTTCCGAACCCCCGGTAGAGTCACAAAAATTTTGACAAACCTAAATATTTTTTTAAAAATTTCAAAGGGAATAAATTTTATTTTATTTTATTTATTTTATTTTATTTGATTAAAGGTTTTGCGGAAGCAAAGGTTTCAGAATTACCTGCATCTGTTCTCGGAAAAATACCTACATAACTCATATAAGTATGCGTGAAATATTAATGTCTAGGAAGTTGCAGATTGAATATATCAATACAAACGGTCATTTCTCACCGCCACGTCAATAATTCCTTCCTATAACGTTCAAGGTTATACATACATTAGTTACATATCTGTATGTAGACAAGATGCTTTAATGAGTACAATATATTCTTCAGAGATGATACTTACTTGTGTTTATACAAAGGGTTTTTTTTTTGTTTCAACAGCCTGTGGTTGGGAGCCCCGGTGAAGCCCTCGGAAGGATGTCCCAGGACTCCGAACAGACCCACGGCCGCCACTGCGGCCTCGCCCAGGGGGTGGTTCGGGTGCTATCCCGCGTCTTTAGGGGGGTTTCGGGTGTGATCCCGCTTCTAAGGGGGGGCGTGCGTGAATTGCTCACGTCACGTTGCCGTCATGGGATTTATACATAGGGTTGAAACGGGTCCTTATTATTATGACTGCTATCCGTCTGTCTGTCTATCCGTCACGAGATTGTATCTCAAAAACCGTAACAGCTAGAAAGCTAAAATTTTAACATTCTGGTGAATTTCTGTTGCCCTATAACCGAAGGGCTCGTGGCCCCGCGGACTCAGTGTTCTGTAAACGATAACTGTATCAAGCAACTTGTACCATGGCCAGTCCTTGGTTGGGTGACCATTCATGTGACCACTTTGTGACATCAATTTGAGCGTTTCAGTGCTTCGGAAGGCACGTTAAGCCGTTGGTCCCGGTTGCCAGTAAAATGGCAGTCGATAAGCCAAGTTGAAGACCTTTTTAGGCGGCTTGAAAATTTTCAACAGCAGGCAGTCACAACCTGAGGTATTTACTTACTAAAATCAGAAAAATAAATTATAAATAATAATCTATGACCTTTTAGGTTTGTCTTCAAAAAAAACTTCTATCATATCATTGCCAGAAAAAGGGGATCTCCCTACCGTAAAGACAATAATTAGCAGTTCAATGACTTAGTATTAAAAACATATGACGTAGGTAAGACTAAATATTGACTAGTAGAGTGATGATTCTATTGAAATAAGGCTTTTTACCGAGTTTTTATTTATATTCTATTTATAGTTTTAAGACGTTATTATCCCTAAAAGTACATAGATACATATAATAAAATGATAGAAAAGTCAAAACTGTACATTGGAAATATTAAAAAAAAATACTCGCTGGGTGTTCAACAATACCGAAGCCGAAAATATACCTATGGTACGATTAATATTATAGTTAGAATTTTTTTTGCCTGTTTTTCTGTTTGCTCTGCTTTATCCGGAAGGATCTCGAAAAGTACTCAATAGATTTGATTCAAATTTGGCACAAATGTTAACTAGGGGTAGGGTCTTCAAATAGGCTATCAATATTATCACGCTACATATCCTACGGGCTAAGCAGAGAGCAATCAAATTGGCATTATAACATAGTTTTCACGCGTACGAAGTCGCGGGCAACAGCTAGTCTGTTATAATATTTAAGTTGGTACAGTTTGCTTTCACGAGACACGTGTGTTTGGTGTCCGTTAGAATCGGGTCAACTCACACAAACATTACGTATCATTTTTAAGGCTTTAGAACAATAGAACAAGATCAAGGACACGTAGGTATTATGAATCATTTTGTATACATAACTCGTCTTCATAACAATATGAAGTATAATAATATATGTAGGTAGGTAGGTACCCTATTGTTTACATTTACTCGTAATATGAAAACGTGACAAAGATAGTTAGATTATCGGACACCTGAGGACGGTAAGGGGGCAGCTCACCGTTCTTATAGAAGCAGGCCCTATTCAGGACCGCCCCCCTTAAGAAGCAGAATAACACCCGAAAGACACCCCAAAGACGCGGGATAGCACCCGAACTCCCCTCTAGGAGTCTAGGCGAGGCCACAGTGGTAGCCGTAGGTCTGTTAGGAGTCCTGGGGTATCCTTCCGAGGGCTTACCCGGGGCTGTTGGCAGGATACGTGAGGTTTTTTAGTCCGTAGAAGTCCGGCATAATATCCACGAGGATTTTCCCTCACGCTAAAAACAATAAAATGCAAGCTAGTTAGATTATTGGTTTTTCCCTTTTTTGCGGCAGGATCCTCCAACGGTCCTTAACCAACCAGAGCTAACTGTGAGATGGACATGTAGAAATTGAACACAGAGTCCTTCGTCTATATGTAACTAGGGAACCTGGGTGTACCCTCTGAAGGAAATCCCTGCGACCCTGACCAACGCTTTCCTTACGTGTGGAAATCCTTCATAGATACGAACTCCTTTTTTTTTCTCGTGTTGAAATCCTCATGGATTTTTTTTTTTTTTATACCACTAAGGTGGCAGACAAGCATACGGCCCACCAGAAGGACCGGTGGTCACCGCAGCCTATGAACGTTTGCAACACCAGAGGTGCCACACTCGCGCTGCCGACCCTGTAAAAACCTTCTAAGACCCCTTTTGAAGAACCCCATACTGTAGGCGTTTGGGAAAACCGAGGCAGGGAGGTCATTCCACAACCTAAGCGTGCGTGGAAGAAAACACCTATCGGATCTAACCGTGCTGGAACGCACCGGACGCAGAGTGTGAGGATGAACTCCCTGTCTGTGGCGAGCGGTGCGATGATAGAACGTAGCCGTGGGCATCATATCAAACAATTCCTCAGAGCACATACCATTGTACAGGCGGTAGAACACGCATAAGGAGGCAAAGTCTCTCCTGTCGCGAAGAGGTTCCACACCAGCTGTAAGTACAGGATCGTTGACAATTCTTACAGCTCGTCTTTGCACCGAGCCAAATGGACGAAGGTGATATTCAGGTGCTCCCGCCCAGAGGTGACAGCAGTACTCCATATGCGGCCGCACTTGCGATTTATAGAGAAGCAGTGTTTGCGCCGCAGTGAAGTACCGCCGCGCCCTGTTGAGCACACCTAGCTTCTTGGACGCCAGCTTAGCCTTGTCCTCCAAATGACTACGGAACTGAACGTCACTGGAGATGTCAACGCCAAGGATCCCTATACTTTTGGAGATGGAAAGAGATGTGCCCTGAAATTGCGGCGCTACAGTAATTGGGGTTTGCTTAGCGGTGAAAAAACACGCTTGTGTCTTGGAAGGGTTGAACTGGACAAGATTTTGTCCACCCCAATCGGACACTCTAGTAAGAGTAGCCTCGATTTCACGATTACAACTGTTCACGATTTTCCTCTACTGTGTCCCGAGAGATACCGGGGCGGCCCGTGTAACAAGTGTCCCCCGTACTGTCGTCCGCATAACAATGAATGCCATCAATAGACAACATGTCATTGATATGCAGCAGAAACAGAGTAGGGGACAACACTGAGCCTTGCGGGACTCCAGCGTTTATGGCCATGCAGTCTGAACAGCTGCCGTCAACGACGGCCCTGATGCTTCTACCGGCCAAGAAGCTGGACACCCATCCGCATAATCTCTCAGGTAGTCCATATGAGGGCAATTTCGTAAGAAGACCACGGTGCCAGACCCGGTCAAAGGCTTTAGAGATGTCGAGGCTCACTGCTAGAGCCTCACCCTTACTCTCGATAGCCGCCGCCCATCGGTGTGTTAGGTACACAAGAAGATCGCCCGTCGAGCGACCGTGACGGAAACCGTACTGCCGGTCGCTGAGCAGGTCGTGTTCCTCAAGGTACCCCAGGAGCTGTGTATTAATTACACGCTCTATCACCTTGGATAAAAGGGAGGTGACGGCTATAGGCCTGTAATTGGCCGGGTCGGTCCTGTCACCCTTCTTGGGTACAGGATGTACATACGCGATCTTCCACGACGCCGGGACTTGTCGCATGGAATAGGAAAGTGCGAAAAGACGTGTAAGTACCGGACACAACTCTGGACCACAATGCTTTAGTACCACCGCGGGAATGCCGTCTGGCCCACTCGACTTATGAACGTCCAGGGATTGAAGCTCCCGCCGGACATTCCGCTGTGTAAATTTAACTTCCGGCATGGAAGTGCCACAATTCGGAATGCACGGCGGTATTGCACCCCCGTCGCTCATGGTCGAGTTAGAGGCAAAGAGATTACCCAAAAGGTCGGCTTTCTCCTTGGCACTCTGGGCCAAACTACCGTCGGGTTTAAGCAAGGGTGGTAATCCTGACCGACAGAAGTTTCCCTCGGCAGCTTTGGCAAGCGACCAAAATTCACGACTTCCTGAAGGGTAGCCTGCTAGCCGTTCGCCAATTCTGCCGACGAAATCGAACTTGGCCTTGACAATTGCTCTTTTACTGGACCTCGAGGCGGCATTTAATTTGCGTTTTACCTCAGAGATGTTTGGATCTGAATTTGCACGAGCCGTGGTCCAAGCTCTGTAGGCAGATTCTTTCTGCATTAGAGCTTCTCTGCAGAGCCGATTGAACCACGGTCGCTTTTTTGCACCTACAGGGATCCAGCGGTTGGGAATGTAGCATTCCATACCCTCCAAGATCCCCTCAGCGACTGCTATAGCACAAGAATCCAGATCCTCTGAGGCAAAACAAAGCCGCCACCACGGGTACGACGCATAGAACTCTCGCAGTCCATCCCAGTCTGCTGACTTGTAGTGCCACACATGTCGCCACTCCTTGGGCCGAGGTGGTTCAGGCCTTGCGAGAGGCACATGCGTCCGAACGACACAGTGGTCCGACGATCCTAGCGGAGCATCCACTGAAACACTGTATCCGTCCGGACGCGTTGTCAGCAGGAGGTCCAGCAATGCACTATGCTCGTTCTCCCTGTCTGGTATCCTTGTATGGGATTTAACCAGCTGGGAGAACCCATAGGTCAAGGCAAATTCGTGAGCAGCTTTTCCCGCAAAGTCGGTGGTCCGGGAGCCCAACCAGTCAACATGATGACCGTTGAAATCTCCCAAAATCACTATCTCCGCGGAGGGACACTGCTCAATCACCCTGTCAGTCGACTGCTGCAGGTGGTCATAAAGGCGAACTGTGTCCGTGTTACCGCTGTGAGACCTGTACACGCACGCGTAGATCCGGGTGTGGCCCCCGTGATCCACGCGCGCCCATAACGTAGACAGGTCCCTGTCTTCGAGGCTTGTAAGACGGCGACAGCAGACATCATCCCGGACGTACATACACACCCCGGCTTTCCGCCTAAAGTGGTACTCCAGCTTGTAGCCAGGGTACATTAAGTCAGATGCATCTTCCGGGCATGAGATCTGTGTCTCCGTCAAGAAAAAAAGGGTCGGCTTCGCAGTTTCAAGATGGTGGTGGACTACGTTGATGTTCGCGCGCATGCCTCTGATGTTGCAAAAGTCCACTTGAAGTGTGGACGCCGATGCCGCTGTGGATACCCTTTTATTTTTCCTTTTTGCTGCCATGGTTGTTTTATTTAAAAAGGGGAATTAAGAAGGTTGAGGGGGCGCCTGTGTGCCGCTGGCGCAGGAGACTAAGCGAGGCTCCAACTCACCAAAGGCAGACAAAGGTAATGCGGAAGATTGGCACGGCGTACGGAAGGGCCCCCGGTCCCCCCCCAATGCAGTGGCCGCGTCCACTCCGGTATCCTCCTCCGGCACGACCACAGCACCAGGGACTTTACACAGGCTGCTGGTTCAGCCTCCTGGGGCGGAGATTAAGTGATCCCCAGGTTCGGGTTCCGTACAGCCTGCGGGCGGTCAGCGGTCAACCGTTTCTCCGGGTCTCCCTGACCGCCGTACCAATACTCCGCGCCTCTATCCGCCAATGGAGCCAGGTAAGCCTCTGGTCTCACCGTCACCGGCACAAAGTCGCCCCAATGAGCTCTGGATCCCTGCTAACCGACGGAGAACATAACCCAACCGGAGTCAGGTTACTATTACCGCGGTCTTCTGCAGGGCGGAGGTACTGCCCCAGGCGGGCTGCTCAACGAACGGAGTACCGTTATGCCCTTCCTCCTAATGTGGGCTTTTTCGTTAATCCCTAAGATATTGAATCTTAGGGATCTCATTGAAGAAGCCACTACTGTACCCTCAGGGTGTAACGTTAGCTCCATGAGAAGTAACGCATATCCCCTAAACCCCGAGGGGAAAAACGTCGGATGTTATGTCGGACTTCTACCGGCTAAAACCACACGGTGCTTTACCATCTGCCTATGGCTGGGAGTCTCGGGTATGTCCTCGGAAGGATAAACGCAGGTCTCCCGACAGGCTCTGTCTACCAGCAGACTTTCCCTTAGGGTTTGGGTTTTATCTCACTTCTTGGTAGGTTTCGGGTACTATCCTGCTTCTTGAGTTGGTAGGGGATACTATCCCACTTCTTCGAGGGCTGAAGAGACATTCCGCCGATGCTGGACTCTTACCGACTTAAAACTACACGTGCCCTGCCTTTTTTTTTTATTTATTTCACATAGGCATATACAGATGCTCTTGTAAAACGTCCAGAATATAAATCAAAATCTACCACCAGTTCACAACGCGACCCACCTGAGAAGAACTGGCAAGAAACTCAGCGGGTTATTCTTTTTAGAGCTCTATTTACAAAATGAATCTAAAGACTATGCATTTTAACATTTTTTTTTGAGAATCCAGTAGAGCAGGTCATTTCCAGGCTTCTGACGTCGCCTAACGTCGGGAGCCCCGGGTAACGATGTTCCAGGATTACACCCTACATGGATGCTATGCCGGACTCCAACCGACTAAAAACCTCACGTAACGCCCATCAGCCTATGGTTAGGAGCCCCTTGCAAGCCCTCGGAAGGATGTCCCAGTACCCTGATCCGCCCTGGTTGCTATTTTACAAAAGAGGTACAAATACGAAGTTCTTTCGCTCTGATTACTGTAATGTATGTGTTATGCCTTTGTGCTATGTCCTTCCTCTTTGTGCGTTACGCAATGATATATAACACCATTTGAATACCAAACTATGCGGAGACCTTGACCTCTTCTCGTTGCAGCGTCACTGATACATAGTAACAACATACATGAACATAACAATAGGATTGTAATGATTACCCGAATATTTTTTATCCTACGCTACACCTATGTGCAAATGGCAAAAAATGGAACTCTAATTTTTATTTCTTATTTTTCAAAACATTACAAGTACATGCATATTTAATACATTAAACCACCCGCTTAAACCACTATGATAAAGGAAATCCCACCAATCTATAATGACTATAGATTCGTCATGTCTGTGTGACTGTCCGTATGTCACAGTCCATTTTCTCTGAAACTATAAGACCTATGATATTGAAGCTTGGTTAATAGATGTATTCTGTGCATCAACATCATTTTTTATGAGACACTTCTAAAGTAGAAAAATGTGTTCCCTCCCTCTAATTTCTATACTAAGAAAATTGTAAACCTTAAAAAAATATATAATGTAGGTACATTGCTATAAAAACTTCCAACAAAAATTGGTTTGAACGAGATCTAGAAAGTAGTTTATTTTTTAAACGTCATAAACCGCAATTATCGCTCATAAAAATCACAATACTACAACGAATGTGTTAAAACATCAATTAAAGTTACAACGAACTACAAGAACTTTTATGCTATGGTACTCGCTGCTACGGAACCCTTCATAGGCGAGTATGACTCGCACTTGGCCGGTTTTTTGTTAGTGTCTCTATCTAAGAAGTTGAAATTTTTTAAGCGGGTCTTAATGACTACAATGTACCAATGTTACTGACAACCGGGACAACAGCTTAACGTACCTTTTGAAATATATAAATAATTATTTTGAAAGTATGAATAACCAGTAGTTCATACAGAAGAAAATGCGGACGGGAAAATGTATCCCGATAATCATTTATTCAGGTCTATGTACGACCATGACAATTTAAATTCAAATTATCATTTAAATATTATCCTAAAATTGTTACAAAGTAAGATTTTCCTCATAATTTACCATTCCACTCACAGAAAATAATGTCGGAATGCTGGTTGCACAGTGCACTATCGTTAGAATACATTGTTGCATGTAAAATGTTAAGTACTACGGTATCAATCACTGAGCTAATTGTGACAGGAAAATAGCACCAACCCTATTCCATCCATAGTAGTAGAATGCATTACGTCATCTAGTTTAAAGTACTTAACGAAAATGCTGTTTTAGCACTCCTGCAAACCCGAAAACCATTTAAGGAAAAAGTAAAAATGTTTCCAAAATTGTTAGGACCTATTGTTTGTTTAGCAAACTGTTAACTCAGGAGTTGATTTACATTGGACTAGGTTTATTCGACTAAAGTATTCAGACAAATATTAATCTATACTATACTAATATTATAAAGAGGAAAGACTTGTTTTTTTGTTTGTTTGTTTGTAACGAATAGGCTGCGGATCTACTGGACCGATTTGAAAAATTCTTTCACTGTTGGGAAGCTACACTCTTTGCGGTGAACATAGGCTATATTTTATTCCTATATATATTACAAGAGACGATCATGAGGTAGTTTTGTTTGCTGATGACACATCTTTAATATTTAAAGTTGAACGTGGACAACGCGATCTTGACGAAGTAAACAATGCCCTCTCTAGGGTAGTCCACTGGTTTAACGCAAATAATTTATTATTAAATGAAACTAAAACAAAATGTATTAGATTCACCTTGCCAAATGTTAGGCTCGTTAACACCAGTATTAAGATTAGGGATGATCAAGTAGAATTGGTCGATGAAACTGTCTTTCTGGGCATAAAGTTAGACTCCAACTTGCAGTGGGGGCCTCATATCGAGAAAGTCTCGGGCAGACTGAGCTCTGCAGCCTATGCCGTTAAAAAGATCCGACAACTGACAGACATTAGAACAGCGCGTCTTGTCTACTTTAGCTATTTCCACAGTGTCATGACCTATGGCATACTATTATGGGGTAACGCTGCCGACATCGAATGTATCTTTGTGTTGCAGAAAAGGGCTGTCCGGGCTATCTATGGTATGGGGTTTCGGGAGTCATTAAGAGAAAAGTTTAAGGATATCAACATCCTTACTGTGTATTCACAGTACATATATGAAAACTTATTATATACTCATAAAAATAACAGTAAATTTATTAAAAATAGTGATATCCATAACCTAAACTTAAGAAATAAGAATAAATTGGCTGTACCTAGATTTAGGCTTAATAAAATAAGCAATTCTTTTGCGGGCAATTGTATTCGAATGTACAATACATTGCCGACAGCCATAACAGGTTTGTCAGTTAATAAATTTAAAAAACTAATAAAACTTAAATTGTGCCAGAAAGCTTATTATAGCATTAAAGACTTTCTAGAAGACAAGGCTGCCTGGCAGTGACACGAATTGCTCCTTTCTACATAAAAAAAAACTGTATTAGATACTAAGATACTAGAAGAGAAGGGACCGGACTGAGTTTCTTGGGGTGTTCTTCTCAGTCTGTAGTATTTCCGAACCCCCGGTAGAGTCACAAAAATTTTGACAAACCTAAATAATTTTTTAAAAATTTCAAAGGGAATAAATTTTATTTTATTTTATTTTATTTTATTTCCCGTATTCCTACGGGAACGGGAACTACGCGGGTGAAACCGCGTGACGTCCGCTAGTATATAATAAAGCCCACACGTTCCTAGCTACTAACTATAGTACCTAATTCAGAATTTTTACAATATCTTATCGAATGACGTCTTGACTTGACGGCGAATGTTCTGCACTTTTTCTTTAAGGGTCCATATGACGCCAAATAGACTATTACTTTGATCTAGATCTCAGGACTCGTGAGGTCTACTGAATTAAAATTTGAACACAGACAACTTCAGTTCATGAACTACAAACGCTCTAGGCTCAAAACACGATTACTGTTAATCCTCGATAGATTTTTGTGTTGAAAATACCTCGATTTCGTGAAATTTTAAGCTAGATCTCGTATGTTATAAGTTGTTTTTATAATATAAAATATTTATAAGAAAGACAATAGTAAAATCTTCATTTGCACTAGAGCATTTTTTTCATATTGGTTATAGTTTTTTTATAATTAATTTATTTCATTAAAAGCGCACAAAAACCGATCGCATCTCTCTCTTTCTTGCACGCTAAAATGTATATCTGCTATCTGCTTTTAACAATTTGGCGTCTGGTAGACTCTTAAGTTAGCTGCTGCAGTAATTTATTATTGAATTACTTAATTGTTAAGCAACATCATTATTTCACTGTTCGTATTTTATTCTGTTTAGAGAGAAACTCTTAGTGAAAACACTGGCAATTGTTGTTAATTTAGATTTAAGATCATATGTTAAATCGGGTACACCTCATATAGTAGAACTTTTTAAGTAATAATTTTATATTGCATAACAACTAATAGCATAAACCTCTTTTCGCAGAATATCGTTTGGCATAAACTCATTTAGCATACATTGAAACCCATAAATTTCTAAGTCAGAATCATCTGTACGCATAATTTTTATATCCATAATAATCACAATGTATAATAATCACATCGCAGAAAGTTCAAAACCAGATTCATCTTTTGGTGTATATTTCTTATCCATAACTATTTAAACCCAAAATATTACATATCATATGATTTACTTAAAAGTCTGAATTCATTGCATTAAAAAAAATAGTCGGGATGTTACTTTTGGAATATATATTTTTTTGCGAAACAAATCATTTGGTAAATGTATATTTGACTAAATAAAAATTGAGCAAGTAAAAAGTTGCCAAATGAATATTTGACGAAGTGATTAAAATGCGAAATGTAAATTTGCTAAAGATTCTTATGGGAAATGAAACGCTGCGAAAATCTGTACTCTAAATGAACGTTATGCTAAATGAAGTTATACAAAATTTTAACTATGCCAAAGGTAATTAAGCCAAATAAAATTCTACTATCTTAAATGTATGCCATTCTAAATTCGGTCATAAGCACATTATGCCTAAAAATATTTGTCAAATATTTTTTATGCGTAATAAATGATCGATTAAAGAAGTTTCTGCGAAGTGAGGTATCCCAAATAGGTTTCGGAGTATCAAGTTTCTACCAAATAGACGGCACCCGTTAAATCTTCTCTATACAGGGTGGAATTTAAAGACGGTAGTTGGAGGGAAAGTACCCTTAATATTGATAATGGCAAGTTTTGCTGAAAGGAAACATTCCTTTATTTTCAAAAGTAAGTAAAACTGCATTTAGAGATTTTTGAAACAACACCTGCTTGAGCCGGAAATCGAACCTGGGATATGTGAAAAAAAAACATCCTGTATTTTATGATAACAACTGAAACAGTTTCTAATAAGGATCAATTTCTTTTAAACAACATAGTAACTTAAATTAAAGGAAGACCAAGTAAAATATGGTTTTATTGTAAAGCTTACTCACTACCTATCTGAAGAAAAAAAACAGTCGAGTTAAGATTCTTCTCCTTTTTTTGAAGTTGGTTAAAAAAAATGTTCTAATTTCTGTAAATAGAAATATTCTTTCTGGTCACTTAACCAACCAACTTCAAAAAAAAAGCAGGAGGTTCTCAATAAGACTGTTTTTTTTTCTTCAGATAGTGAGTAAGCTTTACAATAAAAACATATTTTACTTGATCTTCCTTTAATTTAAGATACTATGTTGTTTAAAAGAAATTAACCCTTATTAAAGACTGTTTCAGTTGGTATCATAAAATACAGGATGTTTTTTTTTTCACATATCCCAGGTTCGATTTCCGGCTCAAGCAGGTGTTTTTTTCAAAAATCTCTAATTGCAGTTTTACTTACTTTTGAAAGTAAAGGAATGTTTCCTTTCAGCAAAACTTGCCATTATCAATATTATGGGTACTTTCCCTCCAACTACCGTCTTTAAATTCCACCCTATATATAATGAAAAAAAGTTCCATTACTCATGTTCTTTCCTCCTTGTCCACAGATGCGTAGTCCCAGAATGCGAAGCTCCCAACAGCACCGAATACGTCACCTCCTGGCTCGAAGGCGCCTTACCAGCAGATCCGATAGACGCTCGTTGTCGACGCAGGGTTCCGCTGTCAGACCAGCTGTCCTGCAACGCGAGTACCGCCTTCTCACAAGAGCTGATGACTTGTGATGACTGGCTGTATCAGGATAATAATACTATAGTTGCTGAGGTAGGTTCTACTTTATGACGCAGCGTAGGGTTATGTTCCCGTTCCCGTTTCTCGTGGGAAAGTATTCCAAGGGTGAGCTAGACAAAACCTGACCTGAAACTAAAATTTCAGCCATTACAGCGTGATTCTTTTTTTTTACGTGTGGGAAAAACCTTATGGATGCTATGCTATGACTCCTACCGACTAAAAAACCTCACGTTACGCCCAACAGCCTGTGGTTGAAAGTCCCGGGTAAGTCGGAATGATGTCCCAGGCCATTACAGCGTGATTGAATAACAAACTGCTATATAAACTTTCACGTCTAATAGGTAGGCAATAGGCAACCTACCTAGATAGATATATTGTAGTAATTTTTTTTACTGAATATCATGGTCCATGAGATATGGTCAGACAGACAGACAGATGGATAGACAGCGGAGGCTCAGTTACAGGGTCCTGTTTCTACCCTTTGGGCAAAAAACCTTCAAAGGTCTAATTAATTCAGAAGGGACTTGAACTTATGACCTCCCTAAACCAGGGCAATGTTATGCCATCTGAGGTACAGAACCGTACCGTAACAATAAATTGGCAACGCCATTTAAGAGTATTAGGTATTGCCCCTCTCTATAAAATAGATTGCAGAGGGGCTCATGGCGAGACTTGTGTCTTTAGTCTGTGACTCTGTTGCATTAAACTACGTCACTAGGTCACGTGGATCATCAGTTCAAAGTTTGAAATAAAACAAAAATGACAACGTCAATCGGATTGAACTTTCACTTTCACAATAAACGTTTTAGAGAGGGGCAGTCGGGTGAGACCGTCTCACGGCTTCTTGTTAAATATAGTATGATGAGGTGAGACTTAATCATGCAGCTAAGGTGGCATAAATATCATTATAGTGCCGACACGAATTCCTCACTGACACCACAACGTAGTAATTAACGTAATTAAACGTTGTTTCTTGGTGGCATTTAAAATAACACAGTACATAATATTTCTATAATGTCAACCTGAGCTCAAATGCACGAAAGAGTCATTAGTAAGTGTAGGAGTTGCTATTATATAAATGTATAATGACCTTTAATCCGTTGAATCTGTAAAACTCTTACTTTTTTTTGCCCATTCTGTTGAATCCCATTTTGGGACTTGCAACAGATAGGGTTTTTTGCTGACATTGGTTTAGAAAAACCTTATTTTTCTAAATCTAATTGGAATTTTGAGTAGCTCTTATTAGTATTATCATTATAATTAATTTCTTTTTCTAATCCCTTACGCTACCACTTACTTTGAATTGCATTGTGACCGTTGTATGAAAAATAATATGGGTTACCTAGAACTTAACTTTTATTTTCTAATTTATATAAAATAAAATAAAAACAAAACGCTTGCTGGATATAATATTAAATATGTTATTTGGTATACCTACAATCTTACATAAATAATATTTTTTTTTTTTTTTTTTTTTTTTTATGAGATAACACAAATGTCATCTCATAACAATTACAATCTAGACTTGAGGCTAATAAGTAATTTAGATTTAACTTATTTTACTAAAGCTTACAGAGTAAAGAATGTGTCCATCGGCACTTTTCTTATTGTCTCTAATTATAATAGAAAGTCACTTTGTTCTTGTGTTCTTCAAGTATAGCACTCACTGCACTACTTTACACTAATTTCACTAAACTAGATCAAAAGGCTTAGTCCTTTTCAGTCTCCTTAAAATGTCCGTGGTGTCAAGAAGCTGGATTGCCTCGACATTCACATGTTTTAGAAGTCTTTGTTCGTGAGCTTCGGCATATTTTTTTATAACCTTTGTAACAAGGTCCACTCCTAAGTCCCGGTGGATGTCCTTATTTCTAATGTACCAGGGAGCATTTATTATACTCCGAAGTACTTTATTTTGGAATCTTTGAATTATCTCAACATTGGTGCGTTTTGTACAGCCCCAAAGCTGAATACCATATGCCCATACAGGCATAAGTACTTGTTTGTACAGAAGTACCTTGTTGTACACTGATAATGTTGAGTGTCTGCCGAGTAGCCAGTACATTTTCCTGAAGCGTAAATCTAACTCCTGGCGTTTCTTTTTGACGTGTGCCTTCCAGCGTAGTTTTGCGTCAAGCGTCATACCCAGGTATTTTGCCGTATTTTCATATGGTACTATTTTACCGTTAATGTTTACCGGTGTATAGTTAGGTTTTTTGTTTGTGAAGTCTATGTGAGTCGATTTGGGCTCATTTAGTTTAATTCTCCATTTTTTTGTCCAAGCAGTGATGGTGTTGACGGCCGATTGAAGTTTCTCAATGGCTTTTTTGTGAGTGGCACCTGTTGCCATGATGGCTGTGTCATCTGCGAAGGTTGCAATAACATTGTTTTTTATTTCTGGAATATCGCAGGTGTACAATAGGTACAAGATAGGGCCAAGTACACTTCCCTGTGGTACTCCAGCTTTTATTTGTTTGAGACTAGAATAAGCTTCTTCTTGTCTTACTCTGAATGTCCTCTCTGTTAGGTATGATTCTAAAATATCTGCAAATTGTTTTGGTAGCAGTTTCCTGAGCTTATGAATAAGGCCTCTATGCCACACCTTATCAAATGCCTGTGCTATATCTAGGAATACTGTAGAACAGACTTTTTTTTCCTCTAGTGCTTTTTCAATGACGTTGGTGATTCTGTGAACTTGGTCTATGGTGGAGTGTTTTTCTCTAAAGCCAAATTGATAATTGGGAATAAGTTTTCTTTCTTCTATTATAGGCTTAAGACGTCTCAGAAGAAGCTTTTCAAATAGTTTTGAAATGATTGGCAGCAGTGATATTGGTCTGTATGATGATACATTTTGAGGAGACTTTCCTGGTTTGGGGATCATTATAACTTCAGCAACTTTCCAGATACTAGGCACATGTTTTAGCCGGAATGTGGCGTTTATAAGGGTAGTAAGTTTAATTATGGCTTTACGAGGAAGGTTTTGAAGGACTTCGCCAGTGATAAGATCATATCCGGGCGATTTCTTTTTAGCCAACTTTTTGATAATATTATTGATTTCTTTTGGAGTAACTAGTTTTATTTCCAAGTAATCATGGCAAATGACATCGGATGTTATGTTATCAGAGCTTTCCTCGTCGTTAGTTCGAAATATTTGTTGTAGGTGTTCTGCAAATATAGTTGCTTTCTGCTCATTACTCCTGGCCCAGTTGCCATCTATTTTTTTTATGGGTGAGGCATGAACAATAGGCTTTTTTAAACTTTTAGTGACTTTCCATAGTGAATATTCGGTTTTTTCACTATTTGTTAATTTACTAAGGTAGTCTTTTGTAGCATCATCATGATAGTTTTGTATCGCTTTACTCAATCTTTTTGTAAGTCTGTTCAATATTGTTTTGTCATACGGATATCTAGATTTTTGCCATTTTTGTCTCTGAATTCTCTTAATGGCAATGAGATTTCTTATTTCTACTGGATATCTGTGGCTTGCAACTTTTGTTTTTAAGACTGGTGTATTTTTCCAGCTGCAGTTTTGGATGTCGGTCACAAATTTTGACACTTCTTTATCTAATTGCTGTTTATTTTTTAAAGGTACTTTGAGATCAATAATGTTGTCTAAATCAAATTTGAAACTCTCCCAGTCAGTGTTTTTATTTACCAACATTGGATTGCTCTTTTTTTGAATTACTGTTTCGCTTAAGGTTAATATAATAGGGGAATGATCGGAATTCATATCCAGTCCTTCTTGTATATTGAGAAATGTGACTGATAGGTTCTTGTAAATGAAGAAGTCGATCAGATCTGGAGTTCTTTGCTTATCTGTAGGCCAGTAAGTGGGTTTTCCTGTTGAAATTGCATTGCACTTGATTTCTCTCATAGCACTTAACAGTTCCTTTCCTTTACTGTTGGTTAATCGGGATCCCCAATATGTATTTTTTGCGTTGAAGTCACCTCCTAATATAAATGTGTTACCAAGAATTTTAAGTAGGTTTCTGTACTGCTCTATTTTCAGAGCATGCTTTGGTGGGCAGTATATAGCTGCTACGGTAATTTGATGAAATTTAGTTTGGACCCTTACGGCTACAGTTTGTATGAATTCTTCTTCATATGTATGTTCTAGGTAATGGTAGATGTTCTCTTTTATTATGACGGTGCTTCCCCCTCTCGCAGTGTTGACAGGATGCAGTGCATGATATATTTTATAGCCAGTAATATGGATATATGATTCTTTAGTGAAGTGAGACTCGGAAATGAGGCAAACATCAATTTCTTCTGTGGCAAGAACAGCTTGCAACTCGTTTCGATGTTTTAGGAGTCCGTTTGCATTCCATGCCATAATTTTTAGTGTGTTCTTCATTTTTGCGTTATATAAGGTAGTTTGGTAGCACTACTTTCTAGGTTCTTCAACCTTTGATCAAAAGAGGTTAAAATATTTAATATTTTGTTTATATTTTCGCTCGTCTCGGAGTCTCCTGACATGAGAGGCTGCGGACCATGTACCAGTGGTTGTAGAGGTTGCTGCTGTGCTTTCATCATTTGGGCATAAGTCACATTATTTTGAGTAAAACGTAATGCCTCTTTTTTTTTACTACTAGGGACCTGAACGATAGCTGTAGTTACTTTTTTTTTAATTGCTTTGTTTTTTAGCTCTTGCAATTCTCTTGCTACCATGCACCCTCTGTAGTTCGCCGGGTGTGGCTGACCACAGTGTACACATTTGGGTTTTTCTGCTATTGATTTAGTGCAGTCTTTGGTCAGATGTTTACCAATACATTTCACACATCTAGGTTCCTTGGAACAATATTTCTGTGTATGGCCATATGCTTGGCATCTTTTACACTGAGGTATTAGTTTCGATGATTTTAAAGGCTGCACTTCAACCTTACAGCCTAGTATAGTCTTAATACCATAGATCTGATTTATGTTTTCGTCTTTTTCAAAGGAAAGCATAAACATATTTAGAGGTTCCTTAGTCCTCCAACTTAATTTGTTTATGGCTTCCTGGATTTTAAAGCCTTTGGAATCCAGATCTTCCACTATTCTGATTGGCAAACAAGAAGAGGGTAAATTTTTAACGATGACTCTAAGCGGCCTATCTTGTTTGTTCTCATACGAGTGCCAGAGACAATTATTTTGTAATAATAAATTAGTTATTGCCCTGTAGGAGTCTTCGTCCCTGGCATTTACTTTGACGGTGTTCCCACTCATCATTTTCACCATGAAGGAGTCCTTATTTGAGCATGTCAGTAAAAGGTCATAAAACTTCTGGTAGTTTTTAATGTCTTCTACTATGACTGGAGGGGGTGGGGGTGCCTTTTTTGCTTTTGGTTTCTCAGGTTCTACACTAGCCTGAGATTCAATAGCGCTTACTCCTTGCGATGGAGGAGATAGTGAGGTGTTCAACTTCCTCTTCTTCCTACTTTTCACACGAACCCACTCAGTTTCTCTGGCAAGTTCCTCTTCGTCAGTCTGATATTCGACAGTTTTCTGGGGCTCATTATTTGCAGAATGTTCCGTCTGAACAGTTACATTCCTTTGTTCCTGAATTACTTTCAGCTGTTGTTGCAGTGATTCGATTTGGCTACTGAGGTCTTTCACTAGCTGTTGCAGTTCTAGACGCTCATTTTGTTCCTCTTTGTACCGGGAGTACAATTGATGTTCGAGTTCAGTTTTGAGAACTACTTTGTTTGGAGTTGTCATGATTAAAATCAAGTTATAATTATAAAACTATAACTTACCGCAAATCCGCACAATTATGCATGATTCACTTACGACTGTATGTAGGTCATCGCGACGGCCGTGACGGCAGTGCACGTTTGAGTAGGCTGCTGCGTCAGCACTTGTACACGAGCGCGCACTTATGCAAGAAAGTGTGTGACTCGACCGTTCTCGCTAGAAGTCGATCGACCACTGCGTAAATAAAAATAATAAAATAAAAACTAAATATCATTATGTTCCAATAAATTTGTTGTTACCACAGTGTTTTTAAAATTTGATGACCAAAGTACAAAGAACAGGTCAAAGATTAAAGTAAAACTTTCAATTTTTTTTGTACCATAGAAGTGTTGTGATACACGTTAGAGGGAGATTTCGTTCACTCTTAAACGATTTTTAATCTGTAAGACAGAGTAAGACGTATATTACTCGTTTAAATAAGAACGAAACAAACATAAGTTACGAGTCAAGTGGCGAGTCCCATCACAGGACGCGCCACGGACACGCAATTTTCTTTTGTGTCCTTTAATGGGATCCTCAACGGACAAGGGGTAAAGAAAAAGAAGGAAACTGCTACTAAAGAAAGACCTAACACTTTCCCACGACTTCTTCAACGTGGGGTAGGACGCCAAACCCCAGATGAACCGACGATCTTTAAAAGATCGCAGACATGGATGGGTGCGGGACCGCGTGCTGTGGCCTAAATTAGGAGAGGCCTACGTCCAGCAGTGGACTGATATAGGCTGATTTGATTGATTGACACCACTATACCATTGCGCCTCTTGCAAGTGAGGCTGGGTGGGTATCAACCCAGCTACTACAGCTCTACCAACTGATATGCCGTTTGTGAAATACCTACACAATCATAAAGTAGTTAGGAACTCAGCTAATTGCCAATACAATTAGTGTTTTAAAGTTAAATAAGTCACGGTTTACGTCGTCAACAAGATTAAGCACGTAGAACTTGGCGTTGATTTTGAATTCCGGAATTCTTACATGCTTCAAAAATAAAAAGTTAGATTATAACATCGGTATTCTGCGAATTTTACATTTTTTGCTAACGTCAGCCTGGAGATCGGTCATCGTTTGCGGCATTTACGAGCGGGTCCGTTTGGCAGCCAAATATGATTATCAAAGAGATAAAAATAAATTGTGCACATTAATGCTCATTATTATTTTCTAATATATAAAATTCTCGTGTCACAGTTTTCGTTGCCATACTCCTCCGAAACGGCTTGACCGATTCTCATGAAATTTTGTGAGCATAATGAGTAGGTCTGAGAATCGTCCAACATCTATTTTTCATACCCCTGTGACCGGGAATAACATTCCACGAGGGCGGAGCCGCGGGCATCAGCTAGTATTATATAAAACTTTTCTTTTCAGTTCAACCTGGCATGCCAAGAATGGAAGAGGACGCTGGTGGGGACGGTGCACAACATTGCCATGCTGGTATCTTTGCCTATCTTTGGATACATGTCTGATCGGTACGTATCGGCTCTTTTGCCTTTGATCTTATGATTTTGAAAGGATTCTATCATTGGCTACTTTGTGACCTACTGGAATATTTTGATTAGTTTTGGTACACCTTTTTTTTAACGTGAGGGAAAAGCCATCATGGATGCTATGCCGGACTCCTACCGACTAAAAAACCTCACGTTACGCCCAATAGCCTATGGTTTGGAGCCCTGGGTAAGCCCTCGGAAGGATATCTCAGGACTTTTGATACGAGTATACCTACAACCAAATTATACTAAATATTTTGATACAGATTTTAGATGTTCATGATATTGTTATTACTACAGATTATACTAAACAAAACCGAAATCAAATTTGTATAGGATTGTGATATGCAATTATCTTTAACCGAAATTAATTTTCTACAGATGGGGTCGCAAACCAGCACTGATTATGAGCTGCGCTTTAGTAGGAGTCGTCGGTACATTGAAAGCATTCTCTGTCTCCTACGAGATGTACATAATCTTGGAGTTCGCTGAAACCCTCGCTGGAGCCAGTTCTTTCCCTGCAGCGTATATCTTTAGTAAGTAGATATATGTAATTATTTTCATCTCCATGATCACACTTCTGTGCCCCGTAAGGGTAGACAGAGGCATAGTATACGCCTATATTTGAGAATTAGATGTTGTTCCACGTTATAGTTGGTGAGCTTATTTCCATGTTGAAATGTAAATACAGACAAATGCTTAAGATATACCATAAGGTCTTCAACTTGGCTTAATGACTGTCATATTACTGATAGAACTCTGAAGAATGGAAACGCTCGCAAATGAATCTTTACAAATTCGTCAAACGATGCTTACTGCAGTGATCCTTTACAGAACACAAGTCGCAGAGGCTTTGGATTTTTTGTTTTAATTGCAGCTAATTAAACGATCTTTACGATAAAGCTATTAAACGATCTTTAAACAACCAAATCGTGAATTCTCTATGACCCTTACTTGACACCTATGTATTATACCTATGTGGAGTCATAGAAGTCATGTAGATGATCTTGCAATTGATGCATTTTTTGTACTGGATCGTCGATTCACGAGTTCTTTATTTATTTTTTTGGAAGCTATTTTTACAAAGACACTCAAAAATAATTGAAATTTTAATCGTAATTGCGCCAAAAAAACTTCACGATTATTAACAAATTGATGTAATTATGTATACGTTACAATTCTAGATAGATATTCAATTAATTTATCATATCACAGTTCGGTTGAATCAATTTGAAAAGAGTAGCCGTGAGTTTTATTGCCAGGTTCTTCCTCAAAGGCTCATACCCACATGTATTAGCTATTTTCATTTTTAATACTGAACATAGGCAGACCTTTTCCAATTTCATTTTGGGAGGGTGGTTGGCCTCTGTACTAGGCCAGTACCTATGTCAAATGGGTTAGCCGAGAGTTGACCATGAACTTGTCAGCTTCTTATCGCCTCTTGAAGGTGAGCCAGTTTGGACCACATTGCACCCTATTAAAACATAGATAAACCCCTTTATTTTAGCGTGAGGGAAAATCCCTCATGGATGCTATGCCGGACTCCTGCCGACTAAAAACATCAAGAAACGCCCAACAGCCTACGCCCGGGTGCCCCGGGTAAGCCCTCGCAAGGATGTACCAGGAGCTCAAACTCAACTCAACTCAAACTCAAAAAAACATTTATTTCGCATAATCCTAATACATAGGCACTTGCGACACGTCAATGAATACAATGCAAATAGTACCACCAGTTCGGAACGCGGCCCGCTTGAGAAGAACTGGCAAGAAACTCGGCGGGCTATTCTTTTTGTGCACTACATATTTACAATAAGTAGACTCCATCAGTAGAGCAAGCAGATCACTTCCAGGCTTCCTTATCAATCAAATAATCGTCAATTGTATAGTAGCCCCTGCAGCACAATTTACTTTTTATACACTTTTTAAACTTAATTAGAGGCATGCTTTTAATTTCGCTTGGAAGCCTGTTGTAAAAACGTATACAGTTACCCAGGAAAGAATTACTGACTTTGTTCAGTCTACAATGATAAACGGCAAGGTTGTTTTTATGTCTGGTGTTCACATTGTGTCTATCGCTTAACTTAGTAAAACTAGATAAATTTTTCTGAACATACATAAGATTTTCAAAAATATATTGTGATGCCACAGTCAGAATATTTAATTCCTTAAATTTTTCTCGCAGAGAGACCTTTGGACCTAATCTATATATGGCTCTTATGGCCCGTTTTTGTAAAACAAAAATTGTATTTATATCTGCGGCATTGCCCCATAGTAGCATACCGTACGACATTACACTGTGAAAGTAACTGAAGTACACTATTCGCGCTGTTTCTACATCAGTCAAATGCCTAATCTTTTGGACAGCAAATGCTGCTGAACTTAATCTGCCAGCCAGTTTTTCAATATGTGGGCCCCACTGCAATCCAGAATCGATCGTCAACCCTAAGAACGCAGTAGATTTCACAAGTTCCAACTCTTGGCCATTAAGTTGCACATTGGTTTCTGCCTGTGTTACATTGGGCAAGGTAAATTTAATACATTTAGTTTTGTTTTCATTCAGGCTAAGATTATTAGTGTTAAACCAATGTACTACTTTTAGGATTGCATTGTTAACATCGTCATAGTCATCTAGTTGTCTTTTAATTTTGAAAATTAAGGAAGTGTCATCTGCAAACAAAACAATCCCGTTAGTGTCCCCTACGCAATAGGGTAGGTCATTAATATAAATTAAAAATAAAAATGGTCCGAGTATCGAACCCTGCGGGACGCCCTAGATATACAACCATTAATTGATATTACAATAGAAATTTCCATGTTTGTAAGTTAATCCATTAACGTCTCCTCATTTTGTTTCCAGCAATCGAACTTCTAGGACAAGACAAGCGAGTAATCTGCACCGCCTTCTTGGGCATAATGTTGGTATTAGGAGGTCTTAGTCTCGCACTCCTTGCCAAAGTCTTCCAATACTGGCGTACCTTCATCTTAGTCGCATACCCTCCATCCCTACTCTTCATTCTATACATATACTTCTTACCCGAGAGCATCAGATGGCTTCTATCGAAAGGACGGAAAGAAGAGGCTGCAGAAATAATAATGAAGGCAGCAAAGATGAACAAAGTGACGTTATCGGAGCAAACTATGAAACAATTGACAGAAGAGGATATAAAACCAACATTTGAGAAGAAAGAAGAGACGGTAGAAGAGAAAGGGATTTGGATGCAAGTGTTCAAATCGCCGATCATAATGAAAAGGCTGGTGATATGTTCGTGGTGGTGGATAACTTGTACCTTCGTGTTCTATGGTCTCGCTATCAACTCGGTGTTGTTGGCTGGTGATAAGTATACCAACTATATGCTGGTGGTGTCAGTCGAGGTGATTGCTGTGGTCACGAATGCGTTGGTGCTGGATCGTATTGGGAGGAAGAAGACTCTGCTGGTTGCGTACATTATGTGCGGTGTAGCCTGTATTTCGATAGCCTTTGTTCCTGCTGGTAAGTTGATCTTTGTTTCCTTAGTTTTTTTTCCAGATTATCTCTAACTTTTTAAGTAAAACTTCCTATTAGTGTTTTTTCTAATCGTAATGCCTTTAAAATCATGATAATGTTGGGGTTTTTTTACGTGAGGGAAAATCCTTCATGGATGCTATGCCGGACTCCTACCGACTAAAAAAACACACTTATCCTGCCTAGCAGTCTATGGTTGGAAGCCCTGGGTAAGCTCTCGGAAGGATACCCCAGGACTAATGTTGGGATTCGAAGAGGTGTGGTATATACCTTTGACAAAAGAATAATAGAGGCCAGGCAAATATTAGCTACCGTCAATATTCCTAAACGGAAAACGATAAAGCACTATCCCTTGTAAAATGTCGCTAAAAGTTGCTCAAATTTGACAGCTACCTTGAAATCTAGACGTGTTCTTGAAGTGGCAGTCGGAGCTGTTGAAAAATGTCTATTTGATCCCTACCTACTGCTTTTGCTATTTCCCTATCTGGCTACAGCTTTCACAAGATTCTTTTTTTATATTGAACTCGCCAAATTGACGTCGCCACTGATGGGAATCCGTGGCGCTTCTAGCGATTGGGGGCCACTTTCACACTCTCATGTGTTGATTATGTTATTATGTTATTGTTTGCGGATTTTTTTTTAATTACAATGCTACATCTTTTTTTTTCTGCTTCGAGTGGGTTTAATTGACTAATTGGTTAAGCATCTTGCACGGTATGCGAGAAGATGCAGGTTCGAATCCTGCTCGAAACCAATTATTTTTCCATATTTAAAATTTATGATCAGTTAGCATACTACGTCCACCCGCCAGATGGACCGACGACCTGGTAAAGGTCGCAGGCTGGGACTGGATGTGAAAGGAGCAGGATCGCGTACGGTGGCGTAAATTGGGAGAGGCCTACGTCCAGCAGAGGATCGATATAGGCTGATTTGATTGATAGCATACTAATTGCTTTTCAAAAATAATCTTAATACTACCTCATTCAACAGATCTGCCGTGGCTGGCTACGACGCTGTACCTGCTGGGCAAGGTGGCCATCACGCAGGCCTTCAGCGGCATCTACATGTACACGTCCGAGCTGTTCCCCACCAACGCGCGCCACACGCTGCTGGGCGCCTGCTCCATGGTGGGCAGGATGGGCTCCATCGTTGCTCCTCAGATGCCTTTACTGGTGAGTTACAAATTATTTGCAACATATTTCATCTTAGCCCGAGTGCTTATTGAGTACCCTGTAACTGCAAATCTTGTTGAAATACATTCGTAGGCAGAGGCATAGTATATGCTCAAATTTCACCGTATAGTTTTATGTCTCACGTAATAGGCGGTAAGTGTATTACAGAGTGTTGAAATGGACAGGCGCAGGTCGTAACAACCCACTGTTAAAATTTTCAAGCGGCCCATACGGCCTCTTTCTTGGCTTAACGATTGTCATTTTACTGAAAAAACGGGTTTTATTTCGGGTTTTCCTTGTATACACGACTTGTTCCAATAAAGTATGTATGATGATAATTGCCGAGCTTAGATAATAAACAATTTTCCCATAGAATGAGGAATTTTATTAAATTCGCAGTGGCTAGCATAATCCTGTATTGATTTACGATATAAAAATGTTTCCATTATAGTAGGTTTTACTATTGTTTCCATGGTGATATGATCGTCACCGCGTCCGGCAAAACATTTATAAAAGTTTTTTTGTTAGAACGCATGAAGCTATGGGATAAAAATCTTACATTTTCTTGCTTGCTTAACTTACTTTATGTATGATTCCGTTTGATTTAGGCAATCTATTATTAGATTTGCTTTGTAAGCAAAACTTATTGACACAGATTTCTTTATGTACAATTGGTTTCTTTCAGGCAATCTACTACAGTTGGCTACCATCCGTGCTATTCGGCTCAACAGCTCTTATCGCTGGAGCCCTCATGATGACCACTCCGGAGACCCTCAACAAAAGACTGCCTGACTCCATACAAGAAGCGGAACAGTTAGCTGCGAAAGGGCCGCAATCAGCTCCATCGAAACCTGAAGATATGCAAATGAGCAGTAGAATGTGATGATAGATTTATTATTATAAATATTGTATAAGTTATTTATACTGTGAAAGTGATGTGATGATATTTGGTGAAACTTTCTGTACATTATTATAAAATACCACTTTGTATTCTTTCACCATTTTTTTATTTAAGTACTTCCCGTTCCCGCTTCCCGTGGAAACTTATTCCCGGGATAAGGTCTATGTGTTATTCCAGACCATAATCTATCCCTGTAGGTACAAAGTTTCAGCCAGATCTGTTCAGCCGTTACAGCGTGAAAGAGTAACAAACATCCACATTCACAAACTTTCGCCTTTATAATATTAGTAAGATACTGTTGATTGATGACACTTGGTGAAACCTGCCGCAGATATTGAATTAAAAAAATAACACCTAATAAGTATTGTTCCACAAAGTTGTGGAACAGTACAAGTGGTTTTATGCAACATAATTTCACAATATTTTGTTAACCTGACTGGTTGCGCCTCTCGACCAAATTTTCTTATGCCGTGAGGCGAAATCCTCATAAATTCAAAAAGTACAAGTGGTGATTTTAAATAATTATTGCATAAGTATACGAGTAAACTTTGAAAGATTTGAAACTGGTATTGAAACTTTAAATTAAGTACTTAGTTTTATTAAGTGGTTAATTTGACATTATGGATAAATGAAAATTATAAGTATCGTGAGCATTTTGTGAGTGTTATTCATAATTACTAGTAAGTAAACGGCTGTCCTAACATGTTCATTTCATTTTAGATCTAGAGTAAAGTAGTTTTTCAAGGACTTTCAATGATCCTACGTCCTGTATGAAATATAACGAAATAGAAAAAAAAAATTGTGGACGTCTCACTCAACACCATCTCTAGCCCAAATTAAGCTAATATAAGCTTATGCTATGCAAAGACTTCTATATAAACTGAAGTAGACATGCCCTACGCACCGATTTTTGAAACCTATAAACTGTGTCAATTGGCACCGTTGCGTGCACTGTAGCGAGTCAAAAATTCAAGAGTACTCGGCTTGCAATCGGCAGTCTATACGCCTTCTCGTTTACTCTTTTACTCTATTCGTATATTGCTATTGTGGTGACAATGACGTAAATGTTGTTTATTAGTGAGTGTAGTCTTAGCAATGTGTGAGTTGGAGGATTGCTTTTGAAATGTCGTTCGTTAGAGTCTACCTCAGTTTATCTTTATATAGAAGTCTTTGATGCTATGGGATCTAGACGACTAAGAAACATACTTACATAATAAAGAAAATAAAAGAAATGTACAATCATTTGCTTAGTAATGTGTATTATGTTGTCAAAGAAAACTTTGCTAATTTTTTTTTAGCCTAGGTACCTAACCATCTTAGTTTTTCGGTAGCGCGAAATAAGGTTTATTTAATGTAATTAGGATAATAATTAATGCCTATATTTATTAGCCAATTAATATTTTATATTTCATAAATAAATATGTAGTTAAATAGTACAAATTATGACAAGACTTACCTATTCTTGTACAAAATCACATTTTATAAGCCAAACAAAATCCGATGGCGATCATGTCAATTTAAAGTTCGCTGGCTTTCTGTCTGTTTGTTGCTGAATAATCTAGTGGTCAACTAGTAAATAATTATTAGATTTTTCAAAAAAATACATTTAGCGTTTTTTTTCCAACTCCGTTCATTGATAAATAAATAGGTATTCAACCCATTTCTAAAATTTCTTATTTCCTGATAGCCATAATAAGATTATCATTTTTGATAATATTGATATTAAAAAGCAAATGTAGGTACAATATTATGGATAAAGATGACTTTTATATTGAAAAGAAATTTTTGATGCAAATCGCAGAAGGTAAAAAATAATGTTACAAAATAGAAAAATGGTCATATCAGTTATGTACTAAATTAATTGTTAGTAGATATCTAATTGAAACAGACATAAAATACTTTTATGATTTTCTCTATACTTTTGATTGTTGGCACTTGATGGAACTTGTTATAATAGGTACATTATGAAAACTCATTCACTTATAGTATTCCACAACTTTTATTTTGATTTTAAATAATACCTTACTGGTTTCGCTATTACCTATAGCATTCTTAAAGGTCGATAGCGAAACCGGTCAGGTATTATTTAAAATCAAAATAAAAGTTGTGGAATAGTACAAGACAAGTGTAGTGAGTTTTCATAACTTTTATGATTAGTTAGTTGTAAAACTTAGCTGGTTTGTGATAATATAGGTATAGATATTTTTAAAATATTGTAACTAGATTTTAAGTAACAGGTACCAACTGTAAATAATAAAAATAATATATAAATACATAATCTTATACTTTACTCTTGCCATGATTTCTCTAATCTCATCCCATATAATAATAAAGTTCAAGTATCACGGATTCTCAAAATTTTATTGGTGATTTTGCTGTTCGCCTTTATGGTGCGGGACCGCAGCGATGACACGGCGCTCCACACTCTGGTGGAGTGCACGGCGTGGGCACAACAGCGCCAGGTCCTCGTAGTGGGTCTGGGCGTGGACACTCTCTCGCTTGAGGCCATGGTGCGAGCCATGTGAGCCAGCGGGAGTAAGTGGGACGCAGCCGCCTCTACCTCGACTCTCCCACCCGAGTTCCCTGCTTGGACTTCGAAGATCTGAGTAGGGCCACATCGCAGCCTATTCTTTGTAAAATAAATAAAAGCTGAAATAGCACTAGTTAAGATTAAGTCACATAAAAGCAATTCAAACCGCCCGCCGTCATCATGTGAAAATGTTGTAAGTATTTAAGTAGGTAACTAATATTAACTATAAATGAAAGAGTATTTTATGATTATGTAGGTATTTTAACCGGTCGTAACAATTTTCTTTCACATGAATTGTAGAAGCGTGTTCAATAGATTTACTTCAGGTAGTCGTGGTTCTAACATTATCATTTGTATAAGCTGTAAAGAACACAATTCAACTCATAAACAGCCGACTTAGCCTAATATTCGCTGCTAATACTCCTATAGATTATTACTACAGAATTATTGTTGAAAACAGCATAAAACTATGGTACAATGATCATTGGTAATTGACTGTTATGTTTTGTAATTATTATTACGTAGATATGCTATTCATTATTCAGTGTTATTATGTTGGATGTTAAATCATGGTTGTTAGAACCATCCTACCACCATGATTTGACATCATGGACCACCAGAGGGAAATTAATTAGTAAGATTGGGCTGAGTCAGAATTCAGATCCAGACGACAACATGATTCCTAGTTTTCACCCTAGGGCGTAAATCATAGACTATTTAACAAGTCTAAGGCGTAAATTCATGTAATAATGTTATCACAAACCTTTTTAAAATATTCATCGTTTTAATGATGAATTTCTTACGAAAATATTTTCTGTACAGACGAATTAAATGTAATAAAATTATCGTTCTCAAGCAGGACACGAACCTGCATCTTCTTCCTAATTGGACCAGACGCCATACTTTTTGGTTAACAAATTACATTGCAAATTAAAAAAAAAAATATTTCTCTTCAGAATAGCTTTTCTAAACAATGATGTTATAGTACAATTTTGTTAGCATACTATCGTTTTTCAAAATTTTCTTTAGGTACTTTATAGGTAAAAATTATGGTAACGCATGTTATACGTTTAAATTTAAGTTTACTTATTTTCTAATAGGAATTTGATATCGCAAATAATGCGGTGACTTAAAACGCCTAATAGAATAGTTGAATTTTATTAAATAGCCAATTATATATTTATAAATATTTAATTATTTTTACATATTAAACTTGTGTGTAACAAACTTAAATTATTTTAAAGGTTGTAATTAATAGAGGTGCCTACATACATTAAAGGTTGTAATTAATAGAGGTACCTACATACCAATATGAATAATATACCATGAAATTAAATACTTAACAAGGTTTTTTATTTTTAGCACTATCCTTACACCCTTGTTTTTATACGTGCGAGAAAATCTTCTTGGATGCTATGTCGGTAAACCTCACGTATCCTGCCTAACAGCCTACGGTAGGAAGCCCCGGGTAAGCTCTCGGAAGGATACCTCAAGAATTCTTACAACCTTGTTGTGAACTAAGTAATTACGCAATTTATACTTAAGTATACCTAATGGTACCTAGGTATAATAATGACAATAGTAGCCAACGTCCTTATTTTGTTTTATTTTTATTTATTTATTAGTTTATGTACACACAAATTACAATAAATGAGAAAACATATTAAAGAAAACAGCATTGTACAAGGGCCTACTTATTTCTACAGAAATCTCTTCCAGTAGGCTCGTAAGAGGAGACGTTAAGAATAGAAAGTCCTTCTCTAATAAAATCCGTCTGTTTACTGTCAAGTTGTGGGCGTCTAAGAAGCCAGGTTTTAGAATAATCCTGAAATCATAACTAATTTCTAGTAGGTAGGTAATGCTTTCTGTTCGAGATGATAGCATCTGTGGTGCTGAGACAAGCACACAAATAGGAGGGGCTAGTCGTATCCTCAAAGATACCATGTTTTCTTTAAATTGTATAAATTCCTTCGTGGATGCTTACTGCCTGCAGTTGGGAACCCTGGGTAAGCTCTCAGAAGGGATTTCTTCAGTTTTAAATAGCAGAATTTTAATTAATATCGGTTCAGCAGAAACTCAGATAGAGTTTGAACTATAATTTTACTAGTCAGGGTGTACCTGTACATACAGGTGTAGAGCGCTCGTGGTCCCGCGGACTCAGTTATTTGTAAACGGTCACTGTAATAAGCAACATTTACTATGGCCGGTTATGGATGGGTGAATATCACATGACCACTTGGTTACATTTACAACACGGCGGAAATATCTGCGAACCTGGCTTAACCTCGCGCTTCCCCGCACCTGACCCCATTTTCGCCTATTTAATATAATCCGCACGCGATTGAATGGTATGGTATTTGACAAGATTCCGCACATTCTCGTTGCACGCGGATTATGCCGTACAGTTTACATGACGACATAAGTCGGGTTCGCAGATATTTCAGCCGTGTTATATTTGCAAACATCTCCGTGCTTCGGAAAGCACGTTAAGCCGTTGGTCCCAGTTGCCAAGTTGAAGGCCTTTATGGGCGGCTTGAAAAACGTGTTATTAACTTACTCTACGGCTCAAAGAATATCTTAAAACTAAAAATACCTAATGACTTAACCTATTGACACGCACTGACGTCAACGTGTCGCGGGGCGAGGGGTCCCATGTCGGCAGACGTCCTCTTATCATATTCATTATCAAAGAATCAGAGTTGCAAGTGTAGTTACTATAACAGAAGCAAGTACCTACTTAGGAGGTGTCTTTTATGGGGATACATTTCCCGCGGATAAAACCGCGCTAGATTATTCATGTAATTCTTTGTATTTAACCCAAATAATTATCTATTGAAGGAAACTGTAACTATATTAAAGTAAATGGTCTTTTTAGTTTAATACAGCAAACTTGACACCGTGACTTTGACCCAGTTTCGTAAATCCTTGATTTTAAACATTACTTGCTTAGATTACGGTTTGCGATATCAATGAACTGTTTTGAAATTTGTATCTGTTCAATCACTGATATTGAAAATATACTAACCTTATTTCGTAATATTATCACACCTTGATAAAGTTTGAGAATCGATGACCACCACACACGTGTGATCAAGAGAGTGTTAACACAGACATGTGTATCTATGTTCTTGGTAGCCAAATTATTATACTGTCAATAGACTGTCAATATGTCTGTCTAATTTTGGCTATCAAATTTGGGTTAAGTAGATACGAAAATTACAATTTATGTAAGTATCTACATAAAAGTTTACAATGAAATTCCCATAAAAAAATTGAGTTACTCCCTAGTCGCGCCTAAAGAAGTTTTACTTCAAAAGCTCAAAGCTAATTTTTACAGGTAATAATTATTCAGAAACTAGTTTATTTACAAAAAGAAATAAAGTCAGAAACATCTATTTTGAACAAATTAACGGTGACACGTAGTCAAGCTGTCATTAAATCATTAGTCAAACGTCAACGTGTACGAAATTTATAAATAACAGGAATTGTCTATCTCATCTCACGTACGTTACAAATGGTGGTCATATCCTATGATTCGCTTTACAATAACCGCCGAAATGCGAATCAAAACCGAACACGGAGGGTTCCGTACCAAAAACGGAGAAAATACTCTTTTCTTGTATTGGAACCCCCTTATTTTCTTCTCTGCTTTTAATATTTTGTTGTTATAACGGCAACAAAATGACATATTCTTTGTAAATTACAATCGTCTGGCTATCAGGGTTCATTGGAGGCAGTTTGGTAACAGAAAAACAGACTGACAGCGGAGTCTTATAGTTATTAGGTCCCGCTTTTACTCTTTTGGTAGGGAACCCTAAAAATCAAGAAATTTGTAGTTTTTTATCGACTAAAATACCTACACTTTTTTTAACGTGAGGAAAATCCTACATGGATGCTATGCCGGACTTCTACGTTGAGAGCCCCAGGCAAGCCCTCGGGAGGATACCCCAGGACTCCCAATAGACCTACGGCTACCACTACGGTCTCACGCGTCTTTGGGGGGTTAAACATACATACATACATTTATGGTCACGCCTTTATCCCCGAAGGGGTAGGCAGAGGCGTATTATATGCCCACATTTCACCCATTGTATAATTTGTCCCACGTAATAGGTGGTGAGCCGTATTGCCGTGTTTAAATGGACAGGCGCAGGTTGTGACTGCCTGCTGTTGAAATAAAGCCTTCAACTTGGCTTAACGACTGCCATTTTACTGGCAACCGGGACCAACGGCTTAACGTGCCTTCCGAAGCACGGAAACGCTCAAATAAATGTCACAAAGTGATCACATGGATGGTCACCCATCCATGGACCGGCCACAGTGAAAGTTGCTTACTGCAGTGATCGTTTACAGAACACTGAGTTTGCGGGGCCACGAGCGCTTGGGGGGTTAAAATACACTATTAAAAGTACTTGACCGTAATTCGAAGCTTATATAATGAGATAGGCATATCCGTTACCCGTAGGCTTATCTTACTCATGTTTGATGACGTATTTCCGTCGACTCACCAGCAGATGGCGCCACCTGTGAACTTATAAAAGAACATGGCGTCCACTTTGTCCTCATTGGCGTTTTGATTCCCGTAGCAAAAGGTTATAGCAGGAACACCTGCTAGTGCATTTATTTTTTCTAGTTACTAGTTATATACCTAGTAAAGTTATAAAAAGTGACTTGGGATGAAGTAAGTGAATTTACAGAAATAATTATTTAACGGCTTTGCCGTTCGTTTGAATATACAGTGAATCTAAAACAAGTGACTTGTGATTGAAGTAAGTGAACCTACAGACATATTTAACGGTTTGACCGTTCGTTTAAGTCTCAGGTATGTTTTTACTTCATATTTTTACGACACATTGAGTGTGATACGTCATAACGTGAAATAACCTATTATTTTAAAATAGCACGTAAACCTTTCGAGGTTGCAGTTTCTTTTATTTAATATCCTAAGTTACAGCTAATATCAAACTGATTTTATAGATTGTATTCATATGTACTAATACTTTTTTTTTAGAGATTATTTGCTTCGTGAATGTACAGCGTAAGTACCGCCGAATATAGAAAATATTTTCAAAATATTTTTATACCTACCCACATAAAGGTACATTAATTACTAGATGTTCCTTTACATGTAAAAATATGGCCTATTATGGGTAAAATCGTAATTATCCCAAGTTTCTGAATACGTACGAGTGTGTCAAAGTAATAACTAAATGTTCACCATGAAAATAGTACTTACTTAAATTTTAGGTACCTAACATAATACTATTTCTTTTAGTTTGGTTTCTTGATAGAAATGAATCCTCCATCCTTAGAAAGTGAGCTAATTCCAAGTGGAGTATTTCAGAAGCGCGCTCTGAGCTGCAGTTACTGTATTAGGTACGTCAAATAGCTACAGTTCCAGCTCATTTAGCTCAAACTTCAAATAAGGGCGATCGCGACGCCACGTGCATTGTCGTAAGTGGAGTAAAAGAAGCCGACTTCCACTAAACCAGATAAGGATGATGGAAATAGGTGAGTTATTTCTCATTTACCTAACACTGGTCCTGACCAAGTGTAAATTTCTTCACAGATCAGAGGATAATTTACGAGGATGATAGTAACAATTCATCCTTGCTTCGTATTTTATATAGGGACAGCATTAAAAGAGATTTCTGTTACCCAAGATCCTAAGACGCAGTATAACCTAAGAGGTTGATAGACACGTTTTGGCGACAAATTGCCTAGATAAGATAATATGCTGATACCCACTATTGTAAAATCATAGTCCTGGGTTCGTCAACCTAAACAAAAACGGGGAGATCCGACAATTCGAATCCCTGCTACATTTTGAAAAAGCTGACAAGGCTCTTTCTGCCAAAAGGCTTTTGCTGCCAAAACCTTTTGTATTTTTAAACAAAGAGAATCTTTTGAAAAACTTAATTTTCTTCGAAAATATTTATGACAAAATTGAAGACCTACTTTAATAATAGGATTTCCATAAATCTTGCATCAATTTATTACAAATGGCCTGCGGCCATAGATCTGATTTCATATATTATTCTCAGAATTGTCAAAGACATACATTTTCGAGGCTGAAGCCTTTTCAACGGCACTCGGGAAGGCATGCATTTTGGTCTTCGATCTCCAAAAAGGATGACCCCGAAAAAAGTTCATCCAAATCATTACGCCAGCCTTCGAGAGGATCAGGCGTCAAGATCAGATCTCCATCGAATGGAGTCCAGATTCCATTGTACCAAGAGCCTTTTTAGGCCTGTATTACAGTTACCACTCTCGAGGGGTGTGTACAATATCTATAAAATTGGGCATACGACAGTAAATGTCCCTTCAATTAAGAAGTTTCTGAGCTTTAGGCTCTCAAAGAGACTGAGAAGTTTAACATCCTCTGCCCATACCAGCAAAGGAAACACTAACCAGTTACCACCCTCGAGGGGTATGTACAATATTGTGTATCTATAATAATTGGGTATACGATAGTAACCAGGCGTACGATAACATACTAAGTAACCTTGCAAGGATGTCCCTTCAATTACGAAATTTCCGAGCTCGAGGCTCTCAAAGAGACGAGGAGAGGTCTAACATCCTCTGCCCACACCAGCAAAGGAAACACTAAATGATATGACCCTGTCATTCTATGTCGGTCAGTTAACTCTGTACAAAATACGTTGGTAAGGAACGATAGTACCAAAAAGTTTTAAATTTATAAAAGGGTACCGCATTTCCTTTATCCAGAAACTCCAATCCGTCCTGCACGGTATTCGAGAGGACGCAGGTTCGAATCCTGCTTAAAACTGATAAGCTTCCCACATTTAAATTTACACCGAACTCTGTTCAAGTCCCGTCCTGACAAAGTTGTAAAATTTTCACTTTATGTTAAAATGCTATGGAAAACTTGACTAAGGTGGAATACTAATTGCTTTTAATACTTAAGAATCCATACAACGAACTCTTTTTAAAAAGGTTTCCTTTTTAACCGAAATGACCACATTGTGCAATGGTTCAAAAGATGAATGCTCAAGGCACTCTAAAGTTAGTTCCTTTGTCACCAAGTTTGGTTTCTCCACTTTTCCTAACTTCAAATAGCGATGGGTCATCCGCCCAGAATTCAGTTTTAGGACATTGTACGCCTTTGTGAAGCCAGAATAATTCTATCTTTCAGCATGTTCCGTTTACCAGATTTCCTCCAACCACGAGATTAGATGTGCAAAATACATCTCAGTCAAGCTTATTTTCATGGTAAAGCTGATGTAGTGTACATTATTCTTTCTCAGAGCACATTCTTGTCTTCCGCTCGGGTAAGTCGCACCCAAAACATTTTCGTTTCTCACCATCTGGGTGCCTCGATTTCTATAAAATAAGAGTATTCAAATTCTCGTCTACCTACACAAAATCTCATTTTGCGCATCAAAATCCTGTTACTCTTCACAAACACGTACAAATAGCCTTGAAAACTCTTCAAACCCAGGGATGGTTAGACAATTGGGAGAAAACAATAATAGGTTCCCAAAGAAACCTCTCATATCGTTATGCGATAGACATAGAACTACCTGAAAGTCCAATACCAAAAGAAAAGATATTAGACATAAAAGAAAGATTTATTTAATTCCAAATCAAAGAAACTTAGTTCTTTTAAAGAAAATTCAAACTTGGTGGGTCTTTTGATTTTTTACCACTTTCGCAGTGCCTAGAGGTAGCTTTACCCCAGCGTCACATTCGGTCAATCCCCTAACCGACAACCCACTGAAGAAAATAGTAGTGCACGGAGTGGTACAAGTGGAACTCCAATAGTGGGTCCGCAATTACCGGTTCTCGACAATTTTACAAGCTTTCCATCCGAGATCCTTTCTTACCACGGACGCGTCAGATTTCGCTTGGGAGCCCAGCTAGAAAACATTTCTCTTACAGGCTCGAGATGTTGACAATCTTACACATGATTCGAAATCATATACCGGTACTGTGTTACAGTCTGTACTCATTCAAAGCAGTTGTAGTCCACCCCCCCAGAGGGACGAGACCAAATCAATTGCCTTGACGAACTTAACTCGTCAGCTTGCGTGTAATTGTCTGACATCAAATTGACTTCACCATACACTGCATTCCGAGCCGATACCATAATTATGTATCAGCTCCTCCGGGTATTTTTTGTGAGCATCCTTGCTTCAAACACCACTAAGGCAAGATTGCCTACAAACAATATTCCTATTATGAAATGGAGAACACTACATGATAGGCCTGTTTGTAATGTGTGGATATTACTTCCACCACCATTTTTAATACCCAAGATGCTGTCACACCTTAATCGGTCAACAGGATTGTTTGTGTTTGTGGTGCCGCGATGGCACAAGGTATTAATAGAGGGCAGTCTCAAAGAGAGCTCTATAAGTTCCATTCTTTCTGCAGAACCGGCAAAAGAACCTGAAAAACCATAAACATTATTTCTTTCCTTCTAATAAACACCTCGACAGGTCTCCCACCACCTCACATAGAGAATCTGTGAAGTAGTGAAATGTGGGGGGGGGAGGGGGCGAAGAGGTAAATAACAGATATATAATCAAAAGCTTCTACTATTGAGCTCCTGGAGACCTACCTTTTAAGATACTTATAAATTTTACAGTTTTAACCGACTTGCATTTTATTCATGATTATTATATAATACGATTCTGTTACATAAATCTGTTGTTGCTGTACTTGATAATACAGAAACCGCTAGTCAACCTTACATAGTTCGCATGTTTTGGTTAAACATATCTTGGTCGATCTCTTTGAAAAATGTAAAGAAAATTAAGTCACATATTGATTGATATTGGGATTAATGACTTAGTTAAATATTACCAAGTATTGATACACAGAGAACATTTTTCAAGTATCTCGTCATAGTGATTTTATGCTTAGGTCGCCGCATCCACGATCTAACTTTGCTCGATTGTTTTAACTCACGTCATAGGTACTACTTTAGACCCGAATCAGAGTCCGAAACTGATCATTTTCATTTCAGACAATCTGGTAGGAAAACTATTGTAAACAAAGATAATACCTACGACTAATCAATTGAATCCTTTATTCTAGATAGAAATTAGGTTAATCAGAGTAACCGATATGAGACTACACAGTCAAATAGTTTACTTATGACTGTGAGAGGTACTCCAACAATTCTAGCCACGGCACTACCCGGTCAGCAGCAGCTTCTAAGAATTGGTGGTGGTGGTAAGATTAAATTAATCCTAACACGAAGTAATTGACGATGGGTTGGTAATAATGTCAGCAACTACCACCAATCAAATATAATAATAATACGCAATTATTTAATCCTGTCAATAGAAGGAAACTTACTACTCCTTATATAAGATTCCTTATTTAGTCTATTTAAGATAACATATTAAGTTGTTCAATGTGGTAAAGATTATAAATCTAGATACCATACATACAACATTCTGTAATATTATTTTCCTAAAAATAAATTAGAATCACATTGGCGTTTCCGTCACTCACCAGGCGAAAACAAACATTTCTCATTATATAAGCTTCGAATTACGGTCAAGTACTTTTAATAGCGGCGTTTTCCCTGAAAGAAAACGCATATTAAAATACTTACCTAATTCGAAGCTTACTTTTTAAATCTGCCCGGTGAATAAAAGCCAATGAGGACAAAGTGGACGCCATGTTCTTTTATAAGTTCACAGGTGGCGCCATCTGCTGGTGAGTCGACGGAAATACGTCATCAAACATGAGTAAGATAAGCCTACGGGTAACGGATATGCCTATCTCATTATATAAGCTTCGAATTAGGTAAGTATTTTAATATGCGTTTTCTTTCAGGGAAAACGCCGCTATTATAATGATAGGTCTAATTTGGAAGCTCCACTTGACTTGATGAAGACTAAATATTTGAGTTTCAATAACTCTACATAACTCTCCTAGAAAAGACAGGTGTGAATGAAAATGTATTCACCTTCATACTACATATCTACTTACATCAAAATCAGTTTGTGAATGGTATGATGTATAACGACCCAAATAGTTCGTTTTGATCGTAAAACCACGCAATCGCGGATTCGACCCAAAACTCCCGAATTATCCCACACAGTGGAACACGGTCGGCGCGCGCGCATCATTCGACCAAAACACCTAGATACGTGGAATGTTATTACGGAAATTATGTGGAATAAAATAGATGTGGAATTGATCCATAGATCTTTCGAAATGTAATTTGATTCTTTACCTGTACGTGGTTTTTAAATGGTGTGGTGAATAAGTGATTAGTGATAGTGATGGAGGTGATAATGCAGTGATATTGTGATTGTTAGATTGTGTAGGTTGAAAGAGTCATCATGTCTCGGAGAGAGGGTCGCACTGAGCGTCCGGAATTTCCTTTGCCCCCACCGAGCAAATGCGCTAAAGTGAGTTTTAGTCCTACCAACATTGTAAATTATAAAGAGTTTGATAGAATTAGGGTTCTTCAGAATCTTAGCCAACTTAACCTGTAAGATAGTACCGGTGCCTATTGTAGCAATGGAGGTCTTTTTGAAGTTGTTAGGTCATATTAGCGTATAGCTCTCACAGGAATTTTTGGTGAATAATCGAAATTAGACAAAATAATACAATCATGACTCTCTGCTCAAAATAAGGCATTTGATGAATCAATCTGGTTGCATTATATTTTAGGTTACAAGGACTAAATTTCCTTTTTGATCTTCATACGCCAAAACTAACGGTAATAATAAAATATCAGGCGTTACATGGTGGAAATCCATTGTGTATGAAAGAAATTCTAGGAAAGCGAAGCCCACCACATTTCATTCTTTGACGGTCCCTGGATTCTCTATATATGTCCCTCCCTCCTTATATCTCTTTCTATGGTATAATTTGCGTTTCACAAAATTATCCTGATAGAGAGATACTTAGCTGCAATGCAAAGTATTGACCATGTTTTGGGAGTTTTTGTTAAGGATCTAAGTAAATGGAAATCAAAATTAAATTGTCGTACTAGATACTATGGCTAAATACTGGCTACAGTGATTCATATTTTCAAAAAGGAGCAGTCTGTATCGAAAGCTAGAACAGGAATGTAATCAAAAGGAATTTGTGTACGGTCACTCCACTCCTACCAAATTAGTAATAGCATTGTGACGCATTCGGTTTTATGTCAACGATTTCATGCTAACTGAAAACATTGGTTTTGGCTACTACAGTGCAACTCAAATTTGTTCGTAAATCATTCTAACTGAAACGACTAGCTAACGGTATCACCCGTATAGTTTTCATTCCCCTGGGATTACGGGAATAAATATAGCCTATGTCATCCAAGGATAGTGTAGCTTCTCAACAGAGAAATAATGTTTCGAATCGGTGCAAAAGTTTCGGAGCCTATTGCAAACAAACAATCAAATCTTTCCTGTTTTCCAAGATTCCATATTGGATATTATGAGGAGCGCGCGTAGCTCCCAGTAAGTTCAGGTTCAATTGTGTGGTTATGCCTTTAGAATCCTGTTATTCGGTTGTTACTGAGTTAGGGGACCATAATCTAACATGGATCAGCGGCGTGATAGTCGCGTACACCCAAGTTAAAGGATATAATGAGTGACTTGAACTTCAGGTAGTCACATAATATACATACATACATACATATGGTCACGCCTTTATCCCTGAAGGGGTAGGCAGAGGCATATTATATGCCCACATTTCACCTTTGTATAATTTGTTCCACGTAATAGGTGGTGAGCCGTATTGCCGTGTTTAAATGGACAGGCGCAGGTTGTGACTGCCTACTGTTGAAATAGAGCCCTCAACTTAGCTTAACGACTGCCATTTTACTGGCAACCGGGACCAACGGCTTAACGTGCCTTCCGAAGCACGGAAACGCTCAAATAAATGTCACAAAGTGATCACATGGATGGTCACCCATCCATGGACCAGCCATAGTGAAAGATGCTTACTGCAGTGATCGTTTACAGTACACCGAGTCCGCGGGGCCACGAGTGCTTCGTCCTTGGACTCAAAAATAGGGACTTCATAATAACTGTATTATTGTTTTACAGGTACTGTATTATACATGGAAGCTGTGTTCGGTGGTATTCTCACACTTTGTGATGATAAGCCTGGTGGTCGCGTACTGCATCCTCGGCGCGGTCACCTTCGAGAGGCTGGAGGCACAGCACGAGAGAGAGGTAATTATAGCTAACTTTCTCAAATAAGATTTTTTTTATGTGATATCCTCTACTAGTATCCTGGGAATATCCTGCCGAGGGCTTACCCGGGGCTCCCAACCGTAGGTAGGGAACGTGTGGTTTTTAGTTGGTAAGAGTCCGGCATAGCATCCATGACGGATTTCCTCACGTTCAAAAAAAAGTCTTTTAAATAAACATTGTTCTCTTAAAAACTAGACTCCGACTACTGAAAAATACTTTTTAACACCGGGTTCTTCTACTGGAGCGTTAAGAGGCGCATTATTGAAAGCCTCCAAGCGCCGCTAAGGCTTATAAATAATCAGGCGGGCGGCCTCACTTTTGCGAGTTAAAATATAAAAATAAATATCTAGTCCTTCCGAACCTAACCTATCTATACTAATAATATTATAAAGAGGAAAGATTTGTTTTTTTTTCTTTTTTGTTTGTTTGTTTGTAACAAATAGGCTCCGGAACCACTGGACCGATTTGAAAAATTCTTTCACTGTTAGGAAGCTACACTCTTTGCGGTGAACATAGGTTATACTTTATTCCCGTATTCCCACGGGAACGGGAACTACGCAGGTGAAACCGCGAGACGTCCGATAGTCATCAAATAAGAGATTAATAAGCAATAGAGGCACGTTACCAAAAGCAATCTTATGCTGAACTAGCGGACGTCACGTAGTTTCACAAGCGCAGCTCATGTCCCGTGGGAATACGGGAATAAAATATAGTCTATACCCGAGGATAGTGCAGCTTCCCAACAGGGAAAGAAATTTTCAAATCGGTCCAGTATTTCAGAGCCTACTCTATGCAAACAAACAATCAAATCTTTCCTCTTTATAATATTAGTATAGATCTATTTCTCTCTCAATTCAAGTCACAACACTATCCGCAATCAATTATAACCCTCCGTTTCGACTCTCAAAAAGACCAGACCAATTTATGTTATGAAGTTAAACATAAATTGGAGCGGATTATATTTAATGCATCTCATTAATCAGTTGATAGCACTGACTTTGAAGTACTGACTGGTTGTTTTTTTTTTTATTATCGACAGAGATTTTTCAACCTATGATTCTTAGGTAAGGTACTCGTACGTAATCTTCCTGGGGACATCCTTCCAAAGGGCTTACCCCTAAAGATGTCCCCAGGAAGCTTACTGCAGGCTGCAACTGAGCAACTGTAGGATGTATGTTAGATAGAATACGTGTGGTTTTCAGTCTGTAGGAGTCCGGCATAACATCCTTGCGGGATTTTCCTCACGTTAAAAAAAGTCGTACTCGTACGCTCAATATGATAAAAATGATATATTATGTTGGAAGCTAACCTGTTGACCTATCTGTTTGAAGTCTAGACGAAACTAGTTTGAAAGTAGACAGTTGATTTATACAAAGAACGCTCTGTATAATTTATAGAAAACTTTGTGTTGGCATATTGTTGATATACTCTTTAAGTCGGCCATTAATCAGCTTCAGTTAATGCTGCTCTTTGATCGGAAGATTTATCGCTAGTACGGTGATGGGAAGAATCTTTAGGAAGCTTTTGTTTGACACCATTCTTTACAATTTTTATGGCTATTCTAGTTTGAATACTTGTGTGTAATTTATTTGTGGGTTCCATCGTATTTACCTGGGAGGTTTCAGATTCATATTTGTTTTATCAATGGATACTACCTATTCTTAATCCTGTGATAGAGGAGTGACATTTCTTGCAGTAATATAGGCTATTTGGGAGTCAATCAATCAATAATTCCTCTCCAAGTTTTTACCATATTTGATAGTAAGGTGATTTTTTTGCCGAATTTTCCTTGTCTTTGTTTTGACTTCGTTCTTAATTCAGAAGAAGCACCACTTGCAGATGAGGTTAGTTTAGACTGCGAAGATGTCGGTGCAGGTTATTTCTCCGAGATTGCGATCTTTTTCTGATTAGTCTGTTTTTTTTACTTTTGACTTTAATGAACATACTCTATGGTCAAAGAAATGTCAAAAGACGATTAATTACGCATTTGTTCAAGAAGTCATAATTGAACAACAATTATTTTATGAGAAACATACCTACATACATACATAAATATTTGATCACGCCTTTATCCCCAAAGAGGCGGAGGCATATTATATGTCCACATTTAACCTTTTTAGAATTTGTCCCACGTAATAAATGGTGAGCCGTATTGTCGTGTTGATATGGACAGGCGCAGGGTTGTGACTGCATGCTGTTGACATTTTTTAAGCCACCTTAAAATAAATAAATAAATATTCACAGACATTTTCACACAACGCTATCTGATCCCAAAGTAAGCTAGGAATAACTTGCTTGTGATATGGGTATCAGACACGGATATTAGTACTTATATACTTTTTTTAAATACATACATATTATACATAGAAACATCCAGACTCTTGAGACAAACATTTATAGGTCACACAAATATTTGTCTCCGGTGGGAATCGAACCCACGACTTCCAGCGCCGCAGGCGGTATCACTACCGACCGCGCCACAGAGGCAGTTAAAAGGCCTTAAACTTGGCTTAACGACTGTTATTTTACTGGCAATTTATGAGAAACTAGCTTACATATGAATTCCATAAAAAAAATCTTTATTTGAACAAAAACAATGCATGTACCTATATGGAAACTTTCATTCAGAACTAGTTTCTAGTTTTCACAATTCTAAAATTAAATTTCGTTGTTGAAATAAAGTTATTTTGTGTAGGTGAAGACAAACATCAGCCACATTCGGCGCAACACGACGCAGAGCATTTGGACCATGACCAGAACAGTGCCTCTTCTCAACCAGACTAATTGGACCTGCGAAGTCGTTGATATGCTGAAGGTAGGAACTACAAATATTTACCTTTGTACCTGCCCGCGCACGTGTTTCCCTCCTCTTGGTTCCTCTTGGCTCAACCCGGGTTCTTCAAGCGGAGCGTGAAGAGGCACATCATAGGGCAAAGGTTTTTGGACTGTAAGAGTGGTCAGCAATAGCTCTAGATGTCGCTGCGGCTCAATTTGGCGTGTTTAATATACACAAGTAAGCCGTGAGATCGTTCTCACTAGACTGCCCCTCTCTAACACGTTTATTGTAAAAGAGAAAGTTCTATCCGATTGTCGTTGTCATTTTCGTTTTATTTCAAACTTTGAACAGATGATCCGCGTGACCTAGTGAGGTAGTTTAATGCAACAGAGTCACAGACTACAGACAAAGTCTCGCCATAAGCCCATCTGCACTCTATTTTATAGAGAGGGACTAAAATAAATATTATACCCAGTTAGTCATTTTTCTATTCCATTAGAGAATACATTTTAACTAGATCTGCGATGAAGTTTTCATTTACGAGCCATGGCACCTCAGATAGAAGTCCTAATGTGTGTATCCCTGCTTAGCTCTTATTTTACCCCTTTAGGAAAAGAAATTTGAAATCCCGTTTCTTAATGGATGCCTTCATTATTCTACTCATACTAAAATTAATATGACATTTTGTAAAGATATTTAGATATTTGTAATACAAGACGCAAACTCTGACCTGTGAAAGGATATTGCTGAAATTTGGTAATAGGTTAGAGATACTATTACAGCGGGCGAGACAGACGTTATTCTGCGTGAATATTGTAAACATTCCGACAGAAGTGACACCTACCGGGTTCAATTGTATTTTCAAATCATTCAGGAGCCCATTGGAAATATTTACACAAAATTTCATCCAAATCGGTCCATTTATTTCGATGGCAAACACTTAACACAAAAGACTACTATTGAAGTAAACAGGGTATTTACCTACCATGTATTTTTTTATATTTCTGATATATTGAATAACACCACTTGTACTGTACCACAACTTTTATTTACTTTACACCTGACCGGTTCGAGAGGCGAAACCGGTCAGGTGTAAAGTAATTACACCTGACCGGTTTCGCCTCTCGGCTTTCTCAAAGGTATAAACTCTGGTAAAACTAACTTGATGACCACTACATTATGTGAATACATCTGTTATTCAATATGTGCAGCAGGTTCCATCAAGTGCCATCAACCAACAGCATAAATAATCTGAATATTTCCGATATTTCGTAACTCATTCCCTTAACTCTAATAGTGGTGCTAGTGAATGACCATGAAAGTTCGAATATCTATAACAGAAGACTTATTTCCATGCAGGACTTCGAGAACGCCATTCTGTTGGAGATGAAAGTTCACGGCTGGGATGGTAACGAGAGCATAGAGTCCATTCAGTGGACCTTCACCGGAGCTCTGTTCTACTCCATCATTGTCATCACTACCATCGGTGAGTCTCTTACGTATACAATTTTCACTAAAGATCATGTATGAAAGAACAATGCTTGCTACGTTATTGAAGTAGAAGAGGATAGAGACATTATGGGAGAGTGATAAAACTACTGAAATGTACAAACTAATCCAGTCGGTGATGATTTTTATCTAAGCTTTTGTAGATAGTGATTGATGGACCAATAATTATAACTAAGTATTTAGAGATCTACTAATATCATAAATGCGAAAGTTTGTGAGTGTGGATGTTTGTTACTCTTTCACGCTCAAACTGCTGAACGGATCTGGCTGAAATTTGGTACAGAGATACATAATAGTCTGGAATAACACATAGGCTACTTTTTATAACGGGAATAAGTTCCCGCGGGAAAAAAAAATTCCGCGGGCGAAGCTGCGGGCATCGTCTAGTATAGAATAAAATTAAAACCACGTTTACCAATAATTAAAAAAAAATTGTTATGTAGGTACATATCAGAGACGTCTCTGCGTCAAGCGCGTCTAGTAAATATCAAAGGTGGGAATAGTATTCCACGCAGAGAACATTTTCGTTTTTTTTTTTTGTTTGATTTTCAAATTGACAGTGCCGATCGGTTCTATTATCGAAACTGTGCCTAAACCTTACCGTTCCAGAACGACTATAAATTCAACCAGTATTTATCATTGCTACACACAATATCCTAAAGACCAACGATATCTTATTCTCATTTTTGCTCATCTTCTCTCGATAACTCGTACAATCATAGTAGCTTTGCTACTCCTTGATAGAACGTACTGACTTTTTCAATTCTTGCTTTAGCTGAAAGGTCTTGCTCAGAAAAAGAAATTCAAAAGATTCCTAACACAAAAGATATCCAAGATATATTAGAAATCTATACAGACATACATGAGCCTAGCGAATTAGAACTATTTGAGTTTGACTTTGAACGCCCATCATAATAATCAAAGAACGTGAAATAACTACGGACCGTGTTCACCGGCGCCGCTGGCACCTGGACGTATGCCAAGCCACTGCCATTCATCATCAATTTTATATTCCAAACCCATCGCGCTGAAGAATTCGTATTTATTTGCCTTGGAAAATCATTTATAATTGCACGTTTATTTCGTAATATTTTGACAAGATGTGATCCTGATCAAGTTGTCTCTTTTTAACGTAGTATCGAGACACGAGCTGTTTTCCTCTAAGAGGTTGACAGAGACAATAACCATGTAATGTAAAGAGTCTATTGAAGGGTGGAAGCGGACTGGCATTAATAATAGTAGTTTATTTACAAACTTGGATTACAAAAAGACATAGCAGAAAAGAGTACAGTGTCACTAGGTAATTTTTAAATCAGGTCGGAGTGGCAAGAAAAGAGTATAAGGCTAAAACGAGAAAATATCCAAACCGAATTCTACCATATACAGTCTAGTCTACGTCGTTTCATAAGGCCTTTCAAAATATTCACACAAACAGACGTTTAGTATAACTGCCTCTAGATTCCAACAGGCGTTTACTTTAGCTTTGATTCTTACGCATGAGTGTTTTATGATGGAAGAGCGGGTTGCATTAGATTGGTAGTTAAGTTACCAAAAACATTATAAACTTGTTATAATTATTCTGAAAAAGGGTTACCATAAAAAAATGCATATCTTGTAAAATTAATGTAGACTCAGGAAGGACATAACCAAAATGAAGAAACTGAAAATAACTGTCGTATTTACATCGTATGATTTTGGTTGAAAAAAAGTGAGTAAAGAGAACAAGAACAATTAGTAAAATGAGTAGAGGTAAAAATATTGAAGTGACGGTGGAGTAAAATCACATTTCATTACACATTATTTTAATGTACCAAAATCATTGCAAGTGCAATTAGGTTGATGAGTCTTCTTTGTCTCTTCCCTTGACATTTCTACTTCCTGTCTTTCAGAACTAAATAAACTTATTGAATGTTGACTAGAGAGTAACAATGGAATATGCTAATCAAATCCATATTTTTCATTATACCCGTTCTTTAGAGATCTTACTTACATACACGTCATCACGTCTTCGAAACTTATTATACTTCAACATTTAGCAATGTACTTAGTTTTGTTGGTCCCACGTAATAGGAGGCAAACTTTTTGCCGTCACCGGGCAATACATACAGTACAAAACCATTCAGTTATCCAAATCGAAGTAAAACCTCTGCCCTCCAGCCGATTCAAAGGTGGGTAAACTTGCAGAATCTCGTCTGTTTCGTCCCATATTATCAATTGTATGTACATCATGTTTCACCTGCGGTCCAACTGCTCCATTCGGTAGATCTGGACCCTCAAGAATTCCTTGCTGATGCTTATCAAAGATACCAATAAGAGAGTTATCCTTCCCAGATCCAAAAAGACTGAAGAATCCTTGGTATTGACTAAGATTTGGAGGTGGAAACGGACGCGCCAGATTTTCTTGTCCCGGTGACAGTATCGAGTCTTCCTCTTCTGGTATATTGAAGACCACTGCAAATCATGAACAAAATAACGCTTTTTAAATGTTTATCCTGGAGCTTCCTTCCGATAAGTTACTTGGTGCTAAGCGGATAGGCAGGAACCGTGTGATTTTAGTCGCTTTCAGACGTACATTAATTCCCTGGGCATCACATGTACTGTTATGTGGGTATTACTAGGACTCAGAACTTTGTCAATGATATTGGAACAGTTTAATAATTTTATTGCTTAGTGCAAGTCTAAATCTATGGATATACTACATACCTCGCCTAATTTTTCCATCATTTATAAAAGCAAAATCAGTGGAATCAATAAACTGACTGACCAATATAAACTAAAACGTACACATCATCACTATGATGTAATTGCTTTGTATGTATTAGATGTTTTGTTTGATGACACATAAATCTATTCTTCTGACGATATCATCATCTACGTAGACAATAATATTATCCTAGCCAAGACTATAATATTAAAACATATGTCCAATCAACTTGATTGATGCTGATATTCTATAACAGATCTATATATATAAAAATCAATGCCACTTTTCGTTGTAATTTTATAACTCAAGAACGGGCTCACCTATACAAACCAAATGTTTAGGCTTTGTTCGAACTATTTAGTGGATGGTTAATGTGAAGTTTGCACAAAATCGGTCAAGCGATTCTTCATTTATCACGCAAACAAAGTTGCGCAGGTCAGCTAGTTATTTATAACTTACATACTCACATAAAATAATGATCAAAAAAATATAATATATGAACTTAGCTATGTAATTTTTTGGAATTCTAAAATGCGTTTGATACGGTTTTCACTTGTTTCTTGAAACAATTTCAAAAGCTTAATCACACATACATCACAGTCCTTACTTCCTTATTGCTTTAATAATTTTAAAATTAAAAGGAAATCAATTGGTTCAGGCTGTGACTGCCTACAGTAGAAACTCAGCTTAACATCACTGAACTCTGGGACCAACTGTTTTCAGATAGCCTTTTACATTAATTTTTTGATGAGTTATTGATGTTATTTTTGTGAACAAAATTTGATAAAAAATTTGTGAACCATCTAAAATATACTTACTTATTAAAAATCAAAACAAGATTGATTTTTATTAGCAATATAAAAAATCTTTCTCATAGATTTAGATTTTTTTAAACTGATAAAGGAAGTGCAGCAAGTAACCCAAAATACAAATTCCCATGAAAAACACAAACAGTAAATTTCTTCACATTTAAATGAACTGTGCATAAGCACAGTTCATTTAAATGTGAAGAAATTAGCTAGCCATTGTAGAGTGTCGTTTATTATTTTAAATATTTTTCTATTGTGTACAATTAAGAATAAGAAATAGAGATACCACACAAATTCAATAAATTAATGCCCTCCAACTTGTACTTAAAATGGTAAGATAAAGACGATGTAGTTGAATAACCGAAGAAAATAACAGAAATGATAATGAAAAAGGAAAAGAATTAGTGCAATGATGTTCGAAAAGTGAGGATGAATAAAACACCGAAGATTATAATGCATTTCATTTAATTTTTAACGATGACACGAACATCCTAAGCGATGCTTTTTGGAAGCTCTTCGCCCTTTCACCGTACTTGTGTTGCCTGCAATCGCGCACACATCACAATACAGCACATCTCAGAACAAAGTGGTAACAAAAGTTATGGTAACGAAGATTTTGGTAATGAAGATTATGGTAACATAGATAATGGTAACACAGATTATGGTAACAAAGCTTAAGGTAACACAGATTATGGTAACCGAAGTACAAGAGGTAATGTATTTTACTGCGTGTTATGATGTAATTGAGTGTTTCCAATATTTGTAGTGGTGATTTGTATCACAAAGATTGCGAAGAAGGATATATCGAAAACCTATCTTCTCTTAAAATTTTCACTTTAAAGGTATTTCAGTTCCTCCGTGATTGTGACGGTAGCAACAATATTTGAAATACTCAAAAGCAAAGGAAAATATTATCAGTAACATTAATGTTAGTAACCATGAAAGTTTAAATACCTACATTATGGTAACTGAAGTTTCTAATCTAATACAATTATTAGTTAAACAAAACCTGATTAGTGAACAGACATATTTACAAAACACGGACAGTCTTAATTTATACAACATTCAATATTCTAAATATTAACATTAGGTATTAGTCACAGCAAGTAGTCACAAACTATACAAGGTACTTTTATTTTTAAATGTATTTTAGACCCTACAGTAGATTCAGAATAGATTAAAAGTATGGTCTCCTAGGACCGATAATACCCGTTGGGCCTCCAGGTCCGGTTAGTACTCCAAGACGCCGCCTACCGTATCCGGGTCCAATAATACCAGTAGGACCTCCGGGTCCTACTAAAACAGCGGGTCCTCTACCGTTTCTAACTGGCCCGATTATTCCCGTAGGGCCTCCAGGACCGACTAACACTGGTCGTCTTCCGTAAGCGGGGCCGATTATACCTGTGGGCCCACCGGGGCCTACAAGAACACCTCTTTGAGCGGACTCACTTTGTCTTATGTCGTCTTTAACAGGTCCAGGTCCAATGATTCCGGTAGGTCCTCCTGGTCCTACAAGGACATCAGGTTTCGACGGACCAACGTTGCCTGTGGGTCCTCCTGGACCGACCAGTACACTTGGCTGTTTGTTTACGGCATTACCGAGGGAATTATCATGGCCTGGATTAAATGGGCCGAAAAATCCAGTTATTTCGGAGCCAGGTGGTGGCGGGAAGGGACGGGCAAGATTTTCACGTCCCGGTAACAGCATTGGTCTTTCATCTTCTACCTCGTTGAAGAACTCTGTAAATTTAGTGATAATTGAATTACTATTAGTTACAAAGTAATTTAAATTTTGGAATTAAAATACCCTTTGGAATCGAGGCCATGGCTGCAGCAAAACAAGCCAAATTTGAAGGGATACACAATAGCTTGTTTATGAAAATTTGTAACATTGTGGGTGTCAGGTCAATATAATGAGGATGGGTGCTAGATTTGGTATCTTGTGTTACACCATAGGAATCTTTATTATCTACAGCTTGAATAAATATTTGCGCTCTGAGAAATTGTTTGAATTGATGCCCACTGCTAATTTCCGGCATCACATCACAGAAAGGGTGTATTTTGTAACACTTTGAAAGTAGACGAGAGCTCGTAGGTATACGGTAAGATCCAACTAGACTTAAATACATATATACATATAGCCACGTCTTTATCCCGAGGGGGTAGGCATAGTATACACCCATATTTCACCTTATAGTTTTATGACCCACGTAAAAGGTGGTGAGCCTATCGCCGTCAGACGTTAGACTTCCTACCGCTCTTACATTGTAGAATAGGCTTACTGCCCATGATTTGCATAGGGGTTTTAGGAGATTTTTGCAGGGTCGGCAGCACCATTTTAGAGTTGCAAACGTCCGCAGCCTACGGCGAATACTTTCGATGTGGTAGGCCGTATGGTTTACTGACACTTTAGTGATATAAAATAATAATTACCTGTATTCTGTAGAGGCACTTTGTTTGGCCGTTTGAAGCAGCACAGATATCTGCCTACGCCGCACGCCGCCTGGAATAAATCAATGTTGGAATATCAATATCTTTTAAGATTTTGAAAAAGCGCCCAGTTGAGGCGACTGTTGACCCAAGGGCTGGCAGTTTTCTCTCTCAGTGAATAGGTATTGCTTTTCAAAGGATGAATGCTGTTGATCTTAGGGGCAAAATGCTACGGGGGTTCATTTAGGTTTAGTTTAGATAGTAATAGAGTAAAAAAAGTACAATATGTACTGATTAAAAAAAAAATGCTAAAAGAATTTGATCTCTAAATAAATGTAAAGTAACATTCTGACTTCCACGGTGGCAAAGTGGGTGTCCCAAAAGTGTCAATCCCAAGCCGGAGCTAATATTTGTTTTATTCACAAATGTTTGGGTTAGAGTTTGGGCGAGCACAGGTTGTGACGACCCACTGTTGAAACTTTTCAAGCCATCGATAATGTCTTGAACTTAGCTTAACGACTACCATGCTATTGTCAACCAGGACTAATACTATAACGTGATTTGCGAAGCAAGCAAGCAAGCAAGCGTTCGCTCTAAAGGCCTGCGTCTCGAGAAATCGAGGCCCAGCGGTCCCTGCTCCACCAGGAAACCGTGGAGACATGGAAGGTGCGACTTGAGCAATCAAAGGGGGGATTCGCCACAATCGCGGCCGTCAGACTGGTCATGGACGACTGGCTGGAGAGGAGAGACACTCTCTAACTCGAGACCATGGTGAAAGCCATGATCTTCAGCGGGAGTAAGTGGGACTGAGCCGCCTCTTACCCGAGCAGGTCATGCTCTTGAAAGAGGCGGCGGGGCAGGAACGGGAGAGAACTCTCCCAAGTCCCACCCGAGTTCCGCAGTCGGCGTCCTGGGCGTCGCCGACGCGATGTGTCTTCGCCGAAGACTATCGGCCTCCATGACCGGGGGCCTGAGGACGGTGAGAGGGTGGCTCACCGTCCTTACAGAAGCAGGTCCATGACGGCAGCGTGACGTGAGGAGTTCAGGCACGCCCCCTCTTAGAAGCGGGATCACACCCGAAACCCCCCAAAGACGCGGGATATCACCCGGATCGCCATCTGGGCGAGCCGCAGTGGTGGCCGTGGGTCTGTCGGTAGTCCTTGGACATCCTTCTGAGGGCTTAATCGAGGCTCCCAAACATAGGCTGTTGGGCGTTACGTAAGGTTTTTTAGTCGGTAGGAGGCCGGCATAGCATTCATGATGGATTATCCCTCACATTAAAAAAAATCCCGTTCGCTCTAAGTTTGCCGCTAGTGTAGAGGCGATAGGCGGCGTCTGGCAAACTGTAAGTGAACAGGTAGTAAATGAATATGCCACCCGACCAGATAAGGCGTAGGTTCAGGTTCATCATCACGCTTTTATCCCCGAAGGGGTAGGCAGAGGCATATTATATACCCACATTTCACCTTTTTATAATTTGTCCCACGTAATACGTTGTCAAAATCAAAAATCAAAAATATATTTATTTCACATAGGCATTATACAGATGCGCTTGCAAAACGTCCAGAATACAAAACAAAAACTCTACCACCAGTTCACAACGCGACCCACCTGAGAAGAACTGGCAAGAAACTCAGCGGGTTGTTCTTTTTTTTGCTCTATTTACAATTTTAAAGAATCTAAAAACTAGGCATTTTAACAATTTTTTTGAGAATCCAGCAGAGCAGGTCATTTCCAGGCTTCCTAATCCAACAAATAATCATTGATTGTATAGTAGCCCCTGCAGTTCAATTTACTTTTAACAGATCTTTTAAACTTATTAAGGGACATACTTTTAATTTCGTCTGGAAGCCTGTTGTAAAAGCGTATACAGTTACCCATGAAAGAATTGCTGGTTTTGTGCAATCTGCTATGAAAAACAGCAAGGTTATTTTTATTTCTAGTGTTGACATTGTGTCTATCACTTAACTTAGCGAAACTATGTAGATTTCTTTGTACATACATAAGGTTTTCAAAAATATATTGTGATGCTACAGTAAGAATATTAACCTCTTTGAATTTTTCGCGCAGAGAGACCCTTGGACCTAGTCTATATATAGCTCTTATGGCCCGCTTTTGTAAAATAAAAATTTTATTTATATCTGCAGCATTGCCCCACAGTAGAATACCATAAGACATTATACTGTGAAAGTAACTGAAATAAACTATTCTAGCCGTATCTACATCAGTCAAGTGCCTTATTTTTTGTACAGCAAATGCTGCTGAACTTAATCTACTAGCTAGTTTTACAATATGTGGACCCCATTGTAAACCAGCATCAACCGTTAACCCTAGGAATGTGGTTTGTTCCACAAGTTCCAACTCTCGACCGTTAAGTTGAACATTGGTTTCTGACTGTGCAACATTAGGCAAGGTAAATTTAATACATTTAGTTTTACTATCATTTAGTTTAAGATTGTTAGTGTTAAACCAATGAACCACTTTCAAGATTGCGTTGTTGACATCGTCATAGTTATCTATTTGTCTTTTAACTTTGAAAATCAAAGAAGTGTCATCTGCAAACAAAACAATCCTGTTGTTGTCCCCCACGTAAAAGGGTAGGTCATTAAAATATATAAGGAATAAAAATGGTCCGAGTATTGAACCCTGCGGGACGCCCATAGTAACTAAAGATCCCTCTGAGCGTGTACCATTAACATCGACCCGCTGAATTCTATTGTTCAAATATGAAGTCAGAAGGTCGAGAGCCTTGCTTCTTATGCCATAATGGTGTAATTTCCTGATTAATGTTTTATGTTGGACGCAATCAAATGCCTTAGACAGATCACAAAACACACCAATTGCATCTTGTTTATCCTCCCAGGCGTCATAAATACATTTTAATAACTCTACACCAGCATCGGTAGTCGAACGTCCTTTAGTGAAGCCAAATTGTTTCTCATGAAATAATTTGTGACTGTTAAAATAGATCAGCATCTGCTCTAGTATCAATTTTTCAAATACCTTGCTCAAGGTCGGCAACACCGAGATAGGTCTGAAATTACCCGGATCTGAAGCGGTGCCAGCCTTGAATAGTGGTATAACTTTACTGTGTTTCATCAAATCAGGAAATACACCACTAGAGACGCAATCGTTAAACACAGTTGCCAAGTGGGGGGCAATGACATCTATAATACTTGATATGGATTTTACTGATAACCCCCAAAGGTCAGCGGTTTTTTTAACATTAATAGATCTAAAAGCTTTTATGATGTCGTTGCAGTTGACAACGGTGAATTCGAACGCGCCTTCACAGGCAGCTACAGATTCTGCTAATAATAGCTCGGCGGAGGTGGAAGACGACTGGAGAGTGTCAGTTATCTCTATTGGAACATTACTGAAAAATTTTTCAAACTCGGTCGCCACTTCCAAATCCCCCGATACGTGGCGATTGTTTATATTTAAATGAAACTTTCTTTCATTCGTTGTACACCTACCACATTCCGCATTGATAATGTTCCAAGTAGTTTTAATTACATTCGCAGAATCATAAATTTTATTTCTAATGAAATTAGACTTGGCTAAGGTACAGGCTTGCTTAAATATCTTTGAGTATTTCTTAACATATTCCTGAAACTCTGGGTTGAAATTATATGATTTTTCAGAATACAGTTCATATAGTTTATGGCGACTTTTATAAATTCCGGGTGTAGCCCAGTCACTGAAAGCAGAACTGCCTCCGATTGATAATGTTTTCGGGGTAAAGATTTTCCCAAACACAGTATGTATCAAATTAAATAAATCAGAGTAGGATTCTTCTACGCTAATGTAATCAGGCAATTCTGTTATTTTCTTGACTAAGTTTCTTCTAAAGGTTTCCAAGCGATGTGTGTTAACTGGGACAAAACTAATAATCTTCTTAGTTTCCCTACTATTTCTCAGATAAGAAACAGACTGGCCACGATGATCTGATTTTACAGGGTCCACTATACATTTTTTAATGGGATTTATATTAGTAAAAATATTATCAATACAAGTAGCACTAGTTGCAGTTATACGAGTAGGTTCCAAAAATATATTATACAAACCAAATGACTTGAACAAATTTAACATTTTCTCTCTCTGTAAAGGTTCCCGTGCAGTTTCTAAAATGTCTACATTGCAGTCCCCACAAAATAGGACGGTTTTTTTTGTACTTTGGCATTTAAACAATGCTTCTTCAAGTTTCTCTTCGAACTGTGCATATGGAGCATCCGGGGGACTGTATACGCTTAGTACAATGAACCGCTCAAACTCTATACTGGCTATCTCAATAACTCGTTCAACAGAGAGGTCTACTATGTCTTTACGTTCTTTACACTTTCTTGACTTATTAATAATAATTAAAGAGCCTCCCCGTTTATATTTTATTCTACAGAACGAGCTAGCAACCCGGTGATTTTTGAAATTGAACATGACTTGATAAGGCCTTAACCAATGTTCTGTTACACAAAAAATATCAATGCCATTCAAGTCCATGTACAATTCCAATTCCAATTCCTTTCCACCAATCAGGCCTTCAACATTTTGGTGCACCAGGTTTAAAGTATTATATTTAAGATTAATAGATTCAACGGCCTGAGAGCAATCAGATATAAAATTTTGATGTGGCTGTTGTAGAACTAAATGGCTAGATTTAACATTCCTTGATTTATACATTGTGTCAAGTTTAGTGCAAGAACGTTGCTCTTTTGTCTTATATACTAATTTAAATTACTTGGATATAAACAGCTATCCAGGGTTCTAATATCAATGTCAATTTTTTGCTCAAAAGGAGCAGGTATAGCCAGATTTTTGGCTAACATATCTATAAAATAATGTAGCGACATTGCTACCTGTCTTTTAAAATAATCCAGAAGCTTATGCTTTCCTTTAGTCAAATAAAAATAATAATTTTTTCTAACAATAGTGTTAGTGTCAATTATATGAAACTTTATATTATGACATGTTATTGTGTCCAATGACAAATTTAAATGGTATCTAATCCTATTTTCTGCAGCTGGCATAAGCTTACAGTAAGGCAGTGTGTAAATAATAATATTATTTAAATCTAAGGAGTTTAATTTATTATAATATTTAATAAGTTTTTGTTTGGTTATACCTATCCTGTTTCCTATGAAAATGACCAGATTGTCTTTCTGTTGAAATTTATAACTACATATGGACTTCATTATTTGTGTATAGGATGAAGAAGGCATGCAGTGATTTATAAAGGACTGCCCCTGTGTACAAAAATTTAATTTTGTGAGCCGTATTGCCGTGTTTAAATGGACAGGCGTAGGTTGTGACTGCCTGCTGTTGAAATAAAGCCTTCAACTTGGCTTAACGACTGCCATTTTACTGGCAACCGGGACCAACGGCTTAACGTGCCTTCCGAAGCACGGAAACGCTCAAATAAATGTCACATAGAGATCACATGGATGGTCACCCATCCATGGACCGGCCATAGTGAAAGTTGTTTACTGCAGTGATCGTTTACAGAACACTGAGTCCGCGGGGCCACGAGCGAAACTCTTAAAGCGAAAAGATAAGGCGTAATATGCTGAAAAAGCGTTTTACAGAACACAGTCCCTATTTGAGACTTCATTTAAAAGTTAGATACCTACCTCTGAGTTTGGCTGTGGATTACACTCAGGAGTGTTGATACACTTGCAGAATTGTAGCGAGTCCACATTGCCTTCGTAGTTCGATGAGTAAGGTTTTTGCCTGGAAACCAAAATAGAGTTGACGTTACCTTAATATTACTAATATTAAACAGGAAGTCGTGAGACGGTCTCACCCGACTGCCCCTCTGTGAAAGTGAAAGTTCAATCCGATTGACGGTGTCATTTTTGTTTTATTTCAAACTTTGAACAGGTGATCCACGTGACCTAGTGACGTAATATAATGCAACAGAGTCACAGTCTACAGACACAAGTCTCGCCATACGCCCCTCTGCAATCTATTTTATAGAGAGGGGCTAAAAGCTGAAGTGAGAGATATCTTGGTAAATCCTTTTTAGGCAAAGTAGAAGTACCAAAAAATAATTCAAATATATCGCCCAGTGGGAAACGTAACACATAGAAACTGTTTTTTTAATTTTTCTTATAAAAGGAGAAAGTGGAAGTTTAAACCATTTTACTTTGAACCTTTTCTGTTGCATTTTTCATTTACAATTATTTTTCATCAAAATTTTTTCTACCTATAAAACTTAAGTATATTAAATTCATGAAACTAGACGCGCTGTACGTTAAAGAGGTCAGCATAAACTGGCTAGATTATAATTCTATGGGATGTTTATGCTCTCATTGCTAATCATAAGTATCCAACCCACTATTTTATCAATAATATATGCACTCACACGTTCAAAGCTCATTTCTCCTCGTCGCGTCGGTGATTGTGTTTATATCCCGCCTATAATAATTACAATTATGTGACTCCTAACACATGCAAATTATCTTACCTGTTGTGTTTGGGTAAATGGGATTACTCTATAAAGTACATTTTAAAAAGTAAAGGATTCATAGGATACCCAACAGACTTTAAGAGCCTACCAGACGCCAAATTGTTAAAAGAAGATAAAAGATATACATTTTAGCGTGCAAGAAAGAGAGAGATGCGATCGGTTTCTGTGTGCTTTTAACGAAATAAATTTATTATAAAAAAAACTATAACCAATATGAAAAAAATGCTTTAGTGCAAATGAAGATTTTACTGTTGTCTTTCATATAAATATTTTATATTATAAAAACAACTTATAACATACGAGATCTAGCTTATAATTTCACGAAATCGAGGTATTTTCAACACAAAAATCTATCGAGGATTTTATCAGTAATCGTGTTTCGAGCCTAGAGCGTTTTTAGTTCATGAAGTGAAGTTGTCTGTGTTCAAATTTTAATTCAGCGGACCTCACGAGTCCTGAGATCTAGATCAAAGTAATAGTCTATTTGGCGTCATATGGACTCTTAGCCACCACCGCGACCGCCCCAAAATGGTAAAATTTTCTTGAATTTTACAGTTATATTATAATTGCTCAGTTCTCTGCAGTAAGTACCTACCCCATTTTATAAATTAATCCAATCAGCCTATAGGAGTCTACAGCTGAACGTAGGCCTCTTAACATTTCTCCCTTTTTTTTTATATTACTTAGGTGGCAGACAAGCTTACGGCCCACCGGAAGGTTGGTAGCCGTAGCCTATAGACGTTTGCAACACCAGAGGTGCTACACACGCGCTGCCGACCCGGGCGCAGGTTGTGACGACCCACAGTTGAAATTTTTCAAGCCGCCCGTAAGGCCTTCAACTTGGCTTAACGACTGTCATTTTTCTGACAACCGGGACCAACGGCTTATCGTGCCTTCCGAAGCACGGAAACGCTCGTAAATAAATGTCACAAAGTGGTCCACGTGGTGGTCACCCATCCATATCCGGCCACAGTAAATGTTGCTTACTGCAGTGATCGTTTACAGAACACTGAGTCCGCGGGGCCACGAGCGGTTCTCCTCCTCCTCTCTCTCTTTCTCCCTCCCTCCCTATTTCATATCTTCACTATTATAAAGAGAAAAAAACTGAACCGATTTGAATTTTCACTATTGTGAAGCTACACTATTCCCGGGTAAAATAGGCTATATTTTATTCCCGTATTCCCACGGGAACGGGAACTACGCAGTTGTAACCGCATGACGTTAGTTAGATATAAATTCTCAAAAAGCTTTTCACAAGTTAGCATCATTTTTCATCAAGCCAGGTACCTACTATCATAAGAAAAGAAGAGAATTACAATGAAATAATGCTCAACAAACTTACTCATTCCTCAATGGATGTATGGCATGTCCATCGACCCGGTACGCCTGATTTCGATGTCCTTCTATCCTGACTGGATACCTTCCGGATCCAGGCGGCCGGTTGTAGAAACCCTCTGTCTCCGAAGGTTCGTGGAATACATCGTCGTCTTGTCGAACTGAGTGGTGTACTCTGTTGAAAGAAAGATTCGTGTTATTTGACTTAATTTTAACTAAATCGGTATATTATTATCACAGTTCGTTTCTGAACGTATAGTAAAAGAGTTTTTACTATTGCTTGTTAGCATTATTTAGAAATAAATAAATTGAAATTGAAATTGAAATTTTACGTCTGGAAACCCTCGGAAGGATGTCTTAGGATTCCAAGCGAACATTGATGTAATTGTGGATTCAGGCATTGGCGCATTCAATGAGAGTCATCGAGATGACCAATGTCAAAATCGGCAATTTTACGAGTATACGTAATCTTTTATAGGTACTACGTTTCAGCTTAGATATTAATTACATCTATATAAAGCTGGAGATGTATGGGCTAGTCCATGCCCTCAAAGTCACACAACGAGCTATCTATTCTATATCAACGAGATGTAGTCATGCTTGGATTATCTCTGAGGGATAAACTCCGAAATGAGGTTATTCGGTGGAGAACCAGAGTGGTCGCCATAGCTCGCAGAATAAGCACATTAAAGTGGCAATGGGCTGGCCAAATCTGTAGAAGAACTGACGGCCAATGGAGCAAACGAGTTCTAGAGTGGAGACCGCGACTCGGTAAGCGTAGGGTAGGACGTCCACCCGCCAGATGGACCGACAACCTGGCAAAGGTCGCAGGCTGGGACTGGATGCAGAAGGCACAGGATCGCGTACTGTGGCGTGAACTGGGAGAGGCCTAGGTTTTGATTGATTGATGGAAAGGTGGAGATCCTTGGCGCATTAAATCGGCTGAGATGATGATGTAAAGGTGTGTCTAGCTAGGGTGACTTAATTATTCGGCACAATGACCTATCTTTACTATTATGACAGCACATTAATCGTATGTTCCTTGTTGCGCTTTCGCGATGACATAACGTATAAACACAATTATATTAAAATTTATTCATATACTAATGGAGTGTTATGAGTTTACAAGCCGTGCCCCTTGTTTCTTTGAACTCCTGATAGACCCCTGATGCTGAAATTTCTACACTACCTTTTCTTACGCAATTCCCTATGTCTCGCAGGGAGAGTCTGCGATGGTGGACAAAGTCTGTGTCTGGACTCTGGAGTCCTGGGGTATTCAGTATTCAGTATTTTATTTGCCTTTCCTCAAGACATACATGGTTGTAGATGTCAATTCAAGATACAATTTGTTGGACCCTGTTAGGGCGCAGCAATATATTATAAAATTGAATTTAATATATAACAAATTCGAATTGTCAAATTAATTAATCGATAAATAAGTTCCAGTAAAAAAAAATACAATTAAAATTAAGATTAGGCAGTCAGTAACATGAAAATTATTGCTGTCAAACATTTAAATAAATACATTTTGCATACATCATAAATCTCCCAATGTTTTTATATTGTCATAATAATAAATTAAAATTAGTTCATTTTAATATTTTAGATTGTATACTAAATATGTGTGATATATTTAGTGTACAATCTAAAATATGAAAATGTAACAATAAATAAATTCAAATTATCACATCTTAATATTTTACATTAAGTGCACAATAAATTCATTTTTTTAAATATCAACACGTAACAGGTTATCCTTCCAAGGGCGTACCCGGGTCTCCCAGCCGTAGACAGATGGATGGGCACCGGTAGAAGTTCACGGTTATAAAAACTGTACCTACCTTTTTTCTTTTTTTTTTATACCACTAGAGTGGAGCATACGGCCCCACCAGATGTACCGGTGGTCACCGCAGCCTATGGACGTTTGCAACACCAAAGGCGCCACAATCGCGCTGCCAACTCTTTAAAAACCTTCTAAGTCCCCTTTCGAAGAACCCCATACTGTAGGCGTTTGGGAAAACCGAAGCAGGGAGATCATTCCACAACCTAAGCGTACGCGGAGGAAAGCCTCTATTAGATCTCACCGTGCTTGAGCGCTCAGGACGCAACGTGTGAGGATGAACACCCTGTCTATGGCGAGCGGTGCGATGCTAGAATGTAGCCGTAGGCATCATATCAAACAATTCTTCGGAGCACAAACCATTGTACAGGCGGTAGAACACACACAGAGAAGCAAAGTCTCTCCTGTCACTAAGAGGTTCCACACCACCTGCAAGTATGGGATCGCTGACAACTCTCATAGCTCGCCTTTGCACCGAGTCAAATGGTCGAAGCTGGTATTCGGGTGCCCCCGCCCAGAGGTGACAGCAGTACTCCATATGCGGACGCACTTGCGACTAATAGAGAAGCAGTGCTTGCGCCGCAGTAAAGTACCGCCGCGCCCTTCTGAGCACTCCGAGCTTCCTGGACGCCAGCTTGGCCTTGCCTTCCAAGTGACTGAGGAACTGCACATCACTGGAGATGTCAACACCAAGGATCCCTATACTTTCAGAGATGGTGAGAGATGTGCCCTGAAATTGTGGCGCCACAGTGAATGGGGTCTTTTTTGCGGTGAAAACACAAACTTGTATACCTATTCTATACATAGAAGTTTCTACTTTTTTGCAGCTACTTTATATTTCTCAACATTAAAAAAAGTTGTTTCTGCTAGAACTGATTCAAAAGATATTTCGTAAATTTTAACACAGTCACTTCCGAGTAGATTTGAGATAGTGGTTTGTAATAAAACGCCTGTCTGTCAATCTATGATTGGTTGCTTAATGTAGAGCAATTACATCATTATATGTATATAGGTAATAGGGTGAACGCCAAATGATACGACATCTTTAGTTTCGCTCATGTTAATCAACAAGAAGGTGCTAGTAGCTATGTAGTAAATTTTATAAACAGTCGATTTTTTTGGATTCGGTTGAATTATAATATTTTCATTGTTCAACTCTGAGCCAGAGACCAGGTCCAGTCTATCTCTTTTTCTCTGTCTCTCTCTCTCTGTATCTCAATTATCTACTTACCTACCCTTTTAGGGTCACCTATGGTAATTTTGGGTTAGGCAGATGTTATCTCGATATACCTCTGCCTCTGCATACCCCATCTCCATCTCCACTGATACTTAGAACCTCAACTATTCAACATCAAGGAAAAAATAGTGGGTCCGCTAAAATATAGATACAGACAAATTATGTCAGTGTAATTAAATAATTATCCAAAACGAGTTCAAGGATAATTGTTCAATCTGTGCAAGATTGCGTGAGAGACGAACTCTAGAGATGACAGGGATATACAACTTCCCACAATAGCTTCGTAACCACGATAATTAAGTATTCTGAAAACAATTATTGTTTTAAGCATCCAGTATTTGGTAGCATGATAATTTTAATGAGCAATTAGTGTGCTATCTCAATAAAAAAAAATGAAAAAAAAATCTTGTTTGTAGGACCAAAGACGCCCTAACCTAACCTTATTGGGCGGTATTCCCATTTAGGTGCACCGCAGACGACGACGGCGTGGACAGATGCGGATAAAAAATAGTCCCCCTGTCTGTACCATCTAGTTTTCCTTGCACCTTACGAGCATAATATCCGTGCTTTAGGATACGCGTAAAGCCGTCTTGAGTGCCAGTAACATTAAAGAAAAGCTTTTTATTTCACATTCACAATAAACAAAAAAAAAACCTATAAAAATAAACACAAAACAAACCGAAAGTGTATGACAAACAAATAATAATCTATACTAATATTATAAAGAGGAAAGATTTGTTTTTTTGTTTGTTTGTTTGTAACGAATAGGCTCCGGAACTACTGGACTGATTTGAAAAATTCTTTCACTGTTGGGAAGCTACACTCTTTGCGGTGAACATAGGCTATATTTTATTCCCGTATTCCCACGGGAACGGGAGCTACGCGGGTGAAACCGCGTGACGTCCGCTAGTTAGAAATAGAATAATACAACTAAGTATTTTCGACAGATATATTATTATATTTTTTTTGCCGTGCTTGATTCATTGAAATTTGATTGAAATGAAATCAAATTTCATCAAAACTTTTAATCAATTTAATCAAAACTTTTTGTCTATTCAGCTAGCTTTTGCGTAAAAATTGGTACCTACATTTTTTTTCGTCATGCATGATTTATTTTAAAAACGATTGTTGTTAAACAAGTATTACAGTGCTATTTAACAACAGTTGCTTCCCTGTGTGTCAGTTGGAGTTGCTGATGTCATTAACTATTGTTATGACATTAAAAACATTTAGCTAATTAGATAAACATTACTTCTTCTATGAGCAAATGAGCTTGGCAACAATCATTGGCTATTATTTTTATTATTATAAAAGCAGAAATAATAACCATTTATTGTGAACGCTTTGGATTCCGTAGTAAACTATAGGGAACCATAATAATATTCTCGTCATATCCATCTACGCATCGATTACCAGACCTTTAATAAAAGGAAATTTTGCATCATGTTTCAAGCATTGAAATAAAGTCTTGAAAAATTGAGTATATCCCCTCCTCCCCTATTTCCCCTCCAAGGATTTCTTTCCAGGACTTAGCCCCCATCTCCCTTACACTTCATCAAGGATCTTCACTGCGCTAACGGCTCGAGGCCTTCAATCAATCAAGTAAAACAGTCGTACCACAGTCCAATGCTGATCGTAAGCCTCTCTTAATCTTCCCTACAAAATAATGGTGTTTTATATATAATGGTGTTTTATATTATAGGTGTGTTTTTTAGGATTTCTTTCCAGGACTTAGCCCCCATCTCCCTTACACGTGAAAGTTATTAGATATGTAGGCAAAAGGATAGTGATCACCGAAGAGAAGTCACTTCATGCTATCAGGATAGACGCTTGGATTATGATTACAGGGACGTTGTAACAAAGATAATAGTTGTAGAGTCATGACGCATAAAGCGATTGGGGGCCACTCTCACAGTCAGTAAGACTTCTGACAGTGGTCCTCAAGTTGGCGGCCCTGTGATGTGCCGCTTAACGCTATGCTTGAAGAACCCAGGATTGTAAGATTAGGGAAACACGTGTGCGGGCAGGTCGTTCCAGGTTTGTATAATTCGATAGAGGAACGATCTTTTGAAACGCTCAGTTCTGGCGAAGATTCTCTCTACTACATATTATGAGTGGCATCTCTGCCCGGCACGCGGTATTCGGGATAGGAATGGACAGGATGGGATCAGGTTGAAGAGCTCTTCAGAACACTTGCCGTGATATATTCGGTACACGGCAGTGAAGGACGCTATGGTGGATCTTCACTGCGCTAACGGCTCGAGGCCTTCAATCAATCAAGTAAAACAGTCGTACCACAGTCCAATGCTGATCGTAAGCCTCTCTTAATCTTCCCTACAAAATAATGGTGTCATGCCTTCTACATCCATTCGCTCCAAGCAACCGAATTTTGTCAAGGGTACTAGTACTATAGAATATATTATATAATCTGTGCTAGTACTACTTTTTACTGTGCTTTAGTAAATCCACTATGAGCTAAGAAGGTTGTCGCAACGCAACTTGTCAAATTTGTCTAGACTGTAACCGCAAATTACCACTTCTTATCTAAGTATTGAGTAGTTACTTAGCAGTTGCAATTGCAGAATCTTCCGGACTGCGGTCAACTTGCCCAATATTCCGTTGGCAATATACAGATACCCTGTATTGGCAATACCATCCCAGCATTGTACTAAGTCCATGCTTTGTTTTACAAGAATTAAGAATTAAAAAACCGGCCAAGTGCAAGTCGGACTCGCACGCAGACGGCTCCGTACTTAAACACGGCAAATATCACGAGCCTTCGAACAAGTAAGGCCCATCCATACATTAGTTTTGAAGACATTAAAGTGAGCGCATGCGCTCACTTGGTCGTAGTTGGTGCTATTACTCCGAAGGTGAAACACGTGTCAAGATAAGATATTTTACGCAAGATGCCTTCCCTGTGCGTTCCTTAATTCTAAATTCGAAAAAAAAATGTATGTGTGCATGTCGTGTCGTTGCTACAATATCTTTGTGTGTGAACTAGTCTCACTTTTGGAGTTCGTAATGTATGACGTGGGCCCGTCTATATTATTACTTGATTGATGATGGGAGCCACTTAATCCCCCCTTTTTTCAGTGTTTAGTATTTGTTGTTATAGCGGCAACAGAAATACATCATCTGTGAAAATTTCAGCTCTATCACGGTTCCTGAGATACAGCCTCATGACGGACAGACAGACGGACGGCGAAGTCTCATGAATAGGGTCCCGTTTTACCTTTTGGGTACAGAACCCTAGAAATGAAGTCTCTACGGTACGTATGATGCAATTAATCAGATACACATAGGTGCGTGTGAACCATTGTGCGGTGTCGATAAACGCTATTATAGGCCAAGGCGCCGAAATCCGACGAAGCAGAACATTACGAATAATGTCAGTACTTACATACTTACATCAGTGAATGTTTGTTATATATACATATAGTAAGGTTGTTTTTGCAGGTTTTTTTTTATACTACCTACTTAGGTGGCAGACAAGCTTACGGCCCACCGGAAGGTTGGTAACCGTAGCCTATAGACGTTTGCAACACCAGAGGCGCTACACACGCGCTGCCGACCCGGGCGCAGGTTGTGACGACCCACAGTTGAAATTTTTCAAGCCGCCCGTAAGGCCTTCAACTTGGCTTTTAACGACTGTCATTTTACTGACAACCGGGACCAACGGCTTATCGTGCCTTCCGAAGCACGGAAACGCTCGTAAATAAATGTCACAAAGTGGTCCACGTGGTGGTCACCCATCCATATTCGGCCATAGTAAATGTTGCTTACTGCAGTGATCGTTTACAGAACACTGAGTCCGCGGGGCCACGAGCGCTTCGATAAGCAGGTTTCCCTTTAATAAAACTCCGGTGAAGGTGTAGATCAAGGTCATTATCAGTTGCTATTTTAATACGGACATTTCGTTTGTGCAGCCATTTATCTCAGCTTATACCGCAATGTCTTGATGATGAAAGTTACAACCAGTGAACCACGCGACGTTCCAAAACGTGAACATTTATCTTGGCACTAGTCGGTACCCTTTTTTTTTGTTTTCTTTGATGGCCTTCTCATGGATGCTATGCCGGACTCTTACCGACTAAAAAACCTCACGTATGCTGCCTAACAGCCTGCGGTTCGGAGCCCCGGGTAAGCCCTCGGAAGTATACCCCAGGACTCCCAACAAACCGAGGACTCCCAACATACCCCAGGACTCCCAACATATCCCAGGGCTCCCAACATATCCCAGGACTCCCAACTAGTCGGTAGGTACCCTAAAAGTAGCAATGAGCTTGCTTTAACTCTCTTTGACCGCCCCGAACAATCCGACAGAGAGTCAAAGTGTTCGGCATATCGCACAGTAATGGTAATAGGGCAATTTATTGGTCTTGTCTCGAAAAACCGACAGCTGATGAAGCTGAAGAGTTCTGGTGTGGAGCTAGCGACTTGGAAAACGTCTGAGACGTCCCACTCCAAATGGACCACTAGACAAGATCAGTGCTACTTGCCCATCTCGTCACTTGGCTCCGTTTGGGTTTAGGAGGTTCCATACATAGCTCCGAAGGGGTAGGCAGAGGCATAGTATACGCCCACATTTCACGTTATAGTTTTATGTCCAATGTAATATGTGGTGAAGCCTATTGCCGATATTGTGATTGAAATATAATTTGATATAAGTATATTAAAGAATCCGTTCACTTCACAAAGAAAAAATCATAAGTAACGAAATACGACACCCTCTATTAAGAATAGAGTAAAGAATAAAGGTGATTAAAGTAAGAAAACTAAAGATATTTTCAAGATAAATAATCTACTGTATTCAGCTAAGAACTCTTGAAAGTGAATTGAACAGGCGATGAGGTGATTGCAGACGCCGATATTGAGTGTGAAGCACTTGCAGTTATTTATGATCACGTAAAATGAATGTTAAAAGAGTTTACGGCATTTACGGAGTGAGTTTAGCATCATTTACGTCAATCACTAACCAGCATCTGCAATTTTTATGTAAGTTTTTTTTTTCAGTTTTTACTACTCGTATTACCTAAGTACCTTCTGCAGTGATGACACGGGGAGTTTACAAGCTACAAGCAGAGTTTACAAGTCAGCAAGTTCGTGAGCTTCTAAACTCGCTTCGTGTCATCGCTGCATTTTATATTAGATTTGACTATGCGATTGTAAGGAGTCCATGACACGTAGCGACTTTGCTACAAGCTACAAGGCAGCGAACTAAGAATACGGACTAACCTACTTAACATATCTCTGGCAGCAAATATTGGCGAGCAACTTGAAAACTCGCTCCGTGTCACCAAGCTTATTTTTTCAATTTGAATTTGACTTTGCTATTGTAAAGAACCCATGGCACGGAGCGGCTTTACAAGCTACAAGCTAATTTGTGCTACAAGGCAGTCAGCTCGCGAGCCAGTAATAGCTAAATTAGAAGTACAGTACCACATAATATATCTACATGATACATGCATTATGATCGCGCCTTTTATGTCTGAAGGGGTAGGCCGAGGCACATTATTATACCCACATTTCACCATTTTTAGAAATTGTATTTGGTGAGTCTTATTGCCGTATTGATATGGACAGGCGCAGGTTGTGGTGACTGCCCGCTGTTGAAAATTTCCAAGCCGCCCATAAAGGCCTCCAACTTGGCTTAATGACTGCCATTTTACTGGCCGGCCGGGACCAACGGCTTAACGTGCCTTACGAATCACGAAAACGCTCGCAAATAAATGTCACAAAGTGGTCATGTAGTGGTCACCCATCCATGACCGGCCACAGTAAATGTTGCTTACTACAGTTATCGTTTCCAGAACACCGAGTCCTCGGGGCCACGAGCGCTCCAGATCTATACTAATATTATAAAGAGGAAAGATTTGTTTTTTGTTTGTTTGTTTGTTTGTAACGAATAGGCTCCGGAACCACTGGACCGATTTGAAAAATTCTTACCCTGCTGGAAAGCTACACTCTTTGCGGTGAACATAGGCTATATTTTATTCCAGTATTCCCACGGGAACGGGAACTACGCGGGTGAAACCGCGTGACGTCCGCTAGTATTAAATATATCGCTTCAATTCAAATCATCGCAACAGGCGGATGTTCGTTGTAAATTGTAATCATTGATGGGTTGTCGTAAAAGCCATGTTCGGACATTAAAGTGTATCTAATTAATGTGTTAACGACCAACCATTGTAAGGGAGATAACACCTATAATACCTTTTCTAATATGTAATTGTGACAGGTCGTTTGAAATATTACCAAAGACAATATAATAGGTATCTACTACATACTATTACCACAGTATAAAGAGTAGTCGGCTGTGCTATTACCTAATAGGTTGTGTAGGAGTTTAGCTTGCTTCATAGGAAAGATTGGAAGTGTTGGGAGAGTACTCTCGCCTCCTTAGGAGCGTTTTACGGACGCACGGTAAGATTCAATAGCTTTCAGCTATCTCTTGGATTGTGTACTAATCTGCCTGACTCAGTTTTCCTAAAAGAATTGGGTTTTTGAAAAAGGGGTCTTAGAAGGTTTTTACAAGGTCGGCAAATCAAGTGCAGCGCCTCTGGTATTGTAAATGTAAATAGGCTACGGTGATGTTCTGTGTATACCATCGCAGTGCAAGTGATAATGTACATACCTCTGCGATTGTATCAACGCCCTAGTGCCCTAGTTTTAAAATTTTTGATATTTTTATCAAAAATTTTAAAATCGCAGTTAATATATTTTGTAAAATGTTGACTTCTCTTCTAATTGTTATTACAAAGCTAATAATATACCTAATGCAAAATCTCTATTTTTACAAACGTCCAAAGAACCACTTTTGATCAGGAGGGCGGTAAGCTTGTCTGTCACCTTAGTAAAAATAACCAGTGCTTCGTTAGTTCCAGACAGTAGTGAAAACTAGAACAATTTTCGTATGAATTTTTTGGGACACCTTTTTTTAATGTGAGGGAAATTCGTCATGGATGCTATGCCGGACTCTTACTGACTAAAAACCAGCACGTTCCTTACCTGTTGACTACGGCCCTGGGTAAGCCCTCGGAAGAATATCCCCAGGATTCAGGAGGATTTCAGGAGGAGTGAAATTGTTTTTAATGAAAGAATCGTAAGCGATGTCTCCAAATCCTCGATCAGATCAAGACGACAACATTTTGAAGGTGACGATTTTGAAATTCAAGGTGTACGTAGCAGATCGCGATTACAAATGTATTGGTATTAGTAATTTCCAGTACAAGAATACTCAACGCGACTTATGAGGTTTTCAGTTCAGAGTGTTGAATCCAAACTTCAAGTCGGTAGTCGAGACGGAGCGAAACATTTTTGCAGCATCAGCTAGCCTTCGTGGTTATTTTTTTTATAACCACCTAAACAAAACCACGCCAAATACGAATTATTACACTGATCGTTTTGAATAACATAGATATCACAAACACAAACATAAATTAAATTAAGGTGCGTATTCAAATGTTAAACAATCGACTGCGTCTACTACCCGTTCGCTCTAACTTTGCCGCTGGCGTAGAGGCGTATACCCGAATTGTTAATTAGACGAAGTAAATTGACAGTAGCTAATGTCACTTCGATCTTCGACATAGAAAATAAGCAACATTGTATGAAGAAGTGACATTAGATTAGGTGCTGTCAATTTACTTCGTCTAATTAAAAATTCGACTTTAGTATGGAGCCGAGCGGCAAAGTTAGAGCGAACGAGCAGTACTTATAAGTCTTAGGATTTACCCATAGATATATTATAAGTCAAGATGGAGGGTCGCTCTACAATCGACGTGAACAAAACGGCTTACGATTTCGCAATTGTGTGCGTGCGCCGTCGAGCGACCAGTGTCTTTACAGTGTGCGTCGGCTTTTCTGTGTGCGTAAATAATGATACCAGCTTCTCCCTAAAATTGCATTAAACTAAGTCTTATTATAGTTTATGTAATTAATTTAATATATAATGAAGGATGTATAATATTTACTATATCAATATTGTATACATTTTTTTTTTTTATTTACCATTTCACAAAATCATTATACTATAACCATACATATTGCATTTGTAAACCACAGAGGTTTGTAGAAATGCAACAGACGCTACTGCAAGCGAAGTCGATAAAAAACAATTAAATATACATAAGTTGTTCTAACACTCATACACACAACAAAATAAAACTATTTTCATTACGCCTAACGTAGGTAACTTAAAATAATTACCCTAGGACACGGACGCAGAACAGTGACGTGTACTATGAATCAAGCAAGGATGAAGAAGAAATAAAATTATATACATGACTGAGGCATGTTTTTCAAAAAGAATCCCTTTAAAATATACTTAATGTTTTTTTTGTTTAATCGTTTATTCATATCTGGGGGTAGTTTATTAATTAAACGTGGTACTATGTATCGTGTTGTTCTCTCACCGAAAATGTTAACAGCGGTTGCCGTCTGCAACCGGTTCCATGACACTGCTCGTGTGTATACAGGGTGATTCACTTTTTCACCCGAATTATATTTAAAATAATTTTCTTTTAGCAAATTATATGTTATCTTAAGGCGAATGGGTAAAACTTTACAATGTTTAAAAAGACCTATTTCATCATCAGAGTATTGGGATTTGATCTGAGGAGATGTTATTGTTTTTAATATTTTTAGTGGTAATCTATATATTTTATTTGTGTCAGTCTTGTAAGTCCGTCCGTAGCTGGTGAGTCCATAGAGAATATGAGACTCAGCTAGGGAGTTATAGACTAATAATTTAACGTTATAAGGGATACTACGATTTAAAATCTTAATGTTTGCCAGAAAACATCTCAGTTTATTACATACTTTATCGATGTGGAGCTTCCAGTTTAGTTTGTCGTCAATAGTAAGGCTCAAATATGTATGGGAGGCTACAAGTTCAATGGCTGGACAACCGCAACTACCACTATTGAAGCTATGTAAGCATGCGTGATCGTGAGCTATTATATGTTTGTTGGATGGTGAAGGTTTCATGTACGGTGACCTGATATGTAGTAACTTGGTTTTGTTTGCATTAAGAACAAGGCCTGCATCATGACACCATTTGCTAAGGGTATAAAAATCTGATTGTAAATAATCATATGCTTGATCTAGGTCCCTGTTACTGACTAGGAGACACGTATCATCAGCAAATTGATAACAGGTGCTCTGTTCAACACAGTTGCTCATATCATTCACGTATATCAGGAAGTGAAGAGGTCCCACCACCGACCCTTGTGCCGTGCCCTCGGCAACGGCAACGGCATCGCTTAGCGCATCGTCGACCCTAACAGTAAATGCGCGGCGGTTTTCAAACCATTTTAGTATCGGTCCCCGTATTCCACAAGTGTCTAGCTTTTTTAAGAGCGTGTTGTGATTAAGTGTATCGAAGGCACGGGAGAAGTCAATGAAGAGTGCCAGGGTATGCTTTCTCTCGTTCATCGACTCGTTGACTTGATCTATAAATTTTGAGAGAACATCATTAGCACCCTTTCCCCGTTGAAATCCGAATTGGTTATTGTAAATAATTTCCCTCTCATTATAAAAATTTCTCACCTGATCACAAATATACTTTTCGACTATTACATCGATGGTTGAAAGAATAGTAATAGGGCGATAATTGCCATAAACATTGCTATGACCTTTCTTAAAGATCGGTCTAATGCATCCGGATTTTAATGCGTTTGGATACTGGCCAGTTTCGACACTGCAGTTAATGAGGTTCGCTATTGCCTGAGAAACTCCAAGCTTTGCCATTTTAATGTCAGAAGCCAAAACAGAATCCCTACCTGGAGCTTTGTTGACTTTTAATGTTTTTATTATTTTATCAATGTTGTTCCTCGTAGCCTTCTGGAATCGTATACTAGAATTTACTGGCTCTTGAAATGTATTGATATCTAGCAATTGAGTCTTACATTGTGGAATAATTACTTTGACCGCTTGATCAAATTCCTTAGCGAACCCATTTGTCAGATCTTTTGTTGTAAGACCTTGCGATTCAAATGCTCTATGAATGACTTCATCGACAGATAAGGTTATGCGTCCTAACATCTGATTTAGAATCTGATAGGTTTTTTTAGTATTACTGAAATTATTATTAATAGTATTTATATAATAGGAGTTTCTACAGTTTTCTAATGTTTAATGAATTTTATTACGTAATTTATTATATTCAAGTCGTAATTCAAGATTATTTGGACTTTTTTTCCAAGCACTAAATATTCGATTCCGTTTTTTACACATTTTATTTATGTTTTCATTTATCCAGGGAGCTTTATATAACCCCTGGTTTATTTTATATCTTCTCGAGAAACTTGCCTGGTTACGCGCTTTGTTTAAGGAATCCCTTATGAAAGTATAAATTTGATTAGGACAGTTCATGTCACTGGTCCGCTCCCATCTCACTTTACACAATTGATCATTTAATATTTTATAATTAACATGTGTTTTGGAAACACCCTGCGTGCGCCGAGTCTCCGAGCGTTGGCTTACACAAGAAAACATAATGACCTTGTGGTCGGCCAGTACGATATCGAGCGCTGCGGAGTACGGATCTAATGTAGGGAATCGTGTAAACAAGTGATCAATGCAAGATTTTGTAAACATATTTGTTTATTGGGTATAAGTATTAATACAAATAAATAAAATTGAAGTGTCTGCTTGTATTTTTTTTTTGTGTAAGTAATAAAATTGTTCACGCGTCTTGACGGCATAGTGATGTAGGTAAATTAATAACTTGTATACCTATAACCTGCCCGTTACACACTTTCTATTGTTTTTTTTGTTTCTTAACTTGGTGGATACCTAGAATCTAATGAATTGAAGACGTGAGTGAATGAAGGGGTTATGTAACATTTTTTGAAAAATATTTTTTTTCATTGAATGAAGGTGATAGATGCTAATAAACTATATTAAACCTTAAAGTGACGTGAATTAGGCTTCGTTTTAGAATAAATAATTCATGAAGGGGCTATGTACCAATATAAAATAATAATCGCAATGAATGAAAGTGATATGGGCACTTAACATATTTTTAATCTAAACATTTTAAATTTAAATGACTTTCGTGCGCGGATGAATGAGCCAAGTGCCAGCAAAAGCGCGAGCGCTTCGCGTTATGGTGGATGAAGGTGTTATGTGATGCACTTGCCCCTTTCTTCCATTTTGCGTCGTGTTTAATCTCACTGCAGTGCCGTGTAATTTAAATGTAGGAGCTATGTGATCTTACTTGTCTCTTTCTTAAATTTCGCCTCGTGTATATTTGTCTTTTTCTTTCATTTCATGTCATGTTTAATTGCGCTAAAACACGGGCCACGGACGCATGTCACGAGTGTTTTTTTTCTTTACGTGAGGGAAAATCCTCATGGATGTTATGCCGGACTCCTACTGAGTAAAAGACCTCACGTAACGCCCAACAGCCTATGTTTGTGAACCCCGGGTAAGCCCTCGGAAGGATGTCCCAGGACTCCCAACAGACCCACGGCCATCACTGCGACCTCGCCCAGGGGGTGATTCGGGTGCTATCCCGCGTCTTGGGGGGTTTCGGGTGTGATCCCGCTTCTAAGGGGGGGCATGCGTGAGTTCCTCACGTCACGCTGCCGTCTTGGGCCTGCTTCTGTAAGGACGATGAGCGACCCTCTCATCGCCCTCAGACCCCCAGTCATGGAGGCCGATAGTACTCGGCGAAGACACGTCGGCGGCGCCCAGGCCGCCGACTGCGGAACTCGGGTGGGAGAGCTCTCTCCCGCACCCGCCCGCCGCCTCCATCACGAGCATGACCTGCTCGCAGAAAGAGGCGGCGCAGTCCCACTTACTCCCGCTGGAGATCAGGGCTCGCACCATGATCTCAAGCGAGAGAGTGTCCACGTCCAGACCCACTACCAGAACCTGGCGCTGTTGCGCCCACGCCGTGCACTCCACTAGCGTGTGGAGCGTTGTGTTATCGCTGCGGTCCTCACAGTACTGAAATTCAGCCGTGGTTTCCCGGTGTCTTCGCCACAGATACCTACCGAAGCTACCGTGCCCGGTAAGTATCTGTGACAACCGGTAGGAGAGAGCACCGTGTCTCCTCTCCAGCCACTCGTCCATGACCGGTCTAACGGCCGCGATTGTCGCACCTTCCATGTCTCCACGATGATCTGGTGGATTAGGAACCAATGGGGCCTCGGTTTCTCGAGACGCAGGCTTTTAGCCCCGCTCCAGCACCTCCTTGCGCCATCTGAACAGTGACTCAAGGGCTCTCGCTTCCAGGTCCCATGGAGGGGTTCTGGCTTGGAGACATACCGTCGCACCGGTGATCTTGCGGTATCCTCTTATCACGCTGACGGCCATCGCTCTCTGCGGGCTCAGCAATCTTGTCACATTGCTGGCCGTCAGGGTCTCCGTCCATATGGGGGCCCCGTATAGGGTCATGCTTCGCACGCTCCCCAGGTACAGTCTCCTGTAGGGAGCGTTGATGGGTCCGCTGATGTTGTGGCTTGGAGACATGCCGCCTCACCGGTGATCTTGCGGTATCCTCTTATCACCCTGACGGCCATCGCTCTCTGCAGGCTCAGCAATCTTGCCTGGCCGTCAGGGTCTCCGTCCATATGGGGGCCCCGTATAGGGTCAAGCTTCGCACGCTCCACAGGTACAGTCTCCTGTAGGGAGCGTTGATGGGTCCGCTGATGTTGGGCATCAGCCGCGCGAATGCGGCTGATGCTCCCCTCAGTTTTGGGACCAAACTTCGGAAGTGATGTCCGAAGTTTCACCGGCCATCGAGTACGAGCCCCAGATACTTCATTGAGGGCTCGATGCCGATGCTGACGCCCCCTACTTGTAGGCTGGATCCCGCAGGTGGCCCCATCCGAGGTCCGTGGAAGCACAGAGCCTCGGATTTATGAAGTGCGACCTCGAGACCCAGCCGCTGAATCCGACCCACAACTTGACACGGATTCTACACGTAGTAAGATTGTAGTACACAACGTTCAAATGAGCAAAATAAGCAGAAGGTAAATTTCAGGGATGGTAATTAAATGGATAAGGGTAGAGGAATTCGGTGCATTTTTATAGAAATAAAGTTATGATGAGATGGCGCCGTTTAGAAAAGTAGATATATTTAAAAAAGAGGACAAGTAGAAGACTTTGTAGCGGAACGGGTTCAAGAAAAATATGGTACAATTTCAGAAAAAAAGAAAGCTAATATTAAAGAACAGTTAAAATTTGTTAAACCGGAATATCGGTATTGTTATGAAACTATTTTAGGGTAAGATTAAGAATTGATTATGTAGTTGACCCATTCATCTTTTATTTTCGTATGCAACTTCTATTTTAAGAGATGAATGAAGGGGCTATGTACGGTTTTTTTTTAATAAATACAAATCCTTACACTTTTTTAAAAAATTTCCACTCCATATTAGTAGACGTGTTTATTCACTATATTTTAGGTAAAAAACTTTGTAGATAAATACAACGAAAAGCGATTTATTTCAATCACAAGTAACGAAATTTGAAACCCATTTTCTCAAATTTTACAAATTTTATTATATCTCCTTCATCCACTCATGTCTTCAATTCTAATAGGGATATTTTTAAATGCACCTCTGTTTAATTTTTCTGCACACTAGCTAACTCCACTAATTTACTGAATGCAAACCAGAAAATTAAATGCTGTGCAAAACAACCAATTGATAAACTAAACATGTCCTACTTAAAAAACTTAAATATTACTCAAAACGAGATGACCTTTTTAATCGAATTCACACCAAAAATTTGGTTCGTACATAGAATATATGATTTGTGAAACAGAAATACGAATTGCATATCAAAAATACTAACTTGCACTCTAAATAGTACTATCTTAAAACGGAATAGGTTAGGTTAGGTTAGAATTTTATTTTTTTGATCAATAAAATTTAATTTTGTAGAGGTGACTGATTAAATTGAGGTTTTACTTAGAATAAACGATGTTCCTAAAAGTAAATTAGGTGATAGATTTCCTTAAAAAAGTTTTAATATTTTTGTTGAACAATGAAATTTTTAGATATACTATTCTGATAATAGTTATTCGTTCAGTAAAACAGTTCTGCAAATACCATTAAACAGTATAATGAATTTAGTTTATTTAGTGTGCATAATTAGTGTGCAAGTCAGTATTTTTGGTTTAACTTTGAAATATTTTGTTCGGAAAAAGGGAATAAACAGATATCGATTTAAATACATGCCATTCTAATATAATGTATTGAACAAATCGCATATAATGCACTGAAAAACTCCTGAGTTTTGTGGCTTCATATCCTTCATTTATTTTAAGCAATTTTTCAAAACTATAATAAATGTGTATAAAACGGAATATTTCGTGTTTGTTTGTATATTACGGTTTATTTGTTTGAATGCTAGATTCTGAGGAACAACTTAAGTACTGCTTTGATTTTGAAAATTCTTTTACGGTTCGATATTCCCTTTAATGACGACGAAAAGTTTTAAAAACGGGGAACATTTATTACTTTTGAGAGCCGAACAAGTGACGGGAAAAATACCGATGCAAAACGAAGCTCTGCAGTTCAGCTTTTCACTAAATGGATATATGAAAGTACTAGCTGACCCCCGCAACTTCGTTTACGTCACATAAGGTGTTTGCGTCACAAAAATCTAAATAATGTGTATAGGTAACTTCTTTTTAATAAAAAAAGGATTATAATAAACCGATTCCACAAGTATCAAGAGTAACATAACCCAGAAATAACTGTAACTATGAAATAATAAGTACCTACTAGGTATTATTTTATTATATAATTCTTCATTCAAAAACTATGTTAAATTAATAACACATGAACTTTCGAAATTGATTTATTAGATCCAATTCATTATAATAAATAATATATTAGTACGTAGTGTATTAAGAAATCAATATAAGTAATCATTTCCTAGACAAACTAGTTAGGTATACTTACCCCTTTCCCAATTGTTAAGTTGGGAGAATAAAACAATAAAGTGGCAACACTGATGAATATTGCGAGATTAATAATGAAGAAAAGAAAAATTAAAATAAGCTTTATTTTGGGTTCTTACCGATGATAGCTGACATGTTTAGAAGTTTTTAATCTCCTACTATAATTTCTACAAATTTTAATTGCACAAAACGACATTTTAGCTAGATTTTCGTACACTACTTAGCGCGCGTTTTACGTGGTGACGATAGAGCGACACAATCGGCTCTGAGCGGCGGGTTAGACCAATTCATGTAACAGTTGCATGAATTTTTGTTCCGTTTCTGCGCCTTGACCTTCCATCTAGACTTATAATATATCTATGGATTTACCGTAGTTCGAGCTTTTGCAGTAACATAACATTACCTTTTGAATAATGGTCTTCCTTCTTGGTTTCGAGTTTTCGGGTGTTTGTGTTTTAGGCCAGGCGAATATAATTTTAAGTAGCAACGATTTCTAACATTGATTGCAATACGCGATGAAAGAAATCGTAGTCGAATTAATTAATAAGGTTTTTGTGAGCATCTACCCAATTTAGAGGGTTGACACTCTTTCAAGATAAATCTCGTTTCTTTAAATCAAAAACAAGTAAGCATGGTGTTATCACTTAGAACTAAGCACTGAATTATAATGCAACCAACTTACGTAGGTTCTCAACGTTGCAGTTACATTGAGACTTGTCGTGATATTCAATTTCGTATCATTATAACGTATGAGTTTCCCGTAAAACGTGGTAGGTGCCGCTGTGTGCAATATAAAATAATCTATTATTTTAATTCAAAATTCGTAACTAGATGTCGCTGTGCCTTTTTTTAAATCGCGGTATGGTTTCGTTACATAGGGTCATATAAGTACGATCACTTTTCTGTACGTAGTGTGATTTTTTCTTTCTATGAAATATGTGACATATTTTTCTTAAAGATTCAAGTTAAGTTAAATTTATTAGTTACGCTCGATCTTTATATCAAGGTCACGTAGCCGGAAAGTTTCCTGTAATTACTGCTAGGCGCCGCTGGTGTCGTCAGTTAGTCGAGTGACGTCTCTATCTCATAATATACAAATGTACTCTGTGCAAGTAAGTCTGATTTAGGCAAATCAACTACAAAATCTATATGAAGACCGGTAACGAAACCATACCGCGATGTAAAATTTCGGTACAGCGCCATCTATCGAGTGCACACTAAAACATTTTAAGTTTACTGGTCTAATGTGGAATGGAATGACGAAGGTAATAAAATTCGATCATTACCTAATTATATTATATACTTATGGTCACGCCGTTGTCCCCGAGGGGGTAGGCGGATGCGTACAATCTGCCCACATTAAATTACATCCTTTTTGTTTTTTGTCCCATGTAATGTGTGAATCGTTTCACCGTGTTAAACCCGACACGACGCATGTTGTGACGATATATTGTTGACAATTTTACTGGCAACCGGGCCAACGGCTTCACGTGCCTTACGACACGGAAACGCTCGCAGAAAAAAACACAAAGTGGTCACCCATCCAAGGACACGGCGATTGTTGCTTACTGCAGTGATGATTTACTGAACACTGAGTCCACTGGACCACCTCATTAATATAATATTTGATGGAATATGTAATCATTTTAATTAATTACTGGAAAACTCCAGCGCAAAGAGCTTTCAACCGCCTGTGTTATCAGCGTCACTGTAAATAATAATTTACTAGTAGCTATATTGTAAAAACCTAAGAACACTCCTTTTACTAAGCTAAAAGCGATTTGTAATTATGTATTGTATAACTAATTAACTGCATTTGCCTTATTTCGTAACGTGGTATATTATTATTCCAGAGTAGGTTTTACTATGATTTTATTACGAGCTATGTAAAACTTAACCCTGTAAGCACTTTTGTAAACTTAGCTATGCAAAACTTAACCCTGTACGCACTTATTGTAGCCCTCTCATGAATATGCATGCTAATTCGTTTATTTAAGAAAGGCTTTATTTAGTAATAAACTTTAAGGAAGGGAGTTCAGTCATTCAGCGTCACTTCTTAGTCGGCTTAACCGGGGCGCCCAACCGTTTTTTTGAGGGAAAATCCATCATGGATGCTATGCCGGACTCCTACCGAGGAGTCCTACACGCCTAGGGGATGGTTCCGGTGCTATCCCGCGTCTTTGGGGGGGTTTCGGGTGTGATCCCGCTGCCGTCATGGGCCTGCTTTTGTAAGAACGGTGAGCAGCCGTCTCACCGTCCTCAGGCCCCAGGTCATGGTGGCCGATAGTCTTGGGCAAAGGGGCTCCCAACCGTAAGCAGTAGGTAGGGAACGTGTGGTTTTATGTCAGTAAGAGTCCAGCATAGTATCCATGACGGATTTTCCACACGCTACAAAAAAATAGCGTACCTGCTAGTATGAGAACCCTTATTGTACTTAGAGGAGAGAGAGAGGGGGGGGGCTCAAGTTACCCCAGCCATCTATATTAATAAAATTAAAGGGTAATCTAGTCATCTACCAGCGTCCAGCCCAAACCTAGAAACTTGAAATTTTCAGGGTAAGCACCCCTGATATGTATAATAGGTATATGTAGTAGGTAGGCTACCGATAAGAAATGGTTTTTGGAAATTCCACCATTAAGGTGGCAAAATCTGTACTAATATTATAAATGCGGAAGTAACCCTAGTCGCGGCCGAGGCAGTGGCGGCCGTAGGTCTGTTGGGAGTCCTGGGACAACCTTCCGAGGGCTTACCCGGGGCTCCCAACCATAGGCTGTTGGGCGTAACATGAGGTTTTTTAGTCGGTACGAGTCCGGCATAACATCTATGAAGATTTTCCTTCACGTTAAAAAAAAATGCGAAAGTCCGAGTTTCAGACAGACCGAGTTGGTCTGTCTGTCTGTTACGCTTTTACGCCTAAACGGCTGGAGCGATTGAGATGAAATTTGGTTCGAAGCCCTGGGAAGGACCTAGGCTACTTTCTTCCGACTGCGCAAAAGGAGGGTTATGATTTTAGGCGATAACGACTTCTACGCGGTCGAAGCCGCGGGGTACAGCTAGTTAGGTATAAAAGGTTGTATGCACAGATATCTGATTTCTGTGGTAGAATCTTTGCCAGAACTCAGCGTTTCTAAAAATCGTTCCTCTGGAACGACCTGCCCGCACACATATTTCCCTCATCTGACAATCCTGGGTTCTTCAAGCGGAGCGTAAACATCACAGGGCCACCAACTTGAGGACCACTGTCAGAAGTCTTACGGACTGTGAGAGCGGCCCCCAATCGCTAGATGCGCCACGACTTTCCATCAGGCTGGCGACGTCAATTTGGCGAGCTTAATATAAAAAAACTCACTTGTTCGAAAGGTCCTTATCATCGAAAGCAATCTTGGTGTCGATGCGTACGGACGACTCCGGGGCTGAGTCGGGCCACCTCCACTGCCCCGCGTCGCTTCTGCTCGCCACCACAAGCAGACACCATAGTATTTCTGGGAATCAAATAGGTTGAACGTCAGAACTGAAAATTTGATTGATTTGATTTGATGATTGAGATCTTTGACGCGAGAGCACTGTCGAAAGAGCATTCAGTTTAGTTGTTTTTGGTTCGAATGGAATTGGAAATGATGGGTGAGGAGGCAGCTCACCGTCCTTTCGGAAACAGGCCCTAGACGACAGCGTGACGTGAGAGACTTACGTCCCCCCCCCCCCCCCTAAGAAGCGGGAAAACACCCGCAAACCCCCCAAAGACGCGGGATAGCACCCGAACCCCCCCATAGGTGAAGCCGCAATGATAAGCGTAGGTCTGTTGGGAGTCCTGGGGTATCCTTCCGAGGGCTCACCCGGGGCTCCCACTGTTAGGCAGGATACGTGAGGTTTTTAAGTCGGTAGCAGTCCGACATATATCATCCATGCAGGAATTTCCCTCACGTTAAAAAAAAGCACCTTCTAATATTTAAATGTGAAAATAATTCTGTTGGCCTTAACCGCTGACGCGATTCTTAAAAAATATGAATGAAAAATGAAGATGGAGATGAATAAAGCATATGGGAGTACAAAGGCTATTTATTACTCCGGGAACATGTTCCTGTGTTCATGGCAGGGCGGGCCGCAGGCATTAGCTAGTCGCTAGTATAATCAAAAGTAATACCTATAGGTGGCTTTTTTTAACGTGAGAGAAAATCCATTATGGATACTATGCCGGTCTCCTACCGACTAAAAAACCTCACGTAACGCCCAACAGCCTATGGTTGGGAGCCCCGAGTAAGCCCTCGGAAGGATGTCCCAGGACTCCTAACAGACCTTCTACTCCCAACAGGCTACCACTGCGTCTTCGCCTAGGGGGTGGTTCGGGTGCTATCCCGCGTCTTTGGGGGGTTTTGGGATCCCGCTTCTTAGGGGGGCGTGCGTGAATCCCTCACGTCACGCTGCCGTCATGGGCCTGCTTCTTTAAGGACGGTGAGCAGCCCTCTCACCGTCCTCAAGCCCCCACTGTTGTGGCTAGTTGAAACCATCAAATTATGTAACAAATTACAAAAACTAACTAGATACCTATATTGAATACTAACTCCGAAAGACTTGCGCAAAGTATCCGCATCACCGCACAATAATGTCATGAGTTAAGATACCTAGGAATCAATATAATTACGTACCTACCTATAAATATAACTGAAATACTAGTTGCAAAGGACATAGACTATTATCATGTTCACCGAAGTGAATCCTACGTCCAGTCATAAAGAGGAAAGATTTAATTGTTTGTTTGTTTGCATCGAGGCTTCGAAACTACTGATTCGATTTGAAAAATTCTTTCACTGTTGGGAAGCTACACTATCTTCGGTGAACATAGGCTATATTTTATTTCCATATTCCCACGGGAACGGGAGCTATGAGGGTGAAACCGCGTGACGTCCGCGATTATACTAATTAAGTCATTGTTCTGACATAACGCAACGCCACAAAAGATCCTTGCGCTTATTTCACCGTCGGTGAATCATGCTGCTAGATTCATAACAAACAATATCTTATAGACGTTCATATTGAGCTAGATAATTTACAAATATATGTACTGGATATTGAAAACACTTCGCGGATGAACTATAAGTAATAATATTTATAGCGGTGTCTGTAATGCATTATAGAAGCATGTAAATACTATTTATTGAGTGATTTCTTATAGATTAACCCCCATATTCATAATCGTTTATTAAACCTATTTTAGTTAAAACACATTTTAAGTCTATTGCTGTCTCTAACCATACTCTGTCATTGGTTAGAGACAGCAAGGGTTAGTAGTCACACATTTCTGTAAAATAACCTAATCAGCCTGTGGCAGTCTACGCTGGACGTAGGTTTCACACAGATTTTTTTTTATATTTATTTCATCAAAATCCATAACGCCCGCGCCGTCAAGCGATTGGATGGTTTCATAGTTCATAGAAATTCCGACAGTGGGCATCATGTTGAAGACCCTATGATGTGCCGTTTCAAGCTACGCTTAAAAACCCCGGAATTGTTTTGTGAAATTTCTTAAAATTGTCTACGTACGCTTTGCAAAGAGAGAAAAGGAGTACCTAGATATTTTTCCGAATCATCCAAATCTATTCTCTTCTTTTTAAGTAATTTCGATGTGGACTCCCAAGACATTTTGTAAACATTTTCGTCGATCTTTGACGAGGTTTTGGTCATTCTTTCATTCATTCATCTTGGTGTACAGGACTCAGGGTAGTAAGTTTCTAGTAGAGGATAATCATTTATCTGTCGTATCATTTTCCCTCTCTACCTACTACAAACTCACCTTATCTATACTTCTATACTAATATTATAAAGAGGTAAAGTTTGTGTGTTTGTATATTTGTTAAATTGTAAGGGGTAATCTCGGGATCTACTGAACCGATTTTAAAAATTCTTTCACCAATAGAAAGCTACGTTATTGTAGAGTGTCATAGGCTATATAGCATCACGCTACAGCGAACAGGAACGGAGCAGTAATAGTAAATGTTTCAAAAACGGGGGAAAAGTTATTCCTTTTGAGAGCTTCGTTGCGTGTGCTGCGTGACTAATATTATTTAACCGACTTCAAACAAGGAGGACTCAATTCAACCGATTTTCTGTTTCAGTTTTGTTTTGTTTTTTTTGCGCAGAACTCTGTCGTATATAGACCGATTTGAAAATTTCTTTTCGTTCGGAAATAGATACTCCCAAAGTGGTCCCATTTTAAGGAAGCCAGGATCTGATTATGGCATCCTGGAGAAATCGAAAGGAACTTTTAAAAATTGTAGGGGCATCTAGGGCGTTTATAATTTTTTATTAAGGGTTTTAAAGTAGTACAACTTAATGAAGGTCTGGAGTCGATCTGATGATGGAGACGAAAGACAGTAGAGAGAATTCCCTAACGATATACAGCAGTTACTTTGTGTTTGGGTTTGATTAATTTGTACTGGCGAGAACTTTACACCTATAGTATCCGCAATACGAACTGGCACGTTGGGCCATAAATCATCGGATTCGTGCTATCTCTTTCGCACCTACACAGTCTTATGGAGCGGGACTCGCACCCATAGTGCTGTGCAGGTAATCTTTTACGTATTCCATAACAGTATCGACAAAAGTAATGAAATGAAAAATTTAAATATGATATATTTATTTATTTATTTTTATATCAGCATTGATTTATTAAGACAAATGTATGAAATTAAATAAATATATTTAAATAAGTAGGTTGAGTAGGTGAATTACTAACTAAAAAAATTCAAATATACTTTTTTATTGCTAAAATTTAGCTAATTATTTAAGAAAATCTTATTTGCTATTAATATCATATTTACGACTAAAAGCAAATTACTCACTTAATATCAGATTACGACATATCGACAAATTCTTAAATATTTTATCGACATGGTTCAACCCCTACAGAAAGTGACATTTGTGACCCAAAGTGCCAGTTCGTATTGCGGATACTATAGATAGATAGATTTTCAGTCCACACGACACTAAAAATAGTGAAAAAAAAATGAACAAAAAAGAAACCGACTTCAAACAAAACTAAAAACTGAAAAATAAAATTTACTTAGCACAAAGTTAATATATTCTGATTTATCAGATATCATCTATACTTCTATACTATCTATACTATTATTATAAAGAGGTAAAGTTTGTGTGTTTGTATATTTGTTAAATTGTAAGGGGTAATCTCGGGATCTACTAAACCGATTTTAAAAATTCTTTCACCAATAGAAAGCTACGTTATTGTGGAGTGTCATAGGCTATATAGCATCACGCTACAACGAATAGGAGCGGAGCAGTAATAGTAAATGTTTCATAACGGGGTAAAAGTTATTCCTTTTGAGAGCTTCGTTGCGTGTGCTGCGTGCGTGACTAATATTATTTAACCGACTTCAAACAAGGAGGACTCAATTAAACCGTTTTCTTTTCAATTTTTTTAATGTTTTTTCGCACAGAACTCCGTCGTTTATAGACCGATTTGAAAATTTTTTTTCGTTCGAAAATAGATACTCCCAAGGTGGTCCCATTTTAAGGAAGCCAGGATCTGATTATGGCATCCTGGAGAAATCGAAAGGAACTTTAAAAAATTGTAGAGGCATCTAGGGCGTTTGTAAATTTATTTATTAAGGGTTTTAAAGTAGTACAACATAATGAAGGTCTGGAGTCTATCTGATGATTGAGACGAAAGACAGTAGAGAGAATTCCCTAACGATATACAGCAGTTACTTTGTGTTTGGGTTTGATTAATTTGTACTGTCGAGAACTTTACACCTAGATAGATAGATTTTCAGTGCACACGACACTAAAAATAGTGAAAAAAAAATGAACAAAAAAGAAACCGACTTCAAACAAAACTAAAAACTGAAAAGTAAAATTTACTTAGCACAAACTTACTATATTCTGATTTATCAGATATCATTAAATATAATACTGAAGTCAGTGCCAATATGACTAGAAGAGAGATTAATAATGTCTACCTAAGCCTACATAGTTTTACTGGGCACTGATTTCAGTATTATATTCAATGATATCTGATAAATCAGAATATACTAACTTTGTGCTAAGTAAATTTTTTAAGAAGTAAAGTTTGTGTGTTTGTATATCTCTTAAATAAATTGTAAGGGGTAATCTTAGGATCTACCGAACCGATTTTAAAATTCTTTCACCAATAGAAAGCTACGTTATTGTGCAGTGTCATAGGCTATAAAGCATCACGCTACAACGAATAGGAGCAGAGCAGTAATAGTAAATGTTTCAAAAACGTTGGAAAAGTTATTCCTTTTGATAGCTTCGTTGCGTGTGCTGCGTAAATATTTATAGTTAGTTGTTTCTCTTAAAAAAGTTCTTAAAAAATAGCGCGATAGCATGTGTATATCTTTGGGTTGGTGCACAATAACCATTTTAATGGCAATCATTTTTTTCTACAATAATGACACGGGATACCTCTTTCGTAAACGAAATTGTTCTTAAAAATAATGCGACGGGAATACACGCGACGACAAACCTTTCTCTCTCTCTCACGTAGTATTGAATATTAACGACAAGACGTTACGGGAGTAAATGCGACGGGAACAGGTAATACTCTCTCTTATGTGGCGCAAACGCTAGTTGCCTATAAGGCAATAAGGCAGACTAGTTGGCACAGAAACGCTTGTTTGAAACTTAATAAGTTTTAATATCAAAAGGCTTTGAATGACTCCGCCTAAATCAATTCTACGGACTCTTTCTTCCATCTCTTTTTTTTTTCATTATTTTTTTTGTACGTAATAATCGACCAGCTTTGGTCTTGCTCGGCTTTTTATGCATAGTTTATTAACAAGTATACATTGGGAAGGTGAGCTTCACACGCAGTACAGCTATATCGCCCCTTGAGTCTTGAGTTCTTGGTACTCCTTAAGATTTGTTCTTTTTTGTTACAACCTCGTTGATGTTATACGTGACCCTTACCAGCTAAAACTACAAGGTGCACTTCGGGGCTTGCGGCGGTAACTCCCGGTTACGCCCTCTCGGTAGGATATTCCCTGGGCTTCCTACACAGGTTATTGGCATCCAGTTTACTACTTTCTGACCAGACTTGTCAGCACAGGGTTTTGTTTCGGATTTTCACCGAAGTCGAGCCATGAATTCGTCCAAGGTGAGACTTAAATCCAAAGATCTCAATGGGCCACATTTAAAATCTGACTAAAAACATGCCCAAATCTAAAAATGTCAAAGACTAGTCTAGTAAGAGTTTTGATGTAATATATTTTGTGTATGTGTATATATTAATAACCTCGCAAGTCTTGTATATGGTATAGAAGTAGGTAGTTGTTTCGTACGATATGTTTGTGGGTGGGAAGTTAAAGGGTTTCGCAAACTTGACGTTGTGTGTTAGGAAATAGACCTTAACTTAGTTATGGGCTCTTTGTAAGTGTTATTTTAAATACAGTTACTTAAATAACTACATACGTAGAGGTATTATATAAACATAGGCAAGGCTGGCAGGCAGAGGTAAACCTTATGCTAATATTTCAACCACTATAGTATTATTAGGGAATGCAATCCCGCAACAAACTTGTAATCCCGGTATTTGCGGGATGCCGCATATTTCTGAAAGTCATTGAGAAAAGAATAAAATTCTGTATCATACATGCATCTAGAACTGAAAAGGCCGTAGGCCTGAATCCCCCAAGGAGCAGGCAGAGGCATATTATATGCCCACATTTCACCTTTTAAGATTTCGTACCACGTAAGAAATAGACCTTAACTTAGTTGTGGGCTCTTTGTATACATGTATTACTTAAACTAGAGTTACTTATATATCCACATACTTTATGTAGAATAGGCATTTTTTTCCGAAGGTGTAGGCAGAGTTAAACTTTATGTTCATATTTCAACTGTTGTAATTTATTTTATCGTACGTTGTGGTTTAGCCAATTTCCTAGTTAAAATGGATAAATATTAACTTTAAAAGCAAGTTTTTTTAATAAAGGAACTTAACATAAAGATAATTACTTACTTATTAATGCAATACTTAAGTACTTAGGTACTTATCATTATTTTTTTCTATAGTTTTAGGTCTACAGTATTTTTCTTTTAACGTGAGGGTAATTCCTTAGTGGATGCTATGCCGGACTCCTACCGACTAAAAACCTCACGCAACGCCCTACAGCCTACGGTTGGAAGCCCCGGGTAAGCCCTCGGAATGATGGCCCAGGACTTAGGTCTATAGTATCCTATTAGTAATGACTAATGAGAGATAAATTAGAAAAAAAATGATTAGAGCTTGTTTTCTCAAACCGTTTTTGTGATTGAACTCTACCTTCAAGAGTAGTCTTAGATAAACTGTTATAATTGATTGATCTGGAGTATTGATGGTCTATTTAAAATTATGCTGGAACTAAAGCCAGAATAGGTAATGAACATACATTTGTCACAAAAAATCATTGAGAATAACTAAGCTTATTTACCTAAAGTATGAAAGAAGCTTGGTTCGTATATTGGAATTCGAATAGGATATCTTACCGAAGTGAATTTCGTTTTAAAATGTATAGGTAAATTTCGACATTATGAGTATAAATTAAATTATTACAAAGATAATAAAAGCTTCCTATCTATTATCTCATCATTGAATAGGGTGGTACTCAATAAATTATGTGATTTTGTTAAAAATAAATAAATTATAAAAAAACACAAAATTAAATGACACAAAATAAAAGAATAAAACAAAAAAATACACACCGAATTTCATTATAAAGTCTTCTCACTAAAATATTTTTATCAACTTTGTACTTATAAAATACAAAAATATTATAAGAAAACTAATCACTACTATCAATAAATTAATTCCGTCCGACCGAATACAGCGCACAAACTCTATGCCCTCTGTTATGTAACTGAATGTTTGAACGATCGCGCGCACTGATTTCAGCTGCACTCAAGACTTGCGTTTGCGCCGATCTTGCGCCGCTAAAATGTAACTTTGGAAGTGTACAGGCTTGACTTGAAACGCCTGATCGTTTTCATTATTAATATTCATTAACTTTTTATTTTTTTTTGTACTTTGGGACTCGTGGCGCCAGTTGAATTGTTTAGATTATTAATTTTTGTATACCTACGTAATAACAATCAATCTGCAGTTGAATTTCTTTCACTTCGTAATTATCACCGCCGAGAGCCACACCATTTTTACCGTATCTTAATATACTCAATTGAGTTAATTGGGTGCAAGGGTCAAGCGAAGACAGGGAAACTGAAGTCCAGAGAAAGTCAATGCGACTTGACAAGTTTCATGTGTACGTAGGGCCAAGCCACACAGTGCGTTAGCCTACACGTTGAGGCACTAACACGTGCAATGAAAGCACGCACACGTCGCACACTTGACTTTAATTTCATATGAACTGAGATTTACTAATGTTAAGTTAAGTTATTGCTCGTTATTAACAGTCCCCGGAGCCCAATAAGGAACTGTGCTCCAGAGACGATCTAAGCGACTTAACAAGTCTCATTGTGTGTCGTCGATGCACACACACGTGCAAAAGGAAGCACTCATGCTTGAAGCCACTTTTATACGAACTGATATTTATTGATGACAAGTTATTGATCATTATTGACCCATAATGAATACTTTTAGTATCGCTTTTAATATCATGTCAATGAGAAGATTAGCATATGTAAGAATATTATAATTGGTATTAAGAACTTGTCTAAAGCTTCAAATAATGGGCTTTTGAAGTCTGAATCTATGTCCCATAAAGATTTTCCTATTGTTGCGGTGAATAATCTTTCCACGAATTTATAAGGGTAATAAATTTAATTTGTAAGGACAATGGATAGCAGTTTTATGCATGACGATTAAGAATCGGTCATAACTTCTGAAAATGAGTGTCAATGTATTTATAGGTAACTAGTTACGTTATGTTATGTCACATTAAGCTCATTTTCAACCGATTTGATTTGTGCATAACTTAACTGTCTTTTTAGTACTAATTTGATCTTTGTTCCATAGAGGCATAGACAATTCTAATTCGTTAACAATCTGAGCTTTGATGCAACTTATGCCCGTTTCAACATGGCAAAAGGGTTACTCCTGGGGTATCCTTCCGAGAGCTTACCTGGGTGGGGCTCCCAACCGTAGGCTGTTGGGCAGGATACGTGAGGTTTTTAGTGAATAGGAATCCGGCATAGCATCCATAAGGATTTTCCCTCACGTTAAAAAAATGGCAATAGGGTTGGCTGCCCGAGTTTACCATATCTGGTGTTACAAAATATCCATAGGTTACGGTAACTTCTTTTAAACACGTATGCAGTATGCTTGCCATTCACCTTAGTAGTATAAAAATACAACCAAGTGTGAGGTGTCAACCAACCGGATTCAAGCACAGAAGGTTCCATTCAAAAAATAAAACAGGCCAGGTGTGAGTCGGTTTTGCACACCGAGGGCTCCTTAACAAAAATAGCAAAAATATACGTTTGTTGAAGAGCTATAAAAATACTATTTTATTGTCTACTCAAAAGAGTACTTTCAGTTATAGCAGCATCAGAAATACGTCATCTGTGAAAATATCTACTGTCTAGCTATCACGGTTCATAAGACACTTTGATGTGACTGGTGACATACAGATAAACAGACAGCGGAGTCTCAGTAATAGCGTTCCATTTTACCCTTTGGGCACGGAACCCAATAGAGGTGTTTTCAAAAAGGGGTGGATTAGAAAGGCAAAATTTTTAGGTAACATAAAAAACAATTGTATATATATGTATTAATATCCGTGGTCTGTTACCCATAACACAAGCAGGTTTATTCCGAGCTTACTTTGGGATCAGATAGCTTTGTGTGAAAATGTCCGTGGAAATTTATTTATTACTAGCTGTTACCCGCGACTTCGTTCGCGTGGAAATTATGTTTTAAGCAAAATTTTAACTGTATTCTATCGAATCGAGCCTCTAGGATAAGTCGTAACCAAAATGTGGCGACAAATTTAGGACATCCTCCAACTTACCCGGGAAGCTATGCGCTAGATGGATTGTTTTTAACGTGAGGAAAATCCCACATGAATGTACATACTATGACTCCTACTGACTAAAAAACACGCGTATCCTAGCTAACAGCCTACGGTTGGGAGCCCCGGGTAAGCCCTCTAAAGGATACCACAGGACTGCGCTAGATGGATAAGTATAGACCTCATTAGTGGGTCCAAGACCGGTATGACGTACGTGTTTATTAATTGGCCCCTTTTATAATAAAAAGAGTAAGTACTATGGTGAACCGCGAATACGAAACGTTTGTTAGATTTGAGCCACATACTGAAAACTTTAAGTATAACCGGAAAATTTGAGACACTAACGCTAACGGTAGCCAGCAAATGGCAGTCGTTAAACCAAGTTGAAGGCCTTATAGACTTAAAAAAATCATAAGTAGGCAGTACCTACGCCTGTCCATTTCGTCACGGCAATACGGCTCACCACCTATTACGTTACGTGGGACGAATTATAAAAAGGTGAAATGTAAGCGTATAATATGGCTCAGTAGTAGTATGCCGTCGTATGCATGTATTGTGTTTAAGGTGATTTAATTTATGTACCTATGTCACTGTAGCCAAAGCTCAACATGTTCCAGTAAAGTTGTATTTTTAAGAATGTTCATTATAAACTAAGTTTGTAACTTTGCTCTCAGAAGCAAAAATACAGAGGGAATCATGGCTAGTAACGCAGGAGCCAGCGACGAACACTTATTTGTGTAAGAAGCAACTTAACCGTAGGTCGACAGCCGCAGTGTTGTTGAAAGTCCCTGCAAAGCATTTGCTATAAGAAAGCATATGCCGACACAACCCGTAGACATTTCTGCCTCAATAGTATTGCATTGAGTTAATTGAAGACTGGTTCTGTTTTACAACTTCAATACATGACCAACCTTCCCGGGGCACTGGAAGTTCATTCGTTGTGAAAGATCCCTCTTGCTAAGAAAAAAGTTGATTCACAAATCTAAGACTGCCGTTGGGTGCCGTATACAATTGATGTGCTACATGTGACCTGACCTGATACATGACTACGACGAATGAGTTCCTCGAAGCTGGATAACCATCACCAAAGGACTCTGGCTCTACTTGTGTGCTGTTATGCCTCTATGCTAAACTTCTGACGATAACAATGAAGATTGTTTCAAGGAAGCATTCACCTTGGGCATTGGTGCTCGGATCACTGCTTGAAACATTTGTTCCAATTACCAATCAAGTGTTCGTTCCAGCACATATGCTGTAGGGTCCACGACTTAAGCTGTTTTCCTGTACGTTAGTAATTGCCTCCTAGAGCACGTGTCTATTATCACTGTTAGACGCCACCCCACAAAGAAACGTTTCTGTGATAAAAATAATAACCCATAGCTTAAGAATTTGTGAGTCACTATCCCAGTTCACAACATCTAATGTTGTAGGCGCAATGATGTGCATTTTCATGCTCTTTTAAAAACCTGGTGTTGTAAGAGAAGATACAACCTGACAGAGGGTTTTAAATTGCTATGGTTCGAAAGAGAAACGATTTTTGCATTGCTAGATTCTGGCGAAGAGTCTTTTCACTGCATGCGAGTGGTACCTGGGCCCGTTTTATTTATGATCGAAAGGAGAGGGTGGAGTTATAAGTTGAAGAGCTCTTTACCTCACCTTGGTAAATTCGGTCTTTTAATTGAATTTAAGTCTTACGGACTGTGAAAGTGGCCCCCAATCGCTAGATGCACCACGCCTTTCCATCAGTGGTGACTTCAATTTGGCGAGCTTAATATAAAATAAAAAAAAAATTATTGTTCTACTCTGCACCAGTGGTTCAATGCTGTCAGTTACCTCAGGACCGTCTTTATTGTGAATATCACATCGCTGCATGTACAGACGGAGTGTAAGCACTGCTGGGAGTTATCCAAAAGTTGAGAGCAGTATTCCTTAATAACGAATCTGCGCCATGTACAGGAGACTCTGTCTTGTGCGTCATGAATAATTGGCAGCCTTTTTTTACTTATTCAAGATTTCTAGTTTCTTTGGGACCGGCCCAACACAGTTTTCAATGCAGATGTTATTGTTACACCACGCACATCTATCAATACCAAGCTGTTATTACTGTTGTTACCAATGAACTGTATTCTTTTAAAGTATTATTATGTCATTAAATTCATATATGATATAAATTTTTAATGAATTAATAAACAAACAAACAGAGAGGTTGAGTATGCCTTTCATTGGTATCAAAGTTGGCAAAGGAAGGCCGAGTGCCAGCACTGCGAGGAGCGTAGCGTAGAACACAGCGTTCCACACATTGGTGGAGTGCAAGACGTGGGCACAATAGCGCCAGGCCCTCGTGGCAGTTCTGGACGTCGACACTCTCTCGCTGGAGACCATGCATGATCTCCAGCGGGAGTAAGTGGGACTGCACTGTCTCTTTCTGCGAGCAGGTCATGCTTGTGAAAGAGGCTGCGGGGAGGGGGTGGGAGAGAACCCTCCCACCCGAGTTCCGCAATCGGCGGCGACATGTCTTCGCCTAAGACTATCGGCCTACATGAACGGGGGCCTGACGTCGATGAGGAGGCCGCTCACCGTCCTTACAAAAGCAGGCCCTTGACGACAGCGTGACGCGAGGGATTCACGCCCTCCCCCCCTCCCCCCCCTAAGAAGAGAATTATTTGATTTTCAAACATTTACTGAATATAATGCCAGTTTGATCGACGGCCTCGTCACGCTTCACTTGTAGAACTTGGGATTGTAAGATTAGGGGGAAAAAAGGGGGCGGGCAGGTCATTCCAAGTTTTTAATTTTACACAAAAACGATCTTTTGAATCGCTCAGAGGCGATTAAGGTAACACTTTCGCAAAACCAAAGTCTTTCCATTTGCCACACGGGCCTGTACTTTAGTAGCATGATTTTTTTTAGGTTAGGAAAATCCTACATGGATGATATGCCGGACTCCTATCGACTAAAAACCACACGTTCCCTGCCTGATGCCTACGATTGGGAGCCCCGGGGAAACCCTCAAAAGGTTAACCCTAGGATGGATCGGTACGTAATCCATTGCATAGAGAAGAAGAAGGCGAAGTGAAACCCGGTTGTCAGTAAAATGACAATCGTTAAGTCAAACTGAAGGCCTATGGGCGGTTTGAAAAAAATATTCATTTCAGCACGGCGATAGGCTCACCACCTTTTACGTGGGACGTAAAACTATGCCTCTGCCTACCCCTTTGGGGATAACGGCGTGACTATAATATCATGTATGCTACTAAATAAGATCTAGACGCTTTTGTGTTTTTACTCCCACATACATACAGAATTCAATTGTTCTCTGCCAAACCCCTAGACTTAGTAGCGTGATAATAATAATCGTGAAGCTTATAAAAACCTATCCTATTTAGATTTACACTCACATTCAAAGAAACCCTTACAATTGAAATTTTCAAAATATCTGATTCTTAAAAGTGTTATAACTTTTTTATTTATTAACCGATTGACATGAAATAAACGCTAAGTGTTAAGTGGAGCAAATTTCAACACAATAAAAAAAACCGCATTGCAATCGGTTAAGCGGTTACTGAGATTAGCGTGCACAAACGTACAGACAAACAGACATACAGACATACAGACATACAGACATACAGACAAACAGACAAAAATGCTAAAAATCATTGTTTTGGGTTCTATTGCGTTCATAAAGCCCCCCTATAATAATTTTTCTTATTTATCTTCCATGTACAGACAGCGACCTTTTACGATTTTATTATATGTATATTGATTCTGAAGGAGCAGCATTTTAGCACCCTTTTCTTGTAAAGTTTGGTGTTTTTAAGTTGAAGGCCATCGCTGCCCACTATTACTGATTGCATTCTAGAACAGGGGAGCTGAAGGAAACCATTATTCAATGGGAAATCCCTATATTACGTAACTTCTAAAAAATATTCACCAGTTTATTGTATAAAGAAGGGAATTTGGAGTTTGAAGCTTTCTAAACGTGAATTTTTGCCCTTTTTACAGCTGTGTAAAAAGTGGTAATCTCAAAGTTTTGTTTGAGCCGGATGAAGATGAGAAGAATACAAAAGCACAATATTCTGGATTGTTTCTTATTTCATAAAAAATACATGTTAGATTACTACAACATAGGCATACTTAAATGGGTCGCAAGTCCTAGGCATAATTCAAAAATTAGAGACATCTCAACTTTTGCTGTACTTATAATTCAAGGGTTCCTTAGAATTTAATGGTCATTCTAAGCTGGCGTGTTAACTTTGTCACAAAGTGTACCCCAATGCCGCTGGGATTCCTGGGACATCCTTTCGAGGGCTTACCCGGGGCTCTCAACCATAGGCTGTTGAGCGTTACGTGAGGTTTTTTAGTCGGTAGGAGTCCGGCATAGCATCGATGAGGATTTTCCCTCACGTTTAAAATAAAAACTCTATGCCGCTATTGACTTGGTGCCAGCACCTTCACGCTAAATCCATGAAATGCTGAGCTAAAGATCTCTAGATTTAGAAATATTGATGATATCTTCTAATAACACTTACGCTTATGAGATCTTATTGGTTGTAATGTGGTTGAATAATAACTATTAAGATAGAACCATCCATTAAGAAGGGATTTTTGTAGATTACCCCTTTAACTAGGTGGATCAAATAAATAAATAAATATTCACGGACATCTCACACAACGCTATCTGATCCCAAAGTAAGCAAGGAATAACCTGCTAGTGTTAAAGGTATCAGACCACTCAAGGTTTTGATGAGAATACTATCACTAGCCGAAGTCATGGGCTTTTTCAACGTCAAGAAAATCCTACATGGATGCTATGCCGGACTCTTACCGCCTAAAAACCACACGTATCCTACAGCCTACGGTTGGGAGCCTCGGGTAAGTCTTCGGAAGGATACCCCAGGACTTCAAATTAACCTAGTTTGATTACAAACTTTTTCTGTCATGATTATCCTAATAATATTATAAATGTGAAAGTTTGTGAAGATGTTTGGATGTTTGTTACTCAATCACGCTCTAACGGCTGAAGTCTGAACGGATTAGTCTGAAATTTGGTACAGAGATAGCTTATGGTCTGGTCTGGCTACTTTTTATCTCGGTAATATGTTCCCACGGGAAGCGGGTACGGGAACAAATTTTACGCGGGCGAAGGTGTCGGCATCATCTAGTCCTACTCATATCCTACTAATATTATAAATGTGAAAGTTCGTGAAGATGTTTGGATGTTTGGATGTTTGTTACTCAATCACGCTCTAACGGCTGTACGGATTGGGCTGAAATTTGGAACAGAGATAGCTTATAGTCTGGAATAACACATATGCTACTTTTCATCCCGGGGAAATGTTCCCACGGGAAGCGGGAACGGGAACAAATTTTACGGCATCAGCTAGTAGATTATAATACTTCCCATCATACAGGCCGTGTATTCAATTTCCTAATTAACAGCATAATAAAACAATAGTTAAGAAATTGGTTGCTAGACATCAGTTTTCGTGATGGCCGTACGCAATATCTCGGCAACACCGGCGCCTGCGCAGCTGGGGAAACACTGAGGTCAAAAATAACGACTCAAGCCTATTGTTTCGTTATCAGGCTAGTATTGGACTGAACCAATTGTAATGGATTCTGCATTGTTAGCAAGATAATTGTTGTCCTTGTGCCGTGGACATGGGTGAGGAATAAGCGATAGCGGGTTTCTTTAGGACGCACAAATTTACAAATAAAGACTATTTTTATAGTTCTAGGTTCAGGTTCATCATCACGCCTTTATCCCCGAAGGGGTAGGCAGAGGCATATTATATACCCACATTTCACCTTTTTATAATTTGTCCCACGTAATACGTTGTGAGCCGTATCGCCGTGTTTAAATGGACAGGCGCAGGTTGTGACTGCCTGCTGTTGAAATAAAGCCTTCAACTTGGCTTAACGACTGCCTCTGACTAACGGCTTTTACTGGCAACCGGGACCAACGGCTTAACGTGCCTTCCGAAGCACGGAAACGCTCAAATAAATGTCACAAAGTGATCACATGGATGGTCACCCATCTATGGACCGGCCATAGTGAAAGTTGCTTACTGTAGTGATCGTTTACAGAACACTGAGTCCGCGGGGCCACGAGCGCTTCCTTTACTTCTTTTTAGTTTTGCTTCTTTATAGTTCTAAGTTTTCAAATTAATGTAGGTACGCTCACACTCCACGTCCTTTATAGTTAGTTCTTTAGCTAACGTGAGGATAATCGGGATGCTATGACGGACTCTTACCAACTAAAAACCATCACGTTCCCTACCTACTGTCTACGTTTAGGAGCTATGGGTAAGCCCTCGGAGCGATATCTCCAGAATTCCCAATAGACGCTGGCTACCACTGCAGCCTCACCTATGGGGTTAGGGTGCTATCCCATGTCTGTGGGGTTGTTCGAATGTTATCCCGGTCTTTGTTGCGACGTCGCGCCGCCGCCGCCCGCCTAATGGAAAGGGAAAATACCTTGATGTGTTGGGAGTCCTGGAGTTATCCTTTCAAGGACGTACCCGGGACTCCGGGCCGTATGTAGATGGAAGGGCACCCTTCACCACCACCCCAGACCACGGATGGTCCGAGATGGTGAAAGTCATAGCAAATTTCTACCTGCAAATAAAATAGAGAAATTTAAAGAACTTAAGAGAAAATTTTGCAAGACCCAAGAGATTCAGATCATTTCTCTATCGAAGTACAGTAGCTTAAAACGCTTTGCCAGTGCACATGTTTCCCTCCTCATAGAACCCCGGGTTCTTCAAACAGAGCGCAAAGAGGCACGTAATTGGGACACCAACTTAAGGGTCACTGTCTATAGCCTTGAGAGATCCTCAATCCGTTTGATGTGGGCTTTCCATCAAGCGGGAAGCGTCATTTTGGAGAGCTCAACATAAAAACAATATCTACAAAATAGTTTTGCAATAGAACTTGTGACTAATAAATGTTAATCATAGTTTTCCAATAATTTGTCAAAACTCCTTGACACGGCCATTGTTGCGAAACTCTTGCTATCAAGTGAAATTGTGGGTATACACTACTTATGTATATAATTTTCTGCAGTCTTGGTGTGTATGTTGAGGACAAAGACCTATTATTTGTATTTTCTTTACAATACTCAATAGGTACTTAAAATTCGATATCTTGCAAATGCAGTGCCGAGATTTTAAAATATCCTTTATAAGTAACGATGACCTTAATGTTTACCTTGTATGCCTATAGGTATAACACAATGGGACCAAGTTGACTATAAAATACTTAAAAGACAATATTATAAATAGAATATTCTTTTAAGATTCCAAGGAAAAATGATTTTGATAATAGCATAAATTAGCTAAGTTAATTTGGAACTTTTTATAGAAATGTCATGCCAAACTCGAACTCACTATTGATTTTAATATTTTTAAAGCAATTAGTATGCTAACTTTTTCATAATATTTTATTATAAAGTGAAAAAAGAATAAAATATTATGAAAAAGTTATAGATATAGATATAGATTGAGTCGGAGACATCAAATCAATGTATAAAAATGATTGCAATATCGTTCATTGATATCAGAGTTGCTAAGTAGCTCGATAGATGGCTCTGTGCCATACTCTTAAATGGCGGTTACAATAAGGTGAAGAATTTCAACTTGTATCAGTACGGCTCCCGTAGCTCAATTGGTTAGAGCATTGGCCTGGATTAGGCAAAGGTTGCGGGTTCAAGTCCCGTCTGGGCCAAGTTGTCTTTTTACACTTTATAATAAAATATCGAACTCACTATAACCACACGGTCCCTAACTATTGATCTAGCAGTAGACGCCCTGGATAATTCTCGGAAGTATGTCCCATGGTTCACTAACATTTCGGGTTCTCTCCACCCATTGCAGTATTTTTTACGTGTCCCTATGGCCTTACCGACTAAAACCATAAGTACCCGACCACTGCCTACGACGAGAAACCTCGGGTAGCACCCGAAAGGATGTCTTCAAATCAAATCAAATTAAAATTATATTTAATTCACTTAGGCATTATACAGATGCGCTTGTAAAACGTCCTGAATATAAAACAAAACTCTACCACCAGTTCACAACGCGACCCACCTGAGAAGAACTGGCACGAAATTCAGCGGGTTATTCTTTTTTTTTGCTCTATTTAATTATTTTTTGATCTCAGGATTCCCAACAGACTTTGGCTACCGAAAACTCGGAGGGTGAGCAGGTAAGGGATGCTCTCGAACAGATGAACCTTCATGTCCTGAACAGTGGGAGTATTCCGACCTTCGATACTGTGAGAGCGGGTGTGAGGTACTGCAGTTTTGTCGACATCACGGCCTGCACGGGCGATTTGCTGCCCCTGATCGACGGCTGGCGGGTTGACGAGGGTCTCGTCAGCTCCGACCACAACGGCATAGTGTTTAACATTAACTTAGAGCGAGCCAAGGGTACGCACATCCTGCGCACCACCCGGCTCTTCAACACCAAAAAGGCGGACTGGGATGGCTTCAAGAACAGATTGACTCAACGGTTGTCCCGGCGGAGCCCGGGTGCTCGGCAGCTGGCAAGTACAGAAGAACTGGAAAGCGCAGTTGCCGAGTACTCGGACTCTGTGGGGGAAGCCTGTAATGAAGCCATCCCAAAGAAACGCAAGAAAGAGACACTCACTATGCCGTGGTGGTCGGAGAGGCTAGCCCTGTTGAAGAAGGAGGTCAACACCAAAAGGCGTCGAATCAGGTGTGCAGCCCCCGACCGGCGGGCTCTGGTGATCTCGCGGTACCTGGAATGCAAGGAGACGTATGAAACGGAAGTAAAAAAGGCACAGGTCGAGAGTTGGAAAAACTTCTGCGGAAAACAGGACAGGGAGGGCGTCTGGGAGGGGATTTATCGTGTGATTGGGAGGGCCACAGTAAGGGAAGAAGACCGATTACTAATCCAAAATGGTACCTATCTGGACGCTAGGGGATCAGTGCAACTCCTCGCTCAGACCTTCTACCCGGAGGACCTGGCCGAGGAGGATACTGGGGTGCATCAGCAGACACGCAGACAAGCGGAAAAGGTCGAAGATGGAGAGGGTCATTGTAACAATGACCTACCTTTTACGGTGGGCGAACTGTTTGATGCGCTTCACAAATTCAACCCGAAAAAAGCACCGGGAGCGGACGGCTTTACAGCCGATATCTGTAGCCACGCCGTCGCTGCCGACCCCTTACACTTTCTGGAGCTGCTTAATCAGTGCCTCCATCACGGCTACTTTCCTAAAATATGGAAGGAAGCCGTGGTGGTGGTGCTGAAAAAGCCAGGTAAAGACTCGTACACCGTTCCCAAGTCGTACAGACCGATTGGGCTGTTGCCTGTCCTGGGGAAGGTGTACGAGAGGATGCTGGTTTCTCGCCTCAAATACCATCTGTTGCCGAGAATGAGTACTCGCCAGTACGGCTTTATGCCCCAGAGGAGCACCGAAGACGCCCTCTATGACCTAATGGGACGCGTAGTGGCTAAACTCCGTGAAAAGAGGATAGTAACTATGGTGTCCCTGGACATAGAGGGGGCCTTCGACAGCGCCTGGTGGCCTGCCATTAAAGTACGACTGGCGGAGGAAAATTGTCCGGTCAACTTGAGGCAAATAATCAGCAGCTACCTAAGCGAGAGAAAGGTAAGGGTTAGGTATGCCGGCGAGGAGTGCAGCCGCTCGACGGGCAAAGGGTGCGTCCAGGGATCAATCGGCGGTCCCTTACTGTGGAACTTACTTCTGGATCCGATTCTGAAAGAGCTTGAGCGAAAGGGAGTCTATGTTCAGGCGTTCGCGGACGATGTAGTGTTGGTCTTCGATGGGGATACGGCTCTAGAAATCGAGGGACAGGCCAATGCCTCTCTCGAACGTGTGCGGGAGTGGGGCATCGGAAATAAGCTGAATTTCGCACCGCACAAAACTTGTGCGATGGTGATTACGCGGAGGCTGAAGTACGATGTCCCGCGCCTCAGCATGGGCGGGATAGACATTGGAATGTCCGATCATATTAAAATCCTGGGGCTCACCATAGATCACGCACTCACATTTAACACACACGTCTCTAACATATGCAGTAAGGCCATCGCCATCTACAGGAAGCTGGCGCGGATGGCCCGGATCAGCTGGGGGCTTCACCCCGAGGTGACCCGGACGATCTACACCGCGGCCGTGGAGCCGACGATGTTGTACGCAGACAGTGCTTGGCACACATCGGTGAAAAAGGTTTGTGTCCAAAAACAACTGAACGTGGTACAGCGCGGTTTCGCCCAAAAGCTGTGCAAGGCATATCGCACGGTCTCCCTGAACTCGGCGCTAGTCTTGGCTGGTCTACTCCCTCTGGACCTCAGAGTTCGTGAGGTGGCCTCATTGTATGAGGCCAAGAGAGGCCAGCCTGGTAAACGAGGGGCAGCTGGAGGATGCAAACCACTTTGAGGTGCGCATCTTCACGGATGGGAGCAAGATTGAGGGCCGAGTCGGCGCTGCCCTATCATTTTGGAATAGGGAGACCGAAACCAAGGCCCTCAAACTTGCTCTCTCGCCCCATTGCACCGTATACCAGGCCGAACTCCTGGCGCTATGCAAAGCGACCAGTGAGATCCTCAGGCGAGGCGCGACCACGTTCGGCGTCTTCAGCGACAGCAGAGCCGCTCTCTTGACGGTTACAAACCGTCATGCCCTCCATCCCCTGGCAGTGAAAGCCAGAGCCGCAATTCATCTTGGCAGGGCCCAGGGTAAGGAGATATCCTTATTGGGTCAAGGCCCACGCAGGATTGGAGGGTAACGAGCGAGCGGATGAACTCGCAAAGGAAGCGGCTCTGAAGTTGAAGAAGGCACCGGACTACGGTCTGTACCCGGTCTCATTCGTGAAGCGTCTCCTACGTCAGTGGACGCTTGACGAATGGAACAAGAGGTACAGAGAGGGCGAGACGGCCTCCGTAACAAAACTTTTTCTCCCATGTGCAGTGGAAGCGTACAGCATCGTCCGCAAGATGACGATCGCCGGCATCACAACCCAGCTACTAACGGGGCACGGTGGGTTCTCCGGATACTTGGTTCGTTTCAAGTGTAAGGAGGACCCATCGTGTGCCTGCGAGCCTGGAGTGGAGGAGACGGTCGTCCATCTCCTGACCGACTGCCCTATACACCTCGCGGACAGAACGGATCTGGAAATTAGAACGGGGATAAAGATCGACCAGTTAGGCCTGCCGTCATTATTAAAGAAGCACCGAGACCATTTCCTAAAGTACGCTGCAAAAATAATAAAGATTGTTAACGAAAGGAACAGAGTGTAGGGAATTGTTTACAGCAATATGATTGCATATTGACTAAAAAGCAATAGAACGATGTAGAAAATAGGAATTTTATTATAGTTGCAGCGTACTTAGGGTAGACAGACATAGTATAAATAGGAAACTATAGTTGTTCATGTATGTGTAAATATAAATGTATATATGTTGTAAATTGTAATTGTAAAATTTTAAAAGCAGAGTATATAATGTAATTAATGAATTTGAGAGTAAAGGAATAGTAATAATAGTCAACTATAGTAATTTAGAGATAATGTTGTGAACAAAATTTATCGTAAGTAGAAAGCAAGGCTAGAATCAGGAAAATTGTTAAAACGGTAGTAGTATTCAAACTGTCTCAGTATGTATAAGTATGTATTTGTAAGTGTGTTATGTATGCATTATATTATATCTATATAGTGGTAGTATTTGTAAGTCGGTACTTAAGGTAAGGGAAATAAATATCCCTCCTCCCGCTGTATGAAAGTGCGAATGGTGACGAATGTGAAAGAAAGTAGGAAAAAATGTAAGACGAAGAATGACAGATAGACATTGTAGAGTGAAAGAGAAAGAGAAGAGTGTTTAAATGTTAAAATAATGTTAGGGTGAGAGGAAAAACATTATAGTAATAGAGGAGCAAAAAATAGCCCAAGTGGCAAGATCTACAATGTTATTAGTAGTATTAAAATTGTCGTAGATACGCCTCTGCCCACGGTAGAGATGCGAGAAAAAAAAAAAAAAAAAAAAAAAAACAGACTTTGGCTACCACCACCCGCCTCACCTATTCCGCGTCTTTGGGCGGTCGGTTCGGGTGTTGTCTCGCTTCTTGAGCCATTGCCATCGTCTTGGGCCAGCTTACCCATCGCAGTATTGAAAAATGTTTCAACAACTTTAAGAACTTAATTTTGTCAATATGAACGCTGTTTATTGGATTATGATTTCATCTCCGGCTATGAAGGAAGTGTATCGATGTTGTATAGGTTAGTTATTCGTGAATCAGACATATCATAACAACCTATATTAACCAGTTTTTTACAAAAAATGCCCTTCGGATAACCTACTTGCCATTTTGTTCTATTTAGTAATTTTAAGTGCTTGGTAAAGGAAGTCCCGGACTGCGCCTTACCCTGTCAACGGCATAATCCAACATTCAGCATCCATGGGGGATGTCCCTCCAACACACAAAGGGAGGATTCTCCGACCAAGCAAGGCGAAGCCTGCGGGATAAGCCTTAAATTTAAAAACAAATCCCTATAAAACGAACAATCCTGGATTCTACAAGCTGAGCGTGAAGAGACACATCATAGGGCCGCCAACTTGAGGAACACTGTCTATAGTCTTACAGACTGGGACAGTGGCCTCCAATCGCTAGATGTCGCTGTGACTTTCCATCGGACGGCGCGGCGGCATCATTTTGGCGAGCTAAATTTTTTTTTTTATTCGCTGAACAGCATCATTATTTTACAGGCCTTAATGATTTATATCCTCTTTGTGTCAAACACAGCTGAGTACAGTACGAGGAGGTTGTATAAGATGTCGACCTCGGTGGTATCCGTTTTGAAAATAGTAACGGAAACTGTATCAATTTAAAAAAAATACAATTTTAGTAATTGGGTCTGATCGGAGGTAATAATGATTTGAACTTTAACTGTATTAGTCATGATATTATAATAGCACGTAAAATACGTTATTAATGACGTCTGTGGTACATGCTAGAGGATGTCCGCGGATTCGCTTGCCTGGAAGCTGATTATCGCGCAAAGGTATCTGCATAAAATTATCAATGTGTATAAAATGTAAATGTATGTTTTGGTGTTACAATAAAGCTAAACTAAACTAAACAAAGGAATAAAAGGGTTTTCCCAAACGCCTACAGTACGGGGTTCTTCAAAAGGGGTCTTAGAAGGTTTTTACAGGATCGTCAGCGCGAATGTGGCGCCTCTAGCGCTGCACACGTCCATAGGCTGCGAATGCTGCGATGTCCACCGGTGCAACCCGTATGCTTGTCTGCCGCTTTAGTGGTATATTTTTTTTTGGGTTTCTGTACCCAAAGGGTCCCTATTATTAAGACTTAGCTGACCGTCTGTCTGTCTGTCATCAAGCTTCATATCAGGAACGGTAAGGTAGCCTTGCCGTTCCTGAGATACAGCCTGTACAATTATTAAAGGTTCACTTATTAGAAAGAGCAGTTTCGATCACCTACCTCTAAGGTCAACATTAATATTTCATGTTATTGCTTTATTATTATTATTTACTAGCTGATGCCCGCCTGTCCAGAGACATCCTTCCGAGGGCTTACCCTGGGCTCACAACCATAGGCTGTTGGGCGTTACGTGAGGTTTTTTAGTCGGTAGGAGTCTGGCATAACATCCAATGTGTTTCGAGGAAATAAAAAAAAGCTGATGCCCGCCTTCGCCCGCGTAAAATTTGTTCCCGTTCCCGCTTCCCGCTTTCCGTAGGAACTTATTCCTATGATAAAAGTAGCCTATGTGTTATTCCAGACTATAATGTATCCCTGTTCCAAATTCCAGCCAGATCCGTTCAGTTGTTTGAGCGTGAAAGAGTAACAAACATCCACAAATCCACACTCACAAACTTTCGCATTTATAATATTAGTATGATTCTAGAATAACATTCATTAAGTTCTGTACTCAGTATTAAAACTAGACAGACTTTTATATTGATGGCATGAATATTCAATTCATAAGTACCTATAACACTTCAAACACACCATCATTTCAAACTGGTCCCATAAAATTACAATATGTACCTAGCAGTTCATTTGAATAGGCAACAATTATTAGTTACTCTTACTACCCGTTCGCTTTAACTTTGCCGCTGGCGTAGAGGCGTATACCCGAATTGTTAAAATTATACGAAGTAAATTGACAGTAGCTAATGTCACTTCGTCATAGAAAAATGCAACATTGTATGAAGAAGTGACATTAGTTGCTGTCAATTTACTTCGTCTAATTAAAAATTCGACTTTAGTATGGAGCCGAGCGGCAAAGTTAGAGCGAACGAGCAGTATTCCGTATTATAAGTACCTAAGTACTACACAAGTTAGAACAGTTTATTGATACGGTTATGTTTTGTGTCGACACCATAGCCTTTGGAATTTGCAACACCAGAGGAGATAATACTCGAGCTTCTGAACCTGCAAAAGCCTTAGAAAGAAAGAAGAAAGAAAAATGTTTTTGAAACTGAATTGAAATTTCCTTAGAATGAATAAAAGTTCTGGAGAGAGAGAGCTGTCCGCTATCAAGGTCCCGATTTTTAAAAATGTTTATCCGGGCCTGCAACACTTCACAAATTTTCTTTGCTAACTAATACCTAATTAGAATCATTGTAGCTGTCTTGATCCAAAAGGTTTCCAACTCAAAATTATATTCTAGCTGAATCATCCTGGCCCAATTTCTAATAACATGTTATGATTTAAAACTTTAAGTAGGTAGGTACCGGCCTAATAAAAAAAAAATAATATCAGACACTGAAGGGACTAGATAACTAATGGAGCAAAAAATGAAATGGTAATTAGAGGATATTATTATTTCTATGATTTGTTTTCCGGAATCGGTCATTATTGAATGGTGTATAATTATAAAATATGGCGACTGTACTAGACTAGTTGTAAGCATAGAGTTATATATGTTGTAAGTATGTCATAGGTACATGTGTAAGAACTGGAAGTCTTCCGTCAATCACCTAAAACCTGTCAATAAAAAAAAAACAATCAAAACCTAGAACGACTGCCCGCACACGTGTTTCCCTGATCTTACAATCCCGGGTTCTTCAAGCGAAGCGTGAAGAGGCACATCACAGAGCCGCCAACTTAAGGACCACTGTCGAAAGTCTTACGGACTGTGAGAGTGGCCCCCAATCGCTCGATACGTCACGACTTTCCGTCAGTGGCGACGTCAATAAATAAATAAATATTCACGGAAATTTCACACAACGCTATCTGATCCCAAAGTCAGCTTAACCTGCTTGGGTATCAGACCACGGATATTAATACTTACATACTTTTTAAATACATAGGTACATATTATACATAGAAACACCCAGACTCTTGAGACAAACATTTATGGGTCACACAAATTTTGTCTCCAGTAGGAATCGAACCCACGACCTCCAGCGCCGTCAATTAGGCGAGCTTATTAATAAAAAAAAACTATCAATCAAATCATCCTATCAAGCTTTCAGTCCACCTGCTGGGTGTAGGCCTCTCCCAATTCACGCCACACATGCAGTGGCACGACGTGCCATGCTGCATGCTTCAGGCTTTTTAATGACAGTTCTGCATGCCTTGATTTAGAAGACGCTAAACATTCGATTCTAGCCATTTTCCCAGCTAATAGAATATCGGTGTTGTTATTTTTTGCCATTTGGTAAGCGATACGCCGCCGCTCGTCCATATTACAGCTTTGATACGCGCCATCTGAAATTAAAAACAAATTTTAATAGATAAAATAATAAAATAAAACAGTGTTTCATTGTGTCCATTGTCAAACTAACCAACCAACTAACTTTTAATATTTATGTTCACAAAATTGTAACTTTCAAACAAGTGATATATGCCAAAATAATCTGAAAAACATCTAGAATGCTGGATAATCATAAAAAATAAAATATTCCTAACCATTAAATAATGAAAAAGCTTTAAGGATAGCCAGAAATACTTACATACTATCAGGCTATCAGTCCACCTGCTGGGTGTAGGCCTCCCCCAAATCACGCCACACATACGGTCCTGCGTTTACTGGAGAGTCTGGAAGCCATAGCTACGAAACTAAAATAAATCGGTCTCGAGTCTCGATCATGCCCTTTTTGTTTTTTGAAAGTCCTAATTGGATGCTATGCCGGACTCCTACCGACTTAAAACCACACGTACCTACCTATCTACTACCTAACAGCCTACGGTTGGGAACCCCGAGTAAGTCTACGGAAGGATACCCCAGGACTCCTAAATCTCGATCATACTATTTGAATACATTAAAATAACATTTTAGAGGGTAAATACAATACAAATTTTACCCCTTTCTACAAATATGTACAAAGCAGCATATTTAACTGACCCTCATTAATAAAAAAATAATGTCTTTTCCTTCAATCTCGACACTGTGCTGTGCTGCCGTTGTTTACTAACAGACAAGCAGACTGCTAAGGACTCAATCCCTCTAAGAATGCCTGCTATACGCCTAAAGCACAGTATAAAGAGTAGTGCCTAAAGGTAATAAATTAATACTCGTAATGGTCCAGTTCCGTTATTTGGTAACAAACTACTGGTAAATAGCCCCGTTGTGTCTGCAAACACGTAATTTCCAATAATTACTAAATTTGCCTTGGTAACACTAGCCACTCAAATATTGCTACACATTGCTCTCGTAATAAAATTGAAATGAGAAAGTTCAAATATTTGTTTCAGTTTTGTATGGTAAACTAACAATGGCGTTTAGTCAAGTTAAAATTAGCGAAATAAAATTACAAAAAGAAAATGCATCGGCCGGGAATCGAACCCGGGCCGCCCGCGTGGCAGGCGAGCATTCTACCACTGAACCACCGATGCTTACATGAAAGTTGTTAAAATAGTGGTATACTTAAAGACCGTGCGTTTTAATACTGCTGTGGGCTTATTTCATTGAAGCACTTACAAATTTATACAAGCATAATAAATATTTATTGTTAAAAAATTTTTCAATAAAAAATAAAACCGACTTCAAGCAAATCCTAAAAAATAAAATTTACTTAGCACAAAGTAATATGTATTTTGATTTTATCAGATTTTATTCAATATCATATTGAAGTCGGCGCCAAGTAAACCCATAGTTTTATGTTTATGTAGGTATTATATTGATGGCACCAACTTCAATATTATATTGAATTAAATATGATAAATAAAAATACATATCACTTTGTGCTAAGTACATTTTATTTTTTAGGATTTGCTTGAAGTCGGTTTTATTTTTTATTGAAAAATTTTTTTTCATCATTTTAAGTGACGGGTGAATCGAAAAATATATCTATCTAGGTGAAAGTTCTCATCGATACAAATCAATCAAGCCCAAACACAAGGTAGCTGCTGTAAATCGTTAAGGAATTCCCTCGACTGTCTTTCGGTTCCATCATCAGATTGACTCCAGATATTCATTACATTGTAGTACCTTTAAGCACTGAATTAAAAAGTCAACAAACGCACTAGTTGTCCCTACAATTTTCGGTGGTTGCTCTCGATTTCTCCTGAATCCCATCATCAGATTCTGACCTGGTGAAATTGGGACCACCTCAGCAATGAACTCTATCCAACAAAAAGCAGATTTGAAATTCGTCTATAATTGACGAAATATCGGTGAACATACATAAAACATTGAGAACTTCCTTTTTTTTTTTAAGTCGGATCTATCAATCTAAGTGTAAAAATCTCATCAATACAAATCAATCAAGCCCAAACACAAGGTAACTGCTGTAAACTGTTAAGGAATGCCCTCGACTGTCTTTCGACTCTATCATCAGATCGACTCCAGACCTTCATTAAAATGTAGAACATTAAAGCACTTAATTAAAAAGTTAACAAGCGCACTAGTTGTCCCTACAATTTTCATTGGTTGCCTTCGTTTTGTCCTGGATCCCATCATCAGATCCTGACCTGGTGAAAATGGGACCACCTCAGAAGTAAACCCTATTCAACAAAAAAATAAATTTTGAAATCCGTCTATAATTGACGGAAATATCGCTTGACATACATAAAAAAAAATACATACAGACGAATTGAGAACCTCCTCCTTTTTTTGAAGTCGGTTAAAAAATTACAGAGAAACATAATTATTACATATCTATATTTACATTATTACTATCTAAACTAAACCTAAAAAAGGCCCCCGTGGCATTGTGCCCAAAAGACTAGCAGCATTCCCCCTTTGAATAGCAATACCTATTCGTTGAGCGAGAAAACTGCCAGCCCTTGGGTCACCAGTTGACTCCACAAGGCGCTTTTTCAAATTCTTGAAAAATTTTTGCGCATTGGGACCCCATGGACCTAGGGTCTCGACACCGACTGGACAAAAACGATACGATGAGTCGAGACCCTTATATTTATTAATTTTAATATTTTCAGCCGCTTCCGCTGCGGCACTGGCTTTTAATTTTGATTTAGGAAGATGGGACGGGGCTAGAGTGTCAACACAAGTTGCATCCCACACCAGGACCCGACCCAACTCCCACGGTATCAAAGTTATACCATCCGGTCTCTTGCCATCGTCCCTGAAAACGCCGATTGGCTCTAAGAGCGCAGGCACATTGGCGGTGGCAAGATATATATCAAATTTATTGTATATAATTATTACAGGCCCACTTCACAACATATCAAATTAGCATTTGATTTGAAAAAAAATATCACTACATACTTGCCTAACAGTTTTCTGTCATCCGCCATCTTGATTTTGGCGAAATTTAAAAGGACACATCTAAACCTAAATAAGCCCCCCCCCCTCCCCGTGGCATTGTGCCCAAAAGACTAGCACCATTCCCAATACCTATTCGCTGAGAGAGAAAACTGCCAGCCCTTGGGCCACCAGTCGATTCAACTACCTATAACACAGTATAAATATATGTTGTTCCTATAATACGCGCTTATTCAAATTCTTAAAAAATTATGCACATTCGGACTTGGGACCCCATGGATAATGCTGTAATTTTTAACAATAAATGTTTTCTTAAATAGTTTTGTTTCTAACTTTTATCATTTTTATTCAGGTTACGGCCACATAGCGCCAAAAACGCAAACTGGCAAGGTGGTGACGATATTCTACGCGATTTTGGGCATACCCTTGATGCTGCTATGTTTGTCCAACATAGGTGATGTCATGGCCTCCTCATTCAGGTAAATATGTCCTCATATCCTTGATAATGACAAAAAATATTTTATTATGATATTAGAAAATATAATAAAAATTCAAGTTGACCGAAAATAAATGTTTTGGTATATTTTTGCACATAGCGCCATCTAGTTTAAATCGGGGTAAAATGAGCTTGAACTAGGATGTGGACAGACACATACAACATGTTTTTAACTAAATGCATAGCAAACACCCAAATCAAACATCAAAATTACGCCTGTGCTTATTATACCTGTGCTTACGCCTTCGAAGAAAAGAACATTGACAAACAATAGATAAAATTAAAGAGTAGGTACATTTATAATACGTTGAATGTCTAACCTAAGTTATGACTTAGGTTTCTATACTGGCGAGTATGCTGCTACGTCTGCACAAGGCCACCTAAGCGGCGTCACCGACATCCTCATTCTTCAAGGTAAGTTAAACATAATATCAAGTGGGTACTTACTTAAATCTTTACTGTAAAATGTTGCCAAATTTTATTATCAACCAGCAATAATTAAATTTATGAAATCTACTCATGAAAGTAGAAGAAGACTCGTTGCAAGTGGAAATCAATAGTCTCTACAGGCCCTACCCGATGGAAGACAGGCGTGATAATAATTATAAAAAAAAACATACAGACGAATTGAGAAACTCCTCCTTTTTTGAAGTCGGTTAAAAATGTAACTACATAGGTACGTCAGAACGATAATAATGTGCAGTTAGCAAGTTTTGATTTGACAACATTGGTATTGTATTTTAACAGGCGCCCAGTACGTGGTGGAAGTGCTCGCGGCTCAATGAGACGCAGACCGCGACCAATAGAGAGGGCCCATTCTGATACTGACTGCAGGTACATCTACATACCGTTATTATTACTGTTTACGCCGATGTCCACTTTGTCAACACTACTACACATTAATCGCCTAACTAAACGTACTTAGCTTGTATCGAGTATACTTTCCATAAATCATTCGCTTTACACACCTACGTCCGTCACCTACCTGTCACATACGCATATCCAACCACTACTCATTCAATCATACAACCGTCACGCCTACAGACTGCACACTATTCGCTGTACTTCCTACCTACGAAGTCAAATAAAACCAATTTCAAACAGTTCAAGAATCTTTCTTTTGTTCATCGCGAACAATTACTAATACCCTTCATTTTAGCGTACCGTGGAATACGCCAACATTGCCACCAGGGATAATTTTGCCCGAACATACATTTTTAAGCAAATCTTTAAAGTGTAAAAATATCTGAATACTATTGTAAAATTTATCGATTTTGGCAGAAAATAGGTTATATGTCTAGCAACACTGTCTATCGGTTGGGTCGCTACCTTCACGCAGTAACTTGTTGGAACTCGTCGAATACAGTGCATTTTTTTGCGGGCAAATCTTGGTGCGAAATCAAAAGTCAATTGTGCGTGATGGTAAAAACACAGGTTAGTTTTATTTATAATATGTTATAGAAAAACATTTCAAGAAAGTTAATATGTTATTATCATTTCTGAAAGTTGTTTAAAACTAAAGTTATAATGGTGGGCAAAGTTATCCAGTAATGTTGCCATCTGTTATTGACAACTTTACCCGCCATAAAAATGAGCTCAGGGTTGGCACGTCTACGAAAATGGTTTTTAATTAATATGTTTAAATAATCATTTAAATCAGCATTATTACCAGAGATCAGAATGTGTAGACTATAGTATCGTAAGTTTCAAGAAAGTAAGTCACATGTGAGTTCCTACCTAAAATTTTTAAGTTTGAATTTAGAACTTTAAAATAATTCTGCGATTTTATACGAGTACTAGCTTCCCCACGCGGCTTCGCTTGCAAATTGTACCTACCTAACTCACTGGTCGTGTAATTTAATTCAGGTTTTTTTGTATTGTATCCATTTCTTTATTAACCTCAACATGTAGGTATAGATCACCAAAGACGTTTTAGGACCTACCTGAATTCTACAACTTTTATAAGGCACTGATAATAAAATACGCCATCTCTCAGCTGATTTTTCGTCGACTTAGTTGTAGAAACGGTCGCCCTTTTATTTTAACGGGATAATTTATAGCCCATGTTCATTCTAAAAATCCAATGTGAATAGGTACTAATAAAAAAAAATTCAAATCGGATAAGTTTATATTGTTTTTTTTTGTTTGCCCACTAAATATTTTACAGAATACGAAGAAAAACACGTCAAGATTAATTTACTGAGATGTGCCAACCCTAGAACTTTTAAAAGGTGAAATGCGGATTGTATGAAAATGGGAAAAAAGGTTAGGGTAACTTTGCCTAGCCTCCTTAGTAAGAAACCTTTCATGTTATCGTTTTAATTTCTAAACTAAACGGCATCATTGCCAAAATTCTTGTATTAGTCCTAATGCCATCTGTTTAGAGGCCTTATTTGCATCAAAAATCAACGTGGGTAATGTTGGCAATAAGTCCAAATAACATTGCCCGCCATCAAAATTTAAAAAATCCTTTGTTTCATATTGAAGAATAATAAAATGTGATAAATTAATAGATGCACATTATCTAATGATTACTGATATTAACAGAAAATACTTACGTTCCCATAAAAAAATTATACCAAAAATTATTTTTATCGAAAAAAGTTGGCAAAGTTGGCATGTTTCACGGTACACGGTTTAGCAACCCCACTTAAATTGGGTCCTTTTTTGTCCCTTTATCTTATTTATTATTTTATCTTATCTATTATCCCATGCATAAAATTGAGTCCGTACAGTCAGTTAGTAGGTACTATTCCATTATCTTTGGGTGCGGAAAATGGTACCATCCACGAATTTCACACTTACAGCCTGTGGAATGCCTTATATCCATAGGGTTCTTTACCCGTCCCGGTATATTACAAGACTATAGCATCCAATGCGGAAAAGAGGTATCTTTTAAAGAGACAGGTACCTACGAATATACAAGTGTATTTTTGTCTACGAATTGGACCAATCGCGAATTGGACCAATCGCGCCTAAAGGGATGTTAGCTTGTGTTTCACAAAATCAGAGTGAAAAATGTTTCTGTACTTAGAGGACCTCTAATGATATGATTGCAGATACCGTGACAGTGGCTACAGCAGCGGTCGTGTACGAAAGCCTCGTCAGCCTCTCTCAGTGCCACCGCAGTCAGCTTCCTTACCCCGCACAAGGTCTCAACCACCACCTCAAGCTAGATCTGAGCGGCAGTACGGTATGTAAACATCGTTTATTAATTACAAAAGGAAATAAAGTAAGTATACGGTTAAGTAAGCAAGAAGTAAGTTTCTTAAATTTACATAAGAACAAGGTAGTGCCTCAGACCAAAAAAAAGAAGAAATTAAGATTTTCAGATCTGTGAGAAGTTTTGTTTTTATGTGAATGCTAAAATTTTCTGACTCAGCTAGGTTTCAATAACTTGACCTTCATGTTTTATTTAAAGGTCCAAGAGATTACGACGTGGAGGAAAATTCACCGGTTCGTTATGAGAGGTTTGAGAGGGGCAGGGGTCGTTACGATGAAGAAGAAGAAGGTTAGTAGTTGCTATTAGATTCCTGCATCAGTACAATTTTCAGGTAGATTGCTTTCATGCAACCATGCGTATAAGTAGGATTTCGAAGCGAGCGTCTATAGCGTCAGTGACGCCGCGACATATACAAAATGTATGAAATTCTAGTCTAACAACGCAGTCAGTGACGTCACAGTGCCGCTGTGGCCTGGGACCCGTTGTCAGACTAGAATTTCACACATTTGTATATGTCGCGGCATCACTGACGCTATAGACGCTCGCTTTGAAAGTCCACCTTAAGAGGCGCGTGTCCATGGTGCACAGGGCGCGTGAGAGCCACAACAGCATCCTGAACATGATCACGCGAAGAGTGGACAGCGTTCACATCTTCTATATATTATTATATAAAAATCAATGCCACTTTTCGTTGTAATTTTTTAACTCAAGAACGGGCTCACCTATCCAAACTAAATGTTTAGGCTTTGTTCGGACTATTTAGTAAATGGTTTATGTGAAGTTTGCACAGAATCGGCCGAGTGGTTCTTCATTTATCACGCAAACGAAGTTGCGCGGGTCAGCTAGTTTTTTATATAACCATAATTTTAGTTACAATAACGTTAAAATTAACTAATTAGATGGAGTTTCTAAAGCAAATTGTACCATCGCTCTAATCAATTTTCAGAAGAGTTCCCAAGAATATCTTTACCGTTACAAAATCTAGAAGCAGCACTGAAAGACTTAGACACTCATCATATGAAAGCATCAAAACCCGAGTTACGAAGCAAGTCGTTACCAAGACCAGCTAAATCAAAAGCTGAATATGGACCGAGACGAGATTATGATGACCAGAGACACCTTGAGGAAGAACCTAGAGATATTTATGAAATGCATGATCTTCATGATGTTGACTATGAAAATTATAAAGAGAGAAAAGCGTTAGAGAGAGAAAGAAGGATGGAGAGAGAAGATGTGTACGGTATGAGGGATCGTGGTTATGATCCGGAAGACGAGGATTTTGAGTTTGATTATCCAAGGAATAGAAGACCTAGGAGGGATATCAGGTATGATATTTTAAATTTGGTTTAGTGATTATACTATGCCGTTAGTAGAAAGTTGAATATAGGCAGGACTCTTTATATTTTCTTCCAAGCGTGCACTTGGGCCATAGACAAATAGCACATGAACAGGGTTTTGAGCTGTTGATTAATGGCACTTTTTCGAATCCAACCTCGTGCACATATTTGAACAACGCCACTTCCACTGTTTAACAATATTTATTTAAGAGCCTACCAGACGCCAAATTGTTAAAAGAAGATAAAAGATATACATTTTAGCGTGCAAGAAAGAGAGAGATGCGATCGGTTTCTGTGTGCTTTTAACGAAATAAATTTATTATAAAAAAAACTATAACCAATATGAAAAAAATGCTTTAGTGCAAATGAAGATTTTACTGTTGTCTTTCATATAAATATTTTATATTATAAAAACAACTTATAACATACGAGATCTAGCTTATAATTTCACGAAATCGAGGTATTTTCAACACAAAAATCTATCGAGGATTTTATCAGTAATCGTGTTTCGAGCCTAGAGCGTTTTTAGTTCATGAAGTGAAGTTGTCTGTGTTCAAATTTTAATTCAGCGGACCTCACGAGTCCTGAGATCTAGATCAAAGTAATAGTCTATTTGGCGTCATATGGACTCTTAAAAATCTAAACGGTTTCGTCCACAGAAATCAGAAAACAGACAACAACTCTTTTCTGATATCTGTGGTTTTGCCTCTTGGTTTTAAGATTAGGAGTGTGCGATTAAAATGTATTTTTCTTCATCAGAAATGAAAGAGGCAGGTCAGAATACTACGTTAAGGATCGCGAAGAGCCTTGGGAACGTCGCCAGCGTCGTGCTCGTTCAGCTGTTTACGACAACGAACACCGCTGGTATGAAGACCATCTTCCAGTGCCTGCTCCTCATGCAAGACCTTTGCGGAGACTGCAAACGGTTGATGACAGCAGGCCGAATTTAAGACATGTTAGTAAGGATATATCTTAGCCAATTTGGCACCCATTGCTGGGCATAATCCTTCTCCAAAACTTTCTGTCCAATGTCGCATCCAATAAGCACCGCGATCTGTATAGGTAAGGTCATCCGTCCACCTTGCGAAAGACCTACCCACTTATGTTTTCGGGTACGTGGTCACCACTCTAGAACCTTTCCACCACATCGGTATTAGTTAGTTCTGTGAGCAGTATGTGTGACCACTGCCAAAAAAATTGCCTTGGCATCCTAGCCAAACTAAGTTGAGCATGATTGTTGAAATAGTTTCAAAAATATATTTGGTCCACAGTCACCTTCGTTGGAAAGAGAGGAATGGAGTGACGCTGAAGCTGCAGCACCTCGTCGAAGTAGACCGCCTCAAGGTAACCAATTCATTATACCTCCATTTTTCTTTTTTACCTCTCTTCTAAATTGGTTTAAAGTACCTACAATTCGTGGTGAAAAAACAAAACCCTGATAAGATCCAAAAAGAAATAGGGTGGGTTACCTGCTAAACATTTTATAAGATCATGGCAGTTGATCCTGACGACTCCAGTCTGTGGTTGCCTTCCTTTCCACAGAGAAACAACCTGGATTGATTCTCCTAAATATACCCTCACGAAGGACAAGTTTTCCACTGGCCTCTGGGACAGTACCTATGTAGTCTGCGGAATAGCAGAGTGCTGAGCCCTGATCAATATGCACTTGGAAAAAATGGAATGATCTACAAAAAGGCAAACTAGGAACCAGACCCTGTACCAAACACTTGAGATAGTGTGGTACAGAAAAGCCAATCACCTTCTTTTTCTGATATCTGTGACAATCACCCTCATGAAATTATGTAGAGAAGCTTATGTTCAGCAGTGAACTGCTCTAAGCTTATATGATTGAGTGCTTTATACATTACTAGCGGACGTCACGCGGTTTCACCCGAGTAATTCCCGTTCCCATGGGAATACGAGAATAAAATATAGCCTATGTTCACCGCAAAGAGTGTAGCTTCCCAACAGTGAAAGAATTTTTCAAATCGGTCTATTAGTTTCGGAGCCTATTCGATGCAAACAAACAAACAATCAAATATTTCCTCTTTATAATATTAGTATAGATAACTAGCTGATGCCCGCAGCTTCGCCCGCGTAAAATTTGTTCCCGCGGGAACTTATTCCCGTGATAAAAAGTAGCCTATGTGTTATTCCAGTCTATAATGTATCTGTATACCAAATTTCAGCCCGATCCGTTCAGCGGTTTGAGCGTGAAAGAGTAACAAACATCCACACTCACAAACTTTCGCATTTATAATATTAGTAAGATTATTTAATTGTTTCAGCATGGGGTTCACGACTTTCTGATATTTACCATCCACCATCAGACGTTGTAGCTAAAGATCAGGTGAGTTTTTAATAAAACGAATAGTCTTTTGTTGACTTTACCATAGTGAAGAATGATACGATAGGACCCTACCAAGATCTACAAGACCCATCCCAGCCTTACCTGCCAGTAGGGGAAGACTATCAGCCTCCACGACCGGGGGCCTGAGGACGGTGAGGGGGCTGCCCACCTCTAGAACTAGATGATAGCGTGAGGTTAGAGATTCACGCATGCCCCCCTAAGAAGAGATAACACCCGAAAAGAAAACCCCCCAAAGATTATTTTACCTATACCTAAATAGTCAAATTCGAATATTAGTAACAGCAACAGATTAGACCCCAGTGGTAGTCGTAGGTCTGTTGGGATTGGGAGTCTTGGGGTATCCTACCGAGGCTTACCCGGGGCTTCCAACCGTAGGCTGTTAGGCAGGATATGTGAGATTATTTAGTCGTTTGAAGTCCGGCATTGCATCCATAAAGATTTTCCCTTACGTTAAAAAAAACCTGCCAGTAGGGGTGTAACTGCTGACTAATTCATGAGGTAATGGTGAAGAGTAGGAGAGCTCGAAACAAAACCTTGTGCCAAATCGTCAGGCCAGCGCGTTAGGCTAATCACCTACAATATACACACATACAATCTTCACGCCAAATCCCTTGCGGGGTAGGCAGAAAGAACCGAGCGCCACACGGCACGGTCCATACACACCTCACTTGCTTCTTTTGCAACTTTCATTTTTCTTTTCATGCATTCATTCACAATATGAAAGGGAAACTTTCACTTAGGATACTGGTGATAGTGAACTTCAGCAGTGGACTACTAAGTAGGCTAGTTTGATAGACTGTCATCTGAATTCCTGACATTTCTACTACCAAAGTCATAGTGGCCATAGCATATGGCGTCTGTCAGCAGCCAGCAGAGAACACACTATAGTATAATACCCCTTTGGCTATTAGTTAATAATAATAAATAATAAAAATTAATGGACATTTCACACAATGCTATCTGATCCCAAAGTAAGCTAGGAATAACCTGCTTGTGTTATTAATTTATATACTTTTTAAACACATACATAATATCCATCATCATTTTAAACACATACATATCATCATCTTACAATCCCGGGTTCTTTAAGAGGAGCGTGAAGAGGCACATCACAGGGCCGCCAACTTGAGGACCACCGTAAGAAGTGCCCCCAATCGAAGTGGCGACGTCAATTTGGCGAGCCGAATATATAAAAAAAATTATACATAGAAACACGCAGACTCTTGAGACAAACATTTATGGGTCACACAAATATTTGTCTCCGGTGGGAATCGAACCCACGACTCCAGCGCCGCAGGCGGTATCACTACCGACTGCGCCACAGAAGCAGTCAGTTAGTGATAACAGGTGAGGTTTGTTACCCCAAATATCTTCGTGGTCCTCTCTAGGGCTTGAACTCCGGAATTCCGGAATTGACATAATTCCGGAATTCCGATAAAATCTCAATTCCGGAATTGGCGAGATCAATACCGGTATTTCGATATTGAAAATAAAAAATTTTCGCTTCTTCTTTAATTTCATTACAAACAAAAATGAAGATTATAAGCTTCTTATGCAATTTAATTACCTTTAATAGTACATTTAGGATTTCTCTATTCAAAATTAATTCGATTATGTACTTAGGTATCAATCATTTTATTTGATGACTAGCGGACGTCACACGGCTTCACCCGCTTAGTTCCCGTTCCCGTGGCAATACGGGAATAAAATATAGCCTATATTTACCGCAAAGAGTGTAGCTTCCCAACAGTGAAATAATTTTTCAAATCGGTCCAGTAGTTCCGGAGCCTATTCGTTACAAACAAACAAAAAAACAAATCTTTACTCTTTATAATATTAGTATAGATATTTCTAAAACCTACTAAGAAAGTAAATCCATAAAATAACGGTATTTGATAGAAAACCACTATTTAAATAATAATAATAATATTATTGATGACGGTTTTGTATTTTTTTACATTTAGGCTTCCATTTATATTGCGATCTTAGACTTAGCTCTGACTTATGCTACGAGTTAAATTTAACTTTGATATGAACGCTGTAAGAATTTGACAGAGGTCTCGCTCAGCATAGTTCCAGTAGTTTTGATGGAACTCAAGAGGCCCGTACCTTATTATTAGGGGCCAGAGTAAGGAGGGTCCTGGGTTCCCTGTTCTCATCAAGGCTGAGGAACAAATTCCTTCGCACATGGCTCCGTCTCAGGCGCCCGACGCTGATTACAGCGAGAACGACGTGCCCGAAGTGACTGAATGTGAATTAGGGGCGACTGTACTGCGGCTTAGATTCAGCAGGGACCGTGCCCCTGGACCCTACAGCATTCCAGGCCGAGCGTGGGTCCTGGCTCTTGAGGATCTCGGGCCTCGAGTGATGGGGCTCTTTAGTGCATGCCTCGAAAAAGGCCAGATTCTCAAGGTCTGGAAGACAGGGAAACTGGTTCTGATCCGAAAGGCAAGGTGGTCGGCAGTCTACCCATCCGGGGATCGGTCGATCGTGTTGTTCCGTTGAGAAATTCCGGCCGATCCCCGATCGGTCGATCCTCAACAATGATACGCTCAAGGAGCTTGCAAACCTCGTTAGGTATGCAAGCTCCTTGAGCATATCATTGCACAGCTCACAGTCGGGCACCTCACACGCGTGGGGCCAGATCTGGTGGATAACCAGTTTGGTTTCCGGGCACGGGAGCTTCAGTAAGTATCTGTGACGAATACTCCGGGAAACCACACCTGAGTGCCAGCACTGCGAGGAACGCAGTGCGTTCCTTGCGCACACAGAACTTCACACATTAGTGGAGTGCACAGCGTGGGCTTAACAGCGCCCGGTCCTCGTGGTAGGTCTGAACGTGGATATTCCCTCGCTGGAGACCATACCGACGCCACTGCGTCTTTCTGTGATCAGTTAATGCGGCGAAAAGTGATCGAGAGAGAACGCTCCCACCCGAATTCCGCATGTCTTTGGCCAAGACTATCGGCTTCCATAATCGGGGGCATGAGGACGGTGGGAGGGTTAATCGCCGTCCTTTCAAAAGCACGCCCAAGCCGAAAGCGTGACGTGAAAGTTTCACGCACGCCACACGTCTTGAGATGCGGGATAACACCTGAACAAGCCCCAAATACGCGGGATAGCACTCGAAACCCCTAGGTGAGGCCGCAGTGATAGTCAAGGTCTGTGGGGAATCCTGGGGTCATCCTTCTGAGGGCTTACCCGGGCCTACCGTAGGCAATAGTTAGGAAACGTGTGGTTTTTAGTTGGTTACGTTAAAATAAGTAATTTTACTGGGAATCAAAGTAGTTTATCACTAATCACGTAGGATAGGACTGCCAGCTCCCGTTTCTTTTTTTTTACATATCACTATTTTGTATAAAATGAAACTTGATTGAGTTCCGGAATTCCGGAATTCCGAAATTCAAATACTGAATATCGAAACCCAATTCCGAAACTGAAAAAACGTCCGATATTATTTCAATCCATAATACTCGTATCTTTGCATACCCAGATAAAACCAGTACCAATATGGCTGTGCGTATTCCTGGTGGCTTCGTACATCGTGGCGGGAACGTTTCTGTTCAAGAGGTGGGAGTCCTGGGCGTATCTGGACGCTGCCTACTTCTGCTTCATCACGCTGACCACCATCGGGTTTGGTGACTTCGTTCCTGCTCAGGTATTTTATACTGATATTGCCAAATCAACATCACATAATAGGTTTATGTAACCTAGTCGAGTTCACTACCTACGCATAATCTTATAAAATATCTGCAGAGCATTACTTTCATTATTTTTTGTTCAACACGTTAAGGTCAGCGTTTATGCTTCCCAGTTATTGGCACTTTATTTTTTGTTAAAAATGATTTCGCTTTTAATGACATCTGTCAGACAGAAGTGACAGCCTTATAGATTTTGATTTTGACGTAATCGAGCGGGTAACAGTTACCATCACAATCCACCATGTTTAACTTGCGACTGAATTACCAAATAATTCAAAAGTCGATTTGTCACAAAATTTAAGCAGAAAGATCTGGTTATTTAGTTTCTGTTACCCTCTGAATGAGGAATCGTTCTTTTGGACGTGGACGAATTTAGGAAAGTGGACGGAAGTCCACTTTTCGAAACTCGTCCACTTTCTAGGTTGACCACTTTCCTAAACTTGCAGCCAGAAGTGCTGCCTGCAGAACTTATTGCCTCTGTGGCCCTCATATACCTTGCTCTGAGACAATATTAATAAATATTCTATGTTCCACATCCAGGGTCGGCGAAAAGAAGAAAGTCATAGAGGAGCAAGCGAGGACGCAGCTGCAGCAGTACACTCCATAGCGCTATGCTCATTGTACCTTCTCTTTGGGATAGCCTTGCTGGCAATGTCTTTCAATCTGGTCCAAGAAGAAGTTCGCGCAAATGTGGCTGCTCTCGCTACTAAACTTGGAATCATCAAGTCTAGGGATAATCATCAGGATTCTGATAGTGATTATTGAAGATTAAGCCAAGTACAGAAATAAATTTTACACAGTATTGGTTTAGTTTTATTGTAGTTGTATCCTTTCAAAACTTCAAAATTAAAAGAGATATTGTCAGATTAATCATTATATATAATACTAGCTGACCCGCGCAACTTCGTTTGCGCCACATAAGAGAGTATTACCTGTTCCCGTCGCATTTACTCCCGTCGCGTTAATATTTACGCAGCACATGCAACGAATCTCTCAAAAGTAATAACTTTTCCCCCGTGTTTGAAACATTTACTACTACTGCTCCGCTCGTATTCGTTGTAGCGTGATGCTATAAAGCCTATGACACTCCACAATAACGTAGCTTTCTATTGGTTAAAGAATTTTTAAAATCGGTTCAGTAGATCCCGAGATTACCCCATACAATTTAACAAATATACAAACACACAAACTTTACTTCTTTATAATATTAGTATAGATGGTTACTCTGTATGCATACAAATAGCACAGTATGAAGAGAAAAACTAATACTTCACGCCTCTATGCAAAGATATGCGTGATAGTTATTAGTTTAATCTTTTGTACTATCACCGTGTTTCATGCAATAAATAATTTAATCAATATCAATATCAATACATATAATAAAATCGTAACAGGTCGCTGTCTGTACATGGAAGATAAATAAGAAAAAATATTATAGGGGGGCTTTATGAACGCAATAGAACCCAAAACAATGATTTCTAGAATTTTTGTCTGTATGTCTGTATGTCTGTATATCTGTTTGTAAGGTTGTGCACGCTAATCTCAGTAACCGCTCAACCGATTGCAATGCGGTTTTTTTTATTGTGTTGAGGTTTGCTCCAGTTAACATTTAGCGTTTGTTTTATGTAAATCGGTTAAGAAATAAAAGAGTTATAACACTTTTAAGAATCAGATATTTTGAAAATTTTAATTGTAGGGGTTTCTTTGAATGTGAGTGAACCTAAACTGGCGTGTTGGCTTAATCATAAAAGAGCTCATTAAGCTCTTTTATGATTAAGCAAACAGGGCAGTTTCAGACGCTGCTTGATGACTCTGATGAAGAAATACCTTTCCTTTCATACACCTTATGTGACGTAAACGAAGTCGCGGGCTCAGCTAGTAATTAATATGTCTCTTTCTTACTCGGATATCTTCTTTTATATAAACGAAACGAACATATTCAGACCTTTAAAAGGCTTACATGAGGACATGATGGTCCAACATGCAGTGGCCCTTCGAGATTTTTTATGTAATGGGAAATGGGACCTCCATTGCAGACAATTCACTTCACATCCGCTTTATGTAGAAGAACGGCAATGGACTGCCTACAATGGGACCTAAACTATTGTAGAATATGCTAACTACAAAATGTCCTATTGAATTGGGGGTTAAAATGGACTGGGTGGATGAAGACGGGCGGCGTCTGCCATTTCAATATCTCATTATCAGAATATTGGCAGACTATAGTTCTTGACATGAATATTTATGAAAATAATATTATTATTTAAAACACGGGAGTATTGCACCACATACCTATATAGGTTAGATACCTACTTAAAGTCATCTTTATCCTCAAAGGGGTAGGCAGTAGCTTAAATTACGCCCACATTTTTCATCTAACAGTTACGAACAGATTTGATTGAGCATATTGCCATGTAGAAATGAACAGGCGCAGATTATGACGACTCACTGTTGAAATTTTCAAGCCGCCCTTTAAGGCCTTCAATTTTGGCTTAACGACTATCATGTTACCAATCTATATGGTACCAATGACTTAACGTGCCATCCGAAGCATGGAAACGGTTTCAGTTACAAGTTACAACTTGATCACGTGTGGTGGTTCAAAGTCCGGCCAAGTAAAAGTTGCTTACTGCAATGAAATGATTGTTTACAGACACTGAGTCCTCGGGACAGAAGCACTTTATTGCACTAGTAGTATTATAAACGACTAGGTACATACCTACCTCAGACTAAAATAATATTTATCTTTTTCTTTTGATCGGCTTTCAATAGCAGAGTCACATCACAACCTTCGAAAAAGGTAGGTACTATTTAGGTTAGTAGGTCCTCAGATTAAAAGAATCTTTATTCTTTTAGTCGTAGGTAACCTACCTACTAACCTAAATAGTATCTACCTTTTTCAAAGGTTGTGACTATCTGCTATTAAAAGATTTCAAGTTGTTATACAGCCTGCGACTTGGATTAAAATATTTTTAAGGGCCTGAACGAGGTCGGAGTGTAATGGGGCCTTATTGTGTCCTTAGGGGTCCAATCTCACCGCAAGTGGTGCATCTGTTGAAAAACAGACGAGGCAAAAGAGAAAGAAAACTCGAGAACAAAACCTTTTACCTAATATCAACTTGTTTGATTGATGTTATCGAACAAGGATGTTTGTGTAGACCGCATAAACACTTACCAAATCCACACTGACTCTTTGGAGGAAAATAGTACTTATAGTAAAAAAATCAAGGGTGTCAAAGTTTGTCTATGGAACCAAAAAATATGTTAAAGCTGAATAGGTACTCTTTTGGCTTTCTTTTTGTGTTAAAAATTCTAAATCTATGGTTCGGGTACCATTTATGACGCTTCACGTTTTTTTTTACATGTGGAAATCCTTCACGGATGCTATGCCGGACTCTTACCGACTAACTAAAACCAAATCATTGCCTACCGCTGCCTATGCCCCGGAGTCCCGGGTAATTCCTCAGCAGGACGTCTCAGGATTTGATTGTCCACGCTAATGAAGTACCTAGCACTCATTTACAACTAGGCATTACTTACTTATACCTAAGTATAAAAGTTACCAAGGTGTATTAAAAAAACTAAAGTGTTAAAAAAAACTACCAAACAGCTGTCAGTTAGTGAATAGTGTGATAATCTAAGCAATTTATTAAATGCACGACGGGATAACATAGCGACGGACGATAGTAATGCAACGTTGCCAGATTTACAATAGGGCGCACGTTGCCGTTCCGCCGACCGGATAGCGGCCGTCCGGCGCTCCGCTTCGCCGACCCGATTCACAAACAGTCTTGTGTAAACTCGCCGGCACAATATACGCTTTTTACATCAATAATAATTCAAAATTTGACCAAGCAATGTGTAATTTGTAATTTACAATAGTGTATTGGTAAAAAAGTGTCAAAAGAGTGTTTTGAATTTGAAAACGCCGCGCCGCCATTGGAACCGGACGAATAGCAGTGATAATATTAAAATGTCTGATTCTGACAATAATACAACGAGCCCGCTTGAACTGTCGACAAGGTTTGTGTCTTATTTACTTGAAATTATCCTTCTACATTAATATTATGCTTTTCTTCTACGAATAATATTGTAGCAATTAATAAATCTTTTGTAGGTATTCTCAAGATCTATAGATAATTTCTTAAGTAGTCCATAGTACAGTTACATAAGGTTCATTTTTGAATAACACGTCGTTATTGACAGCAGTTTTTGTTTTTTGTTTAGTTAGTGACCATTTATGACGTTTGTAATTTTTTAAAAACAAAAATTATTGATTTTAATTCGAAAATGGAACCAGTATCCTTGATCCTTGACATGATTGTGATTGTTATTTTTTAAATTAGGACCTCTAAGTATCTACTGTCTGCAGTGACTTCTACTAAGTAGGTACCACCTAGGTACCTATAATAATGGCATTTGATCTTTGGGTGACTTTGGTTTGTCCCTTACATCTATACTTCTATACTAATATTATAAAGAGGTAAAGTTTGTGTGTTTGTATATTTGTTAAATTGTAAGGGGTAATCTCGGGATCTACGGAACCGATTTTAAAAATTCTTTCACCAATAGAAAGCGACGTTATTGCGGAGTGTCATAGGCTATATAGCATAACGCTACAACGAATAGGAGCGGAGCAGTAATAGTAAATGTTTCAAAAACGGGGGAAAAGTAATTCCTTTTGAGAACTTCGTTGCGTGTGCTGCGTGACTAATACTATTTAACCGACTTCAAACAAGGAGGAGGTTACTCAATTCAACCATATTCTTTTTTTTTATGTTTTTTCGCGCAGAACTCCGTCGTTTATAGACCGATTTGACTACTTTTTTTTTCGTTCTAAAATAGATACTCCCAAGGTGGTTCCATTTTAAGGAAGCCAGGATCTGATTATGGCATCCTGGAGAAATCGAAAGGAACTTTTAAAAATTGTAGGGGCATCTAGGGCGTTTGTAATTTTTTTTATTAAGGGCCTTATAAGTAGTAGGTAAGTACAACTTAATGAAGGCCTGGAGTCGATCTGATGATGGAGACGATAGACAGTAGAGAGAATTCCCTAACGATAAACAGCAGTTACTTTGTGTTTGGATTTGATTAATTTGTACTGTCGAGAACTTTACACCTAGATAGATAGATTTTCAGTCCACACGACACTAAAAATAGTGAAAAAAAAATTAACAAAAAGAAACCGACTTCAAACAAATCTAAAACTGAAAAGTATAAAAAGAATATTTACTTATATTCTGATTTATCAGATATCATTAAATATAATACTGAAGTCAGTGCCAATATGACTATGAGAGAGATTAATAATGTCTACCTAAGCCTACATAGTTTTACTGGGCACTGATTTCAGTATTATATTCAATGATATCTGATAAATCAGAATATACTAACTTTGTGCTAAGTAAATCTTTTAAGAAGTAAAGTTTGTGTGTTTGTATATATCTTCTCTTAAATAAATTGTAAGGGGTAATCTTAGGATCTACCGAACCGATTTTAAAAATTCTTTCACCAATAGAAAGCTACGTTATTGTGCAGTGTCATAGGCTATATAGCATCACGCTACAACGAATAGGAGCAGAGCAGTAATAGTAAATGTTTAAAAAACGTTGGAAAAGTTATTCCTTTTGAGAGCTTCGTTGCGTGTGCTGCGTAAATATTTATAGTTATGTAAAAAATATGTACCTACTACAAAATTGTTTCTCTTAAAAAAGTTCTTAAAAAAATTGCGCGATAGCATGTGTCTATCTTTGGGTTGGTGCACAATAACCATTTTAATGGCAATCAATTTTTACTACAATAATGCCACGAGATACCTCTTTCGTAAACGAAATTGTTCTTAAAAATAATGCGACGGGAATACACGCGACGACAAACCTTTCTCTCTCTCTCACGTAGTATTGAATATTAACGACGAGAGGCTACGGGAGTAAACGCAACGTGACGGGAGTAAATGCGACGGGAACAGGTAATACTCACTCTTATGTGGCGCAAACGAAGTTGCGCGGGTCAGCTAGTATGTTATGAATAGGTAAGTAATCTATATCTATAGGTACTCTATACTTAATATTATAAAGAAGTAATGTTTGTGTGTTTGTTAAATTGTAAGGGGTAATCTCGGGATCTACTGAACCGATTTTAAAAATTCTTTCACCAATAGAAAGCTACGTTATTGTGGAGTGTCATAGGCTATATAGCATCACGCTACAACGAAAAGGAGCGGACCAGTAATAGTAAATGTTTCAAAAACGGGTGAAAAGTTATTCCTTTTGAGAGCTTCGTTGCGTGTGCTGCGTAAATATTTATAGTTATGTAAAAAATATGTACCTACTATAAAATTGTTTCTCTTTTAAAAAAGTTCTAAAAAATGTCTATCTTTTGGTTGGTGCACAATAACCATTTTAATAGCAATCAATTCTTTTCTACAATAATGCCACGGGATACCTCTTTCATAGACGAAATTGTTCTTAAAAATAATGCGACGGGAATACACGCGACGAGAAAACTTTCTCTCTCTCTCTCGCTCTCTCACTCACGTAGTATTGAATATTAACGACGAGTCGCTACGGGAGTAAAAGCAACGCGACGGGAGTAAATGCGACGGGAACAGGTAATACTCTCTCTTATGTGGCGCAAACGAAGTTGCGCGGGTCAGCTAGTTAATTATATTTATGCTTAAACAAGTCTCAAGCTCATCTCGAGACTAATTGTTCGGACACAGGTGGGTGTGCAACCTGGTGGGTGTGGGTGTATAACCTCGGCATGGAATAAACCCAAAATTAATTGATTTTATTTATTTCCACGCCCTCTGTGCTTTCGTCTGTCTGTCACGAGGCTGTATCTCAGGAACTTTGTTGGCTACTGAGCCGAAATTTTTACATAAGTAGGAACCTAAGTAATATGATATTTTTCTGTTCCTTACCGAAAAATATCATATTATGTCTTAGATCATCTAACCACAGGATGCGCCTTACTTAAGCATTGTTTTCTGCCAAGCCAATAGACCATTTGGTCTTTTGGCTTTATAAAAAGCACTGTACATCAGTTCATCATTTTATATGATTAAACTAGTACATTTCATTGTAGTTGACTGTACAAAAAAAATTAACACACAACAGCCATTACGCGTTTGTCGATTAATACATTTTTAAATATAATGAAATTTTATATGTCTTTGTTTCCCCCTTCACCCGCTATAAAAACTAGCAGAATATTTTTGTATGCGGTGGTTCGCAAAGGCTAGTCCCGTGTAGGGTTACCATTTCTAAAGAAATGTATGCCTGATTTACATGGTAAAAACGCCTGATTTTCACAAAAAAGGCCTGATTTACTTGAAAAATGCCGCATAATAAAAGAAATACCTATTTAATAATAAGCAAAACACATTGCTTGAATGAATTTTTAATTTGAAAACATCTATTTTCAGACACGTTAGAGTAGGTAATAAGAAAATCAGCCAAATATATGATTTGTTCTTTGTATGAGTTGTTTAGAAAGGAATTCTACTGTACGTTTTCTTACTTCTAATGATAATTATCTAATGACGCCATTTTTAACAAGTCTTTTTGAGTTTAAATACATATAATATGTACAAAACTCTTTACAATTAATCATTTCGCCTGACATAGAACAATGCCGGCCGGGCGCCTGATTAAGTGCTAAAATGCCTGGCAACTCAGGCGAAAGCCTGGCATATGGTAACCCTAGTCCCGTGATATTATATGGTCTAAGTATTATGTGAAACATATACTAAAAAAGAAATGTTTAAAGGGTTCTCCCATGCAACACGAGTTGATTTTTTGTCGTTTTTAGGGTTCCGTGCCCTATTCAGAAGACTTCCCGGTCCGTCTGTCTGTCCGTTACGAGCAGGTATCTCAGAAATAGTGATAGCTAAAGAGTACGTAGTACCTAATAATAACTGAATGCTAAAGAGCTGAAATTTTCTTCTGATGCCGCTATAACCACAGACTTACAATATAAGTAGCTATAAGTAACTACTTATATTGTTAGTCTGGGGCTGTAACAAACAATACTAAAATCAGAAAAATCTATAGTTTGTTAAGGGAGCCCCCCTTAACAAACTATAGATTTTTCTGATTTTCCCATTCCACAAACGTGATTTTTTCCGTTGTTTTGGTATGGCGCCTTCAAATTAGAAGCTTGAAGAACTGCTTCAGTTGCGCCACTAAAAAAAGCGCTGCAGTAGTAGAGCTGCAGCTAATTTGAAGGCGCTCTAAAGTTATGAGTCCGAACTTAGGTAAGGCGACAATGCCGCGTAACAGTGAGTGCATTCCTGACGCTGCTGCCGAGTTCGGAATGTATTCTAATACATTCCGAACTCGGCAGCAAATCTATACAGAATGTATGGGGACCAGTGGTGCGGTCGCGGCATTGCAGCGACCGCAGTGCTGCTTGCGATCGAGTTCGGACTCATACCTTAACTGGCACTTGGCCAGATTTTTAATTACTGCTGCTTCTTTACAGTTCACAAAGGCTCACAAAGTACACCAAAAAGACAATACCCACAAGGGAGCTGATCGAACTGGTAAGAGAACAGCCATGCTTGTGGGACCGCAAGATACCAGAGTACAGGGACAAAATGGCTAAAGACATGGCTTGGTACCACATTTATAAGAACTTCGAACCGGATTTTGATACTTTTGATCAAGCTAAGAAGAATTTTGTTGGTGAGAATATTGTTGACTAGTAGACGTCACGTGGTTTCACCCGCGTAGCTCCCGTTCCCGTGGGAATAGGGGAATAAAATTTAGCCTATGTTCACCAGGGATAGTGTAGCTTCCCAACAGTAAAAGAATTATTAAAATCGGTTCAGTAGTTTCGGAGCCTATTCAATTCAAACAAACAAACAAACATACAAACAAACAAACAATCGAATCTTTCCTTTTTATTATATTAGTATACTCGTAGATTAGATAAGTACAATTAGTTAGTTATTGTTGAAGAAATACTTCTACATTTGCACGATACTACATATCTACTGGGTGTAACAAAATTACCTCTCCAAATTTCGTCACGTGACGTGGCATCAGTCAAGAAACATTACAAAAATGAAGAAAAAAAAATTTACATGAATACTTTAACCGTAAAGCCGATTTAAAGGTCCTATAAATTGTCATTTTCACCCTTTCTATCGCTATTGAGCGGCAGTAGAAAGCGACAACGACAGCCAGATGGGTGCTCTGTGTTTGTTTTGCCACGGCGACCATGTTACCTCGAATTGCCGCGGTAAAAAATGAATTCTGGATGTGCGACAAAAAAATTAAAAAAATTACCCCCCTTTTTTATTAAATATTTGTACATATTTGATTTCCGATGCCAAGTCATCTCATAAAATTTTGAGAGGTAATTTTGTTGAGGAAAGATTTGTTTTTTTGTTTGTTTGTAACGAATAGGCTCCGGAACTACTGGACCGATTTGAAAAATTCTTTCACTGTTGGGAATCTACACTCTTTGCGGTGAATATAGGCTATATTTTATTCCCGCATTCCCACGGGAACGGGAACTACGCGGGTGAAACCGTGTGACGTCCGCTAGTATCATATAATCCGTGATACTACTATACTACAACGATATGCATGGAATCGTAGGCATTTCGAAAGAATAAACATGCAAATTCATGCAATGGACGGTGGAGCAAACAAGTTCTGGAGTGGAGACCACGACTTAGTACACGTGGGTAGGACGACCTCCAGATGGACCGACGACCTGAAAAAGGTCGACTGTGTGTATTGTGGCGTAATTTCTCCAGCAGTGGACTGTCTTAGGCTGATTTGATTGATTGGTTGAAGCAATGTGCTGTGTGCATTTTTGACGTTACATAGTGCTATCGAAGAAGCGGAATTTAGAGCAAAAATATCGCTGGGGTACAAAATAGACTCACATGATCTGTCGATCGTGATCGTGGCCCCGGGCCTCAGTGTAAATGATCACTGCAAGTAAGCAACTGCCAATGTGACCGGTCCTTGGATGGGTGACCACCATGTGGCCAGTTTGTGACATTAATGTGCGAGCGTCGAGTCGAAACGTCCATCGCGTCGAGTCGAGAGAAAAGCCGTTTAGCCCCGGTCGCTGGCAGTAATAGTAAAGCCAAGTTGAAGGCTTTATATGCGGTTTGGATAATTTTGATAACACGCACTACGACACATCCCCACTACGTTGCACAAGTTCTAAAAGGGTGAAATTTGTGCGGATAATTAATGCCTCTGCCTACCCTTTCGGTAAAAAAGGCGTGATCATATTTTATTTACTACCGAGTATCATAGTAGTTCTATCCATTCTCGCTAGATGGCGCTAATATCAATACACCCAGTACAGTCAAGAGCAATAATATGTATACATTGTCAAGGCTCCTAAAATATGTAAACACCTTCGGCTCCAAAACGAAGTACTCAACGTGAAGAGCATAAAATTGTAACCACGAGTTCACACCATAAATATATATACACTATTGCTTCATTAACATGTATTCACGCGTTGATTCATAAGGTGTACTCATCTTATATTCCATTAAATTATATTTAACTTCTCCGCCAAAAACATGTATCTGAACGGTGCTGCATAAATATGTATCCACTTTTGATGAAAACCTCCAAATTAGATATATATGATTTAATATCTAAATAGAACCTTAGACAAAAAGAATACTGAACTGAAAAAATAATGTGTGCTCAAAATTGCATAGGTTTATATTGATATTTTGCTGACACCGACTCTCAAAAATATTTTTTAATAATTTGATGTTGTAAATCCCTACTAATATTATAAATGAGAAAGTACCTCTGTCTGTCTGTCTGTTACGCTTTCACACTTAAACGGGTGGAGTGATTGAGATGAAATTTGAAATAGGGATAGTTTGAGGCCCTGGGAAGGACATAGGCTACTTTTTAACCGACTGCGCAAAATGGTGGTTATGATTTTACGCGATAACGGCTTCTACGCGGTCGAAGCCGCGGGGAACAGCTAGTATTTGATAAATACAAAAATCGTCATATGTGTACCTATAATGTTTGAGGAGTTCCCTCAAGTCCTTATAAACTTTTTTTTCACAAGGAGTGCTCCGCTTATGGACTACCCACGCTGGCGAGGCATGGGCTCGTGTGAGGGGCGCCTGGGAATTCTCACTAAAACTCCTTGACACCGATCTGCCTCTGTGACGGTGTTCTGTGATCTGTCTAATGCACCAAAACACTGAAGTCCTCATAAAGCTACCCATCAGGACAATATTTTGAAAAAAAAAAATACCAATCTGGAAATATATCCTTTATTCCGGTTTATTCCGGTCTGTAAATGTCGGAGTTATAACGTCGGTAACAAACATTAAAAAAAAACCTCCTCTTTTTTTGGAGTCTGTTAAAACACATTCGGGTTTTCGATACCAAACAACCCGTGCAAAGGTTTCAGATCGATTAACTAAAACTAATATTTTAATACGGTACTTTAAAGAAAACAAACAAACAAACTTTGTCATTTTCATACACATAAATAAGTCCCACAAATTATAATAAATATTTTTTCTGAGAAAATAGATCGGTGATATTCGTATGGTTCGCGAAGGTGCCCGACCTACAGACATGAACTCTAGCATGCATTCGTTTCTCACAATTTTAAAGAATTTGTTTGTATACAGAGTTATGAAATTTTAGTTGTATACTTATTATTGGTGGAGTGTGTATATATATTTATGATGTGAACCCGTGGTTACAATTTTATGCTCTTCACGTTGAGCCCTTCGTTTTGGAGCCGAAGGTCTTTACATATTTTAGGAGCCTTGACAATGTTTACATATTATTGCTCGTGACTGTACAGACTCGTCTGCATAGATAATTATGCCTACTACAAACTAAAATAACGTTACTTGATATATCATAATAATCTATTTTGTAATATTATCCAACAGGTAACACTATCACAAATAAATGGCACAACGCACGTGATTCGTATGTCAAATCACGCAAAGTTGAATATCGAGGTAAACCGTACCTATACTCTGAATACCTTAGGTTCCTTGACGAAACAATTGGTACAAAAAAGCAACGTAAAGACTTATCTTATATAGAAGAAGTTGATGCCGATGAAATAGAAAATGATGATTCTCAAAGTTGGATGAAAGGAGAATTTGTAAATATTGATGAAAATGAAGTTATCGAAAATGTGGCTAAAAGAACGAGATTAGACTATGAAGCAAGTACCTCAGGAAATTCCAAAGAAACAACTAAAGACGAATGCGATGATAATATAGTTTCTGTCCTTGTTAATCTTATACAGAAAGAAGAAGACGAAGATAGAGCCTTCTTTAAGTCTATTACTCCTTCAGTAAAGACGTTATCTGAAAGATCCAAGTTCGAGTTCAGGATACAAGTGATGAAATTAATCAGTAGTCTTAAGAAAAAAGATAAAAGTGGAGTGAGAGTTAAAAGACAAAGATCTTCTACAGATGATGATAGTGATTAGTGTAGAATTGTCAATTATTTAGTTCAATAAACTATGTTTAATTAAGCACACACACACACACTTTAGTTTTTCACTCTTTAAAGTCCTGGAATCCTGTGCCACGATTTTTTGAACGTTACGTTTTTCGAATTATTTAAAAGTAAATAGTAATAAATAGCTCAAAATTGTACATCAAAAATTAAAATAGAAAAATATGACTGGAGTTCTTTTGCATTTTCTGAGAAAATTTACCATTGTGATGTATAAATATTTTTACATTATCAGAAAGAAGAGATTTTAAGTAACAAAAAGCCCACCAATTTTTAAAAAATATCTAATATTTTGACGGGTGATTTTTCGATTGAAAATTTCGATGCTTTTGCGATATTAAGTCAAAAAAAAGAGAAAAAATAAACATTTTCGATCAAAAAACTTACAGTGCATTAGGAACATAAAAAGAAAGGTTTCTGCAAAAAGGAGAACATTCACTCTCCATACATTTCTGGGCTAATTTTAAAAGTGCCGGCCAACAAAAATAAACTTAATATTCTAATAGAGTATAACAAAACAAACATTTTTTATTACTGGACCAAAGCCCTGATACAACTCTGAGAGATAATATTCAACATCAAAAGTTTGTTAAAAAAATCCTAATAATTGCAATATTCTGTCGTAATTGCAAGTCAGAATGCAAAAAAAGGTCTCAGTTACAGTGTATCCTCCAATTACAGGGCAGTATGTTGGCCTAGCCTAAGCCAGGGCCAGCTACATTGCGGCTGAGGAGCGCGAGCTCAAACTCCAGGCGGAAAAGAGCTCGCGCGGGCTGCATTTGAAGCCAAAGAGGAGGAGTGTCGGCGGCGGTAAGAGAGACGACTCTCCTGTCTCCGCAAATCCCCGACGCTGAACGAGGCGTCGACGTCGGCAGCTGCTCCGGTGCTCAGGTCCGAGCAGCTGTCGAATGCGGTTTAGTAGGCGGTGGAGGCGATCAACACGATCACCTTGAAATCCTCCCGCCCAAAGAACCAGCGCGTCCAGGGCCTGCGGAGAGCCACCGGTTCCATAATGGAGCACATGAGGGCGATGGCCTCCTCCACGTGTAATGATGAGGTTCTCCGCCTGAAGGGCGAACTCACGGCCGTGCGTGCCGAAATGGAAGAAATGAGGCGCCGGTTGAGCGCCGCTCCATCGAAGTCGCCGGGTTTGTCGCGCGAAGAGGTGCCATTTCTCATCGACGTGCGAAACGCCGGTATAGAGGATCAGCTGCCCCCGGCGCCTCGGCTGCGTCCTTCCCTTGCGGCAGACGCGCGAAATGCTGCCCGCATGACCGGTGCTCCAGAATCCGGCGATACATCTGTCGGCCCTTTAACGGGTCCTTTGTCGGCGCTTCTGCACCCACGCGCTCTAAGCGCTAGCTTTGTCTCCCGTCCCCTCCTTGTCTGTGTCGGAGATAATGGAACCGGTCGTGGCCGCTCTGTCGGCATCTTCTTTTTCTTCCCAAACTCAGGGGAAGAAGAAGAACAAGATTAAGAAGAGGAGCGCTGCGGCGCGTGAGGTCAAGGCAACGCGCAGAGAGCGCCAGGCTGCCTCAACCTCAGTACCGGCCCCCACGTCTCAGCCCTTACCCTAGGCGTGGAACAATGTCACTAAGCGGCCGAAGACGAAACCAAAGCCCGCCAGTACGCCCGCGAGGCCTGTCCGAATGAAGGGCGACCCGAATCTCCACGCGCCGTGAACTGCAGCAGTAGTTATCAAACTAAAGTGGAGGGGCGGGGCGTGACTTACTCACAAAAACTTGCCGAGGATGAGAGGTCAATCGACCTCAAAAACCTCGGCATCGACGGCCTACGTTTCCGCACGGCGCAGGCGGCCACCGGAGGACGTGTTTTTATCTCAAATAATGTAAGTATTTGTATGTAATTTAATCAATCAATTATTGAATTTTAATGACATATTGTATAATAATTTTTATATTTAATCTCAAATGTAATTTAATGTATTTAATTTAATTTATTGTGATATTTTATGATTATTGATCTCAAATGTAATTTAAAAAAATACTAATGTGCTTAATTTAAAAAATAAAATGAAAATAAAATGATTTTATTTATTTATTTATTTATTTGGAGATGGCGGGTGCAGAGAGAGGCGCCAAAGCGGACGTATTGGCGGCCAAGCTTCAAGAATCCTTCGGCGACGACCTGCGTGTCACCAGGTCGGAGAAGTGCGCGGAGTGACGCATCTCCGGTCTCGGCGACGCTGCAACGAAAGAGGTCGTGACGCGGGTGGTCGCGGAAGTTGGGGCTTGCTTCGCCACCAGTGTCACCGTTGGTGAGATTGTTCGCCAGGCAGGAAAGGAAGGCATGGTGTGGGTCAAGTGCCCGGTCCCGGCGGCCAAGCTCATCACTGATGACCACCCGCTTACAAACGTCTGGACCCGCGTCTGTGCGGTGTTGTTGGAGCCCAGGACGTGTTTCTGCTGCCAGGATGTTGGGCACATGGGGGCCAGGTGTGCTGCGGGAGTCGACCGAAGCACCCTGTGTTTCCATTGCCGGCCACAAAGCGGCCGGCTGCTACGCAAATCCGCACTGCCCCGTATGTGCGGCGGCGGGAGAGGCCGCTGCGCACCGCCTGTGCCCCAAAGCCTGCCTGGCGGCATCTAAAAAACGGAGTAAAGACCTTAAAACCTAATCAGATTACCATAACTGTAGCAATAGTAGTCATAATATGATAGTTTAGACAAAAACAAGGCTGTTTTACGTCTACGCTAGTCACACTTTAGACTAAATATTTGACCCTAAATAAAATCTCAAGGAATCGATTTAGAACTTTGGTGTAGTAATAAAAAATGCTTACAATGTTGTGTTCTATCAAAATCAAGCACTTTTTTTTCGTGGCCGGCTAAATAAAAATTAGCCCAATCTGAATGATCTCCTTTCATGACAAAACGAACATTTATGTAAAAGAAAAAAACAAAAACTCAAAAGGTTTTTTGAGTTTTTGACATACTTTTTGAGGTTATGTCACAAAAGTGTAAATCAAAAGTTGTTGATTTTTTTATTTCCTACAACTTTGCAATAAAACATTTTTCCATAGGACTTGTAGTTTTGTCTGAAATCGAGAAAACCACTTTTCCCCATTAAAACCCCCATTTTTTCCACTTCCCGACCTCAGATCGCCCGTAAATTATTTTTCCAGTTATTTTTGTCACATTCTCTTCCTTTTGCAATAGGTTTCATTCTACTACTATTTTTTTATATTTTAAAAGCTATCTGCACTGGTCTATAAAGTTCGTCAATAAATAGCTGAGCTGAGCTATTCATAACAATGGCTGCCTGTTACTTAAAAGTAGGTTTTGTAACAATACACTCAAAGGTTAATTTTTGAACACAGTTGTAAGATTTTTGTGAATTGTTTCTTGAAAACAAAACCGGCCAAGTGCGAGTTGGACCCGCCCATGAAGGATTCCGCAGCAGCAAGTAACATAATATAAAAGTTCTTGTAGTTCGTTGTAACTTTCATAGATGTTTTTTTTTAACACGTTCGCAGGGGTAATAGTAGTTTTCGATACAAGTGTGGGATTTCTGTTCTTACAACGAGTTACGACAGGTGTTGACCCGAGCCGAAGGCGAGGGTAGACAGTCGGAACGAGTTTAAATAACAGTCCCACACGTTGTATTGAACAACTATTTTTAATACAGTTGCGAAAAAATTAAGCAATTTTATAAAATAATAAAAACACAATAAACCTGAATATCCAAAATGGCGCCAACCGTAAAAGAATATATACCTTTCTAAGCAGAGACTATGGCAGTGCACTTCATACAGCCAACTTTTTTTATATTTATAAATTTAATTTGGCCGATACTTATATTAATTTATGCTTAAATTTTAATTAAAATTACTTTTAATCTGATATTGAAACAAGTTAGTATCTTTTTTAGGGTTCCGTACCCAAAGGGTAAAGAACGGGACCCTATTCATGAGACTTCGCTGTCCGTCTGTCTGTCTGTCTGTCTGTCTGTCTGTCTGTCCGTCACGAGGCTGTATCTCATGAACGGTGATAGCTAGAGAGTTGAAATTTTCACAGATTATGTGTTTTTGTTGCCGCTATAACAACAAATACTGAAAACAAAAACATAATAATATTTAAGGGGGGCTTCCATACAACAAACGTGTTTTTTAGCGATTTTGTCTTATATATTCGGTAATAAGGTATCCTTCTCGCTTTAAATACGTTAGTTAATTTGAACATTTCATCAAGATCATTCATTCCCTTTACACCATGCAAATTAAATGAATACTTTAGGAGGTATAGCACAATCAAATGTTGCTCAATGAAATTAATTTCGTGTCTCCATGATTGAACATTATACGGGTCACATACTAACTTATTTTTCGACTTTCATCGTAAATATTTTTTCTTTAAAAAGTGAACAACGCTTTCAGCAGATTACTTTAGTTAGGTGTAATATTTCAAAGATAGCTATTTCATAGGAAATAGTAAACAAATAGTCCATATTTTAGACTTTTCTCAAGTATAATTGGATTACTCTCAACGAGTCACCCTAAAACGGGTCACAGTGTGACTCGTTGAGAAAAAAACTCGCAAGGAGTAACAGTGTGACCCGTTGTTGACATTTTATTCTCATCTAGTACCACTGGGTCTTGTAGTGTGACTCGTTAGGAAAAAATCGTCGTATCGAGTAACAGTGCTACTCGATGCGAATTTTAATTCTCATCTAGCATCACGAGTGTTACTCGTTCGGAAAAACAAATCTCTACTAGTAACAGTGTGACTCGTTGTGGAATTTTTATTCTTATCTAGTAGTTAGTACATCATATACATAGTATATCATGTAAGTATAAGTATTATAATAAGTTAAATATGTATGCCGAATATACTGAAAATAAAAAAAAAATAACAAAAAAAGACACCAACTTCAAATAAAACTAAATACTGAAAAATAAAATTTACTTAGCACAAAGTCAGTATATTCAGATTTATCAGATATCATTAGAATTAATTACAGAATTTTTGCCGTAAATTTGATGATTTACCTCGATTTTCCCTAGATCCCAACATCAGATCCTGATACCCTGGATACGGGACCACCTCAGAAGTAGCCTCTTTCAAACAAAAAAAAAATATCGCGTAACATACATACAAAAAAAATAGCGTACGAATTGAGAACCTCCTCCTTTTTTGAACCTGATTAACAAATTTTCATGTCACTTTATTGACTGAATGACACAAGCTTTCTTCGTTGTTTCATAGTAAATCGTTTATCAATGTTTCTTTAAATAAAATAATAAAATCTTGTTCAGAATAGGTATTGTAATTTACATATTAAACACATTATACTTAGCAAACAATGAAAACTCTAATTTTTTTTTTTTGCTCAAATATTTATTTGGTTCAATCTGGTAATCGAATACGGGACCTCAGCAGGGTTCTGAGGTACCCAGTAAAGAGGAGTATGAGAGTGCACCTTTGCCGGCCTTGCATTGTACGGGATCGAAAAACCGAACAATCAATACCTATTCTTAATATCAATTTATTTTTTATAATTTTTGGGTAACTTCTCTAACAGACAAGTAAATTAATAACTTTTGGAGAAGTTACTAATAGAATCTTGTTAGTTAATTACAAAAATAATATATTACGAGTACTTACAAGTGTTACTTCAAGAGAATAAAAATTCCACAACGAGTCACACTGTTACTAGTAGAGATTTGTTTTTCCGAACGAGTAACACTCGTGATACTAGATGAGAATTAAAACTCGCATCGAGTAGCACTGTTACTCGATACGACGATTTTTTCCTAACGAGTCACACTACAAGACCCAGTGGTACTAGATGAGAATAAAATGTCAACAACGGGTCACACTGTTACTCCTTGCGAGTTTTTTTCTCAACGAGTCACACTGTGACTCGTTTTAGGGTACTCGATGAGAATAAAGGAACAATTATTTAGGTACAAACACACAATTTATGTTGTAGACGTAGATATCGTGTTTATAATGTCATCATTCAAATGTCATCAATATTCTGAAAAAGAAATTAAACATAGAGTTCACAAACTCTTTTTGAAATCTAAACAGTACCTACCGTAGAGGATCTATACAAGGATAGTTAACACTATAGAGCAACGCGAACTGTCTGCGCGTTGTATAACACTATAGGGCAACGCGAACTGTCTAAAGACGCGCGTTGTAAAACACTACAGAGCAACGCGAACTGTCTAAGGCGCGCGTTGCTCTGTGTTAATAGGTAATGAGGGCAACCAGTAGACGCTTGAAATCCTCACAGTATATCGAGCAATGTATTTTCATAAAAAAAGAATAAATAAAACAAAATGGACCTTTACTGGGACATCCTTTCGAGAGCTTACCCGGGGCTCCCAACCGTAGGCTGTTAGCTGTTACGTGGGGTTTTTAGTCGGTAGGAGTCCGGCATATCATCCATTAGAGGATTTTTCTAGAGATAAATAAAAAGAAAAAAAGGGGGGCTCCCATGCAACAAATAGGTACGACTTTTTGTTGTTTTATGGTACGGAACCCTCCGTGCGGGAGTCCGACTCGCACTTGGCCGGTTATTTAGAAATATATGTATGAATCACAGACATTATTTGGACAATTGGGAAAGAAAACGCACGAGTGCGGAAATGGTGAAGAAAAAAGCACGAGTGTGTAATAGCCCACATCCCGAACGCTATACGTCTCTGTAATACGCCACTTTTTGAGCAACTGTATTAAAAAGATTTTTCTAGGCGAAAATTGCGGTTTATGACGTATTAAAAAAAACTACCAACTCAATCTGGTTCAAACCAATTTTCGTTGGTAGATTTTATGGTAATGTACATCATATATTTTTTTACATTTATCGTTCTCTTGGTTTAGAAGTTAGAGGGGGGCGGGGGGGCACATTTTTTCACTTTGGAAGTGTCTCTTGCGCAAACTATTCACTTCAGAAAAAAATTATGTTAGAAACCTCAATAGTATTTTTGAAGACCTATCTATAGATAACCCACACGTATGCGTGATGCGGTTCACAGAATACATCTACTTACCAAGTTTCAACAGCATAGGCCTTATGGTTTCGGAGAAAAGTGGCTGTGACACACGGACGGACAGACAGACAGACATGAAGAATCTATACGGGTTCCGTATTTGCTATTTGGCTACGGAACCCTAAAAACTCACTATCTGTCACTTCACATCTTCCATTTTTAGAAAAGATTCTGGTATAGGTAGGTAAGTAGAATCCTGCCAACGAAAATAGAATATCTTGTTAATAAAAATAATTGAAATCCAAATACTGCAGGCAATTGGATATTAAGTCTGTCATTAATTCTTCACAATGGTCTCGAATCCATGATAAGATATTATTTTCTGAACATAACATCTATTGAAATCTTAGATCATCTAACCACAGGATGCGCCTTACTTAAGCATTGTTTTCTGCCATTGCACGTGACCATTTGGTCTTTTGGCTTTATGAAAAGCCTGTACATCAGTACATCATTTTATATGATTAAACTAGTACATTATATTGTAGTTGACTGTACAATAACAATTAACACACAACAGCCATTTCGCGTTTGTCGATTAATACATTTTTAAATGCAATGAAATTTTATATGTCTTTGTGTTTCCCCCTTCACTTGTATGAAAACTGGCAGAATATTTTTGTATGCGGTGGTTCGCAAAGGCTAGTCCCGTGTTATATGGTCTAAGATTGAAATAAATTAAATAGAAGTGTCTATTGGTCATGTTCAAATAACAGCTTTTTATAACCATTTTGTAAATTATACGTATAAAAAAGCCCCGTGCGGCGACACGAGGTCCCGTATTGCCGCGGGTAAAAGTACAAAATGTCACCACCCCAATACATCCCAAAGGTGTCATAAGAGACGAATAAGGGAACACTTTCGCAAAAAGATCCATTGCGTAGAGAAGGAAAACTCGAAATGAAACCCAATTGTCAGTAAAATGACAATCGTTAAGCCAAGTTGAAGGCCTTTCGAACGGCTTGAAAAAATTCAAATGCGGGTCGCGGCGACCTGCGCCTGTCCATTTCAACACGGCAATAGCTCACCACCTATTACGTGGGACATAAAACTATAAGGTGAAATGTGGGCGTATACTATGCCTCTGCCTATCCCTTCGGGGATAAAGACGTGACTATATGTATATATGTAAATGGAAGCGCTAACATCGAATGAATATATTTTATTGGTTTACCTGTCCATTTTGCGTTGTTTCCTTACCTTCTAATTAAATGAATTACAAACTCGCGCAGAAGAAGCCACGGGCATAAGCTACTAGATAGATAATGTAAGCTGAAAATGATAAGAAAAAATTGGGTTGTAATTTTGTACACATTGCCACAATCGCTATAGAAATTAAAAAATAAAAAAAAGCAAAAAAAAGTTAACTTAGAAGATGAGTGTCGATAAGGGTGAAATACCATCAAAAGTGAATCTGGACAGCATCCTTATTAATGAAGTTGGACAATTTGGAAAATACCAGCTAATTACAATACTGCTTGCTGCATTCCCTATCATATTTTCTTCATGGGCTATAGGCGAATACATCTTCACTACAGCCAGAATAAGACACAGGTAAGTTTAATGTTCTCAAGTCAATCTTTACTTAAAACATGAAAGAATTTTAATATTCATTAAATCATATTTTCTTATTAAAACTCCATTCAATGCTATTAAATATATTAACGTTGTTACATGTTGCATTCAATTATAGACGCAGCTTAAATGAAAGCACTTTTGTACATTACACATGACTAGCTGATGCCCGCAGCTTGACACGCGTAAATTTTTTTCCGGTTCTCGCTTCCCGTGGGAACTTATTCCCGAGATAAAAAGTAAAAGGCCTAAGTATGTGTTATTCCAGACCATAATCTATCCTTGTACCAAGTTTCAGCTAGATCCGTTCAGCCGTTAGAGCGTGAAAGAGTAACAAACATCCACACATCCACACTTACAAACTTTTTCCATTATAATATTAGTAAGATAATGCAAACTCAACGTGTGCAATATTCTGATGTGTATGACTTTGTGTATTATCAGTAAACAAAGATATTTTGCATAAGAGAAAAATGTTTTTTGGTCCAGATCCTGAGTTTGCGCCTTCCTGGATCTTAAATGCAATTCCTGGCACCAGTACATCATCATTTGAAAGTTGTGAACGTTATAATAACATTACCAACTCACCGATTCTTCCAATGCCTGGCTATTGCCCTGCTGATGTGTTTGATAGAAATCGTCGGCAAGATTGTAATGAATTTGTGTACGAAGACAAACTTAGCGTAGTTTATGATGTAAGTGCAAAGATAATTAATTTTAATCTTATTGTTATCAGTCATCATCCGTTACGTTTGGAAATTCTCATAAATGTCATGACGAGTTCCAATGAGAAGCACACGGTGTCTTAAAGCCTGCTTAAGACAGGGAATTTTGGGTAGTCCTTCCTAAGGATAACCAGGTCCAATTGTCTCAAGTGAATTCACCTCGCTCAGTTTATATATTTGTTTTCAAGTTTCTATGGTCTTCTACTTCCCTTTATCTAAATAGATATACCTGATGATGTTTTTATGCTACAGCGGATTATTTGAAGCAACGTTACAGCTGTCTTTTGGGCTAACTTTTCTATTTATACGTTCTAAGACAATTTTACTATTTACAATCTTTGTATTTTAATAGATTACTAATAATAATGAAAGACTTCCAAATACATATTCTTACACTTGCAATGGTATCGTATTAAGTGTATTAAGATTAAAATGTGCAATACAATTCTGATAAGCTGATAGTATGGAATTAATCACATTGTATAAATCCTAATCCCCTGTAACGATGTCGGTGTGTGTATTTGCTACTATTACATTAAGAAAGAAAGAAAGAAAGAAAAATAATTTAATCTTGTCATCAGAATAGACACATAAATTACTATCTAAACTATTCTAATTTTGAAAACACAATCAAACAAGTTGCACCAAAGACCCATTATAAAACCTTAACATTACAAAATTAAGAATAAATACAAACTAAAACATCAGAGCAAAAAAAAGTGAACAAAATAAAAATAATAATGATAACAATTGATAAAATAAAAATAAAGAAACCTACAATGATAGTCTGCGTCGGAGAATTTAAATCGACTCTACTCATTTTTGTGCCTATTCTGCGCAAAATTCGGCCCTCTCTCAGCTTATGCTGTCAATTCGCATCGACAGCGCTGGTATTCTGAGAGTGCCGAGAGCCGAGATGGCGCCACTACCCCGAAGAAACAAATAGAAAAACAAAATTAACTAAATGTGGTGCATTATGGAAAATGAGAATAAACAATCATAAACACCCCAACACCCGTAATATATATCTATGTATGTATCCACGCTAATCTACTACTATATTTTATACTATACTATAGCCAATCCCTAATCTAAATAATAATATATACTCAGATAAAATAAAAGCAGCCTGGCAGAGGTCGCCTTTAGCAATAAGGCTACCCATTGCACTGCCACTCTTAAATAATCATGCCATCTTAATTATTGATCTGGCGTACAATAAAGTGACATAAAAAAAAAATACATACAGACGAATTGAGAACCTCCTCCTTTTTTGAAGTCAGTTAAAAAGCAAAAAATACCATAGAAATAAAACAAAAATAATCGCAATAAACAAACAAGGAGCAAGCACACAATATCTTAAGTGTAGTAAGTAACCATTATGACATTTACGGCCGGCAACACCGCATCGGTGCAGTCAGGCTCGGAGATCTTGTAACCAAGCCAAAACTAAAACATAATAAAATAAAAACTGACCGCACTATTACAGTCGGGCCGTCCGAAACATATTTTAACTGTGTCCCCCCCCACGTGTCACTTTTCCCCGCCATGACGTCGTAGCCACACACGCAAGTAAAAAGTAAAATATTATGTATGAGTAAACCACCAAGAAAACAACATTTTAGTGAGAAATAGAAAAAATGGTTATGTAATGAGTGTTTTGTGATAAAATTTCTATACAAGGAGTACTTCCTCACCACAAATCCAGGTAAGTTTAAATGATAAAAGAACAGAAATGAAATTATGTGTTTGATATACTTGCATAACTCACTCATATTACTTTATGTCACCTCCCGTAAACAGTAAACGAAATCCTTTATATAAGTACATAGATTATTTTTAAACCCACTACCACCATAAATGTGTGTTCGGACATTACTAGATACTTTATTTAGTACCTACCTATCTTATCTCCATATTCGTATTGATCTAGTAATATTGGCACAATCCATAGTAATTCCTTCGGTATCTCTTATGTATGTACAACATATTGTGTAGAGTATTTTAATCACAAGGATGAGTAGTTATGGCAGTAACCTAGATCCTATGATGGAATTAATTAATAATATTACCTTTTATTTTAGTAGATTATTATTTAGGTTTGAGTAAATCTGACTGAGTGACTCGTCAATGTACAAATGAATCCACTGAATTTAGAATGATAAAATTTGGTGAGTAGGTTCATAGAAATTTATTATATTACTCAAGGACTATAAAGTACGTGAAGAATTTTATAAGAGCGTCACAAGTACCTATTTGTTCGATATCACTGAATCTACGAGTACCTATAATAACGAGAATTGGTTTTCAGTTCAATCTGGGTTGTCAGGAATGGCGCCGTACACAGATCGGCTCATTTCGTACATTAGGCACATTCTTTGTGATGCCGATAACTGGATATATCTCGGACCGATGGGGACGTCGAGTTGCCTTGACTATCAATGCTTTCAATACTGCATGGATTGGCTTAGTCAGATCTTTTGTTAACTCTTATGAGTGGTTTCTTTTGTTAGAGGTGCTTGAAGCCTCTCTTGGTGGTGGAGCTTACACTTCAAGTTATATTTTAGGTAAGTACGTTGCTTTTTATTATTGGTATTGAATGATGAGCTTTCTTGTTGTGTTTTCCCTTTCATACGATGTCAGAACAGTTAATTACAAATGCTTGTTTTTATATTAGTCTTTCGCAATTCCGTATTGTTTTTATATTTTCATTGAATATTGGCGATGAAGTGATTATCTAAATTAATTAATTATTAACTCCATCGCCATCTTCCACCTCCTACGGACTCATGTCACACCTGCCATAGATGCGGCACGCTCAAATAGTACTCTACAGTCACAAGCGCCGTTGCAGGTGACCATGATTCCACAAGCGCTGCAACAACAAACATCTACTAAGATGTTGTGGCCAATGAGGAGTGATTATCATAATATTGACGATGTTATATCGCAAGTGACTTTAATAAGTATTTATTAGTGTCCGACCGAAACTGGTTTTCCAGCCGAAACCGAAACCGAAACCGAACTTTCGGCCCCAGGGTCAGTTTCGGCCGAAACCGAAACCGAAACCGAAACTCACGTGTTCATATTGAAAAAAAAAACCAGCCAAGTGCGAGTCGGATTCCCGCACAGAGGGTTCCGTAACAAAAAATTCGTTTGTGTGTTTGTACCTACTAAAATCAGAAAAATGCTTTTTTTCTGATTTTAGTAGGTATTTTTGTTATAGCGGCAACAGAACAGGGTGAGGTGGTGGTGGCAGTGTCTCTTCGCCAACGCTTTCTACACCTTGCCTTGGAATGCCTCCATGCCTCTGTCGAATTGTCGGGGTCTATCTTTCCGCGAGGGCCATAACTTACCCGAGCTGGCTAGGGCAGGATCGGCGAGATGTGTCGTTCGGTGTTCCATAGGGATCGGTCCTAGGACCGCTTCTGTGGAACATCGGTTACGATTGGGTGCTGCGTGGTCCGTTGCTCAGAGGTATCGGCGTAACGTGTTAAGTGCGTAACTTGTTACGACGACACCCTAATTACAGCGCGAGGAGCAACGCACTGAGACGCAGCCCTAAAGGCCACCTGCGCAGTCTGCGGCGACGCCCCATACTATCAGCCTTCATGAGCGGGGGCCTGAGGGCGGTGATGGGGCAGCTCACCGTCCTTACAGAAGCAAGTCTTAGACGAAAGCATGGCGTGAGAGATTCATGCACGCCCCTCTCAAGAAGCGGGATAACAACTGAACAACCCACCAAAGACGCGGCCGCAGTATGCATCATTCCAAGGACATACTCGGGGCTCCCAACCATAGGCTGTTAGGTAGGATACGCGTAGTTTTTAGTCGGTAGGACTACTGTACTGGCACGGTTCCAGCTATACAACCTCGTGACTAATAGACATACGGACGGCTAAGCTTCATGTCTCGTTTATAGGGTCCCGCTTAAACCTCTCCGCGCGAGAGTTCAACTCGCACTTGGTCGGTTATTTTTTCAATAAGTGCAGCAAGTACCATCATGTGCCATCAATCAACAGTATAAATCTTCTCAAATGTTCATTTTAGAAATATCTCCACCTAAAGATGATTTTCTTTCTTTTACGTGTGGAATAATTAGATACTAATGATGCTATTGAGAACTCCTACCGACTAAAACCACACGGTGCCCTGCTACTAACTCTTGACTGGTTTTGGCTACATTCTGGAAGTCTATGAATAAAGCAATAAGTTGTGTTAGGGTGATGGATATTATGGTACCAATAGATGTAACTTTAGGTATATAATGAGTAAAATGTGATATGAGTGATTACATAATCGCACACAACACAACAAACTTCCGTGCAGTTTGGCGAATATATTTAGATACGTATACCTATGTAGTAATATTGTTTGGTTAATAATAAAAAAGAATAACTAAAACTGAACAACAGTGAGTCGGACTAGCGTACGTAGAGTTCCGTATAAGAAAAGTGGCAAAAAAAAACTTATGTTGTATGGGAGGCCCCCTTTAAATTTGTTGCTGTAGGTACTTAGCGGCAACAGAAATACATCATCTGTAAAAATTTTAATGGTCTAACTATCACGGTGCACGAGTTACAGCCTGCTGACAGACAGACAGACGTCTAACGAAGTCAACGAAACCGACAACAGGATCACCTTTTTAGGATTCCGTAAAAATAGTATTATTATAACTATTGATTGGTAATCCTTTGTAAATCTTCGGTTAGTAACATATTAACTGGTTGGGCTGATCTCAAACACGTCACAAGCAGAGCCAGGCCCTCAAAATTCATGAACACGTGAGTTTCGGCCCGGCCGAAAGTTTGGGCCCATTTTGGCCGAAACCGAAACTGTGGCCGAAACTCGATTTTTTGGCCGAAACTGGCCGAAACCGAAACCGAAACCGAAACTTCGGTCGGTCACTAGTATTTATACACAAATTCAGTAAGTAAGCATGGCTTTTATATCATAAAAGAATTTCTAATTTGTTTTAGTAACGGAGCTGGTCGGTCCCAAATATCGCGTACTTGCAGGTGCATTATGTTCCCCCCTTTTTGCAATCGGTGAAGTAATTAAGGGATTCATCGCCTGGGGAGTACCATCTTGGCGACCTCTCGCCCAGGTTCTCTATGGACCGCAAATTCTGGTTGTAAAATACTTTTGGATCCTCACAGAATTTGTCAGGTGGCTTATGAGTAAGGGACGTTACGAAGAGTCCGAAAAAATTCTCAAAAAAGTTGCCAAAATGAACAAAAAGAATGTCTCAGAAAAGAGTCTTGAAGCATTACGTGCAACAGCTGAAGCGGAGAAAAATACTCCAAAGACAAAAGAAGCTTGGTTGGTAGTTCTCGTATTCAGGTCTCGTATCATTTTATCTCGATGTTTGGTGACTCCTATTTTATGGATAACAACCACGCTGATATATTATGGAATGGCAATAAATTCAATAAACATGGTTGGCAATAGATATTTGAACTACGTAGCCGTTGCAGCCATAGAGATTCCTGGATATTGGACAGCGATCCTTTTGTTGGATAGAATCGGTCGAAAGCCAGTCCTCATCGGCGCGTACTGGTTATGTGCAGTCTGCCAGTTTTTGTTCGCTTTCTTACACACTGGTAATTTATTTTAAATATTATTGACTTTACCTTATAAATTAGTAGCAGTTTTGATTGAGTGAGCGTCCATACAATATTTCAAGATAGTTCATTTTACTTTTGAAAGGTAGTTTTCTAGTAATATCTTGTAACAAATTCATTTGAAACTTGGTGTGCATCGCACGAACTATTAAATCTTTTTTTGTCATTGATGATTTACGATTGCGGGGAAAAAAAGAAACGGGGAAAATGTGAAGTTATTAACATAATATAATTAAGTTCTTTTTGAGTTGACGTAGAAAATTGTTTGTAAAGCCATATTTAAAGTATTTTCGCAGCCAATTTAAATACAGACTATAGTTTGATATTCTGCAGAAATTATCATGATATCTTACACTCATTTTTCCAGATAATAATGGTCTCCGCTTAACATTATATTTGTTAGGCAAGTACTGTATAGCAATAGTGACGACGACATCAGTGTACGTGTACACAACAGAGTTGTACCCCCTAAAGTACAGACATAACCTGTTCGCCTTTTCTTCTATGATTGGTAGACTGGGATCTATCGTTGCACCTCTCACTCCTGCTTTAGTGAGTACCCTTTTCCGTTATATCAAGTATGAAATGTAATGGAAAGTAAGATAGATAGCTTCAATGTAGTTTAAAAAAATTGCTATTGATTTAAGTTAGTAATTAAGGTTTTTGAAGACTTGGGAAACTAGTCCCCGTTCCCAACCGACCACCTGCGTGGAATAAATGTCATGGACAGTAAACTTTAACCTGCTGAATGAAGTATTGGATCAGTTTAGTTGGATTTCTGTGTTTTTTGTATTTTGAAAGGAACCGTGGAAGAATTAGTTACACAATTGAAATCAGTTGATGAAACTACGATGAGGTGCTATGGGTATGGTACATGGGCACCTCTGCACCGAAGTCCATATTCAGCTTGCCAGTAGTTGGGAATTAGGGTTTCTGGATCAGAGGAGATCCATAAACCGCTAATTCCCAACCATTCAACTATTCAATCTAGTATTCTAATAATGATCCATCATGATAGACTTTCTGGATCCCTTAACACCCAATCCCATCTATTCAGTCAGTATGTAAGTAGTGTATTATTTTGTGCCATTCCTTTATAACTTACAGGTTTTCAGTAACCAGTTTGGTTCGACTACTTGTAGTTATAAATATTTATGTTATAAATTCATCTTTTCATTACGAGTCGATCAGTATTGCATAGCAAACATGAAATTCGTTAAACAAACACAATCGTTGCAGGTCAATACAATCTGTGACGATTTAACAAAAAATAAGTTACGCCATGGAGAATTATTACCGAATACAGTACGCTGCATCATATGCGGACCATCAAATTGTGGAAAAACCAACTTATTAATTGGTCTTCTATTGCACGAAAATGGATTGACATTTCAGAATGTTTATGTATATTCTAAAACGCTACTTCAACCAAAGTACATCTTTTTAGAAAAGGTTTTACGACGAGTACCAGGTATCACTCTCCAGACATACCAAGCAAATGATGACGTTTTAAAGGTTGCAGATGCAAAACCTAATTCTGTGATTATTTTTGATGATGTAGCATGTGAAAATCAAAGTAATATGCGTGATTATTTTGCCATGGGAAGACATAAATTAATTGACAGTTTTTATTTAAATCAAACTTACACCAAAATACCTAAACAACTTGTAAGAGATAATGCTAACTTAATTGTGCTTTTTAAGCAAGATGAAGTTAATTTGAAACATGTTTACGAAGAACATGTTAACACCGATATGACATGGTTGAAATTTCGAGAAATGTGTTCCCTAATATGGAAAGAGCCTTTTGATTATGTGGTAATTAATAAAGATTGTTCTAGAAACAACGGTTGCTATAGAAAAACGTTTGACACTTTTGTATTATTAGATGATATTTGAATATTTAAGTAGACTGCAGTCACTTTATTGTTATTCTGTAATTGGTTCTTATTCGATTACCACATATTTTACATAATGGATAAATCATTGAAAAAACAAATTGTTGATGCGACAGAAGCTGTCAAGAAAAAAATACGTAAAATGAAGGATTTTGAAGATAGTAATAAGTATGCTCTTGATACAGTTTTTAAGCCTGTTACAGAATCTCTCAATTTAATAGCCAACACTAATAACCACTTAGCTCTAACAAAAAAGGAGGAAAAAGTAGAACCCCAAGTACCACAAGACCAAGATATGAAAGAAACAGATGATAGCAGTATTGCTAGTAATGAATCGGAACCCTCATCGGACTCTTCATTTCAGTCATTAGTCGGTACTAATCCAGATACATCATCTTGGTCGTTATCTTCACAAGTACTATCAGATGTACCATTTGGTATAAGAAATGAACGTGGAAAGTTAATGTTGGGTTCCTCTAACATAACTATTGGGGATAAAGTTATTACTGTAGCCGGACGCAAGTACGAAAGTACACCTGGGTTGCGAGAGTTACTGTTAAAAAAAGACATTGATCTGAGCTTGGTTAATGAGCATGACAAGCAAAATTATAAGGCAATGTTACTTGTAACGAATGCACATCGTCGTGATTTCGATTCAAAAAAACCAATTAAAAGTAATAAAGGACAAAAATATTTGCAAGTTATTAAACCACTTTTCGATCAAGAAAGTAGAAGTCCAAGTTGTAGACAGAAAGTAGGAAAAGGATTACCTTTAACAAAAATGTGGAAAAAAAACACAGATTTTGTATATTGGGATGATCCCAATGAATTGGTTGATAGATTAAAGTTATTAATTGCTTCTCGAGATGCTGGTAACACAGGACTAGATAATGAAATAATATCTATCATTGAAGAACTACGTGAAAGCAAAATTATTAAATAAATAAATCAACTAATATTATATGTGTGACATTTTACTATATACCGTTCAACATAACACACCTTTAATATGAATGTAGACAAATTTGGACATTATATTCATAAGCGAATGCGTATATCGGAAATACTTGATTTTAATGATAACGCATTAATAAAATCTGATTATGGAGATTATGACTTGAAGACATCGAGGCTAAAAGGTGTCAAACCTCCACAAGACGCAGACGATGCAGTAAATAAAGCATATGTAGATGAATTGAAAGGTGTACTAATCAATGACTTACGAAAATTGCAAAGTTCTATTCCAAATAGTGTTCAAAACCACATAGAGAAAGCTTTAAAAACAATAATGTCTGAGATAGAGACTCATTTGGAAAGCAAATTTTACACAAGGAAAGCAGTTGATAGACTAGTTCAAGACGCAATTCAATCTATATTAAAAGATCGAAAAACATAGACCTTAAATTTTGTTAAAATGACAAAACAACAAATCGTCAATGAAATACATAAAGCAGCACGAAAAAATTTTCCTCGACGATCTGTAATTTTAAAAGGTATTGATGATTTGTGGCAAGCAGATTTAGCTGATATGCAAAACCTAAAAACCTTTAATAAGGGATATAACTATATTTTAATAGTTATTGACTGCTTCTCAAAGTACGTTTGGGTGGAACCATTAAAAACTAAATCCAAACATGATGTCTCTCATGCATTTGAAAAATTACTTTCTACTAATCACAGGATACCAACTCATCTGCAAACTGATATGGGTACTGAGTTCTATAATTCTACATTTCAAAAGCTTTTACAGAACTATAATATTAATCACTACTCTACATTTTCAACCAAAAAGGCTTCAATTGTAGAACGAGTTATTAAAACGATTAAAAATAAATTGTACAAATACTTTAGCTTGAACGGACACTATAAGTGGATAGATGGTGGCTTGAACGATGTTGTGAAGACATATAACAACACAAAACCTCGTACTATTAAATTTGCACCTGCTAATGTCAATAAGTTTAATGAAACTGACATTAAAAATAATATTACGAATTTCATGAAGGCAACCCAAAAATCTCGTCCAAAGTTTATAATTGGTGACAAAGTTCGAATTAGTAAGTACAAACATATATTTGAGAAAGGATACACTCCTAACTGGTCAACAGAATTATTTACTATAAAAAAGATAAATAACACTGTACCAATAACGTATCGCATTGAAGATAATCAGAAACAAGTCATATTGGGAACTTTTTACGAACAAGAGCTTCAAAAGTCGTCCTGCCCTGGTGTCTATTTGATAGAAAAAGTATTAAAAAAGAAAGGAAACAAACTGTTTGTAAAATGGTTGGGTTTAAATAACACAGAGAACAGTTGGATTGATAAGACTGCAATAGTAGAATAAGTTAATTATATAAGTGGTATATAATTTAAAAGTATATTCATTATTCTTTGGACGATGCAAGGTGGTGGACTAATAAACAGTATCATTAATCATTTACCATTCGAACTACACATACCCGGTTATAACTATTGTGGACCAGGAACAAAGCTTTCAAAACGATTACTACGTGGTGATAAAGGTGTAAACAAGTTAGACGAAGCTTGTATGCATCACGATATTGCATACGCAAACTACACAGACCTACCTAACCGTCACAAAGCCGACTTACGTCTTATAGATATGGCTAAACAAAGACTTAAAGCAAAAGATGCTCGAACAGGGGAAAAGATTAGTTCGTGGATAGTAAACAAAGTTATGAAAGCTAAATTGAAGTCTGGTGCTGGTGTTAAGACTTAATAACTTTGTTAGAAAAATAAAAAGAAAAATCAAAAAACTCTCACCTAAAGATAATAAGTCATTAATAAATATAGCTTATATGGTTGCCAGAAAATTAGTTCCATGCATTCCAAAAGTTCGAGTACCTCGAATGATACCTATACCAAAAACTGGAGGCATTCTACCTTTAATCCCAATTTTTGCTGGTTTATCTGCTTTAGGAGCATTAGCTGGTGGTGCAGCTGGTATTGCAAAAACTGTGAATGATTATAAACACGGTCAGAAAAAAATACAAGAAACTGAACGTCATAATAAAACTATGGAGGCTATAGCAATAGGTAAAGGTCTATACATTAAACCACATAAGCAAGGTCAGGGATTGTTTATAAATCCATCAAAAAACTAATTGATCAGCTACCTAATCGCGCTTTAACTAATATCGATATTCAGAAGTATGGCTATTGTATTCCCTACTTTCGAGGAGTTTATATGAAGGATCAATTACCAAAAATACCTAAACGAATTGAATGTGCTATAGTTAACCTAGATAATTCGAGAAATGATGGAACGCATTGGGTAGCTTATGTTAAAATAAACAATTATTGTGAATATTTTGATAGCTTTGGTGATTTAAAACCGCCAAGAGAATTAATGCTATATTTTAAGAACTGTGATGTTCATTATAACTATAATAGATATCAACAATTCAACACAATAGTTTGTGGACATATGTGTTTAAGTTATTTGCAAACTTTTTGGAATAAATACTATAAATTTTATATCACTCTTTCATTTCCATCATTTGGAAGATGTCACTCACCTTATCGATAACTGGAAACTCATCAGTATTATCTACCTATTATCCAAACACGTTGCCATTAGTTGGGGAGTATGAATGTGCATTATTACATTTCTCTACATATAATTCTATTCCAAATTTTGATAATACAAACAATAAATTATACTATGGTTCTAAAAATGTTCTTGAGATACCTGAAGGAACTTATGAATTGCAAGATATTGGTGACTATTTAAAAACTGAGATAAAAGATGCATCCATAAAACTCCATTGTAATAACAACACCTTAAAAACTATGTTATTTTGTACATCAACTATAGATTTTACTAAAGAAGGTACATTCGGAAGTTTATTGGGATTTAAAAAACAGATCTTAGAAGCAAATAAATATCATGTATCAGAGTTTCCAGTTAACATTTTGCCTACGACTGTCATAAGGATTGAATGTGACATAGTTAGCGGTTCTTATATAAACGGTCAATCCAGTCACATCTTGCACGAATTTGCACTTAATGTTCCACCTGGATACAGGATTATAGAAATTCCTAAAAACGCAATCTACTTTCCAATAAACCAAACCAATATAAGCTGCATACAGATACGGCTGTTAGATATAAATAATAACTTAATAAATTTGCGAGGTGAAGAAGTGCAGTTGTATCTACATATCAGAAGAAAACAATGATAGATTATAATAAATATGTGGTTCGTCCAACTAAAAATAACAGTCCTACTCAAACTATCAAACCAATAAGAGGTCGCTCCAAAAAGGTCATAAAATTGAATAACAATAATAAAGCATTTCTTAAAGCGATTGGTTTGTTAAAATGAATATACTAGATGTTTTATCCGCTCCTGCATACAACAACTCTGTGGAAGGAATTGAATTTCACTCTTACAAGCCTTACGTAACAAGTTTCAATAGAAGCGATGAAATCAGGATACCTATTAATCAACAAGACTTGTATATATTACCATCAGCAAGCACTTTGTTTTTGGAAGGAACTGTTGTTGTAAACAAGGGTGGAAATTCGAAAGAGAGAGTCAGTAGCGTTCATTTCACAAACAATAGTTTACTTTACTTGTTTCAAGATATAAGGTATGAGATAAATGGAGTGGAAATAGATAAAATAAAAAACGCTGGTATAACTACCACAATGAAATCATTAATATCAATGAATGAAAACGAGGCTAAAGTATCTAATGCTTGGGGTTGGAATATCGATGGCATAAATAGTACAAATGGGGGTAACTTTTCTGTTTCTATACCCCTCTGTAACATTCTTGGTTTTGCAGAAGATTTCAAGAAAGTAGTGATAAACAGCAAACATGAATTAATATTGTTGCGAAGTAATACTAATCTGAACGCCCTAAAACTTAACGATGGTGAAACGGTAGAAGATATTATTATAAATAAAATAATATGGCGTGTACCACATGTCAAAGTATCCGATAAAAAATAAATAAATATGTTAAAACTGTTAGAAAAAGATCGAGCACTCCAGATGATATTCAGGAATTGGGATTTATATGAATATCCAGCTCTACCAAAAACTACTAAACATACTTGGTCCATAAAAACATCATCGCAAATAGAGAAACCAAGATTTGTTATTATTGGTCTGCAAACAAATAGAAAAAATAATTCAAAATTGGATATGTCTCAGTTTGATCACTGTAACGTTCGTGATGTTAGAGTGTACCTAAATTCAACCTACTTCCCTTACGAAAATTTAAATTCAAGTTTCTCAAATAACAGACCAGATTCCAACACTCGTATTACGGAGGTCGTCGCGGTGAACCGTTATTAAGTGAGAAACAATTTAAAAATATTGCTCCGTTATTTGTGGTAGATTGTTCTAGACAACCAGATAATCTTAAGTCAGGACCTGTTGTCGATGTCAGAGTGGAAATTGAAAGTGACATTGATATACCAGATCAAACTTCAGCATATTGTCTTATATTGAACGACTGTATAATCGAGTATAAACCGTTAAGTAGCACCGTGAGAAAGATATCATGAACAAAAATACTATTATAGTAGATGTTCAAGGTTTTAAAGATCTTTATAATAACTTCATAGTCAAGGAATTAGCTATAGCTACGTTGGAATATACTCATATATTCTTAATAAAACCTCCTTATCCGTTCTCCTCGCTGACTGATGAAGAAAAAAGACGCATTTGGTGGATTGAAAGGAAAAGAGGTTACCGCTGGAGCGAAGGATATACAGGGTGAATTTTTGAAAAGGGCTTGGATGGCCAAATCCGAAACTATAAGGAATAGCTAAAAATGCTCAAAGGAGTCACGAGCCCGATTCTGATAAAACTTAAAACGTCATCATTAAATTTTTGAAAAACCAATAATCCTAGGTGGGAATCGAACCTATTGATTTTGAAAAAAAAACACACCTTTTATATTACACCATATGATAGTGTCGCTGATAAGGATCAAATTCTGAGAAGTAATGATATACGGCAAATTTAAGGAAAGTTTAGAATTTTGATGGAATTCATATTTCTTGTACCTAAATTTTGTATCATAATTTATTTCGTTCGAAATTCCAGAATAGTTCGTAACTATTCCGTGTTTTAAATCATGCTCAGAATGATTCTTTGGAGAATATTCTAAACGAAATCAATAATATTGAATGCAGTACGATCTTCGAGGTCTCGAATCCAGCTATGTATTGATAACAATGGTCTACATTTTGAACAATTCATCAGTTAACGTAAGAAAAATACGAAAGATGAGCAGTTTCCCTTAGTTTGCCGTATATAATTACTTCCCAGAATATGATCCTTAATAGTAACACTATCGAATGGTGTAATAATATAGGGTGTGTATTTTTTTCAAAATCAATGGGTTCGATTCCCAGCTAGGATTATTGGTTTTTTCAAAAATCTAATGATGAGGTTTTAAGTTTCATCTAAATCGGGCTCGTGACTCCTTTGAGCATTTTTAGCTATTCCTTATAGTTTCGGATTTGGCCATTCAATCCCTTTTGAAAAATTCACCCTGTATTGATTACAGAGAATTTTCTAAAATAATCAAACCCTATTTGAAGGAAAAAAAGGTTCTTGTTAAAGGTAGTGAGAAAATAAAGTGGGTTCAAGAGCTATGTGGTCATAATAATGTTTCTGACATATGCGAAAATAAAAGTGTTCCTAATTTAGAAACTCTTAGTGATCTTTACTGTAAAGATCTATCTTTGTATAATTGTTTTGCTCATAAGAACTATTGCGCTTTAAGGAATGTACTGTGTATTAAGCGATGGTGTTTAAAAAATAACTTTTGTATTTCATAATTTTAATTAACTTAATAAATGTTTTATTTCTATAGTGTGTTTGTTTTTCATACTATTTCCTACCCAAGGTGAAATTAAAATGAAAAATAAAAAAACAAATATTAAACATAATACCATTTATTAAATGTCTAATATACATAAATCATTGCGTATCCATATAAATTTACACAATCATATGCCATCACAGTGACCCCAAGAGAATGTATCTATTGATTTGGTCGAACTAGTCGTTTATCATCTAATCTATTTAACATTACTTTATTAACTTCCTGCAAATAAATTACATGTTTGTTTGATTTAATCATTTGCATTTTACATTTTAAAGTAATGTTCTGAAATAAAACTCTCTTATAGTCAGTCATTCTCAAATTCTTAGTAATGGGCTTTGATACACCTTTAGCTTTATTAATGCATGCTTTTATTGACTCAATACAATAAATTTTTACTCTCAAGCCAACAAACTCATTGATTACATCACCACCCAACTCATCTTTAAATAAGCCAGGAATCTTATCATGTAACTTAGGTACATGAAAAATAAAAAAACAATGATTGAACATAATACCATTTATTAAATGTCTAATATACATAAATCATTGCGTATCCATATAAATTTACACAATCATATGCCATCACAGTGACCCCAAGAGAATGTATCTATTTGATTTGGTCGAACTAGTCGTTTATCATCTAATCTATTTAACATTACTTTATTAACTTCCTGCGAATAAATTACATGTTTGTTTGATTTAATCATTTGCATTTTACATTTTAAAGTAATGTTCTGAAATAAAACTCTCTTATAGTCAGTCATTCTCAAATTCTTAGTAATGGGCTTTGATACACCTTTAGCTTTATTAATGCATGCTTTTATTGACTCAATACAATAAAGTTTTGCTCTCAAGCCAACAAACTCAGTGATTACATCACCACCCAACTCATCTTTAAATAAGCCAGGAATCTTATCATGTAACTTAGGTATACAATAAGGATTATTAATGTCAAAGTTACTGGTATCAAATTGTATTATATTATCTTTCATATCTTTATAAAAATCGTGCGTATGTATTAAGTACAATAGACTATCAGTGTCTGTATAGCACAATTTGGCTTTTTTACCATACTTGTTTTTAATAAAATCGTAATGGAAATTATATACATGTTGTTTAGCATATTCGAGTACAGTAAACCCAATATAAATCGGTCTATCTAAAATAAGCTTTTCGGGATTCATTTGAACTGCAAGAAAATCATCACTGAACACACAAACGCTTTTTAAATTTGGTTTTGCTATCAGTTTTTCTGCACCTACTTTTTTATTTGTCCTATGATCATCATCATTCCAGCTATTCACCAATTTTACGTCAAGCTGTTTTCGTTTATTTTCGATTGTTTTACCAAATATCGAATTGTTCAAAAGCTTGAAGAAGTCTCTTTCAAACGATGTGGTAGCTGTTTGTCGCAATTGAGTATTTAAGTCTATATAGTCCTTCAAAAAGTTTTCTTGTTTAAATTTAAGTATACGATGAATTTTTCTTAAAATAAGTCCATTTTTTAGACATTCTTTTAAATACACATAATGTGTAATATAGTTGTATTTGTCTTATAAATTTGCAATGAGCTTCTCTGTCTTTCCTCCTATGGGTATGAATTTTTCTGGAGCGAAAGGCAAATCGTTGTGTAATTTATGTAAATAATTAGGGTACGCGACATCAACTTCTAAAATGTTACCATATTCAGCATCATCAGGGATATTAGATAAGCAAAAATTATTTAGTTCAGAAGTTGACATAAATTCAAAATCTGATATTGGTAATTTTTTCATCATAGCATATCCATAAAGATTATTACAGTCGAGATATATCAAATATGTCGATGGTTTAGAATCATCGAAATTAGGTGTGTAAATATTATTTGCTTGAGCATACCGATGAGAGCACTGTGCTAATCCACCGCGTATTCCTTTTTCAATCATGTTATACATTTCTAGATCATGAATTAACTCTAACAGTGGGCGCACACCAGGCGACAGTCGCGGCGACATGTCGCGGCGTCTTGTCACTTGCTTGTCGCGGAGTCGCGGCGACATGTCGCCTAGTGTGCGGAGCTTAGAACAAAATGTATGTAATTTGGCGCCCGCAGCTTGTCGCCGCGACATGTCGCCGCGACAAGACGCCTAGTGTGCGCCCACTGTAATTGTACACCAGTGTAAAGGAGCATAGCATCCCAACTTAAGCCGGGTGAACTTACATAATATGCAGGATCTAGATTATAATGTTGAAGACATATTTTTCTAAAGTTTTCAAATATATCGCATAATAATAGCACATCAGACTTTAAATATAAATCAGTATATTCACCGAGACTATTAATGGCAAATGTATTCCAAATGTTCTGTGCATGTGAATACTCGTTATCAGTAATATGCTTCATTTGCAAACTATTATAAAAACAACATTTTGTGGGCAGTTGTACGTCATTATATTTCTTCCATGAATCAATATATTCATAAGGATATATTCCTTTTCTTCTAATTAATTCAAATTTAGAGTCATCGGGAAAATGGACTCGTAAAATAAAATCACTATCTATTAAACTTTTACTTAGATTATCGAGACTGGTATTGAGGAATTGGAATGAATCTATGAATTTAATTTGCAAAGGCTTCTGTTTATCCGTTTTAATGATTTTTGTAATAGATAAGTATTTTTCTTTTGTTTTTGGAATTACCGTTATTTCACCTTCATAAACTGATAGTTCTTTAATAAATATGTGTGAGTCATATCCGGATAAGTTATGAAAAATTACAGGTATGAATGAACAGACTTTATACATTAAATTACATTGCGAATGAGCTGCACCTCTGTATTCTCCTGTAATATGATCGTGATCACATACTTTGTCACAAAATAATAGATTTTTACAAATATGACAGGTAGTTGCATCACGATAATTATGCATTTGTTCAGGAGTCATTGGTTTCATAGCTTTTTCTGTTATTAAAATATCATGTATTAACTTGGTTTCTTCAATTATTTCTGAACAAACACTTGCACACAATTAGGTCCTCGATAAGTAACAAATTTATTTAGGCTACTATCATGATAACAACAAACATAAAATGCAAAACATGAAGGTCGATGCAATTTATGTTTTATGGTATTTTTGTTGGCATTTGTTTCATTAAAATTATAAAGTAGACTTTCAAAATCAGCATATATTACAAAGTTGATTTTTTGTTGTCTTTCGAAATGTTTAAACTGTAATTTGGTGTGTTTGTCTGGTAATAATGTCATAATTTTTGAACATGCATGGGTGTTGAACTTTATTTGGCTAGTAAAAAATTGTAGGCTTGTTTCACATAAATACATCGAACCTTTACTTCGTGATACTTGACGTCTCACTAAACGTAAAAGGCTTTTTATTAAACAATAATGAACTTTCTTATTTTTCTCAAAATACAATAAATTAATATGTTTATCTTTCTTTAAATTTGTTACATAGAGTGGGCCAGTTACTCTATGATATTCATCTAATCCATAGATATTAATACTTAAATATTTGTTATTAATTTCAAACAACTTGATGTCCTTAGAGGATGGTGGGAATGACATCCCATTTACATTAAATACTAAACTAAAATGTGGGTAAGAGCTTGTTCTACAAACATTATTTTTTGTTGGATATAATGCTGCTAAGATGCTCCATAAAAAACAATATTCATCATTATTTTTGATATTTATACAACTCTTTGTATTTTTAATAACTGCTGGCAAGTCTATATAAGAACCACCCCTCATCGGGGAATATTTATTAATATTAATTTCTAAATGACTAATGGATGTAAATGACCATCCAGATTCACAGTGCTCGAATTCGGTTAATTTCATTTTAAAAATCTCTTTTAAATTCAGATAAATATTATTCAAATCAGTACTTTTATACAAAACTTCATATTTTGTATTAAATGACTTCAGCTGCTGCTGCTGTTCACCATATTTAGGTAAAACAAAGTATGCAAACAACTCAAAGTTTACTTTAATACAAGTATGTTTAATAAGCGATAACTCAATTACTTTGTATACATCATCTCGCTTGTCATCTAAGAACGCCTCTAGGAAGAGGTACTCGTCTTCTTTCGATGGGTTTAAGCGATATGTCATTATTCTGTTCTTAAAGGCTGTAGCTATTATGTCTATATGTTCAAATTTCAATTTTATTAAACAGTTAGATTTATGAATATTAGTTCGTTTATGATATCTGTATTCATGAATCGGTATTCCAATTTTACATTTATCACAATTAATATAACTGCCTGATGAATAAGAGGTGAGTGGTAGCACTGAAAAGAGAAACAATGCATGGTCTGATTCATATACATAGTAGTCTTATGCTAGGGATTAAATACAGTTTAATGTGTATAGCAATAGGTATATAATGATTAATGAATAATCAGATTTCTCTTTACCTATTTACTGATAAGAGTTTATAAACGTGGCTGCACAATTTTTAAATTCATTCCCTGTCTCTTTCACAAATTCACTTAAATGCTTCCAGGACTTTGAATCTAAATTTGTTTTATTTTTAACAGTTATTATAGCGTGTCTCCATCGGTTCATTGGTGGCACTCGTTCAATTTCCTCACAATCATAAATTTTTAATTCAATGAAAAAGTTTCCAGATTTTCCTTCATCTATTTGACGCGAGAATCCATTAGCCAACCTACGTGTTAGATATGAATAAATAGGTGCAGGATTTTTACCAGTGGGGGTGCTGCAATCATCGCTATCGGCTCCGAAGAGATCGCGGATCGTAGCCCTCGACTTCTGTTTCTTACTGGTTGGTTGACTAGTTGATGGCTGACTGCCTGTAGCTGAACTGCTCACAGGGTGGCTGGTTGATGCCTTTTCTGCAAACTTTCGCTTCTTATTCTTGGTCTTCACCGGGATGTTAACTTCTGACTCGTCTGAAGACGGGAATAATTGGTCAGCCATTTGTTTGGACCTGAAAACAAAGACATTCATATAAATAACTTATAACAATAATTTGTAGTATCTATCAATAAAATATGAAATATTTGAATAACAGGTTGATAGAATTTAGATACTGATCATGAATGATTGCAAATTAGAATGAATTAATAGTGGAACGATTGAATAGTGGAACGATTGAATAGTGGAACGATTGAATAGTATAACGATTAAATAGTGGAACGATTGAATAGTTGAACGATTAAATAATAGGATTGCTGAATGATAGCACGAGTGCTTTTTAATCACGTATTAATAAATAATATAATAGTGACTTACATTTTGTAGGTACAGGATCCGATAGGCAGGTATACGTAAGCTCGTTGTGGTAATCACTTCAGCTCCGGTAGAGTATCTGCGGCATAGCTTTGAGAGGCAGTCTCTTAAATAATGGTAAATCTACGTCATATCATCCCGAATATGGTAACGGGCACGTGTTTCTAAAATGCTATGTCAGATCCCTGCATCCAAATACGATTGTCTTTTAAACAATATAGAATTACTTACTCCGCATATTATCCCGAATATGGTGCTGGTCACGTGTTGCTAAAATGCTGTGTCAAGAATACTGCACCCAAATAGATTTGTGTTTTATACAATATTGAATTACTTACCTCTGCTACACATCGCTGCGGTTAGGGTTGATTCTCACTATGACTGTTCAAGTTCAATAGTTTGTATTCAACTTTGTTTCAGAGTAAATCATTTGAAAACGAATTTATATTTATTTTGTTTAGCCATTCAGTTCAAACTTACTACATTAGGTACATAGACTCTTCAATTAAAGCTATCTAAACTGCATAAATTATAAACTAAATTAATATAGCGATAAAAGAAAAACGCTGAATTAAAATTTACGTTGAACTGTAAAACTAGTATGTGACCATATGTACTTACCATATGCGAGAGCAAAATTCGTAATTATATAATATACGCCAATGCTCCTAGTGTGTAGTTTACCTTATATTTTAAGCAACACCTCAAAGAGATGATTTAATGTTAATATTATATTGCGTAAGTAGTATGCGACTGCCATTGAGGTGTTTGGTTCGATTCCCGGATCGGAACAAATGATAATGTGATCCATGAATGTATATTTTCTTAATTTTGGTCTTTCCTATGTATATTATCTATGTACCTATGTATTGAGAAATATATAAGTTTGTTTATCAGTTGTCTAGATCGCATAGCACAAGCTTATAGCTTGCTAGTAGACAATAAAATATTATTATCCTCTCTTCTGTTTGTCGGAAATATGCTTAGAAAAATGTTAGTGTTGATTGGTTTTCTTAAAATTAGGAGATATAATAAATGCAGATAAACCCGTGTTTAATGATAGTATGTGACACGGGTTCAAATTTTGATAAATATTAAGAAGTCAACGAATAAAAACCGCTGACATAGCTATATTGTGAATGAGGACATACTAATAATGTACCGCGACTAAGCTTGTTATATTTTCTCAGCGAGTTGTATGGAAAAAAACAATGAATAAAAGTACAATCATACATAATATATTTATAATATTGATTTCGTTAACATGTCGCGACGCGATGTTGGGTGGTATCAATTTCATCCATTTATGGCGACATTCCAACATCTATACTTCTCAAACAAATATATTGTTATGCTTACATTTAATGTTATTCCATCATTTGCTATAGTCTTGAACAGTGCGTTATAAGTGCAGCATAATGTCGGTAAGTTAAGATATTATCTTTCTTTAAGAGATAGTTAAATGTTGGCTAATACTAACCATCCAACAGAAACTGGTAACTGTAGAAAATGGATGCTAGCAATACAAGGGTTGGTAACTCTCACGTTGAAGATGGATCGCTATAAGTGTTTTAAGATTAATTGGTACGAAAATTAGTAGTATTCCAGAAAGTCTATCATGCATGACAGATAATTATTTGAATACTAGATTGAATAGTTGAATGGTTGGGAATTAGCGAACCCATACATACTGACTGAATAGATGGGATTGGGCGTTGACGGATCCAGAAAGTCTATCATGCATGACAGATAAATATTTGAATACTAGATTGAATAGTTGAATGGTTGGGAATTAGCGAACCCATACATACTGACTGAATAGATGGGATTGGGCGTTGACGGATCCAGAAAGTCTATCATGCATGACAGATAATTATTTGAATACTAGATTGAATAGTTGAATGGTTGGGAATTAGCGAACCCATACATACTGACTGAATAGATGGGATTGGGCGTTGACGGATCCAGAAAGTCTATCATGCATGACAGATAATTATTTGAATACTAGATTGAATAGTTGAATGGTTGGGAATTAGCGAACCCATACATACTGACTGAATAGATGGGATTGGGCGTTGACGGATCCAGAAAGTCTATCATGCATGACAGATAATTATTTGAATACTAGATTGAATAGTTGAATGGTTGGGAATTAGCGGTTTATGGATCTCCTCTGATCCAGAAACCCTAATTCCCAACTACTCTTGCCTTATTAAACAAATGCATAAAAGATCACATAGTCATTAGATTCCTTATGATGTCTATCTGTTAAATATTATTTTGTGTAAAATTATTTACTTCCTCTGAAGTTAAATATAATTAAAATATCATGACACAAATACATGTTTTCAGGCTCAAGAAGTGTGGGAACCACTCCCGTTTGTGTTATTCGGAAGCTTCGCTGTATTATCTGGTGGTCTGGTCTTCACAACGCCAGAAACACTTGGTATTAATCTACCAGAAACCTTTGAAGACGCAGAGCGAATAGGAAAAAAGAAAACATCATCTTAATCTCAATACAATGTTTTTTTTTTGTTTTTTTCATGAGTGGACGTCCTACATGGATGCTATGCCGGACCCCTACCGACTAAAACCACACAATGCCTTACAACAGTCTATGGCCGGCAGCCCCGAGTAAGCCCTCGGAAGGATGTTCCGGGGTTCGCGGCAGACTTTGGCTACCATTGCGGCCTCGCCTAGATGGTTCGGGTACTATCCCGCGTTTAGGGGGGTTTGTTCGGGTGTTACCCCGCTTTCTATTGCTACTGAGGGGAAGCAGAGAGCGACAAACGAAAATTGGTTTGAACGAGATCGAGTTGGTAGTTTTTTTTAATACGTCATAAATCGCAATTTTCGCCTAGAAAAATCCCAACCACTGCGAACGTGTTAAAACACCAATCAAAGTAACAACGAACTACAAGAACTTTTATATTACATATATATGTTACTTGCTGCTACGGAACCTTTCATGGGCTGGACTCGCCCATGAAAGCTCTTGGCCGGTTTTTTTATTTTATATTAAGCTTGCCAAATTGACGCCGGTGCCGCCCTCCTGATGGAAAGTCATGGTGACAACTACCGTAGCGATTTTCGGCCACTCTCACAATCCGTAAGACTTTTGATGGTGATCCTCAAGTTGAATGCGTTATTAATTATAGTACCAGAGTCATTTATAGTGGTGTCAAGCTGTTACAACTTGGAAATTCCTCATTTCGACCGCCATGGGAGCAAGAAAACACTTTTAATTTGTATGCCTTTTCTTTATAATTTGTATGTCTTTGGTAGGTGATATTACTACAAAAGTTCTTAATTTTGCTAGATAATCCTCATGATGTTCCACAACATTTCTAGTGTGACGTCACGAACATCCTCCACCGAGTTTTCTCCCAACCCAGTTATTCACCTTTTACCTATTCCTAGTCTCCTTTCTTTACTTGGTGAAAGTGGCTTTTTGTCCTTTCGTCGTAGCCTGTTCTTGTCTATATACAATGCGTTGATGTCAGGCATCGCTATGCAATTCGATAAATCCCAATTTTATAATAGGGTCAATGACCATAAATTATTATAAAATTTTCATAAGACCAAAGAACAGCTCCCTCACTACTTCATTGTACCTCTCATCACCTTCCACCATCCCTTCGATCTTCTTTCTCTGATATTCTTTCTGCACTTTTCAGTATTTCTTATCATCTCTAACTCTCTCTGTGTGTCAGGTACCTTCATTTTTATTAATATCGTAAGTAAATTGTTACTTCACCGTATTGTCTTTATGGCCTATTAGACACGCCTCCTCAAAAGTGTCAGGTAATTTGGATCCAAGCGTCTCTGGAGTTAGAAAAAGCAATGCGCCAGAAATCAGTGCGAAGATTACAAATAAGACAAATGGTAATTCTTCAAACCATTGTGCACCCTGAAATTTCCAAAAAACATAATATATTATAAATTATATCTGTTAAAATACTATTTAAAATAAAAAAATAAAACATCGATACTAGTTTTGATGACACGAAGGAGATAGATAATTAAAGAGGTAAATTATTGGGGTTTGGGAAGGAATAGTTAGTCTGCAGAAGTTACCTGATCTCTTTTAAAGGAGATACCAAAATATACTTGGCGTACTGTTAAAAGTTTTTAAGTTACGCTGTCATAATTATTATAAAACAGAAGATTAAAAATTTAATATTTCAAGTTAAATATTATTTGTTAAAGATATGAAAGAACTTACAATAGCAGGTGTAAGCGGCGCTATCATTGATCCAATTCTGCCAATCATCGAGGAATATGCGAATAAGGTATGCCGATGTTTCGTTGGGTACAGCTCCATAGTGTAAATGTACAGTGATGACATCACCATTGCGATTGAGAACTTTGCTATGAGGTACACTATCAATGATGCTGTGCTCAGATCTAAACATAAAGAAGAAAATTAAAAATGTACAAAGAAGATAAGCAGCAAGTATTTAAAATTTTGGATTGAATTATAAAAGTAAATTCCGTATTAACCTATTTAAAATATCTCATGGAGTCAGTAGGTACAGCTTTATAAAACGCGTAGGTACTATACAAAATAAATTGTAAGGTTGCGTAAATAAATAAATATATTGACATTGACCTCAAAAAAGTGTCACTTTTTCGAGATACCTATTTACATTTACAACGTGACACTAGTGAGGGTTGAATGTTTCGTTAATTTAACGTCAATCAGCTAGTTAAGTAGCTAAGCGAGTGAGTTTTAGATTTATTTACTATAAGGTCGTATAAAACACTAGCTATAGTTACGGACATGGATATAAGTAATTGAAAACGTACTCTGAGGCATAAATATGTACGCCAATTGACATGCAGCACAAGTCCAAAAGCCTCCAATCAAAACTGGTCTTCTTCCAATTCTGTTCATCAAAAAAATAGAGGTCAAGTAGCCCGGGATCGAAACCAATGCCACAGCTATAAAATTCAGATAACTGTTTCCTCCCATGTTCACCGAGTTTATAGACAGTCCGAAGTAAACAAAAGTACTTGTGAGCCACCATACAGGTAGAATAATACATCGAAGTAATATTTTCTTGTGTCGAAATACTTCTACAATCAACCATGGCTCTTTACCGCTGAATTTTTCATCTAATTCTTTTTTCTTTGCGTCTTCCATGACTCCACCTCGCAATAATGTCAAGGATTTTTCAGATATCTGCGTGCCGTTTGTCTTGGCTATTTTTCTTAGTAATCCTTCCGAATCATCAAACCGACCTCTGCTCATGTACCATCTCACTGATTCCGGTAAGAGCCATAAGTAGAAAATCGTCAAGAGTTGAGGAATGTACAGCACCAGCGTAAGATGTCTCCAATTCGGTATACTCCATGCAATAAAACCAATCAGGACTTCTCCCACTGAGTACCATGTATCTAATAATACGCCACCCATAACACGGTACTTCGGGCCCATAAGTTCGATAACTGAAAATAACCCAAAATGTTGAATATTAATATATCCTTTTATTTACAAAAATGCTTCATTAAAATTCATCATCATTTAATTACTTTCAAATAACTTACCCAGAATATACATGCTGGAGTAACCACCAGACCCAAAAACCGCTTCGAGAAACTCAGATAGTGTGAAGGTGAAGTATGATTTTGCCCAAAACCTTATAAGGCCCATCCAGCCTAAGTTGAAGGCATTGATAGTGAGGGCAACACGACGTCCCCATCTGTCAGAAACATATCCAGTAATTGGAAGAGCAAGGAAGGTACCAAAAGTTCTTATAGTACCTATCAGTGATCTGCTCCATTCATCGCAGGCAAGTTGGTACTGCAAAACAAAGAATATCTTTTACAAAGGATACAACCGTTTAGGATAAAGAATGCACGTGTTTTATCAATATCATAACTCACATCGTATGCCACAGAATGAGTATTTTCATATACAAATTCACCGCAAGGCTGTAGACTATTTCTGTCAAAGAGTGTTTTAGGGCATAACGTGTTATTATTCATTTGGTGATGAAAAGTTTCAACATTCTCGAAGCGTTTACAGTTATCATAAGAGTTTGTACCGGTGGCAGGTATAGCATTCGGTAACCACTGTGGAGACCATTCTGGTTGAGTATCGTCACATTCTGGGATTAGACATCTAGAATCAAGGATATTAATATAAAAACAAAGAGGTCGAAAATCGTATAATAAATTTATATATTTTTTTTGATAATATTTTCCTTCTCATACGACATATCATGAGAAAGGAAATATCGTCAGCAAATAAAGTACAGGGCTAGGGAGCAACCTTAGGTGAATAGTTTATAGTCATATGTGTAACTTAAATTTGTTATTTCAAGAATAAGAGCGGCCCAAGTATACAGCCTTGGGGTACCCCGAATAATGAAACGGACTGAAAGCGGAGACTTACGTGCACTTTTCTTTTTTATATTTAAAATCTAATTCTCAAGATCTCGACAAATTGCATCCTATCCTTTAAGTACTTTTATTTCCCCAAAATAAACCTGTCACAACTATAATGTGAACATGCATCTATTTAAAAAAATGAACCTGTTTAAAGTTTATGACATCTATATTTACCAAACAGTCACTTTTGTAAGTGAAGACCTTGCATTATTTGCAAAAGCAAAAGATGACATGAGTTCCCAAACCTCTCAAACTATACCACATTTCAAGTAAATATATTTTTTTAATTGAACTGCGAGAGCAATGTCGCCTATTTGTAAAAGCTGTACCTACTACCTATCTATCAACGTCCTAAACTACGGTAATAAGTTGAATAAATGCGAATCGAAAGCATAATAATATTTGCAATTTACCTGGTGTTGATTCGAGCAGTCATGAAAACATATTGTGTGGTACTCCAAGATTCAAATATTGCTATTATTGCTGCCAAAATGGCAATTTTGAACTGAAATTTTCCAAACTGTCCAATTTCTGTTACGAAAATTGTGTCCAATGTCACGTTTTCTAAAACAGTGGTTTTACCATCTTTCGACGACTCATCTTCGGAACTCATCCCTTTACTATCCATTTTGTTGAAATTAAAAATTATCGGAAAAATCTGTAAAAATAATTGAGTACTAATTAATATTCTTTTTGATTGTTAAATTCTTATTGGTGTACAATAAAGTTTTACTTACTTACTTACTACAAATTTTAACAATCTTGGTTTCTTTTATGTAGTCACTTATCCAATGTTAGGTAATCCAAAAAATTACAAGGAAATAAGTTCATGCCGTGCTATATTGATGATTTCGTAATGTGTTACTTTAGTGATAAGATATTTTCTGATGGCGATTAAAAGCACGGCGACATCTAAAGGTTGACAGCTAATTAGACTATCACAGGTAAAAAGATAATTAATAGTGCCACTCAGGTTCAATTACTACAGACATATTCCAAGATTCTCTCTAAACAAATTGCATTTTATAGGGCCCAAATAGATTCGATCGATTGCAGGCGGTATCGAGCTCCCTGGATTGACAGACTTTGTCTTGAATGTGTAATCTAGTACTTGCATAATGGTTCTGAGAAATTGTAACTTTCTATTATTATTTAAACATGTTTGTACTCACCCATATGTATATTTGGTTTAAATTCTGTTAACCAATTTCATGACATAAAGTCTAGAAAATTCCGCAAGTTTATCCTGAGCAAATTGGTAACCTAGCACTGGTTAATACTTGTTCCGTGGTTTGCGTAATTTCAGTGTTAAACACAGTACAGAACTTAAATTATGTAGTGTACACACGGATACTACATAACTAAATCAGAGATTATCAGCTTTGTTCTATTCTATTTTTAAAAAATGGCAAACTGCCGGGACTGATGACGCTGGTAACTCCACCAAATCAGAATTGCGATGATTCTTTGTGGTTATGATATCCAATTTAGTGGTCATTGTTGACTAGAGAAATTCTATTTGCTTTGTCATTCACTTCTGTTTAAAGTAGCGTATTTAATGCTTCAAATTTTCTTTATGGTCTATATAAAATTATAATAAAGCAGTAACAAATTTAAAAATGTATGTAGTTTTTTTTTATGGAATACTTGCCATGTTTCTATAATGTATACCGATAACAAACACCAAATGGTAACTCGGACTTGGGGTCTGAAGCTCTCAGTAGACTCACATTGTACTTAATTTCAATAGAATAATAATTATTAATTTAGATTCAGGATTTGCAATTTATGGTAGATACTGACACAGAAAACAAATCAAATTTAAAATGACTTGACGAGAAAAACAGTTTTTAATAATTAGTAATTTATAAAACAACACTAAAAATTATAAGATAATCTAGTTCACAGGAGATACATGTTAAATGAGACATTTTCTTGGATATAATTTTGTATCTTATGACTTTAGAGGACCCTTTTCAAGATGATGAATGAATGTTGACTGATCGTGGCTTTTACCTATTATCATCAGCATCGACATGAGGATCACAGGCTATCAGTAATAAGTAGATCAATGTTACTGTCATTTCTTTTTTGATCATGAATGACATCATTCTATAACAGGACTTATTTATAATGTCATATCATGTGTTGCAGTCAAAATAAGCATCGTTTCATCTACACTTTACACCCAAAACCTAGTTGGATCAGAAACCCTCGATTCGGAGTTCCAAGTTGGTTATCCTTTAGCTCAGAGTTGTGTAAGTTGCTTCTTACAGTACAGTTGGTTCTATGATAGGTTACTTGCTGCGATTCTGTGCTTTTAAAGGTCATATTAAGAGAAAGGCAACACAAAATGTATTAAAGCAAACACAACATGACAAAGTGAGGGTTTCCTTTGCAGCCAGGATTAACTTTCGGATGCTGATGATGATTATCAAAGTGAAGTGTCATTAAGTATTCACAGTAAATAAGTCTACAGTATTATCTATAACATCGATTTTACAAGCTTTTTCAAAAGTGACAGGCAATTTAGATTTAAAGTCTTGTGGAATGAGGAAGACAAGCGTACCGGACTAGACATTAGAGTTGGAATTACAGAGAAAACACTATTACACAAACAAAATTCCATGCAAGTGGAGTCTTAGAAACATCCTGTATAATAAGCTACTTTATTGTATTGTCTTTATGACCTATCCGACTTGCCTCTTCTAAAGTGTCAGGCAATTTGGATCCAAGGGTCTCTGGAGTGAGAAAGACCAACGCTCCGGACAAGAGCGCAAAACTAGCGAACAAGACGAACGGTAGTTCCTTAAACCATTGGGCACTCTGAAATAAGAAATAAATGTACAGAGTATCTATTTAATATAGATATAGATGAAAACGTGTTACTTTCTTACTACCCTCACTAAAAATAAAGAGAAAAAAAATATAACAATGAAAACCGACTTCAAACAATAACTAAAAAATGAAAAATAAAATTAACTTAGCACTAACTAATAGTATATTATTTAGATTTATCAGATATTATTAATAAAATAAATATTACTCAAGTCAGTGCCAATATTTTTATGAAAGACTAGCTGACCCGCGCAACTTCGTTTGCGTGATAAATTAAGAACCGCTAGACCGATTTTGTGCAAACTTCACACAAACCATCTACTAAATAGTCCGAACATTTGGTTTGGATAGGTGAGCCTGTTCTTGAGTTATAAAGTTACAACGAAAAGTGGCATTGATTTTTAAATATATAGATTAATAATGCTTACCTAAACCTATAGTTTTACTTGGCACCGATTTCAGTATTATATTTTATTTTTCATTTTTTAGTTTTTGTTTGAAGTCGGATATTTTTGTTAATAATTTTTATCCACTGAACCCATGGGATGCAGGGCTCTGATGCGGGCACCATCTTCTGTCAAGATAACAAAGAACTTACAAAAGCTGGCGTAAGCGGCGCTATCATAGATCCAATTCTGCCAATAGTCGCGGAATATGCGAATAAGGTATGTCGGTGTTTTGTAGGATATAACTCCGTGGTGTAAATGTATAGAGTCGTCAGTACAGTTGAGATTGAGCATTTCGCTATAAGGTATACTATGAAGGATACTGCATACAGATCTGCAAAAGGACAGACAGACGTTTTAACATTTTCACTTTCACGTTCCATGGCAAGTGAATGGATTTCAGCTCCAGTTAAATACCATTCTCAGTACGTATTTCCTTCTCAAAACGGTATAACTAAAAAAACCGACCGAGCAGAAAGTTTACAAGCTACAAGTTATAACGGTGAAAATTATCAAAATTTCAAATAAATCACATCGCTGCAAGTTCAAGTCTACTCTTACTATAAAGTCGAGAAGATATAATCATTTATACTGGGTTACTGGCATTATATTGATAAATTCTTTGTTTTTCCGAAAGCTGATGACACGATGACACGTGAGAAAAGCGTGGCGCGTTAAGAGTTAATATCCAATTGATGGAGAAATTACAAATTTATATAATTTCATCTTTCGTTAACGTAAAAGTAGGATTTGGACAATTTAAGCTGTAAAGTAAATTTTGGTACAGATTTTATTCAAGTTAATTAAGATAAATTCAAGTTGATGTAACGACCTAGTTGAAATATTCAAGATTTGTTTAGAAGCACAAACAGTTTTACTCTAATGTGAGAAAAAAAATTTGTGTATTAAAAAGCTAAAACAGTACATAACTTACTCTGAGGTATAAATATATATGCAACTTGACAAAGTGCACAAGTCCAATAACCTCCGATCAATAGTGGTTTTCTTCCAATCTTGTTTATTAAGAAAATAGCGACCAAGACGCCTGGGATTCCAATCAACGACACAGTTATATAGGCCAAATACTTATTCTCCCCTGTTGTATTCACAGCGTTTATAGACAGACCATTGCAAACAAAATTGGTGGTAACCCACCACACTGGTGTCACTAAACAACGAAGTAATACTTGTTTGTGTCTAAATAATTCTACAATCAACCAGGGTTCTTTATCCCTGAGTTCTTCGTGTAATTCTTTGTGCTTTGCCTCTTCTATAGCTGTATCACGTAATGCTTTCAAAGATCTCTCGGACAATTGCGTTCCATTTGTCTTAGCTATTTTTCGCAATAATGCTTCGGAATCTTTCAACCGTCCTTTGCTCATGTACCATCGCACTGATTCCGGCACTAGCCAGAAAAAGGAAATCGTCAAGAGTTGAGGAACGTACAGCACTAACGTTAAGTATCTCCAGTTAGGTACACTCCATGCAATTAACCCCAATTGGACCTCACTCACGGCATACCATATATCTATTAATGTAGCGCTCAAAACCCGGTAATTAGGACCCATTAGTTCTATAACTGAAAATTAACGTCATGACAATTAGAATACTAAAGGTATAATTTCGAACTCGGCACCAAGCAGCACTGTTGTCGCTGCAGTGCTACGACAGCACCACTAGTCCCCATACCTTCTGTATAGGTTTTATATAAGAATATATTCCGAGCTCGGCAGCAGTGCCGCGACTGCATGCAGCGGCAGCACTGCTACGCGGCACTGTCTCCTTGCCGCTGCGACAGACCAGCAGTAGTGACGCAATTATAGTAAGTGGCTAAAATAATTTATCTAATTCAAAAGAGAAATAATTAATTGACTATAATAGATTTATATCGAAGAATGACACCACGTGCAGCGCAGCACTACCTCCTTGCCCGGAATCAACGCGGCAGGCAGCACCTGAGTTGCAGCACTGCAGCGGCAGCATTGCTGCTTGCTGCCGAGTTCGAAATCATACCTTAGAAAATTCAACTTCTGAATCAGAATAAATGTTTGTAGATCATATTAAGTACATAAAATCATTGCTTATCCCAAGTAGCACACAAGCTCTATAACAAGCCGTACAATGGCTGGTTAGAAGTTTTTAATAACGGCATAGCCTCTATGAATAAGTTCTACAATACATGTATAAGCGGCTATAGCACTGCTGTACCCCCGAAAGAGGCACCGATTTATACGGCTGAGGGTTCTACAATGTATTTACAATGTTGGTAAATTCGTGTTAGTACGGAGATACAAAGGTGGTATGGGAGCGGTAGTGTGCACCTCATTATCTAAAATAAGTTATAGTAGCGCGACTGTAGCGCTCGCATCTTTTTAATACGCGTCTGTATCTCTGAATTAAATCGCGAGTTTATACATCTGATATACAGTGGCGATATTTTGGGGAAAGAACAAAACATAATAAAAATGTTAACAAGACCCAGTGTCATAGTTGTAGAACGACTGAAAATAATAAAAAAATAAACAACAAGGAAATGTGTTGATTTTTCCTTTTACGCATGTAAAGTACCATTGCGAGTACCAGTTTACTGTAAATATAGACATATATTTTAGCTAAAATTTTCACGCGCCTGCTATTTATGCAGTTTTCTTTAGTAAAAAGTACATTTAATAAAAGTGAGTGAATTTAGAATTTAGTTTATTTAAGCTAGTTAGCTTTCTAGGTAGTTTCTTTAGAATCCTGGGTGAGAATGAGTCACCAGGATGCGGTTTTTATACATAATTATGACATTAATAAATTATAAATAATCAAGAAAATTGCTTTTATCAATAATTATAATGGCGGCTCGGTTACAACAGCCTTCAGAGTTTACTAGAACCATTCTATCGATTAAAAGGACTAGTATCCACCATTGTAGACCTTTCTGTTCTATAATTGTGGTATTGACGCTCTAATATATTTTTTTAGGTATACATCGGTAGTTAATATATTCCTATAAGAGTCTAAGGTTGTACAACGGACCATTCATATTCTATTTTAGAGGTAATTTTATTTAGGGGTACATTGTCTGGAATTTAAGAACCCCTGTTAATCCTTTTTACACTTTCTCATTATTCGTTTGTGTGTTTCTATTTAAACTTTACTAATTAAATAAGAGTTACGGCAATATTTTTTGTTTATATACCTACCTACAATCAATTCAATATTTACAAACAATTTGAAGCTTTACATGATATAAATACATTAATTGCACCTAAATACGAAAGTGTTTATAAGCAGAGTATTGGCTCACTTCGGCCGCTATATTGGCCCTAGAAACGAAATTTTAAACTTTGAGCTTTATAAGGCGTGGTTTTCTTGGCATAATCAGCTGTTAACCATACAGTTGCTGTAAAATTCACCACTATATCGACCTACGTGCAACTACAGAGTTATATATCACTGCAGTAGATATATGGTTTCAATGATGGTAATAAGTTCTATTAAACAGCTTAGACATTTAGTAATATGCAATATTCAACCTAAGGTGCTTTAAAGGAAGCATAAACCACCATTTAAAAAGTATTAACTATTAAAGCCCTCTATTAGACCTAGCGGTGTTATAAAAGGTATTTATAACTCTGCTTTACATCAGATGCTCGTACAATAACTCTATAACATGTCTTTATATCTTCATTGGGATTATATTTACTGTTGTACAGCTGTTGTATCACATGCCTGTTAAAAAGGTATTGAATACGCTACTGAATTACTTAAGTATCATAGTAAATCCCTAGAACAGCTATTATAGAACATTCAGGTTGTAAAGAAGTCCTATAAACAACTTGTGTGCTACTTGGGTATTACTGGAGAAGAAACCCGAGACCAAAGACTTGTAACTAAATGCATTGTCAACTATACTGCCACTTTGTTAGACAGTCATTACGACAATAATAACTTACTGTTCTGAATAAACCGTCCATGTGTGAAGTAGGAGTTTGTTTGTACGAGTACACTAAAATAAATAGATAAATAAATATTCACGGACAATTTCAAACAATGCTAGATGAGTAAATTATTTATGTTTATTTAGCAATGTACTCAACACAATTCCCTTTTGATGCTCTTCATCTTATCACTATTTATGGTTGCTTAAGCTAGACAAAATTAATGGGTGTCACTACTCCCTACGGCAGTCGTCGTCGACTTATTCATCAGCGAGATGATGGCGAAGAGAGAAAGACCGCGGTAGGGGAAACTTTGAGAGATTGGTTCATGTTAATTTATATTGTTGAAATCGACTGCTTCTTGAACTCACTCGTGTGATTTGGACCCTTTTATCTAAACGTGCATAAAGTCAAATTCTTGGAATATACTTCCTAGGAGTGACACAGAGCTCTTAATTGCTGGATGAATAGCATAATATGTGGTTTTGTGGTTTTAATACGGAATATATCGGCAAAACAAAAAAATATAAACTTACCTAGAATATACATGCTGGTGTAGTCACCGGCCCCACAAATCGTTTCAAATAAATCTGATAGCATAAAACCAAGGTACGTATTTGTCCAAAACCTAATAAGGCCCAACCAAGCTTGGTTGAAGGCATTGAATGTGAGAGCAATACTACGACCCCATCGATCAGACACAAACCCCGTAATTTGAAGACTAATTAAAGTACCTACGAGTCTAACTGTACCCAGCAGTGATCTACTCCACTCATCACACGCAAGTCCATACTGTGGAACAAATAATATAAGTAAAACTAACGATAATAACACCGGTCAAAACAAACAAGTTTGATATATTTGATATCCATAATCACAACTCACATCGTATGCCACTGAATGTTCATTTTCATAAACAAATTCTTTACATGGCTCGAAAATATTTCTGTCAAAGAGTGTTCTAGGACATGAACTATTATCCATTTGGTGGAGAAAAGTAGATATATTGCCAAAACGTTTGCAGTTATCATACGAGTTGTCACCAGTGGCAGGTATAGCATTCGGTAGCCATTGGGGGGAAAACTCTGGTTGAGGGCCGTCACATTCTGGGATTACACATCTAAAATGAAAGATAAGTGTAAATATTAATCTAAGATAATCTTTGTACTTAGTTCTCTATTCTAAGCATCAAAAGTCAATTCATTTTACCTTGTGTCAATTCGAGCAGTCGTGAATATATATTGATAGGTACTCCAACATGCAAATGATGTTACTACTGCCGCTAGTACTGCTAATTTAAACTGAAATCTTCCTAATTCTCCAATTTCATTCACGAAAATAGAATCTAACGTCACTTTTTCTAGAAAAGCTGTTTCAGCATCTTCAGCTGCTTTATCATCAGGTTTGTTCATTTTGAGTTCTCTTAAATGCTAAACTGAAATTGGATGAGGTAAAAATAAGAACTCAACTTCATTTTGATATTGCTACAAATTATGTGTCACTTATATCAGTCAACTGTGTCCACGCACACAACTTGCAAACTTTGTGTATAAATTTATTTCACGACAAGATTATTAATGGGATTTGTAATGTGTTTAAACGTGACTTTTTTATTGACATTGCATAGTAAAATAACAGTATTTATTCACTGGCACGAATTAAATTTATAATTGCTGTAAACCCGCAGAAGGCGATGACCGTCAGGATAAAGGCCTCCATGATCACAATTGAGGCGGCATGTCTCCTATCCGCGACCCCTCCATGGGACTTGGAAGCGACGACCCTTGCTTCACTGTTTAAATGGCGTAAGGAGGCATTGAAGTGCCCAGCCTCCCAGCAACACTAGGAAACTGTAGAGACCTGGAAGGTGCGACTTGAGCAACCAAGAGGGGAATCACCACAATCGAAGCGGTAAGACCGGTCATGGCCGAGTGGTTGGAGAGGAGCCACGGCGCTCTCTACTACAGGTTGTCACAGATGCTTTCGGGGCTCGGAAGCTTTGATAAGTATCTGTGGCGACACCGGGAAACCACGGCTGAGTGCCAATACTGCGACGAGCGCAGCGAGGACACAGCGCTCCACACATTGCTGGAGTGCAAGGCGTGGGCGCAACAACGGCAGGTCCTCGTGGCAGGTCTGGACGTGGACATATTCTCGTTGGAGACCATGGTGCGAGCGATGATCTCCAGCGGGAGTAAGTGGTACTCCGCTGCCTTTTTCTGTGAGCAGGTCATGCTCGTGAAAGAGACGGCGCAGAGGGAGCGGGAGAGAACTCTCCCACCCGAGTTTACCCGCAGTAGGCTGTTTTTGTGAGATTTTTAGTAGGTAGGAGTCCGGCATAGTATCCCTGTAGGATTTACCTCTCGTTAAAAAAATCCACAAGTCCTCTAGATCCAATTATCACAAGCTTCATTAAGTTCATAATAGAGATTTCTACCCAATATATTTAAATAAAAAAAATCTATATTTTGGTGGTTGGTATGGTTTACGTGGGATATAAAATTACAAAGTGAAATGTCAGTGAATTTCCTTCGGACATAAAGGCGTGACTGTATGTATGAATGTATGTATATTAATATTTTAGACCATTAGATAAATTTTTATGGGATATAATAAAACGAGCCTCAAAAGTTTCAAATGTAATAAAGTGGTCACCCATCCAAACTCCAACAATAGCGGTAGTTGCATACTGCAGTGATCGTTTACAAAAGACGAGTCAGTGGCTACAAGTGGTTCTAGCTATTTAGGTAATATTAGTGGCCATAATTTGGCCATATTTTTTGATGACAATTTTACTTAACTTTGATGATCCATTAATGTGGGACGAGTTACATTTTAAACATGCTGGATTAGGAAATTAGAAGCTACAATATTAATAAATAATGTCTATTTTGATGCCATTTTTTAGTAATTTAGAAGTTTACTGTTTGAATGCATGTTACAAAATTAGATGCTAAAAAATAATCACGATGCTGAATTATATTAACTGTGGCTAATAATGAAATGAAAAGGTTTCTAAAATCTGTAAATTCTGACGCTCATTAATTGTGGCTGACTTATTAATTTAGGAGGCAAAGTATTTTTTCAGAGGCCAATAATGCTATTAAAAAGAAGTTCGTTTAATTAGCACCCAATTTTTATTCATAAATGTTCATAATTATTAATTTTACCAATACATAACCTAACTAAACTATTTTGAATTTGTCGCTAACGATGCAATCGCCATTCTGGTGTATGATTATTACGAACTACCTACATTATTTTGGTGAATTCTTACGTAAACACATAATATTAGACAAAGCGTACAAGTAGGTACTGTGTAGTGTCAGAATAACATTATTTATCACTTTTCAGCAATTAATATTAAGTAGGTACCTAAAGAAAACTTTTACCATTAAACAGGCAGGCAGCATGGTCTTTGTCACCTTCGCCGTAAAAGTGTGGCAAGAACGAATTATACTTTGCTTCGTCTTCGAGATTAGAATACTTGTAGTAGCACGTACCGTGTGGCCATTCATACACTATAGTTGAGATATGTAAAAAAATAAACAAATATTTTAATATTAAGCCAAAAAATAGAAAGATATCTTCCCAGATCCATTCATGTACAGCGATCCCACTATGGCAACACTGTGCGCGCCATTTTCATTCGCGTTCTAGTGTTCGGCCGTTCAACACCTCACTTTATACATTGAGTTATAATTAATTATAATGTACTAATAATAACTCGATAACTTTACGTAGTGTTATACCATTATAAAATACCTAAACGTGAGCAATCATTGTGATGATTACATATTTAGGAAGTTACAAATTGGACGAGGTCAAAAAAGGTCATCGAGTTCGTCTACAAACGGTTCCGATGTATACACCGTTGTCGATACAAAAAGGTACTTACTTCAGCATTTTAGTTATTAAATATGATTTAACTGGTAAATACTTTATGTTTAGATAAACATTATGTTGAGTGCACTTCCATTGAGAGTGCTACCTTCATTATTTAACAAAATACATGAGGATAGTTTAGTGGGACTATCGCCTTGTATTGTTTTATTATTTCTACCTATAAAAATCAGTGCCGAGTTCATCTATTTATAGATGCTTACCTCACTGTAATCACGGTAATAATATTACCATACTATAATTGAATGAGTACAGGTTTTTAGGCCTGTTACCTACAATTCAATAATTATATGACCAACATTTTTTTAGGTATCTACCTACATTTTTTTTTTCCTCTGTCTACTTTAGACAATCAAATGGAGGAGTCTGTAAACTTAATCGATGTTAGTGTCGGCATCCATAAGAATAATACAAAATTGTGGACTTAGATCCATATAACTTAGAACTCGACCCAGATCTGCCCTCGACTCCGGAAGCGTGTTCCGTTACTTTAGACGCCAATATAATCATATCTGGCTGTCCGATGGGAGCACGTTGTAACTTCTAGACTGGGGCAGTCCAGAGGTTACAATGTGCCTAAAGGGTCCTTAACCTCTCTAGGTTGGGATCGACCTTTCAGGCAATTATTTCGTACCGGCAAACAAAATATTTGCTAGTCAAAACGCGTAATCAAGTAACTTATTGACGCCTCTAGACTTTTGTGCGATTCTCAATATCAGGAGTCCAAGGTCTCGCCAAAATTTTGTGACATCTACATTTAAATAAGAGCGGGCTACGAGATATCGTCCGCCTCGTCTCGCCAGGGCAGCCGCGGCGTTTGCGCGCGCGTACCCATACCCGGCGATAGATGAGGTACGCTATTGAGAACGACTGACCGACACAGGTTAGGTTTGTTTCATGATAGGCGTTCAATTTATTACCAACGATAATCTAATATTATCGTGGGTTACAGAAGGGTACTATACCTTTTCATTCCATTCCAAAACAGGTTTTTATCCTCCAAAATCTATTTCTTAGATGAATTCAATGACATGCAAACTGTTATTGATGAATTATTGGAATCGGGTGCAATCACTGAATGTGCTCCAAGTGATGAGCAATACATCTCAAGTATTTTGTTAGTTCCAAAGCCAAACGGAAAAATCGCATTACATTTTAAAATGGAGGATTATTAATATTGAGGTTGATTTTTGCGACAATTATGTTAGAATCTTTGGGTCTTCTTATAAACCAAAGATAATATACTTAATAGTATTACATACAGTATTACATACATGCCTATTTGTGTGATACAGATAGCCAACTCTTTGCCCCTCACTGGCCCGCCAGTAACGACACAGCTGTCATTATAGCTGGCGGAAGTCATGAGAGATCATTTGCTTAGCCTTATTGGTCACACAGTCACACACAATTCAAGCTCTGTACGAACATAGCGTATTTTTAGTGTAGGCGACAGAATTGAAAACTAATCATTTGTATGGAGTTTCCGCCCTGTGTTAAAAACTATAACAAAGTTTTTAAAATTAAAATGATACTCAATTCGCCGATTCCCTCGCCTAGCTGGTCTACTCGCCTCATCCGGCCTCGCCATCCAGTATGGTTGGCTATATACTAGGTAAGAACATTGAACGATTACGACTGTTATATGTCTATACCCGAGTCTCTTAATGACTATTTAAAGTGGTGGCAGACCCAAGTTAGTTCCGTTAATCCAATAAGAGGCGATAACTATTGTGTGGATTTTTATTTTGATACCAGCAAAACAGGGGGGGGGGGGGGCAGTATGTGGTAAGGATAGAGCTAACGGAAAATGGCACAACTGTCATTTTGTATATCAACAAAATAGGTGACGTAAGTTTCCCAAATTTTAACGGATATTACGAGTACAAGGAGTGTTTGGAAATGGTGTGAAGACAGAAACATAATTAAGTATTATTATGTTTTCGCATCATAATATTAGCTCCCAAGATAACGAAGTTGCAGATGTAGAATCGCGACGATCACACCCGGATATCGAATGGGAGCTAACTGACCATGCCTTCAGCAAAATTGTTGAACACTTTGGAAAACCGGATATTGACTTGTTTCCTACAAGATTTAATAAAAAATGCGATAAATATGTCTCTTGGCATCGAGATCCCGGTGCTATAGCCATGAATTCGTTCACTTTAAACTGAACCAAATTATTTTTTTATGCATTCCCGCCAATATCGGTTATTTTAAAAATGCTTTGAATAATCATATTAGAAAATGCTGAAGGCATAATGGTTGTTCCTCAATGGCCTACCCGTAGCCATGGTTTCCCATCTTAAAAAGCTTATGTAGTGATATGATAATACTCTTATTATTGATACTGTTGATTGATGGCACTTGATGGAACTTGCTACACATAATGAAAAACTTCACTTGTACTATGCGTTCGAAGTGTAATTATGATCTAAATACCGAATACCGAGCGAAACCGGTTAGGTATTACAATAATAAATGTTGTGGAACAGTAAAAGTGAAGTTTTTTCAATACTCATTATTTGTACCTAACAAACAACTTCAACACAAAGTCACCTTGACAGCCGCAAAATTATCCGCACGGCACTTTCACGGAGGAGCATCCCAACAAGTGACTTAGATTTTATGTGTACCTACTTCCCTCTCGGATAAGTCAGTCAAGCAGTATGGTGTTGCATTTAAAAAATTTAAAATTACCTACTTAATAATATTGCACCATATGAAGCGTCAATTACCCAAGTGATTTCTTTTTTGACTGATTGTTATCAGGGTGGTATTTAATATACCTAGTACGTTAAATACATACCTATAGGTCTGCACTTTCGCTAATTGGTACTGACGAGAGGGTAACTAGATTATTCAAGGGTCTCTATAGGCTACGTATGCCTTCGATCAGGTAATGATATGTCCATGCATTAGTTTTGAAGATGTGATCTACCACCGATTACGACAAAGTGAGCGCATGCACTCACTTGGTCGTAATCGGTGTTATTGTTCCGAAAGTGAAACACGTGTCAAAATAAGACATTTTACGCAAAATGCCTTCCTGTGCTTTCCCGAAGTGTAAAAACACTACCCTAAATTCGAAAAGGAGCTCTACATTATCTACGTGTGTGAACTAGTCTCACTTTTTCAGTTCGTAATGTATGACGTGGACCCAGGACCCGTCTATACTATTGTTTATTTTTTTTTTTTATCTTGTACCATGAAAACAACAAACAAAATTGAGATTGCATGGACCTTTTAATGACAGGGAATTGTCAACTCAAGTCAATCAAACCATAGAGTTTTTAATACTCTGTGGTATTTATGTCACAGAGTATGTATTTTTGATGAATTGTCTTTGGTTTAAGGCCAATAGACAATGGCAATCGCACTCGTCAAATAAGAGCGGTGACACATAATCATCAGAGTAAGATGAATTACCTTGTTATTTAAGTATATGTATAAATGAGTTTATAGGAGTCAGTGTATATTATATTATTTGTTATGTATACTTTATTATGTTTGGGTATATCTAAATGTGAAATTTAAGTGTTCTTTTTACTTCTTTATCCTAAGTATATTTGATATTATAATCACCTATTTATGGAGGCTTGTTGTTAGCAACATATGTTTACCTTATTTATATAATCTATTTCTGTATTAGTCTGTAAGCCTTCTTCAACAATAAATAAATAAATAAATAAATAAATAAATTGCTTGGTCGAACGTATTCCAAAATACAAAATAGGTAACTTGGAATACAGCGACTGTTTAAAATTATTTGGACCTACCCACATCATGAATGATATACAAAAGTTGTGACTGCACACAGAGTGCAATCTTTAAGCAAAATCGAAAAGCAAGTTATTGAAGTATGTCCGGATGATTGTATTATCATTACGATACCTGACTTTATTAAGACCTAACGAGCTCACTCAAAGCAACCCACATTCGTTTTACCGTTTTTTAAAGGAAGATCCCAAATATGCCCAGTAAATGCATTGCTAGATTATAAAGTTGAACAGATTTTATAAGAAATTCTGATCAACTACTCATCAGTTATAAAAGTTCATATAGGTAAACCAGTTTGCTCCCAGTCTATCAGTCGCTCGGTAGTCGCGCGTAGTCGGATAGAATATAAGTATATTGCGTCAAAGTGGTATTGTAACAAACATTTTTCTACTCCTTCAATCAGGCATGCTTCTACATCCATTGCGAATAAAAATGCTCTGAGTCTAAATCTTAAACGTAAAACCGCTGGATGGTCAGATTCATCCAGTGTGTTTGCCAGATTATATAAAAGATCTAGGTATTATTATCGCGAAAAGTAACAATTTTGCAATGTCAATATTAAATTCAAATTATTGAATAATAATGATTTGAGAAAAAATCATAAAATGTCATTGTTGTTTATCTATTTGTGGTATGTTCTAGTCAAATCAATATAAAGTTATATTTCTTTATTGTTGGTTAATAATAAATCAAGAATAACATATATGTATACTTTTCCTTATTAATTTATACATTATTTCATTATACAATCTATTACAATTATTTTTAAAAAAATGTAATAATATGATTGTAATAATTATAATGAATTAGAAAATTATTTTTTATTTAGAAATTTACTCCCAACTCTAAAGATCTACAAGTATTCTAATCTCGAAGACGAAGCAAAGTATAATTAATGATTAAACGAACTTACCTTAAGTGATGTTCTATCATAATTATACGAAGGCTTCGTCTGAAGAGATTAGCTCCCGCCCTACCCAAACCCAAGAAAAATTTGCTAAACAAAAAATAGTAAAATACTTACTCTGAACTAAATGAAAATGGCGCGCACAGTGTTGCCATAGTGGGATCGCTGTACATGAATGGATCTGGGAAGATATCTTTCTATTTTTTGGCTTAATATTAAAATATTTGTTTATTTTTTTACATATCTCAACTATAGTGTATGAATGGCCACACGGTACGTGCTACTACAAGTATTCTAATCTCTTCAGACGAAGCCTTCGTATAATTATGATAGAACATCACTTAAGGTAAGTTCGTTTAATCATTAATTATTTATAAAAACCGGCCAATTGCGAGTAGGACTCTCGCACAGAGGGTTCCGTACCAAAAAACGGCAAAATATCACGTTTCTTGTATGATGTAAGGAGTCCTCCTTAATCCTCCTTTATTCCTGATTTTAGTATTTTTAGGGTTCCGCACCTCAAAGGCAAAATCTGAACCCTTATAGGATCACTTTGTGGACAACAAAGTGATCCTATGGTCTGTCCGTCCGTCGGTCTGTCAAGAAACTTTATCTCGTGAACGCGTGAAGGTACCGTCGGTCCCTTGAAGCTGTAACAATCAAACGTCTAAGTTAACGGAGAAAAAAGTTATCCTGAACTTCTTGTTAAAATAACAGGGAATTCAGGAAAATTCGGTTCGGTGACCTGTGTCTGTGGCGCAGTCGGTGGTGTAACCTCCTGCTGGGATGCAGGTCCTGGGTTCGATTCCTGAGTCGGTCCAAATATTTGTGTGATCCACAATATGATATTTATATACCTATGTATTATTATATATATATATATATATATATATATATATATATATATATATATATATATATATATATATATATATATATATATATATATATATATATATATATAGCTAGCTGACCCGCGCAACTTCGTTTGCGTGATAAATGAAGAACCGCTCGACCGATTTTGTGCAAACTTCACATAAACCATCTTCTAAATAGTCCGAACAAAGCTTAAAAATTTGGAATGGGCAGGTGAGCCCGTTCTTGAGTTATAAAATTACAAGGAAAAGTGGCATTGATTTTTATATATATATATATATATATATATATATATATACAAAAAACCGGATATATATATGTGTGTGTGTGTTGTCATAGCGGCAACATAACAAATACATCATCTGTGAAAACTTTTCACGATCGTGACATGCCATCACGGTTCCTGAGACACAGTCTCATGACGAACAGACGGACAGTCAGACAGACGGACAGCAAAGTCTCATGTTTAAGGTTCCGATTTTACCCTTTGGATACAGAACCCTAAAAATGGTTCGTCTTGTCAATAATTTTAATGAGCACTTATAGTATAATAAACTTACATAGCTACTAAGTATTTAACTATCTACCTATAACTTTTTCGTAGTTTTGTATCCCATGAATTACACAAAAGTACTGTATCTGGTGATTTCTAATAATAAATATTGCACTTCGGTACCATACAGTACAGTACATGTACGAAGGTTTTTATCGTTTTGATATGAAATCGAAATAAAAATTACAATAAAAATTTGTGAAAATATCCTCATGCCTACATATTTTCACAAACTTAAACTGTAACAGACTGATGCAAACATACACGGAATGTCGTGTCGAATGAGGTCATCATAATGGCGCCATTTTGGTGGCGTTTCAAGTGCTCAAATTTAATCAATGTTTTAAAATTCAATTTGAAGAGTAATTTGAATAATTTTAGGCCAATGTTATATACTTTTCTATTTTATAAAGACGTAAAGGATTCATTTAAGTCATAAAAAAAATCATGCATATTCCCTATACAAATTTTCAAAATATCTTCCATGTACAAATTCTCGATCCTCTACAGTTTTATTATATGTATAGATAACCAAACGACTAACGCATGGGGCTTCTAATAAAACACGTCAAGCTGTATTATCATTTCCGCTGAATCGATTTTGATGTAACATGCAGCCAATATTTAAGTAAAAGAAATGGTAATGGTACAATTATGATCATGCCACTTAATTTTGCTCCAACCCCGAACTAACAAGCAATCAAACAGACACGAAGAGAAAAATCTTGGATTTGACCTCAGAAGTCCTAAATTAGTTGATTAAAGTTATTTTTTAAAACAGTCACAGCTATTTTTACAATTTCATAATAGAAGAGATTTTAACTCAGTCATTAACTTTACTTACTTGTTGAAACAAAATGCACTTTAAAAACTACGAGTTCAAATCTATGTTCTTGAACTACAATAATTGTACAGTCTGGTGTGATACTTCACCAAACTCATGAACTACAAAGTAAATTTTGAAAATCCTGAAAATAATACATGACTATGTAAACGGCATTTGCATATAAAGTGGTGAAGGAATTAGAACTATATCTGTATGTTGTATATATGTTGGTAATTTACATAATTATACGACGCAATGTATTGGTTAGGTGAATGCTGATAAGCAATAATGTGTCAACCCACAAAAAGTCGAATTCGACGCTTTTGATATATTTTGATAAAGCATCACGTATTTTACAATCTGCAAAAGTGTTTCAGGTTCCATAAAACATACAAGTACGAAAAAAATGGATTTATATCATAAAAAAAATCGGAAATCACATATACAACATTCGTCAATAATGCTTTAAGTTTCTTAACATCGTCGAAATTCAAAGTAGTGACATCTATCGTCACGAAAAATATGTTAAGAGACTTGACACTGTGTTACTAAAATGTCATTCAGCGATTCTGCGCTGCGCCAAATAACGAGCTCTTAATAAATAATTAAGTTCTTAAGTTATATACCCATTTTATGTACTAAAATATAATAAACCCATGTTTTAGTGAATTTTAAGCAATCCACGTTGGAGTCATCAAGATATGTCTGTAATTTTTGTTATTTAAAGATTGTCATGAGTGATTATTTTATAGGTTAAAATATTGCCGGTTCAAATTATATAACGAATTAATTAAATAATTGTGTAGGCATTATGTCAACTTATAAGGTCTTTTCATGCTATAATGATATGATTTGGTCCGATCTGATTGACTTATTGTAACTTTTGTCAAAAATAAAATATGATAATTCACCTAAATGATTATTGCTAAACAATGAAAGGTCTCTTAACAATGCATAAAGTACAGTTTATGGTGCTTGACATTATTATTACTGAATATTGACGAACTTTTTATGAGAAATATTTTTATATTAAGTACCTTGATATTGTATTGAAAAATCGGTTTTATTCGTAGATCTGATAATATAGTCCCACTAAAAAAATGAATTTCTATGTAGTTGTGAAAAGATGTCACCGCCAAGATAAAGTAGATTTTTTTTCCGGAAGTTAAATTCACTAAGCGGGATTTCCAACGGGAGCTTCAACCCCTTGACGTTCAGAAGCCGAGTGGCCCAGACGGTATACCCGCGATGGTACTCAAGCAGTGGTCCGGAGTTGTGTCCGGTACTTACACGTCTTTTCACGCTTTCATATTCCATGAAAGTAGTCCCGGCATCGTGGAAGATCGCGCACGTGCATCCTGTGCCCAAGAAGTCACTCACCTCCTGTGAGATGTGTATTAATTACATGCTCCCACTTTTAGTAAAGGTGATGGAGAATGTAATTAATACACATGTCCTGATGTAAGTTGAAGAACACGACCAGCTGACGATTTTTGTCACGGTCGCTCAATTGGCGATTTTCATGTCTACCTCACACACAGCTTGGCGACGGCTATCGAGAATAAGGGTGAGGTTCTAGTTGTGAGCCTCGACATCTCTAAGACCTTCAAGTCCAATGAACTGCCCCAGAGCTTTCGCGGATGGGTGTCCAGTATCTTCACCGATAGAAGTATCAGCACCGTCGTCGACAAGAGCTGTTTTGCCTGCATGGCCATAAATGCTGAGGTCCCACAAGGCTCGGTGTTGTCGGCTACTCTGTTTTTGCTGCAAATCAATGATATTCTGCCTTGTGACAGCATTTATTGCCATGCGAATGACAGTACGTAATACTTATTACACGAGCCGTTCCGATATTCCTTGCGGCGCAGTGGTCGTAAACAACTGGTTTATAAAATTCCGGTTACTCAAGAGAGTAACCGGAATTTTATAAACCAGTTGTTGTGTGTCTGAAATTGCAGCTATTCCTAAGAAGGAATAGCCGCAATTTCAGACACAAACACCTACCAAGACTCAAGTTTGTGTATTCACTGTTAAGAAACCCCTATTTACTGTGGCACTTTAATTTCTTGGCACATCTCTTTCCACCTTCAACAGTATAAGGTCATTTGGAGGACCATTCACAAGCTGTCGTCCAAGAAGCTTGGGGTGGTCAGTAGGACGCAGCGGTACTTTAGGGTGGCACAAACTCTGCTTCTCCATAAGTCGCAAGTGCGGCCGCACATGAAATAGTGCTGTCTTTGGACTGGGGCACCTGAATATCAGCTTCGTCCATTCGACTCGGTGCAAAAGCGAGACATGGGAGTTGTCGACGATCCATACTTACTAGCGGAGCTCTTTCACGATAGGAGAGACAAAACCTTCTTGTGCGTATTCTACAGTCTGTACATCGGTTTGTGCTCTGGAGAAGTGTTTGATGTGATGTACGTTTTATCATCGCACCGCTCACCACGGATAGGGTGTTCATCCTCACACTTTACGTCCGGAGCGTTCGATCACGGTAAGGTCCGATAAGGGCTTTGTTCCACGCACGTGAAATGATCTCCCTGAGTCGGTTTTTCGTAACGCCTACAGTATGGAGTTCTTCAAAAGGGGTCTTAGAAGGTCCTTGCAGGGTCGGCAGCGCGAGTGTCGCGCCTCTGATAACCACTTTCCATTAGGTGTGCGCGTAACCTAGTCGGCCAAAAGAAAACTGCAGTTTGTAAACGACGATCTAAATACATAATATCGTCCCCGTAGAGCGGAATTTAACTAACTGACACTTTTAGGTAAAATGAGTTATTAATGCCATGACGATCACAGATTTTTTCTTAATTTTTGTATCTGACCGCCATTATTATATTTATCTAAATAACAAAGTTAGCTTATGTTAAAAATCACTAAAACTCAATTAAGGAATACAAGTTACAGGTGTAAATTGAATAAAATATGTTACGGATTAATTCACTGTTCTTGACTACAGACAATAATCAAGAGCACTTCATTATTTTTACTCTAAAGTATCTGAGTCAATTTGCCTTTACATACAAAAATCAAATTCATTAAGTGATTTTAGTAGTTACACATTGCGTAAAAGCAAAATATTTTTTGAAGTAATAAATAACTATTATCTTTTAGTGAGTTCACGCACACAAAAATGTCTTAAATGCGCGTATTTTAACGTAACTAAAATTATTTAATTAATTATATCTCATGAATATGGGACAAAAATCTCAAAAAATGTAATGGCGTTCCCGACATGATTAGTTATTACTTGGGACTTTGGGCGGCACCAGTGCACTTCGCCATATAGATAGTGGCGTGCGTGGCTTCTATCCTAACTTCCGGTTTATGATAAAGGGCCTCCGTTGTATTGCTGAATGGGATACCTTGGATATACGGGTACTGTGTGATAATCAGGCTTTCTGTTTTATGGAAGTTAATGCCGGGAAACTACAGGGGTACCTACATGATGTCCCCAACTCTCTTAGTTCTGCACATCAATGACACGCTGTCTCTAGGGAGCATACATTGCTGTGCAGACGATAGCACTATGAACGGAGGTTACAGAAGTTACTCTGCCCGTTGAACAATGGAGTAAACCGACGACGTTGAAGAGAGATCTCGACTAGGATCTCGACTGAATTTCTCAATGGAGATGCGATTACCGGGCATTGATCGATTTCAATGCCCGCGAATCACAGGCTGAGCAATACCTAAAAACTAACTTTCCTAACCTTCCCCTCTATTCATAGTAAGATTATCATGCTGAAGGGCGATCTGGACATCCTCGGCATTGACGTTTGGCGTGAGCTCAGCAATGAAAATGACATTGTGCTTTACTGGGTCTCTTGGAAGCTTTAAACCCTAAATATCGGTTGTACACTCCATATCAGAAGTGTCTGCTGCACAAGATACATTATCGTCTGCTTGCGAGTTCTGCTCACCTATGAAATGACTCCTCGAGGCACTTACTAGACACGTTGGACGCTGCTCAGAGGCGTCCTATTCGCATTATACATTATTGTGAGGTGCCGGGAAGACTCAAGCCTTTGGCGCAGTGCAATACAATAGCGTCTCTGGCTGGATTCTACCGAATTTATCACGGCGAGTGCTCTGAAGAGCTCTTAAACCAAATCCCTCCCTCTATTTACAATCCCAGAAGACATGTGCAAGGCAGTGGTTTCACTATTATGCAGTGTGGAGTCTCTGTCGAACACACAAAACTTGGAAGTAACCCAGTGTTCTTCAAGCGGAGCTTGACGAGGCTCATCATAAGGCCGTCAATTTGAGAACCAATAGTGTGTTATAGATTGTGAGTATGGCCCTTAATCGTTTAAGAAAAGAAACTACTATATCTCAAAACTGCCACCACTGCTTTATTCTGACGGATCACTTGTTTACAAGGGCCAAAAGAAACTGACATTCTCTTATCAACCTCTTTATGACTAATTTCCAGTTCGAAGACTGTGGTATGTAGGGAAATATTGTAGCAACTTAATGACGGATATTCGGCAATGCCAATGCTACTGTTAGCACTGTGCTACTGTTAGCAGTGTTACTGTTAGTGTTACTGTTCGCGTAGGTACTTATTAAGTTTTTGCGGTGAGGTTATCTGAAAAGAAATCTTTTTAATTGCTTGGTTTTGGCAAAGATTCCCTCCACTGTATAAGCAAAAAAGGAGAGAATAGAATTAGGTTGAAGAACACCAGAAACAGCACGTCGCTGTATAGCTTTGAGTCATCCCAAAGTTGAGAGCAGTGAAGCAAGGACTAATTTGCATCTTGCACAGCAGACACCTATGGTGCGGATAGAAGAATACGCGATGACCTAAAAGTAATCGAGGTGACAGTCCTAGTCCGTTGACAATAAGTGCAATAATCGCCGTGTCATCTCTACTGCACGTGCTGGAGATAACACCTGCCTGCATGCATGAACAACACATTGGTCGGAAGAACTACATCGGACGCCCACTTTTTTGGGCTGGACAATTCGTCACCTACGTAGGATCTGACCAGTTTGGTGTCCGCATGATCACGCGTAATATTTGAGTCAGACCATGGGAGACAGCAAACGTATAGGCAGCACAATCATGGGCACACGTAGATCTAGTTCATGACAACATAATTCACATGCAGCCTACAGACAGAGTAGGAACCATTCTCAACCAGCACGCGGTGGCCACAAACATCCGCCTTGACGATCGATACAGCGAGCAATCTAGTCCGATCTACTCCACATATCTTTTCTGACCGTTGCGAATGTGCCAGTTCCACCCACTTCATCTCAAGACCTCTAGACTGGACGATCCTCACTACTGCTGAACCGAACTAATATTCCAATACTACGGACGCAAAGTGCATGCTAGCCCCGTCACTCTCAACGTCAAGACTTCAATCCCATGCGCCGATGAAAGGAACACCTGCAAGCTGACATCTTGCACGCGCCTAATCCCCGTACCTGATGGGCTGAGACGCTAAATCCCACTGGGACTCAGTAGTCTGCGTGGCAAGAAACTAACCTTCTCTGAAACCCTTGTGCTTACTTATTTAAGCCCATGTATAGCAAATGTACGAACGAACTATGGGCAGAAATTGAGCAGGAATTGCTCAATAGGCAGTTGCACAATTTTTTTTTGACTAATTTTAGTTTATTTTGTTTAGTTTGCCGGTTTATACTTTAATATGACAAAAATACTTGACTTAACTGTCTATTTAGTTCCTAGTTATTCTTCTTTTTAGTTTAGAATATTTAATAAAACACGTAATGTTAGGTATAATAACAAGGAATAAATCACCAAATCACTTTAGATGATTCAGTATATTTAAGTAATATTTAATTAAAGGCATTTAAGTTAATCTTCATGACATATTTAAAAGTGCAAAAACTAACTAACATTGATTTTTTCAAATTACTCGTAAATTACAAAAATATAATCCTAGGTCTGATATACATTACAAAGGAATTAACAACATTAGTCGAATCTACATACAAACATACATACATACATATACTCACGCCTCCATCCCCGAAGGGGTAGGCAGAGGCCTATACTGGCCCACATTTCACCGTGTACAATTCGGTCCCACGTAATAGGTGGTGAGCCCATCGCCGTGTTGAAATGGACCGCCGTCGTCAGAGCCTCGTCCGTTGTTCAGCAGGTGCACGAGCTTGCACGTGAGGTTGACTTGGGCCCGAAGTTGTTGGTAGGGCCCCACTAAACCCTAGTCGAATCTAAGTCAAAAAAATTCAATAAACATTTCATTTAAAAAGTTATAATTTTTTTCATTTATTGAAACTTTAAACGCTCGTATCTCAAAACTAGCCTCATGTCAGTTAGTTAAATTCCGCTCTACGGGGACGATATTTTTAAATATAATAATTACGTTAAAAAAAGATGATTCTGAGGACAAGAAATATATATTTCTCGTAAGAAGAAGAAAAATGGAAACTAAATTCTGTTTATTGTTTCACTAGATTGATGACTTGGTTATAAAGTTAAGGTTTCTTATATTTTTCATATTATTAAAGTTCAAATTAGAGTTCACTTAAAACTATCTGATAAATTATTTAAGTAATAACATGTGTTTTTCAATATTCCTTCATGTTCTTCAACATGCATTTATTTTCATTCGATCCTGGTACCGGCATTTGGCAAAACAGTGTTATGTTCCTTAATTTGATGATTCGATTATTACAGCGTGTTTCATATTTTGCAATATGCAGTAAGTAATCCCCTTTTTTCGGAATTATATACTAGCCTGTTGTCTTTTTATAATCGCAATCTATTTCTAATCCATATATCTTTTAAATAAACAAAGAAAAGAATAGTGGATACATATTTCTCTTAACAAATTAATTAAGAATTGGTTTAACTTCTTATGACGCCATTTTCTCAGAACAAGGTTCATGAAGGTAAACACATTATTGTTTATCGGAATCCAGGTAGGAATAATCTAATTTTATAGGCACTATCTGATATAGGATTTCGTATTAAACACGGAATAATCCTTTTAGTTTCACCGTTTCTTTCAGTTCGTTTGTCTGTATTCTAGACCAAAACTGTTAAAAAACTATAATTTCGTATACCTAAATATTAATGACACTAACAACACTAACACTGACTGCCTCTGTGGTGCAGTCGGTAGTGATACCGCCTGCGGCGCTGGAGGCCGTGAGTTCGATTGCCACCGGAGACAAATATTTGTGTGACCCATAAATGTTTGTCTCAAGAGTCTGGGTGTTTCTATGTATAATATGTATGTATTTAAAAGTAAATTAATATCCGTGGTCTGATACCCATAACACAAGCAGGTTATTCCTAGCTTACTTTGGGATCAGATAGCGTTGTGTGAAATGTCCGTGAATATTAAAAAAATATTTAAAAAAAATGTGTATGCTATTTTTTACGTCATGCTGTGAGATTAATTGTTGGAAATCTTTTGAGATAAAAATATTGTATTGTTTGAGAATAATATTGTTTTATATTTCCTAATAGGTATGATAAGCTGATCATAAGACCTTAAACTTGGCTTAACTGCTGTTGTCCTACTGACAACCGGGACCAACCGTAACGACTCTGCCGAAGCACAGAAACGCTCGCAAATGAAATGTCACAAAGTGGTGTAGTATCTTGTAAATAATACGGCTGTATTGTCTGAGATCCTTTTATTTGTAGATTGATCACAATATGGCTTAACATCTCCCCCCTTAAGTTATCATCTCTTCCTATAATTAATGTTGTTCATTTAGTAAAGTAACACAAAAATATTATACCTATTACATCAAAGTAATACAAAGATACATGCAATTAAAGTAGCACAAAGTTATAATATAATGTAACATGAAAGTCATACAAGTTATATGAAACTTAAAGTAACACCAAGTTATATAAAATTTAAGCAACACAAGTTATATAAACTGTTATACCCTATGTCCCACAAAAGCGGTAGTCGACAACTATGGGACCAACATCTCTGTACCTAGATACTTACAACTATAAATACACATTTTTAACCAGTAAGCACTATACACACATAATTATACAGATGCACACATATGTGCTACAGGTTACATACAACAACAAAAATGATAAACAAAATCAAATTATAGTAGGCAACCTTACCTTACCAGCCCTACGACTATGTCTTGGGATCGGATTTGAGGTACTCCACTGGTAAGGTTGTTTTATGGCCTCATGTATCTCTGAGGACAACGAATTTGTGACCTGTCTCTTAGGTTATAAGAGGATTTAGGGTGTGTAGGTTCTAGGCTTACAGGACTATCATCATAATAATCTCTACAGTTAAGTGGACAATCACATTCCACTTCATTTTGAGAATTATTGGAAACTTTAGGAGTTTCACATTTATTCAGTTTTAGATGCTTACTATTTCAGCGCAATACTACACTAACATCAGTCTTAATAATGTAACTTCTTGGCTCCTTACAAATGGACACTATTTTAGCAGATAACCAAATCTTTTTTGCTTAATCATAATAAAATATCCTATCACTAACTTTGAGCTTTGGTAAGTCTTTAACAAGTTTATCAAAGTATACCTTCTCTTTTTCCAATTTCTTATGCCTATTATAATTAGCAGGTTGGAGATGTTTAATAACACAAGGCAACTTTGTTTTAATACTCTTTCTTAGCAGCAATTGTGCAGGTGAAAACTGAATATCTGCCAACTCTGTATTTCTGTAATTAAGTAAAGCTATATTTATATCGGTGTGGTAAACTTTTACATAAACCTACTAACTGCCTTCTCTGACTAGCCATTAGCCTGTACTTAGGTGAAAAGCTGATGGCTTTCAGGAAGAAGAGAGAAATGAGAAGAGGTGATGTTCAGAATTCAACAATAACAATTTATTGTAAAGGAAAAAGAAAGAACTCCGGGTCATGGTAATTTCGGGCAGCAAGTGCGGTCTCCGAAGGCCTTCGCAGGGTTCGACTTATCTTGGTGGTTCTTAAGGCTGATGCAGTCCGCGACGTAGCCGTGCCGTCCACTACTTGGTCTGGCACGGTGTTCTCAACCCGTAGGGTGGATGATCGCTCGTAGACTCGAGGGTGCGTCTTCACCTTCGTGGAACCCGACAGGTGGACTTCTACAGCCCGTAGGGTGAATGTTGACAACCCGTAGGGTGGACCCTGGAATGTTCCAGAAGACGGGTTAGCTGGAACCCTTTTTTCCCGCCCATTGCTAAGACAGCCGACCCCGGTTAAACCATTTAGGAGTCGGTTGCCTTACAATGTTTGTCTATATATTAAGTTTACAGAGACCTTTTTTTCACACCCCTGTAATCTACCCTCCCATAACAGGGTTGACCAACAGCCGTTAATTTTCACTGTTTAAAAAATCTAGATTTATAATAATTAATTTAACTCACCCAATGATGGGGTCTTCTGTCTAGAGCTATTTGCTCCTTATACTTGACAAATATTTATGATGATATTTACGATGATATAAACGATGATTTTCAAACTTTTGTATTTCTCACAATTTCCAATGACACTTATACGTCCGTGAGCTATTTTAAATATTAATCTGGCGGTGCTCCTGCCTTTGACGCAACGCTTTATATATTCATGAAATAGCGCCTCTAGTGGCACCACTCGAAACTACTCAATCGTCAAGACCGCCTATATGACTATGGCTTCCGTCGTTGCGACCCTTACTCGGTAGATGGCGCTTTCATTTATTGATCTAAGTTTTCATTTTAAACCCCTAATGTTAAACCCCTATTTGCACCCGTTGTTTCACAACGTTACATAGGGCTTGAGAATATACATTGAAAATCCGACTCTTTGGCAAAGTTTAAAAATCCTTCACTATTAAACGGATTATTATCAGCTTGAAGCTTTTCAGGAATGCCAAACCGACAGAAAATTGATTTTCATGTACTTATTACATGAAAAGAATCTTTAGACTGTAATTGTGACATTTCGATCCAACTGCTTAAAAAATCTATTACAGCAAGATAATCTTTCGAATCTTTGGAATCTTTCAGGAAAAATCATACAATTGTGTTTGAAAAACAAAATAGATAATAAATACAAAAAGCATATTAAAATAACAAGAAATAGATAATTAAAATTATTAATTAAAGAATTTAAATGTCCAGTATCTTATATTATGCGATAAATTCATTTTACATTTATGTCAAACTAATTTAAAAAATTCATAATCTATATATATAAAAATGTTGTGTGCGTTTAAGTATCTATTAAAAACTCAAAATTTACTAAATCGACTGAGCTCAAAATTGGACACGATATACAATAGGATTCAGAGATGGTTTTAGGCTACTTTATACACTTTTATCATAACAGCAATAAGAATAAAATAGCTTTAAAAAGTTATTTTACCGATTGATGGCGCTGGTCGTTTTTTTTTAAATCATATTCTGCCAGCTTCAGAACAAATTATTATAAACAACCTATTTAGAAGGTACCTACCAGATTGATGTTTTTAATACGCTTTTATTAGGTCGTCGTGTATGTAACTAACAATGTAATGGAATCTAAAGAAACTAATTTAACCATCTTCCAAGGATCGTAGCGTCATGAAAATTGGCAGATGTATGTAGTTTTGATGACAATACAATAATATGGTACTGTCAAACTGATATGATAATGGAGCCGGAAGATAGGCACTGAAAACAGGTGGAATCGAAGGTAGCTAATTTAATCAGCTTCCAAGGATCGTAGGGTAATGAAAATTGGCAGCTGTATGTAGTTCTGATGACAATACAATAATATGGTACTGTCAAACTGATATGATGATGGAGCCGGAAGATAGGCACTGAAACTTCGATGGAAAAAGTGGAATCTACGGTAGCTAATTTAACCAGCTTCCAAGGATCGTAGCGTCATGAAAATTGGCAGCTGTATGTAGTTCTGATGACAATACAATAATATGGTACTGTCGCACTGATATAATGATGGAGCCGGAAGATAAGCACTGAAAACAAGTGGAATCTAAGGTAGCTAATTTAACCAGCTTCCAAGGATCGTAGGGTCATGAAAATTGGCAGCTGTATGTAGTTCTGATGACAATACAATAATATGGTACTGTCAAACTGATATGATGATGGAGCCGGAAGATAGGCACTGAAACTTCGATGGAAATAGTGGAATCTAAGGTAGCTAATTTAACCAGCTTCCAAGGATCGTAGCGTCATGAAAATTGGCAGCTGTATGTAGATCTGATGACAATACAATAATATGGTACTGTCGAACTGATGTGATGATGGAGCCGGAAGATATGCAATTGAACTTCATGATGAAATATCATATTATATCTGTTTTTGGATTCGTCAGAAAAGTCTTGTAATGAACTTTGACCAGGCTTAGGTTTCAAGGTTATAACAAACCTTTTTTTAATTGACTTGTAAAACTATGCAATGGAATCTCAGGTAACTAATTTACCATCTTCCAAGGATCGTAGCGTCATGAAAATTGGCAGATGTTTGTAGTTCTGATAACAATACAATAATATGGTGCTGTCAAACTAATCTGATGATATGGGGTCGTAAGACATGAACTGCAACTTCATGATTGAACATTGTATCATAGCTGTGTTTGGATTTGTTAGAAAAGTCGTGTAATGAACTTTGACCACGATTAGGGTTTAAGTTAATATTGAGTGTAAATATTGACATAGGTACCTACATAAAATGTATATGTATTAGAGTAATTATGAAATATTTTCACATTAGTCGAACTCAGACAAAACACCATGTAATACAGAAATCCCTACTTATATTATAAATGCGAAAGTAACTCTGTCTGTCGGTCTGTTACGTTTTTTGATTACGGACGTCAATTTTTAAAAAATATTTATGTAATTCACCTGCTAGATTACAACGACTAATGTTAAAACTTTTAAATTATAATTTGTCAGTAAAGTACACCCCTGGTAGTAAGTTGTACATCGCCGATTTTTTATCACGAGCATTTTTGTCTAATTCACACAATGAACTGTTTCCAGGTGATGAAAATACAGATACTCGAGTGGTTCATGGCTTGGCAGAGAAATTGCCTATGACTGATGCTCGGAGACAGCAATTTCGGGAAGTTATTGCCAGGGATGATTTACTGTCACGTGTCATTGAGAATATTTCCAATAGTTGGCCACAACAATGTTAAACTTCACAGTCTGAAATGAAACACTATTATAAGATTAGGGATAATTTAAAGGTAAAATTTATAGATTTTAGATTAGGGATAATTTAAAAAAGCCCTTCAGTGGGAAATGTTAAAATTAATTCATGAAGGTCATTTAGGGATCAATAAACGTAAGAGAAGGGTTAGGCAGTGCCTGTATTATTATTTTATTATTATTATTATATATAAAGCACACTAGCAGCTATTGAGCTGATGCGTGTGTGTCCGGCGATCTGGAGATTTCATCAAGTTTGTTTTTAAAAGCATTCACACTAGGTGCCAATACAACATCCTCCGGGAGACTGTTCCACTCTCTAACTACACGATTAGAAAGGGAGTGTTTCGAAGTTTGAGCTTGGATCGCATTGCACATAGCTTTAGTGAATGTCCCCTCAGGTGATTGTTTGTATTCAGTGTAACGTTGTGAAACAACGGGGGCAGATATTGTTTAATATTAGGTGATTAGAATTAAAATTTGGGTCAACATATGAAAGCGCCATCTACCGAGTAAGTGTCGCAACGACGGAAGCCTTGATTCGTAGTTATAGATGCGGTCTTGACGATTGAGTAGTTTCGAGTGGTGCCGCTAGAGGCGCTGTACAAACATATAAATACAACCGCGCGCGAATTTCAAAGACCATTATTCGAAAAATTAAAATATACTCGTCGCGAAAGCGTATGTGTATCAGAAAATAAATCTAATCAAAGTAAAGAGATATTATAGGGAGCGAAATACTCCCAAAGTGATCAGTGATTTAGCTGCAAGCGTCAATAACCCCATCATTGGGTGAGTTAAATTAATTATAATGTAATCTAGATTTTAAAACAGTGAAAATTAACGGCTGTTGGTCAACCCTGTTATGGGAGGGTAGATTACAGGGGTGTGAAAAAATGTCTCTGTAAAATTAGAATATATCCAAACATTGTAAGACCTCCGATTCCTGAAATGGTTAACAGGAGTCGGCTGTCTTAGCAATAGGCGGGAAAAAGGGTTCCAGCTAACCCGTCATCTGGAACATTCCAGGGTTCACCCTACGGGCTACAAGCAATCATTCACCCTACGGGCTACAAGCAATCATTCACCCTACGGGCTACAGGCAATCGTCCACCCTACGGATTGGGAAAATCCACCCTTCGAGTTCTACGAGAACCTTCCACCCTATGGGTTGCCAAAATCTACCCTGCGGGTTGCGGAAATCCACCCTACGGGTTGAGAACACCGTGCCAGCCGAAGTTGTGGACGGCACGGCTACGTCGCGGACGGCGTCAACCCAAGAAGGCCTACCCAAGATAAGTCGAACGGTTATATATTAAAATACCAGAAATCAAAATGCCTTTACTTAAAATGCATTAGACCAAAATACCCGAATTCAAAATACCTTAACATTCAAAATACCTTATTTCAGTACACCTTACCGTATAATGTCTAATTTTAAAATACAAATAATTATAATATCAGAATTCAAAATACAAATTTTCAAATGTCCTTAATTTAAAATACCGAAAATAGAATACAATGTGGCACTGTCACTCACACGTTTTGTTATTTAGCTTTAACTTATTTACACCCCCCCCCCCCCCCCCACCTAAGTGAAGTCGCAGTTGTAGCCCTAGGTCTGTTGGTCCTTGGGTATCCTTCTGAGGGCTTACCCGGGGCACCTAACTGTAGGCTGTTATGTAGGATACGTGTGGTTTTTAGTCGGTAGGAGTCTGGCATAGTATCCATGTAGGATTTACCTCATGTTATAACACTTTGATTCAGAGTAACAAAAGTACTACAGTGGGCTAACGAAAAATAAAAAAAAAACCACGAAGGCTAAGGCGGGAGCTCCGCTTCGCTTCGCTCCCGCCTTAGTCTTCTAACCTAACCTATCCGAGTCGGGATACTCTGAGTCGGGGTGTTAACCATTCACAGATATATAGCATCCATGTAGGATTTAAATCATGTTAAAAAAAGGTATGTGTTTGAACATTTTAGGATAAGGTATTTGATAAATTTATATTTTGGGTTTCGGTTATTCGACCGTAAGGCATTTTAAATTATTTATATTATAAATATTTGCCTTTTGAATATTGATATTTCGATTTCGGGTATTTTGGGCTACGATATTTTGAGTTAAGGCATTATAATTTCTGGTATTGTGACGGTATACCAAGTCGAACCCTGCGAAATCCTTCGGAAACCGCACTTTCTGCCTGAAGTTACCACACCCACGACCCCCAAGTGCTCAATTCAAATAAATTGTTAATTTTTATATTCTAAATTCAATCTTTTCATTTCTCTCTCTCTTCCTGAAAGCTACAGCTTTTCATCAGGCTATACATGTCTTGCAATGTATTAACATCATAATAGTTATTCAATATTTTGTAAGTTTCAATGAGACTTCCTCTCTGTCTACGGTTCTTAAGGGTTGTGAGGCCAAGGTACTTCATGCGTTCATCAAAGGGTTTGTTCTTCAATATTCCAACCATTTTTGTTGCTTTCCTTTGGACGCTTTCAAGGAGTAAAATATCCTTCTTGAAGTACGGATCCCAAACAATGTATGCGTATTCCAGCAGTGGTCTTATGTATGTTTTGTACAATTTCAAAAAGGTTTTTGGCGTGAGACATCTGAACGCTTTTCTAACCAAATACAACATGGAGTTTGCTCTATTCACAATTATGTTGATATGTGTTTCCCATTTCAAATCATTGCTTATAGTTACACCCAGATCTTTTTGGGTAATTACTGGCGTCAATTGATGCTGTCCCAGATAGTATGGCTTACAGGGGTTCTTTTTACCTATGTGTAATATAGTACATTTTGTAGCATTAAGAGACAATAACCATTGCTTAGTCCAGTCAAATATGGCGTCCAAGTCTCTTTGAATATCTTGCGATTGAAATTGAGGGTTTCCAAAAAACTTTGTGTCGTCGGCAAATAATGAGAACGGCAACTGTAGCGTATTCTTTAGGTCAGTCAGATACAGTATAAAAATCAGAGGTCCAAGGACTGATCCCTGAGGCACGCCGCTAAGAACCGCATGCGCAGTTGACTTCGTGTTTCCTATTCGTACACAGAATGTTCTTTGTGACAAGAAGTTGCTTATCCAAGCTAGTACTCTGCCACGTATACCAAAATGTTCCAATTTATGTATGAGGCGATGCAGTGGGACTCGATCGAAAGCTTTCTCATAATCAAGATATACCACATCAGTAGGAAGCCCTTTGTCATGGTTTTTGACCCATTCATTCACACAAGTTAACAAATTTGTTGTCACAGATCGTCCAGGAATAAAACCGTGCTGCTCATCGAGGATAATATGTTCTTGATTTAAGAATAATCGGAGTTGTTCAGCTATAATCTTTTCCATGCACTTGCATAATATACTTGTCAGACTAATAGGTCTGTAATTCACCGCTAACAATTTGTTACCCTTTTTATATATTGGAACAACAGTGGCATTCTTCCAATCAGCAGGCAAGATTCCAGTTTCCAGAGAAGTGTTCATAATCTTCGCTATGCTTTCAGCCAATACATGAGAACTATTCTTTAATAATAAAGATGGAATCTCATCAGGGCCTGTGGCTGTACCATCGTTAAAAGTAAGAAGAGACTTTTGTATTAGCCCAGCAGTAATGTTAACATCATTAAATGAATTCTCAACTCGGGGCATATTAATGGTGGGTAAGAGGCCGGGTGGTTCCCTGGTGAAATTCAATTGAAATTGGTCTGCAAATAGTTCAGCTATTTCTTTTGGTTCAACTATTAGATTATTTGAATTATTTTTTAACACTGAGGGAATGCTAATTTTGCAGTTCAACTGTTTTCTAATGTATCCATAAAATGGTTTTGGACCCATCTCTATGATATTGGATTCAAAGTGCATTCGTCTTGATCTACTTAGTTGGATAATTTTGTTATTGATTGTTCTGTATGCATGATATGAGTCCTTACTTCTATGAATTCTGTATAGGCTCCATAACTTTTTCTTTTCTTTAGTCAATTCAAGTATTTCTTTATTTATCCATGGTTTATATAATTTTTTATTATTATTATTATCTTGTTTCTTGTTGACGAATTTTTCCACAGTTACATGTATTTGGTTCTTGAAGTCAGACCACATTTCGTTGGATGTACAACCACTTAATTTTAAATGTTCTGAAAGATGTTTATTTATTACATTATAGTCTGCGTTATAAAAATCATATTTCAACTCTTTAGTTACTTTGCTGTGGCTAGATTCAGTTATTTGTATTAAAGCTGTTATAATAATGTGATCACTTTTTGGTAACGGTGGATGATATTCAATTTCGCTTATTAGTGTATCATCATTGCATAGAACAAGATCCAACAAAGACTCTTGATCCTTCCTTATCCTAGTGATTTGTGTGACCAGTTGTTTCATACTACTATTTGCATACATGTCCATAAAATATTCACTTAGAATATGGTGACCATTGACCTGGTTAATGGACCAATCAATTTTGGGTAAGTTAAAATCACCACAGATTGCTACTGTATTCTCTGAGGATGCCCTTCCTATAGTGCCAAAGAGAAGCCTGTCCGAGTCCTGCAAGATGTCTGAAGGTGAACGATAAACACAAGCCAAAATGAATTTTAGATTCTTGAATTGAACATCAAGCCACAGTGCTTCCAATGACGGGTGGTGGTAGGAGTCATTTACTTTGGCAATAATCGGAATATTGTTAATCTCTTGAGCCGTATATATTAACACACCACCTCCCTTTCTGTCCTTTCTATCATTTCTGTAGAGTGTATATCCATGAATATTTATGATGCTGTCCTTTATTTTATCCTTAAGATGCGTTTCGGTAATTAAAATAAATGCCGGTTTAAGAGTTTGAATTTCAATCAGGAATGAATCGAGTTTTGCCGTTATGGAAGCCAGGTTTGTGTAAAATATGAGAAGCTCAGTTAGATGTGACGATGTTAGTTTTTTGCCATCGTCACTATTTTAGGTATCCCATTAATATATTTTATTGTAAGTTCTGACTCACCCTTCTCAGTTCTCGCCGCCAACTCATCGCGTAACTTCTTGAGCTGCTCTCGCTGGTACAAGGTCATATCAGAATACACTCTAATTTCTTTGGGTAACTTACTTTTATTTTTCAGGACACGGGTTGCACTGTTTTTATTGGCGAGAACTACTTTTAATGGGCGCGGTTTTGAGTTATTCATTTGGTTGCGCTTACCTAAACGAAATATGTTAACTATCTCTGGAATAGCAATTGGCAGAGATTTGAAAGACTGATTAACATTGTTTGTGTCATCCATCTTCCTCCCCTCTGGGGACAGTGCCTTAGACTCCGGTATTCCATAAATGATCATATTTCTACTACGCCTTTTTCGTTCTTCCATTTCGCTGAGAACTGCATCTAAATTTACTGCAGCTGATGGAGACGATTTCAGTTCCTTGACCTGCTGATGGAGCTCCGTGACAAGTCTACGCAGCTCGGGAACCTGCCTAAGACCCTCTTCACAATCATCGCAGAGATATGTCAGCTTAGGATTTTGAAGTCCAAAGACCCGTAACTCTGTCGCCGTCAGACCATTGCATCTATTGCATATAAAACGCTTACAGCCCAAAGTCCAAAAGTTCAAAACTCCAAAGTCTAAAGTTCTAAAAGTCCATAAGTCCAAAACTCCATAACTCCAAAATTCCAAAAGTCAAGTCCAAAACTCCAAAAAGTTCAAAAATAACATGCAAAACATATCTGACCTCTTTATTAGGTAAGTACTCTCTTTTATTATTCTGAATGCAAGGAGGCCGCAATCAAACTTCTCGTAAATTAAAAAACCCTAGAAAAATACGCTTTTATAATGCACGAAAAAACCAAAAAATAAATTATGGATCGTTCAAGTTGCCTCTATTTCTAGGATGAAGTGTAAACTATGTGCTTTTAGTTATAATATTTGATTGCAAAAGCGTGGGGCGCTGGAACAGGATGCGTCCGCCAGGAAAGTCTTTCCTGTCGAAAGAGTTTTGTCAGATTAAGGATAAGGTCACATTTATTTTATAAAAGCGTGTTTTTCTCGTGTTTAAACTATTAATATACACTGTCACGCTTTTACATAATCTATTGTGACTTTTACTGTTATTATTATCATTTAAAATTTGATAGGCTTTATTTATATAATTATATATTATATATAATTGTATAAATAATTGATTTTTTTATATAGGATAGAAGTTAATTGAAATGCATAACATACTAACTTGAAAAGTAAAGTAGTTAATCACGCCTACGCATTTTCAACACCCACTTTTGCCAGTTTTTCGTCACGTCACGAAACTCCTATTGGATCAAACCTATTACCGTTACGAATCTCTATTAGATAATTCATAGGTAGGTCCTTAAAGTTTCGGCATTCCGAGATATTTAGTATGACGGCACACTTCAAATGTGATCCTAATGACAAGTGACATTGACAGGTGACATAACACCGAGCGCTGGAGGGGCGGCCACGCACGACATATCGGGACGTCGTCAGTCGAGTCTCGGTCATTATTGGTGCAACGATCGACCGGTGCGCACGCGCCCACGTGCTCTGGTGAAATGTTATAACAGTGTAGATTTAGTTAGTCCTAGGAGGTTCTTTGTGTTTAGTGTTAGTTATACGATTGACTAAATGAGTGTTAACTAAACCACGCATTATTTCTTTATACCACGATTCCTGGTTTCCTCGCCGAACTACCTACAAAGTGATGGTTACATCGGAATTTAGCAACGTGCCACCTGACACCACTCCATCCTACATCAGAAGTGGGATGAAACTCAGTCGCCCACGTGGCGATAGAGTATGCATTTTTATGGCGATACAGGAACGGAAATATGGCATTTTCTGTTGAAGCAGCAGTAACGCGGTAATTTCTGTCACAGAAAGTACGCACGCACCTTCAGGATTACTTTGGTGAGCAGTTTCATGTTTATTTCTATTCTGATACCGAATATTCGGCAGTGAAAGAATCTATCTTCTGTAAATTTAAGAATTAAAGACTTTGTTATAGTGTGACTGCAACAGATACTGGATTAACTTTCGTGAGATCGCCTGTAGAAATTCTGACCACTGATACCGATGGCGTAACTTTTGAAATCCCTTTTTTTTGTTTTACTAGGCCACTAGGCTGGCTAGAAACGATCATGATTTGACGTAATTTTACGTCCAACCGTATCACATGGCGCCCTTCATTAAAAAAAAAAAAAAAAAAAAAAAGAAATAGAAATGAGATTGACCAGTACGTGAGACAATAACATCCCTCCTATAAGGAAACTGAAATCAGAAACTTGAATTCTTCAATCACACGTTTATTATCGGTGATACCCTTGCAGTTTGACCCTGGAGGAGCACACCAGTCGGTTCTCGTACATACTTAAGAACCAATATAATTCGCTGTAGTTGATCATTATTTGCAAGTTCCATTCTGTAGTTTAAAATGAAACAAGACTGTACGGACAGGATGTGTGTAGACTACTGCGATTGAGGACACACAGTCCTTAACCGTTATATTTTTTTGTTGCTTCTCGGAACAATTAGTAAGGTTACATGGAGGTCGATCTCTCTACGATCTTAGATTTAGCGTCAGAAAAGGTTCGAAGCTCTCACTCATGCAGTTGGAAATTATGTTATCATCATTTGCATAACAGCAAGTTTGGCGTGGTCAAAGACTGCATTCATGCAGTCCACATGGGCGAAAGCGGACATAGTGCCGCTTGTCTCATTTGAATTTCATATGGTGATGTCGAATTGGTTAGGAAGGCATTGGCTAGGAAATATTACATGCACACTTCTTTTCAGAAAATAATCCCCTACAGTACTGCAAAGACAGTGTATTGATCAATCAGCGGAATTTGCTGACCAATAGCTGATTGCGGAACAGCAGAAGGATGGAGAGCACTTAAAACTCGTATCCTACCTGAATAATGGAAAGCTTCCTCGGGGATCACTCAGGACCCAAAGGGCCAGGATCAGATGTGCTACACCGGAAATCTAGCGATTTGGTAAAACTCTTTGCTTGCAAATGGTCCTTAGATCGTTCTGATGTTCTGTCATCAACGATGTCCACGAGATGTTACTGCGATCACGCTTATGAACTTTATTGCTTCAAGAACATGCCGAGGGTTATAAGAAAATTTAAATAAATTTACAGACAGCCGCGCGATATCATTTATCAGGTAAAGTACAGGTTAAAACGAACACCAATACCAGGGTGGCACTACCCTGACACACCACACACATTGATGCGACCAGAAAACTTAGTGTATGAACAACCAAAAGGAAGTTATCAGTTCAATAGAAGCGCTTGTAGTCCTGCGGTCTTGGTGTTCTGTAAATTCATTTTTATCATAAGCAGCTTTTACTGTGGCAGTCCTTGGATGGGTAACCACTTTGTGACTCTTTCATGTACAAGCACTTTCGGGCTTCGGAGGTTAGCGGTAAGGTCCCGGTTGTCGATGAAATGGCTGTCATTATACCAGGTACTAAGTACGCATCATTTCATCCTACACTTAGCATCGATATAAGCAGCAGTATAAGACACTGAATTATAGTGTTCGTTATTCGGCATACTTATCTACTTGATTGGCGATCTAGGACGGTACTCCGCCAGCAGAGACTTCAAGGAATTTTGTGAGTCCGTTATTATCAAGCTTTATTTATAGCAACATGTAATTCGAAAGCCTACAACCAGGAAGAGAGAATCCGAGATACTGAAGATAACTTCATGTATGAACATGTATGGAACTAAGTAGTCGCTCGTGACGGGATGCTCTGTTCAAACGTACAGCTCTCTCTCAATTGCACCATGAATTAGGTCACGCAGGCTAGTCCCTTAGAACTTTTAATAGGTAAGATTGTAAGGTTTAAATTTTTGATAGATTACAAGCTGTGAATAAAATTCGCTTACAAGTTATGACTCTTGTGTTATCTGATCGTAATTTCTTAGTGTAATTATCAGACCAGTGATTTTAGTTGTAACTGACGGTACCGGCTACAAGATGATTTAATGGTTGCCCAATGAGTGTTTTGTTGACCAGGAGTGATACAAGTTCGAATGGTTTGATTATTCCAATGTGACATAATCTTTCCTCGAAATATTGGTTATAAATAATGAAATGTAGGTATGAGCAACCGCCGCTTATATAATGGGCAAAAAAAAAAATCTATTCAGGGAATGGAACCAATATTATGTCATCCCTCATATCGTTTTGGCGGAAGACATGTACAGTAACTTGTTACCGGTGTACTTTAACTCTAAATTTTGTTAATTTTCATGTAACTTCTTCGTGAACGGTTGCGCTGTGGCCGCTGTGGGTGCTCCATCGCCAGCGCAGCGGAGAAGCAGAGCGCGGGTCGACAGCGGCTTGCGCGAGTACTGGTGTGAAAACTAACAGCGTGCGGCACGGGCGGCGCGGTCACTAGCAGATTATGTTGTGCCGGAGCTACGGGAGACGTATCCTCATCGAGCTGCTGGGTAGTTATGAAGATCGACGTGCTACGAGGATGGACCTTGCAAATTACACGTCACGTAGTCCTTTTCTTTTTCCATTAAGTAGGTCGTTGAGATGGCGAAGGGGTTAGACCTTCATGTGAGTAGATTCTTTAAAGACTTACCTGACAAATGATGATGAAGGAGTAAGACCTTCACGTGAGTGAGTGAGTGTAGTATGCGAATTACTCTGGCCGCGCGCAGATTCATGCTAGCCATGGGTCTTTTATAGTGACCTACGTCGTCAAGCCGTAAGGAAAAGCCTACAGCATGGGGTTCTTTGAAGGGGGTCTTTGAGGGTTTTTACAGGGTCGGCAGCACGGGAGTGGTGGCGCCTCTGGTGATGCAGGCGTTCGTATGCTGCGGTGACCGCCAGTCCTTGTCTGCCGCCTTAGTGGTATAAGAAAGGAAAGTGCCGAAGGTAGGCATTTTCTGGTTCAATTCATACCATTATCTGAAGTGGGTACAGGATGGAAGTCCCACTACCTGGCCGGATGGAGGCTTTAGGTTGAGTTAAGAGTATTGCATACTGAACTCGCCGATTTCGATTTAATAGAGTACCTATTGTGATCAGCAATACTCAAGAGATCAAAATAATCAAGAGTAAAAAAAAATAGCAGAGACACAGCAATAGGCTCACCACCTATTGCGTGGGACATAAAACCATAAGGTGAAATGTGGGCGTATACTGTGCCTCTGCCTATGGGAGCGTGACTGTGTGTATGTGTTTGTATGTATGTATTGTGATCAGATTTAATAAGCGTTGCGAACTGTTTAGAATAAAATAATGCAGACTTAATATGTCGAGTTTATTTAGCTGATGCCCGACTCCTCGGTCAGGAAGGTCGAGCAAAAGATTCTGTACTTTGGATAAACTGTTGTTTCAGATGCTGTAAATGTTTGCGATGCTTCACACGAGGACGTGTGAGTCGTCGTGATGGCCGTGTCGCAGAACTAACATCACAGCTGGAGGTGCACTGCTGACGTCATCCGGTGAGACTGTTCCTTTTCTTTCTGAAGCGAATCGCCAGGATTTGCGACCTTTGTGTGCCTCTTTCACGTTCTACAGATTCGTGAGTCGATTTATGTATGAACCTCTGCCGCTATACAAAGTCACGCTTTTGTTATGGGGAAGACTGGTTGAAGAGGTCACGTATGCCTGAGCCACGTCTGTTTAGGCTGGTTCAAAAGGATACGTGCGCCTGGGCCACGTCTTTGTTGGTCAGACTGGTTGGAGAGGCCGCGTAAGCCTAGACCACGTCTGGTTGGACTGGTTGAAAAGGTTACGTGCGCCTGGGCCACGTCTGTGTTGGTTGGACTGGTTGAAGGGGCCGCGTACGCTTGAAATGTGTACGTGCGCCCGGGCCACGTCTGTGTTGGTCGGACTGGTTGAAGGGGCCGCGTACGCTTGAAATGTGTACGTGCGCCCGGGCCACGTCTGTGTTGGTCGGACTGGTTGAAGGGGCCGCGTACGCTTGAAATGTGTACGTGCGCCCGGGCCACGTCTGTGTTGGTCGGACTGGTTGAAGGGGCCGCGTACGCTTGAAATGTGTACGTGCGCCCGGGCCACGTCTGTGTTGGTCGGACTGGTTGAAGGGGCCGCGTACGCTTGAAATGTGTACGTGCGCCCGGGCCACGTCTGTGTTGGTCGGACTGGTTGAAGGGGCCGCGTACGCTTGAAATGTGTACGTGCGCCCGGGCCACGTCTGTGTTGGTCGGACTGGTTGAAGGGGCCGCGTACGCTTGAAATGTGTACGTGCGCCCGGGCCACGTCTGTGTTGGTCGGACTGGTTGAAGGGGCCGCGTACGCTTGAAATGTGTACGTGCGCCCGGGCCACGTCTGTGTTGGTCGGACTGGTTGAAGGGGCCGCGTACGCTTGAAATGTGTACGTGCGCCCGGGCCACGTCTGTGTTGGTCGGACTGGTTGAAGGGGCCGCGTACGCTTGAAATGTGTACGTGCGCCCGGGCCACGTCTGTGTTGGTCGGACTGGTTGAAGGGGCCGCGTACGCTTGTAATGTGTACGTGCGCCCGGGCCACGTCTATGTTGGTAGGGCTGGTTGAAGAGGCTACGTATACCCAGGCCACGTCTACTTAGACTGGTTAAAAGAGGTACGTACGCCTGGGCCACGTCTTTGTTGAAGGTTGGACGGGTTGGGAAGGCCTCGTATGCCTGAGCCATGTCTGTGTGTTGCGCTAGCTAGTTTAAGAGGCCTCGGATGCCTCAACCCGTTTCAAGTACTATTTGGTCTAAAGGGCTTAGTACGCCCGGCTTATTGGGAAAGGAAGTTAAGTTCACAATTTCTGTCAGGAATGGACGAGCGATCATTAACGCATTCTTAAATTTCTACAGGTGTTTCGCCCGAGGACGTGCGATAGTCAGGGTTGGCCGTGACGGCACACTTCAAATGTGATCCTAATGACAAGTGACATTGACAGGTGACATAACACCGAGCGCTGGAGGGGCGGCCACGCACGACATATCGGGACGTCGTCAGTCGAGTCTCGGTCATTATTGGTGCAACGATCGACCGGTGCGCACGCGCCCACGTGCTCTGGTGAAATGTTATAACAGTGTAGATTTAGTTAGTCCTAGGAGGTTCTTTGTGTTTAGTGTTAGTTATACGATTGACTAAATGAGTGTTAACTAAACCACGCATTATTTCTTTATACCACGATTCCTGGTTTCCTCGCCGAACTACCTACAAAGTGATGGTTACATCGGAATTTAGCAACGTGCCACCTGACACCACTCCATCCTACAAGTACAATATTTAGTAAACATGTAATAAGAATACAAACGCATATATCCCTAAGCGGGTTTTTAACGATAACCAAAGATATCTCGTTCTCGAACAAGAACTCTACATTTTGCCACTGTTAACGTATTCCCCTCATGTATCTACTTAATTGCCTGAAAGAAGAGGCGTTCCCTTTGGCAGCATAAACGTTATGCTCTTGTGCGACCTCATGCAGCTTTCGCCAGGATTTTTATTATATAAGGATTAGTATTAATAGGAATTTGCTTACTAAAAAGTCTTTCTTGTTCTAGCGCCCCACGCTTTTACAATCAAATATTATAACTAAAAGCATATAGTTTACACTTCATCCTAGAAATAGAGGCAACTTGAACGATCCATAATTTATTTTTTGGTTTTTTCGTGCATTATAAAAGCGTATTTTTCTAGGGTTTTTTAAACCATTTATTAATTTTATACTTTTTGGTCACAACATTTTATTTTTTTATTCATTTATTTCTAGCTGTTCCCTGCGGCTTCACCCGCGTAGAAGTCGTTATCGCTTAAAAGCATTAAGCCTCCTTTCGCGCAGTCAGCAGTTAAAAAGTAGCATATGTCCTTCCCTTAAGCTCAAACTATCTTTATAACAAATTTCATCAAAATCGGTTCAGTGGTTTAGGCGTGAAAACGTAACAGACCGACAGACAGAGTTACTTTCGCATTTATAATATAAGTAGGGATTTCTGTATTACATGGTGTTTTGTCTGAGTTCGACTAATGTGAAAATATTTCATATTGTTCTGATGCTATTGAATTTTGTACAAATGGCGCCAGTTTAAAGGATACAGTTATACAGTTTAAAGGTTATATTATAAAGCTAGAGAATTTTCATTCGGTTCTCGGTCTTTTTAGAGAAAAATTTATTATATAAAATTACGACAATCATTGCTATTTCTTCTACAGTTAGCTTTTATGGCGATTTTATTATTAATAAATACAGCACTTCAAGGCATCCACGCAGCACTGGTAATTGAAAAAGACTACACGTAACATTTCACAAATAAAATACCATAGAAAATTATAAAAATCATTGTCCGCTGAAGAGGCGCTAGTAGCACCGCTGAGTCAGTGTCCTGTAAACGATCACTGCAGTAAGCAACTTTCGTTATAGCTGGTCTATGGATAGGGAGGTGACCACTGTAAAGTGGCAACACCATTCATATAATGTCAGCGACTTGGTTGTTACTCTCCCTGGCCTACGGCAACATTATTATCCTCGATGCAGTTCGCACATACGCCATCATTGTTAAAATAAAACAATATATTTGCTAGATTAGTAGTAGTAAAGTGTTAAGCCATTTTGTTATCAATCTACAAATAAAAGGATCTCAGACAATACAGCCGTATTATTTACAAGATACAACATGGTGTCAGGTGCTAAAGGTGAACAAAATGGATGTCGCGTGCTCTTTGGTAAGAATACCACAGCCATTCGATACACGTGCAAAAAATTTAGAGGAAGAATGGAGAAGATTTTGTCAAGAATATGAAATATATTTGTTAGCTGCTAACATAAGCTCTGTTGAAAATGATAATCGCACCATTGCGCTACTACTAAATCTGATGGGCCAGGATGCTCTTGATATTTACAATAGCTTTACAATATCGAAAAAGACACGAAAGTTATACGAAGTCATTGACTGTTTTCAACAATATTTTTCACCGAAAACGAACGTGACGTTCGAACGTTTCAAATTTAATCAAATTATTCAAAAACAAAATCAGACTATTCAGGACTTAGTTAAGGAATTGAAGATCGCAATTAACAGCTGTGCATATGACAAAAGCGAATGATATGATTAGGGATAGGATTGTTATTGGAGTAGGATGTAAAAAATTACAAGAAAGGTTATTACGAGAGCCACAGTTAACCCTATATATGGCCGTCGACCAATGCAAGGCAGCCGAATCTACAGCAAATCAATAACAACAAATAAGGTCAAACTCTAACATAAGTACTGACGCCTTACAAAGTAGTTATTAAGTTAAATCAATAAACTGTAAATGTCCTGCATTTGAAGAAACATGTGACAAGAGCAAGAAAAGGAACCATTTTGCCAACATCTGCACTAGCAAGGCAAATAATCATCGAAGGGTTCAAGAAATAACAGAACAAGAGGAACAAAAACCCTATAATGATGTAAGTACTCTCCTTATTCACAATGTTGACAATAAACTAAAAAGAAAACAATGGTTGAAAACTATTGAAATATGAAATCAAAGGTTAAAGATACAGAGTCATGTATCCTGCCATTATTATATATATTTTCGGGAAGTTGAATTATTCATTGGAAAAAACCAGTGTAATATTGGTTGCATATGGAGGGCAAAAAATTAAACCTCTTGGAGTAGCAATGCTGCCATGTGAATAAGAGAGAAAAAAATATAACATTGAAATCTATATTGTCAATTTTGCAGCTACACCGTATAGGATTTGTAAGCAATTGTAAAAATGGGTATTATCCAACACATTGACAGTTTCAACATAACAAATGATTATATATTTAAAGACAGACTAGATATATGTAAAAAGCACAAAAACCTCTTTGAGGGGCTCGGAGAATACCCGAAGTCATACAAAATAAGAATAAGGGATGATGTTATTCCTATGGTACAGCCACCACGTACAGTACCATTGGCTATTCTCGACAAGCTCAAGAACAAATTGCATCATCATCATCATCACGCCTTTATCCCCGAAGGGGTAGGCAGAGGCATATTATATACCCACATTTCACCTTTTCATAATTTGTCCCACGTAATACGTTGTGAGGCGTATTGCCGTGTTTAAATGGACAGGCGCAGGTTGTGACTGCCTGCTGTTGAAATAAAGCCTTCAACTTGGCTTAACGACTGCCATTTTACTGGCAACCGGGACCAACGGCTTAACGTGCCTTCCGAAGCACGGAAACGCTCAAATAAATGTCACAAAGTGATCACATGGATGGTCACCCATCCATGGACCGGCCATAGTCAAAGTTGCTTACTGCAGTGAACAAATTGCAAGAAATGGAAAATCAAAGAATTATGGAAAAGGTTCGGCGACCTACTGATTGGGTCAACTTACTCGTAATAGCTACGAAGAAAAATGGGGATTCACGTTTGTGCATAGATCCCACAAGGTTAAACAGAGCAATAAAAAGAGAACACTTTCCAATACCAACTGCAGATACTATTGCAGCAAAGTTATCTGGCATGAAATAGTTTACTGTACTGGATATGAAAGATGGATACTTACAAGTGAAGCTGGATGAGACTTGTGCAGACCTAACTACTTTTAATTCGCCATTTGGAAGATACCGCTTTCTGAGGCTAGCTTTCGGTTTTAATTCGTCGCCAGAGGTCTACATGAGGATGAACTATGAAGTCTTTGGAGATTTACCAGGTATAGGTATTTATTTTGATGATATTATTGTTAGTGGTAGAACTCTCATGGAACATGATCAAAATTTACTTAATGTGTTAGATCGGGCTCAAAAGAATAATATAAAATTCAATATCGATAAAGAACAATTTAGACAAAACTCAGTTAAGTATATGGGACAACTATTCTCTGAAAAAGGTGTCAGCCGTGATACTAACTTTGTAAAGGCAATATTAAATTTTCCGAAAGCACAAAACAAAACTGAGCTGATGCGAGTGTTGGGTATGGCAAAATTCTTAGCTAAATTCATTCCTAATATGTCATTAATTACAGCACCATTGCGTGAACTAACTTGTCAAAATGTACCTTGGTCTTAGTCAGATAGTCATGAAAAATCTTTAAACAATTTAAAAAGTGCAATTGTAAATGCTCCTATCTAACAATAATATATTTTGATTCAAATAAGGAAATTGTTATTCAGTGTGATGCTAGCTAAGATGGACTTGGTGCTTGTATTCTGCAAAATGACCATCCTGTGGCTTTTGTTTCTCGAAGCATGACTAAAACTGAGCAGCTGTATGCGCAGATAGAAAAATAATTACTAAGCATTTGTTTTGCTGTGGATAAGTTTTACTATTATATTTATGGCCGTCATGTTACTGTTCAGAGTGATCATAAGCCTGAAGGGACGTAGGGACGGGACGTATTGATTTATCATCATTACGTACTATTTATCTTTACGACCTATCCGACATGCCTCTTCAAAAGTGTCAGGCAATTTAGATCCAAGGGTCTCAGGAGTGAGGAAGACCAATGCTCCGGACAAGAGCGCAAAACTAGCGAACAAAACGAATGGCAGTTCTTTGAACCATTGGGCACTCTGAAATTAAAAATAAATATATGGAGTACCTATTTAAAGTAAAACATTCTTATTGTTCTTGTAGCCGTGGAGTCTTTACTAATTATACTGGCGAAAGTTGTAAGTCTAAGTATGAAAGAATAGTATAGATGGAAACTTGTTACTTCTTCACGCTCTAACAGCTGAATCTGGATCTGACTGAGTTGGATCACAGAGAGACAAGGATCGATTTAAGTCTGGAATAACACATACGCTACATTTTATCCATTGAATACGTTCCCATTGGATGGGGGCACCATCTAGTGTTAAAATACTGAAGAACTTACAAAAGCCGGCGTCAGCGGCGCTATCATTGATCCAATTCTGCCAATAGTCGCAGAATATGCGAATAAGGTATGTCGGTGTTTTGTAGGATATAACTCCGTGGTGTAAATGTATAGCGTCGTTATTACAGCTGCGATTGAGCATTTGGCTATGAGGTATACGATCGAAGATACTGCATGCAGATCTGCAAAAAAGACAGACAAACGTTTTAACTTTTATATTTTCGTGTTCCATGACAAGTGAATGGATTTGGGCTCTAATTAAATACCTCAATACATAGTTATTTCGTTCTCAAAACGGTATAACCGATTGATTATTCAGGGAGTCAAGTATGATCTTATGTCCTTCAAAATGTTAATATCCAATTAGTGGCGCATTTTCAAAGAAATATCATTTCATCTTTCTTAAACGTAAAAGAGTAGGACTTTGGCAATTTTACGGTTTAAATTATATTTAATAGAGATTTTATTTATGTTAACTGCGATATAATATACAAGTTAATGTATCGGCCTAGTTGAAAATTTTAAAATTTGTATTCAATAATGAGCACTAACAACGGCAATTTTATCCTAGTATGAGAAAAAGTACTAAGTATATTAAAAAATGTAAAACAGTGACTTACTCTGAGGGATAAATATATATGCAATTTGACAAATGGCACAAGTCCAATAACCTCCAATCAATAGTGGTTTTCTTCCAATCTTGTTTATCAAAAAAATAGCGGCCAAGATGCCAGGGATCCCAAACAACGACACAGTTATATAATTCAAATACTTATTCCCCACTGTCGTATTCACAGCGTTCACAGACAGCCCATAGTAAACAAAAGTGTTGGTCACCCACCACACTGGTGCCACTATACAACGAAGTAATACTTGTTTGTGTCTCAGTACTTCTACAATTAACCAGGGTTCTTTATTCCTGAATTTTTCGTGTAACTCCTTTTGCTTTGCCTCTTCCACAGCTGTATCACGCAATGCTTTCAAAGATTTCTCAGACAATTTTGTACCATTTATCTTGGCTATTTTTCGCAATAATGCTTCGGAGTCTTTAAAACGTCCTCTGCTCATGTACCATCGCACTGATTCCGGCATCAGCCATAAAAAGGAAATCGTCAATAGTTGAGGAACGTACAGTACTAACGTAAAGTATCTCCAGTTGGGTACTCTCCATGCAATTATTCCTAATAGAACCTCACTCACTTCAAACCATATATCTATTAATGCACCACTCAAAACACGGTACTTAGGGCCCATTAGTTCTATAACTGAAAATTAACCCCATGAGAATTAGAATAGGTACTAACAATGACAATCAGAAAAATACAAATTCTGGATGAAAACAAATGTTTGTAGATCTTAATACATCAAATGATTGCTTAGGTCTGGTCAAGAAATCTGAGACCAAAGACTTCTAACTGGATACACTGTCAACTACACTACCGAAGTTATGAAGTCATTATAATACATACCTTTCCGTTCTGAATAAATATTTATTGATTGAAGTAAGAGTAGGAAAATAAATGGATAGATAAAAAAATTGTAATCAATTGAACTTAATTTAAATTCACAGAAAGTAATATGACATGTAAGTAATATGTCATGTCTCAGCTTCTGAACCAATCATCTCCTCACAATGTATGGCTGCTTAGGCAATTACCCATTAGAACTAATAGATATCACTGCGCGATTCATTCGTCAGCGTGCTGATGGCAGCGAAGAGAGAAAGGAGAGGAATCCTAGAGACCACTGGGTCCACTGGGTACACTTTGATAGAAATTGTTGAAACCGACTGCTGACTGCATGCACACGTCTGGCTTGGACCCCTTGAACCTTCACAAGCTCTTAGGAGCTAGACGGATAGTGCCCTATCCGTCTAGTGTGTGTGTGTGTGTGTTTGTGGTTTTGGTTGGTTTGCGTCTAGCATATTTTTTGTCAGGATTGCTACTCGTAAAATAAGAAAACAACCTAAACAAACTTACCTAGAATATACATGCTGGAGTAGTCACCAGCCCCACAAATCGTTTCAAAAAACTCAGATAGCATAAAGCCAAGGTACGTATTAGTCCAAAACCTAATGAGGCCTAACCAAGCTTGGTTGAAGGCATTGAGCGTGAGAGCAATACGACGACCCCATCGATCAGACACAAATCCCGTAATTGGAAGACTAAATAAAGTACCAAAAGTAATTACAGTACCAATTAGTGATCTACTCCACTCATCACATGCAAGTCCATACTGTGGAACAAATAATATAAGTAAAACTAACGATAATAATAATATGCCGGTCATAACAAACAAGTTTAGTACAGATATATTTGATATTCAGAACTTACATCGTATGCCACTGAATGTATATTCTCATAAACAAACTCTTTACAAGGTTCGATTCTTTTTCTGTCAAAGAGTGTTTTAGGACATGTACTATTCTCCAGTTGGCGGAGAAAAGCAGATGTATTGCCAAAACGTTTGCAGTTATCGTATGAGATTGTACCAGTGGCAGGTACAGCATTCGGTAGCCATTGCGGGGAAAACTCTGGTTGAGGGCCGTCGCATTCTGGGATTACACATCTAAAATGAATAATGGGTGTAAATATTAATCTAAGATAATCTTTTTACTTCGTTCTCTTTTCTAAGCGTCATAAAAGTCAATTAATTTTACCTAGTGCCAATTCGAGCAGTCGTGAATACATATTGATTGGAACTCCAACATGAAAATGATGTTACTACTGCCGCTAGTACTGCTAATTTAAACTGAAATCTTCCGAATTCTCCAATTTCATTTGCAAAAATAGTATCCAATGTCACTTTTTCTAAAGATGCTGTTTCAGCACCTTCAGCTGCTTTATCATCAGGTATGTTCATATTCAGAGTGAACTCTTAGAGGCTAAACTAAAATTGGATGAGGTAAAAATAAGAACAAAACTTCATTTTGATTTTGTTATAAATTATTTGTCACTTACAAGTCAACTTCATAACGTGATCGTGCTTGTGGACAGACGTGCTCATGTAGTAACGTAACCAGGTCAACATTTCTCTGACACTGCATATTTCTATTTGCTACACTGTTAGTTAATTCTTAGTGCAAATTAAAGTGTTTGACATTATGAAATGACCAAAAATAATTCTGTAATGGCGAGTCCATTCAACCGGAGTTCCCGGACCGCTCGCAGCCCTACCCCGGGCCCCTCGCGCTTACAGGAAGACGTGCCTCCAGCCCCCGCTGCACCTCAGGTTTGCGTGGTTTCCACTCCTGAGATACAGAATTGGATGAGTCAGATCGATAACTATCTGAAGGAGAATATGCTCTATTTCGACCGACGGAGGTAAGTTGAACAGCGACAGTAAACTGAGAATATCGAATATTTGTCGCAGTGTGATGCACGGAGTATCCCAGATGGCTGTTAACTACCAGTCAGTGAAGCAAAAGCTCATATCAGCCCATGCCAAGATTTATTTATTTATTTATTGCATTAGGGAAAACAAACAGTAGCATATAAGGAGTAAGTATACATAGCATTTTTACAGTAAACTTAACATATATACCACCCACTACATTTTCCACAGATTAGTCTCAAGAATACATCTCAAAGCAACAAATGACTGCCCATTTAAAATATAAACAAAAACAAAACAGTCGCAAGCAAAGTAATATCACAGTTACATTGTAACATATGGTTAAAATAAAGGTTTTGTAAGTCATATACACACACAACACACACACACACACACACACACACACACACACACACACACACATATATAGTTACACAGCACACAAAAAAAAAACAGGTTCTACTGCCAATCCCTTAACATTACACTAATGCTATTCTTAAATTGAAGCTTATTGTGATATAGTATATCGACTTCACTAAACTTCTTATTATATGTGTCCACTAAACGGTGCAATGGAGAACGAACACCTGAATTGGTTGTACACATACTAGTAGCGAAAAGGTGTCTACTGCGCACTTTGCGCCCATGCACCTTTCGCGGAATTAGATAGCTTATTCTATTCACCAGGTCAGGACAGTCGAATTTATTACGGCAAACGCCGAATAGAGTCATCGTGTCGAGAAGAATTCTTCTAGACTCCAAGGTTAACATATTGTGTTTCTGCAGGAGCAGACGATATGGCACTTTACTTCTGAAACATCTATACTGCATCGCCCGCAAGAACTTACGCTGTACCAGTTCAATGGCATCCTTGTACTTTGCATAATAGGGATTCCAGATTGGCACTGCATATTCCAACTGTGGTCTGATGATAGACTGAAATAGATGTAGAAAGGTAGACGGGCGATGAAAGTCACCGGTCGCTCTCATTACAAAACCAAACATTTGGTATGCCTTTCTAATAATGCTTTCCACATGGATATCCAGGTTGAGTTTGGAGTCAAGGTACACACCGAGATCGCGAAGATAGCTCACCTTTAAATAACACTGTTTGCTAGTCTATAATCGAACTCAGTGACATTAATTTTTTTTGTAAAAGTTATGCTATGACACTTGGGCAAGCTGAGGTGTAACTTATTGCAAGAACAATATTCAGAAAATCTATCGAGATCCTGCTGAAGTTTCATACAGTCAGATACATTACAAATAATTTTGAAGACCTTTAAATCATCTGCGTATAAAAGAAATTTAGAATATTTGAAACAATAATTTATGTCGTTTATAAACAAAATAAATAAAAAGGGTCCTAAAATGGAGCCTTGTGGAACCCCAGAAGTAATTTGAACAGAACTAGACTCAAAGCCATTTACTACTACTTTTTGTGTTCTGTTTGTTACATATGAAATGAACCATCGAAGAAGATCACCCCTGATACCATTGTAGGCAATTTTGTTTAGTAATAATAGATGATCCACCTTATCAAATGCCTTCTGGAAATCGGTATATACCGCATCAACCTGTTCTCTCCTATCAATTGCCTCAAAGAGTTGAGTTGAAAATAAAAGAAGATTGCTCACACACGACCTGTCTCGAACAAAACCATGCTGCTCATTTATTATGATACGACGCATGATTGGGTATAATGCTTTATGTACGAGTTTTTCAAAAAGTTTAGAGAGTGTTGATAAAATGGAAATAGGGCGGTAAGTTTCTACGTCGTTTTTGGACCCAGCTTTATGCACCGGTACGATATTAGCACGTTTCCATATATCTGGGAAAACCCCATTTGATATGCACTTGTTAAAAATTATGAAAATAGGATGACATACGGCATTAAAAGTATTTTTCAGAAACAATGCTGGAATACCGTCGGGACCCGGGCCTTTATTAGCATCTAAAGATTTCAATTCTGTACGTATCATATTTAAAGAGAAATGTAATTTAGATATGTTAATATCATGGTCAGTACTAACAGGAGGCGGTGTCCATGTCTCTTTCCGGAATGAGGAGGGTTCGTACACGGATTGGAAAAAATTAGAAAACAGACCACAAACCTTGCTTGGATCATTGGTGGAGGTGTGCTTATAACGAACAGTGTAAGGTATTCTATTCGTAGCTTTACGATTTGCGATGTAAGACCAGAAGATCTTTGTGTTCAAAGGAATAGCATCCTCTACTGATTTAATGTACCTATCGTAAAATTCATGGACTACCTTTTTAAATTGAGATCTATGAATACCAAAACGTTCATAATCCCTGACATTACTGTACTTCTTCCATTTCTTCCATGCAGATGTTTCTTGTTTATAAATACGTATGGCTCTTCTAGAAAACCAAATGGGAAAATTTGAATCCCTATCTTTTCGCGTAGGCGTGTGGAGTTCGATTATTTTATAAATTTCATGGTAGAACGCAGAAACCGCCTCATCAGGTGTCAAGGCAACAAGCATACATTTCCAATTAACATTACATATGTCTAAGTTTATTGATTCGTAATCAGCTTTGTGAAAATTTAAAAGATTTATTTTTATATTTTTTGAGTTATGGATGCCACGGGGTTTATTGCAAACCATTGGTACATGGACATCAAATGCGGGATGGTTTCTATTCATCGGCAAGAGAGAAGTATCAGGGGCATGCACTATGGAGAGCTTGTTGCTGTAAAATAAGTCAAGTGTACGATGCTTATAATTTTTTAAATGATTATATTGTTTTAAATCCAGCTGCGATGACACATTCAACAGATGGTGAGACGAATGTGTATGTGAACTATCAGCAGCACATTCCATATGGGCTGAAGAGTTCTGAACCCAGTTAAGATATGGCATATTAAAATCGCCAGCCAAAATAACAGTGTCTACGCAGGAATTTTCGAATAAAGATAGAAAAGAGTCAAGAAAATGTATGTACATATCATGTGCAGAATTCGGGGGAATATAGGTGGCGCATACCAAATGGTATTTGTGGTTGTAAGAGGGAATTTTAACTATTACATGTTCAGGTAAAATTATAGGAGGTGACAAGGAAAGATTAGTCGCTTTCAGTTTACGTGAGACCGCTATAAGCACACCGCCACCTTCCCGTTTGTCCGTCACGATTCGATCCCTATCACATCTGAAAACTGAGTAACGTTGATCAATAAATTTACTATCGGAGATACTGGGTGTAAGCCAGGTTTCTGTAATAATAATAATGTCATAATCATTCGCTAATATATTTAAAAATAAAGTACGTAATTTTGTCCTGGTTCCCTGGCAGTTCTGATAGTATATATGCAAATTATCATTAGCCATTATTTAAATCTTCAAAAACAGCAGAATTAAGTATAGCAAGCAAAACACAATCAGTAAAAATCTGAAAACGGTCTGTCTCCCGTAGGTTCCAAAATGGCCATTAAATAAATATCACAATATAAAAATAAGTAACGGATCGGCAGCAACCCCGCAAAACAAAATACAACATATTTATCAGTAACAGCATAAACAAAATATATAGGTATGAACACAATTAGAAACATTGGTAAATGCAAGCATGACAGACAAAGACAACCCTCAACAACAATAATAAATACTAAGATCATGACAATAACAGGCGATTCATTTATCAGAACTTTGCCCAGCAGCAGAACAGATTTTTCGCAATATTTCGGCCTGTGTACGTATAGCCAGTGCGGGCGAGTCGTCACTTCTCTTGACCAGAACTGTAGCATTTCGAACCCACATATACTTGTAATTGCAAGCTTTAGCAGCCCCGCGACACTTACGAAATAATTCCTTATTGCGAAGCGTCAGATGTTCGTTCAGGTAAATACGACTTGACGACCCCGCCAGGCCGATGCTGCTGGAGGTCAGTCCCTTAGAGAGTCGGTAGGCACTTAGCATATTGTCGCGAAGAAGACGGGTGGCAAACTTTACTATTATATTCTTAGGATGAGCATTTTTTGAATGCGCGTGCGGGACACGGTGTATTGCTACAATATCGTGCTGGACCAATTTAACATTAATTTGGGTGGCTATCGCTTCTACCAAGGTTGTAGCATTTATCATTTAGCCTTATCTAGTTATTTTTTTTTAATCGGTTGTCAGTGGTGACATTTCTGCTGTCAGAATGACAGGATGTCATAAGGACGAGTGACGAATCGTTTTTGCATTGAATGAAAGCTGGTTTTAGATCAAAATTCGAGACGATTCCACGTGAGAGAAGGGATAAAGCCCTGATACAAGGTTCCGAGTCTCTTTTGACCATCGGCTAAGGACGAGGGATTGATATTACTCTGAGTGGCACGCCTCAATTTTTCTTTGGAGGTTGTTAGTTGCAACATGAGGACCTGTTAAGGAATTAGTCTGAGTTAACTTATTCTCTTCGGAAGGAGTTGGACTCTGTGTCAACCTACACCCGGGATACCGGTAAGCGTCATTTCTTGTTTGCTAAGCGGTTCGAATTTCGTCGGTCGCGATGTCAGTTATTTCATTTGTCGTTTACTTGTCATAACAGGGTTTTTTTACTACGGGGAAAAGCGGCCCGTCCACGGTTGGCAGAGCCACACCCAATGACACGTGGACTACATGAGCGAGGTGTTTTGAGAGGGACCAGCCGCCTCCACGTGGCATTCTCGGGCTGTGCTGCTCTCAGCTTACTCAAGGCCAGTAATTGTCACCCTATTACAGTGTAGTTAGCTGCTTACCCGTTCTACCTGCTCACGCGGCAGTGGTCTATTAAGTGGAATTAGACTTTATTTCTGTGTACCTGTGATATTTGTGTCTATCAGTGAATAAGCTCTCTGTGTGTCTCTGTGTATCTCTGTGTACTTAATAAATATATGTGTGTACACCCTATTGTCTGTTTTCGTCAGAGCCCTAGCCTACCCTTGCACACAGACTGGAAACTCAGAAATAAGGCGCCCTGGGATAGAGTTCTCTGCATAGCTACCTCACGCTAGTTGGTGAGTAACACAGAACATCTTTGGGTTACAAATTTGGCTCCCAACGTAGTGGCAAATCTCTGGGTCTACTCTGCGGTAGTCTCAGTCTGGTGTGTGTGCATAGGTGGTTATCTCTGGCGAAACCATCCTGTAAAATCGTCCGAGACGCTCCAGGACGTTAATTGGTGGTGCTAGCAGCTAAGCACAAAACCTTCCCTTTCGTCTTCTTCCAGCTCCCTACATCTTTGGCTGGAAAAGACACAAAATTCTAAATTCAAAAATTTAAAATAGCTGTGATTTTGGAAAAACTTTTTGATTTTATTTGGCATACCCACTTCTTTTTCTTATTGTGTTTTTTTTCTTTTTTTATGGTGCACACATATATTTATTATATTATTAGTGTAGATTAATATATAATATATATTATCCTATAGCTTCACCTTGTAAGGTAAACTTAGTGAATCTCTCTGTGTTAACTTAGTGAATTTCTCTGTGTAACTTAAAACTTTTTTATAAGGTGTGTACATACCTTGTAATTTTGAATGTTAACCTGAACTGTGTTATCAGAAAATTTAGAAACTTTTCTCTCTTAATATACCCTTAATCTTTGTTAAATTCTAAAAGTCAATTTGAAACATAATTACCTAACTTAGTACACTTTGTTGTAACTCAATTTACATTTTTACTTTGTAATTGATCCCTATCTGTGCCATTTTATCTTTATAATTGTTGTAAGTAAATTTTTACATAATGGCACAGATGAAAAAATATATTAATTATTTAAGAAAGGATGAACTTGCTAACGAGCTGTCCCACATGGGTATTTAAGTGGAACCGGAAACGACAGTGTCTGGCCTTCGGAGTGAGCTAAGAGCGGCACACCGACTCGTCCGTCGAGGTAGCATCAAAGCGAGTGCTCCGGTACCCGCTGATGCATCGGCTGAGCTCTCGATCTGCCTCCCGAAGGTGACCGAGCTGGAGGAGGCTATTCAGTCAGGTGACATCTTCATTAATAAGGGTAGTCGTCTTAGGGTGTCCCTCAGGGCCAACTACTTATTGAGTAGGTTAGCTCGTTGTGGTCTGGATTGCCCCGACCTGGTGGATATTCGTGGTAGGCTAGTGAAGATCATCGCTAGGGCTGAACCCAGTAGTGATTCTGAATCCGAAGGTTCGGATGATGATGGTGATGATCCTTCGGGTCGTGACCAGGTGGAATATACTTCACCAGTAGTGAGAGAGGACCGCTCGGTGCGAGCTAGTTCAAGTAGGAATAGTTCTACATGTAACATAGTGTATAAAGAACGTCCCCTTAACTTATGTTCATTTAACTTAAAATATGATGGTTCTACTTGTGTACGTGTGTTTTTAGAGAGATTAGAGGAACTTAGATGTGCTCGGGAGGTTACTAAGCCTAGACTCCTTATGGCTTTCTCCGACCTGTTGGATGGACCGGCTTTGTCTTGGTTCCGTACAAACAAAGCTAACTTCATCTCATATGAGGATCTTATTAGTGAGCTTAGAGATACCTTCGATATTCCTGATTATGATTACCGCCTCAGGAACGAGATAAGACAGCGTACACAAGCCCGCTCTGAGTCCTTGGTTAACTATATATGTACAATGCAAGCCATGTTCTCAAGGTTGTCATGTAAGATGCCCAGTGAGGAACAGCTGGACATTCTCATGCACAACATTAGACCTGACTACATGAAGGAACTGGCCTTGCATGATGTCAACTCTGTAGATGACTTGAGACGTTTGGGTAAGCGCTTGGAGCTTGCGCGTACTAGGGCAGACGCTTTCCATGAGCCTGCTCTTGACAAGTTTGAGATTACATCTGACTTACACCAGCTTAAGAACAAAGGTGTACAAAAGCCCGCTAAGCAGGTGTCTGCAGTGGAGACGCCGGTTACCCCCCACGATCGCAAATGCTTTCGTTGCGGCGGGGGCGGTCACACTGCATACAGCTGCACACAGTCAAGGGAGCTGGTGTGTTTCCGGTGTGGTCTCAAAGGAGTCAAGACCCCAGACTGCTCACACTGTACTAGCAAGTCAAAAAACGCGTAGGCCAGGGCCTTATTAGGAACTCTGTGCATTACTCTGTATCTGAGTCTATTTCTGATAAGGTCCTGTTTCCTAAACGGGATAGTGACATTAGACCGTATCTAGTTGTTAAGGTTTTAAATTTAAATGTCTTAGGCCTTCTAGATTCCGGTGCCTCCTGCTCTATACTAGGTAAGGGAGCGCACCGCATCTTCTTGGAACTGGGTTTTGATCTTGTGAGTATCAATCCTACTTTTCGTATTACAACTGCAGACAGCACTCACTTGCAATGTCTGGGTTGTATCTCTTTGCCAATTGAGTACAATTCGGTTATCCGAGTTGTCAAGTTCTATGTTGTCCCAGGTATAACCACCTCCATGATATTTGGAGTGGATTTCTGGCAACAATTTAAGTTAAGTGATAAGTTAATTTTACAAAATATTAGTCTTGATAGCTTTAGTGATAATAATCCTATCGAGTCTGTGTCCCTTAACGGTGGCCTCGAGGATTACGACAACTTGACAACTAAACAAAGGTGTGTAATCAACAAGGTCATTGAAAAATTCGACTCGTTGAACACTGATAAGGTGGGTTTAGGTCGGACCTCACTTGTGCACCATGTCATTGACACTGGTGACAGCAAGCCGATCAAGCAGCGTTATTATCCGCTCTCTCCCCTTAAGCAGAAGGCCCTGGAAGCCGAGCTGGACCGAATGCTGGAGATGGGAGTAGTGTCCCCGTCTCAGTCCGCCTGGAACTCTCCAGTGGTCATGGTGGAGAAGGCGAACGGCGACCTCAGATTGTGCTTGGACTCTCGCAAGCTGAACTCTGTGTCAAAGAGTGACGCCTACCCCTTACCCTATATCAATCAAATCTTGGACCACCTTAATAATGCTAAGTATTTAACTTCTGTAGATTTGAGTGCGGCTTACTGGCAGATTCCATTTGACTCACCCCAGTCTGCTGAGAAGACTGCTTTTTCGGTTCCCCGGAGTCATCCAAGGACATCCTGAAGTATCAGGAGGAGCAGTCTCCAATACCTAACGTAACTACATAGCACTGTTTCTCTAGTTTATTAAACCAGTGCTATGTGATCATTATGTAAGACTATTTTAATCTTTTGTTTGTATTTCTATATGTGTACGTGACTTTAAATTGTCACGTTGTAGTTTCTTCTATGCACCGCACCGAGCGTTTTTCTCTCATTCGCTTCTTAGTACTCTACATTATCCTGAGAGCTTGGGTAGTGTTAGGGTATCGGCAGTGAGTAAAGGGAGCATTCGTTTTCTATGAAGGGCATTAGACTCTAGTTACTTAGCCTAACCGGTACACGAGTCAGTGTCTAGTTAGGTACATAGGAGGATCTTTCTTTGGTATTGTAATGGTCGTAGTCACCTGGTGTTTGAAGGACCTAGCTGGTTGTCTTTGTTTATTAGTCAGTACTTTTCTGTTTTCTTTATTGTGTATTTCCAGCGTGTCATATCCGCAGGAAATACTATTAAAGGGGGGGTGGTTGTAGCATTTATTTTCTATAGATGCAGTATTCAGGATGTGAAAGCAGCCTTATCTAGTTATTTTTTTTTAATCGGTTGTCAGTGGTGACATTTCTGCTGTCAGAATGACAGGATGTCATAAGGACGAGTGACGAATCGTTTTTGCATTGAATGAAAGCTGGTTTTAGATCAAAATTCGAGACGATTCCACGTGAGAGAAGGGATAAAGCCCTGATACAAGGTTCCGAGTCTCTTTTGACCATCGGCTAAGGACGAGGGATTGATATTACTCTGAGTGGCACGCCTCAATTTTTCTTTGGAGGTTGTTAGTTGCAACATGAGGACCTGTTAAGGAATTAGTCTGAGTTAACTTATTCTCTTCGGAAGGAGTTGGACTCTGTGTCAACCTACACCCGGGATACCGGTAAGCGTCATTTCTTGTTTGCTAAGCGGTTCGAATTTCGTCGGTCGCGATGTCAGTTATTTCATTTGTCGTTTACTTGTCATAACAGGGTTTTTTTACTACGGGGAAAAGCGGCCCGTCCACGGTTGGCAGAGCCACACCCAATGACACGTGGACTACATGAGCGAGGTGTTTTGAGAGAGACCAGCCGCCTCCACGTGGCATTCTCGGGCTGTGCTGCTCTCAGCTTACTCAAGGCCAGTAATTGTCACCCTATTACAGTGTAGTTAGCTGCTTACCCGTTCTACCTGCTCACGCGGCAGTGGTCTATTAAGTGGAATTAGACTTTATTTCTGTGTACCTGTGATATTTGTGTCTATCAGTGAATAAGCTCTCTGTGTGTCTCTGTGTATCTCTGTGTACTTAGTAAATATATGTGTGTACACCCTATTGTCTGTTTTCGTCAGAGCCCTAGCCTACCCTTGCACACAGACTGGAAACTCAGAAATAAGGCGCCCTGGGATAGAGTTCTCTGCATAGCTACCTCACGCTAGTTGGTGAGTAACACAGAACATCTTTGGGTTACAAGGTCACAAGATTTTCGCCTCGTTTCTCCGGAACATTGCAAATTTCAATATTACTATGCCTCGCCTGCTGCTCCAGTGCATCTATTTTACTCTCCAATAAATTTATTGTTTCACTCCCAGCCTTATTCATTCCCAGCATTAAAATTGACCGACGATTTGACGTCCAACACTTCTTGAGACAACTCTGCACACTTGGCTTTCAATTCCTTGACCTCTGTCTTTGTAACAGCGTATTCAGAGCGTAATTCTTTCAGATCATTGTGGATTTGGGAGGAAGTTAAGGAAAGTACATTAAATTCATCTCTGAGTGAAACAATACTTGTTTTTATATCTGCAAACTGACCATTCATATCAGCACATAGATCACCCAATTTTAGAGTTAATGCCGATATTGCTTGAGTGAGTTCACATTCAGGCTGTTTCCTCTTTCTCTGGGTAAGCTTAATACATAAATCATCCCTTGCAAGGTCAGAGTCAGACTGCGACTTACTTGGAGATCGAAACATTATGTGAAACTAATAAATAGTGCAGAAGTATGGTTTTAATACAAGAGTGCAGGCTGTTTACAAAATTTACCATAAATTGGGTTTTAGATTTGGTCTGGCAACTCCTCCCAAGCGTCAGTTTCAAATTGACAAATGTCAATTGATTTTGACAATGACTTCTGAGGTAATTGTGGGTATTTGCAGGCGATAGTCAATGTCTGAATATTTTGAGGGTAGAAAATTAAAACTTATCTGCGATAATTTAGCTGCTTACAGTGGGTGTCAATAATAACAAACAGCATTCCCAGATTCTTGCGAGTGGTATTTTACTTCACTGATACGCAGTAACTGTTATAACACTGAATTACTATTTTTATTTACAATGTGTAACGCGACTATATGTTATTAGTCATCAGCAGCAGTGTTGCCACATTATTAGCCAAGATTAGCCAAGATTGAGACCTTAGGAAAGGATTTCGACGTAAAAGTGCCACTGGAAGAGCTGAAAGAAGGTATTCGAAATGCGACCAAAATGACATCTCCCGCTCCCTGCAATACCTATGCCGATACCATAAGGAAAGGTAAGGATAATTTTGTTTGCATTACTAAAACTGCTAGTCTAACAACATACCCAGCGGATAAAGAAAAATCCAGTGAGGAGACCAAAAAGATAGTGCAGGATATCATTAAGCCCGAGAATTTAAAACTGCAGGTACGAGGGCTCAGGAAAATAAGGAACGGCGGTGTAATTATAAGTACAGCAGGAAAAGATGACCTAGAAAAATTGAGAACATCACATCAGCTACAATCATCTGGCCTTAAAATTGAGGAAATACAAAAAAGAGGCCAAGATTGATTTTCCTGGGTGTGCCCTCAGATATCTCAGAAAAACATTTATTTGACTGCATTTTCGAACAAAACCTTACTAATAAGCATCCAAGCCTTACGCGTGAGAAATTCCAGAGCTCTATCAGATTAAGCCATAAATCTGGCAGAAAAGAGGCCCCTCACTATATAATATAATAATTATAAATTTATTTATTCGATGTAAATTTAACATAACATAATAAATCAAAACACAAGGGCGATAATTTTAGCTATTTAACATATTATTACAAATGCTGTTGGTACTTAAAAAGGTAAACCTGAGGTATAAGTACCAGCTGCCTTCCAGTAACACAGTTTTATACACATAGGTACATATCTTGATTATGGTTTGCCCTGTACAATTAAACAAAAATACAATACGAGTATTATAGTTTGATGTCTCACTCAATTTATGTTTATACAAACAATTGTATTTGTGTGTGTGTGTGTGTGTGTGTGCGTGTGTGTGTGTGTGTGCGTGTGTGCGTATGTGTGTATGTGTGTGTGTTTTTATGTGGGTGTGATGAGTACAATATGTTTTAGAGTAGAGTTAGAGGTATATTCTACACTGGAGGGTGAAGAATAGCCTCTGTTTCTTCAAATGAAAGGCTTAGGAGATCGCTCGTGAGTTTTTTTTGGCTTTTATTTGGTTGGTGAAAACGTAAGATACCGTTAATTTTATTATATAAGTAGTGACCTAAGAAGAAATAAAACTTTTTTCCGAAAGATGTTGTGCAAGTGGTGGTTATTGGAATCTTATATTTACGAATTGTGCGTGTCTGAGAAGATGTTATCAGGTGCGATATTCCTGTACTATAGTTATGATTGTGTTGTTTAAGTAATATTTGGAGAATAAATATTTGACGCACTGTGGGCACTTCACAATATTCGTATAAACTTCTTGTTGGGAAAAGATAAGGTTTGAATGTGCACACCTTAAGCACCGCTCTTTGGGCTCTTTCGACGTGAATTAGGTGACTCTTTCCTGCACCTCCCCAATTTGAAATACAGTATCCCAATATAGACTGGCATAGCGCGTAGTAGACCATCTTCATAACATTGGCATCAGCAATATGTCTTAAATGCTTAAATACATATATTAATTTACGTACTCTTCCTACTACTACTACTCTTTGGGGGGGATGTAGTGTGCCTTCACGAAGAGCGTTACCTGTGCTCGGGCCCTCCCCGTAAGTAGCGGCGAAAGCGAAAACGCGAAACAAAACACTACCGATGAGTGCCGACTGGGCTAGGGCGTCCCCCCAAGGCGACGCGTACCGGTGTGCCCCCGTCGGTACGACTGCATGCGCACGCGGCGAAGGGGGCCGCCACCCTTCACGCAGCGCCAACTCTGGCGGGATGCGAGGAGCCGAGTGCCGGATAGGCACGTGGAATGTGCGTGGTGGTATGGAAGGTAACATGAATGAATTGATGGATGTAATGAAAGAGCGATGCCTAGATGTATTGTGTGTCACAGAGACTAAGCGGAAGGGGAGTGGCATCGACGATCTTCCTGGCGGAATAATTGCTTTGTGGTCCGGAGTGGACCAAGAGGATCATGCCAGTAAGGGAGTGGGTGTCTTGCTTTCCTCCCGTTTGGCCTCTGGAGTGAAAGATTATGGATTGGTAGGCCCAAGACTCCTGTGGGTACGTATAAAACTGGGGATCACGAAAGTTTTTTTGGTCGCAGCCTATGCTCCCGTCAGCTCGGCTAATCCCCAAGTGCTCGCGGAGTTCTGGGAATCCGTTAGGGACATCCTCGATTTGGCTGACGGGAATGAAAAGTTGATCATGTGTGGTGATTTGAATGGATGGGTGGGGACCAAGCGAGATGGCTTCGATGCTGTCCTTGGTCCGTATGGAGATAAGAGAGCGAATGATGCTGGTAAGTCAATCTTAGACGTATGCTTGGAACGAGACCTCCTTGTGGCGAACAGTTTATTCCGCCACAAAGATATCCACACGTATACATGGAGACGGAAGGAAGAAAAAAGTGTGATTGATTTGATTTTGATAGACAATCGTCTTCGACAGGCTGTAAGGGATATAAGAGCCTACAGAGGCCCCACTCTTGAAACTGATCACTACCTGGTGGTAAGCCAGTTTGTTGGTCTTTTCAAGAAGTGGAGGCACTGGCGAGTGCGTGTCCCTTTCGGAGACTATGAAAGGATAAAGAGTGAAAAACTGGAAGATGAAAGCGTAAGGAGTATGTATGTTGGCTTAGTCAGTGAAAGGCTTGCAAACGCGAGCCTTTCCGACTTAGATGTGGATGAATGCTGGAATATTATGAAAGAAAGTATAGTGTATAGTGCAAAAGAAGCATGTGGGAGTGCAAAGAGACATGAACATTCGAAAGGTGATGCCTGGTGGGATGCAGAAGTTCAATCCTGCGTAGCAAGAAAGAAGAAAGCGTGGTTGGATTATGTCTCATCTTTGCAACTGAATGACAGTATAAAAGACACGAAGAAAGAAATTTACCGCCTCTGCAAGAATGAAGCCAAAGCTTTAGTGAAAGAGAAGCGTGAAAGAATAAATATGATTGCGGAAGAGAAGCTGACGAGGAACTTCTAGACGAATACCAAACTCTTTTGGAGGGAGGTCAAGAAATCTCGGATCTGTTCGACAGTTTCCAGATGGATAAGATAAAGAGTAAAGCTGGGGACATTCTTGCGGACCCCTTAGAGGTGTTAGAGCGGTGGAATGAGTACTTTGGAGAAATGTATGAATATCTCCCGGATGCGGGCACTGCGAGGGAGGCGATGACTGATCTTGCGGTGCAAGCATCAAGCGGAGATATTACTTTGGAAGAGATTGAATGTTCGATACGAAGCTCGAAAAATGGCAAGTCTGCGGGAATTGATAGGAAATCTGCTGAAATGATCAAATTAGGTGGTCCTTGCGTCCGGGACGCCTTCTGGTCATTGAGCAATCTATGCTGGAAGACTGGAAGGGTCCCAATGGACTGGAGGCGTGCTATCGTCGTGCTATCGTCGTGCGTCGTATAAAGGCAAGGGCTCACGTATGGAGTGCGCCAACTATAGGGCCATCAGTTTGATCAGTATAGCAGCTAAAGTGTATGGCTAAATTATTGAAAGGAGCATGAGGGTGGTATCTGACGGATTACTGTGGGAGGCGCAGGGTGGTTTCCGAAATGGAAGGGGATGTATGGACCAAGTTTTCTCGCTCCGCAACATTGTAGAGAAGCAGCTGGCTGTAGGCCGGAAGGTTTTCTGCGGTTTTGTGGACATGGAGAAAGCATTTGACAGAGTTGTAGGGAAGGTTCTCTGGGATATATTGCCAGGATACGGGATTGATGGTGCGCTGCTTCGTGCTGTGCAGTCTACATATGTGGGATGTACGGCATGTGTGCGGGTGGGCGGCAGCCTGTCTCCCTGGTTTGACGTCAACATTGGCGTCAGACAGGGTTGCGTGCTGTCGGCTCTGCTGTTTGTCCGGTACCTGGACGATTGTCTTAAGAGAGTAAGATCGATGAATGTTGGATTGCGAATGGGTGACTTACTTGTGAACTGTTTGCTGTATGCAGATGATGCCGTGCTCATAGCCGAATCGCCATCAGAACTACAGTCACTAGTCACAACGATGAAAGATGATTGTCTAATGTGAGGCTTACATTTGAACGCGACTAAAACGAAAGTGATGGTATTCGAAAGATAAGAGGACAGAACGAATGCCAGGATAACTGTAAATGATGTAGTGCTGGAACAGGTGGATGAGTTTGTATATCTTGGATGTGCATTTAGCAGGGATGGACGGTACACCGCTGATGTAGAAAAGAGGGTAACTGCGGGAAATAGTGTGAATGGAGCGTTAGGCAAACTTTTAGGTACCAAGGCCTTAAGTCAAAAGGCCCAGCTCGCAGTACACAATGCGGTGCTGATACCTACGCTATAGTATGGAAGCGAGAGTTGGGTATGGCAGGAAACGCATGAAAGTAGAATAAACGCGGTCGAGATGCGCGCGCTACGCAAAATCTGCGGAGTAACGCTCGCAGATCGCGTTCGGAATGAAGATGTAAGAAAGAGAGTTGGTCTGAAAGAGAATGTCGGTGTTAAAGTAAGGAAGGGCATGCTACGATGGTTCGGGCATGTGGAACGAATGGGAGATGAAAGAATGACAAAACAGATATACAACGCGAAAGTGGATGGACGTAGGAGTCGGGGAAGGCCACGACACACCTACCACGACCAAATTAATCATGTGTTAGTGGAGGGTGGTGTCAAGAGCCGTAGGAACCGACGTGCATGCATGAAAAGAAAAATGAAAGTTGAAGAGGCGAGTGAAGTGTGTATGGACCGTGCCGTGTGGCGCTCGGTTATTTCTGCATACCCCGCAAGGGATTTGGCGTGAAGATAGTACTCTTCCACATAGGCCGTCTATATGCTGTTGAAACGACTATTTGTCGTCAAGTATGACCCCCAAGTAGCGAGTAGCAGATGTCTGTACGAGTGTTGGGCTGTTGCAAACCTCTGGGCACCCTCGCTGAGTGTGTACAGTTATTTTATAATTGTCGTTGTTTGAGGATTTTTTTAAATTTTGAACGTCATTAGGGTTGTTTTGCTAATGTTTAAGGCAAGTCTATTTTTAGTTAGCCATTGTGTGACTTTGTTAAACCCATGTTGGGCGGCTTTAAATGTGTCATCCCAGGTAGACCCCCTAAAAATTAATGCCGTATCATCTGCAAAAGCTACTATTTTACCATTCTCCAGAAGAAGGTCACACATTTCATTTACATATACTAAGAACAGTGTTGGCCCTAAGATACTCCCTTGCGGCACACCGTACAGGACTGGGAGTTCAGAGCTTATGTGTTCGCCAACTTTAGTACACTGTGTTCGATTTGACAGATAGCTTTGAAACAGTTTTAGTTGATTCCCTCGAATGCCTAGCTGTTCTAATTTAAAACATAGCTTAGATAAGGAGACTGTGTCGAAGGCCTTTGCCAAATCAAGAAATATACCCAGACATTTCTCTCTTTTATCTAACGATTCAACAATACTGTTTGTCAGATCATGTACCGCATCATCTGTGGACCTGGCTCTTCTTTATTCATTATTCGTTCTAAAACTTTTGAAAGTACTGGTAAAACGGAAATAGGTCTATAGTTTTGAAGGTTCCGTTTGTCCCCTGACTTATGTATGGGATGGACAAGAGCTTTTTTACACATAGATTCAGAATATATGTTAGAGGTGGAATGAGAATAGCCCTGAATCGTTTCAGGATATATGTTGGAATGCCATCAACACCAACTGCACAATCTGAGCGTAAACTCATAATTATGCTTTCCACTTCTGCATCATCAGTTTCTAGAAAAACAAACGAGTTAACAGGGAAGGATTTGGTTCCGCAATTTTGGGGATCAACTGCATTGGGTGTATTCTCTCTCACATTTACAAAATATTTATTTATGGCATTGATTGACCTGTCAGGACTTTTATCTATCAATAACAATTCTTTAGCTGTTATAGTTTCTTTAGTGGTATGGGTGATAGATTTAATGGCATTCCAAAGTTTTTTTGGACTACTATTGGCTTTAGTAGCATGTCTCTTTCGTATTACCTTTTGACATTCATGAGCAAATTATTACAGTGATTCCTGCATCTTTTGAATGTGATCTTTAAAATCTCATCATTGGGGTTCCTTTTCATTTTTTTGTGCATTCTGTCACGATTTTTCATGCATTTTAATAGTCCTGGAGTAATCCATGGCTTAAGTATTTGTAGACGGGAGGGAACTATGCGGTTACTAGAGCTCATGCTGATAGCTGATTTCAGGTAGTTTACGAAAAGAGTACAAGCTACGTTTGCGTTATTGGTTTGATATATTGCGGAGTAATCTGTAGCGGCAATGCGCTGCTCGAGAAGAATATGGTCAATTTTTTGGAAGGTTGTTTTGAAATTAGTTTTCAGCAGACTCTTGGACATGGATAGTATAACTGCTTTATGATCTATTATAGTAGATTCCAGAACAATACAGTGTTTTTGTGCTTAGTTTTTAGGATAACATGATCGATGCAAGTTTTATCATGCGTAACTCTGGTATGTGCTGGTAAGAGGCCATGACTAGCTGTAACATTTAAATATTCATTAGCATTCCTGTATATGGAATTTTCTGTAATGTCTATGTTTATGTCACATATTATCAAAAATTTTTTATATGTAGAATTATTTGTCAAGAATGAGTCAAGTGATTCAAGAAAACTATTAGCATCTTTAAAACAAGGAGGTCGGTAAATTACCAAAATACACGTGTTTCGGTCAATGACTACTGCTACACAGTTTGCGTCTTGGAGCTGTGGTTCAAAAACCTGTACCTGTGAGATGTTATTTCTTTTATAGACAACAACACCATCGTTCTGATTAATTCTATTTGTACTGTGATAGCTGTTATATCCTTCTAGTAATGGAATATTGGGGTTGCAAGAGAGTCAACACTCAGTTAGAACTATAATGTCATTGGAAAGTTTTGTTCTGGTTATCAGAGTCAGAAAACTAGGTAAATTTGCTGAAATGCTGCATATATTTTGCGTCATTACGTTAAAACTATCTCGTTTGTCATCCAGAAAAGAAGGGCATTCCTCAGGCTCACATACATACGAGCAGGATATCTCCAAGTTATCTATGGCCTCCAAGGTATCACGTAATGGATCGAATTAGTTTAAATAAATTTATTGGCGTTCGAGTACATTTGGCCTGTACGAGAATTGTTATGTGTTTTGGGTAATTTTGAGTGTTGATTGTTATGGGATTGAGTATGATATGTTGGTGGTAGGTAGTTAAGAAGTGTGAGTGAAGGGGTGAGTGTAGATTTAAGCATTTAAGTGAGTGAATGGTGTATTTAGCATATTGTTTGTTTAGTATCTTATTACATAGGTACTTAACTTGAACATATACATATTGGGATATAAAAATATAATAATGAGACTACTATTAGTAAAAAAGAAAGATTCATATAAAAGTAAAAGTAAACCACAAAACAAGCGAAAGTTCACGTAGAATACTAAAAATTAGTCAAATGCTGTTTTTGATTTTATGCATGTCCGAGTTAATACGTATCTGCGTTTGTCCGATAGCTTTTCTGAGATATATAGTCCCTTTTGATGTCCAGCAAAAGGCATAACCATTCTCTTTAGCAAACTCCCGAGCCATGTAGAACAATTTTTGTGTCTTGGCGGTCAATGTTTCCGACACGTACACTGGCTTAGAAGGTCCCTTGATATTGAGGTGAGTAGTGTTTAGTTTTTCTTCCTTTGGCTTGTCGCTATTGAAGGATTTAACCGCTCTCAATATATTTTCTTTCAACAAAATGCTATTAAATTCCATTACAATTGGTTTTGTTGGCTCTTTGCTCGAATTTATTCTATAGACATCCCTCATTTGGTGGTCTAGCAGACATAATCCAACCGGCTGTGCGAGAGATTTTACTAAAACACAGAGATCCTGCTTAGATTCTAGTGTTTTGGGATTTTCAGAGATTTTCGGTAAATTACGGATTTCTAGACCCGTCGACTTAAACTTGCGTTCAAAGTTCTCAATTTTGTCCTCCAGAATTTGATTTCTTTGTCTATCATCTACTCTCTCTTCCTCAAGAAGCTTGCTTGACCTTTGCAATGACGTCGTCGTACTTATCCGACATAAATTGAAGACTCGCTTGCAGTTCCACGTTTTGTTGCTTAATTGCATGGAATTGTTCTTCTACCGACGTTGACAGTTTCGAAAACAGTTCTGTAACTACATTGTAGAGGTAACAGCTGAGATTAGACAGATGATCATGACACAGGAGCGCATCTTTATAGACTGGACTTCATGCCCAGTCCGAGACTTCACACTTGTAACTAGGTGTTACAAGTGTCAACAATATGGACACTCGGCCAAGTACTGCCGGGACACGGACCCAACATGTGGGCACTGTGGATGCGTTGGCCACACGCTCAAAGAGTGCTCTGCTCGCGAACAGCCGGCTAAGTGTGCATCCTGCATGCGCTTTAACAAGCCCTACAATCACGCTACTGGTGACGCACAGTGCCCAGCTCGAAAAAGCGCTGAAGAAAGACTATTAAGATCAATAGACTATGACTATGATTTATGCTACTTATTTTCATATGAATATAAGTAGCATAAATCGTAGTTTTACTTGAGTTTATAACATAGCGTGAACTTTGAACGTCAAAATAAGATCTTAGTGCTGGTTTAGTAAAGTATCAGGCATTTCATATTCGGTATAACTCATAAACATAATTTTGTAACAACTGATCTAGGTAAACATTATGTAAAATGATCAATACGCAATGTCGAACTAAGGCTGCTCGCACATTTGTCAACACCGTACGCGCCGCACGCGCCGTATGCGCCGCATTTTAGAATTCGTTGTATGAAATTGTATGGAACCTCGCACATTACACCCGCACCGTACGCGCCGCATTTCGTGAAATGCGGTAGGCATCCGAATAACATTCTGATGACGTCATAATGCGGCGCGTACGGCGCGTGCTGGTGCTCGGTGTAGCCGCATGCATGGTCAGTGTTGCCATATATACGTATTTGCCCGTATCTATACGGAAATAATGTTCAAACCTGACAATACATAATACATGCACACGGGTTTTTATACTGAATTATCAGGCAAATGCAAAGAGAAGGTTCTTAATATTTCTAAGAAATTGAATTAAAATAAACGGGACTTTATTTGATCTTTCATAAACTAGCGATTTGTATTTTTAAAATTAATATTTACTCCTTTCTTTTTATTCTTCCTCCGCCAATAAGCAGGCTATACACGCAAAATTTACAAACCGCAAAATGTACACAACGCAAAATGTACACAACGCAGAATGTGCACGTAAGGGCTTGTCTGCACTATAATAGGTCTAGATCGGCAAAATAAATGAAGATCGGCGAAACAAATGAAGATCGATGAAATAAAAGACGGTCGGATAAACAAATGACGATCCAAAAACATATGCAGATCAGTAAAACAAAAGACTTAGCAAGTCGATAAGGTCAAAAAATACTTGCAGCCATATTTTGTAATCTAGTTGCGATTGCCATTCAAAAAATTGGTGCAAGCAAATCTCGACCTTAATGACACTTCTCTAAAAATGTGCTTTTAGGCGTTTATAGATGTCAACAATTACTTGCAGCCATATTATGTTATCTAGATGCAATTGCCATTCAAAAAAATAGGTGCAAGCAAATCTCGACCTTAATGACTTTGTTCTAAAAATGTGCTTTTAGGCGTTTATAGACATCACTGATCACGAATATATAAAAATAAATAGATATTATGCATGCTCATAAGGTTGAAATTTACTTATTGAAGTACTCTACTTATAGTCTTTTGTTTTAGTGATCTGCATTTGTTTTTTCGATCGTCTTTTATTTATCCGACCGTCATTTGTACTGTCGATCTTCATTTGTTTCGCCAATCTTTTTTTTTTTTTTTGTTATCTTCATTTGTTTTCACATTCTGCGTTGTGTACACTTTGCGAGTTGTTTACATTTTGCGTTTTGTACATTTTGCGTTATGTACATTCTGCGTTTTGTACATTTTGCTTGTGGTGCTCATTTTGCGTTTTGTACATTCTGTTCCGAAGGGATCTTCCCCTCATAGCCCACTGTCACAATACCACTCACTGTACCGTTTCACACCAGAGGTAAAAGAAACTGCTATAGTTGGCAATACCAAAGATTTGCTTATGGCGCGTACGGCGCGTGCGGCGCGTACGGTGCTGACATATGTGCGATCAGCCTTAACGTCCCAGTTTCAAAGAGCATTCTGGCTTGGTATGCAATTTAAAAGAAACTTATTATTTTGGCAAATTACTGTTCCGTCATCATTTCCCAGCACAGATGTTTATAAATAGTTTGTATTAGAATATTATTTGTATGATCGTAGATTCATATGCAATATAAACATGCAGCCAATATTTAAGTTAAAGAAGTGCCTACCAAAACTTATCGGTACAATCATGATCAAGACACAATTTTTTTCTCCAACCCTGAACAAACAAAGAAACAAACAGACTCGAAGAAAAAAATGATAGATTCGGACTCAGAAGCCCTAAATTAGTCAATTTTTTAAAATTTATTTTGAATGTACCGTCACAGCAACTTTTACAATTTTATAAAAGTAGAGATTTTTTCTCAGTCACGTTATTAACCTTACTTACTTGTTGAAACAAAATACACTTTAAAAACTAGGGGTTAAAATCTACGTTCTTGAAATACAATAATTGTACAGTCTGATTGTGCGATACTTTACCAAACTCATGAATTACAAAGTAAATTTTGAAAATCCTAATAATACCTAATACATGACTATCTAAATGTCATTTGCATATAAAGTGGTGAAGGAATTGGAACTCTATCTGTATGTTGTATAATGGTTGGTAATTTACATAATTATACGACTTAATGTATTGGTTATGGATAATCAATTTTATAGGCACTATCTGTTATTGGGTTTCGTATTAAACACGGAACAAACCTTATAGTTTCACCGTTTCTATCAGTTCGTTTGTCTGTATTCTAGACCAAAATGTCTTTTAAAAAGCTATAATTTCGTATAGGTACCTATATATTAATTATGCTATTTTTTCACTTCATGCTGTGAGATTTATTGTTGGAAATCTTTTGAGATAAAAATATTGTATTGTTTGAGAATAATATTGTTTTATATTTGCTAATAGGTATGATAAGCTGATCATAAGACCTTAAACTTGGCTTAACTGCTGTTATCCTACTGACAACCGGGACCAACCGTAACGACTCTGCCGAAGCACAGAAACGCTCGCAAATGAAATGTCACAAAGTGGTCACCTCCCTATCCAAAGACCAGCTCTAATGAAAGTTGCTTACTGCAGACACTGACAGCGGGGCTAATAGCGCCTCTTCAGCGGACATTGATTTTTATGATTGTTTCTGTATGGTTTTAGCCCCTCTCTATAAAATAGAGTGCAGAGAGGCTTTTGGCAAGACTTTGTCTGTAGCTGTTACTCTGTCGCATTAAACTACGTCACTAGTTCACGTGGATTATCTGTTCAAAGTTTGAAATAAAACAAAAATGACAACGTCAATCGGATTGAACTTTCACTTTCACAATAAACGTGTTAGAGAGGGGTAGTCTGATGAGATCGATCTCACGGCTTTCTTGTTTTATTTGTAGTAACTCCGCCAAATTAGAAGTGAGATGATTCTTTGGGTGCTGTCTCGTGTCTCCTCCAGTCGATCCCCTGGGGGAGCCAACAGGACCTTTTCATTCCTGGTGTCCCCCCTAGCTGGGGGAGACGTCAGTAAAAGATTTATGTTATATTTAAATGACTTGTGTCTTCCCCGGTCAACACCCTGGGGGAGATATCAGGACTTTCGTAGTCCCGGTGTCCCCCCTTGCTTAGGGAGACATCAGTATAAAGTTTTTAATTATATAGAATATGAACTCGTATAGTAGTAGTTCTAAGGTTTTTAATTGATATGTGAAGTACCTACTCGTTCATCCCTTGTCAGGTATAACTCTACAGCTTACATAAAATCTAATCAAACTATATAAATAAAGTAATTTGTGTGCTGTGTATGTACCTTTGGAAAAAGTTAGTGAGGGATACAGTATTACGTTATTACCTTTGGAAAAAGTCGGTGAGGGATTCAGTATTACGTTATAGACTAGTCTGAAAAAAAGCTGGATACTAAAAATAAGTTATTTTTAAAACAACTACATCGTTTAAAAATTCAGAATGGTGCATTTATTTATATTGAACACCACGGGATCAATAAATTTAATTAAAAATATGTTACCCTCACTAAATTGTTAACATTATTAGCAAACGACATGTTACTAAACGAAGTGGTAAACTTTGAGAATAATGTAGTCTTCTATAAAAGAAAAAATCGGCCAAGTGCAAGTTGGACTCGCCCATGAAGGGTTTCGTAGCAGCCAGTAACATAATATAAAAGTTCTTATAGTTCGTTGTAACTTTGATTGATGTTTTAAGACGTTCGCAGTGGTAGTGATTTTTCTAACCGAAAATTGCGGTACACGACGTATTAAAAAAAACTACCAGCTCTATCTCGTTCAAACCAATTTTTGTTGGTAGTTTTTATGGCAATGTACATCATATATTCTTTTTAGATTTATCATTCTCTTTGTTTAGAAGTTAGAGGGCGGGACACACACATTTTTCCACTTTGGAAGTGTCTCTTGTGCAAACTATTCACTTTAGAAAAAAATGATGTTAGAAACCACAATAGCATTTTTGAAGATCTATCTATAGATACTCCACACGTATGGGTTTGACGAAAAATAAAATTTTGAGTTTCAGTTCTGAGTATGGGGACCCCCAAAATTTACTGCTATTTTTCAAGTTTTATATAAGAATCTTAATGCGTTTTACAGAATACATCTAGTTACTAAGTTTCAATAGCATAAGCCTTATAGTATCGGAGAAAAGTGGCTGTGACACACGGACGGACAGACAGACAGACAGACATGACGAATTTATAAGGGTTCAGTTTTTGCCATTTGGCTAGGAAACCCTAAAAAGGACTAAGTATACGAAACAATAGTCGTGTATTTTTAATGCACAAATTAAGCTAAGTACCTAGTGCATATAAATGAAACATATTACTTGTTAGCCATTTTAGGAAAAAAATGTGATAAGTGTTTGATATAGATATACGAGTACATATGCTATGTACCATCTCATTAGGTTAGAGTCTTTCCCAAAGTGGGCGATAACGCCCCCTTGTGGGCGCTGCAGGTCTCAAGGGGGGCGGTAAGAGACCCAGAAGAAAATGGGGTCGTTGTGTAGAGGCGGGCGGGCGTATGGTGATTTATAACTTTATTTAGCTAAGAGGCCTCTTAAACAACAACTGCAAGAGCTCTCGACTCTCAACAACAACTTGTGAACATCAACTAATATGAATTAAAAGATTGCTCAAACTCGGTTCTATATTTCTCTTCGCGTAGTTCATATATCTGTCCTATTTTATTTAATATAGAAAAAAATTATAGTTATTAGTACTCATAGATATCTATCATGTTTTAACAAGTTTTTGTTAAATAACCCGAATTGTGCATTCCTGTATCAGTCGGCTGGTTCATCGAATGCTTGTTCGGACTTGTTGAGTACGATTGAGCGTCGAATGACATAAACGAGTTTATGCATGTTTGTTTTATTCCTGTCGGTGCGTGCTGCTTAAGTCTATCATGTTTTAACAAGTTTTTGTTAAATAACCCGAATTGCGCATTCCTGTATCAGTCGGCTGGTTCATTGAATGCTTGTTCGGACTTGTTGAGTACGATTGAGCGTCGAATGAGATAAACGAGTTTATGCATGTTTGTTTTATTCCTGTCGGTGCTTGCTGCTTAAGCATTCCTATATAAACAATGTAATATTTATTTTATTTTCATTTGTGGTCTCGCGCGCAACAGATGAGCAGTACATACGCCTCCTCTACTCGCGAAGTTGAACGTATTTCTCAAAGCAAAACAATGTCGGAAGTAAAAAAGAAGAGACGGCAATACTCTGCGGAATATATTAAATTCGGATTTATTGAAAATCCCACAAACCGATCGTCGCCTTTGTGTCTTCTATGTCTAAAAACATTTTCGAATGAAGCAATGAAGCCTTAAAGGCTGCAAGATCATTTGAATAAAATGCATCCAGATAAGAAAGACAAGAATGTAGCATATTTTCAAGACCTAGAGAAGAAGCATAATACTCAGCCAAGTGCAGTAAAACTATTTTCGGCGGCTGCTAAGCAAGATGACGACGGACTTCGAGCTTCGTACAATATCTCTTTGTTAATTGCTCAATAAGGCAAACCACATAACATCGGAGAAGAGTTAATATTGCCAGCAATAAATGAAGTAATAACTACTGTGCTTCATAAACCGGCCGCAGATATTATCCGAAAAATTCCTTTGAGTAATACTTCTGTGCAAAGACGAATTGATGAAATGGCTGAAAACATTGAAGAATCATTGTGCGATCACCTGAGGACAAGTCAATTCTCAATTCAGCTCGATGAGTCCACTTTACTAACTAATGAAGCATTGTTGTTGTCTTAATTCGATTTCGTCGGCAGAATTGGTGAGCGGCTAGCAGGGTACCCTTCAGGAAGTCGTGAATTCTGGTCGCTTGCCAAAGCTGCCGAGTTAAACTTCTGTCAGTCAGGTTTACCACCTTTGCTTAAACCCGACGGTAGTCTGGCCCAGAGTGCCAGGGAGAAGGCCGACCTTTTGGGTTCTCTCTTTGCCTCTAACTCGACCATGAGCGACGGGGGTGCTGTGCCGCCGGACGTTCCGTGGTGTGGAACTTCCATGCCGGAAGTTAAATTTTGCCGAAAAAAAAATACCAATCTGGAAATATATCCTTTATTCCGGTTTATTCCGGTCTGTAAATGTCGGAGTTATAACGTCGGTAACAAACATTAAAAAAAAACCTCCTCTTTTTTTGGAGTCTGTTAAAACACATTCGGGTTTTCGATACCAAACAACCCGTGCAAAGGTTTCAGATCGATTAACTAAAACTAATATTTTAATACGGTACTTTAAAGAAAACAAACAAACAAACTTTGTCATTTTCATACACATAAATAAGTCCCACAAATTATAATAAATATTTTTTCTGAGAAAATAGATCGGTGATATTCGTATGGTTCGCGAAGGTGCCCGACCTACAGACATGAACTCTAGCATGCATTCGTTTCTCACAATTTTAAAGAATTTGTTTGTATACAGAGTTATGAAATTTTAGTTGTATACTTATTATTGGTGGAGTGTGTATATATATTTATGATGTGAACCCGTGGTTACAATTTTATGCTCTTCACGTTGAGCCCTTCGTTTTGGAGCCGAAGGTCTTTACATATTTTAGGAGCCTTGACAATGTTTACATATTATTGCTCGTGACTGTACAGACTCGTCTGCATAGATAATTATGCCTACTACAAACTAAAATAACGTTACTTGATATATCATAATAATCTATTTTGTAATATTATCCAACAGGTAACACTATCACAAATAAATGGCACAACGCACGTGATTCGTATGTCAAATCACGCAAAGTTGAATATCGAGGTAAACCGTACCTATACTCTGAATACCTTAGGTTCCTTGACGAAACAATTGGTACAAAAAAGCAACGTAAAGACTTATCTTATATAGAAGAAGTTGATGCCGATGAAATAGAAAATGATGATTCTCAAAGTTGGATGAAAGGAGAATTTGTAAATATTGATGAAAATGAAGTTATCGAAAATGTGGCTAAAAGAACGAGATTAGACTATGAAGCAAGTACCTCAGGAAATTCCAAAGAAACAACTAAAGACGAATGCGATGATAATATAGTTTCTGTCCTTGTTAATCTTATACAGAAAGAAGAAGACGAAGATAGAGCCTTCTTTAAGTCTATTACTCCTTCAGTAAAGACGTTATCTGAAAGATCCAAGTTCGAGTTCAGGATACAAGTGATGAAATTAATCAGTAGTCTTAAGAAAAAAGATAAAAGTGGAGTGAGAGTTAAAAGACAAAGATCTTCTACAGATGATGATAGTGATTAGTGTAGAATTGTCAATTATTTAGTTCAATAAACTATGTTTAATTAAGCACACACACACACACTTTAGTTTTTCACTCTTTAAAGTCCTGGAATCCTGTGCCACGATTTTTTGAACGTTACGTTTTTCGAATTATTTAAAAGTAAATAGTAATAAATAGCTCAAAATTGTACATCAAAAATTAAAATAGAAAAATATGACTGGAGTTCTTTTGCATTTTCTGAGAAAATTTACCATTGTGATGTATAAATATTTTTACATTATCAGAAAGAAGAGATTTTAAGTAACAAAAAGCCCACCAATTTTTAAAAAATATCTAATATTTTGACGGGTGATTTTTCGATTGAAAATTTCGATGCTTTTGCGATATTAAGTCAAAAAAAAGAGAAAAAATAAACATTTTCGATCAAAAAACTTACAGTGCATTAGGAACATAAAAAGAAAGGTTTCTGCAAAAAGGAGAACATTCACTCTCCATACATTTCTGGGCTAATTTTAAAAGTGCCGGCCAACAAAAATAAACTTAATATTCTAATAGAGTATAACAAAACAAACATTTTTTATTACTGGACCAAAGCCCTGATACAACTCTGAGAGATAATATTCAACATCAAAAGTTTGTTAAAAAAATCCTAATAATTGCAATATTCTGTCGTAATTGCAAGTCAGAATGCAAAAAAAGGTCTCAGTTACAGTGTATCCTCCAATTACAGGGCAGTATGTTGGCCTAGCCTAAGCCAGGGCCAGCTACATTGCGGCTGAGGAGCGCGAGCTCAAACTCCAGGCGGAAAAGAGCTCGCGCGGGCTGCATTTGAAGCCAAAGAGGAGGAGTGTCGGCGGCGGTAAGAGAGACGACTCTCCTGTCTCCGCAAATCCCCGACGCTGAACGAGGCGTCGACGTCGGCAGCTGCTCCGGTGCTCAGGTCCGAGCAGCTGTCGAATGCGGTTTAGTAGGCGGTGGAGGCGATCAACACGATCACCTTGAAATCCTCCCGCCCAAAGAACCAGCGCGTCCAGGGCCTGCGGAGAGCCACCGGTTCCATAATGGAGCACATGAGGGCGATGGCCTCCTCCACGTGTAATGATGAGGTTCTCCGCCTGAAGGGCGAACTCACGGCCGTGCGTGCCGAAATGGAAGAAATGAGGCGCCGGTTGAGCGCCGCTCCATCGAAGTCGCCGGGTTTGTCGCGCGAAGAGGTGCCATTTCTCATCGACGTGCGAAACGCCGGTATAGAGGATCAGCTGCCCCCGGCGCCTCGGCTGCGTCCTTCCCTTGCGGCAGACGCGCGAAATGCTGCCCGCATGACCGGTGCTCCAGAATCCGGCGATACATCTGTCGGCCCTTTAACGGGTCCTTTGTCGGCGCTTCTGCACCCACGCGCTCTAAGCGCTAGCTTTGTCTCCCGTCCCCTCCTTGTCTGTGTCGGAGATAATGGAACCGGTCGTGGCCGCTCTGTCGGCATCTTCTTTTTCTTCCCAAACTCAGGGGAAGAAGAAGAACAAGATTAAGAAGAGGAGCGCTGCGGCGCGTGAGGTCAAGGCAACGCGCAGAGAGCGCCAGGCTGCCTCAACCTACCGGCCCCCACGTCTCAGCCCTTACCCTAGGCGTGGAACAATGTCACTAAGCGGCCGAAGACGAAACCAAAGCCCGCCAGTACGCCCGCGAGGCCTGTCCGAATGAAGGGCGACCCGAATCTCCACGCGCCGTGAACTGCAGCAGTAGTTATCAAACTAAAGTGGAGGGGCGGGGCGTGACTTACTCACAAAAACTTGCCGAGGATGAGAGGTCAATCGACCTCAAAAACCTCGGCATCGACGGCCTACGTTTCCGCACGGCGCAGGCGGCCACCGGAGGACGTGTTTTTATCTCAAATAATGTAAGTATTTGTATGTAATTTAATCAATCAATTATTGAATTTTAATGACATATTGTATAATAATTTTTATATTTAATCTCAAATGTAATTTAATGTATTTAATTTAATTTATTGTGATATTTTATGATTATTGATCTCAAATGTAATTTAAAAAAATACTAATGTGCTTAATTTAAAAAATAAAATGAAAATAAAATGATTTTATTTATTTATTTATTTATTTGGAGATGGCGGGTGCAGAGAGAGGCGCCAAAGCGGACGTATTGGCGGCCAAGCTTCAAGAATCCTTCGGCGACGACCTGCGTGTCACCAGGTCGGAGAAGTGCGCGGAGTGACGCATCTCCGGTCTCGGCGACGCTGCAACGAAAGAGGTCGTGACGCGGGTGGTCGCGGAAGTTGGGGCTTGCTTCGCCACCAGTGTCACCGTTGGTGAGATTGTTCGCCAGGCAGGAAAGGAAGGCATGGTGTGGGTCAAGTGCCCGGTCCCGGCGGCCAAGCTCATCACTGATGACCACCCGCTTACAAACGTCTGGACCCGCGTCTGTGCGGTGTTGTTGGAGCCCAGGACGTGTTTCTGCTGCCAGGATGTTGGGCACATGGGGGCCAGGTGTGCTGCGGGAGTCGACCGAAGCACCCTGTGTTTCCATTGCCGGCCACAAAGCGGCCGGCTGCTACGCAAATCCGCACTGCCCCGTATGTGCGGCGGCGGGAGAGGCCGCTGCGCACCGCCTGTGCCCCAAAGCCTGCCTGGCGGCATCTAAAAAACGGAGTAAAGACCTTAAAACCTAATCAGATTACCATAACTGTAGCAATAGTAGTCATAATATGATAGTTTAGACAAAAACAAGGCTGTTTTACGTCTACGCTAGTCACACTTTAGACTAAATATTTGACCCTAAATAAAATCTCAAGGAATCGATTTAGAACTTTGGTGTAGTAATAAAAAATGCTTACAATGTTGTGTTCTATCAAAATCAAGCACTTTTTTTTCGTGGCCGGCTAAATAAAAATTAGCCCAATCTGAATGATCTCCTTTCATGACAAAACGAACATTTATGTAAAAGAAAAAAACGAAAACTCAAAAGGTTTTTTGAGTTTTTGACATACTTTTTGAGGTTATGTCACAAAAGTGTAAATCAAAAGTTGTTGATTTTTTTATTTCCTACAACTTTGCAATAAAACATTTTTCCATAGGACTTGTAGTTTTGTCTGAAATCGAGAAAACCACTTTTCCCCATTAAAACCCCCATTTTTTCCACTTCCCGACCTCAGATCGCCCGTAAATTATTTTTCCAGTTATTTTTGTCACATTCTCTTCCTTTTGCAATAGGTTTCATTCTACTACTATTTTTTTATATTTTAAAAGCTATCTGCACTGGTCTATAAAGTTCGTCAATAAATAGCTGAGCTGAGCTATTCATAACAATGGCTGCCTGTTACTTAAAAGTAGGTTTTGTAACAATACACTCAAAGGTTAATTTTTGAACACAGTTGTAAGATTTTTGTGAATTGTTTCTTGAAAACAAAACCGGCCAAGTGCGAGTTGGACCCGCCCATGAAGGATTCCGCAGCAGCAAGTAACATAATATAAAAGTTCTTGTAGTTCGTTGTAACTTTCATAGATGTTTTTTTTTAACACGTTCGCAGGGGTAATAGTAGTTTTCGATACAAGTGTGGGATTTCTGTTCTTACAACGAGTTACGACAGGTGTTGACCCGAGCCGAAGGCGAGGGTAGACAGTCGGAACGAGTTTAAATAACAGTCCCACACGTTGTATTGAACAACTATTTTTAATACAGTTGCGAAAAAATTAAGCAATTTTATAAAATAATAAAAACACAATAAACCTGAATATCCAAAATGGCGCCAACCGTAAAAGAATATATACCTTTCTAAGCAGAGACTATGGCAGTGCACTTCATACAGCCAACTTTTTTTATATTTATAAATTTAATTTGGCCGATACTTATATTAATTTATGCTTAAATTTTAATTAAAATTACTTTTAATCTGATATTGAAACAAGTTAGTATCTTTTTTAGGGTTCCGTACCCAAAGGGTAAAGAACGGGACCCTATTCATGAGACTTCGCTGTCCGTCTGTCTGTCTGTCTGTCTGTCTGTCTGTCTGTCCGTCACGAGGCTGTATCTCATGAACGGTGATAGCTAGAGAGTTGAAATTTTCACAGATTATGTGTTTTTGTTGCCGCTATAACAACAAATACTGAAAACAAAAACATAATAATATTTAAGGGGGGCTTCCATACAACAAACGTGTTTTTTAGCGATTTTGTCTTATATATTCGGTAATAAGGTATCCTTCTCGCTTTAAATACGTTAGTTAATTTGAACATTTCATCAAGATCATTCATTCCCTTTACACCATGCAAATTAAATGAATACTTTAGGAGGTATAGCACAATCAAATGTTGCTCAATGAAATTAATTTCGTGTCTCCATGATTGAACATTATACGGGTCACATACTAACTTATTTTTCGACTTTCATCGTAAATATTTTTTCTTTAAAAAGTGAACAACGCTTTCAGCAGATTACTTTAGTTAGGTGTAATATTTCAAAGATAGCTATTTCATAGGAAATAGTAAACAAATAGTCCATATTTTAGACTTTTCTCAAGTATAAACAATTTGGATTACTCTCAACGAGTCACCCTAAAACGGGTCACAGTGTGACTCGTTGAGAAAAAAACTCGCAAGGAGTAACAGTGTGACCCGTTGTTGACATTTTATTCTCATCTAGTACCACTGGGTCTTGTAGTGTGACTCGTTAGGAAAAAATCGTCGTATCGAGTAACAGTGCTACTCGATGCGAATTTTAATTCTCATCTAGCATCACGAGTGTTACTCGTTCGGAAAAACAAATCTCTACTAGTAACAGTGTGACTCGTTGTGGAATTTTTATTCTTATCTAGTAGTTAGTACATCATATACATAGTATATCATGTAAGTATAAGTATTATAATAAGTTAAATATGTATGCCGAATATACTGAAAATAAAAAAAAAATAACAAAAAAAGACACCAACTTCAAATAAAACTAAATACTGAAAAATAAAATTTACTTAGCACAAAGTCAGTATATTCAGATTTATCAGATATCATTAGAATTAATTACAGAATTTTTGCCGTAAATTTGATGATTTACCTCGATTTTCCCTAGATCCCAACATCAGATCCTGATACCCTGGATACGGGACCACCTCAGAAGTAGCCTCTTTCAAACAAAAAAAAAATATCGCGTAACATACATACAAAAAAAATAGCGTACGAATTGAGAACCTCCTCCTTTTTTGAACCTGATTAACAAATTTTCATGTCACTTTATTGACTGAATGACACAAGCTTTCTTCGTTGTTTCATAGTAAATCGTTTATCAATGTTTCTTTAAATAAAATAATAAAATCTTGTTCAGAATAGGTATTGTAATTTACATATTAAACACATTATACTTAGCAAACAATGAAAACTCTAATTTTTTTTTTTTGCTCAAATATTTATTTGGTTCAATCTGGTAATCGAATACGGGACCTCAGCAGGGTTCTGAGGTACCCAGTAAAGAGGAGTATGAGAGTGCACCTTTGCCGGCCTTGCATTGTACGGGATCGAAAAACCGAACAATCAATACCTATTCTTAATATCAATTTATTTTTTATAATTTTTGGGTAACTTCTCTAACAGACAAGTAAATTAATAACTTTTGGAGAAGTTACTAATAGAATCTTGTTAGTTAATTACACAAATAATATATTACGAGTACTTACAAGTGTTACTTCAAGAGAATAAAAATTCCACAACGAGTCACACTGTTACTAGTAGAGATTTGTTTTTCCGAACGAGTAACACTCGTGATACTAGATGAGAATTAAAACTCGCATCGAGTAGCACTGTTACTCGATACGACGATTTTTTCCTAACGAGTCACACTACAAGACCCAGTGGTACTAGATGAGAATAAAATGTCAACAACGGGTCACACTGTTACTCCTTGCGAGTTTTTTTCTCAACGAGTCACACTGTGACTCGTTTTAGGGTACTCGATGAGAATAAAGGAACAATTATTTAGGTACAAACACACAATTTATGTTGTAGACGTAGATATCGTGTTTATAATGTCATCATTCAAATGTCATCAATATTCTGAAAAAGAAATTAAACATAGAGTTCACAAACTCTTTTTGAAATCTAAACTGTACCTACCGTAGAGGATCTATACAAGGATAGTTAACACTATAGAGCAACGCGAACTGTCTGCGCGTTGTATAACACTATAGGGCAACGCGAACTGTCTAAAGACGCGCGTTGTAAAACACTACAGAGCAACGCGAACTGTCTAAGGCGCGCGTTGCTCTGTGTTAATAGGTAATGAGGGCAACCAGTAGACGCTTGAAATCCTCACAGTATATCGAGCAATGTATTTTCATAAAAAAAGAATAAATAAAACAAAATGGACCTTTACTGGGACATCCTTTCGAGAGCTTACCCGGGGCTCCCAACCGTAGGCTGTTAGCTGTTACGTGGGGTTTTTAGTCGGTAGGAGTCCGGCATATCATCCATTAGAGGATTTTTCTAGAGATAAATAAAAAGAAAAAAAGGGGGGCTCCCATGCAACAAATAGGTACGACTTTTTGTTGTTTTATGGTACGGAACCCTCCGTGCGGGAGTCCGACTCGCACTTGGCCGGTTATTTAGAAATATATGTATGAATCACAGACATTATTTGGACAATTGGGAAAGAAAACGCACGAGTGCGGAAATGGTGAAGAAAAAAGCACGAGTGTGTAATAGCCCACATCCCGAACGCTATACGTCTCTGTAATACGCCACTTTTTGAGCAACTGTATTAAAAAGATTTTTCTAGGCGAAAATTGCGGTTTATGACGTATTAAAAAAAACTACCAACTCAATCTGGTTCAAACCAATTTTCGTTGGTAGATTTTATGGTAATGTACATCATATATTTTTTTACATTTATCGTTCTCTTGGTTTAGAAGTTAGAGGGGGGCGGGGGGGCACATTTTTTCACTTTGGAAGTGTCTCTTGCGCAAACTATTCACTTCAGAAAAAAATTATGTTAGAAACCTCAATAGTATTTTTGAAGACCTATCTATAGATAACCCACACGTATGCGTGATGCGGTTCACAGAATACATCTACTTACCAAGTTTCAACAGCATAGGCCTTATGGTTTCGGAGAAAAGTGGCTGTGACACACGGACGGACAGACAGACAGACATGAAGAATCTATACGGGTTCCGTATTTGCTATTTGGCTACGGAACCCTAAAAACTCACTATCTGTCACTTCACATCTTCCATTTTTAGAAAAGATTCTGGTATAGGTAGGTAAGTAGAATCCTGCCAACGAAAATAGAATATCTTGTTAATAAAAATAATTGAAATCCAAATACTGCAGGCAATTGGATATTAAGTCTGTCATTAATTCTTCACAATGGTCTCGAATCCATGATAAGATATTATTTTCTGAACATAACATCTATTGAAATCTTAGATCATCTAACCACAGGATGCGCCTTACTTAAGCATTGTTTTCTGCCATTGCACGTGACCATTTGGTCTTTTGGCTTTATGAAAAGCCTGTACATCAGTACATCATTTTATATGATTAAACTAGTACATTATATTGTAGTTGACTGTACAATAACAATTAACACACAACAGCCATTTCGCGTTTGTCGATTAATACATTTTTAAATGCAATGAAATTTTATATGTCTTTGTGTTTCCCCCTTCACTTGTATGAAAACTGGCAGAATATTTTTGTATGCGGTGGTTCGCAAAGGCTAGTCCCGTGTTATATGGTCTAAGATTGAAATAAATTAAATAGAAGTGTCTATTGGTCATGTTCAAATAACAGCTTTTTATAACCATTTTGTAAATTATACGTATAAAAAAGCCCCGTGCGGCGACACGAGGTCCCGTATTGCCGCGGGTAAAAGTACAAAATGTCACCACCCCAATACATCCCAAAGGTGTCATAAGAGACGAATAAGGGAACACTTTCGCAAAAAGATCCATTGCGTAGAGAAGGAAAACTCGAAATGAAACCCAATTGTCAGTAAAATGACAATCGTTAAGCCAAGTTGAAGGCCTTTCGAACGGCTTGAAAAAATTCAAATGCGGGTCGCGGCGACCTGCGCCTGTCCATTTCAACACGGCAATAGCTCACCACCTATTACGTGGGACATAAAACTATAAGGTGAAATGTGGGCGTATACTATGCCTCTGCCTATCCCTTCGGGGATAAAGACGTGACTATATGTATATATGTAAATGGAAGCGCTAACATCGAATGAATATATTTTATTGGTTTACCTGTCCATTTTGCGTTGTTTCCTTACCTTCTAATTAAATGAATTACAAACTCGCGCAGAAGAAGCCACGGGCATAAGCTACTAGATAGATAATGTAAGCTGAAAATGATAAGAAAAAATTGGGTTGTAATTTTGTACACATTGCCACAATCGCTATAGAAATAAAAAAATAAAAAAAAGCAAAAAAAAAGTTAACTTAGAAGATGAGTGTCGATAAGGGTGAAATACCATCAAAAGTGAATCTGGACAGCATCCTTATTAATGAAGTTGGACAATTTGGAAAATACCAGCTAATTACAATACTGCTTGCTGCATTCCCTATCATATTTTCTTCATGGGCTATAGGCGAATACATCTTCACTACAGCCAGAATAAGACACAGGTAAGTTTAATGTTCTCAAGTCAATCTTTACTTAAAACATGAAAGAATTTTAATATTCATTAAATCATATTTTCTTATTAAAACTCCATTCAATGCTATTAAATATATTAACGTTGTTACATGTTGCATTCAATTATAGACGCAGCTTAAATGAAAGCACTTTTGTACATTACACATGACTAGCTGATGCCCGCAGCTTGACACGCGTAAATTTTTTTCCGGTTCTCGCTTCCCGTGGGAACTTATTCCCGAGATAAAAAGTAAAAGGCCTAAGTATGTGTTATTCCAGACCATAATCTATCCTTGTACCAAGTTTCAGCTAGATCCGTTCAGCCGTTAGAGCGTGAAAGAGTAACAAACATCCACACATCCACACTTACAAACTTTTTCCATTATAATATTAGTAAGATAATGCAAACTCAACGTGTGCAATATTCTGATGTGTATGACTTTGTGTATTATCAGTAAACAAAGATATTTTGCATAAGAGAAAAATGTTTTTTGGTCCAGATCCTGAGTTTGCGCCTTCCTGGATCTTAAATGCAATTCCTGGCACCAGTACATCATCATTTGAAAGTTGTGAACGTTATAATAACATTACCAACTCACCGATTCTTCCAATGCCTGGCTATTGCCCTGCTGATGTGTTTGATAGAAATCGTCGGCAAGATTGTAATGAATTTGTGTACGAAGACAAACTTAGCGTAGTTTATGATGTAAGTGCAAAGATAATTAATTTTAATCTTATTGTTATCAGTCATCATCCGTTACGTTTGGAAATTCTCATAAATGTCATGACGAGTTCCAATGAGAAGCACACGGTGTCTTAAAGCCTGCTTAAGACAGGGAATTTTGGGTAGTCCTTCCTAAGGATAACCAGGTCCAATTGTCTCAAGTGAATTCACCTCGCTCAGTTTATATATTTGTTTTCAAGTTTCTATGGTCTTCTACTTCCCTTTATCTAAATAGATATACCTGATGATGTTTTTATGCTACAGCGGATTATTTGAAGCAACGTTACAGCTGTCTTTTGGGCTAACTTTTCTATTTATACGTTCTAAGACAATTTTACTATTTACAATCTTTGTATTTTAATAGATTACTAATAATAATGAAAGACTTCCAAATACATATTCTTACACTTGCAATGGTATCGTATTAAGTGTATTAAGATTAAAATGTGCAATACAATTCTGATAAGCTGATAGTATGGAATTAATCACATTGTATAAATCCTAATCCCCTGTAACGATGTCGGTGTGTGTATTTGCTACTATTACATTAAGAAAGAAAGAAAGAAAGAAAAATAATTTAATCTTGTCATCAGAATAGACACATAAATTACTATCTAAACTATTCTAATTTTGAAAACACAATCAAACAAGTTGCACCAAAGACCCATTATAAAACCTTAACATTACAAAATTAAGAATAAATACAAACTAAAACATCAGAGCAAAAAAAAGTGAACAAAATAAAAATAATAATGATAACAATTGATAAAATAAAAATAAAGAAACCTACAATGATAGTCTGCGTCGGAGAATTTAAATCGACTCTACTCATTTTTGTGCCTATTCTGCGCAAAATTCGGCCCTCTCTCAGCTTATGCTGTCAATTCGCATCGACAGCGCTGGTATTCTGAGAGTGCCGAGAGCCGAGATGGCGCCACTACCCCGAAGAAACAAATAGAAAAACAAAATTAACTAAATGTGGTGCATTATGGAAAATGAGAATAAACAATCATAAACACCCCAACACCCGTAATATATATCTATGTATGTATCCACGCTAATCTACTACTATATTTTATACTATACTATAGCCAATCCCTAATCTAAATAATAATATATACTCAGATAAAATAAAAGCAGCCTGGCAGAGGTCGCCTTTAGCAATAAGGCTACCCATTGCACTGCCACTCTTAAATAATCATGCCATCTTAATTATTGATCTGGCGTACAATAAAGTGACATAAAAAAAAAATACATACAGACGAATTGAGAACCTCCTCCTTTTTTGAAGTCAGTTAAAAAGCAAAAAATACCATAGAAATAAAACAAAAATAATCGCAATAAACAAACAAGGAGCAAGCACACAATATCTTAAGTGTAGTAAGTAACCATTATGACATTTACGGCCGGCAACACCGCATCGGTGCAGTCAGGCTCGGAGATCTTGTAACCAAGCCAAAACTAAAACATAATAAAATAAAAACTGACCGCACTATTACAGTCGGGCCGTCCGAAACATATTTTAACTGTGTCCCCCCCCACGTGTCACTTTTCCCCGCCATGACGTCGTAGCCACACACGCAAGTAAAAAGTAAAATATTATGTATGAGTAAACCACCAAGAAAACAACATTTTAGTGAGAAATAGAAAAAATGGTTATGTAATGAGTGTTTTGTGATAAAATTTCTATACAAGGAGTACTTCCTCACCACAAATCCAGGTAAGTTTAAATGATAAAAGAACAGAAATGAAATTATGTGTTTGATATACTTGCATAACTCACTCATATTACTTTATGTCACCTCCCGTAAACAGTAAACGAAATCCTTTATATAAGTACATAGATTATTTTTAAACCCACTACCACCATAAATGTGTGTTCGGACATTACTAGATACTTTATTTAGTACCTACCTATCTTATCTCCATATTCGTATTGATCTAGTAATATTGGCACAATCCATAGTAATTCCTTCGGTATCTCTTATGTATGTACAACATATTGTGTAGAGTATTTTAATCACAAGGATGAGTAGTTATGGCAGTAACCTAGATCCTATGATGGAATTAATTAATAATATTACCTTTTATTTTAGTAGATTATTATTTAGGTTTGAGTAAATCTGACTGAGTGACTCGTCAATGTACAAATGAATCCACTGAATTTAGAATGATAAAATTTGGTGAGTAGGTTCATAGAAATTTATTATATTACTCAAGGACTATAAAGTACGTGAAGAATTTTATAAGAGCGTCACAAGTACCTATTTGTTCGATATCACTGAATCTACGAGTACCTATAATAACGAGAATTGGTTTTCAGTTCAATCTGGGTTGTCAGGAATGGCGCCGTACACAGATCGGCTCATTTCGTACATTAGGCACATTCTTTGTGATGCCGATAACTGGATATATCTCGGACCGATGGGGACGTCGAGTTGCCTTGACTATCAATGCTTTCAATACTGCATGGATTGGCTTAGTCAGATCTTTTGTTAACTCTTATGAGTGGTTTCTTTTGTTAGAGGTGCTTGAAGCCTCTCTTGGTGGTGGAGCTTACACTTCAAGTTATATTTTAGGTAAGTACGTTGCTTTTTATTATTGGTATTGAATGATGAGCTTTCTTGTTGTGTTTTCCCTTTCATACGATGTCAGAACAGTTAATTACAAATGCTTGTTTTTATATTAGTCTTTCGCAATTCCGTATTGTTTTTATATTTTCATTGAATATTGGCGATGAAGTGATTATCTAAATTAATTAATTATTAACTCCATCGCCATCTTCCACCTCCTACGGACTCATGTCACACCTGCCATAGATGCGGCACGCTCAAATAGTACTCTACAGTCACAAGCGCCGTTGCAGGTGACCATGATTCCACAAGCGCTGCAACAACAAACATCTACTAAGATGTTGTGGCCAATGAGGAGTGATTATCATAATATTGACGATGTTATATCGCAAGTGACTTTAATAAGTATTTATTAGTGTCCGACCGAAACTGGTTTTCCAGCCGAAACCGAAACCGAAACCGAACTTTCGGCCCCAGGGTCAGTTTCGGCCGAAACCGAAACCGAAACCGAAACTCACGTGTTCATATTGAAAAAAAAAACCAGCCAAGTGCGAGTCGGATTCCCGCACAGAGGGTTCCGTAACAAAAAATTCGTTTGTGTGTTTGTACCTACTAAAATCAGAAAAATGCTTTTTTTCTGATTTTAGTAGGTATTTTTGTTATAGCGGCAACAGAACAGGGTGAGGTGGTGGTGGCAGTGTCTCTTCGCCAACGCTTTCTACACCTTGCCTTGGAATGCCTCCATGCCTCTGTCGAATTGTCGGGGTCTATCTTTCCGCGAGGGCCATAACTTACCCGAGCTGGCTAGGGCAGGATCGGCGAGATGTGTCGTTCGGTGTTCCATAGGGATCGGTCCTAGGACCGCTTCTGTGGAACATCGGTTACGATTGGGTGCTGCGTGGTCCGTTGCTCAGAGGTATCGGCGTAACGTGTTAAGTGCGTAACTTGTTACGACGACACCCTAATTACAGCGCGAGGAGCAACGCACTGAGACGCAGCCCTAAAGGCCACCTGCGCAGTCTGCGGCGACGCCCCATACTATCAGCCTTCATGAGCGGGGGCCTGAGGGCGGTGATGGGGCAGCTCACCGTCCTTACAGAAGCAAGTCTTAGACGAAAGCATGGCGTGAGAGATTCATGCACGCCCCTCTCAAGAAGCGGGATAACAACTGAACAACCCACCAAAGACGCGGCCGCAGTATGCATCATTCCAAGGACATACTCGGGGCTCCCAACCATAGGCTGTTAGGTAGGATACGCGTAGTTTTTAGTCGGTAGGACTACTGTACTGGCACGGTTCCAGCTATACAACCTCGTGACTAATAGACATACGGACGGCTAAGCTTCATGTCTCGTTTATAGGGTCCCGCTTAAACCTCTCCGCGCGAGAGTTCAACTCGCACTTGGTCGGTTATTTTTTCAATAAGTGCAGCAAGTACCATCATGTGCCATCAATCAACAGTATAAATCTTCTCAAATGTTCATTTTAGAAATATCTCCACCTAAAGATGATTTTCTTTCTTTTACGTGTGGAATAATTAGATACTAATGATGCTATTGAGAACTCCTACCGACTAAAACCACACGGTGCCCTGCTACTAACTCTTGACTGGTTTTGGCTACATTCTGGAAGTCTATGAATAAAGCAATAAGTTGTGTTAGGGTGATGGATATTATGGTACCAATAGATGTAACTTTAGGTATATAATGAGTAAAATGTGATATGAGTGATTACATAATCGCACACAACACAACAAACTTCCGTGCAGTTTGGCGAATATATTTAGATACGTATACCTATGTAGTAATATTGTTTGGTTAATAATAAAAAAGAATAACTAAAACTGAACAACAGTGAGTCGGACTAGCGTACGTAGAGTTCCGTATAAGAAAAGTGGCAAAAAAAAACTTATGTTGTATGGGAGGCCCCCTTTAAATTTGTTGCTGTAGGTACTTAGCGGCAACAGAAATACATCATCTGTAAAAATTTTAATGGTCTAACTATCACGGTGCACGAGTTACAGCCTGCTGACAGACAGACAGACGTCTAACGAAGTCAACGAAACCGACAACAGGATCACCTTTTTAGGATTCCGTAAAAATAGTATTATTATAACTATTGATTGGTAATCCTTTGTAAATCTTCGGTTAGTAACATATTAACTGGTTGGGCTGATCTCAAACACGTCACAAGCAGAGCCAGGCCCTCAAAATTCATGAACACGTGAGTTTCGGCCCGGCCGAAAGTTTGGGCCCATTTTGGCCGAAACCGAAACTGTGGCCGAAACTCGATTTTTTGGCCGAAACTGGCCGAAACCGAAACCGAAACCGAAACTTCGGTCGGTCACTAGTATTTATACACAAATTCAGTAAGTAAGCATGGCTTTTATATCATAAAAGAATTTCTAATTTGTTTTAGTAACGGAGCTGGTCGGTCCCAAATATCGCGTACTTGCAGGTGCATTATGTTCCCCCCTTTTTGCAATCGGTGAAGTAATTAAGGGATTCATCGCCTGGGGAGTACCATCTTGGCGACCTCTCGCCCAGGTTCTCTATGGACCGCAAATTCTGGTTGTAAAATACTTTTGGATCCTCACAGAATTTGTCAGGTGGCTTATGAGTAAGGGACGTTACGAAGAGTCCGAAAAAATTCTCAAAAAAGTTGCCAAAATGAACAAAAAGAATGTCTCAGAAAAGAGTCTTGAAGCATTACGTGCAACAGCTGAAGCGGAGAAAAATACTCCAAAGACAAAAGAAGCTTGGTTGGTAGTTCTCGTATTCAGGTCTCGTATCATTTTATCTCGATGTTTGGTGACTCCTATTTTATGGATAACAACCACGCTGATATATTATGGAATGGCAATAAATTCAATAAACATGGTTGGCAATAGATATTTGAACTACGTAGCCGTTGCAGCCATAGAGATTCCTGGATATTGGACAGCGATCCTTTTGTTGGATAGAATCGGTCGAAAGCCAGTCCTCATCGGCGCGTACTGGTTATGTGCAGTCTGCCAGTTTTTGTTCGCTTTCTTACACACTGGTAATTTATTTTAAATATTATTGACTTTACCTTATAAATTAGTAGCAGTTTTGATTGAGTGAGCGTCCATACAATATTTCAAGATAGTTCATTTTACTTTTGAAAGGTAGTTTTCTAGTAATATCTTGTAACAAATTCATTTGAAACTTGGTGTGCATCGCACGAACTATTAAATCTTTTTTTGTCATTGATGATTTACGATTGCGGGGAAAAAAAGAAACGGGGAAAATGTGAAGTTATTAACATAATATAATTAAGTTCTTTTTGAGTTGACGTAGAAAATTGTTTGTAAAGCCATATTTAAAGTATTTTCGCAGCCAATTTAAATACAGACTATAGTTTGATATTCTGCAGAAATTATCATGATATCTTACACTCATTTTTCCAGATAATAATGGTCTCCGCTTAACATTATATTTGTTAGGCAAGTACTGTATAGCAATAGTGACGACGACATCAGTGTACGTGTACACAACAGAGTTGTACCCCCTAAAGTACAGACATAACCTGTTCGCCTTTTCTTCTATGATTGGTAGACTGGGATCTATCGTTGCACCTCTCACTCCTGCTTTAGTGAGTACCCTTTTCCGTTATATCAAGTATGAAATGTAATGGAAAGTAAGATAGATAGCTTCAATGTAGTTTAAAAAAATTGCTATTGATTTAAGTTAGTAATTAAGGTTTTTGAAGACTTGGGAAACTAGTCCCCGTTCCCAACCGACCACCTGCGTGGAATAAATGTCATGGACAGTAAACTTTAACCTGCTGAATGAAGTATTGGATCAGTTTAGTTGGATTTCTGTGTTTTTTGTATTTTGAAAGGAACCGTGGAAGAATTAGTTACACAATTGAAATCAGTTGATGAAACTACGATGAGGTGCTATGGGTATGGTACATGGGCACCTCTGCACCGAAGTCCATATTCAGCTTGCCAGTAGTTGGGAATTAGGGTTTCTGGATCAGAGGAGATCCATAAACCGCTAATTCCCAACCATTCAACTATTCAATCTAGTATTCTAATAATGATCCATCATGATAGACTTTCTGGATCCCTTAACACCCAATCCCATCTATTCAGTCAGTATGTAAGTAGTGTATTATTTTGTGCCATTCCTTTATAACTTACAGGTTTTCAGTAACCAGTTTGGTTCGACTACTTGTAGTTATAAATATTTATGTTATAAATTCATCTTTTCATTACGAGTCGATCAGTATTGCATAGCAAACATGAAATTCGTTAAACAAACACAATCGTTGCAGGTCAATACAATCTGTGACGATTTAACAAAAAATAAGTTACGCCATGGAGAATTATTACCGAATACAGTACGCTGCATCATATGCGGACCATCAAATTGTGGAAAAACCAACTTATTAATTGGTCTTCTATTGCACGAAAATGGATTGACATTTCAGAATGTTTATGTATATTCTAAAACGCTACTTCAACCAAAGTACATCTTTTTAGAAAAGGTTTTACGACGAGTACCAGGTATCACTCTCCAGACATACCAAGCAAATGATGACGTTTTAAAGGTTGCAGATGCAAAACCTAATTCTGTGATTATTTTTGATGATGTAGCATGTGAAAATCAAAGTAATATGCGTGATTATTTTGCCATGGGAAGACATAAATTAATTGACAGTTTTTATTTAAATCAAACTTACACCAAAATACCTAAACAACTTGTAAGAGATAATGCTAACTTAATTGTGCTTTTTAAGCAAGATGAAGTTAATTTGAAACATGTTTACGAAGAACATGTTAACACCGATATGACATGGTTGAAATTTCGAGAAATGTGTTCCCTAATATGGAAAGAGCCTTTTGATTATGTGGTAATTAATAAAGATTGTTCTAGAAACAACGGTTGCTATAGAAAAACGTTTGACACTTTTGTATTATTAGATGATATTTGAATATTTAAGTAGACTGCAGTCACTTTATTGTTATTCTGTAATTGGTTCTTATTCGATTACCACATATTTTACATAATGGATAAATCATTGAAAAAACAAATTGTTGATGCGACAGAAGCTGTCAAGAAAAAAATACGTAAAATGAAGGATTTTGAAGATAGTAATAAGTATGCTCTTGATACAGTTTTTAAGCCTGTTACAGAATCTCTCAATTTAATAGCCAACACTAATAACCACTTAGCTCTAACAAAAAAGGAGGAAAAAGTAGAACCCCAAGTACCACAAGACCAAGATATGAAAGAAACAGATGATAGCAGTATTGCTAGTAATGAATCGGAACCCTCATCGGACTCTTCATTTCAGTCATTAGTCGGTACTAATCCAGATACATCATCTTGGTCGTTATCTTCACAAGTACTATCAGATGTACCATTTGGTATAAGAAATGAACGTGGAAAGTTAATGTTGGGTTCCTCTAACATAACTATTGGGGATAAAGTTATTACTGTAGCCGGACGCAAGTACGAAAGTACACCTGGGTTGCGAGAGTTACTGTTAAAAAAAGACATTGATCTGAGCTTGGTTAATGAGCATGACAAGCAAAATTATAAGGCAATGTTACTTGTAACGAATGCACATCGTCGTGATTTCGATTCAAAAAAACCAATTAAAAGTAATAAAGGACAAAAATATTTGCAAGTTATTAAACCACTTTTCGATCAAGAAAGTAGAAGTCCAAGTTGTAGACAGAAAGTAGGAAAAGGATTACCTTTAACAAAAATGTGGAAAAAAAACACAGATTTTGTATATTGGGATGATCCCAATGAATTGGTTGATAGATTAAAGTTATTAATTGCTTCTCGAGATGCTGGTAACACAGGACTAGATAATGAAATAATATCTATCATTGAAGAACTACGTGAAAGCAAAATTATTAAATAAATAAATCAACTAATATTATATGTGTGACATTTTACTATATACCGTTCAACATAACACACCTTTAATATGAATGTAGACAAATTTGGACATTATATTCATAAGCGAATGCGTATATCGGAAATACTTGATTTTAATGATAACGCATTAATAAAATCTGATTATGGAGATTATGACTTGAAGACATCGAGGCTAAAAGGTGTCAAACCTCCACAAGACGCAGACGATGCAGTAAATAAAGCATATGTAGATGAATTGAAAGGTGTACTAATCAATGACTTACGAAAATTGCAAAGTTCTATTCCAAATAGTGTTCAAAACCACATAGAGAAAGCTTTAAAAACAATAATGTCTGAGATAGAGACTCATTTGGAAAGCAAATTTTACACAAGGAAAGCAGTTGATAGACTAGTTCAAGACGCAATTCAATCTATATTAAAAGATCGAAAAACATAGACCTTAAATTTTGTTAAAATGACAAAACAACAAATCGTCAATGAAATACATAAAGCAGCACGAAAAAATTTTCCTCGACGATCTGTAATTTTAAAAGGTATTGATGATTTGTGGCAAGCAGATTTAGCTGATATGCAAAACCTAAAAACCTTTAATAAAGGATATAACTATATTTTAATAGTTATTGACTGCTTCTCAAAGTACGTTTGGGTGGAACCATTAAAAACTAAATCCAAACATGATGTCTCTCATGCATTTGAAAAATTACTTTCTACTAATCACAGGATACCAACTCATCTGCAAACTGATATGGGTACTGAGTTCTATAATTCTACATTTCAAAAGCTTTTACAGAACTATAATATTAATCACTACTCTACATTTTCAACCAAAAAGGCTTCAATTGTAGAACGAGTTATTAAAACGATTAAAAATAAATTGTACAAATACTTTAGCTTGAACGGACACTATAAGTGGATAGATGGTGGCTTGAACGATGTTGTGAAGACATATAACAACACAAAACCTCGTACTATTAAATTTGCACCTGCTAATGTCAATAAGTTTAATGAAACTGACATTAAAAATAATATTACGAATTTCATGAAGGCAACCCAAAAATCTCGTCCAAAGTTTATAATTGGTGACAAAGTTCGAATTAGTAAGTACAAACATATATTTGAGAAAGGATACACTCCTAACTGGTCAACAGAATTATTTACTATAAAAAAGATAAATAACACTGTACCAATAACGTATCGCATTGAAGATAATCAGAAACAAGTCATATTGGGAACTTTTTACGAACAAGAGCTTCAAAAGTCGTCCTGCCCTGGTGTCTATTTGATAGAAAAAGTATTAAAAAAGAAAGGAAACAAACTGTTTGTAAAATGGTTGGGTTTAAATAACACAGAGAACAGTTGGATTGATAAGACTGCAATAGTAGAATAAGTTAATTATATAAGTGGTATATAATTTAAAAGTATATTCATTATTCTTTGGACGATGCAAGGTGGTGGACTAATAAACAGTATCATTAATCATTTACCATTCGAACTACACATACCCGGTTATAACTATTGTGGACCAGGAACAAAGCTTTCAAAACGATTACTACGTGGTGATAAAGGTGTAAACAAGTTAGACGAAGCTTGTATGCATCACGATATTGCATACGCAAACTACACAGACCTACCTAACCGTCACAAAGCCGACTTACGTCTTATAGATATGGCTAAACAAAGACTTAAAGCAAAAGATGCTCGAACAGGGGAAAAGATTAGTTCGTGGATAGTAAACAAAGTTATGAAAGCTAAATTGAAGTCTGGTGCTGGTGTTAAGACTTAATAACTTTGTTAGAAAAATAAAAAGAAAAATCAAAAAACTCTCACCTAAAGATAATAAGTCATTAATAAATATAGCTTATATGGTTGCCAGAAAATTAGTTCCATGCATTCCAAAAGTTCGAGTACCTCGAATGATACCTATACCAAAAACTGGAGGCATTCTACCTTTAATCCCAATTTTTGCTGGTTTATCTGCTTTAGGAGCATTAGCTGGTGGTGCAGCTGGTATTGCAAAAACTGTGAATGATTATAAACACGGTCAGAAAAAAATACAAGAAACTGAACGTCATAATAAAACTATGGAGGCTATAGCAATAGGTAAAGGTCTATACATTAAACCACATAAGCAAGGTCAGGGATTGTTTATAAATCCATCAAAAAACTAATTGATCAGCTACCTAATCGCGCTTTAACTAATATCGATATTCAGAAGTATGGCTATTGTATTCCCTACTTTCGAGGAGTTTATATGAAGGATCAATTACCAAAAATACCTAAACGAATTGAATGTGCTATAGTTAACCTAGATAATTCGAGAAATGATGGAACGCATTGGGTAGCTTATGTTAAAATAAACAATTATTGTGAATATTTTGATAGCTTTGGTGATTTAAAACCGCCAAGAGAATTAATGCTATATTTTAAGAACTGTGATGTTCATTATAACTATAATAGATATCAACAATTCAACACAATAGTTTGTGGACATATGTGTTTAAGTTATTTGCAAACTTTTTGGAATAAATACTATAAATTTTATATCACTCTTTCATTTCCATCATTTGGAAGATGTCACTCACCTTATCGATAACTGGAAACTCATCAGTATTATCTACCTATTATCCAAACACGTTGCCATTAGTTGGGGAGTATGAATGTGCATTATTACATTTCTCTACATATAATTCTATTCCAAATTTTGATAATACAAACAATAAATTATACTATGGTTCTAAAAATGTTCTTGAGATACCTGAAGGAACTTATGAATTGCAAGATATTGGTGACTATTTAAAAACTGAGATAAAAGATGCATCCATAAAACTCCATTGTAATAACAACACCTTAAAAACTATGTTATTTTGTACATCAACTATAGATTTTACTAAAGAAGGTACATTCGGAAGTTTATTGGGATTTAAAAAACAGATCTTAGAAGCAAATAAATATCATGTATCAGAGTTTCCAGTTAACATTTTGCCTACGACTGTCATAAGGATTGAATGTGACATAGTTAGCGGTTCTTATATAAACGGTCAATCCAGTCACATCTTGCACGAATTTGCACTTAATGTTCCACCTGGATACAGGATTATAGAAATTCCTAAAAACGCAATCTACTTTCCAATAAACCAAACCAATATAAGCTGCATACAGATACGGCTGTTAGATATAAATAATAACTTAATAAATTTGCGAGGTGAAGAAGTGCAGTTGTATCTACATATCAGAAGAAAACAATGATAGATTATAATAAATATGTGGTTCGTCCAACTAAAAATAACAGTCCTACTCAAACTATCAAACCAATAAGAGGTCGCTCCAAAAAGGTCATAAAATTGAATAACAATAATAAAGCATTTCTTAAAGCGATTGGTTTGTTAAAATGAATATACTAGATGTTTTATCCGCTCCTGCATACAACAACTCTGTGGAAGGAATTGAATTTCACTCTTACAAGCCTTACGTAACAAGTTTCAATAGAAGCGATGAAATCAGGATACCTATTAATCAACAAGACTTGTATATATTACCATCAGCAAGCACTTTGTTTTTGGAAGGAACTGTTGTTGTAAACAAGGGTGGAAATTCGAAAGAGAGAGTCAGTAGCGTTCATTTCACAAACAATAGTTTACTTTACTTGTTTCAAGATATAAGGTATGAGATAAATGGAGTGGAAATAGATAAAATAAAAAACGCTGGTATAACTACCACAATGAAATCATTAATATCAATGAATGAAAACGAGGCTAAAGTATCTAATGCTTGGGGTTGGAATATCGATGGCATAAATAGTACAAATGGGGGTAACTTTTCTGTTTCTATACCCCTCTGTAACATTCTTGGTTTTGCAGAAGATTTCAAGAAAGTAGTGATAAACAGCAAACATGAATTAATATTGTTGCGAAGTAATACTAATCTGAACGCCCTAAAACTTAACGATGGTGAAACGGTAGAAGATATTATTATAAATAAAATAATATGGCGTGTACCACATGTCAAAGTATCCGATAAAAAATAAATAAATATGTTAAAACTGTTAGAAAAAGATCGAGCACTCCAGATGATATTCAGGAATTGGGATTTATATGAATATCCAGCTCTACCAAAAACTACTAAACATACTTGGTCCATAAAAACATCATCGCAAATAGAGAAACCAAGATTTGTTATTATTGGTCTGCAAACAAATAGAAAAAATAATTCAAAATTGGATATGTCTCAGTTTGATCACTGTAACGTTCGTGATGTTAGAGTGTACCTAAATTCAACCTACTTCCCTTACGAAAATTTAAATTCAAGTTTCTCAAATAACAGACCAGATTCCAACACTCGTATTACGGAGGTCGTCGCGGTGAACCGTTATTAAGTGAGAAACAATTTAAAAATATTGCTCCGTTATTTGTGGTAGATTGTTCTAGACAACCAGATAATCTTAAGTCAGGACCTGTTGTCGATGTCAGAGTGGAAATTGAAAGTGACATTGATATACCAGATCAAACTTCAGCATATTGTCTTATATTGAACGACTGTATAATCGAGTATAAACCGTTAAGTAGCACCGTGAGAAAGATATCATGAACAAAAATACTATTATAGTAGATGTTCAAGGTTTTAAAGATCTTTATAATAACTTCATAGTCAAGGAATTAGCTATAGCTACGTTGGAATATACTCATATATTCTTAATAAAACCTCCTTATCCGTTCTCCTCGCTGACTGATGAAGAAAAAAGACGCATTTGGTGGATTGAAAGGAATAGAGGTTACCGCTGGAGCGAAGGATATACAGGGTGAATTTTTGAAAAGGGCTTGGATGGCCAAATCCGAAACTATAAGGAATAGCTAAAAATGCTCAAAGGAGTCACGAGCCCGATTCTGATAAAACTTAAAACGTCATCATTAAATTTTTGAAAAACCAATAATCCTAGGTGGGAATCGAACCTATTGATTTTGAAAAAAAAACACACCTTTTATATTACACCATATGATAGTGTCGCTGATAAGGATCAAATTCTGAGAAGTAATGATATACGGCAAATTTAAGGAAAGTTTAGAATTTTGATGGAATTCATATTTCTTGTACCTAAATTTTGTATCATAATTTATTTCGTTCGAAATTCCAGAATAGTTCGTAACTATTCCGTGTTTTAAATCATGCTCAGAATGATTCTTTGGAGAATATTCTAAACGAAATCAATAATATTGAATGCAGTACGATCTTCGAGGTCTCGAATCCAGCTATGTATTGATAACAATGGTCTACATTTTGAACAATTCATCAGTTAACGTAAGAAAAATACGAAAGATGAGCAGTTTCCCTTAGTTTGCCGTATATAATTACTTCCCAGAATATGATCCTTAATAGTAACACTATCGAATGGTGTAATAATATAGGGTGTGTATTTTTTTCAAAATCAATGGGTTCGATTCCCAGCTAGGATTATTGGTTTTTTCAAAAATCTAATGATGAGGTTTTAAGTTTCATCTAAATCGGGCTCGTGACTCCTTTGAGCATTTTTAGCTATTCCTTATAGTTTCGGATTTGGCCATTCAATCCCTTTTGAAAAATTCACCCTGTATTGATTACAGAGAATTTTCTAAAATAATCAAACCCTATTTGAAGGAAAAAAAGGTTCTTGTTAAAGGTAGTGAGAAAATAAAGTGGGTTCAAGAGCTATGTGGTCATAATAATGTTTCTGACATATGCGAAAATAAAAGTGTTCCTAATTTAGAAACTCTTAGTGATCTTTACTGTAAAGATCTATCTTTGTATAATTGTTTTGCTCATAAGAACTATTGCGCTTTAAGGAATGTACTGTGTATTAAGCGATGGTGTTTAAAAAATAACTTTTGTATTTCATAATTTTAATTAACTTAATAAATGTTTTATTTCTATAGTGTGTTTGTTTTTCATACTATTTCCTACCCAAGGTGAAATTAAAATGAAAAATAAAAAAACAAATATTAAACATAATACCATTTATTAAATGTCTAATATACATAAATCATTGCGTATCCATATAAATTTACACAATCATATGCCATCACAGTGACCCCAAGAGAATGTATCTATTGATTTGGTCGAACTAGTCGTTTATCATCTAATCTATTTAACATTACTTTATTAACTTCCTGCAAATAAATTACATGTTTGTTTGATTTAATCATTTGCATTTTACATTTTAAAGTAATGTTCTGAAATAAAACTCTCTTATAGTCAGTCATTCTCAAATTCTTAGTAATGGGCTTTGATACACCTTTAGCTTTATTAATGCATGCTTTTATTGACTCAATACAATAAATTTTTACTCTCAAGCCAACAAACTCATTGATTACATCACCACCCAACTCATCTTTAAATAAGCCAGGAATCTTATCATGTAACTTAGGTACATGAAAAATAAAAAAACAATGATTGAACATAATACCATTTATTAAATGTCTAATATACATAAATCATTGCGTATCCATATAAATTTACACAATCATATGCCATCACAGTGACCCCAAGAGAATGTATCTATTTGATTTGGTCGAACTAGTCGTTTATCATCTAATCTATTTAACATTACTTTATTAACTTCCTGCGAATAAATTACATGTTTGTTTGATTTAATCATTTGCATTTTACATTTTAAAGTAATGTTCTGAAATAAAACTCTCTTATAGTCAGTCATTCTCAAATTCTTAGTAATGGGCTTTGATACACCTTTAGCTTTATTAATGCATGCTTTTATTGACTCAATACAATAAAGTTTTGCTCTCAAGCCAACAAACTCAGTGATTACATCACCACCCAACTCATCTTTAAATAAGCCAGGAATCTTATCATGTAACTTAGGTATACAATAAGGATTATTAATGTCAAAGTTACTGGTATCAAATTGTATTATATTATCTTTCATATCTTTATAAAAATCGTGCGTATGTATTAAGTACAATAGACTATCAGTGTCTGTATAGCACAATTTGGCTTTTTTACCATACTTGTTTTTAATAAAATCGTAATGGAAATTATATACATGTTGTTTAGCATATTCGAGTACAGTAAACCCAATATAAATCGGTCTATCTAAAATAAGCTTTTCGGGATTCATTTGAACTGCAAGAAAATCATCACTGAACACACAAACGCTTTTTAAATTTGGTTTTGCTATCAGTTTTTCTGCACCTACTTTTTTATTTGTCCTATGATCATCATCATTCCAGCTATTCACCAATTTTACGTCAAGCTGTTTTCGTTTATTTTCGATTGTTTTACCAAATATCGAATTGTTCAAAAGCTTGAAGAAGTCTCTTTCAAACGATGTGGTAGCTGTTTGTCGCAATTGAGTATTTAAGTCTATATAGTCCTTCAAAAAGTTTTCTTGTTTAAATTTAAGTATACGATGAATTTTTCTTAAAATAAGTCCATTTTTTAGACATTCTTTTAAATACACATAATGTGTAATATAGTTGTATTTGTCTTATAAATTTGCAATGAGCTTCTCTGTCTTTCCTCCTATGGGTATGAATTTTTCTGGAGCGAAAGGCAAATCGTTGTGTAATTTATGTAAATAATTAGGGTACGCGACATCAACTTCTAAAATGTTACCATATTCAGCATCATCAGGGATATTAGATAAGCAAAAATTATTTAGTTCAGAAGTTGACATAAATTCAAAATCTGATATTGGTAATTTTTTCATCATAGCATATCCATAAAGATTATTACAGTCGAGATATATCAAATATGTCGATGGTTTAGAATCATCGAAATTAGGTGTGTAAATATTATTTGCTTGAGCATACCGATGAGAGCACTGTGCTAATCCACCGCGTATTCCTTTTTCAATCATGTTATACATTTCTAGATCATGAATTAACTCTAACAGTGGGCGCACACCAGGCGACAGTCGCGGCGACATGTCGCGGCGTCTTGTCACTTGCTTGTCGCGGAGTCGCGGCGACATGTCGCCTAGTGTGCGGAGCTTAGAACAAAATGTATGTAATTTGGCGCCCGCAGCTTGTCGCCGCGACATGTCGCCGCGACAAGACGCCTAGTGTGCGCCCACTGTAATTGTACACCAGTGTAAAGGAGCATAGCATCCCAACTTAAGCCGGGTGAACTTACATAATATGCAGGATCTAGATTATAATGTTGAAGACATATTTTTCTAAAGTTTTCAAATATATCGCATAATAATAGCACATCAGACTTTAAATATAAATCAGTATATTCACCGAGACTATTAATGGCAAATGTATTCCAAATGTTCTGTGCATGTGAATACTCGTTATCAGTAATATGCTTCATTTGCAAACTATTATAAAAACAACATTTTGTGGGCAGTTGTACGTCATTATATTTCTTCCATGAATCAATATATTCATAAGGATATATTCCTTTTCTTCTAATTAATTCAAATTTAGAGTCATCGGGAAAATGGACTCGTAAAATAAAATCACTATCTATTAAACTTTTACTTAGATTATCGAGACTGGTATTGAGGAATTGGAATGAATCTATGAATTTAATTTGCAAAGGCTTCTGTTTATCCGTTTTAATGATTTTTGTAATAGATAAGTATTTTTCTTTTGTTTTTGGAATTACCGTTATTTCACCTTCATAAACTGATAGTTCTTTAATAAATATGTGTGAGTCATATCCGGATAAGTTATGAAAAATTACAGGTATGAATGAACAGACTTTATACATTAAATTACATTGCGAATGAGCTGCACCTCTGTATTCTCCTGTAATATGATCGTGATCACATACTTTGTCACAAAATAATAGATTTTTACAAATATGACAGGTAGTTGCATCACGATAATTATGCATTTGTTCAGGAGTCATTGGTTTCATAGCTTTTTCTGTTATTAAAATATCATGTATTAACTTGGTTTCTTCAATTATTTCTGAACAAACACTTGCACACAATTAGGTCCTCGATAAGTAACAAATTTATTTAGGCTACTATCATGATAACAACAAACATAAAATGCAAAACATGAAGGTCGATGCAATTTATGTTTTATGGTATTTTTGTTGGCATTTGTTTCATTAAAATTATAAAGTAGACTTTCAAAATCAGCATATATTACAAAGTTGATTTTTTGTTGTCTTTCGAAATGTTTAAACTGTAATTTGGTGTGTTTGTCTGGTAATAATGTCATAATTTTTGAACATGCATGGGTGTTGAACTTTATTTGGCTAGTAAAAAATTGTAGGCTTGTTTCACATAAATACATCGAACCTTTACTTCGTGATACTTGACGTCTCACTAAACGTAAAAGGCTTTTTATTAAACAATAATGAACTTTCTTATTTTTCTCAAAATACAATAAATTAATATGTTTATCTTTCTTTAAATTTGTTACATAGAGTGGGCCAGTTACTCTATGATATTCATCTAATCCATAGATATTAATACTTAAATATTTGTTATTAATTTCAAACAACTTGATGTCCTTAGAGGATGGTGGGAATGACATCCCATTTACATTAAATACTAAACTAAAATGTGGGTAAGAGCTTGTTCTACAAACATTATTTTTTGTTGGATATAATGCTGCTAAGATGCTCCATAAAAAACAATATTCATCATTATTTTTGATATTTATACAACTCTTTGTATTTTTAATAACTGCTGGCAAGTCTATATAAGAACCACCCCTCATCGGGGAATATTTATTAATATTAATTTCTAAATGACTAATGGATGTAAATGACCATCCAGATTCACAGTGCTCGAATTCGGTTAATTTCATTTTAAAAATCTCTTTTAAATTCAGATAAATATTATTCAAATCAGTACTTTTATACAAAACTTCATATTTTGTATTAAATGACTTCAGCTGCTGCTGCTGTTCACCATATTTAGGTAAAACAAAGTATGCAAACAACTCAAAGTTTACTTTAATACAAGTATGTTTAATAAGCGATAACTCAATTACTTTGTATACATCATCTCGCTTGTCATCTAAGAACGCCTCTAGGAAGAGGTACTCGTCTTCTTTCGATGGGTTTAAGCGATATGTCATTATTCTGTTCTTAAAGGCTGTAGCTATTATGTCTATATGTTCAAATTTCAATTTTATTAAACAGTTAGATTTATGAATATTAGTTCGTTTATGATATCTGTATTCATGAATCGGTATTCCAATTTTACATTTATCACAATTAATATAACTGCCTGATGAATAAGAGGTGAGTGGTAGCACTGAAAAGAGAAACAATGCATGGTCTGATTCATATACATAGTAGTCTTATGCTAGGGATTAAATACAGTTTAATGTGTATAGCAATAGGTATATAATGATTAATGAATAATCAGATTTCTCTTTACCTATTTACTGATAAGAGTTTATAAACGTGGCTGCACAATTTTTAAATTCATTCCCTGTCTCTTTCACAAATTCACTTAAATGCTTCCAGGACTTTGAATCTAAATTTGTTTTATTTTTAACAGTTATTATAGCGTGTCTCCATCGGTTCATTGGTGGCACTCGTTCAATTTCCTCACAATCATAAATTTTTAATTCAATGAAAAAGTTTCCAGATTTTCCTTCATCTATTTGACGCGAGAATCCATTAGCCAACCTACGTGTTAGATATGAATAAATAGGTGCAGGATTTTTACCAGTGGGGGTGCTGCAATCATCGCTATCGGCTCCGAAGAGATCGCGGATCGTAGCCCTCGACTTCTGTTTCTTACTGGTTGGTTGACTAGTTGATGGCTGACTGCCTGTAGCTGAACTGCTCACAGGGTGGCTGGTTGATGCCTTTTCTGCAAACTTTCGCTTCTTATTCTTGGTCTTCACCGGGATGTTAACTTCTGACTCGTCTGAAGACGGGAATAATTGGTCAGCCATTTGTTTGGACCTGAAAACAAAGACATTCATATAAATAACTTATAACAATAATTTGTAGTATCTATCAATAAAATATGAAATATTTGAATAACAGGTTGATAGAATTTAGATACTGATCATGAATGATTGCAAATTAGAATGAATTAATAGTGGAACGATTGAATAGTGGAACGATTGAATAGTGGAACGATTGAATAGTATAACGATTAAATAGTGGAACGATTGAATAGTTGAACGATTAAATAATAGGATTGCTGAATGATAGCACGAGTGCTTTTTAATCACGTATTAATAAATAATATAATAGTGACTTACATTTTGTAGGTACAGGATCCGATAGGCAGGTATACGTAAGCTCGTTGTGGTAATCACTTCAGCTCCGGTAGAGTATCTGCGGCATAGCTTTGAGAGGCAGTCTCTTAAATAATGGTAAATCTACGTCATATCATCCCGAATATGGTAACGGGCACGTGTTTCTAAAATGCTATGTCAGATCCCTGCATCCAAATACGATTGTCTTTTAAACAATATAGAATTACTTACTCCGCATATTATCCCGAATATGGTGCTGGTCACGTGTTGCTAAAATGCTGTGTCAAGAATACTGCACCCAAATAGATTTGTGTTTTATACAATATTGAATTACTTACCTCTGCTACACATCGCTGCGGTTAGGGTTGATTCTCACTATGACTGTTCAAGTTCAATAGTTTGTATTCAACTTTGTTTCAGAGTAAATCATTTGAAAACGAATTTATATTTATTTTGTTTAGCCATTCAGTTCAAACTTACTACATTAGGTACATAGACTCTTCAATTAAAGCTATCTAAACTGCATAAATTATAAACTAAATTAATATAGCGATAAAAGAAAAACGCTGAATTAAAATTTACGTTGAACTGTAAAACTAGTATGTGACCATATGTACTTACCATATGCGAGAGCAAAATTCGTAATTATATAATATACGCCAATGCTCCTAGTGTGTAGTTTACCTTATATTTTAAGCAACACCTCAAAGAGATGATTTAATGTTAATATTATATTGCGTAAGTAGTATGCGACTGCCATTGAGGTGTTTGGTTCGATTCCCGGATCGGAACAAATGATAATGTGATCCATGAATGTATATTTTCTTAATTTTGGTCTTTCCTATGTATATTATCTATGTACCTATGTATTGAGAAATATATAAGTTTGTTTATCAGTTGTCTAGATCGCATAGCACAAGCTTATAGCTTGCTAGTAGACAATAAAATATTATTATCCTCTCTTCTGTTTGTCGGAAATATGCTTAGAAAAATGTTAGTGTTGATTGGTTTTCTTAAAATTAGGAGATATAATAAATGCAGATAAACCCGTGTTTAATGATAGTATGTGACACGGGTTCAAATTTTGATAAATATTAAGAAGTCAACGAATAAAAACCGCTGACATAGCTATATTGTGAATGAGGACATACTAATAATGTACCGCGACTAAGCTTGTTATATTTTCTCAGCGAGTTGTATGGAAAAAAACAATGAATAAAAGTACAATCATACATAATATATTTATAATATTGATTTCGTTAACATGTCGCGACGCGATGTTGGGTGGTATCAATTTCATCCATTTATGGCGACATTCCAACATCTATACTTCTCAAACAAATATATTGTTATGCTTACATTTAATGTTATTCCATCATTTGCTATAGTCTTGAACAGTGCGTTATAAGTGCAGCATAATGTCGGTAAGTTAAGATATTATCTTTCTTTAAGAGATAGTTAAATGTTGGCTAATACTAACCATCCAACAGAAACTGGTAACTGTAGAAAATGGATGCTAGCAATACAAGGGTTGGTAACTCTCACGTTGAAGATGGATCGCTATAAGTGTTTTAAGATTAATTGGTACGAAAATTAGTAGTATTCCAGAAAGTCTATCATGCATGACAGATAATTATTTGAATACTAGATTGAATAGTTGAATGGTTGGGAATTAGCGAACCCATACATACTGACTGAATAGATGGGATTGGGCGTTGACGGATCCAGAAAGTCTATCATGCATGACAGATAAATATTTGAATACTAGATTGAATAGTTGAATGGTTGGGAATTAGCGAACCCATACATACTGACTGAATAGATGGGATTGGGCGTTGACGGATCCAGAAAGTCTATCATGCATGACAGATAATTATTTGAATACTAGATTGAATAGTTGAATGGTTGGGAATTAGCGAACCCATACATACTGACTGAATAGATGGGATTGGGCGTTGACGGATCCAGAAAGTCTATCATGCATGACAGATAATTATTTGAATACTAGATTGAATAGTTGAATGGTTGGGAATTAGCGAACCCATACATACTGACTGAATAGATGGGATTGGGCGTTGACGGATCCAGAAAGTCTATCATGCATGACAGATAATTATTTGAATACTAGATTGAATAGTTGAATGGTTGGGAATTAGCGGTTTATGGATCTCCTCTGATCCAGAAACCCTAATTCCCAACTACTCTTGCCTTATTAAACAAATGCATAAAAGATCACATAGTCATTAGATTCCTTATGATGTCTATCTGTTAAATATTATTTTGTGTAAAATTATTTACTTCCTCTGAAGTTAAATATAATTAAAATATCATGACACAAATACATGTTTTCAGGCTCAAGAAGTGTGGGAACCACTCCCGTTTGTGTTATTCGGAAGCTTCGCTGTATTATCTGGTGGTCTGGTCTTCACAACGCCAGAAACACTTGGTATTAATCTACCAGAAACCTTTGAAGACGCAGAGCGAATAGGAAAAAAGAAAACATCATCTTAATCTCAATACAATGTTTTTTTTTTGTTTTTTTCATGAGTGGACGTCCTACATGGATGCTATGCCGGACCCCTACCGACTAAAACCACACAATGCCTTACAACAGTCTATGGCCGGCAGCCCCGAGTAAGCCCTCGGAAGGATGTTCCGGGGTTCGCGGCAGACTTTGGCTACCATTGCGGCCTCGCCTAGATGGTTCGGGTACTATCCCGCGTTTAGGGGGGTTTGTTCGGGTGTTACCCCGCTTTCTATTGCTACTGAGGGGAAGCAGAGAGCGACAAACGAAAATTGGTTTGAACGAGATCGAGTTGGTAGTTTTTTTTAATACGTCATAAATCGCAATTTTCGCCTAGAAAAATCCCAACCACTGCGAACGTGTTAAAACACCAATCAAAGTAACAACGAACTACAAGAACTTTTATATTACATATATATGTTACTTGCTGCTACGGAACCTTTCATGGGCTGGACTCGCCCATGAAAGCTCTTGGCCGGTTTTTTTATTTTATATTAAGCTTGCCAAATTGACGCCGGTGCCGCCCTCCTGATGGAAAGTCATGGTGACAACTACCGTAGCGATTTTCGGCCACTCTCACAATCCGTAAGACTTTTGATGGTGATCCTCAAGTTGAATGCGTTATTAATTATAGTACCAGAGTCATTTATAGTGGTGTCAAGCTGTTACAACTTGGAAATTCCTCATTTCGACCGCCATGGGAGCAAGAAAACACTTTTAATTTGTATGCCTTTTCTTTATAATTTGTATGTCTTTGGTAGGTGATATTACTACAAAAGTTCTTAATTTTGCTAGATAATCCTCATGATGTTCCACAACATTTCTAGTGTGACGTCACGAACATCCTCCACCGAGTTTTCTCCCAACCCAGTTATTCACCTTTTACCTATTCCTAGTCTCCTTTCTTTACTTGGTGAAAGTGGCTTTTTGTCCTTTCGTCGTAGCCTGTTCTTGTCTATATACAATGCGTTGATGTCAGGCATCGCTATGCAATTCGATAAATCCCAATTTTATAATAGGGTCAATGACCATAAATTATTATAAAATTTTCATAAGACCAAAGAACAGCTCCCTCACTACTTCATTGTACCTCTCATCACCTTCCACCATCCCTTCGATCTTCTTTCTCTGATATTCTTTCTGCACTTTTCAGTATTTCTTATCATCTCTAACTCTCTCTGTGTGTCAGGTACCTTCATTTTTATTAATATCGTAAGTAAATTGTTACTTCACCGTATTGTCTTTATGGCCTATTAGACACGCCTCCTCAAAAGTGTCAGGTAATTTGGATCCAAGCGTCTCTGGAGTTAGAAAAAGCAATGCGCCAGAAATCAGTGCGAAGATTACAAATAAGACAAATGGTAATTCTTCAAACCATTGTGCACCCTGAAATTTCCAAAAAACATAATATATTATAAATTATATCTGTTAAAATACTATTTAAAATAAAAAAATAAAACATCGATACTAGTTTTGATGACACGAAGGAGATAGATAATTAAAGAGGTAAATTATTGGGGTTTGGGAAGGAATAGTTAGTCTGCAGAAGTTACCTGATCTCTTTTAAAGGAGATACCAAAATATACTTGGCGTACTGTTAAAAGTTTTTAAGTTACGCTGTCATAATTATTATAAAACAGAAGATTAAAAATTTAATATTTCAAGTTAAATATTATTTGTTAAAGATATGAAAGAACTTACAATAGCAGGTGTAAGCGGCGCTATCATTGATCCAATTCTGCCAATCATCGAGGAATATGCGAATAAGGTATGCCGATGTTTCGTTGGGTACAGCTCCATAGTGTAAATGTACAGTGATGACATCACCATTGCGATTGAGAACTTTGCTATGAGGTACACTATCAATGATGCTGTGCTCAGATCTAAACATAAAGAAGAAAATTAAAAATGTACAAAGAAGATAAGCAGCAAGTATTTAAAATTTTGGATTGAATTATAAAAGTAAATTCCGTATTAACCTATTTAAAATATCTCATGGAGTCAGTAGGTACAGCTTTATAAAACGCGTAGGTACTATACAAAATAAATTGTAAGGTTGCGTAAATAAATAAATATATTGACATTGACCTCAAAAAAGTGTCACTTTTTCGAGATACCTATTTACATTTACAACGTGACACTAGTGAGGGTTGAATGTTTCGTTAATTTAACGTCAATCAGCTAGTTAAGTAGCTAAGCGAGTGAGTTTTAGATTTATTTACTATAAGGTCGTATAAAACACTAGCTATAGTTACGGACATGGATATAAGTAATTGAAAACGTACTCTGAGGCATAAATATGTACGCCAATTGACATGCAGCACAAGTCCAAAAGCCTCCAATCAAAACTGGTCTTCTTCCAATTCTGTTCATCAAAAAAATAGAGGTCAAGTAGCCCGGGATCGAAACCAATGCCACAGCTATAAAATTCAGATAACTGTTTCCTCCCATGTTCACCGAGTTTATAGACAGTCCGAAGTAAACAAAAGTACTTGTGAGCCACCATACAGGTAGAATAATACATCGAAGTAATATTTTCTTGTGTCGAAATACTTCTACAATCAACCATGGCTCTTTACCGCTGAATTTTTCATCTAATTCTTTTTTCTTTGCGTCTTCCATGACTCCACCTCGCAATAATGTCAAGGATTTTTCAGATATCTGCGTGCCGTTTGTCTTGGCTATTTTTCTTAGTAATCCTTCCGAATCATCAAACCGACCTCTGCTCATGTACCATCTCACTGATTCCGGTAAGAGCCATAAGTAGAAAATCGTCAAGAGTTGAGGAATGTACAGCACCAGCGTAAGATGTCTCCAATTCGGTATACTCCATGCAATAAAACCAATCAGGACTTCTCCCACTGAGTACCATGTATCTAATAATACGCCACCCATAACACGGTACTTCGGGCCCATAAGTTCGATAACTGAAAATAACCCAAAATGTTGAATATTAATATATCCTTTTATTTACAAAAATGCTTCATTAAAATTCATCATCATTTAATTACTTTCAAATAACTTACCCAGAATATACATGCTGGAGTAACCACCAGACCCAAAAACCGCTTCGAGAAACTCAGATAGTGTGAAGGTGAAGTATGATTTTGCCCAAAACCTTATAAGGCCCATCCAGCCTAAGTTGAAGGCATTGATAGTGAGGGCAACACGACGTCCCCATCTGTCAGAAACATATCCAGTAATTGGAAGAGCAAGGAAGGTACCAAAAGTTCTTATAGTACCTATCAGTGATCTGCTCCATTCATCGCAGGCAAGTTGGTACTGCAAAACAAAGAATATCTTTTACAAAGGATACAACCGTTTAGGATAAAGAATGCACGTGTTTTATCAATATCATAACTCACATCGTATGCCACAGAATGAGTATTTTCATATACAAATTCACCGCAAGGCTGTAGACTATTTCTGTCAAAGAGTGTTTTAGGGCATAACGTGTTATTATTCATTTGGTGATGAAAAGTTTCAACATTCTCGAAGCGTTTACAGTTATCATAAGAGTTTGTACCGGTGGCAGGTATAGCATTCGGTAACCACTGTGGAGACCATTCTGGTTGAGTATCGTCACATTCTGGGATTAGACATCTAGAATCAAGGATATTAATATAAAAACAAAGAGGTCGAAAATCGTATAATAAATTTATATATTTTTTTTGATAATATTTTCCTTCTCATACGACATATCATGAGAAAGGAAATATCGTCAGCAAATAAAGTACAGGGCTAGGGAGCAACCTTAGGTGAATAGTTTATAGTCATATGTGTAACTTAAATTTGTTATTTCAAGAATAAGAGCGGCCCAAGTATACAGCCTTGGGGTACCCCGAATAATGAAACGGACTGAAAGCGGAGACTTACGTGCACTTTTCTTTTTTATATTTAAAATCTAATTCTCAAGATCTCGACAAATTGCATCCTATCCTTTAAGTACTTTTATTTCCCCAAAATAAACCTGTCACAACTATAATGTGAACATGCATCTATTTAAAAAAATGAACCTGTTTAAAGTTTATGACATCTATATTTACCAAACAGTCACTTTTGTAAGTGAAGACCTTGCATTATTTGCAAAAGCAAAAGATGACATGAGTTCCCAAACCTCTCAAACTATACCACATTTCAAGTAAATATATTTTTTTAATTGAACTGCGAGAGCAATGTCGCCTATTTGTAAAAGCTGTACCTACTACCTATCTATCAACGTCCTAAACTACGGTAATAAGTTGAATAAATGCGAATCGAAAGCATAATAATATTTGCAATTTACCTGGTGTTGATTCGAGCAGTCATGAAAACATATTGTGTGGTACTCCAAGATTCAAATATTGCTATTATTGCTGCCAAAATGGCAATTTTGAACTGAAATTTTCCAAACTGTCCAATTTCTGTTACGAAAATTGTGTCCAATGTCACGTTTTCTAAAACAGTGGTTTTACCATCTTTCGACGACTCATCTTCGGAACTCATCCCTTTACTATCCATTTTGTTGAAATTAAAAATTATCGGAAAAATCTGTAAAAATAATTGAGTACTAATTAATATTCTTTTTGATTGTTAAATTCTTATTGGTGTACAATAAAGTTTTACTTACTTACTTACTACAAATTTTAACAATCTTGGTTTCTTTTATGTAGTCACTTATCCAATGTTAGGTAATCCAAAAAATTACAAGGAAATAAGTTCATGCCGTGCTATATTGATGATTTCGTAATGTGTTACTTTAGTGATAAGATATTTTCTGATGGCGATTAAAAGCACGGCGACATCTAAAGGTTGACAGCTAATTAGACTATCACAGGTAAAAAGATAATTAATAGTGCCACTCAGGTTCAATTACTACAGACATATTCCAAGATTCTCTCTAAACAAATTGCATTTTATAGGGCCCAAATAGATTCGATCGATTGCAGGCGGTATCGAGCTCCCTGGATTGACAGACTTTGTCTTGAATGTGTAATCTAGTACTTGCATAATGGTTCTGAGAAATTGTAACTTTCTATTATTATTTAAACATGTTTGTACTCACCCATATGTATATTTGGTTTAAATTCTGTTAACCAATTTCATGACATAAAGTCTAGAAAATTCCGCAAGTTTATCCTGAGCAAATTGGTAACCTAGCACTGGTTAATACTTGTTCCGTGGTTTGCGTAATTTCAGTGTTAAACACAGTACAGAACTTAAATTATGTAGTGTACACACGGATACTACATAACTAAATCAGAGATTATCAGCTTTGTTCTATTCTATTTTTAAAAAATGGCAAACTGCCGGGACTGATGACGCTGGTAACTCCACCAAATCAGAATTGCGATGATTCTTTGTGGTTATGATATCCAATTTAGTGGTCATTGTTGACTAGAGAAATTCTATTTGCTTTGTCATTCACTTCTGTTTAAAGTAGCGTATTTAATGCTTCAAATTTTCTTTATGGTCTATATAAAATTATAATAAAGCAGTAACAAATTTAAAAATGTATGTAGTTTTTTTTTATGGAATACTTGCCATGTTTCTATAATGTATACCGATAACAAACACCAAATGGTAACTCGGACTTGGGGTCTGAAGCTCTCAGTAGACTCACATTGTACTTAATTTCAATAGAATAATAATTATTAATTTAGATTCAGGATTTGCAATTTATGGTAGATACTGACACAGAAAACAAATCAAATTTAAAATGACTTGACGAGAAAAACAGTTTTTAATAATTAGTAATTTATAAAACAACACTAAAAATTATAAGATAATCTAGTTCACAGGAGATACATGTTAAATGAGACATTTTCTTGGATATAATTTTGTATCTTATGACTTTAGAGGACCCTTTTCAAGATGATGAATGAATGTTGACTGATCGTGGCTTTTACCTATTATCATCAGCATCGACATGAGGATCACAGGCTATCAGTAATAAGTAGATCAATGTTACTGTCATTTCTTTTTTGATCATGAATGACATCATTCTATAACAGGACTTATTTATAATGTCATATCATGTGTTGCAGTCAAAATAAGCATCGTTTCATCTACACTTTACACCCAAAACCTAGTTGGATCAGAAACCCTCGATTCGGAGTTCCAAGTTGGTTATCCTTTAGCTCAGAGTTGTGTAAGTTGCTTCTTACAGTACAGTTGGTTCTATGATAGGTTACTTGCTGCGATTCTGTGCTTTTAAAGGTCATATTAAGAGAAAGGCAACACAAAATGTATTAAAGCAAACACAACATGACAAAGTGAGGGTTTCCTTTGCAGCCAGGATTAACTTTCGGATGCTGATGATGATTATCAAAGTGAAGTGTCATTATGTATTCACAGTAAATAAGTCTACAGTATTATCTATAACATCGATTTTACAAGCTTTTTCAAAAGTGACAGGCAATTTAGATTTAAAGTCTTGTGGAATGAGGAAGACAAGCGTACCGGACTAGACATTAGAGTTGGAATTACAGAGAAAACACTATTACACAAACAAAATTCCATGCAAGTGGAGTCTTAGAAACATCCTGTATAATAAGCTACTTTATTGTATTGTCTTTATGACCTATCCGACTTGCCTCTTCTAAAGTGTCAGGCAATTTGGATCCAAGGGTCTCTGGAGTGAGAAAGACCAACGCTCCGGACAAGAGCGCAAAACTAGCGAACAAGACGAACGGTAGTTCCTTAAACCATTGGGCACTCTGAAATAAGAAATAAATGTACAGAGTATCTATTTAATATAGATATAGATGAAAACGTGTTACTTTCTTACTACCCTCACTAAAAATAAAGAGAAAAAAAATATAACAATGAAAACCGACTTCAAACAATAACTAAAAAATGAAAAATAAAATTAACTTAGCACTAACTAATAGTATATTATTTAGATTTATCAGATATTATTAATAAAATAAATATTACTCAAGTCAGTGCCAATATTTTTATGAAAGACTAGCTGACCCGCGCAACTTCGTTTGCGTGATAAATTAAGAACCGCTAGACCGATTTTGTGCAAACTTCACACAAACCATCTACTAAATAGTCCGAACATTTGGTTTGGATAGGTGAGCCTGTTCTTGAGTTATAAAATTACAACGAAAAGTGGCATTGATTTTTAAATATATAGATTAATAATGCTTACCTAAACCTATAGTTTTACTTGGCACCGATTTCAGTATTATATTTTATTTTTCATTTTTTAGTTTTTGTTTGAAGTCGGATATTTTTGTTAATAATTTTTATCCACTGAACCCATGGGATGCAGGGCTCTGATGCGGGCACCATCTTCTGTCAAGATAACAAAGAACTTACAAAAGCTGGCGTAAGCGGCGCTATCATAGATCCAATTCTGCCAATAGTCGCGGAATATGCGAATAAGGTATGTCGGTGTTTTGTAGGATATAACTCCGTGGTGTAAATGTATAGAGTCGTCAGTACAGTTGAGATTGAGCATTTCGCTATAAGGTATACTATGAAGGATACTGCATACAGATCTGCAAAAAGACAGACAGACGTTTTAACATTTTCACTTTCACGTTCCATGGCAAGTGAATGGATTTCAGCTCCAGTTAAATACCATTCTCAGTAGGGTCAAGTGTTCAACAATGAAACAGTGGTACACAATAAAACATAGTAATATTTCCAAAACGCGACGTTGGCAGTTAGTGCAATATATCGCGTAAGGACACTCAATAGATACCACCGGCGTATCCCAGTTTGCGGCGGCACCGCGTGAGAAAAGACGCGTCTGCGGCTCATTTTTACTATTTTCGTCAAAAATTGAAGTATTTCTGGCTATCTTTAAAGATTTTTCATTATTTAATGGTTAGGAATATTATATTTTTTATGATTATCCTGCATTCTACATGTTTTGTAGATTATTTTGGCATATTTCATTTGTTTCAAAGTTACAATTTTGTAAACATAAATTAAAAGTTAGTTAGATAAACCCTAGGTAGTCAACAATGAAACAGTTTAACAATGGACACAATGAAACACTGTTTTATAGATTTTTATTGGTTGATATTGTGAAACCTTATCTATTAAAATTTGTTTTAATTTTAAGATGGCGCGTAACAAAGCTGTAAAAAGGACGAGGGGTGTATTGCTTACCAAATGGCAAAAATTAACAATATTCGATATTCTGTTAGCTGGGAAAATGGCTGGAATCGAATGTTTACGGTCTTATAAATCAGGGCATGCATAACTGTCATTAAAAAAGCCTGAAGCATGCAGCATGGCACGTCGTGCCACTGCATTTAACGTAGAAACGGACTGCTCTTTCTTTAATAACTACCTACATTAAACAAAATTTGAATTAGGCACAGTTTATTTATGGTGTTTCATTGTTGAATATATGGTGTTTCATTGTGTACGCCTATATGGACACAATGACACAAATCCCATTTCTTAGTTTTTATTTCTTTGTCGATTCAAATCACTTTATTTAAAAAAATCTATAAATGACATTCGATACCCAATCATATTGACTACATGCCTGTAAAATTATAGACTTCTATCAGCAAAAACATGAGATGTACGAGGTTATGAACTTTTAGTGTTTCATTGTTGAACACTTGACCCTACGTATTTCCTTCTCAAAACGGTATAACTAAAAAAACCGACCGAGCAGAAAGTTTACAAGCTACAAGTTATAACGGTGAAAATTATCAAAATTTCAAATAAATCACATCGCTGCAAGTTCAAGTCTACTCTTACTATAAAGTCGAGAAGATATAATCATTTATACTGGGTTACTGGCATTATATTGATAAATTCTTTGTTTTTCCGAAAGCTGATGACACGATGACACGTGAGAAAAGCGTGGCGCGTTAAGAGTTAATATCCAATTGATGGAGAAATTACAAATTTATATAATTTCATCTTTCGTTAACGTAAAAGTAGGATTTGGACAATTTTACGCTGTAAAGTAAATTTTGGTACAGATTTTATTCAAGTTAATTAAGATAAATTCAAGTTGATGTAACGACCTAGTTGAAATATTCAAGATTTGTTTAGAAGCACAAACAGTTTTACTCTAATGTGAGAAAAAAAATTTGTGTATTAAAAATCTAAAACAGTACATAACTTACTCTGAGGTATAAATATATATGCAACTTGACAAAGTGCACAAGTCCAATAACCTCCGATCAATAGTGGTTTTCTTCCAATCTTGTTTATTAAGAAAATAGCGACCAAGACGCCTGGGATTCCAATCAACGACACAGTTATATAGGCCAAATACTTATTCTCCCCTGTTGTATTCACAGCGTTTATAGACAGACCATTGCAAACAAAATTGGTGGTAACCCACCACACTGGTGTCACTAAACAACGAAGTAATACTTGTTTGTGTCTAAATAATTCTACAATCAACCAGGGTTCTTTATCCCTGAGTTCTTCGTGTAATTCTTTGTGCTTTGCCTCTTCTATAGCTGTATCACGTAATGCTTTCAAAGATCTCTCGGACAATTGCGTTCCATTTGTCTTAGCTATTTTTCGCAATAATGCTTCGGAATCTTTCAACCGTCCTTTGCTCATGTACCATCGCACTGATTCCGGCACTAGCCAGAAAAAGGAAATCGTCAAGAGTTGAGGAACGTACAGCACTAACGTTAAGTATCTCCAGTTAGGTACACTCCATGCAATTAACCCCAATTGGACCTCACTCACGGCATACCATATATCTATTAATGTAGCACTCAAAACCCGGTAATTAGGACCCATTAGTTCTATAACTGAAAATTAACGTCATGACAATTTAAAGGTATGATTTCGAACTCGGCACCAAGCAGCACTGTTGTCGCTGCAGTGCTACGACAGCACCACTAGTCCCCATACCTTCTGTATAGGTTTTATATAAGAATATATTCCGAGCTCGGCAGCAGTGCCGCGACTGCAAGCAGCGGCAGCACTGCTACGCGGCACTGTCTCCTTGCCGCTGCGACAGACCAGCAGTAGTGACGCAATTATAGTAGGTGGGTAAAATAATTTATCTAATTCAAAAGAATAATTAATTGACTATAAAATATTTATATCGAAGAATGACACCACGTGCAGCGCAGCACTACTGTCTTGCCCGGAATCAACGCGGCAGGCAGCACCTGAGTTGCAGCACTGCAGCGGCAGCATTGCTGCTTGCTGCCGAGTTCGAAATCATACCTTAGAAAAATCAACTTCTGAATCAGAATAAATATTTGTAGATCATATCTATATATAACTCAAGAACGGGCTCACCTATCCAAACGAAATGTTTAGGCTTTGTTCGGACTATTTAGTAGATGGTTTATGTGAAGTTTGCACAAAATCGGTCGAGCAGTTCTTCATTTATCACGCAAACGAAGTTGCGCGGGTCAGCCAATTAAGTATAAAATCATTGCTTATGACTGGAGAAGAAACTCGAGACCAAAGACTTGTAACTGAATGCACATTGTAAACTATACTGCCACTTTGTAAGACAGTCATTACGACAATGATAACTTCCTGTTCTGAATAAACCGTCCATGTGTGAAGTAGAATTGTTTGTACGAGTACACTAAAATAAATAGATAAATAAATATTCATGGACAATTTCAAACAATGCTAGATGAGTCAATGTACTCAACAAAATTCCCTTTTGATGCTCTTCATCTTATCTCTATTTATGGTTGCTTAAGCTAGACAAAATTGATGGGTGTCACTACTCCCTGCGGCAGTCGTCGTCGACTCATTCATCAGCGAGATGACGGCGCAGAGAGAATGACCACGGTAGGGGAAACTTTGAGAGCTTGGTTCATGTTAGTTTATATTGTTGAAATTGACTGCTTCTTGAACTCACTCGTGTGATTTGGACCCTTTTATCTAAACGTGCATAAAGTCAAATTCTTGGAATATACTTCCTAGGAGTGACACAGAGCTCTTAATTGCTGGATGAATAGCATAACATGTGGTTTTGTGGTTTTAATACGGAATTTATCGGCAAAACAAAAAAATATAAACTTACCTAGAATATACATGCTGGTGAAGTCACCGGCCCCACAAATTGTTTCAAATAAATCTGATAGCATAAAACCAAGGTACGTATTTGTCCAAAACCTAATAAGGCCCAACCAAGCTTGGTTAAAGGCATTGAATGTGAGAGCAATACTACGACCCCATCGATCAGACACAAACCCCGTAATTTGAAGACTAATTAAAGTACCTACGAGTCTAACTGTACCCAGCAGTGATCTACTCCACTCATCACACGCAAGTCCATACTGTGGAACAAATAATATAAGTAAAACTAACGATAATAACACCGGTCAAAACAAACAAGTTTGATATATTTGATATCCATAATCACAACTCACATCGTATGCCACTGAATGTTCATTTTCATAAACAAATTCTTTACATGGCTCGAAAATATTTCTGTCAAAGAGTGTTCTAGGACATGAACTATTATCCATTTGGTGGAGAAAAGTAGATGTATTGCCAAAACGTTTGCAGTTATCATACGAGTTGTTACTAGTGGCAGGTATAGCATTCGGTAGCCATTGCGGGGAAAACTCTGGTTGAGGGCCGTCGCATTCTGGGATTACACATCTAAAATGAAAGATGAGTGTAAATATTAATCTAAGATAATCTTTGTTCTTAGTTCTCTATTCTAAGCATCAAAAAGTCAATTCATTTTACCTTGTGTCAATTCGAGCAGTCGTGAATATATATTGATAGGTACTCCAACATGCAAATGATGTTACTACTGCCGCTAGTACTGCTAATTTAAACTGAAATCTTCCTAATTCTCCAATTTCATTCGCGAAAATAGAATCTAACGTCACTTTTTCTAAAAATGCTGTTTCAGCATCTTCAGCTGCTTTATCATCAGGTTTGCTCATATTGAGTTCTCTTAAATGCTAAACTGAAATTGGATGAAGTAAAAATAAGAACACAACTTCATTTTGATATTGCTACAAATTATTTGTTACTTATCAGTCAACTGTGTCCACGTACACAACTTGCAAACTTTGTGTATAAATTTATTTCACGACAAGATTATTAATGAGATTTGTAATGTGTTTGAACGTGACTTTTTTATTGACATTGCATAGTAAAATAACAGTATTTATTCACTGGCACGAATTAAATTTATAATTGCTGTAAACCCGCAGAAGGCGATGACCGTCAGGATAAAGGGATACCGCATGATCTCAATTGAGGCGGCATGTCTCCTATCCGCGACCCCTCCATGGGACTTGGAAGCGGCGACCCTTGCTTCACTGTTTAAATGGCGTAAGGAGGCATTGAAGTGCCCAGCCTCACAGCAACACTAGGAAACCGTAGAGACCTGGAAGGTGCGACTTGAGCAACCAAGAGGGGAATCACCACAATCGAAGCGGTAAGACTGGTCATGGCCGAGTGGTTGGAGAGGAGCCACGGCGCTCTCTACTACAGGTTGTCACAGATGCTTTCCGGGCTCGGAAGCTTTGGTAAGTATCTGTGGCGAATACACCGGGAAACCACGGCTGAGTGCCAATACTGCGAGGAGCGTAGCGAGGACACAGCGCTCCACAGATTGCTGAAGTGCATGGCGTGGGCGCAACTACGGCAGGGTCCTCGTGGCAGGTCTGGACGTGGACATATTCTCGTTGGAGACCATGGTGCGAGCGATGATCTCCAGCGGGAGTTAGTGGGACTCCGCTGCCTTTTTCTGTGAGCAGGTCATGCTCGTGAAAGAGACGGCGCCGAGGGTGCGGGAGAGAACTCTCTCACCCGAGTTTACCCGCAGACATGTCGTCGCCCAAGATTATCGGCCTTCATGACCGGGGGCCTGAGGATGGTGAGGGCGCTGCTCACCGTACTTACAGAAGCAGGCCCTAGACAACAGCATGACGTGAGAAATTCACGCACGCCAAAGAGCGGAGACCAGTCTTGCGGACATTTTTCCGAGGGCATACCCGGGGCTCCTCCAACCGTAGGCTGGTTTTGTAAGGTTTTTGTAGGTAAGAGGCCGGCATAGTATCCCTGAAGGATTTACCTCACGTTAAAAAAAATCTACAAGTCCTCTAGATCCAATTATCACAAGCTTATAATTAGCTTAATTTTGGATAGTTGACGTTATCTGACAATGTCCTAACATTATTTAATTTATTATATTAAGGGACCTGTTGCGTGCGCCTTCGTTCGCGAGGTGATTTGATCGGTTTCAGTATCGATTATAGAATGATTATTTATACTGTTGATTGACGGCACTTGGTGGAACTTGCTGCACATATTGAAAACGACACTTATACTATTCCACAATATTTATTATTATAAACCTGACCGGTTTCGCTTTACAGCATCTTCAAAGGTCTAGATGGGAGGACAAGGTATTACTGTCTCGAAAACACACCAACATTATTATAGAATGCCCCACAACAGGGAATATGCATAAAATTAATCTTGCTTCAAAAAGATTTTTTTACATTTATTTCTATCATATAATTATAATTTAAAGATTTTTTTTTATTTAATTAGTATTTATAACCCTTAAAATACCGATACTCCTGTTCTGTTGATAAAAAGTGAAAATTATGAGTGCTACATTCAAACTTGCAAACGCTTCACCATTGGTCGACACGAAATATGACGTCATTTGACGCACACAACGTTGAACTTATAGACGTCGAATTCATACTGTGATAATAGTGCCAGTCAGTGAGAATTTTTTTTTAAAAGTAATTTCCTATTAGAGATTTCTACTCAATATATTTAAATAAAAAAAAATGCTCTTGCCACCACCAATGTGCCTGCGCTCTTAGATCCAAACGGCATTTTCAGGGACGATGGCAAGGGACTGGATGAGAGACCGGGAACTTTGATACCGTGGGAGATGGGTCGGGTCCTGGTGTGGGATGCAACTTGTGTTGACACTCTGGCCCCGTCCCATCTTCCTAAAACAAAATTAAAGGCCAGTGCAGCAGCGGAAGCGGCTGAAAATCTTAAAATTAATAAATATAAGGGTCTCGACTCATCGTATCGTTTTTGTCCAGTCGGTGTCGAGACCCTAGGTCCATGGGGGCCCAATGCGCAAAAAATTTTCAAGAATTTAAAACAGCGACTCGTGGAGTCAACTGGTGAGGGCTGGCAGTTTTCTCGCTCAACGAATAGGTATTGCTATTCAAAGGGGGAATGCTGCTAGTCTTTTAGGCACAATGCCACGGGGGCCTTATTTAGGTTTAGTTTAGATAGTAATAATGTAAATATAGATAATTGTAATAATTATGTTTTTCTGTAATTTTTAACAATAAATGTATATTCATTAAAAAATAAATAAAAAAATCTATATTTTGGTGGTTGGTATGGTTTACGTGGGATATAAAATTACAAAGTTAAATGTCAGTGAATCTCCTTCGGGCGTAAAGGCGTGACCGTATGTATGGATGTATGTATATTAATATTTTACACCATTAGATAAATTTTTATTCATAAACTAGCTGATGTCCGCAGCTTCGCCTGCGTGAAATTTTGTTCCTAGACGATAGCATGTCTCTGTAGGCACCAAATTTCAGCCAGATCCGTTCAGCCGTTACAACGTGAAAGAGTTACAAACATCCACACTCACAAACATTCGCATTTATAATAATACCTAGTTAGATAGATTTCTGATTAACAAATGCATAATAATATGAGCTAAGTAAATTTATTTATTAAATACATTTCTTAATTCAATGGCTAAACTACTACTTGACACAACTTCTCTTCTAAGCACTTGACATCGTAACTTAGTTCCTTCTTCAGGTAGTCCCGTCTACGACGTTTGGACAAACCGAACTACTGTAGGCTTTGTCCTCCTAATACAGATGGTCCAACCAAGACAATAACAATGCAAATTTCATCAGCTGAGCGTTCATGTTCATTGTAATGGCTCTTTTCAGTCTTGTCGAATGTAGTCTACAGAGGCCATTCCCGTATTTTACAAAGACTTAGTATGTCTGTTTCCTGACAGAATGCAGTCGGCGCTATATGTAGAATAAAGTTTATGCCTTCCATGACCAGTCGCTTAGGGCTGCTGACAATCTTTGTCGTAAGGATTGAGCGTAGATGGTAACATGCGGTGCTATTTTATTGACCAGTGGATACTACCTGAATCGTGGTCTTTCATTTTTTCTGGCTAGTCTTTTCACAAATGATTTTCACACAAAATTTGAATAAATTAACAATAAATCTTCCATAAAGCATATATTATTTGGTTTACATTATACCAAAATAGCGCTTTTTATTTAACTTTATGGCTTTGTAGTAAAATCATCTGTTTGAAGTTTGAAATAAAACATAAATGAAAACGTCAATAAAATTGTATTGAACTTTCACAAATTATGTGTCAAAATAAAAAGTAATTTAAGTATAAAATAAGAGTATTTAAGGAGTATTGATATCAACTCCAGAGAAAATCAGTCCTAAAATAATTTACATTCTCTTTTTAGCTCGTTATAGTATAAATTTCAATAAATACGAAACAAGTCTTCCACCAATAATGTTAATAATGCTATATGCCAAATTTTAAGTAAATCGGACCAAGGAATCACGTTGTCCCATACAAACTTTACCCTCCTACTACTACTACTTTTACTTTTTACTTTTTTTTTTGGAGGTGGAATTAGCAAAAATGTTCAAATTACTTTTTTCAAATTGTAACAAACAACTCTCATGCTTAGTTTCATCATCTTACCATTAACCGTATAAGCAATAATTGATAATAATTTTGGGTCTAGAAATCGAACCGCAAAATTAAGTTTGGTTTGAATTCTATAAACTTTTCCGGGATAAAAAGTACCCAGTGTGGTGCCCAGGCTATTAAAGAATAATTATACCAAATTTCATCGTAATCGAACCGGTAGTTTCTGCGTGATGCCTGAACAAACAGACAGACAGACAAAAAATTTTTAATAACATTTTTGGGATCGGTGTCGGTCTAGTAACACCCCCTGCAATTATTTTTTTTGATATTTTAAATGTACAGAATTTTTACTTCTACAGATTTATTCTAAGTATAGATGTTCATAATTATTAATTTTACCAATACATACATAATCAAACTAAACTATTTTGAATTTGGCGCTAACGATGCAATCGCCATTCTGGTGTATGATTATTCAAAACTACCTACATTATTTTGGTGAATTCTTACGTAAACACAAAATATTAGACAAAGCGTACAAGTAGGTACTGGGTAGTGTCAGAATAACATTATTTATCATTTTTCGGCAATTAATATTAACCCTTCAACACACTAAAAAAATATATCGAAAATCGGTAATCGCACGGACCTAGCTCCACCACCCTAAAAATGAAAAAAGATTTCCCATTTCCCAAAAAAAAATTTTTTTCTCACTTACCAGACCAAATTTTTCGATTCTGCAAACAGCAACCGGATCATTGATAAATTGTTTATTTTACTGTGTATAATAATAAACAATAATGAAAACACATTATTTATAATAAAAAAACAAAACACACACGCACACTCGCACTTGGTACACACGCACTCAACAAAAAAAACATTGATTACTCTAGCACCACACCATATTTTACGATCCTGTAAACACCAACCGGATTATTGATATATTGTTTATTTTACTGTGTATAATAATAAATAATAATGCAAACACATTATTTATAATAAAAACACGAAACACACACGTACTACACAAACGCACGCCATCCATGCGCAATCGACTCTCAACTTCAACTGTTCGATTTTTGTAAAAAATTCTGGCCCATTGACGTCATTTTATAAGATTCCAAAAACAAGAAAATGTTATAAACTACACATGCAATAAACCTGTTCATAGAAAAGTAGAACGTAAGAAGGCTAAATTTAAGTTTAAAGTCGTCTGGGTAGGTGCGGCGACCGGTCGCCGCGCGGGGCTTTACGGAAAAGTTTGATTATTATGCGCGGCGACCGGTCGCCGCGAGGAGCTCTAAGGGGAGAAAAAAGTTATCCTGAACTTCTTGTTAAAATAATAAGGAATTCAGGAAAATTCAGTTTGGTGACCTGTTTCTGTGGCGCAGTCGGTGGTGTAACCTCCTGTCGGGATGCAGGTCCTGGGTTCGACTCCTGAGTCGGTCCAAATATTTGTGTGATCCACAAAATGTTTATGTGTTTTCAAATATATAAGTATGTCTATCAGTCATCTAGATCACATAGCACAAGCTTATAATAGCTTAATTTGGGCTAGATGATGTTGTGTGAGATTTTCCACAATAATATATTTATATACCTATGTATTATTTATATATCCGGTTTTTTGTTGTATGTGTATTGTCATAGCGGCAACATAACAAATACATCATCTGTGAAAACTTTTCACGATCGTGACATCCAACAGACGGACAGTCAGACAGGCGGACAGCAAAGTCTCATGTATATGGTTCCGATTTTACCCTTGGATACAGAACCCTAAAAATGGTTCGTCTTGTCAATAATTTTAATGAGCACTTATACGAGTAGTGTAATAAACTTACATAGCTACTAAGTATTTAACTATCTACCTATAACTTTTTCGTAGTTTTGTATCGCATGAATGGTCTCATCTCATGATGTCCTTTTCTCGAAATGTCCTTTCTCATAATGTTCTTTTCTCGAAATGTCCATTCTCATAATGTCCTTTCGCACATTGTCCTTTTCTCGAAATGTCCTTTTCTCGAAATGTTCTTTTCTCAAAATGTCCTTTTCTCGAAATGTTCTTTTCTCAAAATGTCCTTTTCTCGAAATGTTCTTTTCTCAAAATGTCCTTTTCTCGAAATGTCCTTTTCTCAAAATGTCCCTTTCTCAAAATATGTACACTACAGGATTAACCCCGCTCAATCCGATTTGGATAGGTTAGGTTAGAAGGCTAAGGCGGGAGCGGAGCGTAGCGGAGCTTCCGCATTAGCCTTCGTGGTTATTTTTTTTATAACCACCTAAGTTTTGTTTAGGTGGTTATAAAAAAATGACATCAAATTTACCAAGTGACTGCTGGTAACTTGGTGGTTATAAAAAAAAAATAATCACGAAGGCTAATGCGGAAGCTCCGCTACGCTCCGCTCCCACCTTAGCCTTCTAACCTAACCTATCCAAGTCGGATTGAGCGGGGTTAATCCTGAAGTGTACATATTTTGAGAAAGGGACATTTTGAGAAAAGGACATTTCGAGAAAAGGACATTTTGAGAAAAGAACATTTCGAGAAAAGGACTTTTTGAGAAAAGAAAATTTCGAGAAAAGGACATTTTGAGAAAAGAACATTTCGAGAAAAGGACATTTCGAGAAAAGGACAATCTGCGAAAGGACATTATGAGAATGGACATTTCGAGAAAAGGACATTATGAGAAAGGACATTTCGAGAAAAGGACATTATGAGATGAGACGGCATGAATTACGAAAAAGTACTGTATCTGGTGATTTCTAATAATAAATATTGCACTTCGGTACCATACAATACAATACATGTGCGAAGGTTTTTGCTATGAAATCGAAATAAAAATTACAATAAAAATTTGTGAAAATATCCTCATACCTACATATTTTCACAAACATAAACTGTAACAGACTGATGCAAACAATACAAACATACACGGAATGTCGTGTCGAATGAGGTCATCATAATGGCGCCATTTTGGTGGCGTTTCAAGTGCTCAAATTTAATCAATGTTTTAAATTTCAATTTGAAGAGTAATTTTAATAATTTTAGGCCTATTTTATGAAGACGTAAAGGATTCATTTAAGTCATAAAAAAAGTCATGCATATTCCCTATTGAAATTTTCAAAATATCTTCCATGTACAAATTCTCGACCCTCTACAGTTTTATAATATGTATAGATAATCAAACAACTTTAACCTGTCCAACGCATAGGGCTTCTAATAAAACGGGTCAAGCTGTATTATCATTTCCGCTGAGCCGATTTTGATGTAACATACAGCTAATATTTAAGTTAAAGAAATGGTAATGATACAATTATGATCATGCCACTAAATTTTGCTCCAACCCCGAACTAACAAGCAATCAAACAGACACGAAGAGAAAAATCATAGATTTGACCTCAGAAGTCCTTATTACAATTACATATATGTCACAATTAAAACTAAAGTAAAACTAACACAAATTGTTAGCTTAATAACCCACCCCGGGTCGTACCCGGTGCAAAGGTACCCAAAACGCTCGCCGCATTTCCGCGCTGGATGGCAATGGCTAACCTTTGTATCAGGTACGAGCCGGATGTCGGAGTCCTAAATTAGAAACAGTCACTGCTATTTTTACAATTTCATAACAGAAGAGATTTTCTCTCAGTCATTAACTTTACTTACTTGTTGAAACAAAATGCACTTTAAAAACTACGAGTTAAAATCTACGTTCTTGAAATACTTACAATAAATGTACAGTCTGGTTGTGTGATACTTTACCAAACTCATGAACTACAAAGTAAATTTTGAAAATCCTGAAAATAATACATGACTATGTAAACGGCATTTGCATATAAAGTGGTGAAGGAATTAGAACCCTATCTGTATGTTGTATAATGGTTGGTAATTTAAATAATTATACGACGCAATGTGTTGGTTATTGATAATCTAATTTTTAACCGACTTCAAAAGAAGGAGGAGGTTCTCAATTCGTCTGTATGTTTTTTTTTATGTATGTTAAGCGATATTTCCGTCAATTATAGACGGATTTCAAATTTGTTTTTTGTTGGATAGAATTCACTTCTGAGGTGGTCCCAATTTCATCAGGTCAGAATCTGATGATGGGATCCAGGAGAAGTCGAGGGCAACCACTGGAAATTGTATTCCCGCATGGTGCTTTTGTTACGAAATCAAGTCTTACTCAGGTATTCACTTCAGTGTGTCAACATATGATATTGCTGTGCTGACGATGAAGCTACAAAACTCCTTAACGGTTAGGTGTTGGGAGACAGTCTGCAATTGGTCTATGGAAAGTACTTAGTAGTATGTAGGGCTAACGTGATGCTTGTGAGGTATACTTAAAACAACATCTGATGCTCTTGTGCTGATGATGAACCTATAGAACTCCTTAACGATTAGGAGTCGGAACACAGTACTGCAAAGTTGATGGAAACTACTGATAACAGACTTAACTGAAGGCCCATATACCTAGAGCAGATGTGTTAAAACTACTGTTAACCCATTACAGCATAAAGTTCGTTTATGCACTTATTATGATTTTAATGTATTTTAAGGACTAATTGGGGGTTATTTGAAAGGCTTAATCAATAATAACACGACATAATATTTGCGAGTTTAATTTTATGGCTCGTCCGATACATCGGACGCTGTGCACTATGTGAAGTTCCTTGGATGTAGTATACAGTTCAAAGAATAAGACGGTTAAGTCTTTAGAATTATTAGTTAACTAGCTGACCCTCGCAACTTCGTTTACGTCACATATTTATGGTGTATGAAAGAAGGTGTATTTCTTCATCAGACTCATCCAGCAGCGTATGAAACTGCCCTGTTTGCTTAATCATAAAAGAGCTTAAAGATTAAGTCTATTCTAAAACAATTCAGCCCACGCCTCCAGCGTGGACTGAATCATTTTACAATACACTTAATCATTAAGCTCTTTTATGGTTAAGCCAACACGCCAGTTTAGATTTTACCCTCAAATTCGAAGTAACCGTTGAATTCTAGATTTTGCGATAGCTGAGATGTCTATAATTCCTGAACTGCAAAACCCTCAACATTGAAACTTGTGTGAAACAATCCTTAGAGTATTCCCTTTATGACACTGAAAACATTTTTGAAATTAGTCCATGCAGTGAGAAGTTACAACTAAAAAACCATTTTCTCTTTCATCCCCTCTCCCAAAGGAACCGCACAAAATATCGGGATCAAAAGTATCCTAGAACCTTCCTTGGACCATAAGCTCAGATTGTACCAAGTTTCATTCAAATCGATTCAGTAGTTTCTGCGTGTAAGTATGGATAAAATAAAGAAATGAATCTATACCTATAATAAAACTGTAGAGGGTCGGGAGTCTGTACATGGAAGATATTTTGAAAATTTTAAGTGTAGGGCGTTCTCTAATCGATACTGAAGCCGAAAATGTAATTTAAAATTTTCATGTCTGTCTGTCTGTATGTCTGTCTGTCTGTCTGTCTGTCTGTATCCCGAATAAGTATCACGCCGAAACTACTGAACCGATTTGAATGATACTTTGTACGATCTAAGCTTATAGTCCGAGGAAGGTTCTTAGATACTTTTGATCCCGATATTTTGCGCGGTTCCTTCAGGAGAGGGGATGAAAGGCAAAATAGGTTTTTAGCTATAATTTCTCACTGCGTGGTTCGATTTCAAATATTTTTTTGGTGTCTGAAAGGGAGTACTTTCAGCATTATTTCACACAATTTTCAATATTGAGGGTTATGTTGTTCAGAAACTAGGGGCATCTCAACTTTCGGTAAATCTAGATTCAACGTTTCTTTTGAAAGTGAGTCTAAACGGGCGTGTTGGCTTTATCATAAAAGAGCTTAATGATTAAGGCTATTGTAAAATAATTCAGTCAGAATGAATTGTTTTAGAATCGACTTAATCTTTAAGCTCTTTTATGATTAAGCAAACAGGGCCGTTTCACACGCTGCTTGATGAGTCTCATGAAAAAGTACCCCTCCATTCGTACACCTTATGTGACGTAAACGAAGTTGCGAGGGTCAGCTAGTGAAATAATAATTTTGTGGGCTCTGGTGACGGTCAACGCGACTTAACGAGTACCTATCTTGTTAAAATACTGTGTTCTATGGATAAAGCAGCCTCATTGACATTGCAGTACACATTGCTGTTGAAGATTTGTATTAGGGATTGATGGATGAATCGGGATTTTATCCGGATTCATCTAATATATCAGTAGAATATAAAAATGATGATATATTTTGAAAAATATACATAATTTTATCATTAACATATTTAATAAGTCAGGATTATAAAAAAAATATGAATATAAATTTTGACTAAGATGCAAATGGATTTATACTTTTTTTCTACCTTTTTTTCTTCTGATTTCGAACTATGTCTCTTTAACTTGCGATAAAACTGTTATCTTATTATAGTGACGCACAAAGGATAAACGTTAATATGTATTATTTGCTTTCGAGCTTTCAGAGAATGAGCTACCGGTTAAAGAAATGTGACTGTAGTGATATCGGATTGAGAATCTTTATGTAGTTGTTCGTTGAAAGAGTGATGAGCGAGGCGAGCTTCTAATACACCTTTTCTATACCTGCAGTCACGGCAATGGAGTGCATACGTTAGTTTAATCGATCAATTTAAGAGATCAAGAATACTGATTCGTTAATTTGAACCTATAAAAAGTGTGTCGTTAAGCGATTTTCCACTAGTAGTTCCATCACCATCATCAATAATGACAATTCCTTATCACTCGTAAGCATTGTCGAAATATGTGAAGGTCAATATGAATTTATCCCTTTGCATTGGTGAACCTACTGCCGTAACGTAAGACTCAGACCTATACTTATGAAAAATAATTTGGACCATTGGAGTGGAACTTTTGAAAGTTAAAATTTGATTTTTTTGTAAAACCAAATCCATTAAATTGATTTTTATTTCGTTGTCCCCCTTTAATCTAGCCCTAATTTCAGCCAATAACCGATAATCATAATCAGAATGAGTAATATCCTCTACTAACAACTCTGACAATTCCTCCCACGTAGTCACAGATTGCCTTACGTTCCTAAACCAATGAAGTGCTTCGTCCGTAAAGATCTCGGTGGCATATTGCAAAATCTTATCCTGTGATATGTTTCCTAGCTGACCTAAATTCTTCAATTCTTTGCAGTAAAGCTTGAACATTAGTTCTACCATTATATTTGATGCGTTGCAAATCACTGAAATGAGATCTATCACAATGTACCGGTGCAGGAACATTACGCTCACATACATCCGTCTTTTCCTTCTCAGAACTACTACCTTCCTTTCCACTATACATACACTTTAATTTGCCAAAAATCTCAGCTAGATTACTAGATACAGCAGCAATCTTATCTTTAAGTTTTGAATTAGACTTATCCAAACGCTGAACTCGTAAAAACAAATGACTGTACAATGCCCACGAACGATCAAAAGTAACAGTATCTGACTTGTCTTCCATCAAATTTACTCTAGATTTAAGTTCCTTAAGCGATATCAGAACCCCTCCTAAATCCTCTTCTGCATCAATCCCCGAAAACTCAATATCTGAAGCCGGTACCGACAATATTACTGAATTTATTTGTTTTCTTAAACCTATGACCGTAGAAACCGGCTCACCACCGCGAATAACTACTTCATAAGTTAATTCATTTTTATTGAGCAAGAAATACCTAATTTTATTGATATCCATTGCTAAACGGTTCTGGTAAGAATCGAATCACGGTTTTTTATCACAGTATTTGTGCGTAATATCCCTTTGCCATAAAGGTACGGGCAGGGGTTTGTAAACCCAAAATTGGAGGCTCATTCTGAAAAAAATAATATATTTTTACAAACACCCTCTTCAACATATAGAGATTCCCTAAAAATTTTCTTTCGCTGTTAATATTTACTCCCAATTTCAAGGCCCTTAATAATAAAACAAAAGAACGTTAGCATATTCATAATTTTCACAAATGCCTGCACTATTACAATCAAATTACTTAAAATATTTTTGGTACAAGAAAAGAAATTACCCACACTTAATTAACTAAATAAAAAAATCTACGCAATTCGATGCTTACCAAGAGAGCCTCCGTTTGCGAATTATATAAAGTTATTTATCCTTTAAAATATCTTCCAATATAATTTATTTTCGCCAGGGTTGCTCAATTTTCTAACTTTTTATATTATGGTAGTAACTGGTAAATATTTTTAAAAATAAATTTATATTTCCTTCTTCATTTAATGATGTGCACCGCTATATATAAAGCGACCTATCCCTTGCAAGCTAACCCTTCTCCTTGACACTAACTAGGATACGCCCATTATACCTACCTAAATACAACTAGGTATACCTATGCTTATAGCACCTAACACAATAATATAGCAAATCTGCGTGCTACGCTACACCAGGTCCCGGTCGAGATCCGCCACGAATTGTTGTCTCTTTCCCTCCACGTCACCCCGCCCCTCCGCTGGACGGCCAGAATAGCTACCATGCAGAGTACTATCATCCGCATAACAATGAATGCACCCAAGGGACAGCATATCATTGATATGCAGAAGAAAGAGAAGGGGGACAATACCGATCCCTGTGGTACTCCTGCAAAAAGCAGGAAGCCTGACCATCACAAAGAACCCGTATACTACCCGTTCGCTCTAACTTTGCCGCTGGCGTAGAGGCGTATACCCGAATTTTTAATTAGACGAAGTAAATTGACAGTAGCTAATGTCACTTCGTCATAGAAAATAAGCAACTTTGTATGAAGAAGTGACATTAGTTGTTAATTTACTTCGTCGTATTAAAATTCGACTTTAGTATGGAGCCGAGCGGCAAAGTTAGAGCGAACGAGCAGTACGTCACCCGTGCAGGAAACTGGCCATCCAGCGGCACAACTGTGGCGATAAACTGGAAGCTTGGAAAGAAGCGACGCATGCCATGCCCTATCAAAGGCTTTAGCGATGTCTAGGCCAATAGCCAGAGATTCGCCGTGCCTCTCCATAGCCTCACCCCAGGTGTATGTTATGTACGCTAGGAGGTCACCCGTTGATCGTTTCGGCCTAAAGCCATATTGACGATCGCTAATTAACGAGTGATCCTCCAGGTAGCGCATGAGCTGTTTGTTGATAATTAGCTCGAATGCAGATGACGGTGGTTATGGCTATGGGGCGATAGTTGGCCGGATCCGACAGATCCCCTTTCTTGGGGATCTGTCGGATCCGAAGATATTCTTCCGGATCATAGGTAGACAGTCCTTCCTAATCACTTGAGGGACCCGGATGCTATTAACCAGGCTTTCTTAAACGTACCGGGCTCTTGTGAGGTATCTATATCCCAACTTACATTTTTTGAGTTCAACAGGTGTACTCCATGTCAATTTAATCTACATCCAGTATCAACTGAAACAGTGCTCAAAATTGTAAATGATATCCAAACAAATGCTCAAGGTGTGGATGGGATTAGCCAGGAGATGCTGTCTCTGACCCTGCGGCCAATCTACAAGCCATAACCGACATTGTTAATGCATCATTGGAGACTCAAACATTCCCAGATTTATGGCGACAAGCTGTGGTCCGTCCAATACTTAAAAAAACAATCTATTACATTATAGAGACCTGAGACCCATAAGTATTCTTCCCTGTCTTTCGAAGGTCCTGGAGCGTGTGATGTATAGACAGGTTATGGAGTATTTGGAGGAAAATTATCTATTACCCGAGGTTCAATCTGGTTTCCGGAAGGGTCGTGGCACGGCTATTGCATTGTCGGATGTAATCGGAAATGTACTGGAGGCTAGGGATGTTGGGAGTGGTACTGTTTCGGTACTGCTTGATTTTTCTCGAGCTTTCGATGCCATAAATCTTACGCTGCTACTGTCAAAGCTGTCCTACTACGGGTTTACCAGACAAACAGTGCAGTGGTTTCACAGCTACCTCATGGGCAGGACGCAGAGTGTTGAAATACAGAATGATGATGGAACTAGGGTTCGATCACCTCCTAGCCTCGTACCCAGAGGTGTACCACAGGGCTCAATACTAGGCCCACTGCTATATCTTTATACAGTGCAGATGTAACGACTATTTTCAAAAACTGTAAATTTCACATTTATGCGGATGATATTCCAGTCTACAAATTCTTCAAACCCTCTGAAATAGCATCGTCAGTTGATGAAATAAATGCTGATCTAAGGGCAGTGGTAGGGTGGGCGGAGAATAACTCACTGGTGCTGAACCCTACTAAGTCCAAGTTCATAGTACTGGGATCGAAACAACAGATAAAAACTATATATATATATATATATATATATATATATATATATATATATAGAACTGGACCCGAACGGTCTGCTAAAGGGGGAGATGATTGAGAGGGTTGAGACTGTCACCAATCTTGGGCTCACGATTGACTCGGGGCTGTGTTTTGAGAGTCATATAAACAAAGTCGTGAGCTGCTGTTTTTACAAATTGAAGGTGCTGTATAATGTGAGACAGTGCCTGACTGTGTCTTTCCGTAAGCTCTTGGTGGACGGGCTGATACTGTCCAAATTTAACCACTGCGACACAGTTTACGGTCCTTGTATTCTCAAACGGTCGGAAAATCTAATTCAGAGGGTACAGAACGCCTGTGTCCGTTTCTGTGTCAATGTCCCTAGAAGGAGCCATATTACACCATACATCAATAATCTGGAGCTATTGAGGATGGCAGCCAGGAGAAAACTGCATCTGGCCAGTCTAATGTTTGGAGTAGTTACAACTGAAAGACCTACTTATCTGTTCGACAGGCTCAGTTGTAGGCATGAGAAGGAGCGATACAGCCGAAGAACAGGGGTGCCGCCTCTCTCAATTCCAAAGTACCGGACCGCTGCTTTCCGGGGCTGTTTTAGGCATGCAGCAACGCACTGTTGGAACGTCCTTTCTCCTCCTATGCGTAACCTAAAAACAAAAAAAAACATTCATCATACACTTAAGACGTAATTACTTAATGGAGCAACTTAAAATGAAAAAGTTATAGATAATATCAGTGCATATAGGTGTCTAAATAGTTTCTATATATTCCACAAGATTTCGTTTGCATTGGGGTGATGAGTTTGCGAAAATCTGTCAAACACAATTTTTACTAGAAACTTTTTAAATGTAAAATACTTACATGGTCTGGTTCAGCTGAACGGGTGGGGATTTATTGCGTGTTCATGGTTTAATCGTGTCACATAACACTTACCACGTTATAAAATACATATATTAGTTTAAGGATTGAATTTAGTATTTTTTTATAAGTATTTGTTATTGAATAGGTAATATAATTTCCCCACAACACTTATTGTATTTTTAGATCCTCTCCATAGAACGAAAGTGGGTAGTGGCGCCTTCGACACCCGGCACTCTCAGAAAATCAGTGCTGTCAATGCAAATTGACAGCATATGCTGAGGGAAGGCCCAATTTTGCATAGAATGGGCACGGAAATGGATAGGGTTACCCGTCTTTGTGGTTGCCTGTACTTCATGTGGTTTATTTATTATTATTTTTGATTGCTTTTCTTTTTTTATGTTTATTTCAGTTTTGGTTTAGGTTTATTTTTTTTATTTGGGTGAGATGGGTCGGGTCCTGGTGTGGGATGCAACTTGTGTTGACACTCTAGCCCCGTTCCATCTTCCTAAAACAAAATTAAAAGCCAGGGCAGCAGCGGAAGCGGCTGAAAATATTAAAATTAATAAATATAAGGGTCTCGACTCATCGTATCGTTTTTGTCCAGTCGGTGTCGAGACCCTAGGTCTATGGGGTCCCAATGCGCAAAAATTTTTCAAGAATTTGAAAAAGCGCCTTGTGGAATCAACTGGTGACCCAAGGGCTGGCACTTTCTCGCTCAACGAATAGGTATTGCTATTCAAAGGGGAAATGCTGCTAGTCTTTTGGGCACAATGCCACGGGGGCCTTATTTAGGTTTAGTTTAGATAGTAATAATGTAAATATAGATTGTATGTAATAATTATGTTTCTCTGTAATTTTTAACAATAAATGTATTATACTTTTTATTATTACTATGGGTATAATGTTTAATTAGTTTTGGGTGTTGTTTTATTGAATCAAAATATCCTACTATGCTTTATTGCACTTTTATTTTTGTAATATCTACTTAGTTTTAATAATTTTTGTATGTCCATTCTGTGAACAAAATTAAATGCTTTTTCTTGCTTTCTTTCTTATGTATTAGGTATTTTCAGGATTTTCTAAATTTACTTTGTAAAGTACGATTATTAATCCCAGTCAGTAAAATGACAAGTGCAACTGTCACATATACTGAATTTAGTACTGAATTTTTATTCAAGAAATGTCATTTTACTGACTGAAATTAATAATCATAGTATAGTTCATGAGTTTGGTAAAGTACCACACGATCAGACTGTACAATTATTATATTTCAAGAACGTAGATTTTAACGCCTAGTTTTTAAAGTGCATTTTGTTTCAACAAGTAAGTAAGGTTAATGACGTGACTGAGAAAAAATCTCTGCTGTTTTAAAATCGTAAAAGTTGCTATGACGGTACATTCAAAATAAATTTTAAAAAATAACTGTAATTCACTAATTTAGGGCTTCTGAGTCCAAATCTATGATTTTTTTCTTCGTGTCTGTTTGTTTGTTGGTTCAGGGTTGGAGAAAAATTTTGTGTCTTGATCATGATAGTACCGTTAGGTTTTGGTAGGCACTTCTTTAACTTAAATATTGACTGTATGTTTCATCAAAATCGGTTCAGCGGAAATGATAATACAGGTTTACCTATGTTTTACTAGAAACCCTAAGGCCTAGATAGTGCAGTGCAGTGCAGTACAGTGCAGTACAGTACAGTACAGTACAGTATAGTATAGTATAGTACCTATGTTTCACTAAAAGCCCTATGCGTTGGACAGGTTAAAATGATTGGTTATCTATATATCTATTATATTATCGAAAGAAGCAGCGGAATCCCGCTTACTCCTGCTGGAGATCAAGGCTCGTACCGTGGTCTCCAGCGAGAGAATGTCCACGTCCAGACCTGCCACGAGGACCTGGCACTGTTGCGCCCACGCCGTGCATTCCACCAATGTGTGCAGCGCTGTGTCCTCGCTGCGCTTCCCGCATTGCTGGCACTCAGCCGTGGTTTCCCGGTGTAATTGCCACAGATACTTGCCAAAGCTTCCGTGCCCGGTAAGCATCTGTGACAACCTGTAGGAAAGAGCGCCGTGGCTCCTCTCCAACCACTCGGTCATGACCGGTCTTATCAACTCGATTGTGTCGCTTACCCTTCTTGGTTGCTCAGGTCGCACCTTCCAGGTCTCCACGGTTTCCTGCTGGAGCTGGGACTGGCGTGCCTCAATTTCTCGAGACGCAGGCCTATGGCTCCGTTCCAACGCCTCCTTGCGCCATTTAAACAGCGACGTAAGGGCCCTCGCTTCCAGGTCCCATGGAGGGGTCCCAACTATGAGACATAACACCTCAACTGAGATCGTGCGGTATCCCCGTATCACCCTGACGGCCATCGCCTTCTACGGGCTAAGCAATCCAGCCGCATTGCTGGCCGTCAGGGTCTCCGCCCATACGGGGGCCCCATTTAGGGTCATGATCCGCACGATCCCATGGTACAGTTTCCTGCAGGGAGCGTTGGGTCCCCTGATGTCGGGCAACCACCGCGCGAGCGCGGCTGATGCCCCCCTCAGTTTTGGAACCAAACTTTGGAAGTGGTATCCTAAGTTCCACCGGCTATCGAGTACGAGCCCCAGATACTTCATCGAGGGCTCGGTGCCGATGCTGACGCCCCCTACGTGTAAGCTGAATCCCGCAGGTGGCCCCTTCCAAGGTCCGTGAAAATATAGCCATATAGAGCCTCAGACGACTTGTGGCTAAAACTTAACTAATGTATTAGGATTATAAGAAATCTTCGCCCATTAAGGGTTTCGTAGCAGAAAGTAACATAATATAAAAGTTCTTATAGTTCGTTGTAACTTTGATTGATGTTTTAACACGTTCGGAGTGGTAGTGATTTTTCTAACGGCGGTTTAAACGAATTAAAAAAAAAACTACCAGCTCTATCTCGTTCAAACCAAATTTCGTTGGTAGTTTTTATGGCAGTGTACATCATAATTTTTTTTTAGATTTATCATTCTTTTAGTTTAGAAGTTAGAGGGGGGGGGGACACATTTTTCCACTTTGGAAGTGTCTCTTGCGCAAACTATTCATTTTAGAAAAACATTATTTTAGAAACCTCAATAACATTTTCAAAGATCTATCTACAGATATCTCACAAGTATGGGTTTGATGAAAAATATTTTTTTGAGTTTTCGTTCTGAGTATGGGGACCCCCAAAATTTACTACATACTATTTCTCTAGTTTTATATAAGAATCTTAATGCGGTTCACAGAATACATCTAGTTACCAAGTTTCAATAGCATAGGCCTTATAGTTTCGGAGAAAAATGGCTGTGACACACGGACGGACAGACAGACAGACAAACATGACGAATCTATAAGGGATCCGTTTTTGGGAATCCGTTTTTGCCATTTGGCTACGAAACCCTAAAAATGAATCGCAAAATGTGTTGGTAAGCGCATAACTTCAAAACGGGTGGACCGATTTCACTAATTCTTTTTTTGTTGTGTAAGGTATTGTCAGGAGAAGGTTCTTATGGAAGAAAAAAAATTGTATTCCCACGGGAACGGGGACTACGCGGGTGAAACCGCGTGTCGTCCTCTAGTATAAGTATATTATTTAAATTCGACTTTGTTTGCTTATCAATGTTGTTTTTTAACCGTTTTGTTATCTACCACAGCAACAATAAATTTAATTTGTGTCAGTGATTAAACTGAAATTTTACTATGCAATGTCAGCAAAAAGTCACTTTCAAATGCATTATAAATCTTATTGACAATCTTGTCGTGAAATACATTTTACACAAAGTTTGCAAGTTGTGTACGTGCACACAGTTGACTGGTAAGTAACAAATAATTTAAAACAAAATCAAAATGAAGGATTGTTCTTATTTTTACCTCATTCAATTTCAGTTTATCCTCTAAGAGTTCTCTCTGAAAATGAATAAACCTGATGATAAAGCAGCTGAAGGTGCTGAAACAGCATTTTTAGAAAAAGTGACATTGGATACTATTTTTGCAAATGAAATTGGAGAGTTCGGAAGATTTCAGTTTAAGTTAGCAGTACTAGCGGCAGTAGTAACATCATTTTCATGTTGGAGTTCCAATCAATATGTATTCACGACTGCTCGAATTGGCACTAGGTAAAATTAATTGACTTTTTTGACGCTTAGAATAGAGAACGAAGTACAAAGATTATCTTAGATTAATATTTACACCCATCATTCATTTTAGATGTGTAATCCCAGAATGCGACGGCCCTCAACCAGAGTTTTCCCCGCAATGGCTACCGAATGCTATACCTGCCACTGGTACAAACTCATACGATAACTGCAAACGTTTTGGCAATACATCTGCTTTTCTCCACCAACTGGAGAATAGTACATGTCCTAAAACACTCTTTGACATAAAAAGAATCGAACCTTGTAAAGAGTTTGTTTATGAGAATGCACATTCAGTGGCATACGATGTAAGTTCTGAATATCAAATGTATCAGTATTAAACTTGTTTGTTATGACCGGCATATTATTATTATCGTTATTTTTACTTATATTATTTGTTCCACAGTATGGACTTGCATGTGATGAGTGGAGTAGATCACTGATTGGTACTGTAATAACTTTTGGTACTTTATTTAGTCTTCCAATTACGGGATTCGTGTCTGATCGATGGGGTCGTCGTATTGCTCTCTCGCTCAATGCCTTCAACCAAGCTTGGTTAGGCCTCATTAGGTTTTGGACGAATACGTACCTTGGCTTTATGCTATCTGAGTTATTTGAAACGATTTGTGGGGCTGGTGACTACTCCAGCATGTATATTCTGGGTAAGTTTGTTAAGGTTATTTTTTTATTTTACGAGTAGCAATCCTGACAAAAATTATGCTAGACGCAAACCAACCAAAACCACACACACACACACACACACACACACACGCTAGACGGATAGGGCACTATCCGTCTAGCTCCTAAGAGCTTGTGAAGGTTCAAGGGGTTCAAGCCAGACGTGTGCATTCAGTCAGCAGTCGGTTTCAATAATTTCTATCAAAGTGGACCCAGTGGTCTCTAAGATTCCTCTCCTTTCTCTCTTCGCTGCCATCAGCACGCTGACGAATGAATTGCGCAGTGGTATCTATTAGTTCTAACGGGTAATTGGCTAAGCAGCCTACATTGTTAGTAGATGATTGGTTCGAAAGCTGAGACATGACATATTACTTACATGTCATATTACTTTCTGTGAATATAAATTAAGTTCAATTGGTTGCAATTTTTTTAATCTATTTATTTATTTTCTACAAATAAACTTTTACTTCAATCATTAAATATTTATTCAGAACGGAAAGGTATGTGTTATAATGACTGTCTAACTTCGGTAGTGTAGTTGACAGTGTATCCAGTTAGAAGTCTTTGGTCTCAGATTTCTTGACCAGACCTAAGAATAAGAATAAGAATAAGAATAAGAATAAGAATAAGAATAAGAATAAGAATAAGAATAAGAATAAGAATAAGAATAAGAATAAGAATAAGAATAAGAATAAGAATAAGAATAAGAATAAGAATAAGAATAAGAATAAGAATAAGAATAAGAATAAGAATAAATTTATTTCCAACTAATTTACAAAAATTATACAAAATTCTTAATCAGTTACATACTAGTACTTAAAATTATTTAATCTCTTATTACACATATAATATGATAATATAATAATATTTATCTATTTCTCAGAAAGGTACATTCTTATCATACACAATGTCTTAGTCTACATAGTGTAAATATTATAATAATGCTTACTGTCAGTAGCTAATGTCGATTAACACACTTTAGGTATTTATGCATTCGCACATTCGATACGTCATTTTGGCCTGAACTAGGAAATCCTGTGTTTCAGGCTTAAAATACAAAAATATGTAGGTATATTAAATCTATATAGGTACAATCTAATTTGATTTAATGTTGGCATCGCTAATTTCAAAGTACAGCGTAGTACCTATAATATTAATTTAGAGTATAATTATACTCTTTTATGCTAAAATATATAATAAAAGTTACACTACTATTATTTTATACATTTAATTATTTTATTTTTATATGTAATTCAATTTGGAACATTCAATAACTCCTCTGTTTTATCGTAAGTCATTTCTTGCAAAATTTTTGTAAAGCTTGCTTACAACGAAAATAATTCAGGTCATAGATGTACGACTTAGCATTGATTCTATTATACAGTAGGGGCCCTAAGAACAAGTAAAATCTATTTGTAAATTTGTGCTTTATTGCAATTCTTTGAGTGCAAACAATGTCTTTACGTCTTTTGTTTAGAAGATCAGAGTTAAAACTAAGTGCTGTATGCTGTTTCAATACTGTATTCAATATAAACAGTTGACGTACTGTTAGTACTTCGCACGCTTGGTAAAGGAGGTTAGTGGGGAAGAGGAAAGGTCGAAAAGTGGCCACTTTGAGGATTGCTCTCTGCGCCCTCTCTATAGGCAATAAGAGAGTTTTACAGGTCCCACCCCATGATGTGATACAATAGCTTACTATTGACTGATATAGTGCATAATAAACCTGTTTAATCAATTTCGGGTCAGCAATATGTCTAATTTTTTTGAAAACGAATATGAGCTTGCGCAGCCTTTTGGTTAGCGCTTCATCGTGTTGTTTGAAAGTGAGCGTTTCGTCTATTGTGATACCCAGGTATTTTATTGTATCAGTTCTTGTTATAACTGGGCACGTGCACTTACCCATATCGTCATTACCGTAAGACAATAATGTGCGTATAGGGGTTCGCTATTTCGATTAGTACTTAATTTGCGCATCGAAAATACTACAAATTTGGATTTTTCAGTATTAAGCGTTAGCATATTATGCTGTAGCCATTTATTTACAGTATTAAAACCACGCTGCGCCAACTCATATGCTTCCATATCCGACTTAGCAGAAAAAAGTAGGGCTGTGTCGTCAGCGTACGATACAATTATGCCATTTTCTAAATTAATGTTACATAGATCATTTATATAAATTAAAAACAAAGTACTTCCTAACACACTTCCTTGGGGAATGCCAAAAGAGGTGTTTTTCATGTAGCCACTGAAGACACTATCGATTTTTACGCATTGGGAACGTTCCTCAAGAAAACTTTTAAAAAGATGAAGTTGTGTGCCCCTTACGCCTATATTTTCTAATTTAAGCACTAGAGTAGGAATAAATACCGTGTCATATGCTTTGGAAAGATCCAGAAAGATTCCCACGGTGTGGTTATCCTTGTCAAGCTCGTATGCTACATAATTCGTTAAATGATGGACCGCATCTGCGGTGGACCTATTAGATCTAAAGCCAAACTGGGTGTTTGATAAAAGTAAGTTATTTTCTAAGTAATTTATCAACCTATTATTTATTATTTTCTCTAATATTTTTGATATGGCTGGGAGTAATGCAATAGGCCTATAATTTGTGGCCTGCTCCTTTCCTCCAGACTTATAAACGGGCACAACTACGGCTCTCTTGAGGTACTTAGGGAATATTCCTGTCGATAGGCATTTTTGGAAAATGTTAGTTAAAGGTGGCACTAAAATGTTTCGGTACTGTTTCAGGATTTTATTAGATATGAGATCCCAACCAACTGCACAATTATCTTTTAAGGTCATAATTATTCTTTCCACTTCTTCTTCGTCAGTGTCAAGTAATACAAGGGATGACAAGTTAGTTCTGCTTGGGAGAGGTGGGTTAGTGAGTTGCTGCTGCCGATTTTGCATTTGCTGTGCTAGTTCTTTACCAACATTCACAAAGAAATTATTTACTGCATTAGCAGATGCGGCCTGAGATGAATGAGTGTTCAACAAACTTAAGGGTGACTCCTTTTGTTTTGTAGAATATGATATATTTTTCATATGTTGCCAAATTTTCCTATTGTTAGATCCGGCTTCCTGAAGTTCTAGTTTATCATGATTTGTTTTTATTTTTTTTAATAAATCGTTACAAAAATTTCGATATCTTTTGTATGTTATGCGTAGTTCTAAATCATTAGGGTTACGTTTAGATTTCAAGTGAAGTTTATCCCTATGTTTCATGCAGCGGATGAGACCCGGCGTAATCCACGGTTTTATATTAAAAATTTTATTGTGCAATTGTGTCAAGCGTGTATTTTTATGAATTGCATTTTTCACTTTCTCAACAAAGTACTGTGTGCAAAATTGCGGATCATCAGAATCGTAAAGTGGGCTAAAATCGATATGACGTAAATCATTACCGAGGTTATTTACATCCAATTTACTGATTGTGCGAGTATTGTTTAATTTAGGTAACTTACAACTAAGTGTTAGTAGGACAGCGTTATGGTCGGTAATACTAGATTTAATAACTAATGCGTGCGCTGGGTAATGTGATTTGAGCATGATGTGGTCTAAGCATGAACCAGTTTCCGGGCGAGTGATAAGCGTATGCGTTGGGAATAGGCCATGGAATGCGCAGAGGTTAAGATACTGCAATCCGTCCTCGGTTACGTCTTGTTGACCTTGGAGTGTATTTATATTAATATCTCCAATTAAAATTATATTTCTATAGGATGATAACTTTTGTAGGGTCTCATTTAATGATTCAATAAAGTTTTGTATATCCTTAAATGAGGGAGGCCTGTATATCGCTAGTATTGCCCATTCAGTTCCTACCGTTAACAATAGTCTGTTGCAATCTTTCATGCTTGGCTCTTCGATGGATGCATTAATATGGGTTCTTACGTAAACTACCACTCCGTCATTCTGATTGTATATCGTATTACATTTATACATATTATATCCCTGCATAAGCGGAATGTCATAAGCTGAAGCAAGCCTACACTCAGTTAAAACTATGACGTCAAGTTTGTGTCTATCCTATGCTGCAGGGTCGTAAAACTATCCAAATTTTTATAAATGCTGCGTATATTTTGGGTTATGATGTTCATTGGATTGTCAGAAGCGGTTAGATATTGTTTGCACTCTTCCGCCTTACACATATTAGATTCTACTACAGTGAAGTTATCTATGTCATCAATTAAATTATGAGTCATTATCAACTAGGTATGTAATGTAATTACTTAAGTAGAGAAGGACAGTAAAAATATTCGAGATCGACGCTCTTAGGCGCCCTCATAGTCAATAGAATTAATGTACCTTTTTTCGGCAACAAGCTTGGCTGGACAGTCTGTCGCTCCTGTGGCATGGTTGTTCTGTTTCTTGAAGCGCATACACGTAGCGCATTTTGGCTCTCCTCCCTTTTTTGTACACTCTTTCAGGGAGTGCCCCTGTTCTCCGCAGTGTCCGCAGGTAGGTGTCTCTTCCCGGCAAGACTTTGCCGCATGCCCATACTGCTGACAATTGTAGCAATGCGTGACCAATGTAAAGTCTCTCACGGGGCAAGACGACCAGTTTATAAACACTCTCTCTTTGGCTATAAGGACTCTTCTAATTTCTGCTGAGACCTCGACGACATAGTTGCAGGTCTCAGCGTCCCTCCTACCCGACTTGTGACTTAGTCTAATTGAGGTCAAGAACTTTTCATAGTCTTCAATTTTTCCAGCTAAATTCTGTTGGTATATGCAGCTATAAACCTCTTTTTCGGGCATAGAAACAGGTATTCCAATAATTGTAATTCTCGGCTTACGTTTTTGTTGGTCGTCTAAGGTAAGGCCTGAATTTGTAAGTTGGGGTGACTGCTTCAACTTTTCGATATCACCCTTGGTGTCTGTGCTGATGATCACGCCGCCGTTTTTCGTCTTGCGCAGCCCTCTGACCTGCAGCTTCATTTCTTCTGGGCATATGATTTTTTGGACTAAACACTTTGTCTCCTCACTTGATTGACCCTTTTCTTTCGATTATTCCCAGTTGTTTTGGGGTAAATAGCCACAGAGCTTAAGTTGTTTGTCGGCACGTAGGTATTGCTGCTCTTCACCATATCAGAAAAGGAAGGTCCGGGTGTGTGCTTTGGTGACTCTTCAATAGTACGCTTAAGGTCTTGAATTTGTTGCGCCAGGTCACATCGTTCTTGAAGGGCATGTAGGGCTGTATTCGATTGTATTGCCTTCGATTTCAAGGCCTCGTACTGCAATGCCAATTGAGAGGTTCCATTGGCCACTTTTCGGGTTAGTCCATTTATTCTTAGCTTTTGGTCAGAGTTGAGTTTTCCTTCCGCTGCTACATTACAGACTTCAGAAAGGCATTTGTCAATGGTATTCAACCATTCCTGTAGGTCAGAGGTAGATATGTAGTCCAACTGAGTATCTCCGCGACAGGGCTCATTGGTTGGATGCCTTGCCGGCGTTGGCGGCGGGGGCGGTGTACGGGCCGTCCTGCCGCTTCGGTTGAAAGGACTCCCGTCCATCGGAAACTATTTGTACTTCCAGTTCTACCTTCAGTACATTTTCAATAATTCACGTGTAACACAATTACACTACCTACACTAAGACTTCGTCACAGTTTCATTTATTGCAGATCGTTCATAAAATCGAGGTCACAATAATCAGCTAATAATATTTTATTTTATTCCGCTACAACACGTCTGTTCATTACAGATGATCAACGAACTGTCAAGCAATCATTTGATGTATTATGATCTACAAACATTTGTTTTCATCCAGAATTTGTATTTTTCTGATTGTCATTTTCAGTTATAGAAATAATGGGCCCTAAGTACCGTGTTTTGAGTGGTGCATTAATAGATATATGGTTTGAAGTAAGTGAGGTCATTATTAGGAATAATTGCATGGAGAGTACCCAACTGGAGATACTTTACGTTAGTACTGTACGTTCCTCAACTATTGACGATTTCCTTTTTGTGGCTGATGCCGGAATCAGTGCGATGGTACATGAGCAGAGGACGTTTTAAAGACTCTGAAGCATTATTGCGAAAAATAGCCAAGATAAATGAAGGGTACAGGGAAAAAACATGCGATGTCACATTTTTATGTTTTTTGAACTGGCAATGCCATCGTATAGTTCAAATGTGTTATTACAAAACGCCAAAACAGCCTTTGCAATATCATGTAAAGTCTCGGAGTAATATTCCTTTAAAAATGTTGACACAGTGCAATAACAAGCATAGTCCACGTCGTCGTACAGGAGAAAAATAAGCATTGTCCATGGTTGTCAGTTTGACGTTTGTAAATATTTTTGGAGGTATTTCGTTTGACTGTTGTGTTGTGCGGCGTAAAGTTATATTAAACGTAATTTTTATTTAAAATGTCTTCAGAAGAAGAAAGCGTAGTTAATCTGGACCACCCCACTAAAAAACGTAAACTTTACGGTCGATTGTCAGACGTTAAAAAGAAGATTAGACTTCAAAGTCATGAAAGTGGTCAAAATTGTAGTTGCAAGAGATACAAGTGTTTTGAAGCTATTAATAAAGAACAAAGGGCTAGAATTCTGAAAGATTTCAACTTATTGCCATCTAGAGATGCTCAAAACCTTTATCTTAGTGGTCTAATAAGTGTTTTGGAAATTCAAAGAAGACGACCTAGAAAAGACGAGTCAGAAGCTAAGTTACATACAGCAAATTACGCTTACAGAGTGAGACTTGTAGACGAAACTCAGCGGCTTGATGTGCCAGTGTGTGCTTCAGCATTTATTGCTATGCATGGAGTAACAAGGCAAAGATTATGTACAATAAAAAAATCGTTACTCGCAACAGGTACAGCCCCAACCGACATGCGAGGAAAACATAGCAATCGTCCTAAAAAACTGAGTCTAGTGCTTAAAACTAAGGTAATGGAGCACATACGGTCATTTCGTGGAAGAAAAAGTCATTACAGCTTACATGATAGCTCAAAAGTTTATTTACCAGAGGAGTTGAATGTGAAGAAAATGTATGAATTGTTTGAAGACAAAAATCGACTATCCTACGAATCATATCGATCTATATTCGTGAACCATTTTAACATAGGATTTGGATATCCAAGAAGTGATACATGCAGTACATGTGACGAATTTCTGGCTAAGACAAGGGCTCTCAAATTAAATCTGAAGAATGCTTCCGAGTCCGAAAAAGATGACATTGAAGAACGAATAAAAAAGTTAGAAAATGAAAATAAGTTACATAAAATGAAGGCCAATGTTTTTTATAAACGAAAAAGAGAAACTAGGATTAAGTGTCAGTCATCCTCTATAAGGGAAGCTATAGCAATGGACTTTCAAAAAAATTTAAGTATGCCGAATATAACCACAAATGACGTTTATTATAAAAGACAATTAACCTTGAATATTTTTAACATCCATGAACTATCTACATCCAAATCATATTTCTTCTGCTACCCAGAAACAATAGCAAAAAAAGGATCTGATGAAGTGTGTTCATTTCTCCATTACTATATATTTAATATGCTTGATAAAAATACTCGGGAGCTGGTGATATTCTGTGATTCCTGTGGAGGGCAGAATAAAAATTACACTGTATTTCGTTTCATGCACTATGTTGTACACACTTCAAAACGCTTGGATGTGATCAAAATAATATTTCCCATTCGCGGACACTCATATTTAGAATGCGATAGAAATATGGGTTGCATAAACCAGAAATCACCTTGTGAGACTCCCGATGAGTGGATAAAAGTGATTCGTGATGCTAGACAGAAGCCATGCCCCTTTGATGTGATTGAAGTTGACCAACCACTTGTCAGAAAATGGACAACCTTTCTGTCACCAATGTATTTGAAGGCATGTCCTTTTTTATCTCGACCCATAAGAGAAATCAGGGTTGAAAAAGATCATCCAAGATTAATTTTTCACCGAGAACATTACAATGCCTCTTGGACATCAGCGATTCTCACGGTACCCAAAAAAAAATGTAAATCCCGTAAAGACTCTCATAGTATTGTTGGTCACTCAGAGTTTTTACTGCCGGAACAATCATATAATGAGAGGCTTCCAATTTCAAAGGCAAAATTTCTAGATATCCAGGCCTTGACAAAGTTTTGTGGACCAAAAGCTAAGGAATACTTCTTAGGTCTAAAATATAATGATGCTTAAACAATACCTATGTAACAATTTGACCAATATACTTTGTTTATATCTAAATATATACTTCTTTTATTTTAAGTCTTAATATGTACCTTTTTTCAAAGATTAAAAGTTTAATTTGACAATTTCTCAGTTCATTGTCTTTGGGACATTGCATGTTTTTCTCATGATTTTCATGGACATTGCATATTTTTTGCCTGTATTTTCTGACTTTGTTCAGTTTTTTTTCGCTAACTCAATAAGTAAAAATAAGAAAAAGGTTTTCTGTACTACACACCCAAAACAAATATATTTTTGTTATAAATCAACTTAATTTTCAGTGATCAAAAGTTTAATATGCGATTTTCTCAGTTCATTGTGTTTGTGACCTTGCATGTTTTTCCCCTGTGCCCTTCAAATGGTACAAAATTGTCTGAGAGATCTTTGAAAGCATTACGTGATACAGCTGTGGAAGAGGCAAAGCAAAAGGAGTTACACGAAAAATTCAGGAATAAAGAACCCTGGCTGATTGTAGAAGTACTTAGACACAAACAAGTATTACTTCGTTGTATAGTGGCACCAGTGTGGTGGATTACCAACACTTTTGTTTACTATGGGCTGTCTGTGAATGCTGTGAATACAACAGGGGGGAATAAGTATTTGAACTATATAACTGTGTCGTTGTTTGGGATCCCTGGCATCTTGGCCGCTATTTTTATGATAAACAAGATTGGAAGAAAACCACTATTGATTGGAGGTTATTGGACTTGTGGCATTTGTCAAATTGCATATATATTTATACCTCAAAGTAGGTCACTGTTTTACATATTTTAATATACTTAGTACATTTTCTCATACTAGGATAAAATTGCCGTTGTTAGTGCTCATTATTGAAGACAAATCTTAAAATTTTTAACTAGGCCGATACATCAACTTGTATATTATATCGCAGTTAACATAAATAAAATCTCTATCAAAATATAATTTAAACCGTAAAATTGCCAAATTCCTATTTTCACGTTTAAGAAAGATGAAATATAAAAGTTAAAACATTTACGTCTTTTTTGCAGATCTGCATGCAGTATCTTCGATCGTATACCTCATAGCCAAATGCTCAATCGCAGCTGTAATAACGACTCTATACATTTACACCAAGGAGTTATATCCTACAAAACACCGACATACCTTATTCGCATATTCTGCGACGATTGGCAGAATTGGATCAATGGTAGCGCCGCTGACGCCGGCTTTTGTAAGTTCTTCGGTATTTTAACACTAGATGGTGCCCCCATCCCATGGGAACGTATTCAATGCATAAAATGTAGAGTATGTGTTATTCCAGACTTAAATCGATCCTTGTCTCTCTGAGATCCAACTCAGTCAGATCCAGATTCAGCTGTTAGAGCGTGAAGAAGTAACAAGTTTCCATCTATACTATACTTTTATACTTAGACTTACAACTTTCGCCATTATAATTAGTAAAGACTCCACGGCTACAAGAACAATAAGAATTTTTTACTTTAAATAGGTATTTTATACATTTATTTTTAATTTCAGAGTACCCAATGGTTTAAGGAACTACCGTTCGTCTTGTTTGCTAGTTTTGCGCTCTTGTCCGGAGCGTTGGTCTTCCTAACTCCAGAGACCCTTGGATCTAAATTGCCTGACACTTTTGAAGAGGCATGTCGGATAGGTCGTAAAAATAAATAGTAATGATGATAAATTAATTAAATAATAATTATTATTTAATTGGTGTGCTAAATAGGGTTTTCTTTGTTATTTTTGCTCAATGATTATTGTATTGTTTACATTGTGAATTTTTCACAAAAATCTACTACCATGTAACTGGTGAACTCGTAGTTTGAACGAGTTCCACTGATTACTACGAGTATACTCGTACCTATCACTTTTTATGGTGGCGATGAATGAAAATTTGCGATTATATTGTGGCAGTCAATGCGTTAAAAAGTATTTTCCTCTTCACATCATCTTAGATTTTTTAAGCAATACACTCTGAAGCAAATAAGGTGTAAATACACATTGTAGAGGGGAACCTGCCGTTTGACCGAATCGATTTTGCTAAATTTTCACTAAGTACTGAAACAAATTTTGGCAACTTTTTTTATACCAATGCAATGTTTGGAATAATTTTAGTAAGTACCTACGCACTTTTTTATTTTGTCAATTTTTTATTTGCCAGAATATTACAATGAATAATATCATTGTGGCATTTGATCTGTATCCTAACGATTTATTACAGCAAACAATCTTATCTTTAGACAACAAACGTTTGGTCACGGAAGCCGTCGGCGCGGATATTTTTTTTTATAACTATTCATCACCAACATCAATTTGGATAGTGTGACTCCGAAATTAATAATTTTGTCGTTGACTAACCAAGTGACTGAATAGAAATGGTGAATTGAAAATAATTGATGAAATGATATATTTGTCTTATTTTATTTTGCTTAAAAACCGGAGCGAGAGTATCCTGTTTTAACTCTCAACAGACGTCCCAATTCCTTAGCTAAATTCTTAGCGTCTGTACCCCAACTGCCCATCGTCTCTACAGCGAAGGGAGCAAATATATATCGCTCTGTTAATGCCGCATATTTGAGCAGTTTCCTACTCGTTGCGTCTTCTGCAGCAGCTGCTGGAGACAAGACGGTACGACTGAGGTTACTTGGGGCAACTGTGCTGACGCACGTGGCATCCCACTAAAGGCACTTGTCATTTTTCCATGGTACCAGAGTCATACCGTCCGGTCTCTTACTGTCGTATCTACTTAAGCTGGGCAGTTCTAATAGGCATGGCACATCTACCGATATATAGGCTTTCCGGATGATATCATTGAGATCATGGTCACGCGGAAACCTACCCGCACTCCTATGGCAACTCAGTGCGTGGTGGCCGCCATCTCCCACCATGGAACCGTAGTTGCATATATGGGATTCGCACACCTTGCAGCCCGGGCGGAGAGCTACCGCCACGCGCAAAGAATTGTCGTCTAACAGGGTGCCTAGATGAGGCGAAGGCAGCGCGTGCAACCATGCCCCCGATTCCGGCTGCGAAACAGCCAACAGCCTGGCCAGATCAGCCCCCGAGGCGACCCCATCAACCGCTCCCTAATGCTCCGGCTGATGCCATCATCCCAAGCGCGTTGAACGTGAGGGTCAGAACGGCTCGATGCCTCTGACAAACTGGCAAACCAAACTGCCTCAGCATTGGCACAGCAGAAAGGGCACTCCGGGTCACCCCGTCACCATTAGAGTGAAGTATATTATGAGATCAGCATCATGCAGATCTGCAAATCGAACTTCAAGGAGCAAGAGATTTGCAGTGGAAAGGCGTTGCTATTCCAAGCTGTAGGCAAAACTGCCCAGATGCCGTCCCGCCGAAGGGATGGAGGGGAACGAAGTGTGCAGGACATGATCACCCTGCTGAAACAAACTGACCCTGACGACGTGCCCGATTTCGTCGCGAAGGAGCTGCACAAGCTGCCACCGGTGGAATTCGATCACGTCGACGTGACAAGACTTCTCAAGGACATCACGTTCCTGAAGCTTCTAGCCTTGCCGATAAATAAATCAATACATATAATAAAATCGTAACAGGTCGCTGTCTGTACATGGAAGATAAATAAGAAAAAATATTATAGGGGGGCTTTAAGAACGCAATAGAACCCAAAACAATGATTTTTAGAATTTTTGTCTGTTTGTCTGTTTGTCTGTATGTCTGTATGTCTGTATATCTGTTTGTCTGTACGGTTGTGCACGCTAATCTCAGTAACCGCTCAACCGATTGCAATGCGGTTTTTTTATTGTGTTGAGGTTTGCTCCAGTTAACATTTAGCGTTTGTTTTATGTAAATCGGTTTAGAAATAAAAGAGTTATAACACTTTTAAAATCAGATATTTTGAAAATTTTAATTGTAGGGGTTTCTTTGAATGTGAGTGAACCTAAACTGGCGTGTTGGCTTAATCATAAAAGAGCTTAATGATTAAGACTATTTTTAAACAATTCAGTCCGCACCGAAGGCGTGGACTGAATTGTTTTAAAATAGACTTAATCATTAAGCTCTTTTATGATTAAGCAAACAGGGCAGTTTCAGACGCTGCTTGATGACTCTGATGAAGAAATACCTTTCCTTTCATACACCTTATGTGACGTAAACGAAGTTGCGGGCTCAGCTAGTATCTATACATATAATAAAATGATAGAAAAGTCAAAACTGTACATTGGAAATATTAAAAAAAAATACTTGCTGGGTGTTCAACATAAGATACCGAAGCCGAAAATATAGTTAGAAAAATTTTTGTCTGTTTGTCTGTTTGCTTTGCTTTGTCCGGAAGGATCTCGAAAAGTACTCAATAGATTTGATTCAAATTTTGCACAAATATTACCTAGGGGTAGGGTGTTAAAATAGGTTACATATTATCACGCTTCATATCTTAGGGGCTAAGCAGAGAGCAATCAAATTGGCATTGTAACAATTTTCACGCGTACGAAGTCGCGGGCAACAGCTAGTAAATAATAAATAAATAATTTTTTTTCTCACATAACATCTTACATGGGTAATACTTAGGTAGGTACATTTTCCTCGATAGCAATAAGATATGTGAGAGTCTGTACTAGGAAAACCTGTGTGACAGATTACCAGCTCTCCGGACTCTGAACATGTGGCATTAGGTAGGTACCTTTTATATCATGCTAACAATCAATTTACACATAAGATATATAAATCCATGCCCACACATAGGTATATCATAATATGTATGGTATATATTTAAACACAACACGTATATTTTATACCATTATAAAGAAAAATAAGCGCATGTGAATGTGTGTGTGTGCGCGTGTGTGTGCGTGTGTGTGCGTGAGTGTGTGCGTGCGTGTGTGCGCGCGTGTGTGTGTGTATGCGCGCGCGTGTGTGTGTGTGTGTGTGTGTGTGTGTGTGTGTGTGTGTGTGTGTGTGTGTGTGCATGCGTGTGGGGATGGGAGAAGAAGGTGTAATTGGGTAGTTTATACGACTACACTAAGCAAACTCTCTGTATCCTCATAGCTCAACGATTTGAGCCAGTCAGAGAGAGTTTTCTTACACTTGTATCTTGTAAGAGGACAAATGGTAAGAATCTTGTTAATTTTATTAATACGCTTTTATTAGGTCGTGTATGTAACTAACAATGCAATGAAATCTAAGGAAACTAATTTAACCATCTTCCAAGGATCGCAGCGTCATGAAAATTGGCAGATGTATGTAGTTCTGATAACAATACAATAATATGGTACCGTCAAACTGATATGATGATGGAGCCGGAAGATAGGCACTGATACTTCGATGGAAAAAGTGGAATCTAAGGTAGTTAATTTAACCATCTTCCAAGGATCGCAGCGTCATGAAATTTGGCAGCTGTATGTAGTTCTGATGACAATACAATAATATGGTACTATCGAACTGATCTGATGATGGACCCGGAAGATATGCACTGGAACTTCATGATGGAATATCGTATTATATCTGTTTTTGGATTCGTCAGAAAAGTCTCGTAATGAACTTTGACCAGGCTTAGGTTTCAAGGTTACAACAAACCTTTTTTTAATTGACTTGAAAAACTATGCAATGGAATCTCAGGTAACTAATTTAACCATCTTCCGAAGGTCGTAGCGTCATGAAAATTGGCAGATGTTTGTAGTTCTGATAACAATACAATAATATGGTGCTGTCAAACTGATCTGATGATGGAGTCGTAAGATATGAACCGTAACTTCATGATTGAACATTGTATCATAGCTGTGTTTGGATTTGTTAGAAAAGTCTTGTAATGAACTTTGACCACGATTAGGGTTTAAGGTTATAACAAACCTGTTATATATTGAAGTTAATATTGAGTGTAAATATTGACATAGGTACCTGCATAAAATGTATATGTATAAGAGTAAAGTAACTCTGTCTGTCTGTTACGTTTTCACGCCTAAACCACTGAACCGATTTTGATGAAATTTGTTATTAAGATAGTTTGAGTTTAAGGGAAGGACATAGGCTACTTTTTAACTGACTGCGCGAAAGGAGGGCAATGATTTTATTCGATAACGACTTCTACGCGGATAAAGCCGCAGGGAGCAGCTAGTAGGTAAAGGTATAAATGTTGTGACTAAAAAGTATAAAATAAATAAATGGTTTAAAAAAACCCTAGAAAAATACGCTTTTAAAATGCACAAAAAAACCAAAAATAAATTATGGATCGTTCAAGTTACCTAAGCAAATACCTATTAATACTAATCCTTATACATATAATAAAAATCCCAGCGAAAGCTGCATGAGGTCGCACAAGAGCATAACGTTTATGCTGCCAAAGGGAACGCCTCTTCTTTCAGGCAATTAAGTAGATACATGAAGGAAATACGTTAACAGTGGCAAAATGTAGAGTTCTTGTTCGAGAACGAGATATCTTTTGTTACCGTTAAAAACCCGCTTATATGCGTTTGTATTCTTATTACATGATTACCTACTATTGTACTAAATATCTCGGAATGCCTAAACTTTAAGGACCTACCTATGAGTTATCTTATGAGATCCGTAACGGTAATAGTTACGGGTCTCATTAGATAATTCATAGGTAGGTATTCCTATTACGCGGGCGTCACGAAAAACTGGCAAAAGTGGGTGTTGAAAATGCGTAGGCATGAATAACTACTTTACTTTTCAAGTAAGTATGTAATGCATTTCAATAAAAGCCTATCATCGTTAACACATTTCCGAAATTTAAAATGATATTAATAATAGTAAAAGTCACAATAGATATATAAAAGCGTAACAGTGTAAATTAATAGTTTAAAAACACGAGAAATACACGCTTTTATAAATGTTACCTTATCCTTAATCTGACAAGACATCATGCAGCTTCCGCCAGAAAAGTCTTTCCTGTTCCAGCGCCCCACGCTTTTGCAATCAAATATTATAACTAAAAGCACATAGTTTACACTTCAGCCCAGAAATAGAGGCAACTTGAACGATCCATAATTTATTTTTGGTTTTTTTCTGCATTTTAAAAGCGTATTTTTCTAGGGTTTTTTTAAACCATTTATTTATTATTAATACGCTTTTATTAGGTCGTCGTGTATGTAACTAACAATGTAATGGAATCTATGAAAACTAATTTAACCATCTTCCAAGGATCGTAGCGTCATGAAAATTGGCAGATGTATGTAGTTCTGATGACAATACAATAATATAGTACTGTCAAACTAATATGATGATGGAGCCGGAAGATAGATACTGAAAACAAGTGGAATCTAAGGTAGCTAATTTAATCAGCTTCCAAAGATCGTAGGGTCATGAAAATTGGCAGCTGTATGTAGTTCTGATGACAATACAAAAATATGGTATTGCCAAACTGATATAATGATGGAGCCGGAAAATAGGCACTGAAACTTTGATGGAAAAAGTGGAATCTAAGGTAGCTAATTTAACCAGCTTCCAAGGATCGTAGCGTCATGAAAATTGGCAGATGTATGTAGTTCTGATGACAATACAATAATATAGTACTGTCAAACTGATATGATGATGGAGCCGGAAGATAGGTACTGAAAACAAGTGGAATATAAGGTAGCTAATTTAACCAGCTTCTAAGGATCGTAGGGTCATGAAAATTGGCAGCTGTATGTAGTTCTAATGACAATACAATAATATCGTACTGCGAACTGATCTGATGATGGAGCCGGAAGATAGGAACTGAAAACAAGTGGAATCTAAGGTAGCTAATTTAACCAGCTTCCAAGGATCGTAGGGTCATAAAAATTGACAACTGTATGTAGTTCTAATGACAATACAATAATATGGTACTGTCGAACTGATCTGATGATGGAGCCGGAAGATATGCACTGGAATTTCATGATGGAATATCGTATTATATCGGTTTTTGGATTCGTCAGAAAAGTCTTGTAATGAACTATGACCAGGCTTAGGTTTCAGGGTTATAACAAACCTTTTTTGAATTGACTTGTAAAACTATGCAATGGAATCTCAGGTAACTAATTTAACCATCTTCCAAGGATCGTAGCGTGTTGAAAATTGGCAGATGTTTGTAGTTCTGATAACAATACAATACTATGGTGCTGTCAAACTGATCTGATGATGGAGTCGTAAGATATGAACTGTAACTTCATGATTGAACATCGTATCATGGCTGTGTTTGGATTTGTTAGAAAAGTCTTGTAATGAACTTTGACCACGATTAGGGTTTAAGGTTATAAAAAACCTGTTATATATTGAAGTTAATATTGAGTGTAAATATTGACATAGGTACCTGCATAAAATGTATAAAATGTATTAGAGTAATAATGAAATATTTTCGCATTAGTCGAACTCAGACAAAACACTATGTAATATCCTACTAAATAAATCCCTACTAATATTATGAATGCGAAAGTAGCTCTGTCTGTCTGTTTCGTTTTCACGCCTAAACCACTGAACCAATTTTGATGAAATTTGTTATAAAGATAGTTTAAGTTTAAGGGAAGGACATAGGCTAATTTTTAACTGATTGCGCAAAAGGATGGTAATGATTATATGCGATAACAACTTCTACGCGGATGAAGCCGCAGGGAACAGCTAGTATAGGTATAAATGTTGCGAATAAAAAGTATAAAATAAATAAATGGTTTAAAAACCCTAGAAAAATACGCTTTTATAATGCACGAAAAGAACAAAAATAAATTATGGATCGCTCAAGTTGCCTCTATTTCTAGGCTGAAGTGTAAACTATGTGTTTTTAGTTAAAATATCTGATTGTAAAAGCGTGGGGCGCTAGAACAAGAAAGACTTTTTTTGTAAGCAAATTCCTATTAATACTAATCCTTTTATAATAAAAATCCCGGCGAAAGTTGCATGAGGTCGCACAAGAGCATAACGTTTATGCTGCCAAAGGGAACACCTCTTCTTTCAGGCAATTAAGTATATACATGAGGGGAATACGTTAACAGTGCCAAAATGTAGAGTTCTTGTTCGAGAACGAGATATCTTTGGTTACCTTTGATAACCCGCTTGGGGATATATGCGTTTGTATTCTTATTACATGATTACTACATATTGTACTAAATATCTCAGAATGCCGAAACTTTAAGGACCTACCTATGAATTATCTAATAGAGATCCGTAACGGTAATAGGTTTGCTCCTATTATGCGGGCGTCACGAAAAACTGGCAAAAGTGGGTGTTGAAAATGCGTAGGCGTGATTAACTACTTTACTTTTTAAGTAAGTGTGTTATGCATTTCAATTAAAGCCTATCATCGTTAATACATTTCCGAAATATAAAATGATATGTATAATATTAAAAGTCACAATAGATATATAAAAGCGTGACAGTGTAAATTAATAGTTTAAAAATAAGAGAAAAACACGCTTTTATAAATGTGACTGTATCCTTAATCTGACAAGACATCATGCAGCTTCCGCCAAGAAAGTCTTTCCTGTTCCAGCGCCCCACGCTTTTACAATCAAATATTTTAACTAAAAGCACATAGTTTACACTTCAGACTTAAATAGAGGCAACTTGAGCGATCCATAATTTATTTTTGTTCTTTTCGTGCATTATAAAAGCGTATTTTTCTCGTGTTTTTAAACCATTCATTTATATAAGTAAACGCTCAGAAAACCATAAATTTTTTTTAATAACTTGTGTTCCAGTGTTGCACAGGGTAACAAACCCTATGTTTTAGCCGCTTATTTTCGTTGTTTTCAGGATCGTATACAACTGAAGAGTGCTGTCTGATAACTAAGAGTAAAATGAATAATTGTCTTACTGTTAGAACATTCCACAGTTTATATAATTCCTCGGTCGGAAATCTGTAGGGCAAGGACATACCAACCTTTAAAACCGCTCTTTGAGCTCGTTCTGCTTCCAATAAGTAATCCTTGCATGCTCCTCTCCATACAAAAATAAACAATAGCCCAGAATGGACTGACACAGTGCCATATAGACCATTCTGACTACTGAAGTCCAAGTGAAGCTTGAAATTTAGTGATGAATCTATTAGGACTGATACTTGACACTAAGTGCTCCTTCCAAAGGCGTACAAGAACAAGGGTCACGCGCTATACAAGTATGGGCTATACAAGTATACTCACGCACGGCACGGCACGCGCTATACAAGTATACTCCACCAATGTATGAAGCGAAGTGTCCTCGCTGCAATCCTCGCAGTGCTGTCTCTCGGCCGTGTTCTCCGGGTGCATTCGCCACAGATACTTACCGATGCACCCGTGCCCGGTAATTATGCCACCATAGTAGGGCACCGTGTGGTTTTAGTCGGTAAGAGTTCGGCATAGCATAGCTGCGTCAACGAGGCGATAGCCAGCAGAGGAACGACGGGAGTTGTGGGGGGGGGGGGGGGATTTCACGTGGCATGTGAGGGTGCCGTGAAAATTTTCAAACCTTATAAGGGCGCCGTGGCCTGAAAAAGGTTGGGAAGGCCTGCCTTATAGATTTAATAATTTTCAAAAGTAGGCTACTGCCTACTTTTGAAAATTATTAAATCTATTAGGTCTTCAACTTGGTTTAACGACTGCCATTTACTGGCTACCGTTAACGTTACTGGTATCGTCTCAACTCTACCGGTTATGCTTAAAGTTTTCAGTCTTTGGCCCTAATCTAACAAACGTTTCGTATTCGCGCTTCACCATACTACTTACTCTTTTTATTATTAAAGGGGCTAATTAATAAACACGTACGTCATACCGGCCTTGGACCCACTAAAACCATGAGGTCTCTTCCTATCCATCTAACGCCGTCCTGGGGTATCCTTTAGAGGGCTTACCCGGGGCTCCCAACTGTAGGCTGTTAGGTAGGATACGTGTGGTTTTTAGTCAGTAGGAGTCATAGTACATTCATGTGGGATTTGCCTCACGTTAAAAAAATTCATCTAGCGCGTAACTCCCCGGGTAAGTTGGAGGATGTCCTAAATTTGTTAACACATTTTGGTTACGACTTATCCTAGAGGCTCGATAGAATACGGTTCAAACTTTGCTTATAACATAATTTCCACGCGGACGCAGTCGCGGGTAACAGCTAGTCTATACATATTATAATAAAATGATAGAAAAGTCAAAACTGTACATTGGAAATATTAAAAAAAAAAAATACTCGCTGGGTGTTCAACATAAGATACCGAAGCGGAAAATATAGTTAGAAATTTTTTTGTCTGTTTGTCGGTTTGTCTGTTTGTCTGTTTGTTTTGCTTTGTCCGGAAGGATCTCGAAAAGAACTCAATAGATTTGATTCAAATTTTGCACAAATATTAACTGGCCACTGTATTCCAGTTATAAATGTCATGTTGGATATTTTTTTAAGTTGTTTTTTTTTTTGCAATGCAATATGGCCACCGGGCCACTGTTGTAAAATTTCATGTTGGATATCGTTTTAGGGGTTTTTTGGTATGCTGAGTACAAATTTCGTGTTAATTTTGCAATTCAATATGGCCGCCGCGCCGCCTTTACAAAATGTCATGTTGGATATCGTATAAAGGGTTTTTTGGTATGCTGAGTACGAATTTCAGGTTAATTTTGCAATCCAATATGGCCACCGCGCCACCATTGTAAAATTTCATGTTGGATATCGTGTAAGGGTTTTTTTGGTATGCTGAGTACGAATTTCGGGTTAATTTTGCAATCCAATATGGCCGCCGCGCCACTATAAGGGGTCTTTTTGTATGCTGAGTACTAATTTCGGGTTAATTTTGCAATCCAATATGGCTGCCGCGCCACCGTTGTGAAATTTCATGTTGGATATCGTGTAAGGGGTTGTTTGGTATGCTGAGTACGAATTTCGGGTTAATTTTACAATTCAATATGACCGCCGCGTCGCTGTTATAATAATTCATGTTGGATATCATTTAAAGGGTTTTATGGTATGCTGAGTATGAAAAACCCCGTGTACCTATCGTGAAATTTTGTGATTAAGACGCAGTGGCCATATTTGACTGCAAAATTATCATGTGATTCGTACTCAGCATACCAAAAACCCCTTAAACGATACCCATCATGAAAAAGCATTAAAAGAAAAAATTGAATTAAGCATTACAGAGTAATGTAATTTGTAACGGTTAATCTAATGACATTTTGCCCGTCACTGCTGTACTTTAAGGATCATCCATAGCATCGTAGCATAGCACGTCTCTGGTGGAACGGTACCCTTAGGTGCAGGGTTGGCAGTGCGAGGGTAGCACTTCTAGTATTACCAACATCCAGCTAAAATATAAATAAATAAAATATATTTTGATATCATTGTGCAATATTCTAGAAATTTACTATTCGAATGCATGTCACGAAATCAAATGCTAAAAAATAATAAGGATGCTGAGTTGTATTTAAATTGGCTTACAAAGAAGGTCATTCCGCTCATTAATTGTGACTGACTTAGTAATTTAGAAGGCAAATTAAGAATTTTAGAGGCCAAAAATGCTTATATTAAAAGAAATTTTAGAATTTCGTTTCATTAACATGACACCTATTATAAATAAATAATCAGTATTGTATATTAGTGACAACCCTACACGCATCACTCTCTAGACGTTGTCGGCATTTTCGCCGACTTCAAAGGCGAGACGCTACTGGTAGTTCTCTTTATACTGTGGTTATGGTATACGTGCCGTGAGTTATGTAAAATTACCGCTAATTACGAAGTAATGACTGTTTTATGCACATGCATGCATAAGTTTTGAAAACGTTAATATATATTGGATATCAGTGTTAAATGTTAAGGTTGGTACAATATGATTTTTTTTCTGTTATTTTTTTTTGTTAGACTTCTTGTAGGATGATTCTGTACTTCTGTAGGTGTATTCAGGCTACATTTCTGTTTCTTGGTTTTTTTTGCAGTAAATTCTGCCACTCGGAAGCTGTAAGCTTGCCCTCGTAGATTAACGTAGTACTTGATAGGATACTCTATGGGGAAAATCAAATGAAACATATTATGATCTACTAATTCAGTTATTAGAGAATATAATTAAATCTTGTTAAATTGAATTATTCTTAAATTTTGTCTACAGGGACAAAATTTTCTCTTGGGGAGGGGATATTGTAGCGTAGCACGCAGGTTTGCTATATTATTGTGTTAGGCGCTATAAGCATAGCTATACCTAGTTGTATTTAGGTAGGTATTATGGGCGTATCCTAGTTAGTGTCAAGGAGAAGGGTTAGCTTGGAAGGGATAGGTCGCTATATATATATATAGCGGTGCACATCATTAAATGAAGAAGGAAACATAAATTTATTTTTTAAAATATTAACCAGTTACTACCATAATATAAAAAGTTAGAAAATTGAGCAACCCTGGCGAAAATAAATTATATTGGAAGATATTTTAAAGGATAAATAACTTTATATATTTGCAAACAGAGTGAGTGTTAATTAAGTGAGGGTAATTTCTTGTACCAAAAATATTTTAAGTAATTTGATTGTAATAGTGCAGGCATTTGTGAAAATTATGAATTTTCACAAATGCCTGCACTATTTCAAACACAGGTAGCAAAGAAAATCACTGTGAGACGGATCGCCCTTCAAAGAGAGTGTGTAAATCCATCTCAATTCTGATGCGATGCGTTGGATCGCCGGGTCTCCTGTAGGTGAGGACATGTCCCCGCTTGGTCCACACGAACCTCCAGCCCGCCGCGCCGGCAGCCTCCCGCACTGCACGAAACAACTGCCTGTTGGTGCGCGTGAGACGCTCATTAACGTAGAACCGGCGCGGCACCCGCCACGCCCGCCCTCCGTGGTGGCCGTGCGGCGCACGCGCGCGCTCCGCAGCAACTCATCGCGAAGGTCGCGGCGTGCCAAGCGCGCCTTGAGCACGCGCGGCCGCGCCTCACGGGGCCCCTGCGAGTTGGTAACGTCGAGCGCGCGCCGCCCCACCCGCTCCACGCTGACCACGTCGCGCTCGTCCAGGGCGACGCCCAGCTTTGCGCCGAGTGACTTGAGGAGGTGGACCGGGTTCTCCCCGGGCTGCTTCGGCACGTTGGATATCTCCACGTCGTTGGCCAGGAGCTCCTGGTCTCTATCATTGAGCTCACGTCTAAGATTATCAACGGTAAGCTCAAGAGACCCCACTCCGGCGCGGCGGTTCCCTTCAGCGCCTGCAGTTTTGCATATGCAGTTATGCGCGAATTGCATACTTGCACAGACTCCTTTATGGTATTTATCTCAAGCTCCATTTGCCTTTGGAATTTGTTCACGTCCGTACGGAGCGCCTTAATTTCTTTCAATAATAAACTGAATTCTCGGCCTCCGAATCCCTCTTGCGCTCCATCGCTCGTTCGAGAAAGTATGAGCCGATCGGGGGACACAGGAGCAGAGTCCGAGTCGCTCACCCTACTGATATCAGGGTGGTTCGCACGGACGGGAGTTTCATCTTTCTCTGCTTAGCAACAGACGGTCGTTTACATGACTATCTAAACGGCATTTGCATATAAAGTTGTGAAGGAATTAGAACCCTATCTGTGTGTTGTATAATAGTTGGTAATTTACATAATTATACGACGCAATTTATTGGTTATGGATAATCAATTTTATAGGCACTATCTGTTAATGGGTTTCGTATTAAACACGGAATAAACATTATAGTTTCACCGTTTCTATCAGTTCGTTTGTCTGTATTCTAGACCAAAATGTCTTGTAAAAAATCGGCTTAGTGCGAGTTGGACTCGCCCATAAAGGGTTCCGTAGCAGCAAGTAACATAAAATAACATGACCTCCTAGCGTACATAACGCACACCTGGGGTGAGGCTATGGAGAGGCACGGCGAATCTCTGGCTATGGGCCTAGACATCGCAAAAGCCTTTGATAGGGTATGGCATGCGTCGCTTCTTTCCAAGCTGCCGTCATATGGTTTATCGCATCAGTTGTGCCGCTGGTTGGCCAGCTTCCTGAACGAGCGACGGATTTAGGTCCTCTGTGATGGTCAGGCTTCCTGTTTTTTCAGGTAAATGCCGGAGTACCACAGGGATCGGTATTGTCCCCAACTCTCTTTCTTCTGCATATCAATGACATGCTGTCCCTTGGGTGCATTCATTGTTATGCGGATGACAGTACTCTTCATGGGAGCTATTCTGGCCGTCCAGCGGCGGGGCGAGGCGACGTGGATGAGAAGAGACGACAACTCGTGGCGGATCTCGATCTGGACCTGGGCCGCATTGCCCAATGGGGTTCAGACAATGTTAAGAAGCAAATTATGTTTACATAAAAGTTTTAGCCAAACCTCGATAGATGGCGTTGTGCCTATTTTTTGAATCACGATATGGTTTCGTTACCTTGATACCAATAAGAGTATATTTTTTTGTATAATTAAATCTCCTATCATTAGTCACATATTGTTATTGTAATATAGTTTGGTACGCCATCTGGTGGTTTTATTTTGAATCATCGTGAGTGACGCTTCAGTCGGATCCAAGGCGAAGGCTCAACATTTTGATCCTTCGGAGTCGGATTCGGAGCTAGATTTTTACAGTGGTGGTTCTTGGCGGAACCCACTGGCGTCGCGTCGGAGCGCGCACCTATGGGCAGTGGATCGCTGCTCGGGGCGCCTACTTTCCCAGGACGGGAAACACGTCACAAGCAAGTGTGACAACGAGGACATCTGGGAGGAAGGCGAGGTATCTGCATAGATACCCATCAAGGTGCAGTACTGGCGGTACATACTGAAGACATTTGCAAGTAAGGAGTTACTGTGGAACAACTGTGAGTGTGAACAATTTATTAATTAAAGACTAGTTAAACGTTGATTAAAGACTTAGAAAATTTCGGAGAATTTAATGCATGAGTTAAAATTTTGCAAGTGTTTAGAACTTAGAATAGTTTGTGAAAAAGTGAAGTGACGGCGAAGCTATGTCCGATTTTTAAAAAAGTGTCGTAAAACGTAAAGACTTAGAAAAATTTTGATTGAGATAAACACTTTGAATATTCTGCAACAAATTAGGACTTTGAATTTAAATGGTGTACATTTCAAAGACTTTGAAAAATAGCTGATTATCTGAACTTGCAGAATTTGACAGTAAAGATTACCTATAATTTATTAAAGTTACACATACTTGTACTAAACGGAATCATAAATCCTCAATATGGAATCGTACAGCAAGATTCAAAAACAACTTAAAAACAGTATTTCGCGAAATAGAGTCAACTTTAAAAAGTCGCCTAAGGAACGTATTACCAAAGCCTATATCACGGTGAGATTAGAAAACCTTGAGGGTCAGTGGTCTTCATTCAAGGAGACAAACGCCAAAATACTGAGTGAAATACCTGAGGCTACTTTCCGAAAGTCGAGTTACTGTACAGAAGATACGTATGATATTACCGAGGATATGTACTTAGAATACAAAACCGAATTAAAAGAATTCCTCTCCAAACTTAATGCGACTGAATCATCTCAAGCTTTAGCCCAAACCAGTTCTGCTGTAAAATCTAATGACAAGTCTTGTAATATAAAACTCCCAAAGATCTCTTTACCGATGTTTTCTGGTCAATATTCGGAGTGGGTCAGCTTTCGGGATTTGTTTCTATCCTTAATACACAATAATAAGACGCTGGACGATGTTCAGCGACTTCAATATCTCAAGAGTCATCTAACCGGAGAAGCTGATCAACTGCTGAAAAATGTACCTATTACTAACGCAAATTATAACACATGTTGGGAGCAGTTGAACCATCGTTACAACAATAAAAGGTTTATGGCTAATAGCATATTGAAAAGATTTTTTAGTCAGAAAAATATTTTGGTTGAGTCAGCAACCGCACTTAGAGACCTGTTAGACTCAAGTAACGATTGTTTGAACGCTCTTAAGAATTTGGATATTAACGTAGATTCGTGGGACATCATTGTGATACATATATTGAGTTTGAAATTGGATGCTGAATCCAGGAAATTGTGGGAAGCAAAAATATGCAAGTTTTCAGAAGAGTTGCCTACATGGGAACAGTTTAAAAAATTTTTAGAACAACGGTTCCGCTCCCTAGAATTTCTTGACAGTAAGAGTAGCAAAAATAATGTCACTAAAAATGTTCCTCTAAAAACACTACACGTTGCTACCATATTGTGTCCGTTTTGTAAGTCAGATCATAGAATCGGTAACTGTAAAAAATTCTGTAATGAAAATGTCACCTCACGCCGTAGTTTCGTCCAATCCAATGGACTATGTTTTAATTGTCTCGGCTCCGGTCACGCGGTCTATGCTTGTCGCCTACAGACAAGATGTCGCCTGTGCAAAAGAAAACACCATTCTTTATTGCACAATCAAGAAATGGCTTCAGTGTCGTCTGAATCAAAGGAAGATACTAAGCAATCAGACGATAACCAAGAAAACCAATCTAATCCAGTGACTAATTGTGCTGCAACCTCTAGCAGCCAAGATTTATTGCCAACCGCTTTGGTCAGAGTGAGGTCCGGTACAGGTACAGGAGTAACATTGCGTGTGTTGCTTGATCAATGTTCTCAAGCATCATATGTAACGGAATCGGTAGTACAGCTCCTTGGGTTAAAGAAACATACCTGCTACAATACTTCACTCAGACTGGGGGAAGATACTGAAGGGAGTAATGCATTGACCTCTAAATATATAGTGTACTTAAATTTACAATCAATGCATGATCCAAATTCAATTGTTTCTGTTAAAGCACATGTCCAGAAAAGATTAACCTCAATTTTGCCCTCACAAAAACTAGTTTTTCCATTATGGCCAAAACTCCAGCAACGTAATCTAGCAGATCCGTCTTGGAACGTACCTGGTAGGATAGATATGTTGTTAAGTTTGTAGCATATATTTTCTATAGATGCAGTATTCAGGATGTGAAAGCAGCCTTATCTAGTTATCTTTTTTTAATCGGTTGTCAGTGGTGACATTTCTGCTGTCAGAATGACAGGATGTCATAAGGACGAGTGACGAATCGTTTTCTGCATTGAATGAAAGCTGGTTTTAGATGAAAAATTCGAGACGATTCCACGTGAGAGAGGGGATAAAGCCCTGATACAAGGTTCCGAGTCTCTTTTGACCATCGGCTAAGGACGAGGGATTGATATTACTCTGAGTGGCACGCCTCAATTTAGCTTTGGAGGTTGTTAGTTGCAACATGAGGACCTGTTAAGGAATTAGTCTGAGTTAACTTATTCTCTTCGGAAGGAGTTGGACTCTGTGTCAACCTACACCCGGGATACCGGTAAGCGTCATTTCTTGTTTGCTAAGCGGTTCGAATTTCGTCGGTCGCGATGTCAGTTATTTCATTTGTCGTTTACTTGTCATAACAGGGTTTTTTTACTACGGGGAAAAGCGGCCCGTCCACGGTTGGCAGAGCCACACCCAATGACACGTGGACTACATGAGCGAGGTGTTTTGAGAGGGACCAGCCGCCTCCACGTGGCATTCTAGGGCTGTGCTGCTCTCAGCTTACTCAAGGCCAGTAACTGTCACCCTATTACAGTGTAGTTAGCTGCTTACCCGTTCTACCTGCTCACGCGGCAGTGGTCTATCAAGTGGAATTAGACTTTATTTCTGTGTACCTGTGATATTTGTGTCTATCAGTGAATAAGCTCTCTGTGTGTCTCTGTGTATCTCTGTGTACTTAGTAAATATATGTGTGTACACCCTATTGTCTGTTTTCGTCAGAGCCCTAGCCTACCCTTGCACACAGACTGGAAACTCAGAAATAAGGCGCCCTGGGATAGAGTTCTCTGCATAGCTACCTCACGCTAGTTGGTGAGTAACACAGAACATCTTTGGGTTACAAATTTGGCGCCCAACGTGGGGCACGAACCCACGACCCTGAGATTAAGAGTCTCATGCTCTACCGACTGAGCTAGCCGGGATAATATATTTATTATATTATTAGTGTAGATTAATATATAAGATTAAGAGTCTCATGCTCTACCGACTGAGCTAGCCGGGATAATATATTTATTATATTATTAGTGTAGATTAATATATAATATATATTATCCTATAGCTTCACCTTGTAAGGTAAACTTAGTGAATCTCTCTGTGTTAACTTAGTGAATTTCTCTGTGTAACTTAAAACTTTTTTATAAGGTGTGTACATACCTTGTAATTTTGAATGTTAACCTGAACTGTGTTATCAGAAAATTTAGAAACTTTTCTCTCTTAATATACCCTTAATCTTTGTTAAATTCTAAAAGTCAATTTGAAACATAATTACCTAACTTAGTACACTTTGTTGTAACTCAATTTACATTTTTACTTTGTAATTGATCCCTATCTGTGCCATTTTATCTTTATAATTGTTGTAAGTAAATTTTTACATAATGGCACAGATGAAAAAATATATTAATTATTTAAGAAAGGATGAACTTGCTAACGAGCTGTCCCACATGGGTATTTCAGTGGAACCGGAAACGACAGTGTCTGGCCTTCGGAGTGAGCTAAGAGCGGCACACCGACTCGTCCGTCGAGGTAGCATCAAAGCGAGTGCTCCGGTACCCGCTGATGCATCGGCTGAGCTCTCGATCTGCCTCCCGAAGGTGTCCGAGCTGGAGGAGGCTATTCAGTCAGGTGACATCTTCATTAATAAGGGTAGTCGTCTTAGGGTGTCCCTCAGGGCCAACTACTTATTGAGTAGGTTAGCTCGTTGTGGTCTGGATTGCCCCGACCTGGTGGATATTCGTGGTAGGCTAGTGAAGATCATCGCTAGGGCTGAACCCAGTAGTGATTCTGAATCCGAAGGTTCGGATGATGATGGTGATGATCCTTCGGGTCGTGACCAGGTGGAATATACTTCACCAGTAGTGAGAGAGGACCGCTCGGTGCGAGCTAGTTCAAGTAGGAATAGTTCTACATGTAACATAGTGTATAAAGAACGTCCCCTTAACTTATGTTCATTTAACTTAAAATATGATGGTTCTACTTGTGTACGTGTGTTTTTAGAGAGATTAGAGGAACTTAGATGTGCTCGGGAGGTTACTAAGCCTAGACTCCTTATGGCTTTCTCCGACCTGTTGGATGGACCGGCTTTGTCTTGGTTCCGTACAAACAAAGCTAACTTCATCTCATATGAGGATCTTATTAGTGAGCTTAGAGATACCTTCGATATTCCTGATTATGATTACCGCCTCAGGAACGAGATAAGACAGCGTACACAAGCCCGCTCTGAGTCCTTGGTTAACTATATATGTACAATGCAAGCCATGTTCTCAAGGTTGTCATGTAAGATGCCCAGTGAGGAACAGCTGGACATTCTCATGCACAACATTAGACCTGACTACATGAAGGAACTGGCCTTGCATGATGTCAACTCTGTAGATGACTTGAGACGTTTGGGTAAGCGCTTGGAGCTTGCGCGTACTAGGGCAGACGCTTTCCATGAGCCTGCTCTTGACAAGTTTGAGATTACATCTGACTTACACCAGCTTAAGAACAAAGGTGTACAAAAGCCCGCTAAGCAGGTGTCTGCAGTGGAGACGCCGGTTACCCCCCACGATCGCAAATGCTTTCGTTGCGGCGGGGGCGGTCACACTGCATACAGCTGCACACAGTCAAGGGAGCTGGTGTGTTTCCGGTGTGGTCTCAAAGGAGTCAAGACCCCAGACTGCTCACACTGTACTAGCAAGTCAAAAAACGCGTAAGCCAGGGCCTTATTAGGAACTCTGTGCATTACTCTGTATCTGAGTCTATTTCTGATAAGGTCCTGTTTCCTAAACGGGATAGTGACATTAGACCGTATCTAGTTGTTAAGGTTTTAAATTTAAATGTCTTAGGCCTTCTAGATTCCGGTGCCTCCTGCTCTATACTAGGTAAGGGAGCGCACCGCATCTTCTTGGAACTGGGTTTTGATCTTGTGAGTATCAATCCTACTTTTCGTGTTACAACTGCAGACAGCACTCACTTGCAATGTCTGGGTTGTATCTCTTTGCCAATTGAGTACAATTCGGTTATCCGAGTTGTCAAGTTCTATGTTGTCCCAGGTATAACCACCTCCATGATATTTGGTGTGGATTTCTGGCAACAATTTAAGTTAAGTGATAAATTAATTTTACAAAATATTAGCCTTGATAGTTTTAGTGATAATAATCCTATAGAGTCTGTGTCCCTTAACGGTGGCCTCGAGGATTACGACAACCTGACAACTAAACAAAGGTGTGTAATCAACGAGGTCATTGAAAAGTTCGACTCGTTGAACACTGATAAGGTGGGTTTAGGTCGGACCTCACTTGTGCACCATGTCATTGACACTGGTGACAGCAAGCCGATCAAGCAGCGTTATTATCCGCTCTCTCCCCTTAAGCAGAAGGCCCTGGAAGCCGAGCTGGACCGAATGCTGGAGATGGGAGTAGTGTCCCCGTCTCAATCCGCCTGGAACTCTCCAGTGGTCATGGTGGAGAAGGCGAACGGCGACCTCAGATTGTGCTTGGACTCTCGCAAGCTGAACTCTGTGTCAAAGAGTGACGCCTACCCCTTACCCTATATCAATCAAATCTTGGACCACCTTAATAACGCTAAGTATTTAACTTCTGTAGATTTGAGTGCGGCTTACTGGCAGATTCCATTTGACTCACCCCAGTCTGCTGAGAAGACTGCTTTTACGGTTCCCCGGAGAGGATTATTCCACTACAATTCGATGTGCTTCGGTCTTGTCGGGGCCAGTGCCACGATGCAACGCCTCATGGACCGTCTGTTTGGTCCCGAGTTCGACAACAAGGTATTTGCGTTTCAGGATGACATAGTCTGTGTGTCCAGCACCTTTGAGGAGCATGTAGAGCTCTTACATAGAGTCTATCAGCAACTCAAGGATGCTGGCCTAACTATTAACATGAAAAAATCCCACTTTTGTCGGAGTGAACTCAAATACCTGGGGTATTATGTGGACAAACATGGCCTACGGACAGACCCGGGTAAAGTTGAGGTTATCCTCAACTATCCCACCCCTTCTAACCCTAAGGAGGTTAAGAGATTTCTGGGAATGGCCGGCTGGTATCGTCGCTTTGTTAACAACTTCTCGAAGATTAGTAAACCTCTGTGCAAACTGACTTCTACGAACCTTAAGTTCGAATGGACCCCTGAGGCTGAACAGTCCTTTAACCTGCTAAAGTCAGCCTTGGTTTCTGCCCCTATATTAAAAATGCCTAACTTTGAGATGCCCTTCCGCATTCTTAGTGACGCGTCAGCTTACTCAGTTGCTGCTGTACTGACACAAACTCACGATGGTGTTGAGCACCCTATCGCCTACTGTAGCCGTTCTCTTAACAAGAATGAGGTGAACTACAGCACAACTGAGCGAGAACTTCTGGCCGTGATTTTCGCTTTGGAACAATTTCGACAGTACGTCGAAGGCCAAAAATGTACGGTCGTCACGGATCATTCATCTCTTCTGTGGTTCCATAAGCTAAAAAATCCCACGGGTCGTCTAGCACGTTGGAGCATGAGGCTCAGTCAATTCGATTTTGACATAGAGCATCGAAAAGGTAAAGACCACGTTGTACCTGATGCTCTGTCTCGTATCAAAATTGATTCCCTCGATGCAGTACCCACTAAAGACCCGTGGTATGACCACACCATGAATAGTGTTCGGAAGAACCCTAGGAAGTCACCAAATTATGACATTCGTGACAACCTTCTATATAGGTTAACTAAAAATAAATATTCTTTGACTTCAGACTTTGACTGGAAGCTGGTGGTACCTCAGGAGGATCGCTTGCCCCTGCTCTCTAAGTACCACGATGACACACTTAGTGCCCATGGTGGCGTTTGGAAGACGCATAAAAGGTTAGCCCTAAATTATTACTGGCCCAAGATGTACGAGGACGTCAAAGAATATGTTGGGAATTGCGAAACATGCAAGCAGTACAAACCCGTAAATACGTCTCGTCCCGGCCTAATGGGTAGCCCGAAGCGGGTTTCGAAGCCATTCGAAGCTATCTCTGTCGATCTGCTTGGTCCCTTTCCCACTTCGAGCAATAGAAACGTACACCTGATCGTGGTCTCCGACTACTTTAGCAAATACGTCATGTTGTGCCCTGTTCGGGTTGCCACAGGCGCTGTAGTCGCGAGGTTCATAGAGAAGAGTGTGTTTCTCGTGCACGGAGTCTGCAAGACTATTTACATGGATAATGGCCCTCAGTTTGTGAGTAAGCCATTTAAGGATCTGTTGGCTAAATACAATGTACCTAATATATATTATAACCCTAGGTATCATGCCCAAACTAATCAGGCGGAACGAGCTATTCGTAATGTTGTTCAAGCGATCTCATGCTATGTGAAGTCGCAACACAAGTCTTGGGATCAGTTCTTGGTTGAGATACAGTGTGCTTTAAACACTGCAGTTAACGAAGCAACTCGTTTCACTCCTTACTTTTTGGTACATGGTAGGGAATTTATTGGGGATGGAGTGTTATACAGGCAGACAGATATCGCGTGCCATCCTACTTCAGTCTCTGTAGACGATCCATCAGCCTTCGGTGTCAAGCTGAGAGAAATACAACGCATTTACGACCAGGTGAGGAAACATTTGAACGTTGCCCACCAGCGTAATGAAAAGTATTACAACCTCAGAAAAAGGCATGTAGAGCTGAAAGTGGGACAGATAGTTTACAAACGCACGTTCTACCTGTCCAACAAGGCCAAGAATTTTACTTCTAAGCTAGCTCCTAAATTCCTTAAATGTGTGGTGACTGCTAAACGATCCCCTTTAGTATATAGGCTGTCAGATCTGGACGGTAAGGATCTTGGGGAGTACCATATCAAGGACATCCTGAAGTATCAGGAGGAGCAGTCTCCAATACCTAACGTAACTACATAGCACTGTTTCTCTAGTTTATTAAACCAGTGCTATGTGATCATTATGTAAGACTATTTTAATCTTTTGTTTGTATTTCTATATGTGTACGTGACTTTAAATTGTCACGTTGTAGTTTCTTCTATGCACCGCACCGAGCGTTTTTCTCTCATTCGCTTCTTAGTACTCTACATTATCCTGAGAGCTTGGGTAGTGTTAGGGTATCGGCAGTGAGTAAAGGGAGCATTCGTTTTCTATGAAGGGCATTAGACTCTAGTTACTTAGCCTAACCGGTACACGAGTCAGTGTCTAGTTAGGTACATAGGAGGATCTTTCTTTGTTATTGTAATGGTCGTAGTCAGCTGGTGTTTGAAGGACCTAGCTGGTTGTCTTTGTTTATTAGTCAGTACTTTTCTGTTTTCTTTATTGTGTATTTCCAGCGTGTCATATCCGCAGGAAATACTATTAAAGGGGGGGTGGTTGTAGCATATATTTTCTATAGATGCAGTATTCAGGATGTGAAAGCAGCCTTATCTAGTTATCTTTTTTTAATCGGTTGTCAGTGGTGACATTTCTGCTGTCAGAATGACAGGATGTCATAAGGACGAGTGACGAATCGTTTTCTGCATTGAATGAAAGCTGGTTTTAGATGAAAAATTCGAGACGATTCCACGTGAGAGAGGGGATAAAGCCCTGATACAAGGTTCCGAGTCTCTTTTGACCATCGGCTAAGGACGAGGGATTGATATTACTCTGAGTGGCACGCCTCAATTTAGCTTTGGAGGTTGTTAGTTGCAACATGAGGACCTGTTAAGGAATTAGTCTGAGTTAACTTATTCTCTTCGGAAGGAGTTGGACTCTGTGTCAACCTACACCCGGGATACCGGTAAGCGTCATTTCTTGTTTGCTAAGCGGTTCGAATTTCGTCGGTCGCGATGTCAGTTATTTCATTTGTCGTTTACTTGTCATAACAGGGTTTTTTTACTACGGGGAAAAGCGGCCCGTCCACGGTTGGCAGAGCCACACCCAATGACACGTGGACTACATGAGCGAGGTGTTTTGAGAGGGACCAGCCGCCTCCACGTGGCATTCTAGGGCTGTGCTGCTCTCAGCTTACTCAAGGCCAGTAACTGTCACCCTATTACAGTGTAGTTAGCTGCTTACCCGTTCTACCTGCTCACGCGGCAGTGGTCTATCAAGTGGAATTAGACTTTATTTCTGTGTACCTGTGATATTTGTGTCTATCAGTGAATAAGCTCTCTGTGTGTCTCTGTGTATCTCTGTGTACTTAGTAAATATATGTGTGTACACCCTATTGTCTGTTTTCGTCAGAGCCCTAGCCTACCCTTGCACACAGACTGGAAACTCAGAAATAAGGCGCCCTGGGATAGAGTTCTCTGCATAGCTACCTCACGCTAGTTGGTGAGTAACACAGAACATCTTTGGGTTACAAGTTCGTCAGTGTACAGTAAAATTATAAAACACGGGCTTAGCAAAGGACCTACAGGGTCATTAATAGCTCAGAATACCACTTTAGGGTGAATTCTGTCGGGAGAGGTTCCAGAATACAAAGGAGTGCCTGTCATGAATTATTATAGCTCCTTTTTAACAATCCAAGAAGATCAAAACTGCTTGGAACGTTTTTGGCAGATTGAAGAAGCTGTAGTGCCCAAAAAACACTACACACAGGAAGAAGAGGAGTGCGAGTTATTGTTCCAAAAAACAACTACAAGGGATTCATCTGGCCGTTATATTGTAAAATGACCCTTTAAATCGACTACACAAAACTGCGTAAATGGTCAAACAAAGGAAATCGCATTACGCAGATTTTTGAATTTAGAAAAACGGCTAGATCAGAATATTGATTTAAAAAGACAGTATTCAGATGTAATTAATGAATATCTAGAGCTCGGTCACATGGAAGAGGTACCTCCGGAAGAAATCGATAAAGAACGTGCAGTTTACCTACCTCATCACGCAGTAATCAGGGAAGATAAGACAACCAGTAAACTCAGGGTGGTATTTGATGCATCTTGTGTAGGTAAAAACGGAGTATCCCTCAACAGCGAATTAATGACCGGCCCAACTTTGCAAGCAGATCTACGACGTATTGTAATGAAGTGGCGTACGTACCCTATCTGCATTGTCTCGGATATCATCAAAATGTATCGCTAAGTAAAGGTTTCTGATGACGATGTGGACTTCCAAAGATTGTTATGGCGTTCTAACCGTGAAGAAATGATCAAGCATTTTCGGCTACTAAGAGTGACTTTTGGGACAGCTTCAGCTCCCTATTTAGCCGTAAAATCCTTGCAGCAACTCGCCGTGGATGAAGGCGATCAGTTTCCACTTGCCAAACCCTTCGTTCTACAGAACTTTTACATGGATGATCTGATGGTAGGGTGTCAAAACGTACCTGAAGGAAAGGAAATCTTTAATCAAATGAATGAATTACTAAAACGAGGCGGATTTGAATTGCAAAAATGGAGAAGCAACAATGAAGAATTATTGAAGTTTATTAATATGGACCATCTAAAAGAAGACAGCCATGAACTCAAAATTGACAGCGTAATGAAGATTCTTGGACTTACCTGGCGTAGACAATCTGATGAATTTGCTTACTCGGTTGACTTACCTCCTGTAAAAATACCTGCAACAAAACGTAACGTTATCTCCCACATCTCGATGTTGTTTGATCCGCTAGGCTGGATTGCACCTGTAATCATAAAGGCAAAAATATTAATACAGAAGATATGGTTGTCTGGCATAGACTGGGATGAAGAATTACCACCTACATTATTACAGGAATGGTTAACTTACCGTAATGAACTTGAAAATCTAGAATCTTTTAGAGTACCTAGGTGGCTGCAGTGGTCCCTGGGTGATTCTGTGGAGTTGCACGGGTTCAGCGATGCTTCTAGTCTTGCTTATGGGGCAGTAGTCTACATTCGCGTTGTTGATGAGCAGGATAGAATACATTGTCGTTTGGTAACTGCTAAAACCAAAGTTGCACCTATAAAGCAGATTTCAATACCACGCCTGGAATTGTGCGCTGCAGTACTTTTGGCAAGGTTATTAAGCGAAGTTGCAGAAGTATTGAACATAGACAAGCATCTTCTCAACGCATGGACAGATTCTTCCATAGTACTCGCTTGGCTTAGCAAACACCCTTGCAATTGGCAAACATTCGTAGCCAATAGAACATCCGAAATATTGTCAACAGTCAGCAGAAACCAGTGGGCTCACGTTAAGTCAGCTGACAACCCCGCTGATTATGCATCGAGAGGCATGAATCCAGCTGAATTGATCGCAAGTCCATTGTGGAAAGAGGGTCCTGCATGGTTGAAAAGCAACTTGATTGATCATGAAAAACCAAGAGAATACAAAACCGACTTAGAACAAAAAGCGAATGCTATAAGTTTAGGAACAACACGTACCGAGGAACTGGAAGTTTGGTCCAAATTTTCGTCTCTGAGGAAACTGGTCAGAGTGATAGCATATTGTAGACGGTTTATTAAAAACGTCTTGATACATTACCTTCATGGTTGACAGCTGCAGAGTTAAATGAGGCACTCACAGTATGCATCAAGCACTGTCAAAAACAAAATTTTCAAACTGAAATAAATAGTCTAAGGAAGCTAGGGAAAGTAGAAAAGAAAAGTGTACTCACCTCACTTAGTCCATTCGTTGATCAAGACGGAATTCTGCGTGTTGGCGGACGCTTGGATAGAGCTACGATTGTTGACTCGATGAAACATCCTATCATTATTCCTGCGAAGTCTCATTTTACGGAACTGTTAATTACCCACGCTCATCAAAGAACCTTGCATGGAGGGCCTCAACTTATGGTAAATTATTTGAGATCAAAATATTGGATCCTCGATGTCAAGAATAGAGCCCAATTCTTCGTACGTAGGTGTGTGTCATGTGTTCGTCATGCAGCTCGAGTACAAGAACAACTCATGGGACAACTACCTAAGGCGCGGGTTACACCCAATAGAGCCTTCCATCAGTGTGGGGTCGATTACGCAGGCCCTATCAACCTCAGGTATGCAAAGGGAAGAGGACATCATGCATACAAGGGCTATATATGTCTTTTTGTGTGCATGGCTACAAAGGCTGTACACCTTGAGGCAGTTAGCGATCTTAGTGCTCAAGGCTTCCTGGCAGCATTCAAACGGTTTGTTGCAAGACGTGGGCATGTCGCTGACCTATATAGCGATAATGGCACCAACTTCGTTGGGGCTGCCAAGGAATTGAAAGTATTACTAACAGCTGAAAGATCTACTGTGGCAAGGGAAATAGTGGATTGGTTAGCGGACAATGGAACTAACTGGCACTGGATACCACCACACTCTCCACATTTCGGTGGACTGTGGGAGGCTGGTATTAAGTCTACAAAGCACCATCTGAAGCGGATTATTGGACACAATACTCTGACTTACGAGGAGATGGCAACTCTATTGTCTCAGATCGAAGCATGTTTAAATTCTCGTCCCATTTCTCGAATTAGTGATGATAGCCAATCCCAAGCCCCACTAACTCCGGGACATTTCTTAGTAGGACAACCCCTAGTACTTGTACCTGAATTCAACTATGAACCAAGCAATATATCTAGTCTAAAAAGATTGCAGCTAACTCAACGTTTAGTGCAAGATTTTTGGCGAAGACGGTCAAATGAATATCTGTCTCAATTTATGAATCGCTATAAATGGCGTTATCAGGTTCCAGAACCTGAAATAGGCGATATTGTTCTTGTTAAAGAAGATGGTTTGCCACCAGCCCAGTGGCTCTTTGGAATTATAGAGCAGAAGCACCCTGGGTTGGACGAAATTACACGTGTCGTGAGCTTAATGTGTAAAAACTCGTTAATTAAACGACCGATTGCTAAATTATGTTTATTACCAATTACTAAATAGTTATGTACAGTCCACTGCTAATGTAATTGGTTACAAGATGTTTTTGTTTAGCCTTATGTTGGATATGTTTTATCTTCTAATGAGGGTCATGAAATTAAGTTTTTGAATTACCCATAAGTTTACATTTAGCTTACACTTATTAAAGCAGTTGCATCTGCTTACTTTTGTGCTTTTGTTTTTTTTGTTTTTACTTGCTTAAGATTTTTTATTTTACTAACAAACATACTTTGTCAACTCATTATGGACAAATTGCTTGATCACTGTATAAGCATTGTAGAGACTGTCTACGTGCAGGCAGGAGAAGGTTAGTGGAGGCTGGGCTGCTCACCACGTACCGGCCTTGCTGCTATACTTACTGCTGCGAAGTCTGTTGCGTGATCGTAAGTGCTCGTACAGAATGAATCGAAGGTCATGAATGAATACTACTGAAGTTAGTGAACCGAGTGTATTTCGACACGAAAACCGTTTACATGTCCTGTTCGGACCAAGGGAAGGAATTGACTGCCGGGGCACCGCCACGCTCTTAATACATGCAACTCGGTAATCGGATTGCATCAGCCGATGATGTCATCATGGCGTGTGTCCCCACAGACATCCCCTTCTTACAAAAATTTTTTGAAAACTTAAAATACTTTCATAACTTACATTATTTAAAGTTACAAGTTAGAGTGCAGAAGGCACACAGGAATGCGCTGCGTTTGCACATTATGTCGCCTCGGCATACGATGAGTGACGTAATATTAGTTATCAAGTTACGAGTCACACAGTTGATACTGTGTTTAATTAAAATGACTTGTTACAATGTTCTTTATACAAATAAAGGTGGCAAACAATCTTATGGTAACTGCTATTGAAGCGTACGATTACAGCATCCCACATCTAAAATAAATTTACAGATACAGATTACTGATAGTTTTAGCATAATTATTATTGACATAACATTGTAAATATTTTCAGAAATTACCTTTATACATTTTGCTGTTCCTGACAATTTTGTATCTGTTGAACAGTTCTTTTCATTTCTTTATGTACCCAATTTTTAGTTCTGGTGCGACATGCACCGCAACATCTATATGCTATGAATAGTAGGAGTATTGTAACAATCACAATAGTTATGGTGCCATAAATTTTCATGTAATTTTCTACCATACTGGTACTGGCTTGATTTGCACCGTTTTGGGCAATAATGATCTCTTCTTGCTTACTATAAGTTTTACCCATTTTGAATATAATTTTTGAAATATGACAGAAAAATCGTGTTACTTTGACTATACTCTGTACTCTTTTGAGTTATGAGACTAATTAGTGACAATTTTGATGTAAATTTAATGATGAGTCGATTATAGGTATTGCTTTAGTTAATTAGCAATAAAGGTATGACAACCTACTTTTTGGTTGTGATTTCGACATTTCACGATTTGCAACAAGAGCTTGATTTCTATACTAGTAATAATACAGGATATTCTTGCTGGTTATTGTTATGAGAAGTTTTAAGGTAATATAATTATAATGTTCGGTAAGTATATCTAATTATAGATTAAATCTAGTAAATATATAACAACTAATTATAGATTAAATCTGACAGGCTGCTTAACTATTCTGCCTGTTCTAGTTGTGCGACAATTTGGCATTGATTGAGATATTTTACTCTGTTGACAATTTTCAGTAAGGCTATGGTCACTAGTTACACGGTTTGTACTTTTAGATACATCTACACATGCTTCTGCCTCTTTTAATATGTAGGCTGGTTTCAACCTATCAATGGATACATAAATGTTTCTACTTGGCAAACTTATTTGAAATATCTTATCAGTTCTACTTATGACGCGGTAAGGACCTTCATAGGTAGGGGTCAGGGATTTTTTTACCATCTCGTTTCGCATAAACACATGAGTACAAGTGTTTAAATCCTTACTTACGAATATTTTTCTAGAATCACTTGCAGATCTCGAATGTGGTTGTAATGCACTGATAGTCTTTCGTAACTTATCTATATACTCATAATGACTGCTAACCTGTTCTTTTTGGTGGAAAAAATCTGACGGTAATCTTAGTGATTGTCCGTAGATCATTTCTGCGGCACTAACTTGTGTATCAGTTCTCAGAGCACTTCTTAATCCTAGCATAACTATAGGTAATTCGTCTGTCCAGTCTGTATTGTCAATCATGCGTGCTGCTAATGCGTTTTTTAGCGAGCGATGCCATCTCTCTATTCGACCATTGCTCTGTGGATGGTATGCGGTTGTATGAATTTTATGAATACCTAAAATTTTCATTAATGAGCTAAAAAGATCACTTTCGAACTGTCTGCCCTGGTCTGTGGTAATTCTCAGCGGGCAACCGAATCTACTAATCCAAAATTTGAATATAACTTTTGAGACCGTGTCAGCTGAAATGTCTGAAACTGGGATTGCTTCTGGCCAACGCGTGAAACGGTCTATAATAGTTATACAATATCGATAACCTTGACGTGATGTCGGTAAAGGACCTATTATGTCCGTATGTATATGTTCGAATCTAGTACACTTGGGAAATTCGCCTAAACCTGATATAGTGTGTCTACTTATTTTAACTTTTTGGCAAGGTATGCATGCTTTGGCCCATGTTGTAATTTCTTTGTTCATTCCAGGCCAAAAGAATTTTTTACATATTAGTTTTCTAGTTGAACGAATACCTGGGTGACTTAAATTGTGAATACTGTCAAAAGCTACTTTTCTGAAATTTTTAGGCAAATAAGGTCTGGCATTTTTAGTTGAGACTTCGCAATATATTTGTTTATCTGAATATGGTACTACTATGTGCTTGAATTCGAGCTTACTGTTTGATAAGGTTGTAACTAAATGCTCCTCGTCCTGTGCGCGAGCTATTTCGTCGAAATCTAGGCTTGCGAGACAAGCTATAGACTCAACACGCGATAACGCATCCGCTACTGTGTTATCGGAGCCGTTGATATGCTGGATGTCGCTGGTGAATTCACTAATGTACATAAGCTGCCTAATTCTACGCGGAGTTTCTTTATCTTTACAAATTTTTGTGAAGGCATATATTAAAGGTTTGTGATCTGTAAATATTGTTAGTTGTCGCCCTTCGAGCATATTTCTAAAATGTAACATAGACATGAATATAGCGCTAAGCTCTTTATCGTATGTACTGTATTTTTGTTGAGTATCAGACAGTTTCTTTGAGAAATATCCTAATGGATACCATTTGCCGTGTACTTTTTGTTGTAGTACGGCACCTACGCAAGTATCAGAGGCGTCAGTCATCAATGCTAACGGTACTTCCTCCCTGGGGTGAGACAATGTAGTAGCGCTTTTTAGGCTGTCTTTACACTGCTCAAAAGCTTGAAGGCTTCTCTCGTCCCAGACGATTTGTGTTTTGTCCTTTCTCTTGGAATTATGCAAAAATTTATTAAGTAATGCCTGGTATGATGCTGCATGTGGAAGATGCGACCTATAAAAATTTATGATACCTAAGAATCTGCGTAATTGCTCTACGGTTTCTGGTCGTTTATAGTCGGCAATAGCCTTAACCTTGTCCGGCAACGGGCTGATACCTTTTTCCGACACTAGATAACCTAAAAATTCGACGTTCGACTGACCAAATGAACATTTATTAATATTTATAGTAATTCCTAATTTATTAAATACGTTAAATAATTTCCTAATATGTTCTTTGTTACCTGCTTCAGTTTCTGACGCTACGAGTATGTCATCTATGTAACAAAAGAGTGCGGACTCACCTTTTCCGTTCGTATTTTCAATCTGCTCTAAACCTTTGAGGACTTGCTGGTCCATAAACCTTTGAAAAGTTTGAGAGGCGTTACGGAGACCGAAGCTCATTCTGGGAAATTCCATCAGGGCAAAAGGAGTGCAAATGCTGGTCTTCTCTATGTCTTCTGCTGCTACAGCTATGTTATGATAAGCTCTATTTAAGTCTAATCTAGTAAAAACTTTCTTATTATGTAACATGTAAGTAAAATCCTGAAGCCTGGGCACTGGGTAACGATCAGGCTTGGTGATAGCGTTCAGCGCTCTGTAATCGCCACATAGTCGTAAGTGTCCGTCTTTTTTCGGGACTACATGTAGCGGACTAGACCATTCGCCATTCCCTGGTCTGCATATACCTAACTCCTGCATTTTCAAGAATTCGGCTTTGACCTTCTTGTACCGGTCCGGGGGTAGTGGCCTTGGACGCGCACATACCGGGGCACCGGTTGTGATGATATGGTGATATACGGAATGAGATGGTTCTTTATAAACTATGGGCTTAGTTATACTAGAATATTCTTCTAAGATATCTCGATAGGGATTGTCATTTTGGATACTTTTTAATGAGGGTTGCATGTGTTGTACGATGGACCCTATTACACATAAGCTAGTTACACTGTCAGTTATTTTCTTATTATATAAGTCTACTACTAGTTTATAATATTCTAGGAAATCTGCACCTATAATAGCTTGTTTAACATCGCAAATTATAAATGTCCATTTCAAGGCTCTACGCAATCCTATGTTTAATTCTAATGTTTTTATACCGTAACTTTTGATTTCGGTATTATTAGCTGCAAAAAGTTTATAATCACTGACTGTACGTTCACATTTATATTGTACTTACTCACCGGTAAGACGGAGACGTTGGCGCCAGTGTCCACAAGAAAACGTGTTCCAGTTTTTCTATCCCTTATACATAGACGGTGGTTACCTTGGGTGTCTATGCAGTCGCCCACCGGATTCGACTGCATGCTTGCTAGTTTTCCGCCTTGTAATCCTTGTGTCCTGGGTTTTGACGTGGTGGCTCGGTCTGCTTCCAATTGCATGGTTTCTCACAGTTTCTAGCGTGATGCCTGAATTTGAAGTGATATTTGCAGAGCCAGTTGGAGTTTCCAGGTGTACGTGGACCTGAAGAGCGTGATCGCGATCTGTCCGTGTAAAAACGTCTACCACGCTGCCATTTACGTCCTCTTATCTCATTTATTTCGACACGTAAATTCTTGATTTCTTGAGTCATACGTTCTAATTGATTCTGTAGATCGGGTGATTTTGAAGTTGATGTTGAAGGCACTGAAGTTACTGCTGAAACTTCGTTGGAACCCAAATTCTCAACGATTTTGTCGGCTAGTGCGGCGAGTTCGTCTAACTTTGTTTCGTGAGCGACCGATAAAACTGCCTTTACTGTGCTAGGTAATCTAGATATCCATAGGCGTCTCAATGCTTCTGTGGATACTTGAGTATTTGTAGCCAGTTCTGACATTCTCCTTAGCAACTGCGATGGACGTTGAGTCCCTAAATCCATTTCCGAAAGTAATTTGTTGAACTGTCTCTCAGCACTTTCTTCGTAAGCGGTTGTCAAGCGGTCTCTGATAGCTTCATATTTATTTTTCTCCGGCGGCGTAATAATTAAGTCGTATACCTGTTGTAAGGCATCTCTACTTAGTTTCGCGACTACCATGTTGAATTTAGCCGTGTCACCTTGTTTTTGCGGATCCATAATTGAGTCGAATTGAGCGAACCATAATTTAGGCATGTCCTTCCAAAATTCTGGAATCTTTGCGGAAACGGAAATCACTGCTAAATCTGTTACAGTTTGTGTGGCTTGTAGTTCTTCCTTTTTAGAAGCGTTCGCCATGGTGAAGTAATAAAGTTCGTACCACCGGTTCACTAAATGATTCACTACACGAAAAGTCTAATCTAACCTGCACGCGACGGCTTTGCAGGGAGTCAATTCCGGCCGAATGTCCTGATTCACGGTTCACTGATTCTAAAGAGTTACTATTGTATCACTGTTCGGTCAAGGTCACTTATTTTTCGCGTTACTTTTAAATTTTCGGCACTTATTCTCGACTCGGGGAGTAGTGTTCAATTTTCGGCACTTTTTTTCGACTCGGGGAGTAGTGTTCAATTTTCGGCACTTTTTTTCGACTCGGGGAAATTTTCAGCACTTTTTTCAACTCGGGGTCACCATTTGTAGAGACTGTCTACGTGCAGGCAGGAGAAGGTTAGTGGAGGCTGGGCTGCTCACCACGTACCGGCCTTGCTGCTATACTTACTGCTGCGAAGTCTGTTGCGTGATCGTAAGTGCTCGTACAGAATGAATCGAAGGTCATGAATGAATACTACTGAAGTTAGTGAACCGAGTGTATTTCGACACGAAAACCGTTTACATGTCCTGTTCGGACCAAGGGAAGGAATTGACTGCCGGGGCACCGCCACGCTCTTAATACATGCAACTCGGTAATCGGATTGCATCAGCCGATGATGTCATCATGGCGTGTGTCCCCACAAGCATATTTATTCACAATTTGTCCATGGCGGGCGGTATGTTAAGAAGCAAATTATGTTTACATAAAAGTTTTAGCCAAACCTCGATAGATGGCGTTGTGCCTATTTTTTGAATCACGATATGGTTTCGTTACCTTGATACCAATAAGAGTATATTTTTTTGTATAATTAAATCTCCTATCATTAGTCACATATTGTTATTGTAATATAGTTTGGTACGCCATCTGGTGGTTTTATTTTGAATCATCGTAAGTGACGCTTCAGTGGGATCCAAGGCGAAGGCTCAACAGACAACCTGGTCGAGTTCAATGCCAGAAAAACACAGGCGTGTGCGTTTACAGCTAAGAAGTCCCCATTCCTACCCCTGCCCTCTCTTCAGAGCATTACAATTCCACTAAAGGACAACCTGGAGATCCTCGGTATAGACGTCCGGCGTGAGCTCAATCACAAAAAATACATAGAGAGCTGTATTGGTCTGGCCTCGCGGAAACTGGGAATCCTGAATAAGGTGAGACGGTATTTCACGCCACATCAGAGATGTTTACTGTACAAGACGCAGATTCGTCCTGCGTCGAGTACTGTTCTCACCTTTGGGATGACTCCGCGAGGTACTTGTTAGACGCGCTTGACGCTTTGCAGAGACGTGCTATCCGAATAATTGGTTGTCCTGAGGCGATGGGAGGCCTCGAACCTTTGTCGCAGCGAAGAACCATAGCGTCCTTGGCTGCCTTCTATCGAATGTATCACGGCGAATGTTCTGAAGAGCTCTTCAACCTGATCGCACCATCTCCTTTCCGATCCCGAACAACGCGTGCCGGGCAGAGATGCCACTCATACACAGTGGAGAGAATCTTCGCCAGAACCGAGCGTTTTAAAAGATGGTTCCTCTGTCGAACTATAAAAACATGGAACGACCTGCCCGCACACGTCTTTCCCTCATCTTACAATCCCGGGTTCTTCAAGAGGAGCGTGAAGAGGCACATCACAGGGCCGCCAACTTGAGGACCACTGTAAGAAGTGGCCCCCAATCGCTAGATGCGCCACTGCTTTCTTACCATCAGGCTGGTGGCGACGTCAATTTGGCGAGCTGAATATAAAAAATAAAAAAAAAAAGTTCTTGTAGTTCGTTGTAACTTTGATTGATGTTTTAACACGTTCGCAGTGGTAGTGATTTTTCTAACCAAAAATTTTGCTGATTATAACGTACTAGCTGACCCGCGCAACTTCGTTTGCGTTCATAAGAAAGAGAGAGAAAGAGCGCTATTATTTTGATATCATGTTTACCGTTATTTACACCCGTTGCTTTTACTCCCGTCGCATCGCTACTATTCATTATTTATGATTAACGTTACTGTGATCGAAAACCTCCTAAAAACGCGAGATAGCAGCCAAACCCACTTAGGTGAGGCCATAGTGGTAGCCGTAGGTCTATTGGAAGTTCTGGGTTGACTACCGAGGGCTTACCCGGGGCTCCCAACCGTAGGCTGTTAAGCAGGATACGTGTGGTTTTTAGTCTTTAAGAGTCCGGCATAGCATATATGCAGGAATTTCCTCACTTGAAACAAATTAACTGTGATCGAACCTTAAAGATAAATAAATAAATATGTATTTTGTTTTAGAACTTTTAAGAGGAACAATTTTGTAATAAATTATTCTTATGTAACTTCAACCATTTACGCAGAGGCGCAACGGATACTCTTATAACGATTTAAAAAAAAAAAAAATCTATCTATCTATTCTATTCTATTCTATATATATATATATAAAAATGTTGTGTGCGTTTAAGTATCTATTTAAAACTCAAAATTTACTGAATCGACTAAGCTCAAAATTGGACACGATATACAATAGGATTCAGAGATGGTTTTAGGCTACTTTATACACTTTTATCATAACAGCAATAAAAATAAAATAGCTTTAAAAAGTGATTTTACCAATAGATGGCGCTGGTCGTTTTTTTTAATTATATTCTGCCAGCTTCAGAACAAAATATTATAAACAACCTATTTAGAAGGTGCCTACCAGATAGATGTATTTAAGAGAAGTTTGATTGCGGCCTCCTTGCATTCAGAATAATAAAAGAGAGTACTTACCTAATAAAGAGGTCAGATATGTGTTGCATGTTATTTTTGAACTTTTTGGACATTCAGAATTTTGGAGTTTTGAAGTTATGGAGTTATGGAGTTTTGGACTTTTGGACTTTTGGACTTTTAGAACTTTAGACTTTTAGGCTTTGGAGTTTTGGACTTTGGACTTTTGGACTTTTGGACTATTGTACTTTTGGACTTTTGTACTTTTGGACTTTTGGACTTTTGGAGTTTTGGGTTTTTGACGTTTTGTTCTTTTGGAGTTGGAGCTTTGGAGTTGTACGGTTTTGGAGTTTTTGATTTTGGACTCTTGGAGCTTTGAACTTTTGGACTTTGGACTTTTAGACTACTAACTCCTATGGATATTTCATGATATTTCTTTCGAAAAATAAAGTCATGAAGAAGTTTCACTTCATACGTGTGTACAATAGTACACATTTTTTTAACTTATGTAGTTTTGGACTTTTGGAGTTTTGGAGTTTTGGAATTTTGGAGTTTTGGAGTTTTGGCGTCTTGGAGTTTTGGAGTTTTGGACTTTTTGAATTTTCGACTTTTGGACTTTGGAGTTTTGAACTTATGGACTTTGGACTTTTGGACTATTGGACTTTTGGACTTTTGGATTTTTGGACTTTTGGACTTTTGGACTTTTGGGCTTTTGGACTTTTGGACTTTTGGAGTTTTGGAGGTTTGGAGTTTTGGAGTTTTGGAGTTGTGGAGTTTTGGAGTTTTGGAGTGTTGGCGTTTTGGAGTTTTGGAGTTTTGGAGTTTTGGAATTTTGGAGTTTTGGAGTTTTGGACTTTGGAGTTTTGAAGTTTAGAACTTTTGGACTTTGGACTTTTGGACTTTTATACTTTTGGAGTTTTGGATTTTTGGAATTTTGGAGTTTTGGACTTTGTACTTTTTGACTTTTGGAATTTTGGAGTTTTGGAGTTTTGGAGTTTTGGAGTTTTGGAGTTTTGGAGTTTCGGAGTTTTGCGAGTTTTGGAGTTTTGAACTTATGGACTTTTAGACTTTACACTTTGTAGTTTTGGACTTTTGGACTTCGGACTTTTGGACTTTTTAACTTTTTCACTTTTTGACTTTGTACTTTTGAACTTTTGAACTTTTGGACTTTTGGACTTTTGGACTTTTAGACTACTAACTCCTATGGATATTTCATGATATTTCTTTCGAAAAATAAAGTCATGAAGAAGTTTCACTTCTTACGTGTGTACAATAGTACACGCACACATTTTTTTTAAAATGTACCCATCATTTAGTTTGTTACTCATTTCTCATAGATACATAAAACCACCATAAAAAAGTCACAGCGAAGCGTGGCAGGGTACCGCTAGTTATATGTCACATGGTACCTTTTGTTTACTTCCTGTTGCTATAATCAGATCGTGTTTGATCATAAATACACGGATTCATTCGTTTAATTTCAATAAAGTTTACGTTAGTTTCAAAATCGTCACGCATTTTTGAAGAGTGTAAACAGGTCTACGCACGAAACAAAACGACAAAATGGCGACGGAGCCGCGGCGCGGTCGAGCGCATCAGCCCCACCCCGCCTCCGCCTCGACTCCACATCGCCCGTGACGCGACTCTAGTGTGTGAGCGCACTCCCATGTATTGCTGAAGGAAACGTAGAAGCGGCGCGCCGCTTATGCGCCCGTGCTTCGACGCCGCCTCGACTCCAGTTCGTGTGGGCGACCCCCCTTAAGCCATTCTCAATAAATGTACCTACTTACTATCGAACAGTTAAAGAGTTTTTGAAACCCTACCAGTAGTTTCAGTAAGGCTTGCCTTGGTATGATGTGATCATGGTCCCTTTGCAGTGTGTGTCCAGTACCAGCTACACTTCCGACGTTTGATCTGTTGGTGGATAGGGGGTCTCACTGCAGCGTTCCAATAGGCTTACGTTCGTGATTTTCTCGGGCCCTTATATACCGAGGATCCGTTGGAGGCAGCGGTTGACGAAGACTTGTAGCTGGTGAGAAATGTCTTTAGTGACCTTCCATGTCTCGCATCCGTATAACAGTTAGCAGTACAGTTTTAAAGTTTACTTTGTTTTGAGTTTCACTCTTCGTGTCCATTTTCGCGACTGCCTACGGGGCGCAGCTGTGTGAAGGTTGTTATAGCCTTGGCGAGTCTCGAAATGATGCAGGGTACTCTTCTATCCCATCAGTTTCTGACACGACACTCTCGAGGTACGTGAATTAAGGCCTCCACCACATCTCCTGCGTCTGTCGATTTTATTTTCAGCCATTCGCTGCCTTATACTGCACGTTGTCCTGCAGACATACATGACGGCTTGTTTGTGCCTTGGCATGCACAGGGCATAGGCGTCATTTAAATCCTCCAGGATATCAGGATAGTCCCCATTCTATGCCCCGCCGCTTGTTCCTTGTGGTATTCAGCATTATACCATCTATTTTCTATGGATGGTTGTTAACTATCCTGTTATCTTCATAACGATTCTCTAAGGTAGGTACAGTATGTATTTTCAAAAGAGTTTGTGAACTCTATATATAATTTCTTTTTCAGAATATTGATGACATAGCTGACCCGCGCAACTTAGTTTGCGACACATGAGAGTTAGAAAGACAGAGGTATGGTATTAATATTTTGAGTTTTTTTTTTTTTTTTTTTTTATACCACTAAGGTGGCAGACAAGCATACGGCCCACCAGAAGGACCGGTGGTCACCGCAGCCTATGAACGTTTGCAACACCAGAGGTGCCACACTCGCGCTGCCGACCCTGTAAAAACCTTCTAAGACCCCTTTTGAAGAACCCCATACTGTAGGCGTTTGGGAAAACCGAGGCAGGGAGGTCATTCCACAACCTAAGCGTGCGTGGAAGAAAACACCTATCGGATCTAACCGTGCTGGAACGCACCGGACGCAGAGTGTGAGGATGAACTCCCTGTCTGTGGCGAGCGGTGCGATGATAGAACGTAGCCGTGGGCATCATATCAAACAATTCCTCAGAGCACATACCATTGTACAGGCGGTAGAACACGCATAAGGAGGCAAAGTCTCTCCTGTCGCGAAGAGGTTCCACACCAGCTGTAAGTACAGGATCGTTGACAATTCTTACAGCTCGTCTTTGCACCGAGCCAAATGGACGAAGCTGATATTCAGGTGCTCCCGCCCAGAGGTGACAGCAGTACTCCATATGCGGCCGCACTTGCGATTTATAGAGAAGCAGTGTTTGCGCCGCAGTGAAGTACCGCCGCGCCCTGTTGAGCACACCTAGCTTCTTGGACGCCAGCTTAGCCTTGTCCTCCAAATGACTACGGAACTGAACGTCACTGGAGATGTCAACGCCAAGGATCCCTATACTTTTGGCGATGGAAAGAGATGTGCCCTGAAATTGCAGCGCTACAGTAATTGGGGTTTGCTTAGCGGTGAAAAAACACGCTTGTGTCTTGGAAGGGTTGAACTGGACAAGATTTTGTCCACCCCAATCGGACACTCTAGTAAGAGAAGCCTCGATTTCAGACACAAGCTGTTCACGATTTTCCTCTACTGTGTCCCGAGAGATACCGGGGCGGCCCGTGTAACAAGTGTCCCCCGTACTGTCGTCCGCATAACAATGAATGCCATCAATAGACAACATGTCATTGATATGCAGCAGAAACAGAGTAGGGGACAACACTGAGCCTTGCGGGACTCCAGCGTTTATGGCCATGCAGTCTGAACAGCTGCCGTCAACGACGGCCCTGATGCTTCTACCGGCCAAGAAGCTGGACACCCATCCGCATAATCTTTCAGGCAGTCCATATGAGGGCAATTTCGTAAGAAGACCACGGTGCCAGACCCGGTCAAAGGCTTTAGAGATGTCGAGGCTCACTGCTAGAGCCTCACCCTTACTCTCGATAGCCGCCGCCCATCGGTGTGTTAGGTACACAAGAAGATCGCCCGTCGAGCGACCGTGACGGAAACCGTACTGCCGGTCGCTGAGCAGGTCGTGTTCCTCAAGGTACTCCAGGAGCTGTGTATTAATTACACGCTCCATCACCTTGGATAAAAGGGAGGTGACGGCTATAGGCCTGTAATTGGCCGGGTCGGTCCTGTCACCCTTCTTGGGTACAGGATGTACATACGCGATCTTCCACGACGCCGGGACTTGTCGCATGAAATAGGAAAGTGCGAAAAGACGTGCAAGTACCGGACACAACTCTGGACCACAATGCTTTAGTACCACCGCGGGAATGCCGTCTGGCCCACTCGACTTATGAACGTCCAGGGATTGAAGCTCCCGCCGGACATTCCGCTGTGTAAATTTAACTTCCGGCATGGAAGTGCCACAACTCGGAATGCACGGCGGTATTGCACCCCCGTCGCTCATGGTCGAGTTAGAGGCAAAGAGATTACCCAAAAGGTCGGCTTTCTCCTTGGCACTCTGGGCCAAACTACCGTCGGGTTTAAGCAAGGGTGGTAATCCTGACCGACAGAAGTTTCCCTCGGCAGCTTTGGCAAGCGACCAAAATTCACGACTTCCTGAAGGGTAGCCTGCTAGCCGTTCGCCAATTCTGCCGACGAAATCGAACTTGGCCTTGACAATTGCTCTTTTACTGGACCTCGAGGCGGCATTTAATTTGCGTTTTACCTCAGAGATGTTTGGATCTGAATTTGCACGAGCCGTGGTCCAAGCTCTGTAGGCAGATTCTTTCTGCATTAGAGCTTCTCTGCAGAGCCGATTGAACCACGGTCGCTTTTTTGCACCTACAGGGATCCAGCGGTTGGGAATGTAGCATTCCATACCCTCCAAGATCCCCTCAGCGACTGCTATAGCACAAGAATCCAGATCCTCTGAGGCAAAACAAAGCCGCCACCACTGGTACGACGCATAGAACTCTCGCAGTCCATCCCAGTCTGCTGACTTGTAGTGCCACACATGTCGCCACTCCTTGGGCCGAGGTGGTTCAGGCCTTGCGAGAGGCACATGCGTCCGAACGACACAGTGGTCCGACGATCCTAGCGGAGCATCCACTGAAACACTGTATCCGTCCGGACGCGTTGTCAGCAGGAGGTCCAGCAATGCACTATGCTCGTTCTCCCTGTCTGGTATCCTTGTATGGGATTTAACCAGCTGGGAGAACCCATAGGTCAAGGCAAATTCGTGAGCAGCTTTTCCCGCAAAGTCGGTGGTCCGGGAGCCCAACCAGTCAACATGATGACCGTTGAAATCTCCCAAAATCACTATCTCCGCGGAGGGACAGTGCTCAATCACCCTGTCAGTCGACTGTTGCAGGTGGTCATAAAGGCGAACTGTGTCCGTGTTACCGCTGTGAGACCTGTACACGCACGCGTAGATCCGGGTGTGACCCCCGTGATCCACGCGCGCCCATAACGTAGACAGGTCCCTGTCTTCGAGGCTTGTAAGACGGCGACAGCAGACATCATCCCGGACGTACATACACACCCCGGCTTTCCGCCTAAAGTGGTACTCCAGCTTGTAGCCAGGGTACATTAAGTCAGATGCATCTTCCGGGCATGAGATCTGCGTCTCCGTCAAGAAAAAAAAAGGGTCGGCTTCGCAGTTTCAAGATGGTGGTGGACTACGTTGATGTTCGCGCGCATGCCTCTGATGTTGCAAAAGTCCACTTGAAGTGTGGACGCCGATGCCGCTGTGGATACCCTTTTATTTTTCCTTTTTGCTGCCATGGTTGTTTTGAGGCTCCAACTCACCAAAGGCAGACAAAGGTAATGCGGAAGATTGGCACGGCGTACGGAAGGGCCCCCGGTCCCCCCCCAATGCAGTGGCCGCGTCCACTCCGGTATCCTCCTCCGGCACGACCACAGCACCAGGGACTTTACACAGGCTGCTGGTTCAGCCTCCTGGGGCGGAGATTAAGTGATCCCCAGGTTCGGGTTCTGTACAGCCTGCGGGCGGTCAGCGGTCAACCGTTTCACCGGGTCTCCCTGACCGCCGTACCAATACTCCGCGCCTCTATCCGCCAATGGAGCCAGGTAAGCCTCTGGTCTCACCGTCACCGGCACAAAGTCGCCCCAATGAGCTCTGGATCCCTGCAGGGCGGAGGTACTGCCCCAGGCGGGCTGCTCAACGAACGGAGTACCGTTATGCCCTTCCTCCTAATGTGGGCTTTTTCGTTAATCCCTAAGATATTGAATCTTAGGGATCTCATTGAAGAAGCCACTACTGTACCCTCAGGGTGTAACGTTAGCTCCATGAGAAGTAACGCATATCCCCTAAACCCCGAGGGGAAAAAAGTAATATAATGTTTCCCGTCGCATGTACTTTCGTCGCGCCTAGTCCCGTCGCGTCGCTTATATACATTAGACCTGACCCGCACAACTTCGTTTGCGTCACATGAGCGAGAAAGAGAGAGGTGTACCTAGTATTAATATTTAAGGTGCTTTAAGGTGTGTCCGACTCGCACTTGGCCGGTTTTTATCGTTCAGTTGATTGGCTACCACTGCAGACCACGTTTACTCCCGTCGCGTCGCTCATACTTCAAAACTTATTAAAAGGTGTTATTGTAAGTGAACCTTAAAAGATAGGCATATGCTGTTGACGACATTTTATTGTAACTTTTAAAGGGAAACATTTTTGTACTACAAATTTTCACGTAACTTTAACCATTTACGCAACGTACGCAGTGGAAGCTCTCAAAAGGAAGAAGTTTTCCCCGTTCTCTAAACATTATTTATGGCTGCTCCGCTCCTATTCGTATTGGCGTGATTTTATATCGCCATTAGCCATCTTCAATAAATGGACTATTAAACTGTATAATAATTTTCGAAATGCAACCAGTAGTTTCTGAGATCCTAGGCCAAACAAACTCTTCAGTTTTATAATACTATGAGCGAACCCTAAGAAACAGACAAATTAGGTTATTGTGAGCGAACCTTAAAAGATAAACATATGCTGCAGCGGACTTTTTTTTAGAACTTTTTAAGAGAAACAATATTGTAGTACACAATTTTTACGTATCTTTAACTATTTACGCAGCGTACGCCTCGGAAGCTCTCAGACGGTAAAAAATATTCCCCGTTTTTGAAACATTATTGATTGCTGCTTCGCCCCTATTCGTCTTAGCGTGATGTTATATAGCCTATAGCCTTCCTTAATAAATGGACTATCAAACTGTAAAAGAATTTTTGGAATTCAACTAGTAGTTGGTATTAAAAACCTCAATAGCATTTTCGAAGACCTGTCTATAGATACACGCATGGGTTTAATGAAAAAAAAATTTTTGATTTTCAGTTCTGAGTATGGGGACCCCCAAAATTTACTGCTATTTTTCAAGTTTTATATGAAAATCTTAATGCAGTTTACAGAATACATTTACTTACCAAGTTTCAATAGCGTATAGGCCTTATAGTTTCGGAGAAAAATGGCTGTGACATACGGACGGACAGACAGACATGACGAATCTATAAGGGTTCCGTTTTTGCCATTTGGCTACGGAACCCTAAAAACTATAATTTCGTATACCTAAATATGGGATATTTTTAAATGCACATCTGTTTATTTTTTCTGCCCACTAGGTTACTCCACTAATTTAGTGAATGCAAACCAGAAAATTAAATGCTGTGCAAAAAAACCAATTGATTAACTAAACATGTCCTACTTAAAAATCTTAAATATTACTCAGAACGAGATGACCTTTTTAATCAAATTCACACCAAAAATGTGGTTTGTACATCGAATATATGATTTGTAAAACAGAAATACGAATTATATATCAAAAATACTAACTTGCACTCTAAATTGTACAATCGTATAACGGAATAGGTTAGGTTAGGTTAGACTTTTCTTTTTTTGATCAATAAAATTTTATTTTTGTAGAGGTGACTGATCAAATTGGGGTTATACTAAGAATAAACGATGTTCCTAAAAGTAAATTAGGCGATGATTTTTCCTTAAAAAAGTTGTAATATTTTTGTTGAACTAAGGAACTTTTAGATAGGTATACTATTTTGATAAAAGTTATTCGTTTAGTAAAACAGTTCTGCAAATACCATTAAACAGTATAATGAATTCGATTTATTTAGTGTGCACAATTAGTGTGCAAGTCAGTATTTTTGGTTTAACTTTGAAATATTTAGTTCAGAAAAAGGGAATATACAGATATCGATTTAAATGCTGCCAATATTAATTATGCTATTTTTTCACGTCATGCTGTTAGATTTATTGTTGGAAATCTTTTGAGATAAAAATATTGTATTGTTTGAGAATAATATTGTTTTATATTTGCTAATAGGTATGATAAGCGGATCATAAGATTGACCTTAAACTTGGCTTAACTGCTGTTATCCTACTGACAACCGGGACCAACCTTAACGACTCTGCCGAAGCACAGAAACGGTCGCAAATGAAATGTCACAAAGTGGTCACCTCCCTATCCATAGACCAGCTCTAACGAAAGTTGCTTACTGCAGACACTAACAGCGGGGCTAATAGCGCCTCTTCAGCGGACAATGATTTTATGATTGTTTCTGTATGGTTTTAGCCCCTCTCTATAAAATAGAGTGCAGAGGGGCTTATGGCGAGACTTTGTCTGTAGCTCTCTGTCGCATTAAACTACGTCACTAGGTCACGTGGATCATCTGTTCAAAGTGAAATAAAACAAAAATAACAACGTCAATCGGATCGAACTTTCACTTTCACAATAAACGTGTTAGAGAGGGACAGTCTGGTGAGAACGATCTCACGGCTTTCTTGTTTTATTTGTAGTAACTCCGCCAAATTAGAAGTGAGATGATTCTTTGGGTGCTGTCTCGTGTCTCCCCCAGTCGATACCCTGGGGGAGCCAACAGGACCTTTTCATTCCTGGTGTCCACCCTAGCTGGGGGAGACATCAGTACAAGTTTTTATATTATATTTAAATGACTTGTGTCTCCCCCGGTCAACACCCTGGGGGAGATATCAGGACTTTCGTAGTCCCGGTGTCCCCCCTTGCTTGGGGAGACATCAGTATAAAGTTTTTAATTATATTTAACCTAACCGTACATAGAATATGAACTCGTATTGTAGTAGTTTTAAGATTTTTATTGATATGTGAAGTACTTGTGCATCCCTTGTCAGGTATAACTCTGCAGCTTACATAAAATCTAATCTAACTAGTTATATAAAGTAATTTGGGTGCTGTGTAACCTTTGGAAAAAGTCAGTGAGGGATACGTATTACGTTATTACCTTTGGAAATAGTCGGTGAGGGATACAGAATTACGTTATAGACTAGTCTGAAAAAAGCTGGATACTAAAATATATTGAACACCACGGGACCAATAAATTTAATAAAAAATATATTACCCTCACTAAATTGTTAACATTAATAGTAAACGACATGTTACTAAACGAAGTGGTAAACTTTGAGAATAATGTAGCCTTCTATAAAAGAAAAAAGGACTAAGTATACGAAACAAAAGTCGTTTATTTTTAATGCACAAATTAAGCTAAGTTGTGCATATAAATTAAACATATTATTTGTTGGCCATTTTAGGAAAAAAATGTGATAAGTGTTTGATATAGATATACGAGTACATATTCTATGTATCATCTCATTAGGTTAGGTTAAATATAACTAAAAACTTTATACTGATAGCTCGCCCAGCAAGGGGGACACCGGGACTACGAAAATCCTGATATCTCCCCCAGGGTGTTGACCGGGGGAGACACGAGTCATTTAAATATAATTTAAAAACTTATAGGTACTGATGTCTCCCCCAGCTAGGGGGGACACCAGGAATGAAAAAGTCCTGTAGGCTCCCCCAGTGGATCGACTGGGGGAGACACGAGACAGCACCCGTTCGTTTATGATATCAAATTTAGTGGTGATTGTTGACTAAAGTCATCCTATTTGCTTTGTCTGTTTAATATACATACATACATACATATGTTCACGCCTTTGTCCTCGAAGGGGTAGGCAGAGGCATATTATATGCCCACATTTCACCTTTGTATAATTTGTCCCACGTAATAGGTGTTGAGCCGTATTGGTCTCCGTATTAATCTGTTTAATATGGAGGTATTTTATGCCACGAATTTCATTTTAGGTCTGTATAAGGTACATATTTTTAATAAAACAGTAACAAAATGAAAAATGTATATGGAATTTATTTTTTATAAATATTCTTACACTGTGTCTACAATGGATACCGAAATCAAAAGCTAAATGTTGATTCTGGTTAGGCCTTTAGCTCTTGGTAGCAACACGTTGTACAAAATTTCAATAAGATAAGAACTTTAATCTAAATCTAGTTTTAGGATTTGCACGCTCTCTAAAATGGGTCACCTTGACCAATAAGAAATTGCCAAATTATCACTTCCCAAAAAAATTTTCACATTTTTATTTGCTTAATAATTAAGTACCTACTTAGCAAAAAAATCTTTAAAAATAATTGTAACACAAACGTTTTATTTGGGTAGTGAACGTTTATACAATAACTTATTTACCAACTAGTACTTTTAACAATTTTTATTAAGTCAAATGTTTTACAAATTTAATGTGAATTTTTTTTTGATCTCGAGCAGGATTTGAACCCGCGTCTTCTGGTTTGCCGGACCAGACGCCTTAACCAACTAGACCACCGAGACACTGCTCTCGACCGTTAAGGCATCTGGTCCGGCAAACCAGAAGACGCGGGTTCAAATCCTGCTCGAGATCAAAAAAATTTTCACATTAAATTTGTGATTGAGTCAGCATACTAATTGCTTTTCGAAATTATCTCAAATGTTTTAGTCGGAAAAACATATTTTAAACAAAATAAAATAATACAGATATTTCATATCATCTATTATTTTCAATTCATCATTTCTATTCAGTCAATTGTTCTTCTTCTTCTTCTTGTTTCGTGTCACACGTGACACGAAAGAAGAAGAAGAAGAAGAAGAAGAAGAAGTCAATTGTTTAGTCAGTGACAAAATTATTAGGTTTCGGAGTCACACCATCGGTATGGATGTTGGTGGTGAATGGTTATAAAAAAAAAAATTTGGGAATTATTTATTGCCATTGCAAATCATTTGACCAAACGTTTGTTGTCTAAAGATAATATTGTTTGCTGTAATAAATCGTTAAGATAAAACGCCATAATGATATTATTCATTATAATATTCTGCCATATAAAAATTTTACGAAATGAAAAATGAGTAAGTACTAAAATTAATCCAAACATTGCACTGGTATAAAAAAAGGTTGACAAAAAAAAAGGTTGTTTGGGTACCTAGTGAAAATTTGGTAAAATCTTTTCGGTCAAACGGCAGGCTCCCCTCTAAAATACCTCACGTAACGCCCAACAACCTATGGTTGGGAGCCCCGGGTAAGCCCTCGGAAGGATGTCCCAGGACAATACTGTGAACACTACATACATAATCATTGCGCAAAAATAACAAAGTAAACCCTATTTACCAATAATTATTTCTTTTATCATCATTACTGTTTATCTTTACGACCTATCCGACATGCCTCTTCAAAAGTGTCAGGCAATTTGGATCCAAGGGTCTCTGGAGTGAGGAAGACCAACGCTCCGGACAAGAGCGCAAAACTAGCGAACAAGACGAACGGTAGTTCCTTAAACCACTGGGCACTCTGAAATCAATCAATAGATACATATAATAAAATCGTAACATTTCGCTGTCTGTACATGTAAGATAAATAAGAACGCAATAGATCCCAAAACAATGATTTTTAGAATTTTTGTCTGTTTGTCTGTATATCTGTCTGTCTGTAAGTTTGTGCACGCTAATCACAGTAACCGCTTAACCGATTGCAATGCGGTTTTTTTTTATTGTGTTGAGCTTTGCTCCACTTATCATTTAGAGCATATTTCATGTCAATCGGTTTGTAAATAATAAAGTTATATCACTTTAAATAATCACTTTAAATAAAACATTACATATAAATCTAAAAAAACCGGCCAAGTGCGAATTGGACTCGCCCATAAAGAGTTTCGGAGCAGCAAGTATCATAATATAAAAGTTCTTATAGTTCGTTGTAACTTTGATTGATGTTTTAACTCGTTCGCAGTGGTAGTGATTTTTCTAACCGAAAATTGCCGTTAATGACGTATTAAAAAAAACTACCAGCTCTATCTCGTTCAAACCAATTTTTTTTGGTAGTTTTTATGGCAATGTACATCATATATTTTTTTTAGATTTATCATTTTCTTAGTTTAGAAGTTAGAGGGGGGGACACACATTTTTCCACTTTGGAAGTGTCTCTTGCGCAAACTATTCACTTAAGGAAAAAACTATTTTATAAACCTCAATAGCATTTTTAAGACCTATCTATACACGTATGGCGTTGATGAAAATAAAAAATTTGAGTTTCAGTTCTGAGTATGGGGACCCCCAAAATTTACTGCTTTTTTTCTAGTTTATATAAGAATCTTAATGCGGTTCACAGAATACATCTAGTTACCAAGTTTCAATAGCATAGGCCTTATAGTTTCGAAGGCTGTGACACACGGACTGACAGACAGACGGACAGACAGACAGACATGACGAATCTATAAGGGTTCCGTTTTTGCCATTTGGCTACGAAACCCTAAAAATGGTAAACTAAACTGGCGTGTTGGCTTAATCATAAAAAGCTTAATGATTAAGGCTATTTGAAAATAATTCAGTTCGCGCGAAGACGCAGTTTCGCAGGCTGTTTGATGAGTCTGATGAAGAAATACCTCTCCTTTCATTCCTTTCATACACCTTATGCAACGTTAACGAAGTTGCGGGGTCAGTTAGTAAATATAATAAAATCGTAACAGGTCGCTGTCATTGAAGATATATAAGAAAATAGTTTATAGGAGGACTTTATGGACGCAATAAAACCCAAAACAATGTTTTTTAGAATTTTTGTCTGTTTGTCTATACGTTTGTGCTCGCTAAACTCAGCAACCGCTCAACCGATTGCAATTCAGTTTCTTTATTGAGTTGCGGTTTACTCCACTTGACATTTAGTGTTTGTTTCATGTCAATCGGTTCATAAATAAAAAAGTTATATCAATCTAAAGATAATGCAGCGTACGAAGTAGCGAGCTACAGCTAGTTAAAAATAAATGTATAGAGCAGGTGTTCCCAAACTCCACCGGCACCGCAGGAAGTCCAGAGGGCTGCCGCGGCGCTCCACGCGGCGCCCCTCTGTAGTAAAAAAGTTAGTAAAAAGTATCATAAACATACAATAAATCAATCAATCAAATCAGCCTATGACAGTCTACTGCTGGACGCAGGCTTCTCCCAACTAACGCCACACGGTCTCCAAGAGAGATATCCCGGCGTCTGGTTCCGGCGGCGCCCCTGAACCTTGGGCTTGGGTTTTTGTCAGCTACTTAGGGAGCTCAGGGGAGCCGCCCATCTTGCTCCCCCGAAGAGAGCACCGGACGTGCGGGCGCCCCCGGCCGGGCCGACGTAAATAATCTTTATACAGGTGAATTTTTCAAAAGGGATTGGATGGCCAAGTCCGAAACTATAAGAAATAGCGAAAAATGCTCAAAGGAGTCACGAGCCCGATTTTGATAAAACATAAAACCTCATCATTAGATTTTTGAAAAACCAATAAAATCCTAGCTGGGAATCGAACCTATTTCTCTCTCCTCATCTCGGTACCTTTCCGGGACCGAGAGCCCCACATATTGTCTCAGCTGTCCCCGAGACTGGGATGACGGTGCCCAGCCACATTCCCTATGTCACCAAAAAAAATAACGCCACACGGTCCAGGTCGTCAGTCTATCTGGCGGGTGGACTCGTCGTTTGCCAAGTCGCGGTCTCCACTCTAAAACTCGTTTGCTAAAAATGGTCTGTCTGTCACGTTCCCTATTTTGTTTTTTTTTTTAACTAGTCTACTTGGTGTCTGAGTCCTCACCGCGTTGACGGCCTTGAAGTGTCTTAGTTGAGAGGAGGGTAATAAATAATAATAGAGGAGGGTCGTGTGTGGCGCCACCATCGTAAGCGGACGTATCTATATCGCGGGGTGAAATAAAAACTAATTTAAAATAAAAAGACTGAATATAATTAAATAATTTACAATTAAGAGGTAATTTAAGGCCAGTGGGCTAGTGAATATATAAAAACAATTCAATTATAGTGCTGCAATCAGTTGAATACTCGTACAATAGTGAGTGTGGTACCTGCGACAGTTGTGGAGGGTGTTCATTAAATAAATTGTGACCCATTTAACATAAAAATTTTTGTAAAAATGAACAAATGCGGAGGTTGTGGACGTTTTGCATCACCATCAGACACTATTAAGTGCGCTAAATGTGAAAAATGTCTGATCACATATCACAAAGCCTGTGTAAGCATGGGTAAAAGTGTCATCCCGGTAAACTGGTGTTGCCCGGAATGTAAGCGGCACTTAAATAAGTCCAGGACTGATGATACTCCAGTGCGAGCTTCTGAGATCCAATTTGAGAAGAGGTCTGTTACGCCTGAGTTTGTGCCAGACGCAGATGAATCTGAAAGATCTCCAAGGAGGCAAGAATTCCATCTTATTATGGAGGAAATTAAGGCGCTCAGGAAAGATGTGAAGACTTTTAGGAGACAGATGGAGCTAGAGATGGCTGCAATGAGGGAATCTGTGCAGACCTGTAATTCACGTCTAGACAGTCTTGAGGCTAGGGTGGCTGTGATGGAGGAGAAAAGAGAGATGCCTGGTAAGGATGCTGTGGGGCCAGTGGAGGAGGTTATTAATGATCTGAGGCGTGAACTTAACGATCGGGACCAAGAACTGCTTGCCAATGATATTGAGATTGCGAATATGCCGGAGCTCAATGGTGAAAATCTTATGCACATGGTGAAAACTATAGGGTCTAAGCTAGGTGTTAATGTCCAGGAGCAGGATGTAGTCAGCGTGGAGAGAGTAGGCAGAAGACATCTGCTTGCAACGGATTTTCAGGGTGCTGTCGAGCAGCGTCCGAGATTGCTGGTGGTGCGGTTGGCTAGACGTGGTGTACGTGACGAGCTGCTGAAAGGAGCGCGAGTGCGCCGTGGAGCTACGACACAGGATCTGGATATGAGCTGCACTCCCCGACGGTTTTACATCAATGAGCGTCTGACCAAATTGAACCGACAGTTGTTTCGGAAGACAAGGGAGAAGGCGGCTGCTGCGGGATGGAAATTTGTGTGGACAAAGAGAGGACAGATTCTTGCCTGCAGTAAGCCAGGTGATCAAACCCATCGCGTTCGCTCTGAGATGGACGTGTCGAGGTTATTTGGAGGAGTTGGGGGAGCTATGGTCCCCTCATAAAGGTTTAATTGGTTATGGTGTTCAATGTAGTTTTTGTTCTGTATGGATTGTTTTTATCTATAATGTTGATGTGACATATAAAGCTGGAAATAGGTTAATAACGAAGATAAGTGGTGGGCTAAGAAGAGTGCACAAATAATAATTCACAATATACATGGAGATGGAATACCAAATAACATATAAAACAAGTAATCGTCTAGGTAAGAATAGTTATTATATGCAGAAACAATTATTCATAAAAAAATACATAATTTCATTATTTACAAGTTATCTGTCTAAAGAAAGTTATAATCATCACATATTCTTAGTAATATATACAAAAATTAATAGCAGGGCTGGGCATTTACAAATTCACAATAATAAATACATTAAAAATCAATTTACAAGTAATCTAAGTAAAGAAAGTTACTATAAACTGAAACAATTTCACACACAAAAACACATAATTTCATTATATACAAGTTATATGTTTCAAAAAAGTTCTACTCAATATATTTTCTTAGTGTTATATAAAAGCATAAGTAGCAAAGTTGGGCCTTCACTAAAGCACAATAATAAATACATTGAAAACCAATTTACAAGTAACATCAGTAAGGATACTTATTTGGTACTGAAAAAATTAATCAATCTAAAATACATAATTTCACTATATGCAAGATATTTGTTACAAGCAAGTTCTATTCAACATATTTTCTTAGTGCTATATACAAACAAAAGTAGCAAGGATATAATAAATATACTAATAAACAATAGTAATTACATAAAAAACCAATTTGTATGTGCTGTATACAATTATTTACATGATTATTACATTTATGTGCATTGCTTATTTGTTTCATACATAAAACACTCATTCCAATGACTATTAATAAACAGTTGAAATTTGGTTTATTTAATCCAGGCTCTCTTGCTACTAACCAGGATGAATTTTTAATGGCTATGAGTCAACACACAGTAGATATTATGGCTATTAACTAAACATGGCTAAGAACCGGGCAGGAGGCTCGGGCTCCACGTGTCCCGGGTTACAGGTTAAAGCACATCCCTCGGAGTTCAGTGGATCGAGACCGAGGTGGAGGGGTGGGTTTTTACATTAGGGTGGGGATAAGGGCATGTGTGAGTCCTCATCCTGTCACACCTGAGGTCGAACAGATGTGGTTGTCATTGGTAAATAATGGAAAAAGAATTCTCATTGGAACGGCCTACCGACCACAATGGATGAATGTTTTGGTATTCTTGGAAAGTTTAAACGATAGTTTATGTGCACTTGGACCATATGACAATGTAGTGTTGTTGGGTGACTTTAATATAAATATGTTAGATTTACAGGATTCTAAATCCAAAAGATTGATAGAATTTCTTGACCATCATAACTTGAATCAAATAATTACTTCGCCTACCCATTTTGAAGACAACAGTGCTACTCTAATTGATGTAATTTGTACCGACATTGGGTTTCATAGCGTAACTGTGGTCCATAATAGTGACCTGGGCCATCATGCTTTCATTACCTGTGTCACATCTATTAGAAAAAAAAAGGCAAAACCAAGGGTGATATCATACAGACCAGTTGGGGATATTTTAGAAGATTTTTTTAACGTTGACCTTGGGTTGTTGCCATGGAATACAATATCTGATATGACATGTGTAAATGATATGGTTTGCGCATTTACATCTTATGTAAATTTTTTATTTGATCTGCATGCTCCACAAAAGACTCGAGTATTTAGAGATCCACCTACACCCTGGATTACTAGTAATATTAGATTAATGTTTAAACTCAGGGATGCTGCGAGAGAACGGTATAAGAAGTCTCAAACCGATAGCAGTAGGTCTTATTATATAGCATTAAAGAGACAGGCAAGAACGGCGCTTGAAAATGAAAAAAGAGTGTATTTTAATGCAAATATTAATGATAATATTGATAATCCTAAATTATTATGGAAAAGTTTAAAATCAGAAGTAACACATATTAATAAAAATGATTGTTTGCCTAGTCATTTTAATGATCCTGATAAAATCAACTTGGCCTTTTTGGATGTCCCGGGTAATCATATTGTTAGTATTTCGCAGCTAACATTCTATGAGTTCAATAGGTATTCCCAATCTACTTTTCAACTGCAGACAGTCAATCAAGATGCAATTTTAAATGTTATAAAAAGTCTTAAGTCCAATGCACAGGGAGTTGATGGAGTTAGTTCCCAGATGCTCACTTTAACTATGCCAGAAACTCTTAGGGCAGTAACAGATATAGTTAACAGGTCTATTTTATCATATACTTTCCCGGAGTTGTGGAAGTGTGCCAGTGTCCGTCCAATTCCTAAAGTCAATAATCCAACTACCTTTAAAGATCTTAGGCCAGTGAGCATACTTCCTACCATATCTAAAATTTTGGAGCGGGTGGTATGCAATCAATTGGTTGATTACCTGGAAAGTAACAATGTACTCCTAGACTTACAATCGGGTTTTAGGAAGGGACGTGGGATTGCAACGGCTCTATCAGATATGATTGGAAGTATTTTAGAGGCAAGAGATAGGGGAGAAGGCTCTATGCTTGCCTTGCTGGATTTTTCCCGTGCTTTTGATGCCATAAGTCCTACACTTTTACTATCCAAGCTTGCATACTACGGATTTGCATGGGAAACAGTTCAGTGGTTTAACAGTTACTTATTAAATAGATCACAGTATGTTGAGATCCAGCAGGAGGATGGAAAGTCTCTTAAATCTCCCCCTAGGTATGTCCTGAGAGGGGTGCCACAAGGCTCTATATTGGGTCCTATTTTATATATTTTATATAGTGCTGATATAGTGTCATCATTCCAAAACTGCAAATTCCATATCCACGGTTAAAAGGCGACTTGAATCAAGCGCCATTTTGAGAACTTTACAGGAGAGCATTTTAAAGTTTATTTTTTAAGAAAAAAAATCACTGTTCCTAAAGTATATAATAAAAATGTACAAATCTCCCCAACTAAAAAGCGGTATATTTTTTGCTAATTTATGATAATATTATAACAGATAAAAGGTGTTTTTAAAGCAAGTAAATTGTAACTTGAGCCATTTAGCATAATATTTTGATCAGGACAGAAAGGGTTATGTACACAATGACGATTTATGTATTCAAAACAAAATAGTTTATGTGTTCCTTGTTACTTTAACAGATCAAGGATAAATGATTTAAATCACTTACCTATTTGTCAACTGTTCATGGATACATGATTTAAATCACTTACCTATAAGTCAACTGTTCATGAATAAATGATTGAAATCACTTACCTATTTGTCAATTGTTCATGGATAAATGAGTTAAACCGTTCACTTAGTTGTAAATGTTCGAGGAGGAATAACTCAAATTACACCGACCTCGAAACCACACGCGACACGTGTGTTGTGGGTCCAAGTACCTACCCGCGTTGGTTTGTGTTCTGTTACTTGAGATATAAATGCCATTTTTAATGCGAGGTGAAAGAAGTAAACTAATTTAAGTATGACATAAGTTTAATTATTAAACTAATATAGAGGAATCAAACGTGCACATATTTATTTTATGCATAGAGAAAATTGTTCTAAATGGCATAAATACTAAAAACTGGTCAAGGATAATCAGCACAAGTCATATATTTCCATTATACTTATTCAGGTAAGATTAATTCAAGCGACAGAGATAATATTCACATGTTCAAGGCAAAATGATTTAAGTTGCATACATTATTAAATCTGGTTGAAGCAAAATGAATTAACATCCAAGTTAAATTAATTAAGTTCAAGTAAAAACAATTCAAACGTCAAAACCATTTTAATTTATACAGGGATTAATGGTTTAAACTACAGATAGTAAAAAAAATTGTTTTTTTTTAAATGGGTTTATATACATGCTAGTAGTGGAATATTGGGCATTCTGTCCCACTTTAAGTTCGCATCGTCGCTATCGCTCCTTGCTCACGTGGGACAGATCGCCCAATATTCCACATTTTAAAAATGTAACCTAACCTAACATTTTTATAAAAAATAATTTAAAAAATAAAAATTGCTGAAGCTCCCTCCATGTTCATTACTTACCATTTATAACCCACAACGTTTTCTGTATCCAGTTGGGTTCGACTACTTGTAGTTATAAATATTTATGTTATAAATTCATCTTTTCATTATGAGTCCATCAGTATTGCATAGCAAACATGAAATTCGTTAAACAAAGACAATCGTTACAGGTCAATACAATCTGTGACGATTTGACAAAAAACAAATTACGTCATGGAGAATTATTACCGAATACTGTACGTTGCATCATTTGTGGACCATCAAATTGTGGAAAAACTAATTTATTAATTGGTCTTCTATTGCATGAAAATGGCTTGACATTTAAAAATGTTTATGTATACTCTAAAACTCTACATCAACCAAAGTACATCTTTTTAGAAAAGGTTTTACAACGAGTACCAGGTATCACTCTTCATAAATATCAGACAAATGATGACGTTTTAAAAGTTTCAGATGCAAAACCAAATTCTGTGATTATTTTTGATGATGTAGCATGTGAAAATCAAAGTAATATACGTGATTATTTTGCCATGGGAAGACATAAATTGATTGATAGTTTTTATTTAAATCAAACTTATACCAAAATACCTAAACAACTTGTAAGAGATAATGCTAACCTAATTGTGCTTTTTAAGCAAGATGAAGTTAATTTGAAACATGTTTATGAAGAACATGTTAACACCGATATGACATGGTTGAAATTTCGAGAAATGTGTTCCTTAATATGGAAAGAACCTTTTGATTATGTGGTAATTAATAAAGATTGTTCTAAAAACAATGGTTGCTATAGAAAAACGTTTGACACATTTGTATTATTAGATGAAATTTGAATATTTAAGTAGACTGCAGTCTGTTTATTGTTATTCTTTAATTGATTCTTATTCGATTACCACCTATTTTACATAATGGATAAATCATTGAAAAAACAAATTGTTGATGCGACACAAGCTGTCAAGAAAAAAATACGTAAAATGAAGGATTTTGAAGATAATAATAAGCATGCTCTTGATACAGTTTTTAAACCTGTCACAGAATCTCTCAATTTAATAGCCAACACTAATAACCACTTAGCTCTAACAAAAAAGGAGGAAAAAGTAGAACCCAATGAACCGCAAGACCAAGATATGAAAGAAACAGATGATAGCAGTATTGCTAGTAACGAATCGGAACCCTCATCGGACTCTTCATTTCAGTCATTAGTCGGTACTAATCCAGATGCATCATCTTGGTCGTTATCTTCACAAGTACTATCAGATGTTCCATTTGGTATAAGAAATGAACGTGGAAAGCTAATGTTGGGTTCCTCTAACATAACTATTGGGGATAAAGTTATTACTGTAGCCGGACACAAATACGAAAGTACACCTGGGTTGCGAGAGTTACTGTTAAAAAAAGACATTGATCTGAGCTTGGTTAATGACTGTGACAAGCAAAATTATAAGACAATGTTACTTGTAACGAATGCACATCGTCGTGATTTCGATTCAAAAAAACCAATTAAAAGTAATAAAGGACAAAAATATTTGCAAGTTATTAAACCACTTTTCGATCAAGAAAGTAGAAGTCCAAGTTGTAGACAGAAAGTAGGAAAAGGATTACCTTCAACAAAAATGTGGAAAAAAAACACAGATTTTGTATATTGGGATGATCCCAATGAATTGGTTGATAGATTAAAGTTATTAATTGCTTCTCGAGATGCTGGGAACACAGGACTAGACAATGAAATAATATCTATCATTGAAGAACTACGTGAAAGCAAAATCATTAAATAAATAGATCTACTAATGTTATATGTGTGTCATTTTACTATATACCGTTCAACATAATACACCTTTAATATGAATGTAGACAAATTTGGACATTATATTCATAAGCGAATGCGGATATCAGAAATACTTGATTTTAATGATAACGCATTAATAAAATCTGATTATGGAGATTATGACTTGAAGACATCGAGGCTAAAAGGTGTTAAACCTCCTCAAGACGCAGATGATGCAGTAAATAAAGCATATGTAGATGAATTGAAAGGTGTACTAATCCGTGACTTACGAAAATTGCAAAGTTCTATTCCAAATAGTGTTCAAAACCACATAGAGAAAGCTTTAAAAACAATAATGTCTGAGATAGACACTCATTTGGAAAGCAAATTTTACACAAGAAAAGCAGTTGATAAACTAGTTCAAGACGCAATTCAATCTATATTAAAAGATCGAAAAACATAGCCCTTAAAGTTTGTTAAAATGACGAAACAACAAATCGTCAATGAAATACATAAAGCAGCACGAAAAAATTTTCCTCGACGATCTGTAATTTTAAAAGGTATTGATGATTTGTGGCAAGCAGATTTAGCTGATATGCAAAACCTAAAAACCTTTAATAAAGGATATAACTATATTTTAATAGTTATCGACTGCTTCTCCAAGTACGTTTGGGTGGAACCATTAAAAACTAAATCCAAACATGATGTCTCTCTTGCATTTGAAAAAATACTTTCTTCTAATCACAGGATACCAAATCATCTGCAAACTGATATGGGTACTGAGTTCTATAATTCTACATTTCAAAAGCTTTTACAGAACTATAATATTAATCACTACTCTACATTTTCAACCAAAAAGGCTTCAATTGTAGAACGAGTTATTAAAACTATTAAAAATAAATTGTACAAATACTTTAGCTTGAACGGACACTATAAGTGGATAGATGGTGGCTTGAACGGTATTGTGAAGACATATAATAACACAAAACATCGTACTATTAAATTTGCACCTGTTAATGTCAATAAGTTTAATGAAACTAACATTAAAAATAATATTACGAATTCCATGATAAAGGTAGTCCAAAAATGTCGTTCAAAGTTTAAAATTGGTGACAAAGTTCGAATTAGCAAGTACAAACATATATTCGAGAAAGGATACACTCCTAACTGGTCAACAGAATTATTTACTATAAAAAAGATAAATAACACTATACCAATAACATATCGCATCGAAGATAATCAAAAACAAGTCATATTAGGAACTTTTTACGAACAAGAGCTTCAAAAGTCGTCCTGTCCTGGTGTCTATTTGATAGAAAAGGTATTAAAAAAGAAAGGAAATAAACTGTTTGTAAAATGGTTGGGTTTGAATAACAAAGAGAATAGTTGGATTGATAATACTGCAATAGTGGAATGAGTTAATTATATAAGTGATATGTAATTTTAAAGTATATTCATTATTCTTTGGACGATGCAAGGTGGTGGACTAATAAACAATATCATTAATCATTTACCATTCGAACTACACATACCTGGTTATAACTATTGTGGACCAGGAACAAAGCTTTCGAAACGATTACTACGTGGTGATAAAGGTGTAAATAAGTTAGACGAAGCTTGTATGCATCACGATATTGCATACGCAAACTACACAGACTTGCCTAACCGTCAAAAAGCCGACTTACGTCTTTTAGATATGGCTAAGCAAAGACTTAAAGCAAAAGATGCTCGAACAGGGGAAAAGATTAGTTCGTGGATAGTAAACAAAGTTATGAAAGCTAAATTGAAGTCTGGTGCTGGTGTTAAGACCTTTTATAACTTTGTTAAAAAAATAAAAAGAAAAATCAAAAAACTCTCACCTAAAGATGATAAGTCATTAATAAATATGGCTTATATGGTTGCCCGAAAATTAGTTCCATGCATTCCAAAAGTTCGAGTACCTCGAATGATACCTATACCAAAAACTGGAGGCATTCTACCTTTAATCCCAATTTTTGCTGGTTTATCTGCTTTAGGAGCATTAGCTGGTGGTGCAGCTGGTATTGCAAAAACTGTGAATGATTATAAACACGGTCAGAAAAAATTACAAGAAACTGAACGTCATAATAAAACTATGGAGGCTATAGCAATAGGTAAAGGTCTATACATTAAACCGCATAAGCAAGGTCAGGGATTGTTTATAAATCCATCAAAAAACTAATTGATCAGCTACCTAATCGCGCTTTAACTAATATCGATATTCAGAAGTATGGTCATTGTATTCCACATTTTCGAGGAGTTTATATGAAGGATCAGTTACCAAAAACACCTAAACGAATTGAATGTGCTATAGTTAACCTAGATAATTCGAGAAATGATGGAACGCATTGGGTAGCTTATGTTAAAATAAACAATTATTGTGAATATTTTGATAGCTATGGTGATTTAAAACCGCCAAGAGAGTTAATGCTATATTTTAAGAACTGTGATGTTCATTATAACTATGATAGATATCAACAATTTAACACAATAGTTTGTGGACATATGTGTTTAAGTTATTTGCAAACTTTTTGGATTAAATACTATAAATCTTGATTATAATTATAATACTTTAAATAAAAATACTATAAATCTTATACCACTCTTTCATTTCCATCATTTGCAAGATGTCACTCACCTTATCGATAACTGGAAACTCATCGGTATTATCTACCTATTATCCAGACACGTTGCCATTAGCTGAGGAGTATGAATGTGCATTATTACATTTCTCTACATATAATTCTATTCCAAATTTTGATAATACAAACAATAAATTATACTATGGTTCTAAAAATGTTATTGAGATACCTGAAGGAACCTATGAATTACAAGATATTAGTGACTATTTAAAAACTGAGATAAAAGATGCATCTATAACACTCAATTGTAACAACAACACCTTAAAAACTGTGTTATTTTGTACATCAACTATAGATTTTACTAAAGAAGATACATTTGGAAGTTTATTGGGATTTAAAAAGCAGATCTTAGAAGCAAATAAATATCATGTATCAGAGTTTCCAGTAAACATTTTGCCAACGACTGTCATAAGGATTGAATGTGACATAGTTAGCGGTTCCTATATAAACGGTCAATCCAGTCACATCGTACACGAATTTGCACTTAATGTTCCACCTGGATACAGGATTATAGAAATTCCGAAAAACGCAATCTACTTTCCAATAAATCAAACCAATATAAGCTGCATACAGATAAGGTTGTTGGATATAAATAATAACTTAATAAATTTGCGAGGTGAAGAAGTGCAGTTGTATCTACATATCAGAAGAAAACAATGATAGATTATAATAAATATGTGGTACATCCAACTAAAAATAACAGTTCTACTAAAACTATCAAACCAATAAGAGCTCGGTCCAAAAGGGTTATAAAATTGAATAACAATAATAAAGCATTTCTTAAAGCGATCGGTTTGTTGAAATGAATATACTAGATGTTTTGTCCACTCCTGCATACAACAACGCTGTGGAAGGAATTGAATTTCACTCTTACAAGCCTTACGTAACAAGTTTCAATAGAAGCGATGAAATCAGGATACCTATTAATCAACAAGACTTGTATATATTACCATCAGCAAGCACTTTGTTTTTGGAAGGAACTGTTGTTGTAAACAAGGGTGGAAATTCGAAGGAAAGAGTCAGTAACGTTCATTTCACAAACAATAGTCTACTTTATTTGTTTCAAGATATAAGGTATGAGATAAATAGAGTGGAAATAGATAAAATAAAAAACGCTGGTATAACTACCACAATGAAATCATTAATATCAATGAACGAAAACGAGGCTAAAGCATCTAATGCTTGGGGATGGAATATCGAAGGCATAAATAGTGCAAATGGGGGAAGCTTTTCTGCTTCTATACCCCTCTGTAACATTCTTGGTTTTGCAGAAGATTTCAAGAAAGTAGTGATAAACAGCAAACATGAATTAATATTGTTACGAAGTAATACTAATCTGAACGCCCTAAAACTTAACGATGGTGAAACTGTAGAAGATATTATTATAAATAAAATAATATGGCGTGTACCACATGTCAAAGTGTCCGATAGGGAAAAAATAAATATGTTAAAACTGTTAGAAAAAGATCGACCACTCCAGATGATATTTAGGAATTGGGATTTATATGAATATCCGGCTTTACCAAAAACTACTAAGCATACTTGGTCCATAAAAACATCGTCGCAAATAGAGAAACCAAGATTTGTTATTATTGGTCTGCAAACAAATAGAAAAAATAATTCTAAATTGGATATGTCTAAGTTTGATCACTGTGATGTTCGTGATGTTAGAGTATACCTAAATTCAACCTACTTCCCTTATGAAAATTTGAATTCAAGTTTCTCGAATAATCGAATTGCTTTAATATATGAACAATATACTAGATTTCAACAGTCGTATTATGGACGTCGCGCCGAGCCATTATTAAATGAGAAACAATTTAAAAATATTGCTCCGTTATTTGTAGTAGATTGTTCTAGACAACCAGATAATCTTAAATCAGGTCCTGTTGTGGATGTTAGAGTGGAAATTGAAAGTGATATTGATATACCAGATCAAACTTCAGCATATTGTCTTATATTGAACGACTGTATAATCGAGTATAAGCCGTTAAGTAGCGTCGTCAGAAAGATATCATGAACAAAAATACTATTATAGTAGATGTTCAGGGTTTTAAAGATCGTTATAATAACTTTATAGTCAAAGAATTAGCTGTAGCTACGTTGGAACATACTCATATATTCTTAATAAAACCTCCTTACCCGTTATCCTCGCTAACTGATGAAGAAAGAAGACACATTTGGTGGATTGAAAGGAATAGAGGTTACCGCTGGAGCGAAGGATATATAGACTACAGAGAATTTTCTAGAATAATCAAACCCTATTTGAAGGAAAAAAAGGTTCTTGTTAAAGGTAGTGAGAAAATTAATTGGGTTCAAGAGCTATGTGGTCATAATAATGTTTCCGACATATGTAAAAATAAAAGTATTCCTAACTTAAAGACTCTTAGTGATCTTTACTGTAAAGACCTATTTTTGTATAATTGTTTTGCTCATAAGAACTATTGTGCTTTAAGGAATGTATTGTGTATTAAACAATGGTGTTTAGAAAATAATTTTTGTATTTCATAAGTTTAATAAACCGAATAAATGTTTTATTACTATACTGTGTTTGTTTTTCATACTATTTCCTACCCAAGTCGAAATTGAAATGAAAAAAAAAATTAATCATAATACCATTTATTTAATGTCTCAAAAAATTACATTGATCTTAAACCTAACACAATGATAAAAAATGACGCGTACAAAATGTTGAAGCGTCAGCAGTACATCTCTAAGTATTAAGGTGATGTATAACTTACTTAAAACTAAAAACACATTAGTTAAAATGATAAGCTATCACCATGAATTTTCTTAGATATTTTCTTAATAATACCTTCAGCCATGTCCATGATTTCATCAACTGTATCATGAACTACGTATTGAGCACTAAGTATCACACTGTCACTATCTTCACAAAACGGCAACGAAGGTTTGTCTTTGTCGTTGGTGATGTCCAAGATCTTTATCTGAATTAGCTTGACTCCTTTTGGTTGGTTGCTGATTACAAAAGATTTATGAGCTGTCTTTTTAGATTTTCTACAAATAGTTGGTTTTCTTCTTTTTGGTTCAACTTGCGTAGGAGAAAGAGGTAAAATATGTGAGAAGTCAAAGGGGTCTTGAGCGTATTGAACAATACCGTCACCATATGCATCTGCCATTATTTATAATGTATTAATGTTGAGGTATATCTGGTTGGCCTCGTCCTCCTCTGCCACGATCTTCTAACGTTTTAAATATTTGGCTCAGTAATTTCTCTGTTTTATAATATATTTCATCCCACTGATCGTAAACAATATATTGGGTTTTCACTCTTGTATGTATTTCTACTTCGTTATCTGATGTATCTTCAGCTTCTAATACATCTATTTTAATTACGTATTTTGGAATCCTCCTATTCCTTGTAGCAAAGTAACTGGTTTGAGGTTCAGAGATGCACTGCTGTTGCTTCAACATTATTAATTAAAAGACTGCTTTGTGTGAATGTAAAGAGAACAAGTATGAAACTGAATGTAATTATGAGTAATAGGTGAATTAAATAGAAACATGACCCGCTAGTGACACATACACTGTACTACGTATTAATTCAAGTTCTGACCTGTTGATTTAGTTTATTTTGCAATAAGTTGTAATGAGATACTCCCTACAAGTTTGCAAGTGTCATCGTTCACTATGACGAACATGTTCAAACATGTCTTAAGAATGATGTAATGCACATTGTTATGTATTTACTTAAGTTGCGAAATTTTTATGAATTGTAAACGTGTTGTAACGTGAATGATGATGCATATCATCAGGTGTTATGAGGTTGTGACTGTCGCTACCAAGGTCCCAGGTTTTGAAGATTTTTTTCAGAATGTCCAATAGTCCACTACTACTAACCATAGATATCCTATTTCACATTTCTAAGAAATTTTACTTCGAAGTATGTAACTTAAGACATCATAACATACATACATATACATATTTTCACACCTGTTTCCCATCAGGGTAGGCAGAGACTAAGGATTTCCACTTACTACGATCCTGACATACAAGTTTCATGGCGGGCATAGCCAGCGCGACAGCGGTTTCCCGCGACCGCGAAAATCTCTCATGGTACATGATAGTAGGTATTGCAAATGTATTAGGAAATTAAAGAAAAAACAGAATACTATATTTATAATAATGCATTTATTCCAAATTTCTCAGTTTTACTTAGTTTAATTTCTTAAGATTAGGTACTTATAATAATACAAAACAGCATATAAATTTTACAGTTTTAGTTAGTTTAGTTGATTACAATAATTATAATTTGTGAATACTATGTAAAGACAGGATAGCACACAATAAAAAATAACGGTATGACCCCATGCTCTTACTTGGTTTAATTTCTTAAGATTAGGTACTTATAATAATACAAAACTGCATATAAATTTTACAATTTTAGTTAGTTTAGTTGATTACAATAATTATAATTTGCGAATACTATGTGAAGACAGGATAGCACACCTAATTTTTGTTAAAAATTAAAAATATCGGTATGACCCCATGCTCGAGTTGAAATCTTATCTTTTGCAATAACTCGTTTATCATCATCACCAGACAGCGCAATTTTTGTTACAGCACATGTAAATAGCTCATGTTTTATTGACTTAAATAAAACATTTGTTTTATGAACAATTTCATTGTTGTAAAGTGTTTTTTTGTAATCGAAAACGTTAATGTCACGTACAACATTCTTTTTAATACCCTTGGCTTTTTTAATAGTGCTGTCAATGGTTTTGATACAATATAACTTTGATCTCAACCCAACGAATTCGCTTATTATTTTACCACCCATTTCATCTTTAAATAAGCCTGGTATTTTTTTGTTCTGTATGGGTAAATTATACACATTATTTTTACAAAAATTGCTGGTGTCGAAGTAAGATAAAAAGTTATTTTTTATGTCTTCATAGAAATCATGGGTTTGTATATGATAAACAAAACTATCTGTGTCCGTGTAACACATCCGTATCCTATCCTTGTAAAAAGGTTGCATGACTGAATAGTGAAAGTCATACATATGACTTTTTGATAATTCTAGAACAGCAAATCCAATATATATTGGTTTGTTCAAAACTATTTGTTCAGGATTTAACTGCACCGCTACTAGATTTTTTGTGAAAACCGTTGCACTATGGAAATTTGGACGAGCAATAAGGTTTTGAGCGCATTTTCTTCGTTTAGTTATGTTTTCGATATCTTGCCACTGAGAAACTAAATGGACATTAACCCTGTTTTCAGTATTTTCTAAAGTTTTTCCAAATACACTATTATTCAAGAGCTTAAAAAAGTCTTGTTCAAAAGTGGAAGAACTTTTTTGTCTCAGTTTGGTGTTTAAATCAATATATTGTTTTAAATATGGGCTTTGTAGAAAACTGATTATTCTATGAATCTTCTTCAATATCAACCCATGTTTCATACAAGTTTGTAAATGCACGTAATGTATGACATAATTAAATTTATCATATAAATTAGGTATTAGCTTAGAACTCTTTCCCCCGGGGGGTATAAATTTTTCGGAACAAAATGGTAAATCGTTGTGCAAGTTATGCAAATGCTTAGGGTATGCTATATCCACTTCCAAAATATAACCATAATCAGCATCAATTGCAATTTTAGTTATATCTAAATTATCAATTTCTTGTTGAGTGAGAAATTTGAAATTAGATAATGGTAAGTATTGACACATACTGTACCCATACAAATTATTACAATCTATATAAGAGATATAGGAATCAGGTTCCGAAGATTTGTAATTAGCTAAGTATGTGTTATTTGCTTTAGCATGCCTGTGAGAGCAGAGGCACACTCCTCCTCTTATACCACTTTGTAACATGCGTATCATAGACAAGTCATTAATTAGTTCCAATTCAACACCTGTTTTTAATAACATAGCGTCGAAAGATAAACTGGGTGCAGTTAAATAAAAAGATGGATCTAAGTGATAATGTTGTTTGCATGTCTTTCTAAAATTTTCAAAAATATCTGCTAATAAAAGCACATCAGTTTTTAGATATAAATCCGTATATTCACCTAAACTAGTAATTCTAAATTTTGACCAAACTAAATTTGCATACCGGTAATCATCTTCAGAAACATTTTCATCATTAAGGGAACTATAAAAGTATTTCTTTGGAGGTAAAAAATTTTCATCATACCGTTTCCACGAATCCATATATTCATATGGATAAATACCTTTGCGAGTAAGTAGTTGGAATTCATCAGGAACAGGGAAGTGATTTTGTAAATGTTTAAACATTTCTGGTGTTAAAGTTTTACTTAATTTGTCTAAACTTGTACCCAAAAATTTAAATGAATCAAGAAAACGCATTTGAAAAAACTTATTATTTGAAACTGATACAAATTTCGTAAATGAGATATAGTTTTCTTTATTTTTAGGTATTATTTTTATTTCACCAGGGACGTCACCCAACGCTTTAATAAATAAATGACAATCATAACCAGCTAAGTTATGAAAAAAAATGGGGACAAATGCGGGCATTTTATATTGCAAATTACAGAACGAATGCGCAGCTCCTCGATAACGACCGGTAAGATGACAATGATCGCGGACTTTGTCACAAAAAATAAAGTTTTGGCAGATATGACAACGTGTTGCATTTTCAAAATCACACCTGTCCTCCGAGGAAAATATCATTGCAGCAGGCGACTTAATTATATCATAAATTTTTTGTACGTCTTTAGTTATATAGTCAACAAAGCGCTTATCACAGTCTCTACCTCGATATGACACGTAACGATTATAACGAGGATCATCAGAGCATACAATATAATAACCAAAAGCAACCGGCACGTGTTGGTGGAATATATTCGTATTTTTACTAGAACAATTATTATTAGGCTCAGTATTTTTTTGTAACATCGATTCAAAATCTGCGTAAATACAAAAAGGCATAGTTTGTTTGCGTTCATAGTTTTTAAATTTAATTACTGAACCTTTATTTGGGAGGAGAGTTATTATACCTCCACATAAATGGTTGTTAAGTTCGTCAGCGGTATTGAAAAATATTAAACATAAATCACAAAGATGTAATCTGTTGTGATGAGATGTGACTTGACTTCTAAAAAGTCTAGAACAGTCTTTGATCAAACAATAATGAGAAGAGCTGTTATTTTCAAGAAACAGTAAATGAATAATTTTTCCTTTGTACTTTTTATCGATTTCAGATTTATACAAAGGACCTACAAAGGTTTTATGATTTTTTAAACCATAAATTATAAACTTAATACATGGATTGTTTCTTTCAAATGTTTTAATATCATTAAAGGTCACGGGAAAAGACATTCCCTTTAAATTAAATAATTCTCGAAAATTAGGATAAGAATGCGTTCTTTCAGGGTGTTTTTTAGTTGGATATAAAGCCGCTGTTACACACCATAAAAAACAATATCGATCTTTATTCATAATATTCAAACACGCTTTTTTAGCCTGAATTGATTTGGGTAAACTGATGAAACTCGACCCACCAAGTGGTTGGTATTTATTGAGATTCATCTCAACATACAAATGGTTTATAAATGTCCAACCACTATCACGACCTTCAAACTCTTCAATATTTGTTTTTAAATAATTAACTGTTTCAATATAAAATTTTTCGAAATCAAAATTAGAATACAATATTTTATTTTTGGTTCCAAAAGATTTCACTTCCTGGGAATTATCTTTGAATTTTAAAAATGTACCAAAATACTCAAAGTTTACCTTAACACAATTATGCTTAGCAAGAAATTCGATTAGAAGAGATTTTAATTGGTTACGAATATTTAAAAAAAAAGATTCTACTGACGCTCCCTGAAGTTCATCGCAAGACAATATTTTATATGTTAATATACGATTGCGAAACGCTGAGTTTACGATTTCTACTCCATCACTATGTTTTATTGTATGAGTACTTTTCCTATGCAAACTACTTCGTAAATGTCCTATCCATGATTTACTGGGTACGGATGTGTTACACGCAGTACAAAAAGGCATTATTATTATTATTATATATAACCCAATTTATAAACCGAATACATACGAAACTTTTTCAGTCTATAGCTCAATTTATAAAAAACTAGCTGACCCGCGCAACTTCGTTTGCGTGATAAATGAAGAACCGCTCGACCGATTTTGTGCAAACTTCACATAAACCATCTACTAAATAGTCCGAACAAAGCCTAAACATTTGGTTTGGATAGGTGAGCCCGTTCTTGAGTTATAAAATTACAACGAAAAGTGGCATTGATTTTTATATATATAGATAGAGAATAAAACTACTTTATAAAAATCTTATCAGAATAATGCACTGGTTCAGTGTCTTGAAATTCTTTAAATGCGAGTCCTAGAAACTCTTGAAGTGACTCCCAAGATAGTAAGGACTCGTCACACTGTAGTTTTACAGTCACCACAGATATGTAGTCGTTAGTTTTATACAGTTTAAAATCAATCACATACCCTCCTCGGATGTGTTACACGTAGTACAAAAAGGCGTTATTATTATTATTATTATTATATATAACCCAATTTATAAACCGAATACATACGAAACTTTTTCAGTCTATAGCTTAATTTATAAAAAATAGAGAATAAAACTACTTTATAAAAATCTTATCAGAATAATGCACTGGTTCAGTGTCTTGAAATTCTTTAAATGCGAGTCCTAGAAACTCTTGAAGTGACTCCCAAGATAGTGAGGACTCGTCACACTGTAGTTTTACAGTCACAAGGGCAGTCCTATAGCGCACATCAGCGGCGTGTGATATGTAGTCATTAGTTTTATACAGTTTAAAATCAATCACATACCCTCCTCCCGTCTTCTTGGAGCGACGGGACGTTCCCGTTGCAACACGGCTCGAGAAACTGGAAGTTAGTTCACGTCGTTCTGGTTCACTGCAACTGGCTTCTTCGGACCGCAAAATATTCAGGAAGTTTGGTTTATTTTTTCTGTAAAAGAAACAAAGTGTTAATTATAAACGTACTGAATCAAAGTGACTAAGAACTTGGGATCAAAGTATACTAAGTATGAATGTTAACAATCAAAACACAAACTTAGTTGAAAAAAGTTGAAGTTTTGAAGCGCTCGTGGCCCCGCGGTCTCAGTGTTCTGTACACGATCACTGTGGTTAGCAAGTTTCGCTGTGGCTGGTCCTCGATGGGTGAGCAATTTGTATCAATTCTTTGTGCGAGCGTTTCCGTACTTCGGAAGGCACGTTAAGCCGTTGGTCCCGGTTGTCAGTAAAATGGCAGTCGTTAAGCCATGTTGAATGCTTTTCTGAGCGCCTTGAAAATTTTCAATAGCAGGTAGTCACAACCTGCGCCTATCCATTTCAACATGGCAATACGGCGTTCAGAGTCGGCAGCGTGGGTGTAGCGCCTCCGGTGTTACAATCATCTATAAGCTGCGGTGAGCACTTACCATCAGGTGGGTCGTAAGCTTGTCTGTCACCTTAGTAGTATAAAAAAAGAACATAGTGAAACCTACCTCTGTGTGGTTTTAAGGTCAGATGAATTTCTTTTTCGTCGAACGCTGTCTGACTCCAACGGAGGTGAAGTGAGGATCTTCGATTGTTTTTGCTTTTTCTCCACCGGCTTACGTTTCTTTGGTGCAACAGACTCCACTACAGAACACGTTTCAAACTCCGAATCAGACCTGTTAAGATACAATCAAATCATAAATAAAATATTCTCAGATTTTCAGTACATCAGGAATAGATAGGACATGAAAGTTAACACAGCCGACAGACAAAAACCGGGTTCGTAACTGAACAACATCATGAGGAATAGATAGGATATGAAAATGGGTGCATGAGGTCCAAGCGTCCTCACCTTTAAGCGGTGCACCTGTTGACTAACGGATGAGGGAACGATAAAGGCATTCCTAGGGGGTTGGGATGTTAGACAGCAATCGCTACCATCAATGTTGAAAATCAAAAGTCAAACAATAGCTGCTCTAGCAACCAAATAAAACTGGACCCCAGGCTCCAAATCCCAGTAGGGTTTGGTAGCTACTGAGAATGCACTAAGATGAAGAGAAGATGAAAATGAACACAGCTAGCAGACAAAAACTAGGTCCATAGCTGAGCATTTCTACTATTAAAAGAAGAACTTACTCACATGATAGAAATCTGGTTATTTCTTGTCACTTGTCACTTGTCACTTGTGAGATACTGGTTCGAATGTGATTTTTCATTCAAAAATTCCGAGTTTTATACAAATAAAATCTCGATTCAGCAATAATTTACCTCACTACAAATTGAACCTTAATAAAATATATTTGCAAGTGTATCATTATATTTATGTTGCTTACGCCCGATTGATCATGAATCATATTTTAAACAAACCTAATCAATTTAAGTCTTTTATAACTGGTACTAGTGGGCGTCCGTGGCTGATATTTTACCGGTGAAATATATTCTCAGGATAAAAGTAGTCTAATATTATACATTATTACACCAACTATCTGTCAACCAAAGTCATGGTTTCGAATCCAGAAATTTGTTTGAGATCTTAGCGATGAATTCAGCACCTATTATGTTGGTTGGTATGCCTGTGCCTACCTCTTCGAGGAATTTTAGATGCTTCGTTTCCACTTGTTGAAACGATTACTCCCCTGACCGATAGATGACGTTAGCTGTCTTGTTAATTTGAAAACACAATTGTAAGCATTTGTAACATATATTTATTCTTACACGTTTAGTCAAAAGCTGTTGTTTAAAATGAAGTACACACACACTTTTATTTTATTTATATGTAATATTTTAGACGCTGAAAAACAATTAAAATTATTTTTGAGATTGAGCACAGCGCCATCTAACGAATATTGGACACACTTGTTAAAACGCTTACTCCCCTGACCGATAGATGACGTTAGCTGTCTTGTTAATTTGAAAACACATGTAAGCATTTGTATCATATAATTATATATTCTTACACGTTTAGTCAAAAGCTGTTGTTTAAAATGAAGTACACACACACTTTTATTTTATTTATATGTAATATTTTAGACGCTGAAAAACAATTAAAATTATTTTTGAGATTGAGCACAGCGCCATCTAACGAATATTGGACACACTTGTTAAAACGCTTACTCCCCTGACCGATAGATGACGTTAGCTGTCTTGTTAATTTGAAAACACATGTAAGCATTTGTATCATATATTTATTCTTACACGTTTAGTCAAAAGCTGTTGTTTAAAATTAAGTACACACACACTTTTATTTTATTTATATGTAATATTTTAGACGCTGAAAAACAATTAAAATTATTTTTGAGATTGAGCACAGCGCCATCTAACGAATATTGGACACACTTGTTAAAACGCTTACTCCCCTGACCGATAGATGACGTTAGCTGTCTTGTTAATTTGAAAACACATGTAAGCATTTGTATCATATATTTATTCTTACACGTTTAGTCAAAAGCTGTTGTTTAAAATTAAGTACACACACACTTTTATTTTATTTATATGTAATATTTTAGACGCTGAAAAACAATTAAAATTATTTTTGAGATTGAGCACAGCGCCATCTAACGAATATTGGACACACTTGTTAAAACGCTTACTCCCCTGACCGATAGATGACGTTAGCTGTCTTGTTAATTTGAAAACACATGTAAGCATTTGTATCATATATTTATTCTTACACGTTTAGTCAAAAGCTGTTGTTTAAAATGAAGTACACACACACTTTTATTTTATTTATATGTAATATTTTAGACGCTGAAAAACAATTAAAATTATTTTTGAGATTGAGCACAGCGCCATCTAACGAATATTGGACACACTTGTTAAAACGCTTACTCCCCTGACCGATAGATGACGTTAGCTGTCTTGTTAATTTGAAAACACATGTAAGCATTTGTATCATATAATTATATATTCTTACACGTTTAGTCAAAAGCTGTTATTTGAAATATCAGCAGTTGCATTTTTTATACTAGGTATGTTGAAAATTATTTATTATGAATGTAACCATCTCTCCGAGAGAACTACCGGGCACGGGTGCCACTGGAGTCACTGGAGGTCATGGCTCGCATCAAGATGCGAGCCATGACCTCCAGTGACTCCAAGACCAAGGTCTTGTTGCGCCCAAGCTGCGCGCTCCACCAATGTATGGAGTGCAATGTCCTAGCTGTGTTCCTCACAGTACTGGCACTTGACCGTGTTTTCCCGGTGCATTCGCCACAGATACTTACCGATGCACCCGTGCCCGGTAGTTCTCTCGGAGAGATGGTTCCTTTATGGCCACTCGTTTATGATCGGCCCGCCCATATTAAGAAAGAAAGAAAGAAAGAAAAATAATTTATTTCTGCCAGCTGCAGTAACAGAAGCGTACATCAAATAAATAAAAAAAAAATATGACTGACTGTAGCTTGTCTTGTCAGTGTCAAATCACAAGTTGTCAACAAAATTTAGCCCTTCAAAGTACATACGGATTATAAACACGATATCGGAAAGATGGCCGCGGCCGCAAGAGTTATTTCGTCGTTGTTTTAATTTTAACGACTAATAGCTATCTGAGTGATATTGGAGCAAAATACTATCATCGATTATTGAAACAAGATTGAATGAGTTCCCTTCGGGGGATTCTTGTCCTACGCTTGGTGGAGAGTTGTTAGTTTAGTGGTTACCTTTGGATTTATTTCAAATTGTTTTTCTGTTTTGAAAATTTCTGTTTGTGTTTGTTTTAAGGTTAGTGTGTTTTGTTACCTACGTAGTGTTCGTCCTTAATCATTTCCTGAAAATGGGCGAGAATAAACCCCCTGATGAAGGGGGCGGGATACCTCCAGATATTCCCCCCAAAGGAGTGAAAAGAGCCGCGTGCCCCTTACCATTAAATGACCAGGAAGGTAAAAAGACCCGCTCCCCTGCGGAATCTATTCAATTAATATATTATAAACCAGGTTATGAATCTGATGCAAAAATTCTTTATTCTGCAACAGACAAGGGTCCGTTTTCGGTTGTAGTCTCAAGACTCGAGCCAGACTCAAAGATGGGTCTCACCCTTAAGGCCCTTAAATTCGCTCAATTTTTATATGCCAATAATATCCGTGATATAATTCAAGGCAGTATCGTAAATGTTGGAAGAAATAAGGTGAACTTAACTTTTAATTCAGCTGAATCGGCTAATAATTTTGTCAACTCAAGTTTTTTAAAAGCCATGAATTATAGTACAAAAATCCCAAACTTTCAGCTATTTCGCATGGGTGTAGTTCGATATTCCCACGGATTGGACACTCGAGGAGCTTGTTGGGGGTATTTCCATTCCAGGCAATTGCGGTGAAGTCGTGAGGGCTAGACGCCTGAATGTAAAATCAAGGAGTGAAAACTCCACAGTTTGGGTTCCCTCTAATTCGGTTGTTTTAACATTTTTAGGTCAAACCCTTCCAGAGAAAGTGTATTGTTTTAATGCCTCGTTGCCTGTCTCTATCTACCAATTGCCAACAATTCAATGTCGGAATTGCTGTCGATTTGGACACATTGCTAAGCAATGTCGATCCAAGCCCCAATGTTATAAATGTGCCCAATCCCACCCAGGTGACTCCTGTACAGTAACAGATTCTAATGTATCATGTTTGCTGTGCAGAGGCAAACATGTGGCTACAGATACCAGATGTCCAGAACATAGCAGGCAAAAATCAATAAAAATTGTTATGGCTGAGGAAAATATCAGTTAGAGCAAAATACTATCATCGATTATTGAAACAAGATTGAATGAGTTCCCTTCGGGGGATTCTTGTCCTACGCTTGGTGGAGAGTTGTTAGTTTAGTGGTTACCTTTGGATTTATTTCAAATTGTTTTTCTGTTTTGAAAATTTCTGTTTGTGTTTGTTTTAAGGTTAGTGTGTTTTGTTACCTACGTAGTGTTCGTCCTTAATCATTTCCTGAAAATGGGCGAGAATAAACCCCCTGATGAAGGGGGCGGGATAACTCCAGATATTCCCCCCAAAGGAGTGAAAAGAGCCGCGTGCCCCTTACCATTAAATGACCAGGAAGGTAAAAAGACCCGCTCCCCTGCGGAATCTATTCAATTAATATATTATAAACCAGGTTATGAATCTGATGCAAAAATTCTTTATTCTGCAACAGACAAGGGTCCGTTTTCGGTTGTAGTCTCAAGACTCGAGCCAGACTCAAAGATGGGTCTCACCCTTAAGGCCCTTAAATTCGCTCAATTTTTATATGCCAATAATATCCGTGATATAATTCAAGGCAGTATCGTAAATGTTGGAAGAAATAAGGTGAACTTAACTTTTAATTCAGCTGAATCGGCTAATAATTTTGTCAACTCAAGTTTTTTAAAAGCCATGAATTATAGTACAAAAATCCCAAACTTTCAGCTATTTCGCATGGGTGTAGTTCGATATTCCCACGGATTGGACACTCGAGGAGCTTGTTGGGGGTATTTCCATTCCAGGCAATTGCGGTGAAGTCGTGAGGGCTAGACGCCTGAATGTAAAATCAAGGAGTGAAAACTCCACAGTTTGGGTTCCCTCTAATTCGGTTGTTTTAATATTTTTAGGTCAAACCCTTCCAGAGAAAGTGTATTGTTTTAATGCCTCGTTGCCTGTCTCTATCTACCAATTGCCAACAATTCAATGTCGGAATTGCTGTCGATTTGGACACATTGCTAAGCAATGTCGATCCAAGCCCCAATGTTATAAATGTGCCCAATCCCACCCAGGTGACTCCTGTACAGTAACAGATTCTAATGTATCATGTTTGCTGTGCAGAGGCAAACATGTGGCTACAGATACCAGATGTCCAGAACATAGCAGGCAAAAATCAATAAAAATTGTTATGGCTGAGGAAAATATCAGTTACACCGAAGCCTCAGCGCGTTTTCCCCAACGTCACAAAATACTGTACTCGGAACTAGCTTCTAGACCATCTCAGGATGCCGTTCGTTCCCTTCTATCTCAATCTCATTCTGTTCCCACCCATGCTACCTACACTCAACAATCAGTCTCACCTATTTCCTACAGGAAAACTGTAGTCCGATCCCCCCGTCCCAAACCTGCACTGGGAAAATCCTATGATATCCAAGCACATCGTGATCTTACAATCTCTCCTTCATCCAGTCAGTCTAATGGATGCTGTCTCACCGAATCTTCTCGTGCATCTGCCCCTAATGACAACCTAGTCGAAATCCTGTTATGCTCTTTAATAAATATTTTGTCTAAAATGTCAGACACTCTACCGCACGACGTCTCTGTTCTAGTAGAACAATTACTTAAAATTTTCTCTAAAAATAACAGTCTCAATGGCTCTCCAAATTGTTCAATGGAACTGTAAAAGTATAAGACGCCGTAGATCGGATATTATATACCTTTGTAACCAACACAAACCTTTCCTTTTAGCTATCTCGGAGACACTACTAAAGTCTGGAATCAACTTTAGGATTCCTGGCTTTTCATGCCTCCGAGAAGATAGAGACGATGGTTGGGGAGGATGTGCCCTGCTCATTAGCAGGAGCATAACCTTTTCCCAAATTAATTTACCACCTCATGATTCAGGCTACAATATTGTAGCAATTAGAGCCATTAACATATCTTTTATCTCACTTTATATCCCTCATCCAAGCAACCACATCTTACTTGATCTGAAGTCCCTTTTGTCATCAATCCCTCCTCCCATAATCATCCTAGGCGACTTTAATTGCCACCATACTCTCTGGGGCTGTCATTATAATGATTCTGTTTCTTCTACCCTCCTTGATATGATAGATGATTTTGATTTATGTGTGTTGAATGACGGTTCTGCAACCCGCAGAGTCTCTCCTACACAAAATATAAGTATTCCTGATGTTACCCTTGCTTCACCTAATTTAGCTACCCTTATGACTTGGGCTCCTCTGCCAAATTCATTTGGTAGCGACCACTTCCCTATCAAAATTACCTACTTTCATTCTTCCCTATCTACTCCACCTTCTAGGACTTTTCAACCTCTCCTTAAATTCCGCTTAACAGATGCTAAGTGGGACATATATGCTGATATGTTAGATATTAAATTATCATCCCTTCCTCCTCTAAATTCCCTCGATCCACTTCCAATTTATGATTTATATATTGCTGCAATTATTTCCGCAGCCGAATATTCCATTCCTTTGAAAAAACCGCCTCCCTTAAATATCCGTTCTCCGCCTTGGTGGGATTCTGAATGCTCCGAGAGTGTCCGTAGTCGTAAGAACGCTGAGAACCAATTTGCAAGGTCTCTGACCATGACTGATTTTCTTGTTTTCAAAAAACTCTCTGCTCAAACTTCTAGGTTACTGGCCAAGAAGAAGTCTCTTGGATGGCAAAAATTTTGTGAATCTCTGTCCCCTCGAGCCCCTATTTCTCTTGTTTGGAGTCGCATCCGAACTTATAGATGCAGCTTGGTGGACTCCAATATCTCATGCAATGAACCCCACTTCTTACATGATTTCACATGTAACCTTTCCCCTCCCTTTGTACCTGAACTTGATTGTCTTCCTCTTCCCATTCCACCAGCCATTGATAATTTATCTGATAATATGAATAACCCATTCTCTTTCTCTGAACTATCCTATGCCCTTGATCACCTTCATGACTCCTCCCCAGGCATAGATGGCATCCCATACTCCTTCATCTGTAAGTCATCAAACAGCAGCAAAAGAATTCTCCTCAACATCCTCAATTCTATATTCTGCTCCGGAATCATCCCTGAATCATGGAAAAACCAAATTGTTATCCCTATCCTTAAACCTGGTAAAGACCCCAAATCTTCCTCCTCCTACCGCCCTATTGCCCTATCCTCAGTTCTGGCTAAAATCATGGAAATTCTCGTAAAATTCAGACTTGAATGGTTTCTGGAACACCGTCAGCTACTCTCTCGGAGCCAGTTTGGATTCAGAAAGGGTAAGGGTACTCTGGACAACCTAAGTATTCTCACCTCTGAGATACGACTGGCGTTCACTCGTAATGAACACGTCATAGGAGTTTTCTTAGACATTTCCGCTGCTTATGATAATGTCCTTCTTCCACTACTTAGGCAAAAAATGAACCAGCTGAGTATTCCTGTGAGGTTGGTTCATATTATTTGCAACATGCTTATGCGCCGCACCATTTCCGTCAGGTACCAGGACAATATTCTTCCCCCCCGTGTTGTATGGAAGGGCCTTCCTCAAGGCTCTGTGCTTAGTCCTATTTTATATAACATCTACACGGCTGACCTAGAACTTACAGTCAACTCCTTTTGTAATATCCTCCAGTATGCTGACGATATCGCCCTTTACACTTCCTCCTCCTCCTTCTCCGAATCTTCAGCTTCTCTAAACTCTGCTCTCTATTATTTAAATAATTGGCTCACTCTCCACAACCTTTCCCTTTCAGTTGCTAAATGTTCTGCAGTCATTTTTACACGCAAACGCATTGTCCCTTTTGTCTCCCTCTCCGTTGAGAGTGAGCAAATTCCAATTAACGATGAAGTCAAGTTCTTAGGCTTAATCCTCGATTCCAAACTGACCGGAATTCCCCATCTTAATTATGTGCTAACTAAAGGTGAGAGAGGTGTCAATGTTCTACGATCGCTGTCTGGGGTACGATGGGGTTCCCACCCATTCTGCCAAAAACTACTGTACAATGCAGTAGTTCGCAGCCATTTTGACTATGGGACCTTCTTACTGGAACCTTGCAATAAGATTGCCCTATCGAAACTGGAGAGGCTTCAATCTCGATGTCTGAGAATAATAACAGGTGCTATGAAATGCTCTCCAATTAATGCACTTCAAGTCGAATGTGTAGAACCACCACTTCATCTTCGCAGACAATACCTTGCTGACAGATTCTTTTTTAACATTGCTCAACTCAGTCCCCATCCTCTATTTCCTATACTCAACCAGCTGTCTCCTCTTCTCCGCACCTCTTCATACTGGCAGCATAAATCTCATCCCCTCCTTTCAAACTCATTTGCTAAATTTATTAACTTACCTGTCCCTGTATCCCAAACATCTCTTAATCCAGGGGTCGGCAACCTTTTGAGTCGGAAGAGCCAAAAATGACGATTTTAAATTACAACATTTTTAAAGAGCCACAAAATCTTTCTTGATCCCACGATTCCCCCCCCCCCCCTCCCCGTAAGAAGTGGGATAGACTAGACTTTGGGAAAGTCTGCTATAGAGACAAACCAAGTCTGTCGAAAGCTCTGAGAACATTCTTCGAAGGGCGTCTCCAGGACTTATGGCCATAGGCAGATGGTAAGTCACAGGGTGGTTTTGGAGAGTTTCCACAATAAAAAAAATCAGAGTGATTATGTGGGATTCTCCACTAAAATTCTGGGATGTTCCTTCTTGTCACTATTGTTGGGTCACAGGGAAGGCAAGCGTACAACAGCTACTTGCAACAGTCTCGACTCTGGGGGTCTAAATATTACCCACCGAAACTTCACTGCCGCGACGCCTGAACACGAGGGGTGCGTCTTAGTCAGTCTCACGGCTGTCATAAAGCTTCCATCGTCGGCCACGCGTTCGAGGTTGGCATACTGGAAGTGTTAGGCCACCCCGCTCTGGCCGCTGCGCTTTTCTCATTGCCGTTGACGTCAAAACAACAGCCAAACCAATTTTCTTCGCTGTCTAACATTGCGTAAACTATAATAGACAGCGACGCGACCGGGCCAATTTAGGACTCTTAGAGCGGTACGCTCGTCACTCCACTCCGTACAAAAAGCGAGGGCGCTTTATCCACGGCGCCGTCCTCGCAGTGGGTACGTTGCCTCAGGCTCAATGCCTACCACATCATGCAGGTATTTACTAAAATATCCTTGCCCCGTGAGGAGCTGTGTGAGGTGGTAGGTATGTCAGTGCCGCTTTTCTACCCAGAACCTCAGAATAAATAAGATGGCAGAGACGAGCTCAATGCTTACCGCCGAGCTCTAGCCTGGTGCGCCATTTATGAATGAGATCATTGCGCGCTCTAACACGCCAGCTTTCAATCTCTTCCGAAGATCGTTGTTTCCCATTTTGACGCACCAATGCATTGGGCCGGTAGATTTCTGCCAGAATTGGTTCTAGGTTCCGCGACGGACTGTCAGAATTAGACATGCCGTCTCTTATGATATTATATTCTCTGGGCTATGGCCCGCTGCGGACATCGCAGCAGAATCCTATTAGAAGGAAAATGGTGCTCCATATAACGCTTTCAAGCGCAGCACACCACCATTAGGCGAGTTTGCTTTTTTAACTACTATGTAGTAAGACTATTGTGGATTTTTGAAAATGAAAGGGTGATAATGTTTTTTAAAATGAATAATATGATAATAATTATGTATGCAACTAAAGAGCCGCAGGTCTACACCCAAAGAGCCGCATGCGGCTCGCGAGCCGCGCCTTGCCGACCCCTGTCTTAATCCCCTCTTTATTACCGACTTCCACTCCTTACTATTCCAACCTAAGGTTATTCTAGATTTTGGAATATTCAAATATAGCCTTGAAGCCAACCAAAAGTTTCTTCATATTATAAATAAAGATTGGTCACAATGGCTTACCCTTTACACGGACGCATCTAAGCTATCCATAGCTGCGCCAGTTGGTTCGGCAGTCTGGATCCCAAAATATAGTGTAATCCTAAACTTTAAAAGCCCTCATTTCAACTCAATCTTTACTGGTGAATCCATAGCCCTCCTGGAGGCAGTCAAGTATGTTGAATCTCATAATCTTAATAGGGCTCTCATATCGACTGACTCTTTGAGTTGCCTAAAGGACTTATTAAAGAATCCATTTAAATCTCGTAATATTTTCCCCCTCACCCTTCAGATCAAGTCGGTGTTGCACAGGTGCCACCTGTCTGGTATTGAGGTAGTTTTGGCATGGATCCCCAGTCATGTTGGTATAACAGGCAACGAAGCTGCAGACTCCAACGCAAAAATAGCTGCCACGTCGGGATGTTCTACCTATAACTTCACGTACGCTAGAGATCTGCACTCCTTGGCTAGTTTCTCACTGTCTAAGACCTGGAATGACTCCTGGCAATCCTCTCGATTGATCAAGGGAAAATTTTATGGCTCCTTACAGCCCAGTATACCCTCCAGACCCTGGTTTTTCAACAAAAAACAAAGTATCAATAAGACGGCTACTTCAATTATAATTCGTTTACGCCTTGGTTTTGTCTGCACTCCTGTGTTTCTTGCCAAAATTCGCATTCGGGACCACTCTCTTTGTGAGTGTGGTCTAGCAGAGGGTTCCCTCGAACATATTTTCTTCTCCTGTCCCAGATTAGTGATCCCATTGTATGATCTCCTCCCTGATCGGATCTCCCGACCGATTAATTTGGCCTATTTGTTGACCTTAGTCAACTCTCCACTAATAAAAGTTCTCTACAAATTTATATCCATAAATAAAATAAAATTATAACCCTTTCCATTTTACTACTTTCCCCTTTTCAAAACTATACCTACTCTCTCTCTCCTCTCTCTTGTTCGTATTCCCATTTTTAGAGATACGCAGATTTCTAATTCTTATTAATTCTAACACTGTAGCATGTCGTCCTTTTTCAAAACATGAAATCGAAAAATTGTCTATGAGACCGAACTATTGTGTCATACTTGTCAAAACCACAAACTAGTAAATCTATTTTCCACCTTGACGTTGGCAGAATCGTTGGTAAACGACGGGGCCATTCATTCAAGAAAAGAAGAAAGTACATACTTTGGGCGAGGCCGCACTTGCGGTTATCACGGCGGTTTCTAACCTCAAAATGTCAAAACATTGACTTGATTTCATTGATTTTAACAGTTTGATGACATTTTGAGGTTAGAAACCGCCGCGGAAAAACGCAAATGCGGCCTCGCACTTACATAGTTACATACATGTAGAGAAAAATTGTAGAGTTAGAGACTAAAAGCACTAAAAGCCTCAGACGTCTCAGACTAAAAGTCTTTCAATCTGAGAGTTACGTACAATCCCACAATACTACCTTAATTAAATACTATTACAAGAACAAAATTGTAGTTGTAAATACAGTGTCATACTTTACAACAATCCAAATCGATAGCCACTGCAACTGGCGAAAGCAGGTCGTTTCTCAGCATAATGCTGTGATGTAGAGATTTTCCACACCAAGCGCTGATTTTCGTCAACAACCTTATTTATCGTGTAAATGGCGTCATCCGTCACAAAACACGACAGGAAAAGTAAAAAAAAGCTTGAAAACATGAAATGTTACCAGAGTGCCATATTACAATATAGTAACACGTGAGAATACAAAAAAAGTGCATTACAACAGTGATTATTAGGTACCCACCTACCCCTGGACAGTTATTTCAAAAACCATAGGTAGGCACTACAAATAACAAGTTTATTCTCTACTTATGAACAATATTTAAGTCTTTCAAAGAAAACATACCAAGAACACAGCTTCAACATCAACAATGGTATATAGTGCATAATTTAAATGAAGAATGTGAGAGAATACAACAAAAAAAAAAAAAAGTGCATTGCAACAGTGATAATTAGGTACCTACCTACCTTTGGAAAGTTTTTATTGCTAAAAACAGGTACTTACAAATAACAAAATTTATTCTCTACCTATGAACAATATTTAAGTCTTTCAAAGAAAACACACCAAGAACACAGCTTCAACATCAACAATGGTAGACATTAGTGCATAATTTAAATGAAGAATGTGAGAGAATACAAAATAAAAAAAAAGGTGCATTGCAACAGTGATAATTAGGTACCCACCTACCTTTGGACAGTTTTTATTTATAGAAACAGGTACTTACAAATAACAAAATTTATTCTCTACTTATGGACAATATTTAAGTTTTTCAAAGAAAACATATCAAGAACACAGCTTCAACACTAGATTAACAATGGTATACACATAATTTAAAATGAAGAGTGCACAGAAACCAAACCACATAATATCAAGCCATACATATATTATACTGTTACCCACCTAAGCTTCAATATCAAAAAACTAGAAAGAGTCATTCCCCGACACACTTCAGCCACTGCGCTTGCGCTGTCGGACTGTGGAACATACCGATTCGGCATATGTGAGTATTTAAAGTGTAATATAATATTGTTGCCGTGTTTTTAAATACTATATTAATTTTTGTTGTATCATGTAGTAATTTTTAAGTTTAATAATAAAGTATTTTTTTGATTTCAGACATCGAAACGGAGGCGGAATATTATTCCAACAGCGAGTAGCCGAGTAGGTGAAGCTCCCTCTGAAGGCACAAGTTCTGTGCTTTGGCACAGACAGTGGGGCAGTCTTGGACCTTATTTATATATCCTGCATAGCCCACTCTCCAATTTAGTCTTTCATACAGGTATTTAGGCTTTTGTGATTTTATTATTCCAAAAAGTAAACTGGCCAAGTGCACCTGTCTTCTAGCTGCCATTTTTAAAATATTGTTCTCATTCATATACGGAGTAACATGACTTCTTCTTGGAATACTGACACAGAATCTAGTACATGCATTCTGTATATGGAATAACACAAACTGCATCTGGAATAACACAAAGGCTACCTTTTATCCGCTGTATACGTTCGGGATGAGGGGCTCTGATGCGAGCACCATCTAGTGTCAAAATAACTAAGAACTTACAAAAGCTGGCGTTAGCGGCGCTATCATAGATCCAATTCTGCCAATAGTCGAGGAATATGCTAATAAGGTATGTCGGTGTTTTGTAGGATATAATTCCGTGGTGTAAATGTATAGAGTCGTCATTGCAGTTGAGATTGAGCATTTGGCTATGACGTATACGATCGAAGATACTGTATGCAGATCTGCAAAAAGACAGACAAACTCAAAATGTTTAAATCCAATGGAAGGCGTATTTACAAAGAAATATCATTTCATCTTTCTTAAACGTAAAAGTATGACTTTGGCAATTACGGTGTAAATTATATTTTGGTAGAGATTTCATTAATGTTAACAGCGATATAATATCTAAGTTGATGTATCGGCCTTGAAAATTTTAAGATTTATATTCTATAATGAGCACTCACAACGGCAGTTTTATCCTAATATGAGAAAAAGTACTAAGTATATCAAAAATGTAAAACTGTGACTTACTCTGAGGTATAAATATATATGCAACTTGACAAATGGCACAAGTCCAATAACTTCCTATCAATAGTGGTTTTCTTCCAATCTTGTTTATCAAAAAAATAGCGGCCAAAATGCCTGGGATCCCAAATAACGACACAGCCATATAGTTCAAATATTTATTTCCCCCTGTAGTATTCACAGCGTTCACAGACAGCCCATAGTAAACAAAAGTGGTGGTAATCCACCACACTGGTGCCACTATACAACGAAGTAATACTTGTTTGTGTCTAAGTACTTCTACAATCAACCAGGGTTCTTTATTCCTGAATTTTTCGTGTAATTCCTTTTGCTTTGCCTCTTCCACAGCTGTATCACGTAATGCTTTCAAAGATCTCTCAGACAATTTTTTACCATTTATCTTGGCTATTTTTCGCAATAATGCTTCGGAGTCTTTAAAACGTCCTCTGCTCATGTACCATCGCACTGATTCCGGCATCAGCCATAAAAAGGAAATCGTCAAAAGTTGAGGAACGTACAACACTAACGTAAAGTATCTCCAGTTGGGTACACTCCATGCAATTATTGCTAATAGGATATCACTCACTGCATACCATATATCTATTAATGCACCACTCAAAACACGGTAATTAGGGCCCATTAGTTCTGTAACTGAAAATTAACGCCATGACAATTAGAATACTGACAATGATGACAGTCAGAAAAATACAAATTCTGGATGAGAACAAATGTTTACGCCTGTAGCAGACCTCCGCCGCGAAACCATGATAGCGGAACCGCAGTAATTCCGCCAAGTTCTGTCACATGTAAGAGGAGCGGAACACTAGCGAAACCGCCTGTTCTAATGTATAGATTTAACTATCTTCTATCTCTTTCACCGCACGGTTTCGCCAATCTGCTTCTACGCCAGTCAAACCTCCGCGCTTCGGCCGCCTTGTTATTGCGGTGCCGCGTTGTCTGCGCGCCGGTTAGTCAAAATTGACAGAAATACAGAGCGGAACGGCGAAACTAATATTTTTTCAGTAAATGGACGTGAAGTTCACGGAAATACTACTTCAAGCCATCAGAAATAGACCCTTTATGTATTTATTAAGTCATCCAGATAATAAAAATAATATGATAAAATTGCGATAGCGTCACATCGACTAACTCGTGTCAGGTTCCGTTGCCCAGTCAATCCACACTTGAACACAGCGGAATTCATTCAGCGGTTCCGCTGTTCTGGTTTCGCGGCGGAGGTGTGCTTAGGGCGTTATAGGTCAAATACATCAAATGATTGCTTAGGTATGGTCAAGAAATTTGAGACTAAAGACTTCTAACTGAATACACTGTCAACTACACTACCGAATTTAGACAGTCATTTATATCACATAGCTACCTTCCTGTTCTGAATAAATATTTAATGATTTAACTAAGAGTTTATTTGTAGAAAATAAATAGATAGATTAAAAAAATGCAATCAATTGAACTTAATTTAAATTCTGACAAAGTAATATTTCATGCCGCAGCTTTCGAATCAATCATCTCCTCACAATGTATGGCTGCTTAGGCAATTACCCATTAGAACTAATAGACATCACTGCGCGATTCATTCGTCAGCGTGCTGATGGCAGCGAAGAGAGAAAGGAAAGAAATCTTAGAGAACTCTGGGTCCACTTTAATAGAAATTGTTGAAACCGACTGCTGAGTGAATGCACACGTCTGGGTTGGACCCCTTGAACCTTCACAAGCTCTTAGGAGCTAGACGGATAGTGCCCTATCCGTCTAGCGCGTGTGTGTGCGTGTGTGTGTGTGTGTGTGTGTGTGTGTGTGTGTGGTTTTGGTTGGTTTGCGTCCAGCATAATTTTGTCAGGATTGCTACTCGTAAAATAAAAAATAACCTTAACAAACTTACCAAGAATATACATGCTGGAGTAGTCACCAGCCCCACAAATCGTTTCAAATAACTCAGATAGCATAAACCCAAGGTACGTATTGGTCCAAAACCTAATGAGGCCTAACCAAGCTTGGTTGAAGGCATTGAGCGTGAGAGCAATACTACGACCCCATCGATCAGACACAAACCCCGTAATTGGAAGACTAAATAAAGTACCAAAGGTTCTTACAGTACCCAGCAGTGATCTACTCCACTCATCACACGCAAGTCCATACTGTGGAACAAATAATATAAGTAAAATTAACGATAATAATAATATCCCGGTCATAACAAACAAGTTTGATACTGATACATTTGATATCCATAACTCACATCGTATGCCACTGAATGTGCATTCTCATAAACAAACTCTTTACAAGGTTCAAAAATTTCTCGGTCGAAGAGTGTTCTAGGACATGTACTATTTTCCAGTTGGTAGAGAAAAGTAGATGTATTGCCAAAACGTATGCAGTTATCGTACGAGTTTGTACCAGTGGCAGGTACAGCATTCGCTAGCCATTGGGAGGAAAACTCTGGTTGAGGGGCGTCGCATTCTGGGATTACACATCTGAAATGAAAGATGTGTGTAAATATTAATCTAAGATAATCTTTGTACTTAGTTCTCTATTCTAAGCGTCAAAAACGTCAATTCATTTTACCTAGTGCCAATTCGAGCAGTCGTGAATACATATTGACTGGTACTCCAAGATGCAAATAATGTTACTACTGCTGCTAGTACTGCTAATTTAATCTGAAATCTTCCGAATTCTCCAATTTCATTTGCGAAAATAGTATCCAACGTCACTTTTTCTAAAAATGCTGTTTCAGCATCTTCAGCTGCTTTATCATCAGGTTTGTTCATTTTAAGTTCTCTTAAATGCTAAACTGAAATCGGATGAGGTAAAAATAATAACACAACTTCATATTGATATTGCTACAAATTATTTGTCTCTTACCAGTCAACAGGTTATTCGCAGTTTACTTTGGGATCTGATAGCATTATGTGAAATGTCCGTAAATATTTATTATTATTATTCCTCTTTATTTAAATAAAATATATAACATAACAAATTACATTTTTAAATATACATAATTATAAAATAAGTACATTTAAAAATATAAAAAAATAGGATCCCACCGGCATCGGGTACAGCTCCAAAGACAGGAATCGCCTCACAATACGCGCCGTGCTCAGCAAAACCGCCTTTTGCATCAAACCCTTGACCCAACTGCCTAACGCGAGCCTCTTAAGATGTTGATCGAGGCTCTTGGCAATCAGACCGTGTGCTGATACGACTATCGGAACAATATAATCGCTGAATCCACATCCCACATGTCGACAACCTCGTGAGCCAAGTCCAAATATTTCAATTGTTTGTCTTTTCACGAGATTCTCGTCATGTGGTACAGTAATATCAACGATTATTGCGAGGCGCTCTGATCGATCTAATACCATTATATCAGGCTCATTGGCTACAATAGTCCTGTCAGTGATAATAGATCGATCCCAGTACAACGTGACACGACCATTCTTTAGAACTGGGGCGGGCACATACCTGTAATATATACGGTACCTCTGAAACAACAAGTTTATATTTAAGTGCAAGTTGCTGATGGACAATCCTGGCCACTTGGTTGTGTCTATGTAAATACTCGCCGTTGGCAAGACGAGAACAACCAGAAATAATATGTCTGAGAGACTCACCCGGTAGGTGACATGCCTGACATGAGTGACCCTGAGGGTTGAACAATGAGTTCAACTCCATATTCAAGTCTAAGGAAGTCACAATCGGTGACAGGCCAGCCTTCAGTGAATGGGCCACTGAGGATATACATAAAAGTAGACAAAAACTGTATGAACTATACTCAGAAAGACAGCTTAATAGAACAGATGAATTTCTAAATTATGTTAAAAGTTATTCAAAAAAGTTTAAAGCAGACTGCTTAGCAGCCAAAAGAAAGTATATAAGTAATAAAATTATCAATAGTGTAGACAAAGTTAAATCTACTTGGAAAATAATTAACGCAGAAAGAGGCCAAGCAAAATCAAATGATAATAATTTTAAACTTAAAGTAAATGGTAACATCATTACAACAGATGCCGAAGTCGCTAACGAATTTGAACATTTTTTCTCTCGAATACCAATAGATTTGACCAGAACCCTAGGTTCTTCTACCCCAATAGCAGAATCCTTGTTAAAAGCAAATGTTCCTTGCTGTAATGAAATATTCAAGTTCAGTAAAATTAGTATACACACTATCATAAAAACTTTTAAATCTTTAAATATTAAGAAAACGGCTGACCTCTGGGGAATTACTGTAAATTTAGTTAATTCGTTAATTGAAATGGTTGCCCCTGAATTATCAATAATATCTAATAATTGTGTTGATAGTGGTGTGTTTCCTGACTCAATGAAGTTTAGTAAAATAACTCCTCTGTTTAAATCGGGTAGCACCTCGGATCCATCCAATTTTCGTCCTATTTCTGTACTACCCACGTTTAGTAAAATCTTTGAAAAGGTAATGCTTAATCAAATGCAAAATCATTTTAATACAAATAAACTATTCCATACTAAACAATTCGGTTTCACGCGCGGTCGGTCTACCACGGATGCTGGAATCAAATTATTAGAGTGTATATATGAGGCCTGGGAGGAGTCGTATCGTATGACGCTTATGGTGTATTCTGCGACTTATCTAAGGCCTTTGATTGCGTCCAGCATCAGACTTTAATTCAAAAACTTGATTATTATGGGATCCAGGGGACAGCCCTGGATTTAATTAGTTCTTACCTAAGAGATAGAGTACAGAGAGTAGTTATAAATGGTAAACAGTCACATGGTTCTGCTGTAACAATGGGGGTGCCTCAGGGTTCAATTCTGGGACCTTTTCTATTTTTAGTGTACATAAATGATCTCCCTCACCTTATAGGAGACAATCATGAGGTAGTTTTGTTTGCTGATGACACATCTTTAATATTAAAAGTTGAACGTGGACAACGCGATCTTGACGAAGTAAACAATGCCCTCTCTAGGGTAGTCCACTGGTTTAACGCAAATAATTTATTGTTAAATGAAAGTAAAACAAAATGTATTAGATTCACCTTGCCAAATGTTAGGCTCGTTAACACCAGTATTAGGATTAGGGATGATCAAGTAGAATTGGTAGATGAAACTGTCTTTCTGGGCATAAAGTTAGACTCCAACTTGCAGTGGGGGCCTCATATCGAGAAAGTCTCGGGCAGACTGAGCTCTGCAGCCTATGCCGTTAAAAAGATCCGACAACTGACAGACATTAGAACAGCGCGTCTTGTCTACTTTAGCTATTTCCACAGTGTCATGACCTATGGCATACTATTATGGGGTAACGCTGCCGACATCGAATGTATCTTTGTGTTGCAGAAAAGGGCTGTCCGGGCTATCTATGGTATGGGGTTTCGGGAGTCATTAAGAGAAAAGTTTAAGCATATCAACATCCTTACTGTGTATTCACATTCACATTGTACCTAGATTTAGGCTTAATAAAATAAGCAATTCTTTTGCGGGCAATTGTATTCGAATGTACAATACATTGCCGACAGCCGTAACAGGTTTGTCAGTTCATAAATTTAAAAAACTAATAAAATTAAATTGTGCCAGAAAGCTTATTATAGCATTAAAGACTTTCTAGAAGACAAGGCTGCCTGGCAGTGACACGAATTGCTCCTTTCTACATGTTAAAAAAAACTGTATTAGATACTAAGATGAATTTTGGTAGGGACCGGACTGAGTTTCTTGGGGTGTTCTTCTCAGTCTGTAGCATTTCCGAACCCCCGGTAGAGTCACAAAAATTTTGACAAACCTAAATAATTTTTTTAAAAATTTCAAAGGGAATAAATTTTATTTTATTTTATTTTATTTTATTTCGCCTACGTACCGTACGAGTTGCATATCCTATTTTTCCTCACTAGTGAGGCATATCGTTAATAGGACGGAACGCTTAAAAAATATTTAATATTTGAAAAGAATATTATTATTTTTCTTGTAGTTAACAAAAAAAGAAAACATTTTTTTAATAACGTATAATATTAAAAAAAAAAAATATGATGCTTGAATTTGTCCATCAGCGTGAACTAATGATGAGACAGAAGTTGACTACCGCAAACACTGCGTTTTGGCCCGTTTTGAGTGTTCAGATGATAACTCAAATGAAATTTCCGGTCGGCCGCGATTATTTAATTTTTTTTTCGTGATGATAGGAAATGAAATTGATGCCTCAAGCCAATCATTATTACTTTTTCTAAATTTTCCATCAATTCTACAAGCCTTTGACCATCTTGACCTATATTCATATTTAAATCGACTCAATTTTTGATCAAAATTAATATTATCTTTATCATCACATTTTGTTCGTTTTCGCTACTCAAAAATCAAAAAATTTAATTGTTTTTCAAAGTTTTTTTTTCTCCCGAGCATCGCATTATATTAACAAGTTAATTTCTTGAAATAAATATTGTATTAGAACTCGTTCCTAGAACAAAATAATTAATGTTGCATAATGGAAATTAAATAGTAAAACTACAAAAATCACTGTAATTTTGATAGTAGCAAAAGGTAGCAAAAAGTTTTTTTAGTTTCGAGATGCTGATATTGTATGGATTGTTTACAAAACAAACCTAAACTCCAATTCACTTCAATACATAACTAAAACTTCAACTGTTTTTGAATTTAGTAAAAATCGTAGTATTATAAATGTATTCCTTGGTTTTATATGTTTACTGTACACTAATACCAAATTAAATGTTGCTAAAATATTGCGACGTCCCTGAACTTGAAGGTTCCATAGCTAAATTAAGCTAATTTCCTATAATAATACACGACACTACAACACAAATGAAATAAAAGCAATTTAATTTATGATCCACGCACTTCCACTACTACCCACAAACACCAATTATAATAGGAAATGCGTGTAAGTGATCGGTCAATTTGAAAGTGTCAAAACGAAGCATTGGTCTACTAGAAGCCAGTTGCATTAGATAGTTCAAAATCGAATTTTATTTTTCGCATTTTCTGCCAGGAATTAGGGTATCTTGCCCCAATGTGCGGCGTCTGCCATTTCAATATATTATTATTAAAATACTGGCAGACGGTGACTCGCCAACTCACTAGATGGGCCCCCTATACAATCGCCATAGGCATTAAGCCTGTAAGGCGACAGAGGGCAACACCAGTGTGAGCGGCTAGAGGTGTCGAGCGGTGCGGCACCATCACGGGTCAGACCCGGAGCGGGGTTATACCCTTAAAAATGACACTTCCACCACCGAGCAAAAAGCTCTAGCTTCCTCCCTCTGAATGGCCAGTTAAGGCAAGCCAGAATTGAGATTTGCTGCACGTCCTCCCATTAGCCCATTAAATGCTAACCAGTGACAAAGCACAACAAAACTACACATCGGTCCCGATTCCTCAGAGTTCGCACATTCAGCTCGCCACAAGCTAGCCTGCGGATGTGTTTAGACTGCTGAGCCCGCAGAGAGTGATGGCCGTCAGGGTGATAAGAGGATACCGCACGATCTCCGGTGAGGCGGCATGTCTCCTAGCCGGGACCCCTCCGTGGGACCTGGAAGCGAGAGCCCTTGCGTCACTGTTCAGATGGCGCAAGGAGGCGCTGGAGCGGGGCCAAAGGCCTGCGTCTCGAGAAATCGAGGCCCAGCGGACCCTGCTCCACCAGGAAACCGTGGAGACATGGAAGGTGCGACTTGAGCAACCAAAGGGGGGATTCGCCACAATCGCGGCCGTCAGACCGGTCATGGACGAGTGGCTGGAGAGAAGACACGGTGCTCTCTCCTACCGGTTGACACAGATGCTTGCCGGGCACGGTAGCTTCGGTAGGTATCTGTGGCGAAAACACCGGGAAACCACGGCCGAGTGTCAGCACTGCGAGGACCGCAGCGATGACACGGCGCTCCACACGCTGGTGGAGTGCACGGCGTGGGCACAACAGCGACAGGTCCTCGTAGTGGGTCTGGGCGTGGACACTCTCTCGCTTGAGGCCATGGTGCGAGCCATGCTCTCCAGCGGGAGTAAGTGGGACTGCGCCGCCTCTTTCTGCGAGCAGGTCATGCTCGCGAAGGAGGCGGCGGGCCGGGTGCGGGAGAGAACTCTCCCACCCGAGTTCCGCAGTCGGCGCCCCGGGCGCCGCCGACGTGTCTTCGCCGAGGACTATCAGCCTCCATGACCGGGGGTCTGAGGACGGTGAGAGGGCCGCTCACCGTCCTTACAGAAGCAGGCCCATGACGGCAGCGTGACGTGAGCACTCACGCACGCCCCCCCTTAGAAGCGGGGTCACACCCGAAACCCCCCATAGACGCGGGATTGCACCCGAACCACCCCCTGGGCGAGGCCGCATTGGCGGCCGTAGGTCTGTTGGGAGTCACGGGACATCCTTCCTGAGGGCTTACCCGGGGCTCTCAACCATAGGCTGTTGGGCGTTACGTGAGGTTTTTTAGTCGGTAAGAGTCCGGCATAGCATCCTACGAGGATTTTCCCTCACGTTAAAAAAAAAAAAAAAAAAAAAAGCCTGCGGATGTGTGCTTTTCTATAACTTTGTGAGACATTTTTTGTTGATCTCAAAAAGTGGATGACTCAAAAAGCTAAGCTACTATGCCCTCATAGGGTGCGTTATTCCCATGAAAATTTTGAACACAAAATTTAAATTTAAATTTCTGACATCAGCGTTCCAGCGTTTTTGTCGTCGGTTCACGGCACTGAAGAGTTTACCAGGAAGATCTTAAAAAACACTCTGGTTAATTCTGATGTGTCGTGTAAGACTGACGCCATAAATGCTTGGAAGATGGCCTGCCCCAATACTGTTTTGCCCGTTATCCTATCTTCTCAGAGACTATGGGATGTGCCGCTTTGTAACTCGGTAAGACTGAAGAAGAAAGTGTAATCAATACTTCTTCCAATGTTGTAGAGCGTGCGCGTTTACTGGTTGTGGGAGAATGAGAGCCGGGTTTATGGATTCAAGCGCTTCCATCGCCCAACATAGGTACTATGTTGGATGATACTACTTTTTGCCTTGCCACTTGTCTCCGTTTGAGTGCACCGTGTTTCGCCGCATCTTTGCCACTGTGAAGAAGTATTCGATAGCCTTGGACGTCATGGCCTCTTACGTCACTCCAACCTTAACGACATAACCCGTAGCGCTCTTGTCACCGCTGGCATACCGGTCGTACGAGAACCAAACGGACTGGTGCGTGACGATGGCAAGAGACCTGACGATATGTCGTTGCTGCCTTGGAAGATGGGTCGGCCTTTGGTGTGGGAAGTCACATGCGCCGACACCCTTGCGCCATCACATCTTCCAAGCACAGCGGGTTGTGCGGGGTCTGCTGCCGCTTCTGCAGAAAACCTCAAACGGCGAAAATATAGCAATCTAATTGGTGATTATATGTTCGAGCCGTTTGGGGTTGAGACGTTGGGGCCATGGGGTACAAGTGCACGCTTTTTTTAAAGACTTATCCAAGCGGCTAGTCGAAGCCTTTTAGACTTTGCGGTACCAGATGGCTGGCTATTTCATTGCACAAAGGATTAGTATTGCCATTCAACGTGGCAATGCTGCCAGTCTTCTGAGAACTTTTCCAGTCTCAGAAGCAGTTACCTAGAGAATAATTCAAAATACGTCAAGCCGTTCAGGATGTAAGACGTGACAAAGAATTGGACATACATACATTATCTCGAAAAACATTACCCTCCTGTCTTCGGCAGTTCGGGTAAAAACCCATATTTCCGACAAAATATTCAGTACAAACCTGACCAGATGTGTTTTACGTCGCAAAAGATTGCTCAGTTTACAGTTGTAAAGTGACGCAAAATAAACTTCGGTCGCTTTACAATTGTAATTCACGAAGTAAACTTACCCCAAGTTTTATTGTATAGTGACACCCTAAGGTTTATGCCGCTTTCAATTAGCTACTCAGCGTCTAACTCTAACCTCTTGGTACGCAATACTAAACTAAAACATGTCACAATCAATGAATATAGGCATCAAAATCATTATTAACCCACTTGATCCTATCGTTTGTATAAACGATCATTGCTTAAAAAAAAAATTGTGACGAACCGCTAATATGTGACATTTGTTTATTTATTATTTTGAAAGTGAAGCTCACCAGTGAATGCATTCATTCCAGAAAGTGAAGTTTGTTACATTAAGTGCATCTTGATATTGAACTAGTCTTCGTTTTTGGATATTTATTATGACAGACGGTGAATTAAACCAGGAGCCCATTAACATCCGCGCCCGTCTTAGTATTCCCTCTCTAAAGCAGAGCACCTGGAAAACCCACGATTAAATCTGGCGATCCTTCTAGAACACCCTGGGAAAAAACAGGACCTAAACCAGAACGTGGAATCTATCCAGGATACTATCCATACATATCTGCACGAGCACTATCCACCACATTCAAACTACGCTCAAAAAAACAAAATTAACACTTTCAAAATTAAAATAAGACAAAAAAAGAGGAATCTTATCCAACGACTACGGATTGCTAAAGCTATGGGCGATAACCAACTTAGTCATCAACTGGCTAGAGCTTTAAGGTCTATACTGAAATTAATTCAAGGGATCTCTATTCAACTAATAAAACATTTTTTTATTTATTGTATAATCTTTGTGTACTATTACTTGCATAACTTGACATTTGTATGCAATGTCTATAAAATAAATCAGTCGGCCATAAGCGCGTGCACCACTCAACTCCAGGGATACTGGACAGTTCTTGATAAAATCCGTTGGGTACGCTCGAGTAGGTCTCTAAGCGTCCTGCTTTCACAATTGAAAAGGATAAGTAACACCGCTCTCGAGCACCAAACCTCAAACAAAATAGCTCTCGGCGGCGGGATCACTGGGATCCTACACAGGCAGCGGTGTGAAGCGACCACTCACAATCGGCACTATCACTCCCTCACAGTTTATTTTGAACAGTGAGGGGCACTGGAATAAAATCGCTATTATCAATGGACGCACTACGTGATATTATAAATAACTTAGATAAATTAACTGTGGCCCAGGTATACAAATGCGCCGTAAATAGATGTTACAAGCTAATATTGCCCCGAAACGCGATAAACAACAGTCTGGAGCCGCGGTAACCGCGGCTCCAGACTTGTGCCGTGAATTCACGGCGTGAATTCGCGCCGTGAATAAACCGACTGCGATCGGGCCGCGCGAAGCCCGCGAAAGCCATCCACATTCACGTTCACGCCTGTTCACGGGGCTTCACGGCACAAGTCTGGAGCCTCCTTGTTTCGATGAATATCAATTGTGACGTACTCGTCTTTACCGAATGCTGGCTTCAAACAACAGGGGTTCTACCGATTTTAGAAGGGTATGCGGCATATCGGTCTCAAAGACTCATCAATCAGAATGACGGTGTAGTTATCTATATCAAAAAGAGTCTTAATCATCATGTTTTAGAGCCAGTTTTTCATGGTGCCAGCTGTCTGATTTGCACTATTGAAAATCGAATATCAATTGTGGCAATATATAGACCACCGTCAGAAAAAGACTTCGATGTATTTTTCAACAGCTTAGACGACGCTCTCTCTTTAAATTACAAGCGATACGCAAATGCTTTGGTGATAGGCGATATTAATATTAACATAACTCCAAACAACAATGACGCCACAACTCAAAAATACCTTAACCTCACGGTTTCTCATGGGTTTCTTCCGGCTTATTATATGCCTACTCGCGATGAAAGCTGTCTCGACCATGTTTTGCTGAAGACCAAACATAGAGCAGTAACGTTATTAATTGATACGTCAATTACCGATCATGTTCCAATTCTACTGAACTTAGAAGCCTCCTCACTCAGAAACCGCACTAGTACGCTAAAAAAGACTACTCTGAATTTCGAGAATGCAGTCAAAGATATAAATAACTATGACTTCACGAGTCTACTGCGTACAGCCGACCCCAATTTTGCTATAGACTCTCTGCTCCATTGCATGTCAACAATAATGAAAAATAATACCTCAACTAAGACGATCCCTTGCAGAACAAAAATTATCAAACCATGGATAACTGACGGGTTGCTGAGATGAATGCGAAACAGAGATAAAATGCATCGAAAAAGTAAAAATGAACCGCATAATGTTATTCTCAAAACAACATACTTACGCTATTGCAACTTCTGCAACAAACTTTTAAAGAATCTAAAATTACAACACGTAAAACACACCTTCACCCTAGCACGAAATAATCCAAAAAAAATGTGGTAAGCGATACGTAAAGTAAGTGATACTCACAGCAGTTCTCGCGCAATCCCTGTGGAGCTCCAAGAAATTGTCAGGTGTCCGTCGAAATCAATAGATTCTGTTAACAGTTTCTTCGCCAATGTGGGTAAAACACTTGCATCACAGATTCCTCAGCAGCCGCCACATGCCCCGGTACAGATCAATACTATAAACCAAGCCAAACTCAATCGTTTTGCTTGAAACGAACATAGAACAAGTTGAGCGAATCATAAAAGATCTCCGTGTAGACAGTGCCTCTGGCTGGGACGGTATTCCACCTAGGCTACTCAAAGCTACAAGCAACGTCCTTTCTCCGCTGATAACAAATATCTGCAATCTTGCGATAACCACGGGCATCTTTCCTAAATCCCTAAAACGAGCTATAGTACACCCAATACACAAGGCAGGAGACAGAGGCAGTGTCACAAACTATAGGCCTATCTCAGTTTTACCCGTAATATCAAAGATATTGGAAAAAATTATATGTAAGCACCTCGTTAGCTACCTAAATAAATTTAAAATTATATCAACGAACCAATACGGTTTCAGAAAAGGAGTATCGACAGAGGATGCTGTAAATGCATTAATAGACTTCACTATGGACAAGATGGACAAACGACTGAGATGCGTAGGCACATTCCTAGATTTATTTATTTATTTATTTATTAACATACGCTACACTACCATCACAGACAAATCTAATACAATAGTGCAGGACGAAATAAGTTTAAATAACAATAAGCAAAATCCAACAAAAAAACTCAATTAGCACTATAAATAAATCGTCAATACAAAAAATAAACTATTCGTGGATTTTAATAATCGAACGCAAAATTCAAGTACTTAATAAAAATGTTAAATATTAAAATTTAAATTCAACTCAATAAAATTGTTCAATTACATAAAAATGTCATCAATTTAAAATAATAAAATCCATTAACAGCATAAAGTAATCATTCAAATATAATGTCAATATATGCAATAAATAACTTAGAAATTTAAATAATATTAAACAATATGCAATGTCCAAATAATGTATTATAAGAAACCATTAATTCCAGTCATGATTTTAAAAAGCTATACTTATCCAAAATTATTAACTACTTATGCCCAATGTATAAATATTAAAAAATAAACTTCAATTAATACAAAAATAATCGGCAAACATAATAAATAATAATAAGCCCCTACTTCATATTATACTTATTTCATTCATATTTAAAATAATAAAATTTAAAAATTAACAGTAGAACGTGCAGAAGCCAACATCTATCTATACATATAATAAAATGATAGAAAAGTCAAAACTGTACATTGGAAATATTTAAAAAAAAATACTCGCTGGGTGTTCAACATAAGATACCGAAGCCGAAAATATAGTTAGAAATTTTTTTGTCTGTTTGTCGGTTTGTCTGTTTGTCTGTTTGTCTGTTTGTCTGTTTGCTTTGCTTTGTCCGGAAGGATCTCGAAAAGTACTGAATGGATTTGGTTCAAATTTTGTACAAAATATTAGCTAGGGGTAGGGTCTTAAAATAGGCTATATATTATCACGCTACTTATCCTAGGGGCAAAGCAGAGAGCAATCAAATTGGCATTATAACATAATTTTCACGCGTACGAAGTCGCGGGCAACAGCTAGTACATATAATAAAATGATAGAAAAGCCAAAACTGTACATTGGAAATATTAACAAAAAAATACTCGCCGGGTGTTCTACATAAGATACCGAAGCTGAAAATATAGTTAGAATTTTTTTTGTCTGTTTGTCTGTTTGTCTGTTTGTCTGTTTGCTTTGCTTTGTCCGGAAGGATCTCGAAAAGTACTGAACAGATTTGGTTCAAATTTTGCACAAATATTACTTAGGGGTGTGGTCTTAAAATAGGCTATATATTATCACGCCACATATCCTAGGGGCTAAGCAGAGAGCAATGAAATGTTTAAACCGTTGGATTGATTTAATTAAAACGCAGCAGGAATATTAGTAGGAGATAGGTTTTACACTCAGACAACATATTATTACGCTAATTTTTTTAGGACCTCGGCAGAGAACAATGAAAATCTGTTTGTATATTTTTGCAAAATACAGAAATTACTGAATAATTTTAATTAATCTTTTATTTGAATAGCAATCTAGAGGTTGGATCTTTAAATAGGCTATATATTATCACGCTACATATCCTAGGGACTAGGCAGAGGCTAATGAAATATGTAAGTATGTGGATTGATTAAACTAAAACGTTGCAGTAATATTAGTAAGAGATTGGTTTTACACACCGGTTACATATTATCACGCTAAATATCTTGGAGACCCGGTAGGGAAAAATTAAATTCTGTGTTTGCTACGATATCCAGACGACTGATATACATACTTATATAATTCTAAATACATACATATTATACATAGAAAACACCCGAACTCCGAAACAAACATTTGTGGAACACACAACTAATTGGAACAACCCAAAAATCGAACCAAGCCCTCCGGCGCGACAGGCAGTATCACTACACCGACTACGCCACAGAGGTAGTCAATGAAATTATATTTCATATTCTTTCATATAATTATTCTAACGGCTTGACAGACACAAAATATATTTGTTTATGTATTTACGGGCAACAATCAAAAGTACCTAACTGTAAAGATTAGTAGTAGTAATTTATAGGCTTGATAAAGAACAATAATCAAATTCATTAGAGTACGTGTTTGTTTTTAAATATGCATTTAGTATATAACATAATAAGTAAGTTTATCAGTTTTCTAGATCTCATAGCTCACACTAATATAAATCAAATTTCAGGCTACGCTATACTATTGTACAAGCCATGTAATATGTAGTATACTTTTTTATAACGTGAAGGAAAATCCATCGTGGATGCTATGCCGGACTCCTACCAATTAAAAAAAACCTTAAGTAACGCCTAACAGCCTATGGTTGGGAGCCCCGGGTAAGCCCTCGGAAGGATGTCCCAGGACTCCCAGCAGACCCACGGCCGCCACTGCGTCCTCGCCTAGGAGGTGTTTCGGGTGCTATGCCACGTCTTTGGGGGTTTCGGGTGCGATCCCGCTTTTAAGGGGGGGGGGGGCGTGAGTAAACGCCTTCGGCGCGGACTGAATTATTTTACAATAGCCTTAATCATTAAGCTCTTTTATCATTAAGCCAACACGCCAGTTAAGATTTACCCTCACATTCAAAGGGATCCTTGAATTCTAGGTTTTGCAAAAGTTGGGATGTCTCTAATTCCTGAACTAGAAAACCTTTAACATGGAAACTTGTGTGAAACATTCCTTACAGTATTCCCTTTTTAACCCTAAAAAATTTTTGGAATCCGTAAACGCATTGAGAAGTAACAACTAAAAAACCGTTTTGTCTTTCATCCCTTCTCCCAAAGGAACCGCACAAAATATCGAGATCAAAAGTATCCTAGAACCTTCCTCGGATTATAAGCTCTGAATGTACTAAGTTTCATTCAAATCCATTCAGTAACTTCGGCGTGATACTTATTCGGAATACAGACAGACAGACACACATGAAAAATGTAATTTCATTTTCGGCTTCAGTAGACTCTCGACCCTCAACAGTTTTATTATATGTATAGACTAGCTAACCATCGCAACTTCGTATACGTCACATAAGATCTATGAAAGGAGAGGTATTTCTTCATCAGACTCATCAAGCAGCGTGTGAAACTGCCCTGTTTGCTTAATCAAAAAAGAGCTTAAAGATTAAGTCTATTCTGAGGACTGAATTATTTTACAATAGCCATAACCATTAAGCAGCTCTTTTATGATTAAGCCAACACGCCACACAAACGTTGTTTATAATGAACATTCTTAAAACAACTTTACTGAAAAATGTTGAGCTTTGGCTACAGTAACATAGGTACATAAATTAAATCACCTTAAACATAATAAGTACATGCATACGGTCACGCCTTTATCCCTAAAGGGTTATCGAGTCATATTATATGTTTACCTTTTTTTAATTTGTTCCACGTAACGTAATAGGTGGTGAGCCGCATTGCCGTGTTGAAATGGACAGGCGTTAGTACTGCCTACTTTTGAAAATTATTAAATCTATAAGGTCTTCAACTTGGTTTAACGACTGCCATTTACTGGCTACCGTTAGCGTTAGTGTTATCGTCTCAACTCTTCCGATTATGCGTAAAGTTTTCAGTCTGTGGCCCTAATCTAACAAACGTTTCGTATTCGCGCTTCGCCATACTACTTACTCTTATAATTATTAAAGGGGCTAATTAATAAACACGTACTTCATACCGGCCTTGGACCCACTAAAACCATGAGGTCTGTTCCTATCCATCTAGCGCAGTCCTAAGGTATCCTTTAGTGGGCTTACCCGGGGCTCCCAATCGTAGGCTGTTAGGTAGGATACGTATGGTTTTCAGTCAGTGGGAGTCATAGTACATTCATGTGGGATTTTCCTCACGTTAAAAAAATCCATCTAGCGCATAACTCCCCGGGTAAGTTGGAGGATGTCCTAAATTTGTTCCCACATTTTGGTTACGACTTATCCTAGAGGCTCAAATAGAATACGGTTCAAACTTTGCTTATAACATAATTTCCACGCGGACGAAGTCGCGGGTAACAGCTAGTAACAAAATAAATAAGTAGAAATGCAATAATTCATTTATAATTTAATCATTTGGACCCAATTCTATATCCGATGATATTATGCAATACGTGACCCTTGTGAATTCACTCAGCGTGCACGAAAACAAATCAATGCGATCCGCCACCATATTGAGCGCCCGCAGCGCGCGCGTGAGCGGAGCCCGCTGCAGCAAGTTGGTGCGCGCGCACGGCACGGCCAGCAGGCGCGGACGCCGCCGCCGCCACACGTACCCTGCGGGCGCGCATAGCCCTACCTCCCGCAGGATAGCGGGGTTGTAAGTGTAGCCACGAAGCACCTTGAATACGTACGTGGCCAGAGCCACTTCCCTTCTCACTTCCAACTTGTAGTAACCCACCATGCCCAAAATGAACAGTGTGGGATACAACAATGGATATCCAGGGTAAACACCGAATAGTTTACTGTACAAAAATCTAATGAATTTGTTCTGTATACGTTCCAACATAAATTTATACTTAGCCTCGTACGGAGACCAGATGCTAGAATTGCATTCTAGGTGGCTTTTCACCAGTGCTTCGTACAACGCTCTCAAAGCTGCAATATTTGTAAACCAGTTTGCGTGCCTCAAAAGAAAACCTAGATTGCGATAGGCTTTTTACACACATCCTGAATATGTGCACTAAACCTTAAATCCCCGCTAAATCGAACTCCCAAATCCCGAACCTCACTTACCCGCTGCAAAGGGGCCCCCTCTATTTGATACTGGTAGTGACCAGGGTTACGTAATCGGCTGAACGATATCACTGAGCATTTGGCTATATTAAAATAAAGTTTGTTTACTTTGCTCCACGTTACCACCCTATCTATATCCTCTTGCAACCGATTATAATCTTCATTCTGCGAAATTCTCTTAACTAATTTGAGGTCATCAGCAAAAAGTAATGGTGTCGCGTGATTCACCACTTCCGGCAGGCTGTTAATCATTAGGATGAAGAGGAGAGGACCTAAATTACTCCCCTGACTCACACCGGATCTCGTAAAGTATGGTTTAGAAATGCAACCTCCGCAGTCCACGTATTGACATCTGTCACGTAAATAGTCCGCGAAGAACGCCAACGTTCGCGGTGTGCATCCCACTGCGGCCAAACGGGTTAAAAGGGTGTCATTATCTACTAAATCGAACGCTTTTTTGAAATCGAAGTAGGCTACATCCACCTGTAGCCCCTCGTCTACCGCAGGCCCCAAACACGACATAAGATGTAGAAGATTTCCTGTAGTTCCCCGCCCCGCACGGAAACCGTGCTGTGCGTCCGATAGTTGCCCACTAACCTGTCCAAAGAGACAGCCATGAATGGTAGCCTCGAACACTTTCGCTGGAGTACTGAGTACACGCTCAGCTCTGCGGGCTCCTGATTGTAAATTGATTGGAAAAACCGAGCAAACTCATTTGCGCAATCGTTATCTGATAAAGTGCGCCCATCTCTCATAAGTCTATGTTTACTCGGGTTGCCCTTCCTAGACCGCATGTAGTCCCAGAACGCTCGAGGATCGTTAGCTAGCTGGGATTGAACACGTTCGTAGTACTGATCATGCGCTCGCGTAGTCTCCGCCTTCACCCTCGCCCTGACCCTGCTAAAGGCCAAAGATTCAAGATCTTTCTAAGGCCTTCGACACCGTCTCTGTTTCCACGCTAATTGAGAAATTGGAGCGGGTAGGAGTGCGTGGTGTTGCGCTAGAACTATTTAAAAGGACCCAATGTGTGAAAATTGGCGAGCACATCAGCAACGTGGAATCACTAACATTTGGTTTGCCGCAGGGCAGTATCCTTAGTCCCGTATTATTCCAGATTTATGTTAATGAACTCTGTGAACTGTCTCTGCCCTCCACTCGCGTCATTGCCTATGCTGATGACACGGTATTACTAACAAAAGGAATCGACTGGGAAACCACAAGAAGTAACGCCGAGGCAGCACTTAGCATGGTAATGAGATGGTTAGCCAAAAATAGTCTTACACTAAATTTGAACAAGACTAAGTTTATCACCTTTAGCCCCAGAACATCCTCACTACCTTCTGAAGCTTCCTTTGTCATCAAAGCTCACATGTGCGAAGATACTGGCTCTTGCTCTTGTGAAGTGATGACTAGGGTCACTGAAATCAAGTACCTCGGTCTCCAAACAGACGCTTGCTTAACCTGGGAATCCCAAATACAGATACTGTGCGCCCGTATCAGAAAACTTACTTTTGTATTTAGAAAATTGAGAGTGTCAGCGACCATCGATATCCTGAGAATGACCTATAACGCTCTGTGTGAGTCAATACTAAACTACTGTGTCACAGCCTGGGGCGGTGCAGCCAAGACCATCATGTTACTAGCCGAGCGTGCCCAAAGAGCGGTAATTAAAGTCATCCTTAAAAAGCCATATAGGTACCCCACTCAGGAACTTTACTCGGAATACAAGGCGTTAACTGTTCGTCAAATATTCATAATGCGCGCTGCAACAAGAAAACATTCAAGTCTCCCAATAAACAAAGATACAAAGAGACGACCGCTTCGGAGAAGACCGCAGCCTTTATGTCCAAAGGTATACACACACACCGCATTTGCAAAAACATCACTTCTAGACAAAACCGCCCATTTATTTAATTTACTTTATTTCATTATATATTTTCTTTTATTTTTTTTTATGACACACATACTACAACTTGACACGTCATACGTAAATACACAACCTCAGAAAACAAGAGTCAAAGACGGAGGGATGTCTCCCGTAACACAGGACTTCCTAGCACGGGAGACATCGATCCATAAAAGGAAAATTCTCTGTAATAAGTCATAATGCTATGTATCAAACAATATGTAAGATAATGATGGTACGCTAATAAAATATTATTATTATTATTTCTCTTTTTTTAAATACATTAACATATAAATGTACATTTTTAAATATACGTATAAAAAAAGGTACATTTAAAAATATAAAAAATAGTGTCCTACCGGCATCGGGTACAGGGACCAAGCTACCGGTGGTTAGGACTTCAGAGACAGGAACTTCCTCACAATACGTGCCGTGCTCAGAAGAACTGCCTTCTGCATCAAGCCCTTGACCCAACTGCCCACCGCAAGCCTCTTAAGGTGTTGGTCGAAGCTTTTGGCTATTAGTCCATGCACAGAGATTACTATCGGTACAATAATAGCTGAGTCAATACTCCACATGTCCACCATCTCGTGGGCTAAGTCCAAATACTTAGCTTGTTTATCTATCTCAGCCTTCACGAGATTGTCGTCATGTGGAATAGTGATATCAATTATTATTGCAAGGCGCTCTAGCCGATCTATTATCACTATGTCAGGTCTATTTGCAATAATAGTCGTATCAGTGATAATAGATCGGTCCCAGTACAACATGATATGGTCACTTTCGAGAACTGGGTCAGGCACATATCTATAATAGGGTACCTCTGATTCGATAAGGTTATATTTCAAAGCAAGCTGTTGATGGATAATCCTAGCTACTTGGTTGTGTCTATGCAAATACTCACTATTGGCAAGACTAGAACAACCTGAAATAATATGCCTAAAGGATTTTCCGGGACGGCGACATGCCCGACATATATCAACCGTACCATCCTTTAGGATATACTTTCGGTAATTATTAGTCATCACCACTTCATCAGTAATTGCAAAAACAAAACCTTCAGTTTCTCCAAAGAGGTCACCGAATCGTAGCCAGGATACAGAAGATGTTAAATCAATATCGGGCCCGCGCAGGGCCCGATAAAAACGACCATGCAACTCCTTACTCATCCATATATCCTTACGATCATTGAGACTCTGTATCACAGGTTTATGCCAATTCTCTTTAGCCAGAGCAAGCGGGGTAAGTCCTTTGTCAACTACAACCACATCACGATGCACATCCGCGTCAGCGTGAAGAAAATATTCCCTGAGGTTGCACACCTCACGGTTATGGAGGGTCTTAGCATTAAGGAAACCACGACCCCCGCACTTCCGCGGTATGTACAACCTCATCACTGATGAACGCGGATGATGCATTCGGTATGTGGTGAGTAACGTACGGACTTTCCTATCCAGGGCTTCAAGTTCTGTCTGAGTCCACCTGAGTATGCCAAAGGAGTACATCAAAACTGGCATGACCCAATCGTTATAGGCGCGCACCTTGTTACCACCTGATAAAAGACTTTTAAGTACTTTTTTCAAGCGGCCAAAGAAGCGCTCCTTCAACGATTGTTTCACACCAACTTCACAGATGCCTAACGCCTGCGACATACCCAGGTATTTATATGTTTCGGTTGCAGAAAGACATCCAAGTCGTGTAGAATCTGAAAGTTCTACGCCTTCAGATTCTATTATCCCGCCTCTGTTTACATGCATGACCGCACATTTGTCAATACCAAACTCCATCCTGATAGAATTACTAAAAACTTCTGTTATCTTTAGTAATTCTGTCAGTTGCAGCTTGTTGGATGCAAATAGCTTCAAGTCATCCATGTAAAGGAGGTGGGATATAACTTGGCCATCCCTCCGCAACCGATAGCCTAACCCTGAATTCTCTAACAAAGTACTCAGAGGATTCAGTGCTAGGCAAAACCATAATGGACTGAGACTGTCACCCTGGAATATACCCCACTCAATCCTTATAGGCACACTGTTCCCGCAAACCCGTCGACATCCTGGATAGCACAAGACTGTTTTCCATTGCCCCATACATGTCTTCATGAAGGCACATAGAGTTGCATCAATTTTATACAACTCCAGTACCCTCAAGAGCCATGTATGCGGCACAGAATCGAAAGCTTTCTTGTAGTCCATCCAACATGTCGCCAGATACTTACGGTTACGGCGTGTCTGTTGGCTAATGGCCATATCAATTATAAGGAGCTCTTTAGTGCCACGAGACCCACTTCTGCATCCATTCTGAGAGGTGGACAAGATGGAATTGTCAATTAAGTGGGACGATATTTTCCCTCTCAGAATAGATGTTAGAAGTTTATAGAGCGTGGGGAGACACGTAATTGGTCTGTAATTCTTTGGGTCTGTGGCACTACCAGACTTAAACAAAAGATGGGTAACGCCAGTAGTGGTGAAATCTGTCAACGATCCTGACTCTAGGCATGATTCGAATTGAGATGCCAAACGCCCATGTGAGCTCCTAAACCATTTTAGCCAGAAGTTATGCAATCCATCGGGCCCTGCCGACTTCCAATTCGGCAGCAGACGGACTGCACTGGAGACATTATTCGGTGTTATTTGAATTGGCTCCATGGTTTTAATAGGCTCACATGAACGTTCAACATCTCGCATCCAATCACCCTCTGTGTGACCTACGGGCATCGACCAGATGTTGCGCCAAAATGAAGTAGTGGCATCATCATCCGGTCGATGCACCTCGGACCCATTAGAGTCAGGACGCTCCCAATATCTGTAGACCCATCTTTTGTCTATCTGGAATGTGCGATTTTGTGAATACCGATCCACTCTTTTTTTGTATCTACGCACACGATTTGCCCACGCATAAATTTTTTGCTTTGCGTTCTGTGACTCGGGCTAAAAAATCTCGAGGTCTAGTGTTAGTCCCCGAGAAAGCCCGGGTCACAAATCGCATGACTCTCGGGCGGGTATTTCCCGACCTGAAGCAAATCAGCTTTCCAATGAGTGCCCTAGTCTTAGAAATACGACGCTCAATTCTGCCCTGCCAAGCCGGCACTGCTTGCTTTGGTCGTATAACAATGTTATCATTAAGAAATTTTACATTTGCTATACGACAAGCTGCAACGGCTCCGCAATACAAAATTGAGTGTGTATCCCCGAGATCTTCACTATTATCGAAATAATTCGATAATAGCGAATCCAGGGCACACACTAGAGCTATGTTTTTTCTATGCGTGGGCAAACGCGGTAGACGCGGTCTAATTTGTACTGGCATAGATCGATATTCAAGCATGGCACACTCCAAAGCACTCCTTAATAATTGTTCGTTGTAATGGGTACTTACGTTTGTAGCACTCGTATTCATCACATCATCGTTACCGTTATTTAATTGTAAAGTAGTTGTAGAAGTTAGTGTCACAGGTAACGATGATGTTGATGGCAGACCAAGACTGCTACACACGTCCGAACGTAGCCTCTCAAGTACGGTAGCATCCAACAGATGACATCGTTGTATGGCCCGCACTTGATCCGATAGACGCTGTGCTGACACGTTGACTGATGGTTCAAGTTCCTGAAACAGAGGCAGCATTCTGACACGATACGCAGTGAGGTTGATTCCTCCCTCTGTAGCCCTGAAATATGCCCGCATGACGTTCTCATTCAATGAATTCGACCATCGCATGCGGTGCACATCACCACCGGAGGCCCACCAGCTTCGAACAGGGCCCCCCTGTTCGAAGCTGGTGGGCCTCGGGGTCCCAAGCGAGACGGTGGCCGGCCTCTCCCCGGCCGACGTACAGGTGTTGGCGACGTCGGCGGAGAGAAAAACTCATCACTCGACGATGAGCTCGACGCCTCTGCGATTCCCCTTGTCGCTGTTACACATTCACGGGGAAGAGAGGCGGAGCTGAGTGATGAGTCCGGAGGTGTAAGGCGTGCTTCTCGTTTCTTGGCTCTTGTTATCATATTTTGCTGGATTTAATTATACATTTTATTGTGTATTTTCCAATACATGACAGCTGTCATAGACTTCCAATTCTTTTCTATTCAAAGATTTTTTATAACTATTATTCTTGAAGTATTTATACATTTTTGATAAAATATTCATTATAATTCTATATTTGTTGATAAATGATGTTAAAATTCTGTAAAATTTATGTGTTTTTAAAGCAAAAAGTAATTCAAACTGTACAGCAAAATGTTGACAGGGACGCCATTTTTTTTTTTAATTACTAGTATTATTATATGTCAAATACGCGGAATAAAAAAAAACTAATAATTAAATAGAGCTAAACATGAAGTAGAATTTGATAGGGACCCTTTTAAATACTCGAGGAATATATTTAATGACAGAAAGCACAGTAGGCTGGACCTAAATAACGATCAGATCTATAACTTTTATAAAAGTAATTACGAGGTGCCTTAATACGACAAATAATTTAGTGAACCGAAGAAAAAGAGGCCATTAAGCCCTCAATTCCTATATAACTGTAATCCACCTAGCTTAGAAGACATTGAACACCAAATTTAAAAAAAATCAACTAAGTTTGCCCCTGGGCCTGATGGCATATCTTACATAGTCTATAAAAAATGTCCGTCAGTACGTAAACACTTTCTGGGCATATTTAACAGGATCCGGTCGAGCAAAGAAATACCAGCGGCCTTAGGAGAGGCCAGTTTTGTGCTCATTCCAAAGAAAATAATTGTAACTAGTTAGTCCAAAAGATGCCAGTCCAGAAGAAAATTTTTGATATTGTGTTGGTTAGCGCTATCCTAACCAGTGACAAGTCCAGTCCAGTGTCAAGACCTAATGCGTAAAGTGAATTAATTCTGTACATGGACAGATGTAATGAGGACAAAACCTAGCAAATGCTACTGTCTATGTCTGGGTAGGCGGGGTACCAAGTTTACGTCGCATGACCCTGGGCTTGTTATAGGCGGGGAAAAAAAATCCATTATATCTGAAACCGTGCCTTTCAAATTTCTTGGCAGAAAGATAGATAACAGGGGTTATACTCCAGCTGTAGACGTAATTGAAAGTTTCATTGTCGACATAAAAAAGATAGATCAACAACCAATAAGTAACGTCAAAAAAGCATGGATATACGACAACTATTTAACATCACGTCTAAACTGGCCATTTCTTGTGTACGATTTAAGCCAAAACCTTCTCAGAAAATTGGATGCGAATGTTACGAATACGTTGAAGTCGTGGCTAGGGCTAACTCAATCGGCCGACCCGTCGGCATTATACAGAGCCTCTTATAACTTTAGAATGATGTTCAAGAAGCCGTCGGAACTCTATAAACATCTAAGAGTTACCAAAATGCACGTCTTGGCAAAATCATGAGACGAAATCGTTCAAACTCTTCCAAAGGATAAAAATATATCAGAACTTGAGTCACGCCTCCAATTCCACAAGAATTTCATGGTAGGTTCGCAGACTGGTAGAGTGGGTTTGGGTAGTATCCGGGGCAAACAGATAAAGAAATTACAAAATCTTTTCTATAGCAGAATGCGAATAACGCCTATAAGGTGCACGCGATGAACCTAGAGATACAGAACGAGTGGCTCACTCTAGGCAAGTTTTGTATTCCCATGGCCTTGCAGTGGTGTACCTTATTGTACGACTTTGCTTAAGTTCTATTTGAACGCGTTTCAGTTGACCCTCCCAGACCAAAGTAATCTGGTCAGGTGGGGGAAAGCCACAGATAAAACATATAATGCATGTGGAGAAGCAATATTGGAACTGCTAGGCACGTGCTGGTAGGTTGTAGGACGCTATTGGACCGGGGTCATTACTCACGCCGACACGATAGGGTATTGGAAATCATGCGGTAGGCAGTCAGTTTGACGGTAGCTAGAGCGAAAAAGGGATTAACCACAAACTTAAGAAATGACATTGCGTTTGTAAAGGAAGGCTCTTCAAAGAAAGTACCTCAAAAGCCATAATTCAGTTTTGATGGCTGCCACCGTTTGGATCATACTCGCAGACACGTATGAAAAACACTACTAAATCCCGGAGGATGTATGTGCCTCGCCATCAAGACCCGACATATTCCTGTTTTCAAGGATACATAGGCGTGCGGTGCTTGTGGAGCTTACGGTGCCGTGGGAGACCAACATACCGAAGGACCACGCCATGAAGATAAATTAATACTTTTACTTGAGCAATGAGTTAACCAAAAATGGCTATGTGGTTAAACACTATGCCGTAGAAGTAGGAGCAAGGGGAATTCCAGCTAAATCCCTGTATAATTTATTTAAAGACCTTGGATTGCCAAGAGCTTTAGTAAGCTCTTTACTAAAACGAATATCCAAAGCGGTATTGAAAGGATCTTACCAAATCTGGTAGGGCAGGGGAGGGAACATTGCTGACGATGGAAGGTGACCGTTTATGTGCATTATAAGGTGGCCACCCTAAACCTACTTAAATGGGTCGCAAGTCCCAGACGCCGTCGGGGTGTTCCCCCCTGTGCCACGCTATGGACCCGGCACCCGCACGGAAAATCCATGGAATGCTAAGAATAAGGTGTCTTCAAGAAAATTTAATTATCTATCTATACATATAATAAAATGATAGAAAAGTCAAAACTGTACATTGGAAATATTAAAAAAAAAATACTCGCTGGGTGTTCAACATAAGATACCCGTGAGTTTTCTTGCCAGGTTCTTCCTCACAGGCTCTACCTATTGCTTTGCGAATCTGGCAGTAAATGTAAATGTAGAAGCAAAAATTTTGACGTTCATAAGTGTTACTTTGTAACCTAAATGAATAAAGATATTTTCATTTCATTTTCATTTCATTTCATACCGAAGCCGAAAATATAGTTAGAAATTTTTTTGTCTGTCTGTTTGCTTTGCTTTGTCCGGAAGTATCTCGAAAAGTACTCAATAGATTTGATTCAAATTTGCACAAATATTACCTAGGGGTAGGGTGTTAAAATAGGTTGTATATTATCACGCTTCATATCCTAGGGGCTAAGCAGAGAGCAATCAAATTGGCATTGTTACAATTTTCACGCGTACGAAGTCGCGGGCAACAGCTAGTATATATATACTATTTTTTCTAAAACATAAAGAATATACCCTGCAATGTTACTTACTGCCAGATATATTGTTTTCGTCCTATTTATGTTGATCGTTAGAACATTCGATTGAAATATTAGGTATCACAGCACCCTACTTTTCTAAGTTGTAGATCCAGGTTACAAAACCCCTCACTGAATCTAATTATGAAAAAATTTAATAAATGTGCCTGCACACTTAACTCAATTCATCAAAAATTTTGGTTTGAGTCAGTTTACGATTACGATCAAAATCGTAGTAGTTTCTGCATTCTACTCGAAAACACATTCTGATTTTAATTGTTCTCTGTCGAGCTCCTAAGATATTTAGCGTGATAATGTGTAACCTATGTATGAAACCCACATCTTATTAATATTAGTGCACAGTTTTATTAATTTCAGTCAAATAAATATTATGTTTTTTTCTCTCTGCTTTGCTCCTAGGTTATGTAGCGCGATAAATTATCATGCCTATGTGTTGATCCAAACTCTAATTAATATTTGTGCAAAATTAGAATGAAATCCGTCGAGTAGTTTTCGAGATTGTCGTGAACAAAGCAAAGCAAACAGACAAACAGACAAAAAATATTTCTAACACATTTTCGATTTCGGTACCTATCTTATGTAGAACATTCATTTCAGTCATTAAAAAATATTTACTATAAAGTTTTGACTTTTCTATTAGTTTATTATATTGTTTAGATTTTATTTGTGAATTTTACGACATGCATGGTGGCAAGTCACATACAAGGGTTAAGAGAAAATTAACCACTATCTATGTTGACGAGTTAGATTTTACATGTTAATCAATAGCTATTAAATTTACATAGAAATACATCAGTTGTTATCTGCTAAAGATAATTTCCAGTGCGTGGAGCGTTCGTAGCCACCGCTCTAACTAAGTTGTTTAAACGATCATCGATCGAATAATTGTATGATGCCTACGGCTACATTCTATAATAGTGTTGATGCCTACGGCTATGTTCTATCATCGCACCGCTCGCCATAGTGATAGTGTTCATCCTCACACGTTGCGTCCTGTGCGCTCGAGCACGGTGAGATCTAATAGAGGCTTTCTTCCGCGTACGCTTAGGTTGTGGAATGATCTCCCTGCTTCGGTTTTTCCAAACGCCTACAGTATGGGGTTCTTCAAAAGGGGACTTTGAAGGTTTTTACAGAGTCGGCAGCGAGATTGTGGCGCGTCTGGTGTTGCAAACGTCCATAGGCTGCGGTGACCACCGGTGGGGCCGTATGCTTGTCTGCCACTCTAGAGGAATAAAAAAAAAGCGATCTCTGCGGTAAGCAATTTTGTCGACGGCTGACTGAGATGGGTGACCACTTTGCGACATGTTATTTTGTGTAAAACCATTGTTTGGGATCGTTTTATAAGACCAGCGCCCCCGGCTTCGCCCGGGATATACTTAGATAAACTTATATGTCCTATTTATTCCATGAGGGCTGGAATATCAAATATAGATTGATGATTGTTTCCAAAGTTTACACCCTTCTGGGTAGATTTTTGAAAAATCCTGAAACATGTGTTCATTTAACAAGTTTCTAGGTCAAAGGGTTTGGTCTGGGCGCTGCTGATAGATGAGTAGATTACCCTTAAATTGAAATTTGGGATTTCAAAAGAAGGAAAACACTTTGTTTTTTTTTTAAATCTGTTTCTTAATTATTAATATGTACAAAATGCTGTCTTTGTATTACAATAATATTCCGAGAGCTGGCACGAATTTTTGGGTAGGTATTTGAGGCAAGCTGAAAACTTGTCAGATACCTCTCCTATTATATCCCAACTCGGAATTGCAGACCTGGCTGGTGAGTAGCGGGGCTAAATCAACCCCTAAATTTTTAAAAATATTTTTTTTTTTCTCAAAAAATATATTTGAGGCACAACGCAATTTATATATGTTGCAGTGTAATACTTAATGAATACGAAAAAAAATAAGCCAGATAAATTAATCGGGGTTTTAACATTGCCAGACGCGTGCAAAAATATTTTGCAAAAAATTATAAAAAATGTTTTTGAGGCAGCTTGAAATTTTAATGGAGCGTTATTTATAAGTAAAAAATAAGATTCCCAAAAAGACAGATCGTTTCGGTGGGGCTTACTACCTGCCAGGTGATCAAACAAATAATGAATGGGTACGAGCCTGTAGTGCTATAGACAAGCTGGAGTGTGAGAGAGCGCATAACGACAGCTGTCTTCGTTCTTGCTTGCCGCGTTACTATTAGCTCTGGCGAAGCCACGTGCGACCCATGAGGTTTCTAGTTAAAATTTCGGAGTTAAAAATATTAAATTTTCTGAATTTCTACTAAGAACATTTTGCGTAAAAGAGATTGTATTGATTTATGGACGTTACGTATTAAAAAAAGCAATAATTAAAATAAAAAATCGCAAAACCAGGTTTATAAAAATATAATAACTCTCCAGTAGTACAATTATTTCAAGTATAAAATAAAATTGAAATAAATTCTATTCATTTATTAATATTTTAGAGATATTGAGTTAATATAAATGTAGGAACCTACTTATAATATGGTCAAACTAATTTTATTGTATATTTTATACAACCCGTTTTATTTTATTTATCTTTTAATTTTTTAAATGTTTAAAATTACATAATTAAACATATTTCGGAATAGGAATAATAATAAATTATATATTATATATTATTAGTATATATTATTATTATATATTATTAGTATTATAATGTGCTCTCTTGTTTGCTTAGTCAGATGAACGTCTGAGACACAGGATTGTCATCCTATTTCAGACAAGGATCTGATAATACACTGTAACAACTTCTTGCCGTAGCTGATAGGTATTCCATTACTTTAGTCAAGTGTAAGTTAAACCATGAATTGTAAGATATTAACGATTGTACTGCTTTTATTACTTTGATATAGAAAAAGAAAATATGAATATATAAAAAAAATATAGAAAATATAAAAAATAATATAATATGTACCTATATATAAAAAAAATATAGAAAATATATTTCTCTCTCACACTACAGCTTGTCTTAGCACTACAGGCTCGTACCCATTCATTATTTGTTTGATCACCTGGCAGGTAGAAAGCCCCACCGAAACGATCTGTCTTTTTGGGAATCTTATTTTTTACTTATAAATAACGCTCCATTAAAATTTCAAGCTGCCTCAAAAACATTTTTTATAATTTTTTGCAAAATATTTTTGCACGCGTCTGGCAATGTTAAAACCCCGATTAAATTATCTGGCTTATTTTTTTTCGTATTCATTAAGTATTACACTGCAACATATATAAATTGCGTAGTGCCTCAAATATATTTTTTGGAAAAAAAAAATAATATTTTTAAAAATTTAGGGGTTGATTTAGCCCCGCTACTCACCAGCCAGGTCTGCAATTCCGAGTTGGGATATAGTAGGAGAGGTATCTGACAAGTTTTCAGCTTGCCTCAAATACCTACCCAAAAATTCGTGCCAGCTCTCTGACTATAAAGTATAAAGCTACCTACAAAACACCAATCTAACGAGAAAAACAGCTTTCATTGTAGTAAGACACGTAGAAACTATAATTATTATCTATGGCAAGAGGAATAAGTATACTTATTACTTAACAAACTTAGATCAAGAATAAAAATTATTCTTATTCTTGATCTAAGTTCTTAATCTTGATCTAAGTTAACCAAGTATAATAAAAATAATAATATACAGGGTGTCTCAGAATCTCAGTACTAAGAAGACCATAGGGTTGTAGGTGGGTAATAAATATATCTCGATGAAGTGAAGCATAAGTTGAACAATAATAAAGGAGGGGAGAGAGAGGAACCCACCATACAGCTCGCGCCACATAACTTTGCGTTTATGAAGTTAGTTCGTTAGTTATGCATTATTAGGTACTAGCTGATACCCGCTGCTTCGCCTGTGTAAAATTTATTCCCGCGGGAACTTATTCCCGGGATAAAAAGTAGCCTATGTGTTATTCTAGACTTATAATACATCTCTGTACCAAATTTCAGCCCGATCCGTTCAGCGGTTAGAGTGTGAAAGAGTAACAAACATCCACACTCACAAACTTTCGCATTTATAATATTAGTAAGATTATGCAATAAACTACTGCTGAGGCGGGAGAGGCACACCTCAGCTGCGCAGTAGTTTACCCTGTGATACCTAATAGTGCATAATAGCGACGCGAATAAACCAACTTCATAGACCGAAAGTATGTGGCGCGAGTGGCAGGCTGATTACGTATAAAACAGCGATCAGCGATAATTGCGCAATCATCGCGCGATTTATCGCTGGTCGCAGAAAAAAATGGTATTACGTAAAATTCTATCGCGAATCGTTCGCTAATCCCTACGTTGCACTTATCACTACGAAACTAGCGCCATTAACAATTACGTGGCGATCACTGAAAACTGGGAAGTGTCACATCTGTTGGGCATTTTATTAGTGTATTTGTGTACTGAGAGACCACTTTTATTTTTGCGGAGTTTTGCAGTTTCACTAACATTAGTGCATAGTAAAAGTTGCGGAAATATTTGTAAAGCTTAGTAATCGGTTAGAAAGCGCGTCAGAACACGTGCTCGCAGCACTATTGTTAGTTAAACTGCAAGAATCACTACACTAATAAAATGCTCATTGTAGAACAACCATATGTGACGAAAGATTTGTACTCACTTGACGTTCTAAACTCACTTTTGTTCTCCTTTTTCATTGTGCCATTAATGGTCTTAACTCATCACACAAAACGACAAAGCTCTTTTGATAGCCTGTACTTAGTGGGCTTTGGATTCTGCTTCACTTAGATTCAAAGCTTCAAAGTCCTGAATTTCGATTATCTGCCCTTCTAGCTTCAACCTCAAGTGCGTCAATCAAAAGAACTGCACGAGCCATTCTTACTTTACAATCAAATATTTCAGTAAACAGTAAGATCACAACTCAACACTTACACTAACTATACTCTTTACGAAACAAAATTAAGTACATGACAATTCACTGCTGTAAAGTTTTTCGACGTTTATAATTACACTTTAAGAATAATAAAATTGGCAATTTACTAAATAATTACGCAAAAATAGATTATTAATACTAAGTAGAGATAAGCGAACGATCAGCAATCAGAGAAAACGCAATCGCAGTTTTGACGTTCGAAATCGCTGCCTGGAGGTTGTCAAAAACGATACGTAATACGAAATTATCGCCCGATCGCTGCCGCAGTATAGCACAAATGCACTTTTAAATTTACTGATTGTCCTACAGAGGCAGCACCGTCGCTAGTTTGCTATGGCAAAACGATCGTTGATACGTAATACGAAACAGTCAACAAACAGCGATTATCGCGCGATTTCCGCGAGATTATCGCTATCGCTTGCCTATTGTAACATACGTAATAAGCCTGCGGAACTTGTTAGTCACGTTGTTAAGCGGAGTTGTGCTCAATACCAACAGTTTGGAAGGTGCAGCTGTTTTTCCTATCCAACATCCAAATTTCCTTTCCTGAAGAGTTTGGTTCGTCATTCCTCCCTTACAATTAGCTGTGGTTATCCTTAACTGTTGAACGTTAGAATTGACGAATCGAGGTTGTGAGGTAAGTTCTACTCCCTCCCCTCCTTTATTATCGTTTTAAGATGGTTTTCCGCCATGTAACGGCTGATTCCATTAGTTATAATTATGTATTATGTTATAAGTATGAAGTGAACAATCAATCAATCAAAACAGCCTATCGCAGACCACTGCTGGACGTAGGCCTCTTCCAATTTACGCCACAATACACGGTCCTGGGCCTTCCGCATCCAGTCTCAGCCTGCGACCTTCACCAGGTCGTCGTTCCAGCTAGCGGGCGGACGTCCTACCCCACGTTTTTCGAGACGCGGTCTCCACTCTAGAACCCGTTTGCTCCATCGGCCGTCGGTTCTTCTGCAGATGTGGCCGGCCCACAGCCACTTCAATGTGCTTATTCTGCGAGCTATGTCAACCACTTTAGTTCTCTGCCGGATAGTCTCATTTCGGAGTCTATCCCTCAGAGACACCCCAAGCATAGCCCTTTCCATAGGCCGCTGCGCAACCTTTAGAGCATTGCAATGACCAACCTCACTGTAAGTGTCCACGTCTCGGCCAAAGACTTCTATATAAACTGAGGTAGACGCGCCGTACTCTAACAAACGAGATTTCAAAAGCAATCCTCAAATACACACATTAATAAGACTACACTCACTTATAAATATTTTTTACGTAATTGTCACCACGCACAATAGCAATATACGAATAGAAAAAGAGTAAAAGAGAAGGCGTATGGACTCCGATTGCAAGTCGAGCACCTACTTTCGAAGTTTTGACTCACAACAGTGCGAGCAACGTTGCTAATTAGCTCAGTTTATAGGTTTCAAAAATCGGTGCGTAGGGCATGTCTACCTCAGTTTATATAGAAGTCTTTGGTCTCGGCACCGTATGTCATAACCGGTAGAACGCATAAAGTGAACACAAAAATAAATTTCGAAAAAAGCATACCAGGGACATACATCGAGCAGAGCTTCTATTTTGGGGTTTTAGTTTTGTTGAACTTATAAAGCAACGCGACCAGTACAAGGGAGGAGACATAGCATCTTTCCTTCCCTTGTCTATACCACAAATTAGAGATAGCACAGATGGAAATCTCATGTATGTACTTTTTTTTCATATCTACCCTCTGTTACGCACACTCGCGCATAAATCAGTATCGAAAACTCGCCTCAACCTCGCCTGACCTCGTGTCTGTAAACTCAGTGAGCGGTGTCTATGTGTACGTAGCCTCAGTGAATTTAGTATGTAGATTTCCATCTGTACTATCTCTAATTTGTGTCTCATCATCATTTTTACCATCATTTTTATAAAGACAATATCACAAATAAACTTAGTTCTATTTTATAATACATAGTCTAACTTAATTTTTTAATTCTTCTTAATAAAGAACCGGTTCAAGATGGGACTTGAAATCTTTACAGTTCTTGTTGTGTGCAAACTCTTCGATTAAGCTAGTTAAATTTATTTACAAATAGATTACAGTTCCAGAAACCTTTAATTTTCCGAAACAACTTTCGTGAATTTCTCGCCCTGAACTGATAAATATCCTATAGAACCAATATAAGTAAGTACAATTATGTATAATCTAACATAAAAAAAAAATATCCTAAAAATCAGTCCACTGTATTGTCTTTACGACCTATTCGAGAAGCTTCCTCAAAAGTGTCAGGTAATTTAGATCCAAGGGTTTCTGGAGTTAAGAAGATCAGTGCACCGGACAAAAGTGCAAAGCCAGCGAATAATACAAATGGTAGTTCTTCGAACCATTGCGCACCCTGAAATTAAAACAAAGATTTTAAAAGTACATACAAAAATAAAAATCATGTTAACACTACACAAGTTATTTGCTCAGAAACTTCATCCAGTGAAACTGGAAGATTATATAAATTCCGAGAAAAACAGAAAAGTAATTAATACCAAGTAAAGATGACGATAACGGTCAATTATCATGCAAAACTGATCTGCTAGAGGTACAATATTGACTAACGAATGAGTGCCTAACGATTCTGATGTCATCATTCTGTCTCCTCCATAAAGGAAATTTCTCAATTCAACGTAAATCGAAGTGAATCTTTGAAGGTTGGAGGGGCAGCGTGAGTTATTTAATTTTTTCATGAGTATTTTAGAGGACTACAATTAAATGAAGACTTTGCACCGATTGTAACAGTATAACATACTTAATAATAAATTGCATATTCACCAAATCAAAATATACATTTCTTTGTAGTGTTATACAAATTAATTTTTTCCTGTTTTAGTTTGCCGTTTCAATTCAATACTTGAAAATAAAAATTGAAACAGCAAACTAAAAAACTAAACATAATATTTTTGCTTGAACAACAAATTCTCGATGTCAAAGAAGGAGCTTTAAAAATATGAGATTTTATGAGTCATCGAGCCTTCAATGAAGTATCTGGGGCTCGTACTCGATGGCCGGTGGAACTTCGGACATCACTTCCAAAGTTTGGTCCCAACTGAGGGGGGCATCAGCCACACTAGCGCGACTGATGCCCAACATCAAAGGACCCAACGCTCCCTACAGGAGACTGTACCTGGCGATCGTGTGAAGTATAGCCCTATACGGGGCCGCCGTATGGGCGGAGACCCTGATGGCCAGCAATGTGGCTAGATTGCAGAGCCCGCAGAGGACGATGGCCATCCGGGTGATAAGGGGATACCGCACGATCTCCGGTGAGGCGGCATGTCTCCTAGCTAGGACCCCTCCATGGGACCTGGAGGCGAGAGCCCTTGCGTCGCTGTTTAGATGGCGCAAGGAGGCGCTCGAGCGGGGCCAAAAGCTTGCGTCTCGAGAAATCGAGGCCCAGCGATCCCTGCTCCACCAGTAAACCGTGGAGACATGGAAGGTACGACTTGAGCAACCAAAAGAGGGATCGCCACAATCGCGTCCGTCAGACCGGTCATGGACGAGTGGCTGGAGAGGAGACACGGTGCTCTCTCCTACCGGTTGACACAGATACTTGCCGGGCACGGTAGCTTCGCTAGGTATCTGTGGCGAAAACACCGGGAAACCACGGCCGAGTGTCAGCACTGCTAGGACCGCAGCGATGACACGGCGCTCCACACGCTGGTGGAGTGCACAGCGTGGGCGCAACAGCGCCAGGTCCTCGTGTTGGGTCTGGACGTGGACACTCTCTCGCTCGAGACCATGGTGCGAGCCATGCTCTCCAGCGGGAGTAACTGGGACTACGCCGCCTCTTTCTGCGAGCAGGTCTTGCTCGTGAAAGAGTCGGTGGGGCAGGTACGGGAGAGAACTCTCCCACCCGAGTTCCGCAGTCGGCGGCTTGTGCGCCGCCGACGTGTCTTCGCCGAGGGCTATCGGCCTCCATGACCGGGGGCCTGAGGACGGTGAGAGGGCAGCTCACCGTCCTTACAGAAACAGGCCCATGACGGCAGCGTGACGTGCGGAACTCACGCACGCCTCCCCCATAGAAGCGGGATCACACCCGAAACCCCCCAAAGACGCGGGATAGCACCCGAACCACCCCCTGGACGAGGCCGCAATGGCGGCCGTGGGTCTGTTGGGAGTCCTGGGACATCCTTCCGAGGGCTTACCCGGGGCTCCCAACCATAGGCTGTTGGGCGTAACGTGAGGTTTTTTAGTCGGTGGGAGTCCGGCATAACATCCATGAGGATTTTCCCTCACGTTAAACAAAAAAAAAGTATATTTATGATATTTATAGATTTTATGAGACTAAAACATAATTTTTGAAAGTATCAATAATAAAATATATCTGGAAAAACTTACAAAAGCGGGTGTAAGTGGCGCTACCATTGATCCGATTCTGCCAATCATCGAGGAATATGCAAATAAACTATGTCGATGTTTCGTTGGGTACAGCTCCATTGTGTAAATATATACTGATGACATCACCATTGCGATTGAAAACTTTGCTATGAGGTACACTGCCAATGATAATGTATACAGATCTAAAAATAAAAAAAATATTTTATATACAGGTAATAAATAGTAAATATTAGTGGACAATCTCACACAATATCATCTAGTCCAAATTAAGCTAATATATACTTGTGCTATGGGATCTAGACGACTGATACTTGATTCTTCTATATTTATAAATACATTCATATTATACATAGAAAACACCCAAACTCTGAAACAAACATTTGTAGATCACACAAATGTTTGAACCGACCCAGAAATCGAACCCAGGACCACCGGCGTGGCAGGCGGTTACACTACTGACTGCGTCACAGGGGCAGTCATATAGGTATTTATCATATCTGTTAGATCTTTTAAAACCTTCTTTGAATTGAAGAGAACCATAAACATGTCTTAAATTAATAAGATAGATATAAAACAAAACTCACCTGAAGCCATAAATATATAAGCGACTTGACAAGCAGCACAAACCCAAAAAGCTCCAATCAAGACTGGTTTTCTTCCAATCCTGTTCATTAGAAAAACTGCCGTCCAGTAGCCGGGGATCTCAACCGTTGCCACAGCTACAAAATTCAGATATCTATTCCCCGACATGTTTACAGCATTTATAGACATTCCGTAGTAAACAAAAGTGGTAGTAACCCACCAAACTGGTGAAACAATACAACGAAGTAGCACTTGCTTATGTCGAAACACTTGTACAATCAACCACGGCTCTTTACCCTTAAGCTCTTCTTCTAATGCTTTTTTCTTTGCATCTTCTACAGCTGTCTCACGTAGTAACTTTAAAGACCTCTCGGACACTTCTCTACCATTTGTTTTGGCTATTTTTCTTAACAATGCTTCTGAATCATCAAATCTGCCTTTACTCATATACCACCGGACCGATTCTGTTATGAGCCAAAAATAGAGAATCGTCAAAAGTTGAGGAATGTACAATACTAGCGTAAGATTTCTCCAGTTGGGTACACCCATTGCGATCAATCCCATTAGCACTTGCCCTAGTGAGAACCAGGTGTCTATTAGTGCTCCACCCATCACTCGGTACTTAGGACCCATTAGTTCCATAACTGAAAGTTACCAAAAATATAGGTTATTGACAGTTTAATGAATACGTAAATAAGTTATACCAGAAACAAAATCGGTTACATAGCATTTCGTGTATGTAAAACTAAGACTGGAATTTATTATAGACATACTAATAATCATTATAAATTTAATTTAAAGTGAAAAAAAGAACAAATTGTTGTAGACTCTTAAATGGCGTTTACAATGTATTGAAGAATCTCAGTTTATTTTGGTGCGGTTCTCTACATTAGCTGTTGGCAGAGCTTCGCACTGATTTGGGCAAATATCACGGGTTCACGGCACGGCACGGCAAATTCCGTTCGAACCAAGATGTCTTTTGCACTCTCAAATACAAATAGTTAGCATACTAAGTAATTGCTTGACATTCTTTTAACAAATGTGGTTCCTGTGCTGAAGCATGGTATATAATAATACACACTTACCTAGAATATAAATACTGGAGAAGCCACCAGACCCAAAAGCAGCCTCAAGAAACTCGGAGAGTGTAAACCCAAGGTACGAATTGGTCCAGTACCTAATGAGGCCTATCCAACCCGTATTGAAGGCGTTGACTGTGAGTGCAACGCGACGGCCCCATCGATCAGACACATACCCAGTAATGGGTAATGCAACTAAAGTACCAGCAGTTCTTATGGTACCTATTAGTGACCGGCTCCACTCATTGCAGGCAAATCCATACTGTGAGGAAAAGAGTTTAGTAAATTGGACAATTCATTACGTTTAATACAGGACATAGCCACAAATTAGAGATAGTACAGATGGAAAACTCATGTATGTACTTTTTTCACACCTAGGTACTCTTTGCTTCACACGCTCGCGCACAAATCAGTATCGAAAATTCTTAAATTTTTGACATAGCCATATAAAATACCGTGTCTCTAGTTTAATGTATACCATGCCCATTTTTACAATTATGTATCCCCTATTGTTTGACAGTTATTATTACTGCTCCGATTCTTTAGAAAATAGCAAGATGATATGATGACATAGCATATGTTACTTCAGGTTAATTTAACTTTCTCATAGCTAAAGAATTTACAAAATCTGTTTAATAGTTTCAGAATTCATCGATTACAAACAAATAAATCTCTTCTCTTCTTCTTAAAAAAATAATAAAGAAGATTATAACTCACATCGTAAGCCACTGAGTGCGTATTTTCATAAACAAATTCTTCGCAAGCCTGCACAATATTTCTGTCAAAAATTGTACTGGGACATGTGTCACTGTCTACTTGTCGAAATACAGATGAAGTATTGGCAAACCGTTTGCAGTTTTCATAAGAGTTTGGTCCGGTAGAGGGAATTGCATTCGGTAACCATTTCGGAGACCATTCTGGTTGAGGTCCGTCACATTCCGGGATTAGGCATCTGGAATTTAGAAGAATAAAGATAAATAAATAAATAATCACGGACATTTCACACAACGCTATCTGATCCCAAAGTAAGCTAGGAATAACCTGCTTGTATTATGGGTATCAGACCACGGATATTAATACTTATATACTTTTAAATACATACATAATAATATAATACATAGAAACACCCAGACTCTTGAGACAAACATTTATGGGTCACACAAATATTTGTCTCCGGTGGGAATCGAACCCACGACCTCCAGCGCCGCAGGCGGTACCACTACCGACTGCGCCACAGAGGCAGTCAAAGATAGTTTGTTAGAGTACATAAACAAGTGATGTGATAATGACGTCAGGAGGATAAAGATGCTAAAAAGCTAAAAATATGGTAATTAATTCTGCCAGAACTACGATCTGATTAAAATAATAACATTCGTGTTTTATAGATCCTACACAGATGCATAAAAGATAAGAAATGTCAGCTTATTCATGCTTTAAATTTTTTAGGTCTATTCTATCATCTATATCTATACTAATCTACATATTATAAAGAGGAAAGATTTGTATTTTTGTTTGTTTGTTTGTAACGGATAGGCTCCGGAACTACTAGACCGATTTGTAAAATTCTTTCTCTGTTGGGAAGCCACTCTTTTTGCGGTGAACATAGGCTATATTTTATTCCCACGGGAACGAAAACAACGCTGGTGAAACCGCGTGACGTCCGCTAGTAATTATATAATATATATATATATATACTAACGTCGTCATTAACAACAAACCGTAAACAAGGAAAAAGACCTTTGATATGGCCATAAATGTATTGATTATGTCCTTGTAGATTGATATTGATAACGGCTTCAGGACGATTTAAGTAGGTAATAACACTTTACCTTTTAAACGATATTATGACCACAAATTAGGTAGGTATTTGATTTAAATGCTGTTGTTTTGTTGTGTGTCTCGTATTTTGGTCTTCACCTGTTGAATTTAGTGATTAATTTTATGATCAGTACATCTACCTCTTCTTCTTCTTTCAGTGCAACTCCGCTACCGGAGGTTAGCCATTAACTTTTGAAATTCCTTACGGTTTTGAGCTAATCGGAAGAGCTCCCCTGCACTATCTATTCCAGTCCATTCTCTGATGTTCTTGAGCCATGATTTTCTACGTTTCCCAACGCGTCGTTTTCCCACAATTTTGCCCATCACAATTAGTCGCAGAAGGTCGTAACATCTACTTCCATATTACTATTAAGTACATGAAATCGATACAAAAATAATAATACATACTTGTTACAGCAAATGATACTTGTAGCCAGGCTTAAAAGCTGATGCAACTTACCTAGTACTAATTCTAGCAGTGGTGAATACATATTCCGTGGCACCCCATGATGCAAATATTGCTATTATTGCCGCTAGTACTGCTACTTTCAATTGAAATTTTCCAAATTCTCCAATTTCTTTTACAAAAATGGTATCTAAAGTCACTTTTTCTAAACACGCGGTTTCAGCGTCTTCCGCCGATTCGTCTTCAGGGTTGTTCATCTTGTAATCAGTCTTATATTCTGAAACAAGACATGAAATCATTTAAACACTAGCTGACCCTCGCAACTTCGTTTACGTCACATAGTCTTCCTTAAAATTGTGTCACATAAATTGTGTCAAATCACTTGGTACCTATCTACCTTTAACAAGGTAGTTAATTCATTATCAGATGTCATAAATATCTATCAATACAAATATAATATGATTCCGGCACCGTCAAGGTAATGTGATCACCATGGAATACAAGGTGTTGTTATCTGTATCCTATTTACCTCAAAAATTACATATTTAAGCTGGGGTTTTTTTATGAACCGTGGCTGTAGCATAGTGGATCGAATAAACGACAAAAACATAATTATAAACTAATACCTACTTATTTTATAAACAGACGTCGAAATAAATCACGATGTTTTTAATTTCATCAAACAATATTTTGTTCTAGTAGGTACTTCTTTACTGTAATGAATATCACATGTTTATTTGCTATTGTTTATTCAACTTGCATTGTTTCCATCACACTGTAAAATTGAAAATTATGATTCAATTTCATTACAAGAATCGAGACAGTAGTCTTGTTCAGAAACCAAAAATGTTTATTGAATGTAAATTGAAAAAGACAGCAGGGTGACTTAGGGACCCTTATAAGGGTCCCAAGTCACCCTGCTGTCACCTATTCTGATGTTTGTCAGAGCTATAGCTCTAATTAGCAACTGCCTAGACGGGGCTCTTCTCAGGGGGGCAGATGGATAACCCCCGAAACTTCACAAAGAGCAGAGGAGGTAGACAACAAATGAGCGAACGCTAAGAGGCACCGGTGTACCAACTGCCTTTTGACCACCGGCAAAGATAATATAATAGTATTAGATACAGATAGGCAACTCCCTGCCCTTCACTGAGCAAGCTTCCCCACCCCCGCCACAGCTGTCGTATATTTAGCGGGTATTTTAAGGGAACGCGTTTGCTTAACCTTAGTGGTCACACACACATTCAAGCTCTTTACAAACATAACGTGTTTTTAGTGTAGGTGACAGAATTAAAAAAAAAATTGTATGGAGTTTCCGCCCTGTGCCACCGGTAAGCAGCTCCAAATTTATATCAATGGTCTATTTCGCTAGGTTTCCGCGCCTATGATACGAGAAACTTATTTGTTCCATTGATTATTCAGAGAAAAAAAGACTTTGGCAAAAAGTCCCATTGCCTAGAGAAGGAAATCTCGAAATGAAACCAGGTTGTCAGTAAAATGACCTTCGTTAAGCCAAGTTGAAGGCCTTATGGGCGGTTTGAAAAATTTCAACTGCGGGTCGCGGCGACCTGCGCCTGTCCATTTCAACACGGCAATAGGCTCACCACTAGTTGCGTGGGACATAAAACTGTGTGGTGAAATGTGGGCGTATAAATAAATTAATAAAAATAAATAAATAAATATTCATGGACATTTCACACAACGCTATCTGATCCCAAAGTAAGCTAGGAATAACCTGCTTGTGTTGTGGGTATCAGACCACGGATATTAATACTTATATACTTTTAAATACATACATATTAAACATAGATACACCCAGACTCTTGAGACAAACGTTTATGGGTCACACACACACACACATATAGGTACTATACCTCTGTCTACCCCTTCGGGATTAAAGGCGTATCTATACGTATGATATAGGTATGATTATTCAGAGACTGGCGCGATGTCAGTAAACAATGATAGAGACCGAATAATAAGCAAACTCATGCTGTAGATAGTCATAACAGACCCCGGATTTCATAATCGAGATATTGAATTGACCTGGGGTCACATTATGCTGACATACGGTAGTAAGCTGTTATAGGTATTTGACCAAGAACTCACTGCTAAGATAAGAGAGATTCACTGTTATTACTCAATCTAGTTTGAATAATATTAAAACAGTCTTATTCAGTTAATACGTCTTAGAACTTATCAAAATATAATAGTTTTACATACAGATCAGCAACTCCCTGTCGCGCCACAGTTGTCAGTAGAGTTGACGTGTTCGTTGACGGACAAGTTGCTTACATTTTTTGATCACACGCACACATTCAAGCTGGAGATTCCACCCTGTGCTTATATACCTACTACTAGCCGACGTCACGCGGTTTCACTCGCGTAGTTCCCGTTCCCGTGGGAAACAAAAAAAAAATATAGCATAAGGTGAAAGAATTTTTCAAATCGGTCCAGTAATTCCGGAGCCTATTCGATGCAAACAAACAATCAAATCTTTCCTCTTTATAATATTAGTATAGACAACAAGTCACGCCTTTATCCCCAATGTGGTAGGCAGAGAGCTGCTATACGCCTACATTACTCCATTCGTAATTTGTTCTCAGATGGTAAACCCATTGCCATGTTAAAATTTAGCGGCGCTGTTGAAACTGGCTGTTTTCGGAAACGCTTATAAATGAAAAGGCCACTAGGTGGTTATCCATTCCAAATAAAATAAATAAATAAACAAAATGCTTTATTCGGCACGCACAACAAACAATAACAAAAAAAAACTGTAGAAAATGTACAACGTGCGTGCCCGAAAAGGTCGTCACCTCAGCTATAATTGCTGCACTGACAGGTTAATGTTAGGCAGCGCTGGTTTTCAGATGACACCTTTATGGGATATAATCAAGACAAATCATAACTTGTGCTTGTGAGGCATTCATGAAATCTAACCTAGAGGTGCGGGTGCTATCCCGTCTTTTGGGAGTTAGTTTTAGGGTTTCGGACCCAAAGGGTAAAATCATAAACTATTAATGAGCCTTCGCCGTCCGTCCGTCTGTCTATCTGTCCGTCATGACCGCTGTATCTCAGAATCCGTGATAGCTAGATAGCTGATTATTAATTGATGATGTATTTCGGTTGTCACTTTAGATTAGGTACATTACAGTGTCGGCAGCGCGAGTGTAGCGCCTCTGGTGTTGCAAACGTCCATAGGCTGCGGTGACCGCCGGTGCATCTGGCGGTAAGTATGCTTGTCTGTCACCTTGGTGGTATAAAAGAAAAAAAAACAACAAATACTAAACTTAGAACTTAAAAAAAGAGGGAATTAAGGGGGCTTCCATACAACAAAAGTGATTTTTGTTGTTCTTTAATAATAATAATAAGCATTTATTTTCAGGCATCATGTGAAAAGTTACAAAATGTAATTAACTTAATCTACGGCTCATAGACACATACCTTAAAACTAAGTACACATATAAATATAGCATGTAGTGTTAGTATATAAAACCGTAAAGACTATTATTACTAATCACTTCACTTTTTGGTATGGCCGATTTTTTAGACTCCACGTCACGCTGTTGCGTCGTCTTGGACCTGCTTCTGTAAGGACGGCGAGCAGCTTCCTGCAGTCCTCAAGCCCCCCAATCATAGAGATCGTGAGATGGACCTTATTAATATAATTCTGTGATTATTAAGGAGTAATGTCCTTAATAAAGCTAATTCTGGGAGATAACTTATCTCGCTAGACAAATCAATAACGATTACTGGTAGCGTGATTACTGCAATATGTTTAATTGGTATCATTAGCTATAATAACAGACATCCCGTCTCTGATAATAATAATAATAAAAATAAAATGCATTTATTAACAGACAAGTAGGTACGTAACAATTCTTAACAAAATTTACTTCTGCCAAACTACAAAGCAGTTTATTGGCAGACGTAAGCTCCCAGTATATACCCCCCCACCCTTAGAAGCGGGATCACACCTGAAACCCCCCAAAGACGCGGGATAGCACCCGAACCACCCCCTGGGCGAGGTCGCAGCGGCGGCCTAAGGTCTGTTGGGAGTCCTGGGACATCCTTCCGAGGGCTTCATAGCGAGGGGCTACCAACCATAGGCTGTTGGGCGTTACGTGAGGTTTTTTTAGTCGGTAGGAGTCCGGCATAACATCCATGAGGACTTTCACTCACGTTAAACGAAATATAAAAAAAGGCTCCCAGTATGTATAACAATCTAATTACTTTATAAACATAATTATATCTACCTAATTACTTTATATTACTTTAATTTGAAGCATAAAAATAAATTACAGTTTTATTTATATCTTGGAAATTAATTATGAATTCGAGCCGCAGTATATAATAATTGCAGATCCGCAAATGTTTCGGAGTTTGAGTGACTTCCTAATTTCAATTATGACTTTATTAATATGTTTTGTGTTATTGTTTTATTATTTGTAGGTTTGTAGCTACTTATTTAGTCTATATTTTATTTCCGTATTCCAACTGGAACTGGAGCTACGCGGATGAAACCATGTGATGTCCGCTAATAGTATTTAATTTTTAACCGACTTCCAAAAAAGGAGGAGGTTCTCAATTCGTCTGTACTTTTTTTTAAATGTTTGTTACCGGCAAATCGCTCGAAGGAGTTAACCGATTTGGAACATTCTTTTTTTATTTGAAAGCTGGTGCTTCCCATGTGGTCCCATATACAGGAAGTCAGAATCGGATGCTGGGATCCTGGAGAAATCGAAGAAATCCTTCGAATCGAGGGAATTCCTTAACGATTTACAGCAGCTACCTTGTGTTTGGGCTTTATTAATTCGTATTGGGGAGAACAATACCCCTAGAAATATATATTTTTAGTCTACCCGTCACTAAAAATAATGAAAATAAAAAAAAATTAACGAAACAAACCGACTTCAAACAAAAATTAAAAAATGAAAAATAAAATTATTAACTTAGCACAAAGTAATGGGTAAGTATTTTAGATTTATCAGATATTATTATCTGATAAATCTAATCTCACTTCAGAATGTAATACTGAAGTCGGTGCCAATATTTCTATGAGAGATTAATAATACTAAACTACTAAACATATAGGTTTACTTGGCACTGATTTCAGTATTACATTCAATAATATTTGATAAATCTAAAATACTCACCCATTACTTTGTGATAAGTTAATAATTTTATTTTTCATTTTTTAGTCTTTGTTTGAAGTCGGTTTTTTTTGTTAATTTTTTTTATTTCCCAACTAGCTGACGCACGCAGCTCCGCCCGCGTCAAATTTTGTTCCCGTTTCCGCTTACCGTGGGAACTTATTCCCGGGATAAAAAGTAGCCTGTACCGAATTTCAGCAAGATCCTTTCAGCCGTTAGAACGTGAAAGAGTTACAAACATCCACACTCACAAACTTTCTCATTTATAATATTAGTAACGTTTAGTTATTTTACAAATTATAAATAAGCATGTTTAGCACAAACTTATATTAGCTTAATTTTGGCTAGAAAATGTTGTATGAGAATGTCGAAAGACAGGTATTTATTTCATTTAATAGATATCCCCGCTTGCTATGTTTATATAATACCTACGAGCACTCCGTTAGGTAGGTACAATTTTTCAAACAAAAGTTACAAGTAATTAAATAAAACTCAGGACGAGTTTTATTTTATTATTTGAAAATGTTGTAAGTATAAAGAACATTGGCTGACTTAAAGCCTGTTTTTTTGTTTAACGTGAGGAAAATCCGTCATAGACGAATCTTACCGCCTAAAAACCACAAGTTCCCTACCTACTGCTAACGATTTAGACGGAGCCCCGGGTTAGCTCTCGGAAGGATGACTGTTTAAATAGACTTGTAACTGTAAACAGATTATGTATGTAAAGTAAACAGGTTTAGGCAACCCACTCACTAGCGTTTTCGGAGCGTCTCGTCGCCGCGTCGTCTACCCCGAGACCACAGCAAACGGCAAGTCGCCATACCATACACTATTACTGCGCCATAGAGGTACCCAATTACGTAAGTAAAATATTAAAAAAATTTTGGCCCTCCTATTCTGTAGTACATACATAATCCCTTATCGGAATGCGGATTGTAATAGACAAAGTGTGTTTTTAACCGCAAACACCGTGTGCAAAGAAATAGTTGCACACGGAGTGAATTTACAATATTTCAGCTTATTCAGTAATTAGTTATAGATAGCCAGCATTAAGATTTGATTTGGTTTGTATTATCAATAAATAAATATATGCCCCAAAACATTAATTATAGCTTTAGAAAAACTCTGCTTGTACCGTTCTTCAACATTTATTTCTTATTTAAAATTTCTGACCGACTTCGCCTCATAGTATTCTCGAATATTAATGGATCGAGTGAGGGAGAGAGAGGTGTAATCAAATCAGTTAGTCGGAAACAGCACAAGTCGTATTTTTTAATATGTGCAGCAGGTTCCACCAAGTGCAAATACACAGTATACATATAAACAATTAAGTGAAACTTGTCCTATAATTTAGGACAAGTTTCACTTATCAGTTGTCGAGGCCATATTATGGTCTAGCTAGACAACTGATAAACATAGTTTATACGGCAGTGCAACATATTTTCAAACAAGTACCTACAACAAGTGAAGCATATTTTAATGTGTTGTGTTGTACAACAAATTGTGCAATGGCGTCCGCGTCCGTCCGACGCGACCGATAACTCGCCGGCCGGTACCACGTGAATGTTGCGTTGCGCGGGCGACTCGGGAAGAACGCTAGTGCAAAGGAAGCCTTAAATTGATATACTTATAGGAAGGTGACAGAGAAGTCTCTACTTAATTTGTGATTGTTGGAAACTCCAGGTATTTTTTTATATTTAGCTCGACAAATTGACGTCACCACCAGCCTGATAGAAAGCCGTGGCGCATCTAGCGATTGCGGGCCACTTCTGACAGTGGTCCTCAAGTTGGCGGCCCTGTGATGTGCCTCTTGACGCTCCTCTTGAAGATTGTAAGATGAGGGAAACACGTGTGCGGGCAGGTCGTTCCAGGTTTTTATAGTTCGACAGAGGAACGATCTTTTGGACCTATTACTACTACCACTAGCTATGGAACCTAACACTCGCACAGGTGTAGACTTTTCCATTCTAACCACGTGACTTATACTGAAAACGTCTGTTGAGAAAACCACATACATGTGGTTTAAATCCTCAGCCAGGCAGTATCCAATTTTTTAGTCTTCATTTGTATTCAGACAAGAATTCCTAAGGATATAAGTTAGGAAGAAGAATTTTACTAATATCATAAATGCGAAAGTTTGTGAGTTTGAATGTGTGGATGTTTGTTGCTCTTTCACGCTTTATCGGCTTAACGTATCTGGCTGAAATTCGGTATAGGGGTAGGTGTAGGTCTGGAATAACACATAGGCTACTTTTTATCCCGGGAATAAGTTCCCACGGGAAGCAGAAACGGGAACAAAACTTGACGCGGGCGGAGCTGCGGGCGTCAGCTAGTAAATTTATATAATGTGAATACATTGTGCTTATAAATTCACTTGTGCTATCGGATCTGGACAAGTGATAAACATAATATATATTATAGTATGTTGAATATTATGTTTTTAAGTATGTACGTACGTATGTAGGTACATTATAAATAGAAAACACATAAACCAACATTTACAAATCATACAAATAGTTTTTTTGTATGTTTGTTTTGGGATTAAACTAACTTGGCTCACGGGACATGAACCCCTGAACTTTGCTAAACCAGGTCAACGCTCTACCACTACGTAGGTACGGAAACCAGGTAGGTGTTATATTGACACAAAACATAAAAGATCGCAGAAGGCAGTTCTAGTCTAAAGCCGCCGTTTTGCATTTTTCAATTAAAACTGCCTGGGTTTAGCCAAACGCCTACAGTATGGGGTTCTTCAAAAGGGGTCTTAGAAGGTTTTTATAAGGTCGGCAGCGCAAGTGGGGCACCTCTTGTGTTGCAAACGTGTATAGCCTGCGGTGGCCGCCGGTCCTTCTGGTGGGCTGTATGCTTGACTGCCACCTTAATGGTATAAAAAAACACATGTCTATATCCTTTATCTCTGAAGGGCTAGGCTCAACATCACATTACTTGCAAACATCAAACAAAAGTTTTTTGCAAACATAACATCACAGCTCATCTCACCGTACCACTGTATAGTTTTTTTTTGCTACATAAATTGGTGGTGAGCCCATTGCCGTGTTGAAAAGGAAAGGCACAGGTTGTGAAACAACTGTCGAAAATTTACAAGCCGCCCATTTTGGGCCTTGAACGTAGCTTAACGACTGTCATGCTACTTGCAACCTGAACACACTCTACAACACTGAAGTGTCTCTTGCGCAAACCATTCACTTTAGAAAAAAATGATGCTAGAATCCTCAATAGCATTTTTGAAGACCTATCTATAGATACCCCCACACGTATGGGTTTTAAAAAAAATTTGAGTTTCAGTTCTGAGCACGGGGACCCCCAAAATTAACTGCTTTTTTTCTAGTTTTATATAGAAATCTTGATGCGGTTCACAGAATACATCTACGTACCAAGTTTCAACAGCATAGGCCTTGTAGTTTCGGAGAAAAGTGGCTGTGATACACGGACGGACAGACAGACAGACATGCCGAATCTATAAGGGTCCCGTTTTTGCCATTTGGCTACGAAACCCTAAAAATTGAACCAGTTAACCATTTGACAGGAAATGTGTTCTAAACTAGTTTTGAAATAACCGATTTCAAAACTAGTTTTGAATACATTTCCCGCTTCCAATCTAAAACTTATTACTTAGGTACCACCGCTCTAATAAAATAGTTTGCCGCCAAACATTTATACAAAATTCTATAAAACCACACAGATTTACACACAGCACAAACTTGAAACTGCACTCATATTTTGATTTACATTGCTTCCTTTACAAGAGTGCGTAATTTCGAGATTTTATGTATACAGACCGAATGCATGACTTAACGCAAGATTATACGTACATAACAAGCCAAATAAACTATAAATCTACAGTATTAAGGTATATTATTATAACTTACTTACCACTCGAATTTTAATGAAGTATCACTTAAATTTTAATAAAATATCACTCAAATCTTAACCCGTAAAAATATATCACTCAGAAAATGACACAAAACAACACAGTGTTCTTGAACTGCACGCACGTGTTGATACAACTGTTGACACTGGAAAACAGGCTTCGAAAACACAAAAATAATATCACTATCTACATTTAGAACACGTTAATCGGGCGCAATGTGGAGAGGGAATGTGAAACATATCTTTACTTTGTACTTAATAACGTAATTTATAGCACTTGATTACTTTAAAATATCTACTGCACTAGACGTGATTTTATCTTTTAAAGTGATGTCGCTGAAGTGTGTTTGAAAGCTATCTATGTAAGGATTATCGAATGTATCTTTAATAATTTTAAAGCGCTTATTTTTGCGACGGATAAACATATTATTATAGGTATTTAAACTTTCATGGTCACTAGCACTCGTGTTACAGTTATCGCGATATTTAACATGTGTTTTGTGTTTCTGATATTTTAGCAATGTTCTCCCGTGATCACGGGGCTTGCAACAGTGCCAAAATATCAAACTACAAAATAGCAACTGCGTTTCATTATGACTTTCTTGCTACTCATATGCTATAGCAACACATTCGACGAGGATCGAAAGAAATGGGCAGAAAAGAATTGTGGCGTTACTCGTCATGTGTCATGGCAGGGTTTGTAAATTATGACAACTACGGATACAATCATAGAAAAAAATGTTTCCGGATGAAACGACGACCAGAAAAGGTCGCAGTTCGCAGTCTAGGACTGGATTCGGAAAGCGAAAGACCGTGTGTTATGGCGTAAATTTAAGAGACGTAGGTACGTAGGGCTGCCAATTCTGTCTTATGCTGATGTATTGTGTTGATGACGCGTCAATCTACGACGCACTAATGCCTCGTGTGCCCTCTTATATGAATGACATAATCAAGTGTATTTATTATGATTCATTATTAATTTATCAACTCGTGTCTCGTGTGTGATGTTTGATAACGGGGTTATTGACTTTTATTTCTTTTTTTTAATTGACTGACCTTTTTTTTAAACTGTTTCTGCGGTGCAGTGGTAAAGCAACTGCCGTTTTAAGGTTCGATTCCCGGGTTATATCAAATATTTGTTAGATCCATATGCTTCGAAGTTTGAGTGATTTTTTGGGCATAAAACCGGCCAAGTGCGAATAGGACTCGCTCACGGAGGGTTTCGTACAAAAAAAACGGCAAAGATATCACGTTTGTTGTATGGGAGCCGAGCCCCTCTTAAATATTATTGATTTTCTGCCCTTTGTTGTTCAAGCGGCAACAGGAGTACATAATCTGTGAAATTTTAGCTCTTTACCTATCAGACAGAAAGACAGACGGATGGCGAAGTCTCAGTTATTAAATACGAGTACGGTCTCGTTTTTTGCTCTTGTTAAAAAAAATACCCCGGGAGTTAATGTTTTTTGTGAACATGTTTACATATTGTGTCAAGCCTGTTGAGATTTTGGTTCGTATCCCAAAATCGTAATCGATTTTTTTTATATTTCGACTTGACGTGGGGCCATAAAAATACTGACAAAGTGTGGGAATGTAATTTATCTCTGGCTACCCCCTCGCAGTGACTGCATGTTATTTATTTATATTATGACCTTCGTGTACGCCCACATCTGACCTCTAATGACGGCTATCGATAAACTTTAAACAATACTAGCTTTACCCCGCGCTTTACTTGTGATTTACTTTAACCCCCATTAGGGAGTAGACGCCCATTTTAGCCCCTCTCTATAAAATAGAGTGCAGAGGGGCTTATGGCGAGACTTTGTCTGTAGTCTGTGACTCTGTTGCATTAAATTACGTCACTAGGTCACGTGGATCATCTGTTCAGTTTGAAATAAAACAAAAATGACAACGTCAATCGGATTGAACTTTGACAATAAATAAAACGTAGTGATTATATTCTCTTTGAATATACGTTTAGACTTTTAAGTAGGCACCAGTCTTGACGATTCACTAAAATTGTTGTCTATATAGAAACTTTCTCCGACTCACAGTTAAATAAATTGAAAGCAAAAATTTGCCGAATTAGTCCATCCGTTTTGCAAGTTTATCGCTTAGCAACACATTTAGTGATACATTTATCACTAGTGTGGCGACGGGGTCCCGTAATGCGACGGGTAAGAGTACAAAATGTCGCCACTTCTATACACCCCGAGGTGTCGTAAGAGGCGACTAAGGGAACACTTTCGCAAAAAGATGTATTGCGTAGAGAAGGAAAACTCGAAATGAAACCCGGTTGTCAGTGAATTAAACGGCAAAGTTGAAGGCCTTATTCAACTTGCGCCTGTCCATTTCAACAATGCAATAGGCTCACCACCCGGTAGGACATAACATTATAAGGTGAAATGTTGGTGTATACCATAGTATACACCAACATTTCACCTCGAAGGAGTAGGCAGAGGCATAGCGTGATCGTGATCGAGGCGTGACTAAATGTATGTATGTATGTATTACAAGGCTACCTACACTAAGTAAGGCGCTCTAACTACTTATTACTTTGATCTGACCTCAACTTCATTCTGTACTGTGCATTTATCACAAGTGTGGCGACGGTGTCACGTGTTGAGATGGGTAAGAGTACAAAATATCGCCACCCCAATACACCCCGAGGTGTCGTAAGAGGCGACTAGGTGTCGTAAGAGGCGACTAACACTTTCGCAAAAAGATGTAGGTATTGCTTAGAGAAGGAAAACTCGAAATGAAACCCGGTGGTCAGTAAATTGAAGGCCAAGTTAAAAATTTCAAACGCATGTCGCGGCGACCTGCGCCTGTCCATTTCAACACGGCAATAGGCTCTCGGACATAAAACTATAAGGTGAAATGTGGGCGTATACTATACCTCTGCCTACCCCTTCGGGGAGAAAGGCGTGACTAAATGTATGTATGTATGTATCACAAGGCTACCTACACTAAGTCAGGCGCTCTGACTATTACTTTGTTCTGACCTCAACTTTATTTCTGTACTTTACAACATGTCATGTGTATTTTTTTACCGTGTGGAAATCCTACATGAATGCTATACCGGACTCCTATCGACTAAAACACACACAATACCTTACAACACTATGGCCAGAGGGTTCCCGGCAGACTTTGGCTACCACCGCAGCCTCGCTTAGACATGTCTAAAACATGCACTGAAACTTGTGAACAAAGATAATGCAACGTAGCTAAACAGTTGTAAAATATCTTACATCTAAAAAACACTCCAAAAAAAAGAAACTTGGTTTCACCTGTAACTAAATGGAAGTTGCTGACTTTGGATGAAAAATCTTTTTGTATTTTATTTTATGTACTTACATGAAAGTGATAAACCAATGTAACTCCCACAATGAGTAACGGAAAAGTTACGTCGTTTTTGAAACACTTTTTTGGGAGTTCCACCGGTGTGTCCTTGAGATTTCAGTACTGCAGTTTGTATACAATATTACGGACCTACTTATATGCAGGCAATGACGTATTATAATTAGACACGTCATGCATCAACATCACGACTTTCAAAAACTGCAGATCAAATATGGTTGGACATTCTTACACAACATCATCTAGCCCAAACTAAGCTATAAAAGCTTGTGCTATGGAATCTAGACGACTGATATACATACTTACTTATATATTTCTAAATACATACATTTCTTAATATATAAAACAAAGACGGGTTTGTTACAACATTTATAACTCAAGAACGGCCGTACCGATTTGGCTGAAAATTGGTGAGGAGGTAGCTTAGAACCAGGAGACGGACATAGGATACTTTTTATCCCGTTTGACCTCGCTTTTTTTTCGCTTTTTTTGGTCGATTCACTATTCTGCTGGCGACGTACACCGGCGGTAGTCCACGTCCTATGCATGAATATGCGCAATTTCTACAATAATGCGACGGGAAACATCTATCGTTAACGAAATTATTCTGACGGGAGTAAATGCGACGGGAACGGGGATTTACTCTATTATGTGACGCATACGAAGTTGCACAGGTCATTATAAAGAGGAAATAATTTGATTGTTTGTTTGCATTTAATAGGCTCCGAAATTACTGCACTGATTTGAAAAAAAAAATATCACTGTTGGGAAGCGGTTCACCACTGTTGACCGTAATTCATTTGATAATTAGGCCATTCTACTACTGATCGAATGAACAAATGACCAAAAGAGTTTTTATCGAACAAACATTTGGTATTTTTACTACTGATCGAATGAACTTTTAGTCGAAAAACAGTTGACGAAAGAATATTTTAACAGGGGCTGAATCAAAATGCCGTGCCGCGTCAGCGGCCAGCGAGTGTCAGAACCGAATTCTTCTTATTTCGCTTTTGTTTGTTAAAATATCCATATTAATATTATAAAGCTGAAGAGTTTGTTTGTTTGTTTGTTTGAACGCTAGGATCTGAGGAACTACTGGTTGGATTTCGGAAATTCTTTTACAGTTTGATAGTCCATCTATTGAGGATGGCTATAGGCTATATAATATCACGCTACGGCGAATAGGAGCGGAGCAGCAATCAATAATGTTTCGAAAACGGGAAATATTTTTTAGCGTCTGAGAGCATCCGAAGCGTACGCTGCATAAATGGTTAAAGTTACGTAAAAATTGTGTACTACAAAATTGTTTCTCTTAAAAAGTTCTAAAAAAAAGTCGGCCTAATTTGTCTATCTCTTAGTCTAGCTCACAATATTTTAAAACTGAAGAAAACTCTTCAGTTTTAAAATATTGTACTATTTAACTAAATATTGTATTAAATATTGTAGGAATTATTATTTAACCAGTAGTTTCTGAGATCCTAACACGAACAAACGTTCGTGTTAGGATCTCAGAAACTACTGGTTGCATTTCAAAAATAATTTTTCAGTTTAATAGTCAATTTATTGAGGATGGTTCATGACAATTTACCATCAAGCTAAGACGAATAGTGGCGGAGCAGCAATGTATAATGTTTTGAGAACGGGGAAAATTTCTTTCTTTTTAGAGCTTCTACTTCGTACACTGCGTAAATTGTTAAAGTTACGTAAAAATAGTGTATTATAAAATAGTTCCTCTTAAAAAGTTATAAAAAAAGTCCTTAACTGAAAAGCTGAAGGCTTTCAGGAAAAAAGAGAAGAGAGAAATAAGAAGATAGAATTAAAATATAACTGACAATTTATTGGAAAGGAAACTCGGGGTCGTGGGTGTGGTCAAGCAGCAAGTGGTTCGCGACTTCCGAGGGTCTTCGCGGGGTTCCGACTTATCTTGGGGTTTGGCCTTCTTGATAGGTGAATGGGTGATGCAGTCAGCGACGTCTCCGTGCCGTCCAGTCGTCGAACTGCACGGCGTCGCAAATTGTAGGATGTACTATGGCTACCAGTGAGTGACTTCTCTTGTCAACCCGGAAGGTGGATCCTCGTAAAACTTGGTAGTAGAACCCGGAGGGTGAACGATACTTCTTGTAACCCGTAGGGTGAATCCTGGAATGTTCCAGACTAGGCGTTAGTTTGAACCCCTTTTTCCCTGCACATTCCCCAAGGACCAGCCGGTTCCCGTCTGCTATGAACAGCTGCGGGAATCGCGAGGTCTTACAATATCTGCTTACAGAACTAATTTTACAAAGTGTTTTTCACACCCCTTTAACTACCCCCTTATAACAGGGTGGACCAACAGCCGTTAATTTTCACAGTTTAAAAATTAGATTACGTTATACACAATTTAACTCACCCAAGGATGGGGTACTCGTCGTTTGCAGCTAGACAATTATTCACCTAGGGAGAATTTCGCTCCCTATACACTGGTGATTTTATTTTTATATTTATTGCTACTTTCGCGATTGTACTTTATTTTTAAATTTGTGATGTGTTCGCCGAAACTGCGCGTGCACTCCTATTTATAGAATTGAGCAGCGCCTCTGGCGGCGAGGCTTGTCCCTACGTCCTACGTCATTTACCTACTTGGCGAGTTAACCCGCGCTACTCTTAATGTGACGATTTGTCGGCAGATGGCGCTTTCAACAACATCCCTAGTAATCTAGTTTTTAAGATACATAAACTAATTGAAATAATAATGCGAATTAATAGATTTTTCATTCGTTGCTTAACAACGTTACATACTCCCCCGCTCCGGTGAGCGTTTGACGTACCCTAACACGTCAAATGCTGCGTTCGTCATCGAACGCCCCTAACATAAGACCTACTACTCGTCTATGTGTGTGTGTATGTTAGTGTGCTGTGTGAAATGTGAATAAGGTGATGCTGGGTATAGCTAAGAGTCGGTCTTAACCTTAATGAAACCAACTCTCAGGTTGTATGTAGGTGATTCTGAAGAACTTTATGTAACAAAAAGAGAAAAGATGTATTTGAGGCTTTGGGTTGAAGGTTCAGGTAATACGCACCGCCTGAAAGTGGGGTGTGTATAATAAGGCTTTTCGCTGAAGGCTGGGATTTATACAACCGTCCCAGAGAAGAACATCCTACTAGGGCTAGTGTGACACTTCCGAATCATAGGATGAGCTATCCCCCAGGGCAAGCCTCTAGCTTCCGAGTGGTAGGAGTAGCCATATAACGAAGATAAACATAAAGGTGACCTACACCTAAGACTGTTAGGGCAAGACAAATGCTGCCAAATAACAGTACACCATAAATCTGTTCGGGTAAGACTCAAGTGTTAAATAGGTACACTTTCAGGAATAAAATAAAACTTGAAATCACAACTTTACATTTACATTTATTTGACCAGCGTTACCGCCTATCTAAGCGTTCAGAATGAAGAGAACTCCCAATATGATTACCCGACATTTTATACATTTACCCCCAGAAGCTGCTAATTAGACAATACCATTTAATTACACAATATTATACTAAACTAACTTAGCAATAATGGATAATTATAATTAATAATTTTAGTACTCGATACAACACATAGTTATCATGTAAATAATTAAACAACTAAATAGTGATGTTAAGTATGTTGGAGTAAGCGCCATCTATCGTGGCGTATTTGTAACACTCGGCCATCCTGTAAAGGCCGTGTCCCACGGCCCTCATGGTACGGTACATTGTGCTCATGGCTTGATTCGTCATTCGTCATTCGTCAGCGTATAGAATCAGCAGTTCTGAAACAAACATTTAACAGCAGTAACTTGTGTTCAACAACATTACGTGTTCGATTGTAGTCAACCTAACAAACATTTTGTTCATTTATTGATAATTATTATACATATAATAAAATGATAGAAAAATCAAAACTGTACATTGGAAATATTTAAAAAAAATACTCGCTGGGTGTTCAACATAAGATACCGAAGCCGAAAATATAGTTAGATTTTTTTTTGTCTGTGTCGGTTTGTCTGTTTGTCTGTTTGCTTCGCTTAGTCCGGAAGGATCTCGAAAAGCACTTAATAGATTTGATTCAAATGTTGCACAAATATTAACTAGGGGTATGGTCTTCAAATAGGCTATATATTATCACGCTACATATCCTAGGGGCTAAGCAGAGAGCAATCAAAGTGGCATTATAACATAATTTTCACGCGTACGAAGTCACGGGCAACAGCTAGTACCTGTATAAAATACTTAATAACAGGGTAGGTACGGATGCATTAATTTTTACAATAATTGGAGTTTATGCCGACTGCATCATAAATATAAACATGCAGACTCTCGAGACAAATATTTTTGGGTCGCACAAATTTTCGTCTTAGGTGGGAATCGAACCCACATCCATCCATCCGGTTACAAGTCGGCTAACATGCTAATGTGGAAAAAAAACATACGGTAGAATGAGTTCAGTTCTCAGTTTTGAAGTTGGTTATTAAAATACGTATATCAGTCTCGAGCAGGACTCGAACCCACATCTCTAGCTCTATTCACACAGTAATCGGTTTAAATGCATGGGATTAATCACCCAGCAATCCTTACTTGTATGAATTAATTCACACAGAATCACACAGCAATCCATTGACATATATGGATTTGTCACACAGTCATCAATGTAAATACAAATGACATAAATGTAAATATGGATTTGTCACATAGACACAGCTTATCACAAAGTTTATCACACAGATTATCACACAGATTATCACACAGATTATCACACAGATTATCACACAGATTATCACACAGATTACCACACAGATTATCACACAGATTATCACACAGATTATCTCAGTCATAGTCATTGCTAAGAGAGATCTCTGACAAAGGTCTGTAACTTTTTTGTAGGGCAACGTATGCGTTTTCTTTCAACAGACTAGTAACCATTCAAGAAGTTTACAGAACTAAATGGCCTAAACCACAAGGCCTAACTATTGTTCAATGAAGCCTGGAAAAGATCCTTCTCTACTAGGTAGATTCCCAAAATTATTTTTTGATTTTCTACGTTGTAGAATAGAGAACCAAAAGGAATAAGCCTACAGAGTTTCCGGCCGGTTCCTCCCAGGACGGTGCTGAGTTGTGAACTAGGGGTAAAATTTACTTTGAATCATTGGCATTTTATCAGCGTTATGTATAAATCCACATGAAATAAATGTATCTTGACTTATTATAAATTAATCCACACAGCATATTTACACTTAACACGAGTTTTCAGTATGCACTCACTCGACCACATCTATACACTATTATACTAATATTATAAAGAGGAAAGATTTGATTGCTTGTTTATTTGTTTGCATCGAATAGGTTCCGGAACTACTCGACCGAAGGGAAGCTGCACTCTTCGCGGTGAACGGATGTATTTTATTCCCGTATTTTCATCGGAACGGAAACTACGCGGGTGAAACCTCGTGACGTCCGCTAGTAGTTTACATTATTATGGTTTTGTAAATTCACTCCCACAATTTCATAATTATTTCGACTGGCAGTAGGCATATATTTACTCTGTATAGCTTATTGAAAATCGCAGAACTAAAGTACCTTTTGATCAATACCGGAAGTAGATTCCTGAATTACTTTACCTTTTTACCGATGCTAATACTTTTGAATACTACTCACACTGGAAATTGCCATACATAATAGGCCTGTTGGAATCATAAGTTATTTTTATTCCTACCTGTTTTGTTTGCATATTAATAGGAAAACTAACAACCTATATCCCCCAGTATGTAGGCATGAAATTTGCGGGTGCATATCACTAATTATTTTATCAAAACATTCCCTCTGGCAGTTGTCATCTACTCTAAGTGTACGTAAATGCTACTTTGTGTTATATGTAGATATATAGATAGTTTTTAGTCCTAGCTTTCGTTTAAGTTGCAACGACCAAAGTAGGTGTATCTATGCATATAATTATGTAATATGTACCAAATACTGAGTTTTATAAGATGTACACACATCTGCGTCCAAATCGTAAAGGTGGTGCAATAACAATAGTTCGAAACTGCTTTAAATTCACTGTCAAGACACTCCGAATACACCTTTGAAAGTATAACAGGCACTTTAATCGCGAGCACGATAATTATAACAAAAATGTTAACTGTGTAATTTATAGACCTTCATCGAATAGCGAACTAGGTAGGTATGTGTGTTTCCGAACTTGACAAACTCATAACGAAATGCAGTCTCACTGAATATAGGTCACTTTGTGACACAAACACATCCCTCACATCGAGACTTATTTGAATGAAATCTATGCACGGTTTTGTGTATGGCATATCAGATTATACCGAATCAGCAAGACTGGCGATTCATCGCATTGTAGTACTCGCTCCGAATAAAAATTAACTGAATTGCTATGATCGTCGTATTTTTCACAATGAACTTAATTCAATCGATTGGTATATCATTAAGGGCATAAGCTGTCCTGGCCGAATATGATAGTTTTCGAGTGCATTTAGTACAGCCCAGTTTAGTAACTACTCGCAATGTCATTCACCACAAACAACCGAAGATTTTAACTTATGTCAAATAGGAGACAAATTATTTGCCACATGGAAGTCAGCTCCCACTAATAGATAGACATCCAGGACTGCACTCATCAGCTACAGTATAAAAAGTTACGTAACAAAACTCATAAAAAAAACTGAATATTGTAGAAACGACTTCTTGATAATATTAAAAACTTTGGCAAAGCAACAAAATCTGTGGCATTTAATTATTGCTATTTGCGGAAGGGTCTCTCGCAGCAACAGATGATATTATCACAAAAGCGTTTAGCTATCAGAACCTACCCTCCTATGAAATAGCCAATAAATTTGCAGTGAAATTTCAAAGCTCGGTTAACGAGTTGATGACACAGTAACATTCCTCTTCTTGGCGATAAGAACTATTTTCGAAATGTGTAACTCAGCATGCAGTTATCCCCAGGCAAATTAAACACTATTCTAAATAAGCTTGTTACCTATACCTATAGCGCCTGATAAATATAAGTTTCAAATTTTGTCAGTCTATTGCTAACCAAATTAATACTAGTCTCAAAACAGGAAAATATTCCAACGGATTGCGTTAGCGTTCGTCGGGTCCAGAATTTTAGTCAACAGTAATATCTACAAAATCAATTTGACTTTCAACCCAGAAAAAAAGGAAAAGTTACTGTATTATCAATATTTATAGCCTAAAAATACAGTGTATATAAAAAAAACATGTGAAAAAGCTTGATAGCTGCCTATAAGAACTGCTGCACTTGTCCAAAAATAGAGGGTGTTGAGCATCATTACCCATTATACCATTAAGAAATTTTATTGGCTTCCTCATATTCATTTACTAATTATGTGCAAAACTTTGAGCTTTTCTGGCAAACATGTTATTGAAGATAGAGTACCATTTAAAGTTGAACTCATGCTGTATAACGTAGGTACCTAGTGGTACTTACATTACCTACTAACTGATATTGATTATCGGATACTGCATAGCGAGCTATAGAAAAACGTATACGTAAGCCTTATCTTGATCGAAATCGACTTCTCAAAAATATAGAAATAATGATAGCGAATGCTATAACTCTTGTAAAGTTTTCTCCATACACACGGTTACGTAACTAGAGTCTTCATATACTTAGAATCGTTTTTTTTATCAATGTTTTCTACAAGAAATATCTTATACCATGCCCAAATGAAACAATAGAAAAATTGTATCAGTTGGAGCAGTAAATGTTTTCGGAGAGAGAACTGCTGCGTACCTTATCCTTCGCATTAGATATAGCTAGTACTATATTTCGGAGTGTGTACGGATAAATAAAACATTTACTTTCTGCAGTTGTAGCTACACAAAGCATATTGTTCTGTCGTGTGTCCAATAAGTAGGTAGATTTTTTTTATAATGTTCGAATGAGTAATATAGTAGTAAGTAGGGTTTTCACATTATGTAACAAATGTATAATAAGTGAATGGCAAATTAGATGTAGAATCACACAGTTAATTTGACTGGCCAATATTAAGCATAAAGTAGATATTCATCACACAGATGTATTCATCACACAGATGTATTCATCACACAGATGTATTCATTAAGCTGGATTCAAATTGTCATCTGCAGAATGTACGGTACTCTGCATAAACCCTGCGTATTTTTGGTTTGCTATTGGGGTTATTTCATATTATATGAAAGTAAAAAAATATTAGACTCTGAAATAGTTTTCAACGTATGGACTTTCCGTATTTCAAACTTTACAAACTGATTTGACAATTTTCAAATGAGAGGTACTGTTTAATAATAACAGAAGGTAGTCACGTTTCCTAAATGCATTCGTAGTGCTTATAAATAGAATGGCGTGGTCATTTTCGATTTTTATAATTGTCTACCCACATAAACATCGCCTTGATTTTTATTTGAACGCTGCAACCAATCTAAATTAACTGGAAACTACTCAATACAGTTAGATGCGGGTTGATACATGTCCCTCAACACAATTATCTTAAAAGACGATCTTAACTAAACTAGTACAAAAGATATCACTTACTACGCAATTGATATTAAATTTTTCTTTGAACTTAATAACCTATCCGATGTCATACAATCAACTAAAACTATGCCTTTCCGTCAGTCTCTCAATGATAAGAAATATTAGGTTCAAATCTTCATCACCTGTTTCTACAAAACCTCACGATCGTCGGTCTTGGTACCGAGTCCGATTATAATGCCTATATTTGACTTTCGATAAAAGCTACACATATTAATTTGCTGCCAGTGTCCATATATGCCTCGAACTGGTGATCATTCTCGGTCACGAATCTTTAGCAATTATTAACACAGATCTCAAACGAAGAAAGTAATGTTCAACTGACCTTTCTATCTGGATGATGTCGTGAGCTCCTCTCAAAACCTGGTCATCTCTACAGCATCGCTCACTCAGCGTCGTTTTCGTGCAGGATATAATTGTAAGAAAAAAAAATTTGCTTTCTTTTTCGTCTTCTGATCTGAAACTGCCGCCTACAACTAAAATACTCCAAATCTATCTAAGCTGGGTCTTATCCCACTTCTGAAGTGTTAAATAGGTACACTTTCAGGAATAAAATAAAACTTGAAATCACAACTTTACATTTACATTTATTTGACCAGCGTTACCGCCTATCTAAGCGTTCAGAATGAAGAGAACTCCCAATATGATTACCCGCCATTTTATACATTTACCCCCAGAAGCTGCTAATTAGACAATACCATTTAATTACACAATATTATACAAAACTAACTTAGCAATAATGGATAATTATAATTAATAATTTTAGTACTCGATACAACACATAGTTATCATGTAAATAATTAAACAACTAAATAGTGATGTTAAGTATGTTGGAGAAAGCGCCATCTATCGTGGCGTATTTGTAACACATGCTTCCTCGTAACAGTAACCAACCTACAACATAAATCTGTTAGGGCAAGACCATGCTGCCAACTAACAGTAATCGATGAACTTTGTTAGGAACAGACTCATGCTTCCAACTAACAGTACCTCTAAACAGAAATGTGATAGAAAATAAATTACTTGCAGAATCCTTCGTGATGCTAGTTAACCCCGATGTCCCCATGACGAACACTGCATGTGTTTGTCACGTTGTGTAGTCACTTGAATGTAATGTGTAGTGTCCCTACTTAATAACTAGGCTATTTAGCCATTTAACAAATTAAAATAAAAACTAAGTGCTTATTCGCAACCTTAGTAGTAGAATGTTGTGACTATTATGTCAACCCTAATGAATGACGAAGATAAATGCATCTTTGGCCATTATGCCAATTGTATAAAAAAATGGGACCCTTGTGTGCCACCATATGTATGTGCGTGCGTGACTATTATGTCAACCCTAATAAATGACGACAGTAAATAATATTTGGACATAATGCCAATTATGTAAAAAAAAGGACCCTTGTGTACCACCATAGTAGTATAAAATGTCTGTGCGTACATCATTGTATAGTATGTATGCATGTATGTAAGAATTCAAAATTGTGTAAGTTATGTTTTGCTAGCGGGTATAATGTTGACGTAAACGTGTTATTTATCGTCGTATCTAAGGCCAGTGTTACACTACATTCCATGCTATATTATCCCTGTCAGCTTTCGTCGGGAAACATAACTTAGGACATTTGAGTCACCTTCTCTAATCTATGAATGTGATGTGTGTCTGTAGCTAGTCTGCCCCCTCCTTCCGCCTTTGAGAGTCACACAACATAAAATGCAATGTCCATACAAAAAAAATATTTATTACGTGTCGGGAATTGTGTGTGATGATAATTATGATGAATGTGTGATGATTAGATGCTATCTAAGTATTATGTACGTGTAATTGTGAAACTTCCGTATGAAAATGTACCTAGTTGTACAATGTGCAGAAATGTGGTACCTTATGTGCCACCTAAGTATTAAAAACAGATTGCGGTGTGCTGACACCCTTAACCTTTCCATCAATTTAATAATTAAAAGACAATTGTGTATCTGTAATGATATGCTATATACGCTATTCGCAAACGCATCTTAAAGCAGTGTGCTACGGCCTTATTCGTTATCCGCATTCGTCTTTGCATGTTGAGGAATGTGAATATTTCTCGACCCATCCGCGGAATAACGAAAAATAATTTCTTCTTTTCAGGGTTCGGTGAACCGAATTACAAATTGAACCTTTATGAAAACTGAATATTTGTTGTAGGAAATACTTAAGAAGTGAAATACTTCCTTTTAGGGTTCCTTCACCGAAATAATTAATTGAACCCTTCCAGATATTCTTTGTCTGTATGTCTGTCTGTGTTTGAAATTAATCTAACCAGAAGTAGTAAGAAGTGATAATGAAGTGTATGATGATTGGTTGATGAAATTAAATAAATGTTTGACAGCTTTAATTATTTAATACTATTTTCGACCCTAATATTATTTTTATTGAAAAGTAACTGTTCCCGCGAACGTGCCAAGAGGTGATTGGATGTTATCACGTACTAACTAAATTTTTTTTATATAAATTCGCCCCCTTCGTAACATAAAAATGTAACTCGATTTTTATCGATTTTGAGTTAAGTATGCCACCAGTCAGGAAATAGTGTGTTCCATGTTGTCACAAAAACTCGTAACTCTAGGACTCTTCATTTCCGAAATAGCTACCGCCGTATCTGTAAAACACGTAAAACAGAAACAAATACATAAACTTATCTTTAGATAGGTTTTTGTGTGTTCACTAGGCATACTTAAAACCAAAACGTATCTAAAGATACGTTTTTGTGTTACAGTGCTTTCATTGTTTTACACTACAATAATTGAAAACAAAATGATCATAGCATATAAAAAGACACCCGTCCATAATGTTCAACCATTATCCAAGCGTATTTATATAACCCACTAGCCAATCCTGCGGTTTCGCTCGCGTGGATGACGTTTATCACGACCAAACGAACAGTGATTGAACGGAAGCCCAACCTTGATTTTTAACTCCGTTTTGTTCTTCACTCCGCTTCTACTAAACTAATACTTCAGCGATGAAACAAAGGTAGACTTTTAAGTCTGATCAGATCTTTCTAAGAACTGCTAACATAAGGACAAACAGAAAAGAGTTCCAAAAAATATTTCAGATACGAGTTGTGTACAACTTTTGTCTGAAATCGATATTACGCTTTCATGACGGAATATAGGGGCGTCCTCAACAGATAATAAGTCATTGAAATGCAGCAAGTTGGATACCTATAACTCCTGGAGCAGTCAATAGGCTGGCAACTTCTTAGGAAAACTACGGTGCCAGACTTGGCTAAGATCGCCAGTCGAGTGACAGTGACAAAAACAGTACTGACGATCACTGAGAAGGTAGTGTTTTTCAAGTTACCCTAACAACTGTGTATTAATTACGAGCTCTATAGCATTTGATAAAAGGGAGGTTAAGGTTATAGGCTTTCGTAGGGCTGTAATATTAGGAAGGGTTGTACCTTCTTGAAAAAAAGTAAAAATTGTTAATCCAAATCAAACAACAAAACTTTAAAATACGCGTTTCGTGCAACACACAGTGTAGAATAACAGCCACCTCTCGGCGTAATGCTATTCGCGTGTAGTGCAGGCAGACAGCGCTGAGTATTTCTGAGACGAACGGTATGCTTGGCGATACGATGTGCATCTGCGGTCTTCCATGAAACCAGTACCTATTTGTTTCATGGAATATAAAGAAATGTTAGTATCTGACACAAGAAACTCCTGACCATATTACTGGAATACCAATCGGGTAGACCGTCTGGCAACTTTCTTATGAACTTTGCTTAAACCACTGTACTTTTGCGTTTTTGCCTCTACAGGATCCAGAGGTAAGAAGTGTAAGTTTCATGCCCACCTAGACCTTCTAAAGTGAAGGAAAACCCCTCCACGGGTAGGAGCAAAGAAATCATGCCAGTATGCCGACTTATAGTAACACATGCCACTACTATCTGAGCTGAGGCGGTTCAAGCCTTGCGAAAGGCGTTCACATCCGAACAAAAGTGTTCCAATCTACTAAGTGGTGCATCCCCTGAAACGGTGTATCCATCAGGTCCAGCAATGAACTCTACTCGTTCTTCTTGTCTGGTACCCTAGTGAGGTATTTAACAGTTTGGAGAACCCTATCAGGGAAAATTCTTAATGAGAGAGTTTTTTCATCATAAGCAGCCCTTCCTGAAAATTCAGTGCGCAGGGAACTCGCCCAATCAAAATAGAGACTGTTGAAATCTCCCACAATCACTGTCTGCCGAAGGATACTGCTCGAAATTACTTTATCAGTTAAAGAGGTGAACTTTATCCGCGCTACCACTGTGAGTTCTGTAGATACACCAGTAGTTTTGGGTGTGGCCCTCGTGATCCCCTATATGATCCCCCGTCATAAACTAGACAGTATACCTGTCTTCAAGGTTTTGGAGACCTGCAGAATTATCATCTATTTTTCCTCAAATAGCTTCAGGGTATGCGATATACATACCTATCCCGACTTGTATTCTCCTTTATTACGTTTAATTGAATTCTAATAACGTAAAAAATACCAATTTAATAGAATATAACACGAAGTATCTCATTTAAAATTTCGTTTTCATACGAAAAAGTTTGTTACATAAAAGCGTAACTGGAACCATTTTGAAAACTATTGAACTTTAAATATATAAATAAAAACTTTTTAAATGAGTAGTTACTTTCTTTGCAAAGCTAAATAATATGCTAAACGTATTTTAAGCATTAACCGCGAATACTTTTAATAGTAGTCCATAAAATCTCATTAATACATCATGTCACGCGGTTTTTTGCTGTTTCCCAAAAGTAAGCAAAATCGAGTTACATTTCTATGGTACTAAGGGGACGAATTGTTCCTTACTACTACGGAACCCTTAAATATTTCGAATTGTGTCCAAAGCGATTCGCACTTGGACGATTCTGGAAATAATTTGTATCAAACTGTTGGTGTCAGGAGTATATTTTATTCACTTCCACCCACAGTTTATATGGAAAAAAAAAATTCCGCTACTATCAAGTTAGTAAATAAATTTACTCGTAAACGTTATGAAAGCAAAATCTGCCGTTGTTTTTTCGAAACACGAATCAAAGTTACTAATTCAAAGTAGTTTTTGGCAAGAGTGTATTTAAAGCGTAATCTCCGTTTGGAATGCTTTTTCTACAGTTTTATTTTCAGTGTACCAGAGTTCAACGTAATTTGAAAAGTGAAACAATTATAATTCTTCTGTTATTTACTTGAAGTGCAAATTCGTAAAATATTTGTTCTACCGTTTTACTAAAGTGAAAATTCAATAGGGATTGTTACCCAGAAGTGTAATTATTGGCTGTTGGTCTCGCTGTAAATTCACATATAGGAAATACAACAATATAATACACAAATTGAGGCGGTATGACGCCGTAAAAACAATAAAAATAAGAATCTGTGGTGGTGATATACTTTGACTACTTTTTACGATGAATATATGCTATACAACTCACTTACGAAAATTAATGTAAGCGTTTCAAATTAGAAGTTTTACTTCAGAACTTTAACAAAGTAATATTTAAAATTGAGAAAAAAAAACTTTTACTGTAAATTTACTTAACAATTTTCCACCATAAAATAACTACTGAGGGTGTGAAAAATAAAAATGGGGACCGTTAAAATTTGGAAAATTTACAATTATGTTGAGAAAAATTTCAAATTTGGCCTTGTTCTTGTTTTTGCCGAAATCAGTCTAAAATTAATAAAAAATACACAAAATAAGCCGGAAAGAACAAGTTGGCAGCAGAGGTCAGGAGAGCCAAATTCCTGGGTAGTTGTGATAATTTGGTAGGAAACTACCCCGCTAACGGGCACTCTTAAGACTATTTTACACAACTCAAAATATCTTATTACTATGACCTCCCGACTCCCGTCGGAAATCGCTTTCTCGCTACTTGAAACCACGATATGGGCGCCACTGAAAAGCTGAAGGCTTTCAGGAAAAAAGAGAAGAGAGAAATAAAAAGATAGAATTAAAATATAACTGACAATTTATTGGAAAGGAAACTCGGGGTCGTGGGTGTGGTCAAGCAGCAAGTGGTTCGCGACTTCCGAGGGTCTTCGCGGGGTTCCGACTTATCTTGGGGTTTGGCCTTCTTGATGGGTGAATGGGTGATGCAGTCAGCGACCTCTCCGTGCCGTCCACTCGTCGAACTGCACGGCGTCGCAAATTGTAGGATGTACTATGGCTACCCGTGGGTGACTTCTCTTGTCAACCCGGAAGGTGGATCCTCGTAAAACTTGGTAGTAGAACCCGGAGGGTGAACGATACTTCTTGTAACCCGTAGGGTGAACCCTGGAATGTTCCAGACTAGGCGTTAGTTTGAACCCCTTTTTCCCTGCATATTCCCCAAGGACCAGCCGGTTCCCGTCTGCTATGAACAGCTGCGGGAATCGCGAGGTCTTACAATATCTGCTTACAGAACTAATTTTACAAAGTGTTTTTCACACCCCTTTAACTACCCCCTTATAACAGGGTGGACCAACAGCCGTTAATTTTCACAGTTTAAAAATTAGATTACGTTATACACAATTTAACTCACCCAAGGATGGGGTACTCGTCGTTTGCAGCTAGACAATTATTCACCTAGGGAGAATTTCGCTCCCTATACACTGGTGATTTTATTTTTATATTTATTGCTACTTTCGCGATTGTACTTTATTTTTAAATTTGTGATGTGTTCGCCGAAACTGCGCGTGCACTCCTATTTATAGAATTGAGCAGCGCCTCTGGCGGCGAGGCTTGTCCCTACGTCCTACGTCATTTACCTACTTGGCGAGTTAACCCGCGCTACTCTTAATGTGACGATTTGTCGGCAGATGGCGCTTTCAACAACATTCCTAGTAATCTAGTTTTTAAGATACATAAACTAATTGAAATAATAATGCGAATTAATAGATTTTTCATTCGTCGCTTAACAACGTTACATAACAGCAGATGACTATCTTCTACGGTTCACTTACAATAACCCTCTTAATAAGTTTTAAAAATGAGCGAGCTGCAGTAGCCAGTCAAATGAACGATAAAAACCGATCAAGTGCGAGTCGGATCCGTACCAAAAAAGGACGGGCGGAAGTAAATGCGACGGGAAACATTATATCACTTTACATATATCAATACCACGCCTCTCTCCTTCTCACTCTCATGTGACGCAACCGAAGTTGTGCGGGTCAGCTCTAATGAACATAAGCGACGGAGTAAATGCGACGAGAAACATTATATCACTAAATATTTATACCACACTTCTCTCTTTATCACTCTCATGTGACGCAAACGAAGTTGCGAGGGTCAGCTAGTTATACATAGAAAACACCCAAACTCCGAAACAGACATTTGTGGATCACACAAATATTTAGACCGACCCAGGAATCGAACCCAGGACCTCCAGCGTCGAAGGCGGTATCACTACCGACCATAGATTTAGAATGTACCGAAAAATTCTAAATCTATGCTACCGACTACGCCACAGAGGCAGTCAAAGATCTTTTAACCATTAAAAATAACCTATGAAATTATCTATGGCAACATGTATGAAAAGTAAGGCAGTTGGTAACGTACCTACCTATCTATCTTTATATATAAAAATCAATGCCACTTTTCGTTGTAATTTTATAACTCAAGAACGGGCTCACCTATGCCAACCTAATGTTTATGCTTTGTTTGGACTATTTAGTAGATGGTTTATGTGAAGTTTGTACAAAATCGGTCGAGCGGTTTTTCATTTATCACGCAAACGAAGTTGCGCGGGTCAGCTAGTAGTTTATATATGTACACTCGAGAGCAATGAATCCGGGTCACTTAAAGAATCCTAAAAATCTCGGAAACTAAAAATGCTAGGTTAATGCAATAAATTGTATTTAATAGACAATGTAATACTCCTTAAATGAAGGTATTAAAACTTCTTAGTTATTGTAAAGTTATATCATAAAAAAATCAAATTTGAAAAAGGGCCACTTTCGAAGATGGAACTACGAAATTACAGCATTTGGTGTTGCTTTTGTTTGTAATCTGTCATTTATGTGGGTACATAAACCATGTTGATAGTGCTCTATATTCATTAATCAAGCTGAAATTATGTCGCTTACGCCTGAAGAATGCACCAGAATACTTACAATGCTGGAAACCGGCCGGAGTCAGCGCGATACAGCCAGGACTGTCGGTGTGTCGCTGTCAACAGTACAAAGAGTTCTCCGACGTTACGAAGAAACTGGTTCTAACCTACGCAGACCAGGAACGGGCAGAACCAGGTTTACCACAGCACGAGAAGACCGATACTTGGTGAACACCATGCTTCGAAATCGCTTTCTCACAGGAACTGAACTCACCAATCAGTTTCGACGCCTCGGAGGAAGTAACCCAAGTGCATGGACAGTAAGACGTCGGCTTGCTGAATCTAACTTAAAACCCCTTAGACCTGCAAACGGCCCTAAACTGGAGCGTGGGCATCGTATTTCGAGACTAAGGTATGCCCAGAGCCACGTAAATTGGAGTATTGAAGATTGGTCAAAAGTTATGTTCTCCGACGAATCAAAATTTATGCTCTACAAGCACGATGGAAGACACAGAGTGTATCGAAGACCAGGGGAAAGATTCAAGCAAGCATGCATCGAAGAAAAAGTAGCCTACGGTGGTGGGTCTGTACTTGTGTGGGCCGGAATTTCTTCTGAAAGTCGCACAGAGCTGGTGATCATAGAAAACGGCTCTTTAACTAGCGTAAGATATGTGGAAGAAATCCTCAATGATCACGTTGGTCCATTTATGGTCAATTTAGGTGAGGATGCTATATTTATGCATGACAATGCCCGACCTCATACAGGTAGGATTGTGAATGACTACCTTCAAGAGATGAACATTACTCGTATGGAGTGGCCAGCGCGCAGCCCGGATATCAACCCGATCGAGCATGCTTGGGACGAGCTAGGCAGATGCGTAAAACAACGAAACCCTCCCCCAATCACGCTTCGTGAGCTCAAAATTGCTCTCACAGAGGAATGGGAGAATATTCCCCAAAATCGTATAAGGAACTTGGTGTACAGCATGCCAAACCGCGTAAACGCAGTAATGGAAGCACGAGGAGGCAATACGAAGTATTAAAATTCAAGAAAATCGTAATAAAGTTCAAAAATTTCATGTTTCCTATTTTTGTTTTAAGGAGAGATCGGCAGTTTTTTCTTTATGTAATTTTGTGTTAATAAAATGTATGGTGACTCATATTTTTTTTACTTTCATTTAAGGAGTATTACATTGTCTATTAAATACAATTTATTGCATTAACCTATCATTTTTAGTTTCCGAGATTTTTAACATTCTTTAAGTGACCCGGATTCATTGCTCTCGAGTGTATATCATTGTATGCAGGTGGATTTTTTAACGTATGAAAATACGTATGTCATGCCGGACACAAACCAACTAAAACCACACGGTCCCTCCCTACCATGTCCCTGAGTATTCAGGCAACCTGGGTATGTTCTCGAAAGGATATTGCAGGATTCTCGGCGAGGCAAGTGATACCTAATGTAAGTATTTAAGACAGTTCTTAATCGATGTATCCATTGTGGAAATACAAGCATGACTAAGTATGTCAAGAATTCACTGAAACAGTAATATCAATAATTATGTCCTACCTCATTCATTCAAATTTATTCGTATGCTCAATTTCACAATAACATTCGCTATACCTGCATCAGAATTTCTAATTAAATTCCCAAATTCGACACCGGGATAAAAAGTAACCTATGTGCTACCTATATTCTGATTAGCGCCCTTGCATTGACCATAAAAAGATTTAAATCCAATTATCCTTATACGATGTGGATAATCGTAATACGGACCTTCAAGGAGGTATTTACAGTACGAGTATGTAAGCAAGCGTGCCAAAATCTTAAGAGCCTACCAGACGCCAAATTGTTAAAAGAAGATAGAAGATATACATTTTAGCGTGCAAGAAAGAGAGAGATGCGATCGGTTTTTGTGCGCTTTTAACGAAATAAATTAATTATAAAAAAACTATAACCAATATGAAAAAAATGCTCTAGTGCAAATGAAGATTTTACTATTGTCTTTCTTATAAATATTTTATATTATAAAAACAAGTAAACAACTTATAACATACGAGGTCTAGCTTAAAATTTCACGAAATCGAGGTATTTTCAACACAAAAATCAATCGAGGATTTTATCAGTAATCGTGTTTCGAGCCTAGAGCGTTTTTAGTTCATGAACTGAAGTTGTCTGTGTTCAAATTTAAATTCAGCAGACCTCACGAGTCCTGAGATCTAGATCAATTCTATTTGGCAACATATAGACTCTTAAGTTCGCACAACAGTTTATTTGTAACTAGTTATTTAGCGCACTAGTTATACTAATATGGTTTGATTAAAATTGAGCAGTTCAAATATGTGTCAGTATGTACATAAGTATGTACTTGAGAAGTATGGATTCATTTAATTTGTGTCAAATCATACCAAATTTCTGATCTGATTTTACTAGCTTTTCATTTCCTACGACTCTAGATTGTCGGCATTTATTGGAACTTATTGTAATACATTATGAAAAATCTATCACTTGTACTATTCCACAACCATAATTTAAATTTTCACAATATCGTGTAACAAAATTACCTCTCCAAAATTCATGAGATGACTTGGCATCGGTAATTAAATACAAATATTTAATAAAAAAGGGGGTAAATTTTTTTTTTTTTTTAATTTTTTTTTGTCGCACATTCAGTATTCATTTTTTACCGCGGCAATTCGAGGTAATATGGTCGCCGTGGCAAAACAAACACAGAGCACCCGTCTGGCTGTCGTTGTCGCTTTCTACTGCCGCTCAGTAGCGATAGAAAGGGTGAAAATAGGATAAAACAGGACCTTTAAAACGGCTTTACGGTTAAAGTATTCATGTGATTTTTTTTCTTCATTTTTGTAATGTTTCTTGACTGATGCCACGTCACGTGACAAAATTTGGATAGGTAATTTTGTTACACACAATAGATCTACATTTACATACTTACCTTTGATAATGCTACAAGGCGAAACCGGAAGTAGGTACAAGTGATTGTTTTTTTTATTCTTACCGACTAAAACCAACACGTTCCCCAAGCAAGCCCCGGGTAAGCCACCAGGATTCCCAACAGAGCTTGGCTAGCACTGCAGTCTAACGTAGGGGGTTTGTGTGCTATCCCGTGTCTTTGGGTGGTTGTTCAGGTGTTATTCCGCTTCATCGGGCGTGTGGCGAGCGTGAAACTATGACGTCACGCTGTCGTCTTGTGCCTGCTTATATAAAGACGGTGAGCAGTCACACCGTCCTTAGGCCCCCGGTCATAGAGGCCGATAGACTTGGTCGAAGGTGCCCCAGGTGCCACCAGATTCACAGTTGAATACTATAGCTTATTTGATTATGTAGATGATGCACACCAGGATGTCTAGATGCGCCACGGCTTTCCATCAGGCTGGTGGCGATGTCCATTTGGCGAGCCAGACATATATAAAAAAACACTCATATTCCCTTTTACTCCACTCGTTTTTACTACAATCACAGGAATGTGCTTCTATTTGATTATTCTATTAATCCTTCTCCTCATTTTGCCTAAATTGGTTTAGTAATTTAGACGCAAAGAAGGAATACCTACCTATACAAATATACACAATAATCACACTACTTATGATGATTTAGGAGTTATTACCTATGTAGGATTATACAACCACTAATAGTGAGGGAGATTGACACGCTTCTGGGAAGTCCAGAGTGATCCCAGGAGTTCCCAGGCGGTTCAGTAGTTTAGGTAAGGGTATATAATTTGTCCTGGAGTCAATAATGCAAGTATCACTGAGTATTTTGTTTTTATTTTAATTTCACAATATTAACTTATATCTAACTTAACAACTAGGTACTCATCCGGATTCTGGGACTTCCTTCCTCCAGGATTTGAAAAATATGCAATATGGCTCTATGCCTATATTTTCAACAATAGTTGCTTACGGGTATAAGCAGGGGTTTTTAACTCAAAACTTGGAAGCTCATTCAGAGCTTCCGTTTTCACAAATATAAAAATTTAGTTAAATACTTGGGCTATTAAGCCACTCACTGATTATTTCAGTGGAAATATATTTTACAGAATAATTTACTTTGATGTAAATTTTCTTCGACAGTATGAAGTAAAATAAAAAATTTAGTTAGTTCCTGATTTTTTCTATTCTACTAATGCGCACGCTTATATATAGCTTACATCCCACCATATCTCCTTCCATCAACTATCCCTACTATGACACTATTAAGGACACACCCCTTATACCGACCTAAGTATAACCATTATACCTACGCTTAATAGCGCCTAATAAACTAATATAGCAAATCCATGATTTACGCCACAATATCCCCTCCCCAAGAGAAAATTTTGTCCCTATAGACAAAATTTAAGAACACTAATTCAATTTAAAAAAGATTGAATTAGTATATAACAATCAATCTATAACAACTGTATTACTTAGATAATGTCTCCCAAAAATAAATAATTTAAATATTCCAATAGAGTAACTCTGATGGTGTTCACAAGATAGATAGAAGAAAAGACGTATTTAAGGCTTAATATTAAGAAATCCAGGTAATACGAACCGCCTGAATGTAATATAGAATATGGCTTAAATTGAAGACTGAGATTTCTATAACCGTCTCAGAGAAGAAAATTTATATAACAACATATACAACGATGTAATAACATTGTATATGTCTATATAACTGAATGCAATATATTTGCATATGATAAGCAAGCCTTTAAGAGCTTCCTATAGTACCACGTAAATCTGCGAGGGCAAGCTTACCGCTTCCGAGTGGCAGTATTTACTACAAAAAACCAAGAAACAGAAATATAGCACTGAATACACCTACAGAATCATCCTACCAGAATTCTAACCAAAAATATACAAACAACCCAGAAAAAAAAATCACATTTACCAACCTTAACATTTCACTGAAATCCAAATCCAATATGTAATAACGTTTTCAAAACGTGTGCATCACTATTAACATAATGCATGTGCATAAAACTTTCATAACTTCGTAATTCTTAATACTTTGTAATTTTATAAACTCACGGCACGTACACAACTTTCACATAACATGACAATGAATTCACAATGTGACCTCAAGCTTAACAATATTTCGAGGTACCCTCATAAATTTTCACAATTATTGATAAGGTCTCTTACACACTGACTCAAATTTCTCGTGTATGTTTGACTGTCCGCGACAACATCCAAAAGAAAATTAACATTCCCTTTCAAATAATTTACCTCATATTGCTATTCTTGGAATAGTCTAACTCTAATTTAATTTGATAAAATCTAAAAAAATAACGTTAATTTTGTTTTAGAATAGGGGAAAAAATTTTTTTTTTCTTTTTAGCGATGCAGTTTATTTGTATGCAAAGTTACCTACTGACTATTTCAACTTTCATAACTCACCGGACTCACCCATTCCTTTGACTAATGTGCCTTTCATACATCACGCTCATAAAATACTCATGCACACTTGTGTCATCAATACAATCACATGATGACGCAATTCTTATATACAAGAGAAATAAATTTTATACTAAATCTCAACATTATTCATTAAAACCGTATCCTGTCCTTACGCTTATGGAATTATGTGATGAAATGCAGTCTGTAAGAACCCTAACGATATTCACATGAGATTCACAACTACCCATACTTATGAAAAAAACAAAATGATACTACGATTTACATTGACTATTTTTAGCTACAAGGTTAAATTATTGAATTATTTTATGATGATTATAATTAATTATTCTTTGTAATTATTAAGTTTGAATATTCGTATTACTAACTGTTATACAGCATTATTGGAATGATTTTAATGACGAATATTTGTTACCTACCCCAATTTTTTTTATATTACTAAGGTGGCTATCGATATAGAAAATATATAACTTTATGAAGGTGGCAGACAAGCATACGGCCCACCAGATGGATTGGCGATCACCGTAGCCTATGAACATTTGCCTCACCATAGGCGACAAACTCATGCTGCCGACCCTGTAAAACCCTTTCACGACCCTTTTTAAAGAACCCCATACTATTTTTGTAGAAACCGGCTCATAACCGCGAATAACTACGTCACAAGTTAATTGATTTTTACTAAGCAAGAAATATCTAATTTTATTACTATCCATATTAAACGGCTCTGGTAAGCACCGAATCACTCACAATTTTTAATACACAAATCACTTTCTCTATTCACATAGAACTACAATATCATTCAGATTTTCCTGAAACAATACACAAATTATACAAAACAAAACCTACCGTGAATGTTTTGCAGTAAATATCTTTAAAACATTAACAACAATTTTACTTCTACAAGAAGGTTCGTAACAATTTTATTACTGTGGGTATATTTTTTGCGTTAAATTTATTACAAGGAATTATCAAAAACAATGAGGGTAGAATTTTTTCCTTACGATGAACAATACAAAATATGAATATGACTATAAGCCAACATTTATATAATAAAAGATATTCTACTATTACAGTTTGAAATAAAATAAAAAAACTGTAGTTAAATTTGGGGACAAGCTACGTTAATAAAAATGATGTTGAGAATTTTCCAATTTCGGAATACCCGTTTAGCCAAAAAAAATTATGTAAAATGCAAAATAAAATGATCAAATTTCGGGCATCCAGACTAGCATAGGCCAAGGGCGTCTAATCCTTGAAGTAGCACGAATTTCGGGGGAGGCTACCTGCTAGCGGGAAACACCTTACAATAATTTTTTTTTAATTATATAGCAGTCACTATACTCAGCAAATCTGCAATAACCAAATAAGGTATCAACTCCAGGACAATTAATTAAGTTCGGGCGCCATGACACGCTTCTGGGAAGTCCAGAGTGATCCCAGGAGTTCCCAGGCGGTTCAGTAGTTTAGGTAAGGGTATATAATTTGTCCTGGAGTCAATAATGCAAGTATCACTGAGTATTTTGTTTTTATTTTAATTTCACAATATTAACTTATATCTAACTTAACAACTAGGTACTCATCCGGATTCTGGGACTTCCTTCCTCCAGGATTTGAAAAATATGCAATATGGCTCTATGCCTATATTTTCAACAATAGTTGCTTACGGGTATAAGCAGGGGTTTTTAACTCAAAACTTGGAAGCTCATTCAGAGCTTCCGTTTTCACAAATATAAAAATTTAGTTAAATACTTGGGCTATTAAGCCACTCACTGATTATTTCAGTGGAAATATATTTTACAGAATAATTTACTTTGATGTAAATTTTCTTCGACAGTATGAAGTAAAATAAAAAATTTAGTTAGTTCCTGATTTTTTCTATTCTACTAATGCGCACGCTTATATATAGCTTACATCCCACCATATCTCCTTCCATCAACTATCCCTACTATGACACTATTAAGGACACACCCCTTATACCGACCTAAGTATAACCATTATACCTACGCTTAATAGCGCCTAATAAACTAATATAGCAAATCCATGATTTACGCCACAAGATCACCAATAAAACATGTCACTGATATGTTGATTAAACACTGAATTTATTAATCACTGTAGTGTCACATCTATTCACAAGCTTATTTGATTACGTCTCTAGTTTAACGCAGTCGTACAACGTGTGTCGATACAATAGAAATCATTTGTTTATATTAGGAACTCAAACACAGAGCGCTTTCATAATGAGTAAAGTAAACAATCTTAAATATTATATTTTATGTCCCTACAATGACATTGTCCAACTTTTTGCCTTTACGGTAGTCATGTAATAATATTTTTTCATCAATTGGCAGTTTAGTATCACTAAACAAACAATGGCTCTCATTGATTGATAAAACATAGTAAACACTTATCTTTATTACTTTCTTTATCAGATTAAGTACATAAATTTACAAAATAAAAATGAATGATAAAATAATGTACTTGCAATGCCATCTAGTGTGACTTTTAAATACTAAATAACTAATTCGAATATCTACTTTCATTAATTGACAAAATTATCCTGTGCTAATTGGAAGCCTTGTGTAACGTTGTGAAACAACGTGTAAATAAATTATTTAAATTAGATAATTCAGATAGAATGGTAGGTCAAAATACCATGATAAATAAAAGCACCATCTACCGAGCAGGTGTCGCAACGACAATACTTAAATTCGCTCACGGACGTCTAAGTTGTCGATTGACATACCTAGTGAAAAAAGAAAAGTCGTCATTATTAAAGTTATTATTTATCAAGCATAAGGAGCAAATACACTCGAGAGCAATGAATCCGGGTCACTTAAAGAATGTTAAAAATCTCGGAAACTAAAAATGATAGGTTAATGCAATAAATTGTATTTAATAGACAATGTAATACTCCTTAAATGAAAGTAAAAAAAATATGAGTCACCATACATTTTATTAACACAAAATTACATAAAGAAAAAACTGCCGATCTCTCCTTAAAACAAAAATAGGAAATTTAAACTTTCATGGTCACTGACATTAGTATTAAAGTTTGCGGGATATTTACCATGTATTGTTGTGAGTTTCCGATATTTCGGCGCTGTTACAAGCACCATGATCACGGAGGAACTGAAGTACTGGCGGTTGAAAGCGAAAGTCTCAGCACAAATATCGATCTACCCTCCTTCGCAGTCGTAACAGCGCCGAAATATCGGAAACTCACAACAATACATGGTAAATATCCCGCAAACTTTAATACTAAAAATAGGAAACATGAAATTTTTGAACTTTATTACGATTTTCTTGAATTTTAATACTTCGTATTGCCTCCTCGTGCTTCCATTACTGCGTTTACGTGGTTTGGCATGCTGTACACCAAGTTCCTTATACGATTTTGGGGAATATTCTCCCATTCCTCTGTGAGAGCAATTTTGAGCTCACGAAGCGTGATTGGGGGAGGGTTTCGTTGTTTTACGCATCTGCCTAGCTCGTCCCAAGCATGCTCGATCGGGTTGATATCCGGGCTGCGCGCTGGCCACTCCATACGAGTAATGTTCATCTCTTGAAGGTAGTCATTCACAATCCTACCTGTATGAGGTCGGGCATTGTCATGCATAAATATAGCATCCTCACCTAAATTGACCATAAATGGACCAACGTGATCATTGAGGATTTCTTCCACATATCTTACGCTAGTTAAAGAGCCGTTTTCTATGATCACCAGCTCTGTGCGACTTTCAGAAGAAATTCCGGCCCACACAAGTACAGACACACCACCGTAGGCTACTTTTTCTTCGATGCATGGTTGCTTGAATCTTTCCCCTGGTCTTCGATACACTCTGTGTCTTCCATCGTGTTTGTAGAGCATAAATTTTGATTCGTCGGAGAACATAACTTTTGACCAATCTTCAATACTCCAATTTACGTGGCTCTGGGCATACCTTAGTCTCGAAATACGATGCCCACGCTCCAGTTTAGGGCCGTTTGCAGGTCTAAGGGGTTTTAAGTTAGATTAAGCAAGCCGACGTCTTACTGTCCATGCACTTGGGTTACTTCCTCCGAGGCGTCGAAACTGATTGGTGAGTTCAGTTCCTGTGAGAAAGCGATTTCGAAGCATGGTGTTCACCAAGTATCGGTCTTCTCGTGCTGTGGTACACCTGGTTCTGCCCGTTCCTGGTCTGCGTAGGTTAGAACCAGTTTCTTCGTAACGTCGGAGAACTCTTTGTACTGTTGACAGCGACACACCGACAGTCCTGGCTGTATCGCGCTGACTCCGGCCGGTTTCCAGCATTGTAAGTATTCTGGTGCATTCTTCAGGCGTAAGCGACATAATTTCAGCTTGATTAATGAATATAGAGCACTATCAACATGGTTTATGTACCCACATAAATGACAGATTACAAACAAAAGCAACACCAAATGCTGTAATTTCGTAGTTCCATCTTCGAAAGTGGCCCTTTTTCAAATTTGATTTTTTTATGATATAACTTTACAATAACTAAGAAGTTTTAATACCTTCATTTAAGGAGTATTACATTGTCTATTAAATACAATTTATTGCATTAACCTAGCATTTTTAGTTTCCGAGATTTTTAGGATTCTTTAAGTGACCCGGATTCATTGCTCTCGAGTGTAGCTCTAAACTACAAACTTCAGAAAACCCCAAACCGGGTAAGTTTAATTGAATATAAATTTAGCCAATCGTGAAAAGTGTAAATTGAGGGGTGCTGGTCTCAGGAAAATATAGGGGTTGCCGAGGGTGGTTGTGAAAAAGATTTAAATTGTAACAGTTAATTTTAAAACAAGGGTTGTGAGACCTCTCGACTTCCGGGGCTGCTCATCGCAGAACGGGAGCCGACTGGTCTCTGGGGAGAATAGTGGCGAAAACAAGCAGGAGCTAATTCCCACGATGGAACTTTACAGGGTCCACCCTTTGGACTGCGAGATCCACCCTTTGGACTGTGAGATCCACCCTTGGGACTGGAGACCCAACTTGAGGCTGAATCAGTCCACTCTGGTGACGACGGTGGTCGACATCCAAATCATTACATACTACACAGCAAGACTCTTCAGAGGGAATCTGCGAGAGGGCCATCGCTACATCCCCAAAGATAAGTCGGGACCCAGCGGGGACCTTCGGAAACCGTACTTGCTACTTGAAAATACCCACGACCCCGAGTTCTATCTTCTTTTAAATATATTGTGATTTACAAGTTTAACAGACATTCTTTTCATTAATCTCTTCCAATTTCCTGATAGCCAGCAGCTTTTCACTTGGGCCTCAGGCGCAGCATAAAACTATAGAGTCTTTGACTGCATTCTAACTAATCTATCACGACGAGTGTTCTGAAGAGTTCTTCAACTGAATCCCACCCTCCTTTTTGATCGTGAAGAATGCGTGCTGGGTCACACTTCGTACAGTCGAGAGAATCTTCACCAAAAAAATGTTATGCAAAGGATCGTATTTCTTTCGAGCCACAGAAACCTGGAACGCTTGGGTAGCACAGATTGTAGTCCCTCCGACTATAATCCTGGGTTCTTTAAGCAGAGCGTGAAGAGGTAAATCATTGGCTGCGGATAAAAGCCTATGTTTAGTATAGCCTAGTGAGTCTTGAGAACTGTGAAAGTAGCACTCAGTTCGCAACGTCTTATAAATAAATACAAAGTTTTTGATTGATAATACTATCTAAGCAATTCGATTTGAAATTCAACGTCGGCTTTTTATTAGATTCGCCTAAGTCATCCTACTCACCATAATACTTAGTCTTTACACATACGGTATAATCCTACATAGGTATCATAATAGTGAAAATTTGTGAAGATGTTTGTAACTCAAAACTAAGAGCATGATTGAGTTACAAAATCAACACAGCTGAAAGATTTTAGCTGAAATTTGTTCTACAGGTGGCTGACGCCCTGGTTTAAAACATAAGCATTTTATTCCAGAAACAAGTGCCTGTACAAAACTGGTACCTACTTACAAGAAAACTTCGTCGCAGGCATAACTTAATTCTTAAAATAAATATTTCATACTTGAACTCAGAAGTTACGGTCAAGTAGAAATTTTCTTCCTTCCTATCTGCTCTGCATCTTCAAAAGTTTCAGGTAGTTTAATGCCAAGAGTTTCAGGCGTAGTAAATATCAGGATACCAGATAATATAGCGAAACTACCGAACAGTACTGATGGAAACGGTTCCCATACTTCTTGAGCCTGGAAAAAACATTTTGGTATAAGAGCAAATCGCGTTGTCCGCGGGTTCTAGCTTGTCGTATTTAATCAGGCGTCATCTAGAGGAATTTAAGTGTCGCAGTAAAAGATAAAAAATATTTCTTAGATTCGGTATCAAACAAGAGGGTTTCATACATTTCAAAACAATTCAGTTCAGGTAAAAGTTGCAGAATTTCTGATTTCTAAATTCATCAAAAGCGCGATATAAAATCTTAAACAGTTGATATGCAGGACAAGACAATGAGACTGTTCGTAGAAACTGGTTAAGTAGTTTAAATGCTCTAAGCTAAGGTGAAATCGACATAAATGGCACATAGACTGATGAGTTCAATACCCTTATTTCTGGCTTTTAGACAAACTAAGGGTCTTTATCGGGGAGTTTATAAAGTTTTGATAATACTCATGAGTTAATACTTACGAATGCAGGTGTGAGCGGTGCAGTTATAGATCCCAGTCTACCAACCATAGACGAAAAGGCAAAAAGGTTATGTCTGTACTTTGTCGGGTACAACTCTGCGGTGTACACGTACAAAGACGTCATAACTATCGCGATACAGTACTTGCCAAACAAATATAATCCTAAGCGGAGACCACTGTTATCTGAAAAATAAAATAATGGTATGTCAGTGTGTCAATTATATCATTATTTATTTTTGACTTAGCAAGAGCTTCATCGATATTGCTAGCCTCCAATGCAAAGGGTGTTTCGTCAACATAATTATAAGGATCTGACGAAGGTGCTTTTAAATTACGGAGTTGGGAGATCAAACGGCAGTTTTGCCGAAAATTTCGTAGATAAAATGCCAATTTGTAGCTGCTCCTATCACCCAATATAAGCAAACCTCATGCTCTAGATCCAGATAGGGTTTGAAAGTAACAAGGCAGGCGAAGAAGACAAATACACATTTTAATATAATCCTTTTGCGCTGTTATAAAAGCTTGCGGAATATTTTACGCAATGCCGTGGTTCAGCACCACAAATTCTGTGGTTATAGATACGAGAACTTTTTTTTTTCTAGATAAGTAGAAAGAAATCTCCACCTTTTGTACAACCCAGATATCTAGTTTCCTCACTAACATACCTACTGATGCTGACATGATACAGTACATTAACGTAAAGTTCAGTTCAACTCACCTGAATCTATAAATGCGAACGCGAACTGACAAGCTGCACATAACCAGTAAGCTCCAATAAGTACAGGCTTACGACCAATTCTATCTAACAAAAGAATTGCAGTCCAATTTCCAGGAATTTCTATTGCTGCCACGGCAATATAATTCAAGTAACTATTGCCAATCAAGTTCACAGAATTGATGTTCATTCCATAATAAACTAATGTTGTTGTTATCCACCAGATTGGACATACCATACACCTCAACAAAATTATTCTTGATCTCAATACAAGCATCACAAGCCAAGGTTCTTTAGTCTTCGGAGCATTTTTCTCTGCTTCAGCTGTCGCTCGTAATGCTTCAAGGCTCTTTTCTGAGAGCTCCTTTTTGTTCATTTTGGCAACTTTTTTGAGTATCTTTTCCGACTCTTCGTAACGTCCTCTACTCATTAGCCACCTGACGGATTCCGAGAGGATCCAGAAGTAGGATACGACTAAAATTTGTGGTGCGTATAAGATCTGTGTAAGAGGACGCCAATACGGCATGCCCCATGCAATGAGTCCTACAAAGACTTGGCCGACTGCGAAAAGAGTAGAAACTGTTGCGCCTGCTATGACACGGTATTTTGGACCAACCAACTCAGTAACTGAAAACAGTTTGATTATTTTATTTGATTACATTCCATTACATTTTAAATTTACGGACGGTAAGTATCCGAAAATAAAAAAGATAATCTTTCAAGTTAGACAATGTCTTAGAAATTAAAATACATCGGTCAAAAGACAAAAGGTCTGTTATAAAATCATAAAGCACAATTCCATGAAGTTGAAAAAAATAGTTAAAGAAAATAATAATATTAAACGCACCTAAAATATAGCACGCAGAATAAGACCCAGATCCAACCGCGGACTCAATCACCTCAAGTGCCAGAAACCACTCGTACGAATTTATGAAAGACCTGACGAGGCCAATCCACGCTGTATTGAAAGCATTGACAGTTAGAGCAACTCTCCTTCCCCATCGATCTGAGATATAACCCGTGAACGGCAATACGATTAAAGTGCCAATGGTGCGGATGGAACCAATTTGTGAGCGGCGCCATTCTTCGCAACCTAAGTTAAACTGAAAAAATATTTAAATCATTTATCTTGGTACTAAGGATAAATAAATAATAAATAAATATTCATGAACATCTCACACAACGCTATCTGATCCCAAAGTAAGCTAGGAATAACCTGCTTGTGTTATGGATATCACACCACGGATATTAATACTTATAGTCTTTAAAATACATACATATTATACATAGAAACACCCAGACTCTTGAGACAAACATTTATGGGTCACACAAATATTTGTCTTCGGTGGGAATCGAACCCACGACCTCCAGCGGGCGGTATCACTACCGACTGCGCCACAGAGGCAGTCAGGATGATAGGGACTGTGAGAGGTGTGGGCGTACAAGCAATAGGTATAGTATTTTTTTTAAGAAAGAAGCTGATGATTCGGCTACATATGGGATAAATTCGCCCAATTAAAATTCATGAAAAAATTGCAGCAGTAGAGTCTCCTTCAGTTGATTTTCTTATAAATAAGCTTCACAGCGTCATCTTTGTTCTAACACTACTAGTACTACTAATATAAATGAAAACTGTCATAATGTTATACTTTCACTCCTAATCCACTATACCAATTCTAAACAAATTTGGTTCAAAGGTACACTACAGCGTAGAAAAAGGTACACGCTACCTTATTTTGCAATCAAAGGCCTTCTTATCTTATCTTACATCGGGGGCTGACGAAGTCAGCAACACTTCGACCCAGTGGGATCTTTTGTGTTAGCCCCTACCTTAATGTTTCTTACTCTTTGAAGAAGTGGTCTATTAACGCGGTGATCCCACTAAGAGGAAGAAACCTGTATTCTTCCGGTTTGGGATATGCATTCCCAAGGAGGCTCATACGCTTCGCTGCTAAGACGTCGCATTCGCACAGGATGTGCTCCATAGTTTCCTTGACATCACCGCAGGCTCTGCAGTCGTTATTTGAAGTGATCTTCATTTTAAAAAGCATGTCGTTGGTTCCGTAATGCCCTGTAAGGGCACCAACCACAGCTCGAGCTTTGCTTCTTCCATTATTCAATATAAATTTAGAAGCCTCATTGGTTCTGCTACTTATGAATTTCTTCGAATGTAGTAACCCTTGACTGATATCCCACTCTTGCATGTGTTTATTATCAGCGTAATCCTTAGCGGCCTTTATGAATGTACATGCTGGTAGGCCCATACATGGTTCAGGTCCAAGCATGGCATTTGCCGATCCTCTCCTAGCTAGCTCATCGGCCTTCTCATTTCCTTTTATTCCTACATGGCCTGGGACCCAGAGCAGTCGCAGCTTGTTCCTGCGGCCCAGCTTGTTTAGGGTTTTCACCGCATTCAGGACAAGTTTTGAGTTGACCTTGTAGGAATTTAAGGCCTTTAGTGACGCTTGACTGTCGCTAAGAATGTAGATGGTCTTGTTCTCTACACTCCTTTTCAGATTTTCCTCTGCGCATGCTATGATGGCATACATCTCGGCCTGGAAGACCGTGGTGTACTGACCCAGGCTGCTCCAAAGTTGTGAAGATTCTGAGTAAATACCTGCTCCTGTACCAGATTCCGTTTTTGAACCGTCTGTGTACCAGATGAGGCAGTCTGCATCTGGTGAGCGCAGTTCCTGCTTCCAGTCTTCCCTTGTGGGGACATGTATTTTGAAGCTTCTTTTGAAGATTTTTATGCACGGCATAGCGTCGCTAATCATATGCATCTTCCTTGACTAATAAATAAATATTCATGAACATCTCACACAACGCTATCTGATCCCAAAGTAAGCTAGGAATAACCTGCTTGTGTTATGGATATCACACCACGGATATTAATACTTATAGTCTTTAAAATACATACATATTATACATAGAAACACCCAGACTCTTGAGACAAACATTTATGGGTCACACAAATATTTGTCTTCGGTGGGAATCGAACCCACGACCTCCAGCGGGCGGTATCACTACCGACTGCGCCACAGAGGCAGTCAGGATGATAGGGACTGTGAGAGGTGTGGGCGTACAAGCAATAGGTATAGTATTTTTTTTAAGAAAGAAGCTGATGATTCGGCTACATATGGGATAAATTCGCCCAATTAAAATTCATGAAAAAATTGCAGCAGTAGAGTCTCCTTCAGTTGATTTTCTTATAAATAAGCTTCACAGCGTCATCTTTGTTCTAACACTACTAGTACTACTAATATAAATGAAAACTGTCATAATGTTATACTTTCACTCCTAATCCACTATACCAATTCTAAACAAATTTGGTTCAAAGGTACACTACAGCGTAGAAAAAGGTACACGCTACCTTATTTTGCAATCAAAGGCCTTAAAAAGGATTGATATAGAAGATAAAATGAAAGCTTGTATTTTTTTGCCAAGCAGGAGGGAGCGCAGGCAATAGCTATTATGGAAGTAACCAATCTTCTTACTTACATCATAAACTACACTGTACTCGTTTTCATACACGAATTCGTCACATCCCTGTCTCTGATTTCTGTCAAACAAATTAGCTGGACAAGTGCCTGGTGAGGGAATTGTCTCTGTATTAGTAACATTCATAAATCGCTCACAGCTTTCAAAGGAAGTTTTGCTGGTCCCAGGAATAGCGTTTAGAATCCATGAAGGCGCATACTCCGGGCTTGGACCGTCACACTCGGGGATACGACATCTGCAAATGTTTAAATGTAATGAAACTATAGTCCTGATCTTTGTCTCCTTGTCGTCTTTGAGAAATATTATAAAATCAGATCACATAAATGAGGGCTAGGCTACGTTGCTATGGATGCGTTTGAAATTCACCAATCATATTCATCCGTCGCATAATTTGACAATAATTATGGACTATCAAAGTTACTTATAGACCAACGAATATGATTAGTGGATATCAACGCATTAATAGCAACGTGGCATAGCACATCTCTGATAAAAAGCAGGTGCTTTTTATCAGTGTACGGGTGTACACTTTGTGTGAATATTAACAACGCCTACATAAATTCATGTAGCATTTTCACTCGCAGCAACACCTCACAATCTTCTTTGATAAAAATGTATGTTTATCAAAGAACACACAACTTAAAATGTACATACAAGAGGCAAAATTTCCTTGTCTCGTCAAATGGAAAACTCATCGCGTTGCGTACATGAGAATCCAGATTATAGGCCCCCAGTGTACCATACTATGTCAATCCCTTCTCTATCCCTTCTCCTATCGTAAGTAACTTACCTGTGGTTTATTCTAGCTGTAGTAAAAATATATTCCCCGGATGCAAACGCTCCAAATATGATAGGAAATGCAGCTAGTATTAATGTAATAATTTGATACTTTCCGAATTGCCCCACCTCCTCTATCAGGATATGGTCCAAATCTACCTTCGCTGGAGCCTTTCCTTTTTCAACATTCATGTTGAGTATGTTTTACTTTTAATATTTTATCCTTTTTTTTCTTAAACTATTAATTGGTGGTGTGTTATCCTATCCACCTTCTATTTCTATATTATTTTAACTACTGTTTTCTTATATTACTTTTTCATCTTCACATGTATCAATATCTAATCTATTTATCAACTATTCCCTACAATAACTAAATAGACTATCAGATAATACTATTTATATTATTGAAGATAATATTGCCTCTTATGGAGACTTTGTAAAAAGTAAAAGTGTTCTTTTATGAATTAATAGCATTTGTCTCTATAAAATATGTATTGGCACTAAATCAATTGATATACCAGGTGATAGTGAAACAATGATAAGATATGAATTGACAATTACAAACAGAACTTAGTATTTTATGCATTGTTTCATCAGTAACGGCAGTAAGCGTATGAGGTAGTCACTGTTACCGCTCCTAGATAATATTGTTTTACTCACATGTCCGACGGCGTTTTGAACCTGCGAGTTCATTTCAAGCAGTAAGGTCCAGTTTTCACGAAGGTGGAGACGAGAACGAAAGATTTTGATAACCAATCAGATTTCGTTATTTCCACATCTCATGTTGCGTAAATATGATGGGTTTATTAAGCAAATTTTCTCTCATTTCCTCTCGTCTCCGCTAAGGTGGATACCAGTTTAAAACTGCATCGATAGTTAACATATCAGTCGAATTCGTACCGCTGTAGAGAGCGCCTGCAATTGAAAAAAAAGTTTTTCCCTTTAGACTAAGACTAGCTGACCTGAGCTGAGATTTTGATACCACTAAGGTGGCAGACAAGCATACGGCCCACCAGATGTACTGTTACTTATGGTTTTGCTATTATAATGCCGAAATATTGGAAACATTATAAATATTCCGTTAACTGTATTTCCATAGTATTACCAGAAGTTCTACTCTGGTAATACTAATGTTAGTGTCTATACCTAGAGGTATGGTGTGATAATCTTGTTAAGAGGCACCAAAGACTTCATAAAATATACCTGTGAGAGCATTGGACCTCATCATCATCAACTTAGCCTATTTGGAGGCCTCTACTGGTCATCAGCCTTCCCCAAGGATCGCCTCAACGTTCGCTCTGTGCTACCCGCATCCAGTAGGCTCCCGCGGCCTCTATTAGGACAGTTTCCCGGTACGTGGACGCCATTGCAGCACTTTTGACCCAATCGACCGTGCGCTCTACAAGAAATGCCCACGAGACTTCTACAGCGCCTGCATCACCTTTCATGTGGACCTATTTGTGCCCCTATAATTAGTTCTTCTCTATTTTCTTTTTGAGCCGTGGTCAGCCTTCTTTGTCCACCTTGGTTGTGTTTGCATTGACGATGACCGTTTCCCATGTGGTGGACTGTGCATTTGTTTATTTCTAGCGTAGATTATGAGCTTATCTATATTAGCTCTATATAATTTGTATTACCAGATAATATATTTTTGTGACGATATCGGTGCCTACTCGCGTGACTTTAGCGTATCGGTTTTATAGTGTGTACTTTAATCTAGTGTAATCATTATTACATTGAGTTTATACGTCGTCCATGGCCTTTAAATATTACTATTGTAACAGAAGGGGCAATTAAACACTTCAGGACTCGGCTAATTACTTTATTTTCCGCATAGACACACAATGATTTGGACAGAGCTTCGGCTAGTCTCAGTATACAGTACAGAATGACCGAAAAATGTGCTCGCACTGTCTTATGTAGATGTACACTCGGAAATTGCGTAACTCCTTATGTCAACTGTCATAGTGATTTGAGGCGTGGCGTAACAATCGGCCATCCTGTAAGCAGTTGCTCCTGCAACAGGAACAAGGCGTCTGGGCTGGGCTGGGCTGGCTGGCTGGCTGGCTTAACCGGCTTGGCTGGCTTGACCGGTTTGGCGTGGCGTGGCATGCCGTGGCGTGGCATGGCATGGCATGGCTTGGCATGGCTTGGCTTGGCTTGGCTTGGCTTGGCTTGGCTTGGCTTGGCTTGGCTTGGCCCAGCCCGGCCCAAACAGGCTACATCTACATCCCGGTAGACTGACTTGCATTCTGTCCGGCTCATCTGTAACAATCGCTCCCATACAGGGAACAAGAGACTTTGTTAGTGGCTGGCCAAATAAACACAAGAAGAAATAGACATAGCACTAAGCTGGTCTCAAGATAGATTCATGAGTGGAATGTACGCGCCACTATCTACTGCGTGAAATATCTGACGTTGAAATAAATAAATCGCATGGCAAATAGAAGCATCCGTTAATACTGGACCTACTTTTCGATGAGGCCTTAAAGTCATTGCGTATCAGGTCATTATAGATAGGTGCATGAGTCTGCGAACTTATGTAGTACACAAATGTAGGTTGTGTTGTGCTTTAGCAGATACTAGGAGCTAGGAGCGAGTGCTTGGCATGGCTATATTTATAAATAACGCAATGTAAATAATAACTTACAATATTATCAAAACTTTTGATCATTCGCGTACTAACTTGTTTGCTTCTATTATATCCTCAAATATGTCACAAAGCTTACTTCTAGGTTAAAATTAAATAATCTAAAACTGGGCTTACACATCGCTCTTATAACTCGGATCAATTTATATGATTTTGTTATCACTTTTACCTCCTATGCAAATGACTATTTACTAGCGTTGAAGTCTCAATGCCGTAAAATAAAACAACGAAATGTCATTAGTATCCCAAGGGACTCGCTGAACTTAGTCTAGCTATAACTTCGATCTTGTCAACTACATACACAATCACAATCTTAACTATTTTCTGCAAAATGACAAAATATAAACAAGCGGGTACCTCCACAGTCATACCACAAAAATGTTAAATGTAGTAAACTATTCTACCGACATTCTGAAGCGGATATACAAAAATGCTGTTGCTGGCTGCTGTATGCCAATTTAGAGACTGAACGTAACAGTATAACATTTAGTGATAGGTGGTTGGATGGATTTATGAACTTCTTACAGCTGGCACATTAATGTTCAGGGCTTGCTTTTTATGGCAGTCTGTCCTATTTCGGTAAAGAATAGAAATGTCGCGCATGCTATTTAAGAAAGCGAGGCATGGGCACTCCTTACTGTTGTTATTGTCGTCATAATATACATCGTTTACCTATCGAAACCCGTTTAAACTCTTTTTCTCGGTGGCTATAAAGGTGTTTAACCTTAAAACGATTAGTGTCTACTGTAATTACGCACATTCTCAAAGAGAAATATCTACCAGTAGCTTAGAGGAACGGTTTGTATAAACTCCTAAGCTAACCGATAACACTTCTTCGCCATTAGAAATGATTCTGGAATAACATAGCTATATCATGTTGCTGCAGGATTTCGGCGTACTTACAATTAACACAGTAAACACGGGCATATTGTAACATGTGTCCTACAGGATTTACAGTACGTCACAGGCAAAGTGGCAGGGCAGGGCATAGCCAGCGTTTAGTAAAAACAATCTCATGGGCAAAAGGTCACTATGAAAAGTAGGCATTTTCAGGTTAACTTATTCGCATTTCACGCGGACTAGGCGACTAGGCGTACCTTTGATGGATTTGTATCGTTGTAAACAAGTTGTTGTGGATTGTCTGAAGCTGCTCATCACACAATCCCCCCTAGTATGATAATCGAGATAAAATCACTTCAGCGCATCTACAATTGCATCATTCTCGTTTCAAAACTTAATATTTTGAAAAATTAAGGCGATATTGTGTATAATTTTATGCCATCTGCTTTAATGTAAAAGATCATGAAGTATGAGGCTTAATAATTACGTCCAGGGTATCGCAATGAGACATTAATTTCAAGATCCACCATGATGATTTGCCAAATACACTATAAATACTTATTACGTAAAATTTCTACTATGATGAATCAATTGCGAATAAGTGCGGACCCATGTATATTTATGCAAAATAACTCGATTACTTCAAGTACCTACCTACACCATTATACTTTGATGTTTAGCACTTCCGATACCTTTATCACACGTCGAGCACGGTTCAAACACTACAATACCGAGCTACATACTATTCTATAGAATCGAGACACTTGTTCAATGTATATCCGAACGGCTTATGTTCATTTAACACTACCAAACTCTGCAACAACGCTAAATGGAAAATGTGACGCAAACATTTAAATTCCCCGGTGACAAACTAAAGCACCGTCCACAGTCTTATTTTAATAACTTTAAGTAGTAATGCCGAAAAGATTTCTCATTACACCCACATTATAGCTAGTTTTATTTTGCGCGACTTTGCTGGATCAATCCAAGTACCATTAAACGGTTCACACGTAATAGCTTCTTAGATTATGACCGATTTAATCAATCGCGTTATACAATTAAATACAAGCGTAATCAAAGAGCCACATTTAATAGCTTAAAACACCTAGCTATAATCCTCTTTACGAAAATACTCCATCTATCTAGATTTCATATCCGATTACTAACAATACACACGTTTATCTGGATTTGAAACGAATGAATAAAAGCACTACCGCCAACTACGACTTATCGAAACCAAGCATGATATTATAATGTACCTACATAAACGGGGCTAAACAACACTTACCGGCTGTTGGATTGGTTTCAGTATGCCTACAAAATAAGTATAGCCCGCAAATATCTGTATGATTTTATTTGATTATCCATCTACCACCCACCTTTGGGATCGTAGAAATCTATCTAAATAGGCAAATTTTATTATCGATATGCTTTGACTTACAATTTCAAATAGAAATTTTTATTATGATTAACTGTGCAATCTGATACTAACTAAAAGTGCACAACCGTTCTGAATGTTACTGAATCTAGATTCGACTGGTTAATAAGAGCTTTAGTAATTATACTAACAGGTATCGATCGATTGTGAACTGCAACGAAATCCAATGCATTGGAAAAGTTATTCCCTTTATTTTACCAGCATTCAAACACGAGTAACGGTTCATTTTAATAGATTTTGGACTTAACTTTATAATGCTAACACAAAACTTAACGCTAGGCGGCTGTTTTACTGGCAATGACTAGAACTTATTTTGTCTTAACTAGAGAAATTCAGAGGTGTGGAGTAAGACTATTTCGGCTAAGCAAAGGGCAATTAGTAGCCTAACAGGCAATGCAATTATTCGCCTAACTGGAAAGGGCAATATGCAGCCTAACAGTAGTTCTCACTGGCAAGTAATGACTATAGCTCAGTCCATAGATGAATCAGCTTTAGTGACAAAGCGCGGCTATTTCGAATAGGCGATAGGCAAATGGCAAATTGGTTGTCTACAGTAGTTGCTGTAACTGGCAATGGCTATTTCGCTACACGAATTAGAATTAGTGGCAAAGACTGGCTACATCAGATAGGAAAAAGGCAATTAGTGGCACCCACCTCAAATTATCTGTGCAGCTTTCAGCGTATCTCAGCCTTGTTGTTCATAGCTGACCATCTCGGGCAGCATCTAGGTATCTCCAAGCGCCGCAGTACGCTGCTACCGCGCGCTGTAGTTTAAGCGTTCCACGATGAAAATCTTCACGACTGAAGCGCCGGCGCCGCGACGTGCCTGTTGGCACTAATTTCACTGACTTCAGCTTGAGAAAGCGGTTGATGTAGACAGATTTTTGCAATGCGGTAGTCCGATTCTTGATATCGGGGCTTTTCTACTGGTGAGCTCTTACTGACATATGGGTAGGTAGCAGGTTATTCAAGAAGAAAACTAGTTCATATTCATACGATAGTTGTGTTCTCTGGAGGCATCTTGTAAAACATTTCATAAATACCCACATTATTTTTGGATGTGCGCCGTGTAACTTTTGCTTCGATTGTCCACGTGGAATCGAGGTTTGCGAGGTAGAGGCACTATTGTTGTCGACAGGACCCTCTGTCTACTTCAAAGTGGATTTTTCTTCTTCAAAACTGACAGTCTTCATGGTTTCTTCTTGAAGTATCCCACTTCTGAGTGTAACAGAAGGGGCAATTAAACACTTCAGGACTCGGCTAATTACTTTATTTTCCGCATAGACACACAATGATTTGGACAGAGCTTCGGCTAGTCTCAGTATACAGTACAGAATGACCGAAAAATGTGCTCGCACTGTCTTATATAGATGTACACTCGGAAATTGCGTAACTCCTTATGTCAACTGTCATAGTGATTTGAGGCGTGGCGTAACACTATTTTATCTGAAAAAATGCCAATACAATAAACCCAGCAATGCTAATACAACTTATCACGTGTAAATATGTCATTATCATTGCTTATATTGATATTTATCACTTACTACTGCTTCGGCAAACTTTGTACCCTCTCGGTTTCAAGTTCCAATTCGTAGTTTCCAGAAGCAATGACCTAAGCCCCAGAATACGAGTTGCGGGCGAAAATCTTGAGCGAGTGCGTATGTACAAATATCTCGGTGCTTGGATGTAGAATGTGTTAGAATGGGATAATGAACAGGAGATTCGAACCCGGATTGAAATCACCTAATCAACTTAACAAAAATGCAGAAGGATTTGTGCAGCCGTAAATTGTCTATAGAGGGCTCAGAGTGCGAATGCTCATTGCTGCGTGTGATCGGTAGTGTTGTGTGGTAGCGAGGCTGGAAGTTGAAAGCCAATACCCAGAAATACCTCGAAGTCTTCGAGATGTGATGAAGTAAGGTTGCGTACCTCGGACATGGGTTGAGGCACGATAAATACCATTTTCTCCAACTAATAATGATGGGCAAAATTGAGGGAAAGAGGCGCGCTGGAGGAAGAAAGAAATATTGGTTGAGGAACATCTGAGACTGGACGAACATTGCCAGCGTTGTAGAGCTATTTTGCTTGGCGCAAAATAGTTGAAAGTTTGCTAAGCTGACGGCCGACCTCTCGTGATGGAGAGGCACTTGATGATGATGAAGTTTCAATTGATAACATAGAAAGAAGGAAAGAATCTTTTTATTCTACTCGATAAAGTTATAAAAATTACAAATAAAAAATGAAAAAGAACAAAATAATATGTTGAATTACGGCCGCCTCGCAGCGTGATGCTATCCACCTGTAATTCACGCAGAGAACCTTCATCATCATTTTAATTATATTTTCCCTAACGAAGTTGGCAAATTTTTGTTAATTTTAGCTAATGACATTTCTTCCGTGTAAGGCCCAGGCGACTAAATAGGTAGTAAGTAGCCTTGTAGGCCTGCCTTAAAATATCTTTTAACCATGTACATTAGAACTCCGTCAAAGCAATACTAGATGGCGCTTTGAAAAGAAGACAGAATGGCTATAACATGTCGAGGCAGTTCTTCAGCGGCGATGTCTTATTAGATTGTAATGACGCCCGAAAATGTTTTGGTGATTAGACCCCTAGTAGCAATGAAAACGTGAATATTTTAATTTATGCAAATACATACTTAACATGGGAAAATGTATTATTTGCTTATCATATTTCAATCAAAAACTCAACATAATAGCTATAAATAATATTTAGTTCATTGTGCGTGAAGTTCCGTAGCAACTTTTTCACTATAACTAAAAACAGCAGCTGCTAACAGATTTTTTAATTATCACACAATTGTTACACTAATATTTAATAGGAAAAACAAGACCTATACGTCATTTTGAAACAAGTCATAATTTTACATGCGATCGTTTACAAATTGTAATCGAACTGCAATAAAGTGTTTAAACAAAGCCCCGTTCATAAATTATGTGACCTAGTATTTTATTAGTAGCTTATTATAAAACGATAAATATTTAAAAACGTTTTATATTTCGTATTGATATTGCTGAAGACACAAGTCAGTGACTGACGATGGATAGAAATGAGAAAAATGATGAAAATGATGCCAAAACAAATAACAAACCGAAAGTTACATTGGATTCAATCTTAGTGAATGAAATCGGGCAGTTTGGAAAGTTTCAACTAAAGACAGTAATACTAGCAGCCATACTAGTAATATTTTCTTCATGGGGAGCCACGGAATACGTATTTACCACAGCTCGTATCAGTCACAGGTTAGTTCAATTTTGTTTTCAGGTTAGTTCACTTTCGCTTACATTACATTGATCCATTGTGTGGAGAAGGAAAACTCAAATGAAAGCCGGTTGTCAGTGAAATGACAATCGTTAGGCAAAGTTAAAGGCCTTATGGGCGGCTTGAAAATTTTTAACTGCGGGTCGCGGCAACCTGCGCCTGTCCATTTCAACACGGTGATAGGCTCACCACCTATTATGTGGGACATAAAACTATAAGGTGAAATGTGGGCGTATACTATGCCTCTGCCTACCCCTTCAGGGATACATACATAACATCACGCTTGTTTCCCAACGGGGTAGGCAGAGACTATGGCTTTCCACTTTCTACGATCCTGGCAAACAACTTTCGCTTCTTCAACTTTCATAAGTGTCTTCATACATGCTCTTCGGTTAAGGGACTTGAGTATGCCGAGGTCGACCCCTATCAGTTTGCCCATTTACTCTCGCCTCATAAATCTGTTTCGTCAGCCTATTTCCATCCATTCTCTCCATATGTCCAAACCATCTGAGCATCCCTTTCTCTGTCACTACATCTTCTGTCATGCCGCAATGTTCCCTTATCACACTATTATTTACTTTATCCATCAATGTCACTCCAGCTATACTTCGCAAACTCCTCATTTCCACTGCATTAATTTTACTTTCATGCTTCTCCTGCTACACCCAACTTTCACTACCATGCATAAGTGTAGGGACAAGCACTCCTCTATGTCCTGCCATCCTTGCCTTTTTAGACACGTTCTGACTGTTCATATAGGTGTGAATGGCTCCATTCACTTGATTTCCTGCCAAAACTCTTCTTTCAATATCATTGTCACACTTTCCATCTCTTTCAGGGATACAAGTGTGACTATATATATATATACTCGTATTAGAGTACATAGAAAACACCCAAACTCCGTAACAAGCGTTTGTGAATCATACAAATATTTGGACCGATCCAGGAGTTCTATTTTAGGACCTCAGCGCGGCGACCGATCATCTGATCACTGTATAATTATAATGTGTTACAATTTTAGATGCTTGATCCCAGAATGTGATGCACCCGAACCAGAATGGAGACCATATTGGTTGGAAAATGCTGTACCAGTTTCTGGTTCATCATTTGACAGCTGCCAACGTTTTGCCAATATCAATACAACTGTAGCCCGACAAGTAGACAGTGACACTTGTCCAAGCACACTTTTTAACACAAATACTCTAGAGTATTGTGACGAATATGTCTATGAAAACACTCACTCAGTTGCTTACGACGTAAGTTAAAAACTAAAATTGATAAATATGTTCAGCTTTTTTATAAATGTTTAATTTTGTCAATCTTATTTCTATTTCAGTTTGGACTTGCTTGCGATGAGTGGCGTAGGTCATTGATTGGTACGATAAGAGTCTTTGGTACTTTGACTGCACTCCCTATTACCGGGTACGTGTCAGATCGATGGGGTCGTCGCATTGCACTTACAATGAATGCCTTTAACACTGGTTGGATGGGTATTGTCAGATATTGGTCTAATACGTACATTGGTTTTATGATGTCTGAATTTTTTGAAGCAACCTTTGGTTCTGGTGGTTTTTCTAGTTTTTACATTCTTCGTAAGTAACTTCAAATTTGTTAATTATACCAATTTTATGCACAGTTGATTGCTAAGCTGCGTTGCTTTAATAATTGAATATTTTGGCAGTTATGGAAACAATGGGGCCTAAATATCGCGTCGCTGGTGGTGCAGCATTGAACACGTTCTTCTCAATTGGACAAGTTTTAATGGGATTAATTGCTTGGGGCGTACCAAACTGGAGATACCTCACTTTGACACTTTACATTCCTCAACTTATAACAGTCTTCTACTATTGGCTCATATTTGAATCTGTACGTTGGTATATGAGTAAAGGTCGCTTCGATGAATCTGAGGCAGTATTAAGAAAAATTGCAAAAATAAATGGAACACGAGTTTCTGATGAATCATTACAAGCATTACGTCATACGGCAATAGAAGAACAAAAACTAAAAGCCATAGAAGACGAGCTTAGGGGTAAAGAGCCGTGGTTAATAGTACAAGTTTTTCAACACAAGCGAATACTACTTCGTTGCATCGTTTCGCCAGTATGGTGGGTCACAAACACTTTCATTTATTACGGATTGTCTATAAATGCAGTTAATTTATCGGGCAATAGATATCTTAACTTTGTAGCTGTATCAGCTGTAGAAATTCCTGGCTACTGGACAGCTGTTATACTGTTGGAGAAAATTGGAAGAAAGGCAGTACTTATTTTTGCTTTCTGGCTGTGTGCTGCCTGTCAAATTGCATACATATTTATACCTTTGGGTAAGTTTTTAGTTTGTGTTGTCTCTTTCTAAATTATCAGCATGTTATGGTTACAACAATTCAAATAGTAAAATTCAAATTTACTGCTGAGCGTAATTTTGGTCATTATGCAATATCTTCTTGCGTCCTTTCTGCGTCTATCACTCTGGGGGCATCCTAGTTTCTACTTTTGTTGTCTTATTGGATCTGTCTGACCTGTTTCAATCTTTATGAATTGATAATACTTTTTTTATCTTTGTATAGATCTGTATGGAGTTTCACTGACAGTTTACCTGATAGCCAAGTTCGCGATAGCAATGGTGATGACGTCAGTTTACGTTTACACTACGGAATTGTATCCTACTAAACACAGACACAGCTTATTTGCCTATTCGTCTATGATAGGCAGGATCGGATCCATGGTGGCGCCGCTCACACCAGCTATCGTAAGTTGATCATTATCAGTAATTCAAACAATTTTGTATGTACATTAATATCAATATTGACTGAAGCTCTGTCTTCAATCTTCCCATATGTTTAAATATTTTTCCCGGTGTATCAATTATAATTAGTATATAACTGTCAGTTTTAAAATTGTATAATCCTAACATTTTCATGGTAGTACCCTCAGACCACACAAATTTGATCATTATGACGATATGAGCAAGTGTCATATTACCAAAATCAGAAATTTTGTTTGTGTCTTTAAATGCGTTATAAAAATCTTTATTTTCAATTTTCCAGGGTGCGCAGTGGTTCGAGGAACTACCATTTGTACTATTTGGTTCCTTCGCTTTAGTTTCTGGTGCACTGGTATTTCTCACTCCAGAAACCCGAAACGTGAAACTACCGGATACATTTGAAGAGGCCTCGCAAATTGGTCTCAAGCAGAACGTGAAGCAATGATCTGTACCTATTATAAGTCAAATTTGTTAGGTTACCTTTATTATTATACCAACGGCATTTTTGATTGAGAACTTCAGGAGCGTATGGATAAAAAATTCGATTTGCTAAAAAGAAAATTTGCTGCTAAGTCGGGACTGCATGAATTAGACTAATAATTTTGCTAAAAGGTCTACCTGGTCAAGCGTGTTCACCATATAAAACCCTGAGATCCATTTTAAATTACCCTTCTTCATAGTATTTGAGGACAGCCTAGGCAGAGCAAGAAACTTATAACAAAATGGATGGCAACCCCTGTCAGACCCTACTTTGTATGAGTGCTCCGGACGCAACTAAAGTGGCGTCATTTTCACGGGTAACATTTGACGTCTGTCAGTTTTATCTTCATAATAAGAATGATGAATAAGAAAGTAATTGAATCGATACGGACTTGAAAGATATAATGTGAATTTTAAAAATCCCATTACTGTTTTTTCTTTCGTAAATTTAAGGAGCAAAATAAGACAAGAAATGTCAAAAGTTACCTATTTAAATTACTCTACTTTAAGACGAACTGTGCCAACGTCTTTTTTCGTGTGGAAATCCTTCATGAATGCAATACCACTACAGCCTACGGTCGGGAGCCCTGGGTTGTACGAACATCCTGTCTTTGGTGAGGGGTCAAATTTTTAAGAACTGAATGTAATGCGACGGCGCTCCGTGTGGCAGTGAAACAACAGAAAAGAGTACAAAATGTCGCCATCCCAATAAAATTCATCCCGAGAGTGTTGTAAGAGGCGACTAAGGGAACGCTTTCGCAAAACGATCCATTGCGTAGAGAAGAAAAACTCGAAATGAAACCCTGTTGTCAGTAAAATGACAAGGGGATGTAGGATATATGACTAAATTTATGTATAATTATGTGATATGAAAATATGTAGACTAATTTTATTCTCAGTAATAAGTCATAGCGAGTAGGCTATAAAAGTAAATTAATAAAACATTTAAAAAAAATCATTTACCAAAAACTGGAGTTTTGCTTTTAATATTGACAATTCACACATCTTTATTCAAGGTGATGTGGCAACCCAACCTGATACGATACTTCTTCTTCATACCTATTTTGGTCCCAGTAAAAAAATCCTAACAAAACTCTTTAACATTCTAAAATATTTAAAATAATTAAATAAATATGATTGGACATTTAAAACATCTTTTTTTTAACATACATACATATGGTCACGCCTTTATCCCCGAAGGGGTAGGCGGAGGCATATTATATGCCCATTTCACCTTTGTATAATTTGTCCCACGTAATAGGTGGTGAGCCGTATTGCCATGTTTAAATGGACAGGCGCAGGTTGTGACTGCCTGATGTTGAAATAAAGCCTTCAACTTAGCTTAACGACTGCCATTTTACTGGCAACCGGGACCAACGGCTTAACGTGCCTTCCGAAGCACGGAAACGCTCAAATAAATGTCACAAAGTGATCACATGGATGGTCACCCATCCATGGACCGGCCATAGTGAAAGTTGTTTACTGCAGTGATCGTTTACAGAACACTGAGTCCGCGGGGCCACGAGCACTTTTTTTAATGTGAGGAAAATTCTACAGGGTTGCTATGCCAGACTCTTACGGACTAAAAACCACACGTATCCTACTTAATAGTCTACGGTTGGGAGCCCCGGGTAAGCCCTCGGAAGGATACGACATGACTCCCAACAGACCTACGGCTAACACAACGGCCTCTCCTAGGGGGGTTCGGGTGCTATTCCGCGTCTTTGGAGGTTGTTCGGGTGCTATCCCGCTTCTTAGGGAGGGCATGTGTGAATCCCTCACGACACGCTGTCATCTAGGAAAACAACATCATGTAGCCCAAATTAAGCTAATATAAGCTTGAGCTGTGGTATCTAGAAGACTGATAGTCATACTTATATATTTCTAAATACATATGTATGTACATATGTATTTAAAAATATATAAGTAAAATAATTTATAAGGAATAATATATAAATAAAAAAAACCGACAAAGTGCGTAGCGTAACCCCGTTAAAGCGCTGTCTAGGTTAAATTGTCTTTGTCCCAGAATACACCATACAATTCGCGGTATTAGACTATACTAATATTATAAAGAGGAAAGATTTGTTTTTTTGCTTTTTTGTTTGTTTGTTTGTTTGTTTGTAACGAATAGGCTCCGTAACTACTGGACCGATTTAAAAAAATCTTTCACTGTTGGGAAGCTACACTCCTTGCAGTGAGGCTATATTTTATTCCCGTATTCCCAAAGGAACGGGAACTACGCGGATGAAACCGCGTGACGTCCGCTAGTCTTTAATATAATATTATACTTGGCGCGTGGTTGCTTGAGGCCCTACCGAGATCTTCGGGCTCAAGTTAGCCTCGCCTGCTGACTAACGTCCAGCAGAAGACCGCAATGGGCTGGTTGATGCATAGTAACTTAGTAATTCATAGTCATCCATTGTAAATAAAATTTGACAGTAAAATACACAACTTGCCTCAAAGTAAGGGGTGCCTTATGCGTGTTCTACCGCCTGTATGATGGTTTGTGCTCTGAGGAACTGTTTGATATGATGCCCACGGCTACATTCTATCATCGCACCGCTCGCCACAGACAGGGTTCATCCTCAGACTTTACGTCCGGAGCGTTCGCGCACGGTTAGATCCGATAGGGGTTTTCTTCTGCACACGCTTAGATTGTGAAACGATCTCCCTACCTCGATTTTTCCAAACGCCTATAGTATGAGGTTCTTCAAAAAGGGTCTTAGAAGTCTTTTACAGGGTCATCAGCGCGAGTGCGGCTCTTCTGGTGTTGCAAACGTCCATAGGCAACTGTGACCACCAGGCCTTCTGGTGGGCCGTATGCTTGTCTGCCACCTTAGTTGTATAAAAAACGGGGAAAATTGTAATTTTAATTTATTCTGATTTCGTATTTTCAGGTTCCGTAGGGGAAGCTGTTCACCATTCGTACAATTTTTAGTTTTTATTTTTTTTCTCCACGACTATTAGTCAAAATTACCTCGTTTATATCCCTAAACATAGAAAATGTATTGTAGTTAGTGACAAAATTTTCTGAAACTATTATGTCAAACGGTTAAAGGACTATAGCAATTTTTCGACTATAAGATATTTGTACGAACACGCCCCATGGGTGGGGTACTTCCGTACAGTAGGTGGGGTACTTTCATACGCGTGGGTTAGATTCATACATAGTAATTAAAAAGCCTAATAATCTCCCAAATATGTATTAAATTGATAAGAAAATTTGTTTATCACAGAACTATCTTATTCATATTTAACTTTACTCGTAATCAATATTTGTTCTTGGAAAAAATAACACAAAAAATCGGTTTAAACTGTAAGTTAGTAATTATACATTTTGGTTGCCACTTTCGACCTTAATGTTAATTAAATTATTTTAATTATTTGAAAAGATTATAAATTCTACTCGTTCCAAATATGCCGAGCGTTTAGGGAGGACCTGGGGACATAGTCTATAAACAAAGTGTGTACGCTTTCTATATCATGAAACAGGAATTATCATGATGATTCCGGTTTCTTCTGAAGATAAAACACTTTCGGTCCTGTTCGCAAATTTCGTAAGTGAGTATACTTTCTCGACAAATTAATAACAGCGGCCCGTTTCGAATTTTATCAAAACATGACTATTATCTTTAATTTCCTGATATCACATTTAAATTAGTTGTGCATTGACCAGTATTTTATTTTTATTTTCTTTTATTATTGGTTTGTAATTAAGTTCCTGCAAACTACTTCATTACTTCTTCTTTCTTTACTATACCTACTATTCATATTTTTTATATATTTTATCAATTAGAAGATTAGATTTTTGTTTCATAATGCATTTTTCTGTTGGCTCTCTGCATATACGTAATTCATTTGATTTTCCTTCTCTGTTGAGTTTTTCTATTTTCAAGGTATATGGAATCTATATAAATTTAAATCATTTATTCGTTCTTCATCCATATTTTAGCCGTAGCTAAAAATTGGATGAAGAACGAATAAATTTTACGAACGAATAAAAGATTAGACGTGCCTAATCTTTTCTTATTAGCTGTACCATGAACCTGCGATTTGATATCAATTATAACATTTACTTAATAAAAAGTATATTGCCGATCGTTTTACATAAAAAGGCTGAATTATAGTACCGTCTCATAATTGAAAAAATACAGAAGGTGCCTATTAAATTTATTGAAAAATAAAATATAATACTCACAGTATTTGTGGTAATTATGATCTAAAGGGGAGCATTCGAACGCGTACGAATGCTCCCCTGTAGAAATGTCCGAATGTGCCCCAGGCCTTGACCAAATTTAAATTACATTTGTATACAAAATCAACGTTAGTAAAAGAAATATAACGATGAAAAGTCAAAATTAAACAATGTGAACATTAATTAATCCTGACTATTTTTAAAAAAACATAATAAATTTACTTGTCAGTACGATTTATTCTTCAGTAAAAAATTTTGGTTACCTATTGCGAAAACACGTTATGTCTTATTACCTCACACAGAGCGGCGCGATTGGCACGATACTTCGCTAGCAACATGGCAGTCGGTATGTCTATCTACACAGGCAAAGGCGTGGTTGTGTGTCGGTTAGTATTTTTGTTAGACTCAATGTATGAATGTGCCCTGCGTACGAATGGTGAACAGTTTCCCCTACCTAAAGGGTAAAAACGGGACACACAAAAAGAAATAAAACCGGCTAAGTGCGAGTCGGACTCACCCATGAAGGGTTCCGTAGCAGCAAGTATATAAAAGCTCTTGTAGTTCGTTGTAACTTTGATTGACGTTTTAACACCTTCGGTGCAGTAGTGATTTTTCTAAGCGAAAATTGTAGTTTATGACGTTTAAAAAAATCTACTTTCTAAATCTCGTTCAATACAATTTTCGTTGGTATTTTTATAGCAATGTACATTATATTTTTTTAAAAATGTATTATTCACTTAGTTTAGAAGTTAGAGGGGAGGGGGCACATATATTTCTACTTTTGAAGTGTGTCTTACGCAAACTTTTTAGTTTAGAAAAAAATGTTGTTAGAAATCTCAATAGCATGTTTGAAAACCTATCTATAAATACCCCACACGTATGGGTTTGAGGAATAAAAAAAATTTTTTGTTTTAGTTTTGAGTATGGGGACCCCCAACATTTACTGCTTTTTTCTAGTTATATGTAAAATTCTTAATGCGGTTCACAGAATACATCTACTTACCAAGTTTCAATCTTATAGTTTCGGAGAAAAATGGCTGTGACAGACAGAACGACATAACAAATCTATAAGGGTTCCGTTTTTTGCCATTCGGCTACGGAACCCTAAAAAGGGGTCTCCCATACAATTAACAGAACTTATTTGCCGTTTTTTGGTACGAAACCCTCCATGCGCGTATTTGACTCGCGCTTGGCCGGTTTTTGAAGAAAATTTTTTGGGGTAATCACCTCACCCCGTGTGCCAAGAAAATGCTTCACTGAAACAAGTTTAATCTATATCATTCCTTTCAGAATTACAATTACTTTTACAATCAATTAAATCAGCCTATGGCAGTCCACTCCTGGACGTAGGCCTCTCCCAATTTACGCCACAGCACACGGTTCTGTACCTTTCGCATCCAGTCACAGCCTGCGACCTTTTCCAGATCGTCGGTCCATCTGGCGGGTAGACGTCCTACGCTACGTTTGCCAAGTCGCGGTCTCCACTCCAGAACTCGCTTGCTCCATCGGCCGTCGGTTGTTCTGTAGATTTGACCGGCCCATTGCCACCTTAGAGTGCTTATTCTGCAAGCTATATCGTCCCCTTTATTTCTCTGCCGGATAACCTCATTTCGAAGTTTCTCCCTCAAAGAGACTTCAAGCATAGCTCGTTCCCTCGCGACCTTAAGGGCGCGGACCAACCCCACAGTAAGTTTTCACGTCTCAGCAGCGTAAGTTATTACGGGTAGAACGCATTGATTGTAGACTTTCGTCTTCAGACATTGCGGTATAGGCGAATTGAAAACTCGACGCAGTTTACTGAATCCTTCTGGCGATTTCCTTGGCTTTTACAATAGAACTACAATAAATTGAGAAAGCAGTAGACTGCGCTGACTAAAACAAGTCGTTACTTGGGAATGGAGTGGACAATGGACAAAGCGACAATGCCCGTTGTAAGGACATTGCCGCTGGAGTATAAGATTATTATATCTAAGCTCAGATAAAACACAAAACAAACATAGTTTACGAGTATGAACGGGAATTTATTTAGATATAATAATTTTATTGCAGTTCGATAAGACGCGATCAGATAGCGTTGTGTGAAATGTCGGTGAATATTTATTATTATTTATTTATTTTTAAATAGACATGCTCTATCATTTTTATATGTCGTAGATGCTTCGCTTTTCCTACTAAGGCTCTGCGATGTTAAATCACAGTTGTTATCAAATGTGCAAATTCAAATGTGCAAATAATGTCAAGACAAATCATCATAAGATTTTGTTCAAATATTACAAAACTCGTTGCGATGACAAAAAATAAATGTATCACTTTTAGTATTCTTTCATTGCGCGTAAAATTTAATGGGTGCTAATTAAACGACCTTCTTTTTAATAGCATTTTTAGCCTCCGGATAAATACTTTGCCCCCCAAATTAATAAGCCAGCCACAATTAATGAGCGTCAGAATTTATAGATTATAGCCGCCAGTCAACTTCTCTATTAGCCACTGTTAATATAATTCAGCATCGTGATTATTTCTAAGCATCTAATTTTGTAACATGCATTCAAATGGTAAGCTTCTAAAATACTAAAAAATGGCATCAAAATGGACATTATTTATTAATAATATAACTTCTAATTTCCTAATTCAGCAAGTTTAAAATTTAACTCGTCCCACATTAAAGGATCATCAAAGTTAAGTAAAATTGCCATCAAAAAGCAAATTATGGCCAATAATATTACCTAAATAGCTAGGACCACTTGTAGCCACTAACTCAGTCTTTTGTGAATGATCACTGCAGTAAGCAACTACCGCTATTGTTGGTGCTCGGATGGGTGACCACTTTGTAAGATTTGATTTGCGAGAGTTTCCTTGCCCTGCAAGGCACGTTAAGCCAACTGTGTCACAATCTGGTGGAAACGGACAAACGAGTCCTGAAACGGACTCGCTTGTTTGTTTTACACTGGAATATGGGACAGATCTTCGGGCATAAAATGCTTTTATTTATTATTATGTGTTACCTGCAGTCTTTATAATCAGATATTCTATACAATACCTGCATTCTAAGGAATATCTGCCCCAGACTCCAGATGCCCCTTCCAAGCAATTTAAGAAATGTTTTGCATAAGTATATGATTGTTCATACTTTGTCTAGTATTGTACAAAATTCCTAGGGATTGCATAGAATACCTGCTGGTCCACCGGTAATGTGCAAAATAAATAGGTCTTGGGTCACCATAAAATTATAAGTACCGCAAAATTATAAACTATCGAGGAATTATAAATTGTATCATAATGCAAAATATTAAATTTATCTGTAATACATCTGGTGCTCAGCGGCCGCTGCAGCGGCATGCTTGCTTCGCTCGCATACTAAACCCAAATGTGAGTAACGAGTTATTTCTCAATAATTTATGACGACATTCACTATATTCACTTCTAGATAGTCTATAATGTAGGTACTCAGTTTTGAGTTTAGTATTTGCTTTCTTGACCTCACTTTCTTGTTCAGTAAGCGTAATCCGTCTTTAGTTACAAAATGATATCAAATAGTGGTCTCTGATTGATGCTAATGGCCAGTCGCTGTCGTCCTGTGCACTCGCGTCTTGCCTTGCAGTGGCTATTTTCACGAAAAAAGAATATGATATATCTATTTTACACGCTAAGTTATAAAAACTGATGTTGTCTGTGGAGTCTTAAATTATAATTTTTTGAGGTTCTTGTTTTGAAGCTATAAAATATAAAATGGTGATTACATGTAAAATATGTGGCTAAATTAGTAGATTAGGTGTTAATATATTATTACGGAGGACAAGTTAAAATAATTGTTGATCTTTATTTGATGCTTATAATGGAATATTTAGGTGACGTTTTAAAGAGGACGAATTAGTATATTAGAGGCTATTTCATTTTCGCGTGGCTTAGTCATTAAATGAGAGGCTAAATGCCGTGGCCGATAAAGACTTTTGAGGCTCGGTTTATTATATCCCAAATTTAATTTAATTTGAACTAGCTGTTGCCCGCGCTTCGTCGTGTGAAAAAAATATTATTATGAATAATGAAAATTCTGTTCTAGAAATCATTATTGTACGCCTGAAAAGGCATGTTACGGAAGAGACCTATTTATTATAAAGGACATCATTCATTTTGGACCAAAAGCTGAAAGTGCCGGCCAGAAAAAGAAAATGTTATATTCGCATAGAACACACAATTTATAGCAAAAAATACTACTACGTTAACCCTGTGCGCGCTATGGTTTTTTTGTTACATGCTTTTAAAATTCGTGAAAAATGTTATTTCGATGATGTCATTCTAATTGAAATGCGCAGTTGAATAGTCATTTATTTTAGTAATTATGTCTTTCAGCACACATATAAGCACACATACATATAATTATACCTCTTTCTCCGAAGGGTAAGGCAGAGGCATATTTTATGCCCATTTTGATTTCTCGTTCCTACATAAAGGAGCATATAAAATAAAGATAAAGAGTATTTTATTTCGACAGAGTCAAAGGCCTTCTCGTAGTCCACAAAAGCCATACACAGCGGCTGATTGTACTCGTTTGTTTTCTGTACAATCTGCCGTACAGTTTGGATGTGGTCCACGGTGCTGAAGCCTTTTCGAAATCCGGCTTGCTCCTTTGGCTGAAACTCGTCGAGCCTTCCGGCGAGGCAGTTTGTGACTACTCTAGAGAACTACTTGTAAACATGGCTCAGGAGTGAGATGGGTCTGTAATTCCTCAGCAAGGTCTTATCACCTTTCTTGAAGAACAGAGCCACCGCACTCCCGCTCCACGCTTCAGGTGTTTGTCCCTGTTGGAGGACGGAATTAAACAAACCCTTCAGCTCGTTGAGAACCGGAGCTCCCCCCCTGCCGGCCTTTTTGTCGGTGATGCATACAGGTCTCTGTAAAAGCTTTTAATTTCCTTGAGAATCTCGAACCTTGAGGTCACAGATCTGCCATCCGCTGTCTTCAGTTTCGTCGGACGGGGTCTTCCAAGCTGTTGGGCAAATACTTTGGTACCCCTGTTCTGCTCGATCGCTGCCTCGACGATGCTGGTGTTATAGCGTCTAAGGTCGCGTCGTATCAGCTTTCGGATTCTGAGATTTAGATCCCGCTGGTATGACGAAGAGTTCGAGAGTCTCGGGCGAGAGCTTAGAGCACCTGTTATTGCTTTTTCCGGACAAAAACCTTCGGGACACTTGCTGTAGCGTCCTGACCACATTGTCGGCCTTATCGCGAATATTGCCAGTGGTTTCCAGCAGATCGAAATGATTTTGAAGTTTTAACTGGAACCTCTCAGCCCCTGAGGCTAACTGGAGCGCGGTAGGTCGGAGAGTAGGCTTCATCATACAGACCCTTTTAGCTCGGAAGTTCAAGTGCAGAGATGGTCGTACAAGTCGGTGATCACCACCGGTATTAAACCTGTTAACCACAGAGACATCTCTAAATATACACTTCCTGTCCGTCATGATGAAGTCTATCTCGTTCCTTGTGACCTTGTCGGGGCATCGCCAAGTTCATTTTCTGTGTGGCATCTTCTTAAAGAAAGAGTTTATCAAGAAGAGCCTCTGAGACTCAAGAAAACTGACAAGCATATGGCCCCGGTCATTTCTGCACCCCACACCAAAGGGGCCGATCTTTGTTTCGCCGCGGTCTTGTACTTCCACTTAGGCATTGAAGTCCCCCATCACAACGCTGTAGTTTGTCTTGGCAGTACCATGTAGTGCTTTTGCTATGTCCTCGTACACGGTCTCAACTGCCTCGACAGTGCTTCCTGTCCATCATGATGAAGTCTATCTCGTTCCTTGTGACCTTGTCGGGGCATTGCCAAGTCCATTTTCTGTGGGGCTTCTTCTTAAAGAAAGAGTTCATCAAGAAGAGCCCCTGAGACTCAAGAAAACTGACAAGCATATGGCCCCGGTCATTTCTGCGCCCCACACCAAAGGGGCCGATCTTCGTTTCGCCGCGGTCTTGTACTCCCACTTTGGCATTAAAGTCCCCCATCACAACGCTGTAGCCGCCAAGACTCACTCTTGGCGGTACCATGTAGTGCTGTTGCTATGTCCTCGTACACGATCTCAACTGCCTCGACAGTGCTTTTCGAGGTCGGGGCGTACACTTGTATCACCTTCAGGGTGTACCTGTTGTTGAGTCTCAGTATTAAGTACGCTACCCGAGGCGAAACACTACTGATCTCCATAACGCTGCTAACGAGGTCCTTTTTCACCTTAAAGCCGATCACGCCCTCGGAAGAATGTCTTCCGTCACCTTCTCGAAAGTAAAACAGGTCGCCTGATGCAAGGGTTAGCGTGTCCTCCCCCTTTCTTTGGACCTCGCACAATACTGGATGTGCCAGTTAATACGACCTAGTTCTACCTCGAGTTCGGTGAGCCGCTCGTCCAGGCGCAGAGTAGTTCCATTAAACGTAGCCAGGGTCAGTTTTGTATGGCAGCCTCCCGTAACCCGGATTCTTAGCACCCCCCCCCCCCACTCCCGCCGTCACTCCGACCACTGCCGTGATCGGGAACAGCGGGAGTGCCGGGAACTGGGGGCCGTTGTTTTGTTGTGTGTATTATAGGAGGATATTTGGCCTTACTGTATCACGCTGGCCAGACGGGTTGGTTCAGGGTTTAGTTTCGAATTTTCCTTTTCTGTGCGCCATGACCTTGTCCGTTTATCAGCAGGTGCACCACTCGCAGGGGAGGCTGGCTTGGACCCCGGGGTTGGTGGTAGGGCCCCATCGCACCCATCGGGCGTCGGGAGGTGGCGGGGTGATTTGCCAGGTACCTGTCGCTTGAGTCTGGGGGGCTGCGCGCGCGGCACCTCTGTCTAAGTTTTTTGAAACAAGTTTGGACTTGTTGTGAATCGTTAGGTACGTTTTGTCTGTGCGTAGGTACGTAGATAATTAGTAAAATGACAATTCTTTCTTATTACAATAGAATAACGTAAAAACAAATCACTATTCAAGTGATGAAATGTATCAAAATACATCATCAAAATAACATTTTTCTCGTATTTTAAAAGCATGTAACAGCAATACCATAGCGCGCACAGGGTTAACGTAGTAGTATTTTTTGCTAGAAATTGTGTGTTCTATGCGAATATTACATTTTCTTTTTCTGGCCGGCACTTTCAGAATTGGCCCAAAAATGTATGAAACGTGAATGATCTCCTTTATAACAACTCTGTATACCTACGTACCTGTAACAGACAATAAATAAATAAATAAGCTATACCATTGTACTCTACTTCTCTTTAGTCTCCTCTTCTTTATTATTCTGGTTTCTTTTATGCATGTTATTTGTGTGCGTAATTATTAAATAAATAAAAAACTTACCCAAGTGCCCTGCGCTAGATGGATAGGTAGAAACAGTGTGGTTTAAGTCGGTCGAATTTAAGTGTTTATTATTGGTTCCTCTTCCTTTAACGTTAAAAAAAGTAAGTAGCGTGATGAATCATAGGGTGACGTAGTGGTGGCGCGGGCGATGTCTCTTGACATCACCAACGCCATCAACACCTTGCCCTGGAGCTGCGTTAGTGATGCGCTTATCTAGCATGGAGTGCCTCCCTACCTTCGTCGAATTGGCGGGGCCTATCTCTCCGAGAGGGCCATTACTTACCCGAGCTGGCTAGGGCCAGGTCGGCGATAGTGTCGTGCGGTGTTCCACAGGGATTAGTATTAGGGCCGCTCCTGTGGAACATCGGTTACGACTGGGTGCTGCATGGCCCGTTGCTCAGAGGGTTCGACGTAACTCTCGTTACGGCGCACGGAGCGACGCTCTGAGACGTAGCACTAAAGGCCACGGCAGGGGTTGTTCAAGTCGTGGGTCGGATACGGCGGCTGGGTCTCGAGGTCACCCTTCATAAATCCGAGGCTGTGTGCTTCCACGGACCTCGGATGGGGCCACCTGCGGGATCCAGCCTACAGATAGGGGGCGTCAGCATCGGCATCGAGCCCTCGATGAAGTATCTGGGGCTCGTACTCGATGGCCGGTGAAACTTCGGTCATCACTTCCGAAGTTTGGTCCCAAAACTGAAGGGGGTATCAGCCGCACTCGCCCAACGCGCAGCATTAGGGAACCCAACGCTCCGTACAGGAGACTGTATCTGGGGATCGTGCGAAGTATGGCCCTGTACGAGGCCCCCGTTAGGGCGGAGACTCTGACTGCCAGCAATCTGGCTAGATTGCTGAGCCCGCAGAAGGCGATGGCAGTCAGTGTGATAAGGGGATACCGCACGATCTCAGGTGAGGCGGCATGTCTCCTAGCCGGGACCCCTCCATGGGACCTCGAAGCGAGAGCCCTTTTGTCACTATTTAGATGGTGCAAGGAGGCGCTGGGGCGGGGCCAAAGGTCTGCGTCTCGAGAAATCGAGGCCTAGCGGTCCCAGTTCCATAGGAAACCATGGAGACATGGAAAGTGCGACTTGAGCAACCACAGGGGAAATTCGCCACAATCGCGGCCGTCAGACCGTTCATGCACGAGTGGCTGGAGAGTACATACACGGTACTCTCTCCTACCGGTTGTCACATATACTTTTCGGGCACGGTAGCTTCGGTAGGTATCTGTGACGAAGACACCGGGAAACCACAGCCCACTGTCAGCACTGCGAGGAGGACGGTGAGTGCGCTACTCACCGTCCTTACAGAAGCAGGACCATGAAGGCAGCGTGATGTGAGGGATTCACACCCGAAAAGCCCCCAAAGACGCGGGATAGCACCCATAGGTATCCATAGGTCTGTTGGGAGTCCTGGGACATCCTTCCAAGGGTTTACGCGGGGCTCTCAAGCGTAGGCTGTTGGGCTTTACGTGAGGTTTTTAGATGGGTAGGAGTCCAGCATAGCATCAATGAAGGATATTCTCTCACGTTAAAAAAAAATCAGTTGTCTGTAAAATCGGTTTACTGACGATAGTTGAACGTGATAACTCAGCCTTAAATGGAACACCTCAGAGCGAGGTAACGCCGCATACGTCATGTTTTTTCGTGCGTGCAGCCGGCTCCATCAACTAAAGTTCGCTGCAGTGATTAAACAAAAAATTAGTCGTCTAACCGTAATATAAATATTCAAGCGCAAGATCGATTTTTAGATATAGATTTTTCACGACCAAAATTTGATAAGCGCCGGGAATTTCATGGCGCTTACGCGTTTCCTTCAACGTCTTGTACGGAAACACAAGTGTAAAAAATGGCGGTTATATATTAAAAACACAAATGAAATAAATCATGCGTGTTATATAGAAAAGCTTATACCCTTACGGGTGAAAAGTACCTACTTCCATGACATTTATTTTATTTTCTGGAGTGGTTTTTACAGAATTTGACTACACATGAAGGCATTTTCGCAAATCTTTTCACTGTTGAAGGCGTCAAGTTGTGTCGTGTGCTCACAAGAAACTAATTGAGTTATGGACCGTGCACCATAACTCTTGGCGCAAAACTTTACTTAGGGGCGCCTTATCTATATGTAGTAATAATAACTCAATGGCAAAACCTAGAATTCAAGGGCTCCTTTGAATGTGAGGGTAAATCTAAACTGGCGTGTTGGCTCAATTTTATTATAAAAAAGCTAAATGCTATTCTAAAATAATTCAGTCGTGCCGAAGGGTGTTCTGAATTGTTTTAGAATAACCTTAATCTTTACGCTCTTTTTTGATTGAGCAAACAGGGCAGTTTCACACGCTGCTTGATAAGTCTGTTGAAGAAAGAGAGAGAGAAGTTGTTAGCCTATATCAGACACAATTTACATTGTTCATGATTAAATAAATAAATAAATAAAAGACACACAAGTGCGTAAATAAATAGGTACATAATTATTCATGAATATAAAAAATAATTTAAAGATTTCGGTACAAAAAGTGATCCACAGATGTCGCTTATCGATTTACGAGTATGTAAATATGTAAATGCGAGCTAATGTTTGGTTTCCTAGAGTCTTATTTAAAAAAACGTCATTTGTCCTTCACTTTACGGTTACGGTTTTTTTATCTATACATATACATATTGTACATATAAAACTGTTGCGGGTCGAAAATCTGTACATGGGAGATATTTCGAAAAATCTGTCTGTATCCCGAATGGGCATAATCCGAGCTTATGAGCTGAGGAGGGTTCTAAGACACTTTTCATTCCGAAATTTGGCGCGGTTCCTTTGGGAGAAGGGATGAAAGACGATATGGTTTTCGAGTTGTAATTTCGCAACGCGTAGTCCGATTTCAAATATGGTTTTAGTATTAAGGGCCCCACTCACTAACAGTTTACCGGACGATATCAATCTGTCAGTTAATTGCAATTGCCCACACACTAACAGTTCTGTTGAAGGTTTTGGACGGACGACTGATACGAACTGAGAGTGTGTGGCCGCTCGACGATTCCGTTCAGCGCCGACAGATATCGGCCGGACAGTTTATAGCCTTGCACGCGATTGAGCACACATTAGCAGGTAGCCGGCTGGCGGCCTGTCGACTGACGTCTTGTATCAGTTGCAGGCCGACAGTTTTAAGTTTTTCGACTTGTTTAATTTTACCGTCAAAATGAACAACAAGCCTCAATTTGTATCTACGTTTATTGAGCTAAATAGAAGTTTCCCTGTTACTAGAAAGTGAAAGATGATTGTTATTACAATAAAGGATTGAAGGATGATGCTTACAAAAATTGATAGCATATTATTAAACCACAATACCTTTGGGAACAATTGACAATGTGAAAAAAAAATCTTAAAATCACATTCAGAAAATAACTAAAAAAGTTAATTTTGATTTTACTCTTATATGAAGTCGTTAAAAATACGCTTTTTTGGTAGGTCTATCTAGGGGATAAACCTATACATCTTATACCTATCTTATACCTTATATATATCTTATACCTATCTGTAATTTACACAGATTAAAGTACCTACGTTATTTTAAATCATTATAAAATTTAAAAATGTATTTATTTATTTTCAAATATTGTCTGGCATTAATATTGTCTGTCACATAAAAATATGGTACCCTACGTGAATATACATATTTTTATTTTATATTCATTAAATAGCCATCTACCTACTTCATCTACCTACAAGACCGACAGCAGGGCCTTGCCGGCAGGCAAAAATCGCTTTAGTGTGTTGGCGCTATTGGTCTAGGACGGCAGGCCGTCCGATAGGACCAGAGACTGCAGGCGGACTGTTAGTGAGTGGGGCCCTTTAGAAAGGAAGTACTTTAAGGATTCTTCCACACAAGTTTCAATATTGAGGGTTTTGTAGTTCAGAAATTAGTGACATCTCAACTTTTAAAGAACCAAGAGTTCAAGGGTTCCTTTGAATGTAAGGGTCATTCTAAACTGGCGTGTTTGCTTAATAATAAAAGAGCTTAATGATTAAGGCTTTAGTAAAAACAATTCAGTCCACGCGTTTGGCGTGAATGGAAATGTTTTAGACTTAATCTTAAGCTCTTTTGCGATTAAACAAACAGGACAGTTTCAGACGCTCCTATGAGTCTGATGTAGAAATACCTGTTCTTTCGTACACCTTATGTGACGTAAACGATGTTGCGAGGGTCAGCTAGTATGTAATAGATTAGTTAGAAGCATACAGTTGCTATCTCACTTGTCTAAACAGTTGAATACATACTAATCAGAATATCTGAGTTTTGGTGAGAATAGCAAGGCTTCAGTATTCAGTAACTATACATATGTATTAAAAAAAACAGATTTATAAGTATTAATATCCGTGGTCTGATACCCATAACATAAGCAAGTTAAGCCTAGCTTACTTTGGGATCTGATAGCGTTGTGTAAAAATGCCTGTGAATATTTATTATTCTAACAAACAATCATTTGACATTGACATCATTGCAAACGTATATTTGAAAAATATAATCAAAATGCCATAAAATATATTACAACAAATCCCCGTTCATAAATTATGGATGTTTTAATGTTTTATCAGTATATTGTTATAAAGATAAACTTTTAGAATTGTGTTATATTTTTTATTGATATTGGTATAGACAAGTGAGTGCGTACGATGATCAATAATGAAAAAAATGGTGATGAAAAAGATGCAGAAACAAATAAGAAACCAAAAGTTACATTGGATTCAATCTTAGTGAATGAAATCGGACAGTTTGGAAAGTTTCAACTAAGAACAATAATACTAGTAGCAATACTAATAATATTTACAGCCTGGAGAGCCACAGAATACGTATTTACTACTGCTCGAATCAGACACAGGTTAGTATTTTTTATTATTAAACCTAAAACCTGAGTGTGCTTCAAGCTGTAATCCTCACCTTTGAAATCTCAATGAAAACGAATTTTGACAACGCAAAAAAATAGTCGTGAAATAGTCGTAAATAGTCGTACATGTAAAAAAATAGTCGTATTATAGTTTCGGAGTTATAGCTATAGGTTAGTGAGGATTATGGCTTGAACGTCAAGCTGTAATCCTCACCTCTAGTGCAAGCAAACGGTTAATGCTATCGAATTGGTTTAGGTTCCAAAAAATAGTCGTGAAATAGTCGTAACGACCTGCCAAATCTCAGAAATAGTCCATAAGCGGTTCCCGAGATATGAAGGTACCCTGGTGAGGATTATGGCTTGAACCTTTAAAAACTTCAAATTTCTCCGGAACGACTGCGAGTTTCGGTTCAAAGTTTGTGCCAAAAAATAGTCGTGAAATAGTCGTAAGAAGCTATAACATATTTGAGTTGATTTAATGTGAAAATCAAAACTTTTTATTTTCCCTACATTTCTATTGATGTACAGTCGTGTACAAAATTTGTAACTTCCAATGATACTAGAGGAAGTCACGCGGGTTTATCCGCGTAGTTCCCGTTCCCATGGGAATGCGGGAATAAAATAAAGCCTATGTTTACCGGGAAGAGTGTAGCTTCCCAACAGTGAAAGAATTTTTCAAATCGGTGAAGTAGTTTCGGAGCCTATTCGATGCAAACAAACAAACAATCAAATCTTCTCTCGTTATAATATTAGTACAGAATTAGATTATTGGGAAATATTCCGCTTAATATAATAATATTTCTTTGAATGAGACGTTTTCCATACCAGCAGTTATAATTAAACAAAAAACAAACATTTATGATTTGTATCCTTATTATTTTCTTTTTTTTTTTACGTGAGGAAATATCCTCAGAGGATGTTATGCCGGACTCTTACCGGCTAAAAAACCTCATGCAATGCCCAACAGCCTGTGGTTGGTAGCCCTCGGAAGGATGTCCCGGGACTCACAACAGACCTACGGCCTCCACTGTGGCCTCGCCCAGGGGGTGGTTCGGGTGCTATCTCGCGTCTTTGGGGGGTTTCGGTGTTATCCCGCTTCTAAAGGGGGCATGTGTGAGTTGCTCACGTCACGCTGCCGTCATGGGCCTGCTTCTGTAAGGACGGTGAGCGACCCTATTACCGTTCTCAGACCCCCGGTCATGGAGGCCGATAGTCCTCGGCGAAAACACGTCGACTGCGGAACTCGGGTGGGAGAGCTCTCTCCCGCACCCGGCCCGCCGCCTCCTTCACGAGCATGACCTGCTCGCAGAAAGAGGTGGCGCAGTCCCACTTACTCCGAGAGCATGGCTCGCACCATGGTCTCGAGCGAGAGAGTGTCCACGCCCAGACCCACTAATTTGTATCCTTATTTATTACAACCGAAAGCTTGCAAATACGTACATTTGTTTAAATCTCTCTGTATGTTTATAACACAGCAATTAGTTTTGATCACAATTGTCATAGTCAGTTCAATATCTGTTGGCGTTTCTAGAAAATTTCTAGATGGCGCTGGTAGGTTGAGTCACAGATTAATAAATAGCTACTACGGAACAGATACATCGCTCTCATACAAAAGCGAAAATACCTATGCTATATTAGCCTACAAAATTTTAATAATAATACCTGCTGCTCAGAATGTGAAGAATTGCACCTTAAACACGTGCTCATAGCGTCGAGGCTATGTTGCCCGCCGTGCGAATGACGTCATCGTGAGAATGCGCTAGGGTTGTTATTGTAATACAACGAATGTTACGAATCAACCATGTTTTTTATTAGTCAATCAAATATGTTTTAGTTTTGTATTTTTGTCCCCTTTTTCGGAATTCAAAATATCATAGTGTAAAATATTCTAAATAATTTAAATAAATAATTATAAGGAAAACAGGAGAAAGCGATGGAAAATCAACGGTTTTTAACATTTGTAGTACGGCAATGAATAAAAAAATTACTTTGTTTTTTTACTTTTACACCCATCTACTGTACAATAGTTACCTGGATTGGGCATTTCGAAGCATTATAAAAATAGTAAACATTCTACGAACATAAAAAATCAGATCAGATCGAAATACAGACAGAAATTAGCACAGATTTTACATAATGAATCAGCAGCTTCGGTTCGATACAAAATGGCTGCCGAATTAATGAAAGCCAATGATAAGGAACCTCCAGTTTTACCCAAATTACATACTGTACAGCAAATAAAGCACGAAAGTAAAAAGGCAGACAATTTTCATTCACATCCTATTTTATCACTTGCAGCAATAAGTGAGACACCACCATTTAATAAATGTGTTAGATTTGTGTCAGCCAAACTCAAACTCAAAAAAACATTTATTTCGCATAATCCTAATACATAGGCACTTGCGACACGTCAATGAATACAATGCAAATAGTACCACCAGTTCGGAACGCGGCCCGCTTGAGAAGAACTGGCAAGAAACTCGGCGGGCTATTCTTTTTGTGCACTACATATTTACAATAAGTAGACTCCATCAGTAGAGCAAGCAGATCAATTCCAGGCTTCCTTATCAATCAAATAATCGTCAATTGTATAGTAGCCCCTGCAGCACAATTTACTTTTTATACACTTTTTAAACTTAATTAGAGGCATGCTTTTAATTTCGCTTGGAAGCCTGTTGTAAAAACGTATACAGTTACCCAGGAAAGAATTACTGACTTTGTTCAGTCTACAATGATAAACGGCAAGGTTGTTTTTATATCTGGTGTTCACATTGTGTCTATCGCTTAACTTAGTAAAACTAGATAAATTTTTCTGAACGTACATAAGATTTTCAAAAATATATTGTGATGCCACAGTCAGAATATTTAATTCCTTAAATTTTTCTCGCAGAGAGACCTTTGGACCTAATCTATATATGGCTCTTATGGCCCGTTTTTGTAAAACAAAAATTGTATTTATATCTGCGGCATTGCCCCATAGTAGCATACCGTACGACATTACACTGTGGAAGTAACTGAAGTACACTATTCGCGCTGTTTCTACATCAGTCAAATGCCTAATCTTTTGGACAGCAAATGCTGCTGAACTTAATCTGCCAGCCAGTTTTTCAATATGTGGGCCCCACTGCAATCCAGAATCGATCGTCAACCCTAAGAACGCAGTAGATTTCACAAGTTCCAACTCTTGGCCATTAAGTTGCACATTGGTTTCTGCCTGTGTTACATTGGGCAAGGTAAATTTAATACATTTAGTTTTGTTTTCATTCAGGCTAAGATTATTAGTGTTAAACCAATGTACTACTTTTAGGATTGCATTGTTAACATCGTCATAGTCATCTAGTTGTCTTTTAATTTTGAAAATTAAGGAAGTGTCATCTGCAAACAAAACAATCCCGTTAGTGTCCCCTACGTAATAGGGTAGGTCATTAATATAAATTAAAAATAAAAATGGTCCGAGTATCGAAACCTGCGGGACGCCCATAGTAACCACCGATCCTCCGGAACGTGTGCCACCGACATCGACCCTCTGAGTTCTATTGTTCAAATATGAAGTCAGAAGATCGAGAGCCTTGTTCCTTATCCCGTAGTGCTGTAGTTTCCTGATCAATGTCTCATGTTGGACGCAATCAAAAGTCTTAGACAAATCGCAAAACACGCCAAGCGCATCATGTTTATCTTCCCAGGCCTCATAAATACTCTTCAACAAATCTACACCAGCATCGGTCGTCGAACGTCCTTTAGTGAAGCCAAATTGTTTATTATGAAATAATTTGTGACTGTTAGAATAGGTCAGCATCTGCTCAAGTATTAATTTTTCAAATATCTTGCTCAAAGTCGGCAACACTGAGACAGGTCTGAAATTACCTGGATCAGAAGCACTGCCGGCCTTGAACAAAGGTATAACTTTACTGTGTTTCATTAAATCAGGAAACACACCACCCGAAACGCAATCGTTAAACACAGCTGCCAAGTAAGGGGCAATGACATCAATGACACTAGATACAGATTTTACCGATAGCCCCCATAGGTCTGCGGTTTTTTTAACATTAAAAGCCCTGTAAGCTTTCAGAATGTCGTTGCAGTCAACAGTCGTGAATTCGAACGCGTGTTGACAGCTATCTACACATTCTGACAATATTTGCTCAGCGGAAGTGGAAGACGACCGAAGAGTATTCGTTATATGAATAGGTATATTACTGAAAAAATTTTCAAACTCAGTCGCTACTTCCAGATCCCCTGTGACGTGGCGCCCGTTTATCTTTAAATGAAAGCTTCGTTCACTCGTTTTAGACCTACCGCATTCAGAATTTACAATGTTCCAAGTAGTTTTAATTACATTTGCCGAAGCTGTAATTTTATTTCTAATGAAATTTGACTTTGCCAAGGAACAAACTTGTCTAAAGGTCTTTGAATATTTTTTAACATATTCCTTAAACTCAGGGTTAAAATTAACTGCTTTTTCCGAATAAAGTTCATAAAGCCTCTTACGACTTTTATAAATACCAGGTGTAGCCCAGTCACTGAAAACAGACCTGCTTCCGAACGATACTGTTTTTGGTGTAAAAAATTTTCCAAACTCATCATGTATTAAGTTAAATAAATCAGCGTAAGATTTATCTACAGTAGTGTAATCGGGCAATTCTGTTATCTTTTTGGCTATATTTTCTTTGAAAGTTTCTAAGCGTTTCGAGTTGACTGGTACAAAACTGATTACATTCTTACTTCTGGAAACATTTCTAGCATACAGAACAGATTGTCCTCGATGATCAGATTTTACAGGGTCTACTATACAATTCTTAATGGGGTGTGTATTAGTGAAAATGTTATCAATACAAGTAGCACTAGTGCCAGTTATACGAGTAGGTTCTAAAAATACATTATGTAAACCAAAGGACTTAAATAAGTTACTGACACTTATGTTTCTGGGGGATTTTTTCTGTGTTGTTGTTGTTTTTTGTTATTATTACTACGATGGCAAATAATGTAACATTCCGAAGACATCCACGAACAAGAACTAAATCTGAGGATAACAAGAATAATTTACTCGAGTCTACGTCTTCAGAGGATTTATTAATAAAAAGTTTGGATTTATCGACAAATGTTGACCAATATACGGAAACTCTAAATAATGAAATTGAGGCACTGAAAGGTAATTTGGATAGTACGCAAACTGAGCTAGAAAATGTGATATTGGAGAATAATGAACTTAGGAAAGAGCTGTGTCAACTCCGAAAGGAAATGGAGGTCCTTAAGCATCTATGCACCAGTCCATTATCGTCGGCTAGAAAATCTCAGCGCCAGAATGGGGGTAAAACACATTGCTTAAATGAAAAAAATATTGTTAATAGTGTAATGGTCAACAACGTACTTTCTCAATCTATGTCACAACCAACCACACAGACCGTTAACAGACAACAACCTGAGCCTAATGACACTAGACCCATTTTATACAAATCGCAGATAAATAGCATAGAAAATTTGGAAAGTAACCATGACGCCTTGCAAAATAATCACAGCAATACACAGAAGAAAAGAGTACTAATACTATGCGACGAACAGGGGCGCGGCTTGCGTGATGTCCTACAAAAGCTTCTTGGAGAAGGTTTCGACGTGTTATCTTTAATCAAGAGTGGCGCACAACTTGGCGAATTATTGTCTTCATTTACAACCTATATTAGAACACTCACCGATCAAGACTATGTCCTAGTTTTAGGTGGCACAAATGATAGGAATCCCTGTGAAATAGAATTTAACTTACGATCTTGGTTAACTGCTTTCAGGAACACAAATATTGTTATCAGCGAGGTTCCATTTAATAAATACCTACGAGAAACCAAACTAAATCACCTGTTGAAATTCATATGTAAAGGATATAAAGCTACCTTTCTTGACATGAACTATTCAAGGTTTATACCCTATAAGTCAAATTTTACATTGAATTTAGCTAGGTGTTTGTTGAAAGAAATATTGCGCATTGACTATTTTCACAAACAGCTAGATTATCAAAAAAGACTTCAAATGGAAATAATCCATATTGACAAATGCACTCAAACTGACTTTAATTTAAACTCAATAGACACAATTTCTGAACTACCGGACTTAGCAAAAAAAACTACAGTATTTATTCCAAATCAGTTATTTCGTGCATAAACATATCAATGTATTACACCAAAATATAGACGGGTTAATAAACAAGTCGGATATGCTTACTGTACATTTGAATGAATTAGCAGTGAAGGGTACCCCAATAGACATCCTGTGTATATGTGAACATAATATGATATTGGACCATGATGCCTACCACATCTTGCCAGGTTATAGACTAGTGTCTTATTTCATGAGATCAAATAACTATGGAGGCACGTGCATATTAATTAGAGATAATTATCAATTTAGGGCATTAACTGATATTAACAAAATGTCAATGACTAACATATTTGAATGTTCTGGTGTTGAATTAACACAGCACCAAATAAATGTTTTATGTATATATAGATCACCAAGTAGTTCAATAAATATTTTTCTTTTAATGTTAAGCAAAGTATTGAAAAAGCTATGCAATAATGGTAAAAAACTTATAATGTGTGGAGACTATAATATAAATGTTTTGAAGAAATCACGAGAATGCAAAGATTTCACGGATTTACTCGCAAGTTTTAATCTAGAATTACAATTTCACCAACCCACACGTAGGGCAAGTCAGAAATGCATTGATAATATCGCCCATAATCTCAAAGGATGCAAAGGTGAAGTCATAGATTTTGGGTTATCAGATCACTCTGCCCAAATATTATCATTTCCAGTAAAAAAGACGTGTCTTATTACACATTGGTTTACTATGAAACGCTATTTCACAAAAACCAATAAAGAGCTATTTTTGGAGAATCTCAAAAAAATATCGTTCCAGAATGTCTATGAAATTACAGAGCCAAATAATGCTTATAATTTATTCTTAGACTTATTCACTCAACTTTATAATTTTTCTTTTCCACTAAAAAAAGTTCGTGTAAGTACTACCACTAAACCCAAGTGGCTTTCGAAAGGTATACGACTGTGCAGTAGGCGTAAGCGTGATTTATTATGGAAGTATAGAAAGCAATCTAACAACGAAAACAAAGTTATTTATCAAAATTATATCAAGCGCTATAAAAAAATTATAAACCTTACCAAAAGATGTCAGAATAATTACCTCATTACTTCCTCCGTAAATAAGAGCAAAGCAACATGGAAAGTTATCAACAACTCTAAATGCAAATACCCCAATGAGGGCGTTCAGAAACTTGTAATAAATAATAAACTAATAACCGATGCTACGTGTATAGCAAATGCTTTTAATGATTATTTTGTTAATCCAATCACATCAGGTAATTATCTTCGATCTCCACTACGAACAGATAAACGTACTTGCTCAACTAAAATTCTATATAACTCTACTTCTGTGTTCATGCCTCCAACAATCCCGTATGATATTTGTAGAATTATATATTCACTTAAGAACACTTTCAGTGTCGGACATGACGATATTAATACACAAATAGTAAAATACGTAGCCGACTTTATAGCACCTCCTCTAAGTTACATAATAAATCTCTGTATAGAAAACGGCATATATCCGGACAGTTTAAAAATAGCAGCAGTGAAACCACTTTACAAAAAAGAGAATAAAACGATAGTTAGCAACTATAGGCCTATTGCACTGTTGCCAATTTTTTCAAAAATTTTTGAAAAAGTTATTTATAGGTGCATATACAGTTTTTTTGAAGCAAATAATCTATTCACATCATGTCAATACGGTTTTAGAAAGAGCAAGTCGATTAATCTAGCGGTATTTAATTTTTTGAACGAAGTCATGACAAATATGGATAGGCGGTCACCAGCGTTGGCACTCTTTATGGATATGTCAAAAGCATTTGACCGGGTCAATCACAAAATTCTTTTGGACAAGTTATACGCTTACGGTGTAAGAGGCAATGTTCATAAAATTATTAAATCGTACCTAAACAATAGAAAACAGTATACAGAAATAAGAAGGGTATCTGTTACTGGCAAAATTGAGGAAATACATAGATCTGACTTAAAATATAACCACTTAGGAATACCACAGGGGAGTATTTTGGGTCCTCTTTTGTTCCTTATTTATATTAATGACATGCCTCAAATTACCTCTTATAAAATGACTCTATTTGCTGACGACAGTACTATACTTTATACTGGACATAATTTGCGTGTACTAGAAGACGAAATGAATGTAAGCTTGACGAAAATAATAGAATGGCTTGAAGAAAATGAATTGAGTATTAATATACAAAAAACTAAACTTATGCTCTTTAAACAACGTGACAGATTGGAAACCAATATTAATGTATCGTATTTAAGTTCAAATATTGAACAAATTGATGCTGCTAAATTTTTGGGTCTCTACATTGATGGTCAGCTTAATTGGAAATCTCACATAGAACAAGTCTGCTTAAAATTAAATAAATACTCATATGCACTGTATAGATTAAGTAAAATTGCCAACCAACCTACAGTCTTAACGGCTTATCATGGTTATGTTGCATCTACTCTCCGATATGGAGTAATTTTTTGGGGTAACTCCACAGAAAAACACCGTGCATTTGTTGCTCAAAAGCATTGTATCAGGAGTATGTGTAATCTACAAAAGACTGACTCATGTAGACCCCACTTTAAGTCATTAAGAATTTTAACTTTACCGGCTCTATATATCTACGAGGTTGCTTTATTTGTTAAAATACACCTGGATTTATTTCAATTCCGGGATAGAGCTCGGCACAAGGATAAGTTGTGTATGGTGTCAAGTAAGACTAAGCTGATGCACAGCAGTGTGTTCTGTTTGGGCCCAAAGATATATAATAAAATTCCATTTACAGTTAGAAAGCTAACAGAAATAGATGTTTTTAAAAAGAACTTGCAAGCACTGCTAATTCATAACTGTTATTACTCACTGCAAGACTTTTTAGATGACAAATCATTATAGTTGGAGTTTGTGTGAATTTCTTTCAATTACCTTTGGATTTAAGTAATTAATGCATTTGACATATTATCACTGGTTCGACATTTTTTCTGTACAATTTAGACTGAATTATTTGTTTTGACATTATCAATTTTAATATTGACTCCTAAATGATTTTTGTTTTGACATATATTTAATTGTTTATGTTTTTTCATTTTATTTTATGTGATAATAGATATTCATGCTTTCCATATTTTTGTAAGTTATTAAGTTATTAATGTAGGTATGTAATAATTGTTTTGTATGTCTATATGGCGGGACATAGCCGGAGAATTGGAATTGTAACATCTTTTGTACCTATGATCCACAATAAAATGATTTATGATTATGATTATGATTAAGTTCAACATTTTCCGTCTCTTTGAAGGTTCCAGCAAAGAATCTAAAATATCTACATTGAAATCTCCACAAACGACTACTGCTTTTTTAGAGCTCTGGCATTTAAACAAAGCATCTTCCAGTATTTCTTCAAACTGTGTGTATGGAGCATCCGGGGGACTGTATACGCTTAACACAATGAACTGCTCGAACTCAATACTAGCTATTTCAATAACTCGTTCAACAGAGAGGCTTACTATGTCTTTACGTTCTTTAAATTTTATAGCCTTGTTAATAAGAATTAATGAGCCTCCACGTTTACATTTTATCCTACAGAAAGAGCTAGCAACCTGATGATTTTTAAAGTTCAACATTACTTCATGCTGCTTTAACCAATGTTCTGTTACACAAAAAATGTCTATTCCATTCAAATCAATGCACAGCTCCAACTCCAACTCCTTCCCGCCGAGCAGACCTTCTACATTAACCATTTTATACATTCTATTGGACTGAAGATTAAATAAAGTATTATAAAAAGTGTCAAAATGAGTTGAATTATGTTAGGGTTTCAATAGACGCCACAGGTTCAATATTTGATAAAAATCTTCGACCAATAGTCAACGAACACACACAGTTAGCATTTGAAACCCAAGAGCCGCTATTTTTGTACGTTAATAATAAGATGGGAATATAAAGACTGATTAATGCAAATATTTTTTTAGGATAGTCTGAGTATAATCTGTTTGTTTGTTTATCTGTATAGAATATGACAATACTAGTCCACAAGTGTTTCTGACACTGCCAATATTGTATTTATTACTAATAATTGTTACTTGTTTATATGTAATAAGTGCTATTTTTATACACATATGGTAGTAGAACATTGCTGTGATTATACGAAGGAAACAACTGTGATAATTATGATTAAAACTTGTTATAAAAGTACTAGACCAGTAGTAGTAAGTTTTTAAGACAATGACAGGATATTTTGACTGTTTACACTTAAATTGGTACTTAGTTTAAGTAGTATTATACTTTTATTCGATGTAAGTAATTAAAAAATGTTGGTGTGTGATTCGTTGTTTGATTTTATAATTTTAGAAAATGCATTGAACCTACAAGCGCCATCTAGAAATTTTCTAGAAACGCCAACAGATATTGAACTGACTATGACAATTGTGATCAAAACTAATTGCTGTGTTATAAACATACAGAGAGATTTCAACAAATGTACGTATTTGCAAGCTTTCGGTTGTAATAAATAAGGATACAAATCTTAAATGTTTGTTTTTTGTTTAATTTTAACTGCTGGTATGGAAAACGTCTCATTCAAAGAAATATTATTATATTAAGCGGAATATTTCCCAATAATCTAATTCTGTACCAATATTATAACGAGAGAAGATTTGATTGTTTGTTTGTTTGCATCGAATAGGCTCCGAAACTACTTCACCGATTTGAAAAATTCTTTCACTGTTGGGAAGCTACACTCTTCCCGGTAAACATAGGCTTTATTTTATTCCCGCATTCCCATGGGAACGGGAACTACGTGGATAAACCCGCGTGACTTCCTTTAGTATCATTGGAAGTTACAAATTTTGTACACGACTGTACATCAATAGAAATGTAGGGAAAATAAAAAGTTTTTATTTTCACATTAAATCAACTCAAATTTGTTAAAGCTTCTTACGACTATTTCACGACTATTTTTTGGCACAAACTTTGAACCGAAACTCGCAGTCGTTCCGGAGAAATTTGAAGTTTTTAAAGGTTCAAGCCATAATCCTCACCAGGGTACCTTCATATCTCGGGAACCGCTTATGGACTATTTCTGAGATTTGGCAGGTAGTCACGACTATTTCACGACTATTTTTTGGAACCTAAACCAATTTGATAGCATTAACCGTTTGCTTGCACTAGAGGTGAGGATTACAGCTTGACGTTCAAGCCATAATCCTCACTAACCTATAGCTATAACGCCAAAACTATAATACGACTATTTTTTTTACATGTACGACTATTTACGACTATTTCACGACTATTTTTTGGCTTTGTCAAAATTCGTTTTCATTGAGATTTCAAAGGTGAGGATTACAGCTTGAAGCACACAAACCTGAGCAGTTAGATGTATGTCGGTATTTTTTGTAGTGTGTAAATCCCTCTTGGATGCTATGCCGGACTCTTACCGACTGAAACCACAAGAGGACAACTGCCTAGGGCCAGGAGCTATATTTCGGAAATAAAGAATGAATTTTTAGGACACTGTAACAAAGATGATTACGTATAAAGTGTAACCACTTAATGAGTATGATATGTCTACATTTTTAGATGCTTGATCCCAGAATGTGATGAACCCGAACCAGAATGGACACCGAATTGGTTAGCCAACGCTGTACCGACTAGTGATGCAGATGTATTTGATAGCTGCCAACGCTATGCCAGTGCCAATACAACTGTACCGCGACAGGTAGAGAGTGACACTTGTCCTATCACACTTTTTGATAGAAATACTCCACAGTCTTGTGAGAAATATGTTTACGAAAATGATGACACAGTTGTTTACGACGTAAGTTGAAGATATACTTGATAATATTCATTTTTTGGTTTTGCTATTTGATACTTTGTAAGTCTTAATTATCTGTCTTTTTTAGTTTGATCTCGGTTGTGATGAATGGCGCAGATCATTGCTTGGTACCATTAGAGTTTTCGGTACTTTGCTTGCGCTACCTATATCTGGGTACATATCGGATCGATGGGGTCGTCTAATTGGACTTATGACCTTTTACACTGGTTTTTTTGGTATTCTCAGATTTTGGGCTAATAGGTATATTGGTTTCATGATGTCTCAATTAGTAGAATCAACCTTTGGTTCTGGTGCTTTTGCCAGTTGTTACATTCTACGTAAGTATGTTTTGGAAATTCCTTAACAGAATTATTAACATTTTATTCTTATGCTGATTAATGACAAATAGTTGAACGTTTTGGCAGTTATGGAAACAATGGGACCCAAATACCGCGTGGCGGGTGGTGCAGCAATCAACACGTTCTTCTCAATTGGACAAGTGTTAATAGGATTAATTGCTTGGGGTGTACCAAACTGGAGATACCTCACTCTTACAATTTATATTCCTCAATTCATAACACTTGCCTATTATTGGTTCATATTTGAGTCTGTGCGTTGGTACATGAGCAAAGGTCGCTTTGATGAATCTGAAGCAGTATTAAGAAAAATTGCTAAAATAAATGGTACACAAGTTTCTGATGAATCATTACAAGCATTGCGAGCTACGGCAATAGAAGAGCAAAAGTTGAAGGCCATAGAAGATGAGCTTAAGAGTAAAGAGCCGTGGTTAATAGTACAAGTCTTTCAACACAAGCCAATACTACTTCGATGTATCGTTTCACCTGTATGGTGGGTCACGAACACATTTATTTACTACGGGTTGTCTATAAATGCTGTTAATCTGTCAGGCAACAGATATCTTAACTTCGTAGCTGTGGCGGCTGTGGAAATTCCAGGCTTTTGGACAGCTTTTATATTGTTGGAGAAAATCGGAAGAAAGCCAGTACTTATTATTGCTTTCTGGCTGTGTGCTGCGTGTCAAATCGCATACATATTTATACCTTTGGGTAAGCTTTTCATTAATGTATATATTTTTTCTTAAATATTGATGTAAGACTCTCTGCGCAATTATTTGTTCCAAATAATTCTAACCAGATATATATTCATCCAATCAGATCATATTGTGTAACTTTTTAAGCATCATCATACTTTAGTAGTAATATTATCTTAATGAATCAACCAAATCAACCTATTGTAATCTACTGCTAGACATCTCTCTTATAATTTTTGCCATTGCGTCCAGTCTCTCTCTCTTCTCTCTCTCTGCGATCATTTCTGGGGGAATCATAAATTACATTTGCCGACCTTGCCGACCTTTGCCCCTTCTGCTTCAACTTGCTGTTGAAGCAGAAGGCCAGCCATTGTCACTTTTACTCGTCTACTCTGGTCGTGGTTAAATCCTTTTGCTTCATCAGCAATTGTTATAATATGACTAATATGGCCACTTTAACTTGCTTACTCAGTGAGCAATAGATGAAGAATTTTTAGTATCTATTTCATTCTTTTTGAATTAGAAATGTTTTTATCTATTTATAGATCTTTATGGAGTTTCACTAACAGTATACCTGATAGCCAAATTCGCGATAGCAATGGTGATGACGTCAGTCTACGTTTACACAATGGAATTGTATCCCACGAAGCACCGACACAGCCTGTTTGCCTATTCGTCAATGATTGGCAGGATCGGTTCCATGGTGGCGCCGCTCACACCGGCTATTGTAAGTTGTCATCAATCATTAAAATATGTTATACCTATGCCATTTTTATTAATACGCATTGAAATCAACTTATTATATTCTAAACGACTATTATATAAATTTCATCTGTATATTGTTAAAAAGTATTAAAAGGCTTGTCATTTGAATAATACAATCTTACTAATATTATAAAAGCGGAAGTTTGTGAGTGTGGATGTTTGTACTTCTTTCACGCTCGAACGCAATACGCGCCTCAATATGGCTTTAGGCCAAAACGATCTACGGGTGACCTCCTGGCATACGTGACGTATGTTTGGGGTGTGGCTATGGAGAGGCACGGTGAGTCGTTGGCTATAAGCCTCGATATCGCTAAAGCCTTCGATAGAGTATGGTATGCGTCGCTTCTTTCATAGCTTCCGGCATATGGATTACCGCCCCAATTGTGCAGCTGGATGGCCAGCTTCCTGCACGGACGATAGATACGGGTCCTCTTTGATAGTCAGGCTTCATGTTTTATGCAGGTAAATGCCGGCGTACCACAGGGGTCTGTGTTGTCCCCAACCCTCTGTCTTTTGCATATCAATGACATGCTGACCCTCGGGAGGATACATTGTTATGCAGATGATAGCACTCTGCACGGAAGTTACTCGACCCGTCCAGCGGCCTCGAGGACTGATGTTGAAGAAAGGAGAAGGCAACTTGTGGCTGATCTCGACGGGGACCTGGACCGTATTTTACTATGGGGATCCTCGAACCTGGTTTAGTTCAATGCCCGTAAAACACAGGCGTGTGCGTTTACAGCTAAAAAATCCCCTTTCCTACCCTTACCCTCTCTTCAGAATACTACGATTCCACTTGGAGATAATCTGGACATTCTTGGCATATACGTCCGGCCCGAGCTCAATCACAAGTACTATATTGAGCGATGTATTGGGCTAGCCTCGAGAAAACTAGGAGTCCTAAACAAGGTAAAGCGGTTCTTTACGCCAAACCAGAGGTGTCTGCTGTACAAGACGCAGATACCTCCTTGCGTCGAATACTGCTCTCACCTTTGGGACGACTCCGCGAGGTACTTGCTTGACGCGCTGGACTCTATGCAGCGGCGAGCTATTTGCATTATCAACTGCCCCGAGGTAACGGAAAGTCTGGAGCCATTGGCGCAGCGAAGAACTATTGCATCTTTGGCTGCTTTCTACCGTATCTATCACGGTGAGTTTTCTGAAGAACTCTTCAACCTAATCCCACCCCCTCTTTCCGATTTCGAACAACGCGTGCTGGACAGAGGTGCCACTATAACACAGTGGAGATAATCATTGCTAGAACTGAACGATTCAAAAGATCATTTCTCTGTCGAACCATAAAAATCTGGAACGACCTGCCAGTGGACGTGTTTCCCTCCTCTTACAATCCTGGGTTCTTCAAGCGGAGTGTGAAGAGGCACATCATAGGGCCGCCAAGTTGAGGGCTGCTTTCTATAGTCTTACGGACTGGGACGGTGGCCCCCAATCGCTAGATGTCGCTGTGGCTTTCTATCAGGCGGCTGCGGCATCATTTTGGCGAGCTAAATATATAAAAAAAGAACGGCTGAACGGATCTGGCTGAACTTTGGTACAGGAATACATTATTGTCTGGAATAACACATAAATAAATAAGGAAATAAAAAGTTGCATTATAACGTCTTGCCCAATTAAGCTGATAGAAGTTTCTGCCCTCACTTAATTACTACCACAGTGCGCCAACCTACGAATAACAATCCTAGAGAATTGTCATTTGTAGGCGGCAACGAGTCGTGGTATTCTGAGACAAAACATATTAAGATAGATGTTAGTTGTAGTGTATTAAGCAAAGATGAACTTTAACGCTAAAGTCGTAATCATTACGTACCTGTAATTTGTGACTGAAATTCATAATCATTATTTCCAATTTTCTAGGGTGCGCAATGGTTCGAGGAACTACCGTTTGTGCTGTTTGGTGCATTCGCCCTGGTTTCTGGTGCACTGGTATTCCTTACTCCGGAGACTCGAAACGTGAAACTACCGGATACATTTGAAGAAGCCTCCCAAATTGGTCTCAAAAAGAATGATAAAAAGCGACGATCTGTAAATTATAAACCTAGTCTGTAACATTAGTGTTGAGATTTTTAAGGACTTACATACATACGTGTAGAGTAATATAAAATAATAATAAAAGTGTATAATAATGTTTTAAAACGAGTTTTGCATCTAAGACAGACTTGACTCAGACAAGTATTTCCCAAATTGCCTCAATTTTTTTATTTCGAGAAGCAGGTTTCTGCTATTAAAACTTTACCTTGATGCTGCTTAATTTATTATTCACAATAACCAAAGAAGTTAAATGTCTAAAAGAAATATATTACTATAGAAATAGACGACTATATTATTAGAATGTAAAAAAAGAAATACTTATAATGTAAAAAATCAAAATTAAAATTTTTGAAAAGACTGTTTAAAGTAATTGAAAAAAGGATAATATAATTTTAAAACGCCCCCGCCTTCACAATTTAAAGACATGAAAAATACCTCAAAAACGTTTTTAAATTAAACAAACTGACAAACAAACAAACATCCTCACCACCAAAACACATATACCGTCTCCGTTCCGTAATTTTATTCTGAGAGCTCTAATATCTCCATTGTGAAAGATTTTCGACTAGTTCATCTGTAGGTATCTCAAATCAGCAAACAGTTTTGCTTTTGTAATTCCAACAACCGGTCCAGATTAAAGGATCAATCTACGGCTTCGTACTATATAAATTTTATTTTATTTTTTTTATTTATTTATCATATAAACAATTAACTTTTAAGCATTTAAAAAAGCCTCTGCGGTTTGTATCTAATGCTACTTATTAGTCTACATTGACGATATATATAAATTTACAATAGTGCTTCTTTGAAATAATATTTTTTATATATTATTATTAAAGTTTCTGTCTAACACTTATCTATATACTATAATAAGAGAGTAGAAATCGTGTGTCTGTACAATTGATAAAATTTAAAAAAAAGTAGCGGGGGCGGTATAAAAACACCAATAGAGCACAAAAATTATGTTTTTAAAATTCTTTTCTGTCTGTCTGTCTGTCTGTCTGTCTGTATGAGCGTCTGGATTTCCGAAGATACTGAACGGATTCATTTGCTGTTTACAAAAAAAGATTAAGCTCAACTCGGGGGAGGCTTTAGGCTATTTTTCATCAAAATCGAATCGCAGATGAAAGAACTATAGTCGCATAAAGTTTTTATCAATTATTGCCTAAACTGTTCATGGTACGGTGATGAAACTCAGCACGAGCGTTCTTTGTTACAATTTGAAGAAATTAATTTTACCATTTTTGCAAATTCCACCTCCAAGGGTATAAAAAAGAAGGGTAAAGTTTGTATGGGACAACGTGATTCCTTGGTCTGATCTACTTCAAATTCGGCTTATAGCATTAAAATCATTATTGATTAAAGATGTGTTTCGTATTTTATAAAAAAATATACTATAACGAGCTAAAAAGGGAATGTAAGATAATTTGGGGAAATTTTTTTTCAGAATTGTTATCAATAGGTACTCCTTAAAAAACTTACTCATTATTTTTGATTTAAATTACTTTTAATAGTGACACATTTTTGAACGTTAAATCCGATTGACATTGTCATTCCTTACGTAGTATTGTATTCTCTTTTTTTGAAATTGACTTGAGACTGGCGTATCGCCATTTTTTACTGATTTAATTTGTATCTATTTATTTTACTGGAGACTGGCAAAATCGTTGATATACGGAGGGCCATTAATTAAAAGAAGAAGAAGAAGATTGTATTCTCTTTGATTCCTATTTGATGTCCAACAGAGATTGATTTTGTGTTATTGTAAATGTCTTCATGTTGATTAATTAAAGTTTAGTATAAAAAGTTGAACCGGTAGACTTAGACACAGGCTGTTCAGGAATAATTAACGAACTCGCTCTAAGTGTGTACGGTTCATTCAAATAAAACCAACTATTATCAGGGTATTCATCCTTCGACTAAAGACTGTCAACATGATTCTCCAACCAAAGTTTTAATTACCTTGCATAGGTAAAATTTTGCTTGATTTGGACGAAAAACATTCAGGGTTCCGCATCCAAAGGGGTAATAACGGAACCCTATTACTGAGACTCCGCTGCCCGTCTCTCTATCACCAGGCAGTACCTATCTCAGAAGCCGTGAAGTCATGCTCGCATAGTTCCCATCCCACCACGTAGTTCCCGTTCTCGTGGTATATAGTAAGGGCATATAGCCTATGTGACCCGGGGATAGTGTAACTTCCCAGCAGTAAAATAGTTTACAAATGAGTTCAGTAGTGGCGAAGCCTGCATACAATCAAATCTATAAATCTATTCTCTTTATAATATTAGTTTTTTTAACATGAAGAAAATCCTACAGGGATGCTATGCCGAACCTGCGGCCGGCGCCTCGGTTGCGACTATGTCACGATGATGCAACGTCCTACAGCTCGCATGTGGATTTTATTGGTTAAAAGACTTCGGAACTGTTTTCAGAATGTCTACAGCGTGTCTGCCTCTACGTGGGGAATATGACACGCAGCACTTGAGATTTCTGTACTCAGGAACCTTTGTTGCTACGTTGATGTACGCTGCAGCTGTATGGTACCGCGGTCGTCTAACTTTGTGGTCAAGCGTATATTTTTGAGAACTCAGCAATCAGCATTATTATTGCTCATGAAGACTTACCGATCACGCAACACTATAACATTACCTGTGCTTGCGGGGGTGTTGCCTGTTGATCTGGAGGTTTCTCGTGATGGACGAGTTGCGGACGAGGAAATCCAGCTGGCCCACAGGGAGTTGAAGCAGCTCGCATAAGATTTGGGATCGTGTCCCTTTGGCAGAACCTATGAGAGGCTAGCAGGTCATGATCTATACAGCTTCCTCCGCAATGTTATTTTAAGGCCACAGTTTCGATGAATCCAACCAAACTGGGCGGTCTCCCAGTAACTAACCGAAAACGGTTATACGATAAGGACAAGAAAACGTGGTTGAATACCATCTAACTAAAATCTCCCCGTCTCTTATTCCATTGGGACATAATGAGCAGCAGAGAATCATTCCCGGTATTTGCACATACTTGCCACACCATTCGGCGCGTGTATATGAAATTAATGATACTCTCGAAGAAACCAGTTGAACAGGACGCCAAGTACCCCATATTGTTTGTCAGCATAAGAAAGGTTGTTGGAGAATCGAGCTGGGGACGGAAATTATTTGTAGTGAGTCAAAAAAGCCTCAAAATAGCTCACCCGCATGCGCCGTGAGGCAAGAATTAAATTTGGCTCATAATTATTGATTTGGTCGTGCATTTTTTTTATCGTATTTTCATATTGTATACTATGTGATCACAACCTGTCCCTACTCCATAAGTAGGTATGTATACTATATTTTAACAGAGGGGGGGGGGTGTTTTCCATGCTATATTTTGTTTAAAGGTACTTATTGGCAGTTTGAAAAAGTAAATGTAAATGTAGAATCATTCATAAAGACGTTCATTGTATTACTATGAACCTACATGAATAAAGATGTGTTTGTTTCTTTGATTGTTTGATTTGAGTCGCCAAATTAATATCACCCTACCATGATAATGCTGTAATGGATTTCAGAGGTTCTTTACTGTATATCTGACTACCTCGGTGCTGCGTAAGCGACCGCCGTGTTTAGGCCTCTGGTTTCTAACCCTGGCTCTGGAGTTGGGATCTATGAATACTGGTTTCTATGGTAGAATACAAAATGATGTGACGAGCCGACGATGACGCGAGCGAAGTCGTGGGCACCAGCTAGTCTCAAATATTTTGTCTTGTGAGTAGGTATAGAGATCATCTCGTCGCCGTATCAAAGTTTCTAAATATTCTAATCATGAACAGATTGTAAAAATCATAGATAAACACGAGCACTGCATCATTGTTTGTATTAGTTTTGCTCTATTTGCTGGTGAGTGAGGCCATAAGATGAATATCACTTCTGAAAAAGATGTGACAGAGGATATTGATTCTGCCAAGAAGCCAAAAGTAACCTTGGATACTATTCTCATAAATGAAATTGGACAATTTGGAAAGTTTCAGCTCAGATCAGTAGTGCTAGGAGCTATAATAGCGATGTTTGCAGCTTGGGCAGCATTAGAATATGTGTTTACCACTGCCCGAATAAGTACCAGGTTGGTTGTTTTTTTTACACAATGCACTTATAAAAACAACAATTTTCTTCTTCTATAAATTAATTTGCTGTCTGTTAAAAATATTTGCTGCAAATCTAGTATTTCCTCTGGACGTAAATAAAAGAAAATTATTATTGTTTATTAAAAGTTTAATTTGATGCTGCTAGTCTTTTGGGTACAATGCCACGGGGGCCTTATTTAGGTTTAGTTTAGATAGTAATAATGTAAATCTATAGATATATAATAATTATGTTTCTCTGTAATTTTTAACAATAGGTAAATGTTTTATTGAATATTTCATTATGTCCCATAACGCATTACGCTTGATTCCTGCTTGCATTTTGATGTACATATAGACAACATTGTGAACAAAGCTTTTAAGATGTTCGGTTTTGTAATGAGATCTTCTCGTAGCTTTGTGCGTCCCGCCACATTCTTATTGTTATACAAGACGTTGATACGGTCCCAATTGGAATATGCCGTTCCTATCTGGAATCCTTATTATGACAAATACAGTTTAATACTTGAAAAGGTACAGAAGAAGTTCCTACGCTCTATGAATTATAGATGCTTTCGCTCAAAAGTTCCATACTCTCAATTATTGGAACGTTACAGTATTCTGAAATTGGAGTCCCGACGCATGCTTCTCGATGTCATGATGTTATACGGTTTAAGCAATGGTCGATATGATTGCCCTTGTTTGATTAACAATTTATACTACACAGTACCAAGAAAGGTAATCAGAAGAGGTGTGCGCGTCCCTCGATTTTTCCACACAGATAAGTGTAGAACTAACGCTGGGCACCGTGTACCTATCAATCGACTTGTCAAGACATATAATACACATTTCATGGACCTCGATATATTCTCTCTCTCTAACCCGCAGTTTAAGCGGAGAGCCATAGATCTATTGACCAATTTACAGTCGCAAGCTTAATTAATGTATCTTTGACTTTAAGTCAAACTGTCCTCGATATTTATATCCTTATTATTAGTTGTAACAATAGTTTTTTTTTTCTTTACCAAGCAGCCAATGTTAATTTGTACTCGAAACACTAAATTGTCTGTCTACATAATTGTCTATAGTTAATTCGTGGACAATGGTGTTGGTTACATGGTGGATAATATGTCTAAGTTTTAATTGTAGTATGGTTAAGACTTTATCATGTAACTGTTTTTTGTCCCTAAATAAATAAATAAATAAACGATTATTTGTAAGTCAGTCAAATGGAGGTGAAATCAATTCATATTTGAACCTTATTTCCTGCACATTCACACCAAACTATAAAATATTGAGGAGTATCAAAGCAGTATGAACGAAAACGGCGAAAATTAATGGCAGATAACTATATGCTAGAAACGTTATGTGATGGAGCGAAATACCAGACCAAAATAAGGGAAAAGGAAAACGTTGGGGCATGGATTCACGGTTAGATATAGAAGTGTTTCAACACAAGCAAATATTGTTGCGTTACAACGTTACATCTTAGTAGTGAACATAGACTATAGGGCTCGTTAAAGGAGACGCGGCGCGTTGAGCGGTGCGGTTCGCGAACCGGGCCTCCAGAAACACAAACATATGGAAATGTTTGGAGCGTTCAAGGAGAAGCGTTTTTGCAAGCGTTTGTTTGAGTTGTAGCTACCCAAGCGACGTGTGGCGCCGCGTCCGACGCGGCAAATGAAGCGACAAGCGACGCCGTGGAGGATGCAGCGGGTAAACCAGCCAGTTTCGCAAAGAGGTAACGCGGCGGATGAAGCGGCGGGTGACGCCGCAAAGGACGCGGCAAGGAAGAGGGGTGGAAGAGTTGCGGGGTATATCCATTTCTATATGTTTGAGTTTGCGCCTAACAAGACGCGGCACGCTTTACGGGCGGCCTCACTATAAACGTACTGTAAACCATATTTCTTGCAAATAAAGATTATTATTATTAATATAACGGTCAAATCGCTCGACGTCCCGCTACAAGCCGCGCCGCACGAGAAGCTCAACGCCCCGCCTCTCCTTAAACGAGCCCTAAATCTCTCATTAAATGCAGGGAATTTAGCAATGTGCATGTAGCTATTATCTTAATCTCTCGTATTGTTATATACATAGTGCTGGCAGTAATATAGGTACAGAAGATGAAAAATCAAAATGATCATAGTCAAGACCTTCTGAAACGCACTAGTAGCAATAATGAGATAGCTTTATCAACTCTCAAGAAGTGTGATGACGTTTATGATACCTACTCGTATTACGAGTATGTTTGCTGGAACTATGTAAGCTTATACTGATAATGATAAGACTAACTTACTATTTTTAACCGACTTCAAAAAAAGGAGGAGGTTCTCAATTCGTCTGTATGTATTTTTTTTTATGTATGTTAAGCGATATTTCCGTCAATTATAGACGGATTTCAAAATTTTTTTTTTTGTTGAATAGGGTTTACTTCTGAGGTGGTCCCATTTTCACCAAGTCAGGATGTGATGATGGGATCCAGGAGAAAACGAGGGCAACCACAGAAAATTGTAGGGACAACTAGTGCGCTTGTTAATTTTTTAATAAAGTGCTTTAATGTTCTACATTATAATGAAGGTCTGGAGTCGATCTGATGATAGATACGAAAGACAGTCGAGGGCATTCCTTAACAATTTACAGCAGTTACCTTGTGTTTGGACTTGATTGATTTGTATTGATGAGAACTTTACACTTGATAGATTTGACAGATTGATAGATCCGACTTAAAAAAAAGGAAGTTCTCAATGTTTTATGTATGTTCACCGATATTTCGTCAATTATAGACGAATTTCAAATCTGCTTTTTGTTGGATAGAGTTCACTGCTGAGGTGGTCCCAATTTCACCAGGTCAGAATCTGATGATGGGATTCAGGAGAAATCGAGGGCAACCACCGAAAATTGTAGGGACAACCAGTGCGTTTGTTAACTTTTTAATTCAGTGCTTAAAGGTACTACAATTTAATGAATGTCTGGTGTCGATCTGATGATGGAACCGAAAGACAGTCGAGGGAATTCCTTAACGATTTACAGCAGCTACCTTGTGTTTGGGCTTGATTGATTTGTATCGATGAGAACTTTCACCTAGATAGATATATTTTTCGATTCACCCGTCACTTAAAATGATGAAAAAAAATTTTTCAATAAAAAATAAAACCGACTTCAAGCAAATCCTGAATAATAAAATTAACTTAGCACAAAGTAATATGTATTTTGATTTATCATATTTAATTCAATATAATATTGAAGTTGGTGCCATCAATATTATACCTACCTACATAAAACTATGGGTTTACTTGGCGCCGACTTCAATATGATATTGAATAAAATCTGATAAAATCCAAATACAAATTACTTTGTGCTAAATATTTTTTTTTTCAGGATTTGCTTGAAGTCGGTTTTATTTTTTATTGAAAAATTTTTTTTTATCTGATAGACAAAGATGATAAAAATAGAACTCTCATGGGAATTTACATAATATATTATGATCATTCTAAAAATGTAAATATAATACTCATAGTAGAAGTCAACTGAGGATTAAGCCACATAGGTACATAATAGGCACTTAAAAAACGTTCAGAATTTAGAAAAAAACTAAGTATGACCACCAGTTCACAACGCAGCATTGTCCGGAAAAGAACTAGCAGAACTATCATTTTTATTAGAGGTGTTGCAAATGAAGAATATAAAAACGAATTAAGTATAAACTTATTTAAAAATTGAGAAGAGTAAGCAGATCTGTTCCAGACTACCTTTTCTAACAAGTAATACCTAGTAATGATTAGTCGTATTTCAATGCACCATGTTTTTTTCAAAATTGTAAGCTTAGTAGGTGTACTTAATTTCAGATGCGTGATCCCGGAATGCGACAGCCTTCAACCCGAGTGGTCTCCACATTGGTTACCTAATGCTCTACCAGCTACTGGTCCAAACACATTTCACAACTGCCAACGTTTCGGCAATACATCTAGTGTACTACGACAAGTGGATAATAGCTCCTGCCCTAGTACTCTTTTCGATAGAAATGATCTACAGCCTTGTGATGAGTATGTGTATCAAAATACGCACTCAGTTGCTTATGAAGTAAGTTGCTGATAAATTATAAATATGCTTTCAAGTACCTTATATACGTTCTTAGGGTTCCATACCCAAAGGGTAAAAACGGGGCGCTGTCCAGACTGTCCCAGTTCCTGAGATACAGCCTCGTGATAGTTGGTCTGTCAGTCTATCTGACAGTCTGTCTGTCCAAGACGTCTGTCTGTCTGTCTGTCACGAGGCTGTACCTCAGGAACCATGATAGCTGAAATTTTCACAGATGTATTTCTGTTGCCGTCATAACAATAAATACTAAAATTAGAAAAAAAGGGCCGATCAAGGGGCGCTCCCATTCAACAAACGTGATTTTCTTTTCCGTTTTTCGGTACGGAACCCTCAGTGCGCGAGTCCGACTCGCACTTGGCCGGTGTTTTTCTTTATGCTTTTCATGATTATGTTTCAATAAACATTACCTTTATTTGTTTTTGTAGTTTAACCTTGCATGCGATGAATGGAGTAGAGGACTGCTGGCAGGGCCTGATTTACCCATAAGCTAACTAAGCTGAAGCTTAGGGCGCCAGGATCAAAGGGGCGCCTGGCGTTGGGCTCGGCGCAGGGCTGTAACTTACGGTGCTCCCAAAAAGGAGCACACAAAACATCTAGCAATTTTTAACAGATTGTAACAACTCCTAACAACATGTTTAAAATTGTTAGTTAACATTTTGTTACACCAAAGTACTTACATGATAATATTTGGTAATTTAGTGAAAATACAAATACGTGCGTTAAAATTAAATTCCTGCGCCCATCTCCCTGGCAGCGTGGTAGTAAATACGACAGCTCCACCCGTGTCGCGTTCAAGGCACCCAGGAACCAAAGTGAATGGGTGTCCAGGTTTTTGGCCATTCATTGTTATGCGGACGACACTTATTACATGGGCCGCACCGGTATCTCTCGGGCTGCAGTGGAAGAAAGCTGTGAACAACTTGTCTTTGAAATCGAGACAACTCGCAATAGAGTGTCCGATTGGAAAAACAAAATCTTGTTCAATTCAACCCTACTAAGACACAAGTTTGTGTATTTACCGCAAAGAAAACGCGCGGCGGTACTTACTGCGGCGCAAACACTGCTTCTGTTTAAGTCGCAAGTGCGGCCTCACATGGAGTACAGCTGCCACTGCTGGGTGGGGGCACCAGAATATCAGAATGAATTGACTGAATTCTTCCGTTCGACTCGGTGCAGAGGCGAGCCATGAAGTGGTCAAGGATCCCATGCTTGCAGGTGGTGTGGAACCTCTTCGCGACAGGAGAGACTTTGCCTCCTTGTGCGTGACCACCGGTACATCTGGTGGGCCGTATGCTTGTCTGCCACTTTGGTGGTATAAAAAAAGTGTGAGACGGTGCTGCTGAGACGGTGAAACCGGTCATGGGGGAGTGGCTGGAAAGGCACCATCGCACCAATATTACTGACGATTTAATTAACCCCGCCGAAAAACGAGAAGTGTTTAAAGTTTGACCTGTGTATCTGTGTATGTGTGTGTCTGTCTGTGGCATCGTAGCAGCCCAACAGATGAGCCAATTTTGCGGTTTTCTATGCTCGAAAGCCAATGTGCCGGGGCCATCCCCAGCACATCGGCTTTCGAACCGTTCTTAGCTATAAATTTGGCATTCATCAGCTGACTTCCTGAGTTATGAAGGGATTTCACTAAGATTTATCGGAAACTGGATGTACCGAGGTACTGTTAGGTACTTTGATGGTATTTTTATCTCGCTTTTCACTGGCTGATGCATCAAGTCATAACTTCATAAGAAGTCTCAGAATCGGGTTCTATTTTATTTTCAAATTAACAAAGAATAACGATTAGGAACTTAGGATCAGCTTACGTAGTCTCTCTTTGACTTAAATTAGTTGCAGCTGGGGCGCACATTCATAGCTAGCCTAGGGCGCGCAGAACCCTAAATCAGGCCCTGACTGCTGGGTACCGTTCGAACTATTGGTACTCTAACTGCACTGCCAATAACTGGATACGTGTCAGATCGCTGGGGACGTCGTGTTGCATTTATCATAGGCGCTTTTAACACATGTTGGATGGGAATAGTCAGATATTGGACAAATACGTACATTGGATTTATGATGTCTGAGTTTTTTGAAGCAACTTTTGGTTCCGGCATTTTTTCTAGCTATTACATTCTACGTGAGTATGCTTGTTCAAAGTTTCTCCTGCCACTTCAACAATTCTTCACCGTATTATAATACTTAGTGTTCTCTTTCATTATAATTAACTAAGTTTTACTTGACTTCGACTAGGATCTTATTAGACGGTGGACACTTTTCCCCCACGTATTCGAGCAGTCTTCATACCGATTTCTCGATCGAGCGTCATAAAATTACATTTAAAAGTTATAAATGTGTTTGAACAGTTATGGAAGTCATGGGCCCTAAGTACCGCTTAGTCGGCGGTGTGATGATGAACACCTTTGCATCAGTTAGACAAGTTGTGATGGGGCTGATAGCTTGGAGTACACCGAACTGGCGACACCTCACCCTAGCACTTTATGTTCCCCAAATTTCAACAATCTTCTGTTATTGGCTTGTATTTGAATCAGTTCGTTGGTATATGAGCAAAGGACGCTTCGATGAATCTGATGCGTTGTTAAGAAAAATCGCAAATATAAATGGAAGGGAAGTATATTATTATGATGAATCTCTACAAGCATTACGTGATACGGCTATAGAAGAAGCTAAAATCAAGGCAATTGAAGAGGAACGGAAAGGTCAGGAGCCCTGGTTAATAGTACAAGGATTTCAACACAAAAGAATATTGCTTCGTTGCATGATTACACCAATGTGGTGGATGACAAACACTTTCATTTATTACGGACTCTCCATACATGCTGTGAATATGTCGGGCAATAGTTACCTGAACTATGTGGCCGTAGCATCAGTTGAAATACCCGGTTTTTGGACGGCTTTTGTTCTGTTAAATACGATTGGAAGAAAAGCTGTACTAATTATTGCATTCTGGTCGTGTGCTGCCTGTCAAATTGCGTATATTTTTATACCAGTAGGTAAGTTCAAATTTTGATGCAAAGCTTTTAATACTTAACTCCAAAGATAATCACTCAACTCAGAAGATTTGTGTATCAATATGAGTTGCTGATAAATTTTGTGTCGTCTCTTTTTAGATTTGTTTGCGGTATCTCTGACAGTATACCTGATATCAAAATTCGCAATCGCAATGGTGATGACAACGATTTACATTTATACAATAGAGCTTTACCCCACTAAACACCGCCACTCGCTGTTTGCCTATTCTTCAATGATAGGCAGATTAGGGTCTATAGTGGCTCCGCTAACCCCAGCTATGGTAAGTTTGGTTTGAAGCCTTAATTTTCAGTGTTCATCAAAAACTTGGCAATTTTGTCGTGTATACTTTGTGCCTTACATTGTGAACCTTCTTTAATCACTCCATTAATAGTGGAATCTATGAAAATATTGTTAGGTGATTTACAGTTTTCTTTTAGTTTATCGCTTTCGAACAGACATCTGTCTGTTCGAAAGCGATAAACTTTGGAGATCTTTGTATTTTCTTGCTAATATTATTATAAATGCGAAAGTTTAGATGAATGTGAGTGTGGATATGAAGATGTCTTGTTATGTGAATGTTTGTTACTCTTTCACACTCTACGACTGAACGGACCTGACAGAAATTTGGAGCATGGGTAGATTATAGTTTAGAATAATACATAGGCTGTTTGAGACTTTATCCGCTAATAAGTTCCCTAGTGTGGTGAAGGCGGTAACGAAATTCTACGCGGGCAAAGTCTAGTGATTTATTTATACGAGCTTTAATTTCTATTCTTGTTATTTCAGGGTGCACAATGGTTTAAGGAACTACCGTTTATCTTGTTTGCGCTTTTTGCATTGGTGTCTGGTGCACTGGCCTTTCTTACACCAGAAACCCGTAACATCAAGCTACCTGATACTTTTGAAGCAGCTCTCCAAATCGGCGTCAAGGACAAGAATAATAAGAAATAACCTGACATTGAAATAGTTAATTAAGTTCTATTCTGTGATATGAAAATGTACATTTTGCCAAGTTAAGACAAGTAGAGTATTTGATCGTCGTAGATTTGTACCGGGTCTGATAATAAACGTAGTTTCTCTTTATTTTAATAAACGAATGTTTTTGTTTGGCCAATGTCAAATTGTGCAGTTGTACCTAAGTTTCTCCATTCTCCATTTGGGCAACTCAGTTTGAGAGTCTATGACCGTAAGGCCATAATAAATCTATTTATATAATAAAAATGGATCTGCGAAATGTATGTACGCGCATAACTTTACAACGGCTAGATCGATTTTGCTATTTCTTTTTTTATTAGTTGCAGCCAGCGTAAGGTTTGTATCCAAAAAAAATTGTCAAAAAATATTGATATGGCGTAACAAAGTTCGCCGGATCAGCTAGTAACTAATAAATAGTTATGAATTCAAATAATTTATACTGTTGGTTGATGGCACTTGGTGGAACCTGATGCACATATTAATAACAATATACATACACATAAACTAACTTGACGACCACTACATCATGTACTAGTTGTCATCAAGTTAGTTTTACCTTTGAGAACGCCGAGAGGTGAAACCGGTCAGGTTTTCTAAATCCTTGGGAATATTAGGACAATACTTAATACCTTTTTCTAATAATTCTTATTCTTTATTTTCAAATTCAATATTGGTTGTTTTTAAGCTTTGGGTAAAACTTATTATTCTGATAAGGATGAGAAAGTGACACTGAAATATCAACATAATGGTTCTGTTGTGCTTTTAATTTTGATAATTTATTTAGATGTCTTTTATGAGTAATAGCAGACATACAATGCATCTCACTAAGTACATCTGCTTGCAGAACACCAAATTCAATATCATGCAGTCGCCTATAAAGGTGGAGACTTAAGTTATCACGTTGGCAACACTGATGTTTTATTGCACTATTTAACCACTTTAACTTCGTAAAATATAGTACTTCTTTGATTTAATGGCTGTTGATTGATGGCACTTGGTGGTTTTACCCCTCGGGGTTTAGGGGATATGCGTTACTTCTCATGGAGCTAACGTTACACCCTGAGGGTACAGTAGTGGCTTCTTCAATGAGATCCCTAAGATTCAATATCTTAGGGATTAACGAAAAAGCCCACATTAGGAGGAAGGGCATAACGGTACTCCGTTCGTTGAGCAGCCCGCCTGGGGCAGTACCTCCGCCCTGCAGAAGACCGCGGTAATAGTAACCTGACTCCGGTTGGGTTATGTTTTCCGTCGGTTAGCAGGGATCCAGAGCTCATTGGGGCGACTTTGTGCCGGTGACGGTGAGACCAGAGGCTTATCTGGCTCCATTGGCGGATAGAGGCGCGGAGTATTGGTACGGCGGTCAGGGAGACCCGGTGAAACGGTTGACCGCTGACCGCCCGCAGGCTGTACGGAACCCGAACCTGGGGATCACTTAATCTCCGCCCCAGGAGGCTGAACCAGCAGCCTGTGTAAAGTCCCTGGTGCTGTGGTCGTGCCGGAGGAGGATACCGGAGTGGACGCGGCCACTGCATTGGGGGGGGACCGGAGGCCCTTCCGTACGCCGTGCCAATCTTCCGCATTACCTTTGTCTGCCTTTGGTGAGTTGAAGCCTCGCTTAGTCTCCTGCGCCAACGGCACACAGGCGCCCCCTCAACCTTCTTAATTCCCCTTTTTAAAAAAAACAACCATGGCAGCAAAAAGGAAAAATAAAAGGGTATCCACAGCGGCATCGGCGTCCACACTTCAAGTGGACTTTTGCAACATCAGAGGCATGCGCGCGAACATCGACGTAGTCCACCACCATCTTGAAACTGCGAAGCCGACCCTTTTTTTCTTGACGGAGACGCAGATCTCATGCCCGAAAGATGCATCTGACTTAATGTACCCTGGCTACAAGCTGGAGTACCACTTCAGGCAGAAAGCCGGGGTGTGTATGTACGTCCGGGATGATGTCTGCTGTCGCCGTCTTACAAGCCTCGAAGACAGGGACCTGTCTACGTTATGGGCGCCCGTGGATCATGGGGGCCACACCCGGATCTACGCGTGCGTGTACAGGTCTCACAGCGGTAACACGGACACAGTTCGCCTTTATGACCACCTGCAGCAGTCGACTGACAGGGTGATTGAGCAGTGTCCCTCCGCGGAGATAGTGATTTTGGGAGATTTCAACGGTCATCATGTTGACTGGTTGGGCTCCCGGACCACCGACTTTGCGGGAAAAGCTGCTCACGAATTTGCCTTGACCTATGGGTTCTCCCAGCTGGTTAAATCCCATACAAGGATACCAGACAGGGAGAACGAGCATAGTGCATTGCTGGACCTCCTGCTGACAACGCGTCCGGACGGATAAAACGTTTCAGTGGATGCTCCGCTAGGATCGTCGGACCACTGTGTCGTTCGGACGCATGTGCCTCTCGCAAGGCCTGAACCACCTCGGCCCAAGGAGTGGCGACATGTGTGGCACTACAAGTCAGCAGACTGGGATGGACTACGAGAGTTCTATGCGTCGTACCCGTGGTGGCGGCTTTGTTTTGCCTCAAAGGATCTGGATTCTTGTGCTATAGCAGTCGCTGAGGGGATCTTGGAGGGTATGGAATGCTACATTCCCAACCGCTGGATCCCTGTAGGTGCAAAAAAGCGACCGTGGTTCAATCGGCACTGCAGAGAAGCTCGAATGCAGAAAGAATCTGCCTACAGAGCTTGGACCACGGCTCGTGCAAATTCAGATCCAAACATCTCTGAGGTGAAACGCAAATTAAATGCCGCCTCGAGGTCCAGTAAAAGAGCAATTGTCAAGGCCAAGTTCGATTTCGTCGGCAGAATTGGCCCTTCAGGAAGTCGTGAATTTTGGTCGCTAGCCAAAGCTGCAGAGGGAAACTTCTGTCGGTCAGGATTACCACCCTTGCTTAAACCCGACGGTAGTTTGGCCCAGAGTGCCAAGGAGAAAGCCGACCTTTTGGGTAATCTCTTTGCCTCTAACTCGACAATGAGCGACGGGGGTGCTTTACCGCCGGGCATTCCGAGTTGTGGCACTTCCATGCCGGAAGTTAAATTTACACAGCGGAATGTCCGGCGGGAGCTTCAATCCCTGGACGTTCGTAAGTCGAGTGGACCAGACGGCATTCCCGCGGTGGTACTAAAGCATTGTGGTCCAGAGTTGTGTCCGGTACTTACACGTCTTTTCACACTTTCCTATTCCGTGCAACAAGTCCCGGCGTCGTGGAAGATCGCGTATGTACATCCTGTACCCAAGAAGGGTGACAGGACCGACCCGGCCAATTACAGGCCTATAGCCGTCACCTCCCTTTTATCCAAGGTGATGGAGCGTGTAATTAATACACAGCTCCTGGGGTACCTTGAGGAACACGACCTGCTCAGCGACCGGCAGTACGGTTTCCGTCACGGTCGCTCGACGGGCGATCTTCTTGTGTACCTAACACACCGATGGGCGGCGGCTATCGAGAGTAAGGGTGAGGCTCTAGCAGTGAGCCTCGACATCTCTAAAGCCTTTGACCGGGTCTGGCACCGTGGTCTTCTTACGAAATTGCCCTCATATGGACTACCTGAGAGATTATGCGGATGGGTGTCCAGCTTCTTGGCCGGTAGAAGCATCAGGGCCGTCGTGGACGGCAGCTGTTCTGACTGCATGGCCATAAACGCTGGAGTACCGCAAGGCTCAGTGTTGTCCCCTACTCTGTTTCTGCTGCATATCAATGACATGTTGTCTATTGATGGCATTCATTGTTATGCGGACGACAGTACGGGGGACACTTGTTACACGGGCCGCCCCGGTATCTCTCGGGACACAGTAGAGGAAAATCGTGAACAGCTTGTGTCTGAAATCGAGGCTACTCTTACTAGAGTGTCCGATTGGGGTGGACAAAATCTTGTCCAGTTCAACCCTTCCAAGACACAAGCGTGTTTTTTCACCGATTACTGTAGCGCCGCAATTTCAGGGCACATCTCTTTCCATCTCCAAAAGTATAGGGATCCTTGGCGTTGACATCTCCAGTGACGTTCAGTTCCGTAGTCATTTGGAGGACAAGGCTAAGCTGGCGTCCAAGAAGCTAGGTTTATGAGCGGGAATTGTATGAGATGAATGAATGTATGAAAGGTATGAATATGAGAGTATGAAAGGCACATTATTTAAAGGAATGGGTGAGTCCGGTGAATTATGAAAGTTGAAATAGTCAATAATAACTTTGCATACAAATAAACTCATCGCTAGAAAAAAAATTTTTTTTTCCCCTATTATAGAACAAAATTAACTTCTTTTTATTTTTAGATTTTTATCAAGTTAAATTAAAGTAAGTAAGCCAAGAATAGCAATATCAGGTAAATGATTTAAAAATGAGTGTTGATTTTCTTTTGGATGTTGTCGCGGACAGTCAAACATACACGATAAATTTGAGTCAGTGTGTAAGAGACCTTATGAATAATTGTGAAAATTTATGAGGGTACCTCAAAATATTGTTAAGCTTGAGGTCACATTGTGAATTCATTGTCATGATTAAGTGAAAGTTGTGTACATACGTGCCGTGAGTTTATAAAATTACAAAGTATTAAGAATTACGAATTTATGAAAGTTTTATGCACATGCAGTATGTTAATAGTGATGCATACGTTTTGAAAACGTTAATACAAATATTATTGGATGTTGGATATCAGTGAAATGATAAGGTTGGTACATATGATATTTTTTTTCTGGGTTGTTTGTATATTTTTGGTTAGAATTCTGGTAGGATGATTCTGTAGGTGTATTCAGTGCTATATTTCTGTTTCTTGGTTTAGTAGTAAATTCTGCCACTCGGAAGCTATAAGCTTGCCCTCGTAGATTTACGTAGTATTAATAGGAAGCTCTTAAAGGCTTGCTTATTATTATGCAAATATATTGCATTTCCGTTATATAGACATAATACAATGTTATTACATCGTTGTATATGTTGTTATATAAATTTTCTTCTCTGAGACGGTTATAGAAATCTCAGTCTTCAATTCAAGCCATATTCTATATTACATTCAGGCGGTTCGTATTACCTGGATTTCTTAATATTAAGCCTTAAATACGTCTTTCTTCTATCTATCTTGGAACACCATCAGAATTACTCTATGGAGATATTTAAATGGAAATATTATCTACTAATTCAGTTATTAGAGAATTATATTATATAACTATAATTCAATCTTGTTAAATTGAATTATTAGTCTTAAATTTTGTCTATAGGGACAAAATTTTCTCTTGGGGAGGGGATATTGTGGCGTAAAACATAGATTTGCTATATTGGTTTATTAGGCGCTATTAAGCGTAGGTATATCTGGGTATACTTAGGTCGATATAATGGGTGTGTCCTTAATAGTGTCAAAGTAGGGGTAGTTGATGGAAGGAGATATGGTGGGATGTAAGCTATATATAAGCATGCGTAATAGTAGAAGAGGAAATCAGGAACTAACTAAAATTAATTTATTTTACTTCATACTGTCGAAGAAAATTTACATCAAAGTAAATTATTCTATAAAATATATTTCATTGAAATACCAGTGAGGGCGTACGTAGCCCAAGTATTTTAATAAAATTATACATTGAAAACGGAAGCTCTGGTAAGCATCAACTTCATAAATTTTATTAAGTAAATTAATTGTGGGTAATTTTCATGTAAAAAAAAAGTATATTTTAAGTAAATTTAATTTATCAGGCAGGCGTTTGTGAAATTTAGAAAAGGGGTAATGTTCTTTGGTATATTAAATGTTTTAAAATGGGGAGTAAAAATTAGTAATAAGGGAAAGTTTAGGGATATCTATGGTTGAAGAGGGTGTATATAAAATATATTGTTTGTTCTTTTCAGAATGAGCTTCCAAGTTTATGATTAAAAAACCCCTGCTTATACCCGTAATATATCTTTGCTGAAAATATAGGCGTAGAGCCATATTACTTATTTTACATATCCTGGAGGAAGGAAGTGCCATCCCAGAATCCGGATGAGTACATAGTTATAAGTTAGATTTAAGTTTATTACTGGTGAAGTTGTAATAAAAATATTAATACTCTGAGTTCGTGCATTATTGACTCCAGGACAAATTACCTTACCTAAACTACTGAACCGCCTAGGAACTCCTGGGGAACACTACGGACTTCCCAGAAGCGTGTCATTGCTTATGGCATTCTCAAAGGTTTAGATGATATACATTGTATCGAAATCGATGATATAGATTACGTGAATATCTCTTGGAAGCACAGCGGAGGCTGGATGGCGTGGTCTGTAATAATATTTTACTTATTTGACTTGGGTCAGCTTGCAGACGCTCTAACCAATGGTAAGACTACATTACCAAATTTATAATTTGAATGAATGAGTTATACAAGTGTGACATAAATGGATAGAGGGAAATTGTGTTGAAATGTGAAGAGATTATAATATTTGATTTAATATATATTATAATAAATAAAATGAATTAACGAATTTTGATGTATTCTATGTATGAATTGTATGATTAAGTTGATATAATATGTGTATTTAAAATTGAACGGGTAACTTCGCAAGTTATCAAAATACCATACCTGGTGCAGTATTTATTGGAATTGGTACTGTGTGGAGCAAAAAATACTTACCTCAATATTTATTTAAAACCAGTTACGATTCTATTATATGTAGTGATGTGTTTTTAAAATTATTTTTTTTTTCTAAATAAATAATAATTTATGTACCTACTTATAAGTATTTATATCTATTTAAGTATATACGTATATATCTAAAATGCCTAATAGTATTACGTATTTACTACACATCCACACTTACTACATGAGCCTTACCTAGGGGTTTGGGCATGGGTAAAAAGGTAAGTACTTACGTAAAATATAAACACTAGAAAATCCACCAGAGCTAAAAGTAGCCTCAAAAAACTCTGACATCATGAATCCAATTTAAGTGTCTGCCCAGTAACGGACAACACCCATCCATCCCCGGGTTGAAGGCATTGAGAGTCAGAGCGACGCGACGACCCCATCTGTCTGTTATGTACCCTGTGATAGGCAGAGCAGTAAATGTGCCGAAAGTACGGATGGTATCTATCAGAGACCTCCGCCATTCATTGCAAGCAAGCTCAAACTGAAACAAGTAATAGTAGTTAGAGGAATTGTATGATTGCTTTAGATAAGTATGAGTATAAGAATTGCATTCCGGCAATGATTCAACAAGTAAACACTTAAAAAATATTTTGAAGTTAAACGGTATTGACAGGCGAAGCCGCAAACGGCCGATTGCCATTACTGCGGGGATCGCAGCGATAACACAGCGCTCCCCACGCTGATAGAGTGCACAGCATGGGCGCAACAGCGCCAGGTCCTCGTGGCAGGTTTGGACGTGGACACTCTCTCGATATGTATTGCAATGTTGCAGGAGCTCAACAAGGGTGCAAGTTGCCTAAGACTTGATTTTGTTGTTGTAGCTATAGCCAAACCTTTCGTGATGTGATGACGTCAGTTTACGTTTACACAACAGATTTGTATCCCACGAAGCACCGACACAGCCTGTTTGCCAGTGTTTGCCTATTCGTCGATGATACGCAGGATCGGGTCCATGGTGGCGCCTCTCCTACCGGCTATTGTAAGATGTCATCAATCATTAAAATATTTTTCATGCTATTTTAATTGAAATTAACTTATTATCATTTGATTATCATATTCTTAACGCCTATTATATAAATTTCATCTGTATATTGTTATAAAGTATTAAAAGGCTCGTCATTCAAATCTATACATATAATAAAATGATAGAAAAGCCAAAACTGTACATTGGAAATATTAACAAAAAAATACTCGCTGGGTGTTCTACATAAGATACCGAAGCTGAAAATATAGTTAGATTTTTAAGCTATTGCATAGCTTCTATCGCGGGCCTTGCGTGGAGACCGAATCCAGAAATTGTGTCACGAAAACGAGTCACACTCTCGGCTACCTTCGGCCACGTTCGTGTATCTAGCACTTCATAAATTTTTTGTTTACGTCAATTATGAACTCTGCAGTCGTTATATATTATTATATAATGTCAAATAATCCAAAAATTGATGCTTGTACCCAGAATCGATCTTGCGCCTTCTGCGTACCGATCCGCGTCTTAACCACTCGACCAAAGTTGAATTAAGAATGCTGGTCGAATTTACAGTTCTTAATGTGAAATGACAATTTCGATGCTGTCAATTACATTAGTTGTTGTCAATTTACTTCGTCTAAATAAAAATTCGACTATAGGTGTATAGGTATTCATCATCTATGTACAAAAGTGAACTGTACTCGTATAATTTGTGTAAAAAGTGTTTTAAATATGAATAAACAAAGTGCATTTATTAATGAAGAAAGTCACGAAAACTAGTGAAAGAAAATGAGTGAGGGTACATACTCTATATACATACATTTTATTATTATTATCACCAATGCAGTATTATTTTTTGTTTTGTTAATTTATAATACTGCTATAAAGGTAACCAAACCCGGGAGTACGTTACCATGGGAAGCGGGAAGAAAATTTCACGCTGACGTAGCTGCGAGCGCCATCTATCCCATACCTATGTACTTTAAACGTGTCATAAAAGTCATAACAATACCATAAATGCACATTTCAAAGAATGTCTATTATTACCATAAATTTTTTAAAAATAGTTTTTAAGTAGATAAGAAGAAACCTATTGTTTTATCTTTTAACTAGCTGACCCTCGCAACTTTGTTTACGTCACACAAGGTCTATGAAATTAGAGGTATTTATTAATCATTCTTATCAAGTAGCGTGTGAATCTGCCCTGTTTGCTTAATCAAAATAGAGCTTAATGGTTAAAGCTATTCCTCAGTATAGAATTTTCCTCAGTATAAACAATTTACATACAAACACCGGCGTGTTAGAATTTTATTACATGTATCAATGTAGTAGACGTAACGTGTATAAAATGACATCAATCAAATGTCATCAATATTCTGAAAAAGAAATTAAAAATAGAGTTCACAAACTCTTTTGAAAATACATACTGTACCTACCTTAAAGGATCGTTATGAAGATAACAGGATAGTTAACAACCATCCATAGAAAATAGATGGTATAATGCTGAATACCGCAAAGAACAATCGGAGCGGCATAGAATGGGGCCAATACTGATATCCTTGAGGATTTAAATGATGCCGATGTCCTGTGCCTGCTGAGGCACACACCGCACACACACACCGTCATGCATGTCTGCAGGACAACGTGCAGAACAACGAGCGCCGCTGAAATGCTCAATCACGTGACGTCTGACCGGCAATCGCTAACTCGCCTGATGTTCATCGCGTTTATGGTACGAAATAAGACGTCCGTTCAATTATCGGCTGATATTGGCCTGTTTTAAGAGCTTATGGTAGGCCACCAGGATGAGGCCGCGAATGGCTGGACTGAAATTAAAATCGACAGACGCAAGAGATGTGGTGGAGGCAATAATTCACGTACCTCGGGAGTGTCGTGTCAGAAACTGATGGGATAGAAGAGTAGTTACCCTACATCATTTCGAGTCTCGCCAAGGCCAGAACAACCTTTACACAGCGCCCCGTAGACAGTTGCGAAAATAGACACGAAGAGTGAAACTCAAAAGTAAACGTTAAAACTGTACTGCTAACTGCTATACGGATGCGAGACATGAAAGGTCACTAAAGTAAAGACATTTCGCCTTTTGGGCTTTTGGACTTTTGGAATTTGGTTTTATGGACTTTTGGACTTTTGAATTTTTGGACTTTTGGACTTTTGAACTTTTGGACTTTTCCAAAAGTTCAAAAGTCCAAAAGTCCAAAAGTCCAAAAGTCCAAAAGTCCAAAAGTTCAAAAGTCCAAAAGTCCAAAAGTCCAAAAGTCCACAGTCAAGTAGGTACTTGGTACTTTACTTTGTTGAACATAGGCCTTAAAATCTTACTTCTTACTAATATTATAAATGCGAAAGTTTGTGAGTGTGGATGTTTGTTACTCTTGCACGCTCAAACCGCTGAACGGATCGGGCTGAAATTTGGTACAGAGATACATTATAGTCTGGAATAACACATAGGCTACCTTTTATCCCGGGAATAACTTCCCGCGGTAACAAATTTTACGCGGGCGAAGCTGCGGGCATCAGCTAGTATTCTTATCTAGAAATAATTATACTAGCATAGTTGGTAAAAAATGCTATGTAATAGCTTTACCGCGGCAGGCCCCGAGTGCCACACGTCTTTTTTTTTTGTCTGTTTGTCTGTTTGTCTGTTTGCTTTGCTTTGTCCGGAAGGATCTCGAAAAGTACTGAACAGATTTGGTTCAAATTTTGCACAAATATTACTTAGGGGTGTGGTCTTAAAATAGGCTATATATTATCACGCCACATATCCTAGGGGCTAAGCAGAGAGCAATGAAATGTTTAAACCGTTGGATTGATTTAACTAAAACGTAGCAGGAATATTAGTAGGAGATAGGTTTTACACTCAGACAACAATTATTATTACGCTAAATTTTTTAGGAGCTCGGCAGAGAACAATGAAAATCTTTTTGTATATTTTTGCAAAATAGAGAAACGACTGAATAATTTTAATTAATCTTTTACTTGAAGAGCAATCTAGAGGTAGCATCTTTAAATAGGCTATATATTATCACGCTACATATCCTAGGAACTAGGCAGAGGGTAGTGCCATATGTAAGTATGTGGATTGATTAAACTAAAACGTTACAGGAATATTAGTAAGAGATCGGTTTTACGCACCGGCTACATTATCACGCTAAATATCTTGGAGGCCCGATAGAGAAAAAATTAATCCTGTGCTTGCTATGATATCCAGACCACTGATATACATACTTATATATTTCAAAAATCTATATCTATACATATAATAAAATGATAGAAAAGCCAAAACTGTACATTTTTTTTGTCTGTTTGTCTGTTTGCTTTGATTTGTCCGGAAGGATCTCGAAAAGTACTGAACAGATTTGGTTCAAATTTTGCACAAATATTACTTAGGGGTGTGGTCTTAAAGTAGGCTATATATTATCACGCCACATTTCCTAGGGGCTAAGCAGAGAGCAATGAAATGTTTAAACCGTCGGATTGATTTAACTAAAACGTAGCAGGAATATTAGTAGGAGATAGGTTTTACACTCAGACAACATATTATTACGCTAAATTTTTTAGGAGCTCGGCAGAGAACAATGAAAATCAGTTTGTATATTTTTGCAAAATACAGAAATTACTGAATAACTTTAATTAATCTTTTATTTGAATAGCAATCTAGAGGTAGGATCTTTACAATTTACAATAGCCTTTATCAGTAAGCTCTTTTATCATTAAGCCAACACGCCAGTTTAGATTTACCCTCACATTCTAAGGGATCCTTGAATTCTAGGTTTTGCGAAAGTTGGGATGTCTCTAATTCCTGAACTAGAAAACCTTTAACATGGAAACTTGTGTGAAACATTCCTTACAGTATTCCCTTTATAACACTAAAAAAAATTTGGAATCCGAAAACGCATTGAGAAGTAACAACTAAAAAACCGTTTTGTCTTTCATCCCTTCTCCCAAAGAAACCGCGTAAAATATCGAGATCAAAAGTATCCTAGAACCTTCCTCGGATTATAAGCTCTGATTGTATTAAGTTTCATTCAAATCCATTCAGTAACTTCGGCGTGATACTTATTCGGAATACAGACAGACAGACACACATGAAAAATGGAATTTCATTTTCGGCTTCAGTAGACTCTCGACCCTCAACAGTTTTACTATATGTATAGACTAGCTAACCCTCGCAACTTCGTTTACGTCACATAAGATCTATGAAAGGAGAGGTATTTCTTCATCAGACTCATCAAGCAGCGTGTGAAACTGCCCTGTTTGCTTAATCAAAAAAAGAGCTTAAAGATTAAGTCTATTCTAAAGCAATTCATTTAATTGAAATTGAATTATTTTACAACAGCCTTAACCATTAAGCTTTTTTATGATTAAGCCAACACGCCACACAAACGTTGTTTATAATGAACATTCTTAAAACAACTTTACTGAAAAATGTTGAGCTTTGGCTACAGTGACATGGGTACATAAATTAAATCACCTTAAACATGATAAGTACATGCATACGGTCACGCCTTTATCCCCAAAGGGGTATCGAGGCATATTATATGTTTACCTTTTTTTAATTTGTACCACGTAACGTAATAGGTGGTGAGCCGCATTGCCGTGTTGAAATGGACAGGCGTTAGTACTGCCTACTTTTGAAAATTATTAAATCTATAAGGTCTTCAACTTGGTTTAACGACTGCCATTTACTGGCTACCGTTAGCGTTAGTGTTATCGTCTCAACTCTTCCGATTATGCGTAAAGTTTTCAGTCTGTGGCCCTAATCTAACAAACGTTTCGTATTCGCGCTTCACCATACTACTTACTCTTATAATTATTAAAGGGGCTAATTAATAAACACGTACGTCATACCGGCCTTGGACGCACTAAAACCATGAGATCTCTTCTTATCCATCTAGCGCAGTCCTAGGGTATCCTTTAGAGGGCTTACCCGAGGCTTCCAATCCTAGGCTGTTAGGTAGGATACGTGTGGTTTTTAGTCAGTGGGAGTCATAGTACATTCATGTGGGATTTTCCTCACGTTAAAAAAATCCATCTAGCGCATAACTCCCCGGGTAAGTTGGAGGATGTCCTAAATTTGTTCCCACATTTTGGTTGCGACTTATCCTAGAGGCTCAAATAGAATACGGTTCAAACTTTGCTTATAACATAATTTCCACGCGGACGAAGTCGCGGGTAACAGCTAGTAATACAATAAATCAATAAATAAAAAGTTGTATTACGTAGATAATAATAACGCCTTGCCCAATTAAGCTGATAGAAGTTTCTGCCCTCACTTAATTACTACCACAGTGCGCCAACCTACGAATAACAATCCTAGAGAATTGTTATTTGTAGGCAACGAAGTCGTGGTATTCTAAGACAAAACATATTTTTTTTTGCTGACGCGGGAAACGCATTTACGCGCCTTCATCTCAGCTGCGGGGGCAGATGGGATGGTGTGTGGGACTCCCGGCCCGGTCCGGAATGGACCGTCCTACCCACTAAACCCCGCGGTGTTCCTTCTCACCCTTTAGCTGGGCCGAGGGATATCAAAAGACTATTCACGTCGACCCGGCTAGGGGCACCCCGTTTATTCGGGGCTCTCCTTGGGGGAGCCAGATGGGCGGCTCCCCAAAGCTCCCTAAGGAGCTGAAGACCACGCCTGCACCGCTCTCGAGCGCCCCTCTGTAATAGAGGAGACAGAGAGCGGCTGGCGCAGGCGTGCGCTAATGGGCATCCCCGGAACACGGGAAAGGTGCCCACCGCCATGTGACCGTTGGTGGGCGAGGTCCCTCAACCTTACGCCCACGGTCAAGAAGCAATCGGGGGCGCGCAGTGACTCCTCGCCGCGGCGCCCCCGAACTGCATGGCAGAGCGGGAGCATTATCGGTTACTCCCGCTCCCCCGCACAGTGCACCTCCCGCTTTGCCGCCATTACCTCGCCAACTGGCGAGGTGACAGCGGTCCAGCACTGTTGCCGCCGGTCGCGCCGTTATTCACGGCCGGCAGCCCGAACTGCATAGCAGGACGGGAGCATTTACCCAAATTCCCGCCCCCCACGCAGTGCCTCTCCCACTTTGCCGCCATCGGCTCGCCGGCAAAGGTGGCGAAGCGACGGCGACCCAGCATTGCTGCTGCCGGCCGTGAATAACGGCACGGCCGGCAGCAACACACCCCACCGAGCAACCCACAGGTGGGTTACTCCCGCCTCGGCCGAAATTAGCCAGAGTAGCACAACTCCCCCACAGAGGAAGGGGAGTGGTCGCTACTTCGTTGCCCAGGATGCACCACGAGGAGGATTCGATCCATTGGGCTCCTTAAGATGTTAGTAGGACCCCGCATCCCAGACAAAACATATTAAGATAGATTTTAGTTGTAGTGTATTAAGTAAAGATGAACTTATAACGCTAAAGACGTAATCGTTAAGTACCTCTAATTTGTGACTGAAATTCATAATCATTGTTTCCAATTTTCCAGGGTGCGCAATGGTTCGAGGAACTACCGTTTGTGCTGTTTGGTGCATTCGTCTGGTTTCTGGTGCACTGGTATTCCTTACTCCGGAGACTCGAAACGTGAAACTAAATTGGTCTCAAAAAGAATGATAAGAAGCGACGATCTGTAAATTATAAATCTAGTCTGTAACGTTAGTGTTAAGATTTTTAAGGACTTTAAGTACATACGTGTAGAATAATATAAAATAATATAAAATAGTGAATAATGTTTTAAAACGAGTTTTGCATCTGAGACAGACTTGACTCACACAAGTATTTCCCAAAACGCCTCACTTTTTTTATTTCGAGAAGTAGGTTTCTGCTATTAAAACTTTACCTTGACGCTGCTTAATTTATTATTCACAATAACCAAGAAGTTAAAAGTCTATAAAAATCACTGTGTGCATATTACTTTTCTGCTATGAATAAGTATGTATATGGACAATTGTACTGTACTATTATTACATATTATTTGTCTCAGCAAACTTTGCACTGTTCCAGAATTCCAACATATCATTTCAATATTACCAATTTTATGCAGATCATAAAATACTTTTTCTGACAATAACGAACACAACTAATAGTCCAAAACGACGACGAACGAAATAGACGACTATATTTAGGTAAAATTTACAAAAAGAAATACTTATAATGCAAAAATCGATTTTCGACTAGTTCATCTGTAGGTATAAACTAAAAGCAAGCTACAGTTTTGCTTTTGTAATTCCAACAACCGGTCCAGATTAAAATTGGAACGACCTGCCCGCACACGTGTTTCCCTCATCTTACAATCCCGGGTTCTTCAAGAGGAGCGTGAAGAGGCACATCACAGGGCCGCCAACTTGAGGACCACTGTCAGAAGTGGCCCCCAATCGCTAGATGCGCCACGGCTTTCCATCAGGCTGGTGGCGACGTCAATTTGGCCAGCTAAATATATATAAAAAAAGGAGCAATTTACGACCTCTAACAATATTAATTTTATAGTTTTTATTTATTTATTTATCATATAAACAATTAACTTAGCAAAAATTTAAGCATTATAAAAAACCACTGCGGTTTGTATCTAATGCTACTTATTAGTCTACATTGATGATATATATAAATTTACAATAGTGCTTCTATGAAATAATATTTTAATGTTTTTTTTATTAGGTAAGTACATATTATTATTAAAGTTTCTGTCCAACAATTTTGTCTAACACTTACTTATCTCAAATTTGTTGTCTTGTGAGTAGGTATAGAGATCATCTCGTTGCCGTATCGAAGTTGTTCTAAATACTCTGATGCCCGCCTTCCACTGCGAGCGAGTCGGACCCATTACGGACTCCGCTATACTCGTAACGACGATTTTCATACATGTCCTTCCACCAAAGCGGTCATGACATGTATCGAAATGCCCGCCTCCCACTGCGAGCGAGTCGGACCCATTACGGACTCCGCAATACTCGTAACGACGATTTTCATACATGTCCTTCCACTAAAGCGGACATGACATGTATCGAAAATCATCGTTACGAGTATAGCGGAGTCTGTAATGGGTCCGACTCGCTCGCAGTGCAAGGCGGGCATTATCATGAGCAGATTGTAAAAACATTGATAAACACGAGCACTGCATTATTGTATGTATTCGTTTATATTCGCAGGCGAGTAAGTCCATAAGATGACTAACACTACCGAAAAGGATGTGATGGAGAATAATGATTCTGAGAAGAAGCCAAAAGTAACCTTGGATACAATTCTCATAAATGAAATCGGACAATTTGGAAAATTTCAGCTCAGATTAGTAGTGCTAGGAGCTGTAATAGCGATGTTTGCAGCTTGGACAGCCTCAGAATATATGTTTACGACTGCCCGAATAAGTACCAGGTTGATTGTTTTCTTTTAGCATATTGCGCTTCTAAAAGCGACAATTTCCTTTCTCTAAAATGATACTATGTCCTTCTTAAAATATTTGTTGCAAGTCTCTTATTTCCTTTGGACAACAATAAAAGAAAACGATTATTGTTTATTAAAGGTTTTATTTATTAATGTCGGGTCACTAGTTCTTTACTTCAGTCCGTAGTATAAGTCACTTCCTGGGACTACTATTAGTTATATGTCTTTGGAATATGTATCAGGAGTGTCAATCAAGTTATAGACATCAAATTAAAAATAATTTATATATTGTGAAGGTCGTAGACGATATGAACGAAGACCAAATAAAATAATGGCAGATAAGTATCTGATCATTTGCTACAAGCATTTATGTAATGTAGTGAAAGACGAAGGCAAAATAAGGCAAAAAGCAAACGTCGATTGATTCATTGATTGACAACGCCACACCCAGGTGGTGGATTTTATTTTTTATAGACTTTCATAAAATCTAGCATTAGCATGAAAGATTTAAAATCACTACCAATATAACATTACCAATCGGTTACGCTTTCACCCTGAACAACCTAACTGATTTTGATGAATTTGTAAACTGCGCAGAGGTTAAAGTTTATATAGAGTAAAAATGCACATGTAGCTATTTTCTTAGTCTCTGATATTGTCAAAGACAGGGATATAAATATCCCTGTCCCTGTAAAAATTAAATTCGAAAATTTTCGAATTTAATTTTTCACTGCATCCGGAACAGATCTTGAAGATAGCAATAGAAAAATAATCTAAAGACGAAAGTCAAGTTCTTCAGAAACGCACAAGTAGCAATAATGAGATAGCTTTATCAACTGTCAAAAATGATGACGTACAAGATACTAAGTCTGCTGCAAGTATGTAAATTAATATTGATAACGATAAAACTACCGTCTTACTATTTTTTCATCTGATAGACAAAAGTGATAATAATAGAATTCTCATGAGCATTTACATAATATAGCTACCCCAACAATAACATGTAAATATAATACTCATAGTTGAAAGTCTACTCGGGATTTATTCACAGGCAAAGGCACTTGTAAAACGTCCCGAATTTAAAAGTAATAAGTAGGTATAACCACCAGTTCACAACTCGGCATCGTCCGGTAAAGAACTGGCAGGGATATTCTTTTTATCAGCGGCGTATTTACAAATGAAGAATATTTATACTCATTAAGTATAAACTTGTTTTAAAATTGAGTAGAGAAAGCAGATCAGTTTCAGACTTCCTTCTCTAGCAAGTAATCAAAGAAATAAAAGTAATGATTAGTTGTATACCAATGCACCATGTTTTTTAGATTGTAAGGTTAGTACTTAATTTCAGATGCTTGATCCCGGAATGTGACAGTCCTGAACCCGAGTGGTCTCCACATTGGTTACCTAATGCTCTACCAGCTACTGGTCCAAACACATTTCACAACTGCCAACGTTTCGGCAATACATCTAGTGTACTACGACAAGTGGATAATAGCTCCTGCCCTAGTACTCTTTTCGATAGAAATGATCTACAGCCTTGTGATGAGTATGTGTATCAAAATACGCACTCAGTTGCTTATGAAGTAAGTTACTGATATTATAAATATGCTTTCCAGTAATGCACGTTTTTTAGGGGTTCCCTTCCCAAAGGATAAAAGCAGGACTCTATTCATGAGACTTCGCTGTCCGTCTGTCCGTCTGACTGTCTGTCTGTCGGTCATGAGGCTGTATATCAGGAACCGTGATAGCTAGAGAACTGAAATTTTCACAAATGATGTATTTCTGCTGCAGCTATAACAACAAATACTGAAATTAGAAAATAAGGCGGGATTAAGGTTTTTATACAACAAACGTGATTTTTTCAGTTTTTTGGTACGGAACCCTCAGTGCGCGAGTCCGACTCGCACTTGGCCGGTGTTTTTCTTTATGCTTTTCATGATTATGTTTCAATAAACATTACCTTTATTTGTTTTATACCTAGTTTAACCTTGCATGCGATGAATGGAGTAGAGGACTGCTGGGTACTGTTCGGACTATTGGTACTCTAACTGCACTGCCAATAACTGGATACGTGTCAGATCGCTGGGGACGTCGTGTTGCATTTATCATAGGCGCTTTTAACACATGTTGGATGGGAATAGTCAGATATTGGACAAATACATACATTGGATTTATGATGTCTGAGTTTTTTGAAGCAACTTCTGGTTCCGGCATTCCGGTATATACTAGCTATTACATTCTGCGTGAGTATATTTACTTTAAAGTAAAAATCATCTAACATATACTCTAAGATATTTAGCTACTTGCTCAAAGTTTTGCCTACCACTTCTGAAAATTTTCAGTGTATACAACTTAATCATCTTTCATTATAAGCAGCAAAGTTTTATTTGATGTAACTCTTCTACTTGGATCCGATGACTAGAGGACGTCACGCAGTTTCATTTGCATAGCTCCCGTTCCCGTGGGAATTGGGCAATAAAATAATTATACCCTATGTCCACCGGGGATAGTGTAGTTTTCCAACAGTGAAAGATTTTTTCAAATCGGTTCAGCAGTTTCGAAGCCTATTCGATTCAAATAAACATTCAATCAAATCTTTCTTCTTTTTAATATTAGCATTGAAGTATAAATAACTAGCGGTTCCCAGCCTCGCTTCGCTGTGACTTTTTAATGGTGGTTTAGTAGTAACAAACAAAAGAATGGGTACATTTCCAAAAAGTTTAATGTTGAACCGTAACCAAAATTATAAATCTTTCAGAAAATCCAATTAATATTCAAATCAATAGAAGCTTCATATGAAAAAAAATCTATTCTGTGATCAATGTTCAGTTTTTTTAACCGACTTCAAAAAAGGAAGATGTTACTCAATTCGACCGTATATATATTTTTCATTTTTTTTTATGTTCGTTCGCGCAGAACTCCGTCGTTTATGGACCGATTTGAAAAAAATTGTTTCGTTCGAATATAGATACTCCCAAGGTGGTCCCATTTTAGAAGTCAGGATCTGATGATGGCATCCTGGAGAAATCGAAGGAACTTTTAAAAATTGTAGGGGCATCTAGGGTGTTTGTAATTTTTTTTATTAAAGGCTTTAAAGTAGTACAACTTAATGAAGGTCTGAAGCTGATCTGATGATGAAGACGAAAAACAGTAGAGAGAATTCCCTAACGATATACAGCAGTTACCTTGTGTTTGGTATTGATTAATTTGTACTGTCGAGAACTTTACATCTAGATAGATAGATTTTCAGTCTACACGTCATTAAAACAGTGAAATAAAAAATTTAACAAAAAAGAAACCGACTTCAAACCAAACTAAAAACTGAAAAATAAAAATAAATTAACTTAGCACGAAGTTAGTATAATATTCTGATTAATCAGATATCATTAAATATAATAGGTATCTACTGAAGTCGCGGCCAATGACTATGAGAGAGATTAATGCTTACCTAAGTCTACATAGTTTCACTGAGCACCGATTTCTGTATTATATTTAATGATATCTGATAAATAATAATAATAATAATAATAAATACTTTATTGTACACCATTAATTAATAAATTACAGATATTGCTTATCAACTAATGTACAATGGGCGGCCTTATCGCTAACAGCAATCTCTTACAGGCGACCTTTAGATGGATAGGACTGTATTGAGCTAGAGTGTGGGAAGTTTAATGGTGACAAGTCTTTGTCAAAATAATGTAGACATACATACTCACTGATATACTACACATATACTCAAATAAACACTTACATACACATATCATACATATATGTATACAATATATACTTTCTATATTATAAATATAAATACCTTCCTATATACACATACATAGATACTTAGATTCATATGGATAAATAATATTCTTTTACCTGTGTTTTAAACGAAGTTAAGGATTGAGCTCGCCTTACAGTTACCGGGAGTGCATTCCACAAACGTGCAGCTTGAACTGTGAAGGATTTGTTACAGAATTTTGTAGAATGCACCGGTATGTGTAGCTTCAAGTTCTTTGATGACCTTAGGAACCTGGAATGCGTGTCACTAAGAAACTCAAAACGATATTTGAGGTAAGAAGGAGCTAGAGGGTTAAAGAGTATGCTATAAAGTAAAGAAAGTATATGAGTATTCCGACGAAGGCGAATTGGGAGCCACTTGAGTTCTTTGCGGAAATTCGAGACATGGTCATATTTACGTAAGCCATAAATAAACCTTATACAAAAGTTTTGAAGGCGCTCAAGTTTATTTAATTGCTCCTCTGTAAGATCAAGATAGCTGGCATCTGCATAGTCCAGAATTGGGAGTAAGAGAGACTGCGCCAGCGAGATCTTTGTAGTGGTTGGAAGAAAGTTACGTAGTCTTCGTAAGGAACCAGCTGAAGCATACAGTTTACGACTGACATTCCGCAATTGAGGATCCCAGGATAAGTTATTGTCAATTAAGATACCCAAATCCTTAACACTGTCACTAATAGGTAATGGCATCCCGTTAAAAATGACTTGTGGAAGCTGTGCCCACTGAACACGAGAAGTCATCCAGGAACTACCCACAAGAATGACTTGTGTTTTAGCCGGATTCACCTGTAGGCCATAGTTAATACTCCATTCACAAATTCGCTCTAAGTCGCTATTTATGACAGAAATGGCCTCATGCACAGCACTGAGTGGTGCTTGAGTGTAAATCTGCAAATCATCTGCGTAAAGGTGGTAGGACGAAGTTAATTGTCGAGTTATTGAATTTATAAATATTGTAAACAGAAGAGGAGATAAAACGCCACCCTGCGGTACACCAACTGATACTTCACACCAAGAAGAGACAACATCATTAATGCAAATACGTTGTCGGCGACCAGACAGGTAACTATGAAACCAGTCAATCACTGTAGGAGATATGTTAATAGAGCGCAGTATCCCAAGTAGGATATGGAAATCCACCGTATTAAATGCATTACTAAAGTCGAGCAACGTAAGGAGTGTAAGATTTCCATTCTCCATACCCATTCTGATGTCATCTGTAACATTGACTAGTGCCGTCACGGTACTATGCCCTGGACGGAAGCCGGATTGGAAGGAGTTTAAAAGGAGATTTTTACCTAGGAAAGAATTAAGTTGGTTGTGGACTAAACGTTCTAAAACTTTAGACAAAAATGGTAGGATCGAGATTGGACGGTAATGACTAAAGGATGAAGGATTGGACTGTTTTGGTAAGGGTATAATCTGTGCTTCTTTCCACTTTGTTGGGAATAAACCAGTGGTAATGGAGTGATTCAAAACGTCACAGATGATTGGGAGTATCACATCTAGAATAGGAAGAATCATATTTCGTCCAATGCAGTCAGTTCCGACAGCTTTAGACGATATAGACTCTATGCTTTTCTTAACACCACATTCAGTGAATTGACTAAATACAAAAGGTGGATACTCAGGAGTTGGAAGTTGAGAAAGTCGATTTAGAGTGTTAGTTTTGGTAGAGCCATCAAAACTGAAAGTAGAGGAGAAATGCTTGTTTAACGCATTAAGATCAATATTTTTTGGATTCACTTCTTGTTTTTCTTTACCAACTCCAAGTGTTCTAAGAAATTTCCAGATTTTTGCTGGATCTCCATTATCAACAGACGAATGGATATATTGGCGTTGTGCATTCCTACACACCTTATTACAGTGATTGCGAATAGACACATACTTCTCACGGTTGTAGTCATTTGGTTTGAATTTGTATCTAGTTTTAGCCCTCCCCTTTTTAGATATTAGTTCCTTGATTTCAGCTGTGAGCCACGGAGATGGTGCATGTTTCAACTTGACAGCGCGGATCGGCGCATGGGTGTCATAAAGTCGGATCAAGTTATTAGTCAAAATTGAAACCTTGTCATCAAGGGAATTTGTGCTATATAGCGGTGTCCAGTCAATAATACCTGCATCCTCACAAAGCCGTTCAACGTTCATACCACTAAAGTTCCGCTGCATCAGCACCCTACGTTTTGCCTTAGGAGGGCGAAGTCGGTATGAAAGGAAGATGAGATCGTGATATGAGAAGATATCAGCATTATACTGGCCGTGTTTGAACACATGCTCAGAAGATGAAACAATGACAAGATCTATGAGGGAAGGTGCACAGTCAGGAAAATGATGAGTAGTATTAAGGGGAAGAATAGTCAAGTTACAAGAGTCTAAAATATTACGTAGAAAGGCAGACCGGCGAAGAGAGTAGGAATCGTTCTTAACAAGGCAAGTATTTAAATCACCCATGATAATGGTGTGCTTAAAGGATGGGACTAGGTTTTCAAGAATGCGTTCAAAGGAAGAGAAATAGTCAATTTTTGAAGAGTGACAGTAATACACGCCTAAAAGAGCCTTAGTATGACAAAGTTCTATTTCCATGAAAATATACTCAGCCGAGTTTCTTGGTGGTGGTTGTGCTGATATCTCAATAACTTTGTATGGAATATCAGTGCGTAGATAAATAGCAACACACCGCCACCACGCTCACAAACATCGGGTACAGGGACACGGTCATTTCTTACTAGTCTGAAGCCCGGAAGGGTATAGGAGACAGTTGAATGTTTTCCTGGCTTCATCCATGTTTCCGAAACCAGAATGGCGTGTAAGTTTTCAGAGTCAAAATTGGCCAGCATCTCGGGGAAATGGGCGGGAATACTCTGGGCATTGATGTGTACAGCATTAAAGTTCAAGGGTACATCAGAAAATTGTTTTCGAAGCAGGTTTGCCAGTGATGGCAAATCTGCAAAGCTATTGTTTACACTATTTGAAGTGTCTGAATCAACATCTATACATTTTAAAAATGACATAGGTAAATGTATATATTTAAGAATAGTTACTTATATAAAATACAATACAATAAATATAATGATAATAAATATATTATAGATTATTTATAAACGTATAGTCACTTACGAAGTACCTATACATTCCTATTCACCCACCAGCCGAGTGCAACTACAAAATTAAGCCTGGGAAATATGAATAGGTACTAGATAATCTTTGATGAACAAAATGTAAAATAAAACAAAATTTAAACAATTAAAATTCTCACATAACATATCATCACAGCCCAAACAGTTGCATCAAACCCAAAAACCAAGTTCAATAGTTACTCCAGCGGAGCCCAACAAACTTTAAAGCATTGACAAAACACGCACTGCGAGAAAAGAAAAGCCAAGAATAGAACCATAAGTATCTGTGCTATGAACACTAAATATAACAAATACATCCACATAATACACTACAACACTTTCTATAAACGCAGCCGTCAGGCATGTCAAATTTGGCATTATGGTGTAGTAACCAAAGCCAGTGTACAGTATTAAATATAGGAAAAAAAAAAAAAAAAAAAAAACATGTCACATTGGTTTGACATTCGTGTCATAGATGACACTTGACAGTTTGACAGCAGCACGCACGCGTTGTTTGTTTGTTATCAAATGAAATTGAATGTTGCACACTTGCACTTTCTAATCTCTACAGGTTTTAATATTTTGTAATGCCGGTGGTGATAAAATAAGTAGAATTAAGTAATAGTTATGAAGTGAAAAAGAGAGTGAAAATAACAGTACAGTACTTATAAGTACATAACATTGAAAGGTTGAATATGGTGCTAAAAAGTTATTACTTTTTTGATGCAGCTACACGTCTGGGCTTAATACTGGATGGCTTAGGTGGGACAGATGCTGCCTTTTCCTGATCTGGAATGATCAGGATCTTAATGTCATCCAACTCCTGGCAGGAAGTGATACGGTGGCGCGTTCCATCAGGGCCACAGATGTGTATTGATCCTTCCCTCGTCCAGCACTTGTTAACACCAAAACGCTCTCTCGCAGCCATGAACGCGTCGTGTCTCATCTTAGTGAGGAACTCTGACAGAGTAATACCCGAGCCCTTGAGCTTTGTCTTGGAAAACCAAATGCTGTCGCGCTGGCCAACCCTTGCAAACTTGATCAATATTGGTCTAGGCTTAGAAGATTGTCTGCCTAGCCTATGGCAACGCTGAATATCTGCAGCCACAAAGGTGTCTATACCAAGTTGCTTGTTTATAACACTTACCACAACCTCTGCCGTGTTTTCTGAGGAATTGTCCTTGACACCATGCAGGAGGAGCATTTTCCTTCGACTGTGATTTTCTACAGCATCCACCTTCTTGACCAAAGTTTCCACCTGACTTTGTAGGAGATTCAAAGCAGTGATAATAAACATTTTGAAAGCTTCAAACTCAGCTGCCAAGTTGACTATATCTGGGGAAGTGCTGTTGTTCTTGTCCAACCTTGCTGCAAAACTGGACATCTGGTCGCGGAACAATGGATAAACTGATAAATCAGAATATAATAGGTACTAACTTCGTGCTAAGTAAATTTTATTTTATTCAGTTTTTAGTTTGGTTTGAAGTCGGTTTCGTTTTAAGTTAAATCGTGCGCACGCTTAAAAAAAATAAATTCACTCTGATAATATTTCCCTAACGCGTCAAAACTCTAACTTCAAAAATAACATGCAAAACATATCTGACCCCTTTATTAGGTAGCTACTCTCTTTTATTATTCCGAATGCAAGGAGGCCGCAATCAAACTTTTCTTAAAAAACAGCAATCTGGTAGGTATCTTCTAAATAGGTTCTATATAATATTTTGTTCTAAAGCTGGCAGAATATAATTAAAAAAAAACGACCAGCGCCATCTATTGATAAAATCACTTTTTAAAGCTGTTTTATTCTTATTGCTGTTATGATAAAAGTGTAAATGTGGCCTAAAACCTTCTCTGAGTCCTGTTGTATATCGTGTCCAATTTGGAGCTCAGTCGATTCAGTAAATTTTGAGTTTTTAAAGAGTACTTAAACGCACACAACATTTTTATAGATATAACAGAAATAGATATAGACAGAATCCTTCGGAAGCAAGAACCTACTTTATAAAAATGATCTAGTAGTAAACAAGTATTTACTTAAATGTCTTTGAACAGTTATGGAATTCATGGGCCCTAAGTACCGCGTCGTCGGTGGTGTGATGATGAACACCTTTGCATCAGTTGGACAAGTGGCGATGGGGCTGATAGCTTGGAGTACACCGAACTGGCGATACCTCACCTTAGCACTTTATGTTCCACAAATTTCAACAATCTTCTGTTATTGGCTTGTTTTTGAATCAGTTCGTTGGTATATGAGCAAAGGACGCTTCGATGAATCTGATGCATTATTAAGAAAAATCGCAAATATAAATGGAAGGGAAGTATCTGATGAATCTCTACAAGCATTACGTGATACGGCTATAGAAGAAGCTAAAAGCAAGGCAATTGAAGAGGAACGGAAAGGTCAGGAGCCCTGGTTAATAGTACAAGTATTTCAACACAAAAAAATATTGCTTCGCTGCATGATTACACCGATGTGGTGGATGACAAACACTTTTATTTATTACGGACTCTCCATACATGCTGTGAATATGTCGGGCAATATTTACCTGAACTATGTGGCCGTAGCATCAGTTGAAATACCTGGTTTTTGGACGGCTTTTATTCTATTAAATACGATTGGAAGAAAAGCTGTACTAATAATTGCGTTCTGGTCGTGTGCTGCTTGTCAAATTGCGTATATTTTTATACCAGTAGGTAAGTTCAAATTTTGATGCAAAGATTTTAATACTTTACATAGTGATACGCAAATCTTCTGAGTTGCTGATAAATTTTGTGTCATCCCTTTTTAGATTTGTTTGCGGTATCTCTGACAGTATACCTGATATCAAAATTCGCAATCTCAATGGTGATGACAACGATATACATTTATACAACAGAGCTTTACCCCACTAAACACCGCCACTCGCTGTTGGCCTATTCTTCAATGATAGGCAGATTAGGGTCTATAGTGGCTCCGCTAACCCCAGCTATGGTAAGTTTGGTTTGAAGCTTTTTATTTTCAGTGTTCATCATAAACTTGGCAATTTTGTCGTGTATACTTTGGACCTTACATTATGAACCTTCTTTAATCACTCCATTCACTCTTTCACACTCTACGGCTGAACGGATATGACTGAAATTTGGAACAGGGATAGAGTATAGTTTAGAATAACACATTGGCAAGTTGCGTTCAAAATTCCACGCGGGCGAAGTCTAGTGATGTATTTATACGAGCTTTAATTTCTATTCTTGTTATTTCAGGGTGCACAATGGTTTAAGGAACTACCGTTTGTCTTGTTTGCGCTTTTTGCATTGGTGTCTGGTGCACTGACCTTTCTCACACCAGAAACCCGTAACATCAAGCTACCTGATACTTTTGAAGAAGCTCTCCAAATCGGCGTCAAGGACAAGAATAATAAGAAATAACCTGACATTGAAATAGTTGATTAAGTTCTATTCTGTGATATGAAAATGTACATTTTGCCAAGTTAAGACAAGTAGAGTATTTCATCGTCGTAGATTTATACCGGGTCTGATAAAATAAACGTACTTAGTTTCTCTTTATTTTAATATAAACATATGTTTTTATTTGGCCAATGTTAAAATTGTGCAGTTGTACCTAAGTTTCTCCATTCTCCATTTGGGCAACTCAGTTTGAGAGTCTATGTCCGTAAGACCATGATAAATCTATCTATATAAAAAAATGGATCTGCGAAATGTATGTACGCGCATAGCTTTACAACGGCTGGACCGATTTTGCTATATTTTTTTTTGTATTAGTTGTAGCCAGCGTAAGTAAGGTTTGAATTAAAAAAAAATTGCAAAAAAAATTGATACATACATACTTATGGTCACGCCTTTATCCCCGAAGGGGTAAGCAGAGGCATATTATATGCCCACATTTCACCTTTGTATAATTTGTCCCACGTAATAGGTGGTGAGCCGTATTGCCGTGTTTAAATGGACAGGCGCAGATTGTATAATCATAATCATAATCATAATCATTGTGACTGCCTGCTGTTGAAATAAAGCCTTCAACTTAGCTTAACGACTGCCATTTTACTGGCAACCGGGACCAACGGCTTAACGTGCCTTCCGAAGCACGGAAACGCTCAAATAAATGTCCTAAAGTGATCACATGGGTCACCCATCCATGGACCGGCCACAGTGAAAGTTGCTTACTGCAGTGATCGTTTACAGAACACTGAGTCCGCGGGGCCACGAGCGCTTTCATTAAAAATTGATGTGGCGTAATAAAGTTCGCCGGGTCAGCTAGAAACTAATAAATAGTTATAATTCAAATAATTTATACTGTTGGTTGATGGCACTTGGTGGAACCTGATGCACATAATTATTAATAATAATATACATACACATAAACTAACTTGAGGACCACTACATCATGTACACTAGTTGTCATCAAGTTAGTTTTTACCTTTGAGAATGCCGAGAGGTGAAACCGGTCAGGTGTAAAGTAAATAAATGTTGTGAAACAGTACAAATGGTGTTATTCAACAAGTTATAAATCAGTTATGAAGTAGGTTTATAACACTTTCGCGTATTTTGTGTTGTGTACAGGTATGTATATAATATAGCATCTCTCATGAAGTCATGAATGTCGAATGGGCATTTCAGAGTCTGAAGAAGTCTGTATGTTTCGTCCGAAAGTATTTTTTATTTGCGATTACCAGTAAATCAGTCAGGAAGAGTCTAGGGCGATTTTAGCAAAACAAAAAGTATGTATATCTACAATAATTTATTAGGAGAACTAATCAATTGTGAGCAACAAAATGAAAATTACATACAAACATACATATTATGATCACGCGTTTAATCCCCGACGGAGTAGGCAAAGGCATATTATATTCCCACATATCGCCTTCTCAGAAATTGTTCCACGTAATAGGTGGTGAGCCGTATTGCTGTGTTGATATGGACAGGCGCAGGTTGCCTGCTGTTGAAATATTTAAGCCGCCCTTCAACTTGCCTTCATTTAATTTAATAATAAGAATTAGGTCTTCAACTTGATTTAACGACTGCCATTTTACTGGCAACCGCGACCAACGGCTAACGTGCCTTCGGAAGCACAGAAAATTCAAATGAGATTACACAACATATTTCTTTTATACTTTAATAACTCCTTCACATACTTATTAAGGAATAAATCTTAGAATTACTTAACTTTCACATTCTAACTTAACCTAAGTAAATCTATCAGATACAGTCTTTGGTACATTACTTATGTAATTCACTTCTTATTATTCTGTTTAACACCGATTTGTGTGGCTTCTTCGAAGGTATCAGGTAACTTGGAGCCGAGAGTCTCTGGAGTGGTGAATACCAGTGCACCAGATAGCAGAGCAAACGCAGCAAATAATGCGAAGGGCAGTTCTTCAAACCATTGTGCACCCTGGAAAGCATAGCTCAAATCATTTTTATTGCTTCATTCTTTGACACCGCCAGCTTATTAAAAGCTTGGACTATGGGATCATAAACAATTGATAAATATACCTACCTACATATTTACAATTAAATACATATCTATTATACAAAGAAAACATCCCATTATATGGACCCACGGGAATAGTGTAGTGACCTCAGGCCCTCCTCGATCGTACGACTTGTAAGCGAAGACAAAAATTTAAAAAATATCGGTTGTTAGTAAAGTCGGTTTACTGACGATAGTTGAACGTGACAACTCAGCCTTAAATGGAACGCCTCAGAGCGAGGTAACGCCGCATACTTCATGTTTTTCGTGCGTGCAGCCGGCTTCATCGAATTATAAGACGTTGTCACGTCAATATGCGTTTGCATCTATTAGAGCCAAAAAGATAGTTTATTTCAAGATGCAAACAAGCGCACTATACACTCTCACTTTAATACTTGTTTTTGTCTCACGTAATATGTAGTGAGCCTATTGCCATGTTGAAATGGACAGGAGTAAGTTACGAGACATAGATATGAAAAATATCCAGCAACAGGTGAAAATTCCCTCAAATTTATCAAAATAACATCCTGTAGCTTCCTATACTTACTAGGGGGCTAAACTTAAAGAAGATTGTCAAGGGCAATGAGAGAGCCCGTAGATAAATAAATATTTCTATCAACTTACAATGGCTGGCGTGAGTGGTGCAAGCATGGATCCGATCCTGCCTATCATGGATGAGTACGCAAATAGGCTGTGACGATATTTGGTGGGATATAACTCGGCGGTGTAGACGTACATAGAAGTCATCACCATGGCGATCGCGTACTTTGCGATCAGGTAGACCGTTAGGGATGCAGCGTACTGGTCTAGGAAGACATGAAAAATATATTAATTCGGGTTAATCTATACTAATATATTATAAAGAGGAAAGATATGATGTTTGTTTGCATGTTTGTTTGTTTGCATTGAATACTCATAGGCTCCAAATTAATAAATCGATTTCAAAAATTCTTTCACTGTTGGGAAGCTACACTATTTCCGAATATTTAAATCCCTTATTCCCAGGAGGAACCGAAAAACCCTGGTGTAAACGTGTCCTCTAGTATTCTATAAAATTGGGTACACCAAGATTTCAAAGGCAAAGTTCAATCTACTGCATCGATGGCCCAAGCTAATCACTTTTCAGAAACAAAATCGAGAGGCATCCAGTAGTGAACTGTGATAGATTGAATTGATTGAATTGATTGAATAATCGATATGTACTATAACACATCGTCAATAGATATAAGTATAAATGAAACTAACCTGATGGCATGAAAATATAAGCGATTTGACAAGAAGCACACACCCAATAAGCTAATATCAGTACTGGCTTCCTTCCAATCCTTTCAATCAGGAACACTGCTGTCCAATATCCAGGAATCTCAACAGCAGACACAGCTACGAAATTCAAGTATCTATTGCCCGACATATTCACTGCGTTTATGGACAATCCGTAGTAAATGAATGTGGTTGTCACCCACCAAACCGGAGAAACTAAGACTCTTAGCAATATTGGTTTATGTCGAAATACTTGAACTATTAACCATGGTTCTTTTACACCGTTTTCTTCTTCTATTGCCTTAGCTTTTGCCTCTTCTATAGCTGTGTCACGTAATGCTTGTAAAGACTTCTCAGATAGCTCTCTTCCGTTAGTTTTTGCCACCTTTTTCAGTAAAGCTTCTGACTCATTGAATCTCCCTTTGCTCATGTACCATCGCACTGATTCTGACATCAGCCAAAAGTAGAATACTGTTAGAAGTTGAGGTATGTATAGTGTTAGAGTGAGGTATCTCCAGTTTGGTACGCCCCACGCTATTAGTCCCATTGATACTTGTCCAATTGAGAAACAAGTGTTCATCATGGCTCCCGCTGCAACTCGGTATTTTGGTCCCATCAGTTCCATGACTGTAAGAATAAAAAATCATGTTCTTTACTTTCTGCTTTACTCTACTCTGTTTTTTGTGTGGAAATCTTAATGAATGCTATCTCTTAGCGGATTAACCTTACGGCGCGGCGCCCTACAAATTGCCTACGGCCGATAGACCCGGGTAAGGTAAATTAAGGGTAAGTATTTTTAGCGTCGGAGCCCGGGGAGTTATCCTTTTGAGGGTGCACTGAGGACTGTAAAGGCCTGAGACTGAAAGGACTGAGGCCGTAAGTAGCGAGAACTTAGTACCTTGCGGTATTAACTGTTAAGAGTAGGATAATACTTTTATTTAAGTAAGGCAAGTCCTCGAAAGGATGTCCCAGGATTATCTGAAGGCTGGCTACCGCCGTCTTACTTAAAGTTTCAAGTTAGAGTAAAAAAGGGTAAGTACTTACGTAAAATATAAACACTTGAAAATCCACCAGAGCCAAAAGTAGCCTCAAAAAACTCTGACATCATGAATCCAATGTAAGTGTCTGCCCAGTAACGGACAACACCCATCCACCCCGTGTTGAAGGCGTTGAGGGTCAGAGCGACGCGACGACCCCATCGGTCGGATATGTACCCTGTGATAGGCAGAGCAGTAAAAGTGCCGAAAGTACGGATGGTACCTATCAGCGACCTCCGCCATTCATCGCATGCAAGCTCAAACTGAAACAAATAATAATATTTATAAGAATAGCATTCGTGCAATGATTAAAAAAATATTTGAAGTTAAACGGTTTTAACAGGCGAGCGAAGCCGCATTCATAATATTGCAATGTCCAAGGAGCTCAACAAGTGTGCATGTTGCGTAAGAATTGATTTTGTTTTCGTAGCTATAGCCAAACCTTTCCATTTGTTATAAAAAAATGTAGATACCCTGCAATTTCGTTAAAGGCCATAATATTGGATTTCTCATTTTAAATAATGAACGTTATTCTGCTGGTCCGGCTTTTTCATTTGATATTCTTATTGAGGTACATGATTAAAACTCTCGTATTTCCCCATTTTGTAGCGGCCTCCATGTTTTACAATTATGCAAAATGTACGCAAATAAAATTTCTACTGTTATTGAACTCACATCATAAGCAACCGAATGTGTGTTTTGATACACATAATCTTCACAATCTTGGACAACATTTCTATCAAAAAGACCAGCTGGACATGTCCCACTTTCTTCTGGTGGCAGCACAACTGAAGTATTTCCGAAGCGCTGGCAATTGTCGAAAGCATTCGAAGAAGTAACTGGTAGAGCATATTCTAACCATCCTGGTGCCCATTCTGGTACATTACCGTCGCATTCTGGAATTACACACCTGAAATTTAAAAAAAAACACAAATGTAATATGTACTAGTAGTTTTTCCTTGCCGGGCAACAAAGCGGCTTCGAAGTATGATCTTTTCTTGAACTATTTCAGACCCTTTTCGACCCCCTTTAAATTCGTTGTGAATAAAACTAGAAGTTTAAATTTTCTATACTAATTTATTTTACTATGCTAATATTATTAATATGATTTCATTGTTTGTTTGTTTGTATCGAATAGACTGTCAGTAGTTTCGGAGCCCCGCGGGTCAATTTACAAATTCTTTTACTGTTGGGTAGCCCGATGAATTGATAAAATAAGTGAGGGAAAATCCTCATGGATGTTATGCCGGACTCCTACTGACTAAAAAACCTCACGTGTCCTGCTAACTAACAGCCTACGGTTGGGAGCCTCGGGTAAACCCTCGGAAGGATACCCCAGGACTCCCAACAGACCCACGGCTACCACTGCGGCCTCACCTAGGGGGTTCGGGTGCTATCCCGCATCTTTGGGGGTTTTTCGGGTGTTATCCCACTTCTTAGGGGGGGCGTGCGTGAATTCCTCACGTCACGTGATCATCCAGGGCCTGCTTCTGTAAGGACGGTGAGCAGCACCCTCACCATCCTCTGGCTTCCGGTCATGGAGGCCCATAGTCTTGGGCGCCGCCGACTGCGGAACTCGGGTGGGAGAGTCCTCTCCCGCTCCCTCCCCGCCGCCTCTTCCACGAGCATAACTCGCGGAAAGAGACAGCGCAGTCCCACTTACTCCTGCTGGAGATCATGACTCGCACCATGGTCTCCAGCGAGAGAGAGTCCACGTCCAGACCTGCCACGAGGAACTGGCGCTGTTGCACCCACGTCGTACACTCCACAATTGTGTGGAGCGCTGAGTCCTAGTAGCGCTTCCCGCAGTGCTGGCACTCGGCCGTGGTTTCCCAGTGTATTCACCACAGATACTTACCGAAGCTCCCGTGCCCGGTAAGTATCTGTGACAGCCGGTAGGAGAGAGCACCGTGTCTCCTCTCCAGCCACTCGTCCATGATCGGTTTGATCGCCGCGATTGTGGTGAATCCCCCCTTTGGTTGCTCAAGTTGCACCTTCCATGTCTTCACGGTTTCCTGGTGGAGCTGGGACCGTCGAGCGTCGATTTCTGGAAACGCCGCGGCCATAGGCCCAGGCAGCGCCTCCTTGTGCCATTTAAATAGTGACGCAAGGGCTCTCGCTTCCAGGTCCCATAGAGGGGTCCCGGCTAGGAGACATGCCGCCTCACCTGAATGAACAAGGCCTATATTTTATTCCCATAATCCCACGGGAGCGGGAGCTAAGTGAAGGAAACCGCGTGTTGTCCACTAGTCAGAAATATAATTGTCAATCTCCATTTTCATACCTCATCCATAATAATGTCAAGGTTATATCCTTGCTAATATATCCGTGGTTAATACAGCATGTATTGGTATTAAGCCGTGATGAACTTATGATTAGATAATTGTATCGATAATATGTATGAAGTGTCCGTTCTAGATTAGATTAAAATACTGCTTGTAATTAACATAACGTAAGCCGTTATCAAAATAAAGTAGTCAATTAGATACTACTTCTAGCTAACTGCCTCGTTAGTCTATATCTTAAGCTATCGATGACACGGAGCATGCAGCTTGTAACGCTTGAGTGAGGAGGTTGGGAGTCCTGGGGTCATCCTTCCGAGGGTTTTCCCGAGGCTCCCAACCGTAGGCATTAGGTAGGAAACGAGTGGCTTTTAGCCGGTAGGAGTCCGGCTTAGAATCCATGTAAGATTTTGACTATCCCATTGTAAATCACTCACGAGCTTTAAACTCGCAGCTTATAATCTCACGTCATCGGGGCTTTAGATTACCTATTTATACTGTTGACTGATGGCACTTGGAGGAAGTTACTTCACATATAGTATGTGTTTTCAATGTGCGGCGATTTCAATTTAAGATCTTAATGGTTTAACATTATAATGGAACTCGTATAGTGAGACCGCTGACCGCTTGAACGTGGAAATCGAACCCCACATCTAAAACAATAATTATGGGAAATCCTTCCTGACGGCTTGCCGGGGACTCTCGGCCGTAGGCAGTAGTACGGCCTCAATTGGTATTAACTTAGTAAGAGTCCGGCATAACATCCATGTACCAATTTCACACGTAAAACAAAATCAAAATGTATTATAGTGCGACCGCTCACGACGAGATCGTTTAAATCAATTCTTAAATATGTGTTTATCTAGAAAATCAGGGTATTTCTATGTATTATTATCCGTTGTCCGGTACCCGCAACACAAGCAGGTTTATCCTAGCTTATATTGGGATGGCACAAAGTAAAAAATCGTCTGCTAATAAGTACCAATATTTATTTAATCAAATCAATACACAACACAGTCAAATGTTTGAATGTCCACAAATATTTATTATTTATTTATTTAGTCATGCGACTTCCACTTCTAGTCACTACCTGCGACCTTCTTCAGGTCGTCGGTTTATCTGGCATCTGGAAAACCCAAGACCCCACATCTTGGGTTTTCCTACCCCACGTTTACCAAGTCGCTTTAATATTTTTTTTTATTATTGTTCTTAATTATTACATATCTATATACTACATTATTACTATCTAAACTAAAACTAAATACGGCCCCCGTGACATTGTGCCCAAAAGACTAGCAAAATTCCCCCTTTGAATAGCAATACCTATTCGCTGAGCGAGGAAACTGCCAGCTCTTGGGTCACCGGTTGACCTGACTCTACAAGGCGCTTTTTCAAATTCGACTGGAATAAAACGATACGATGAGCCGAGACCCTTATATTTATTAATTTTAATATTTTCAGCCGCTTCCGCTGCTGCACTGGTTTTTAATTTTGTTTTAGGAAGATAAGACGGGGCCAGAGTGTCAACACAAGTTGCATCCCACACCAGCACCCGACCCGTCTCGCACGGAATTCAAGTTATAGGTACCATCCGGTCTCTTGCCATCGTCCCTGAAAGGAGCGCAGTCACATTGGCGTTGAGAAGCGGCCTGCGCTCTTTAAACATGAAAGTCCATGATGCCCCAAAGTGTGAACGTTAAAACCGCAGGGGCATCGATGTGGAACGCAAAGCGTGACGCCAAGTCTCAAACCAGCTAAAATTCTTAGGATGTCCGGTTCCCAAATATTCCGGTGCAGGCTGTAGGGAAAGCTTTCAGCCAATCACCGGCTTCCTTTTTACTGAGCGCTAATAATAATAATATTATTGTTCTATAATTATAATGTAAGCTGTTATCAAAATCAATTAGCCACTTTAACCACGAATACTATTAAAATCTATTAAATTAATCACTATGTAATTGACCATTGTGGCTCATTAGTAGCTATTTTCGTTAAAAGCTAGAGTTGCATTAAATGCATCATTACAAAATATTTGTGAGGCCCAAAACGCAACTAACCTCCGCGTCACTTCACTAACCTTCACACATAAAGGACCGATCGTAGCGTAAAAAGTTTTAAGCACAGTAATCATTATATTTGTGGACAATCTCACACAACATCATCTAGCCCAAATTAACCTAATATAAGCTTAAGCTTTGGGATCTAGACGACCTGATGGACATACTTTTAAATTTCTAATACATACATTGAAAACACCCAAACTCCGAAACAAACATTTCTGGATCCACACAAATATTGAACCGTGGCAGGCGGTTACAGAATGAGCCACCGAGGCAGTCATCATCATTCATCATTTACAGTTCATTAAGTCTGCGGTGCTACACAGCTAGTACCTATTACTAAGAAAATAAAGTTTTAAATAACTACCTGGTGGCAATACGAGAAGTTGTAAACACAAATTCGTTTGCACCCCATGATGCAAAGATGGCTATCACAGCAGCTAGCCCTAATACTCTGAGCTGAAACCTTCCAAACTGTCCAATTTCATTTACTAATATAGTATCCAAATCTATTTTTGATTTCTTAGTACTTTCAACATCTTCTATCACTTTAGTTCCCGAGTCGTTCATTGCGGAACACTTAACTACCGGCAGCGGTTATTTTATACAATGTAATAACGTAGTACATTTAAGTTATCTGTTTTTATATTAAGCTAGCGATAAAACAATAATTCATTGTAGTCTATCTCTACTTAGTGGCATTTTGAATAAAATTTATCTAGTCGTGTGCAACAGTGATTTCTGAAATTTATTGGTCCTCGGTACTTCTAACAAATTTGATTACTTTATTGTCCAACAAAAGGGATACAAAGAGACAGCCCGTTTGTGGAGGTGCTCACCGCGTCGGCTTCTTTCGCTAGAGACCACGGTGCAAGCTTTATTTTAAACAGGAGAGAGAAAGGTGCCGTCGTGTCTTTCTGCGAGAATGTCATGCTCATGAAACAGGCGGCGCGGGCAAGAGATTACTTTTTACCATTCGAAACTGCGGAACACTTTTCTTCACCCAAGGCTAATCGGGCTTCATAACTGAGGGCCTGAGAACGGCTGGAAGGTTGCTTACGAACCGTACAGACGTGAAGTAGGACCAAGAAGGGCGGCATGTTGAAGATTGCATACGGGAACCATGAAACGCCTACTAGTTTTTAAATAGCAATAAATTATAGTTTAGAGGTTTAGACTAATTGATATTTTTTACGCACAGGATCTCCTGTTATGTATGTCACTTGTGCTAAGTCATTAAAGGTCGAAGGATCACTTCCTTAAAATATTCCTGAACTTTTACTTAAATGCTACCAAAGTCACTCCAGATCCCGAACATGGTCCTTCGAGCCGGATATAAAATATTAAGAAGAATTTGGCCATTATTTTGAGATAATCTCTTGGATAAATCGATATTGAGAAATTACTGAGGTCAAGTCAAGGTGATCAGTGCATTCATCAAGGACAAAGCAGTGATTTATTAAGTTAATTTAACCCATCACTCTTTAAAGGTAGTATTTAAGATTAATAAGTGGATTTAAAAGGTTAGTGTATTATTTTTGTTAATTTTTAACCGACTTCAGAAAGAAAGAGGTTATTTGTTCGACTAAGATTATTTGTTAATTGTGTAATTGAAGGTCGTAGACAATAATTGTTACAAATTAATCATTTTCAATTTAATTTGGTTAATATTATGCTATATTTAATGTAATTGGCATAGTTAGCTATAATAAGCTACATCTATTAACTAATTAATTAAATTTGTAACAATAGTTTAAACTTATTTCCTACGCTTACACTAAGACTTAGTCATTAATAACAAAAATCAAATACATTTGTACATTACATAAGTATCTTTTACACTACTAAGTTGGCAAATAAGCATAAGGCCTGCCTGATGGTTTTTTACAATAGCCTATGAACGTTTGCAACACCAATTAATTTGTAATTATTAGCATTATAGTGAATATTAAATAGTGTTAAATCATTATAGATTGTTATTGTTAGTATATCAAAGTATATTGTACTTAAAACTTTAATTAGGTAGCCAGTCAGTATACAGTAAGCCCTCAGTTATTTGATTGTGAGTTATAAAATTGTTTGGTACCTAATTAGGATATCCAATCAAACATACATAGGTACTTATAGTCACGCCCTTATCTTTGAGGGGTTAGGCAGGGGCATACTATACGCCTACATTTCACGATATTCAGTTTAAATATTTCAAAACTTATTAGATATTTTTGTATTATAGTTTGTTAAGCTTGCTATTGTATAAATTCCAGGATTACAAGTGCGTCTCCCACAATGGTTAATGAAAAAGAACTTATTAAAAAGAGAGGCAGTTTCAAGGGACGTTTGACTGCATTTTCAACCTATTTAAATTCTTTGGATGTTACTTCATTGACGTCTATCGATGCCAGCGAATTGCAGATACGAATTGGTAAAGTGGAGACTTTGTACGAACATTATGATGAGGTACAGTTACAATTGGAGTGTAGTAGTGATTCTGGTGAGTTACAAATATCAGAACGTAATGAATTTGAATCCCTTTATTATAATTTACTCGCTAAGTCCAAAGATATATTAAATAAATTTAATAATGAACGAGAACAGTTTCAGTCAACTGGTAGTGAGAAGGGTTCACGTTCTGGTAGTAATTGTAGGTTCGTCAAGTTGCCCACTATTCAACTACCGAAGTTTCGTGGTTCGTATGATTCGTGGCTTGAGTTTCATGATACCTTTGCAAGTCTCATTCATTCTAATGACGAGATGGATTGCATAAATAAGTTCCACTACTTAAGAACGTCATTGGAAGGTCCTGCGGCAGTAGTTATACAGGCTGTTGAGTTCTCAGCCAAGAATTATGAAGTAGCTTGGAGGCTTCTGTGTGATCGGTTCGACAATAAACGTTTGTTGTTACAAAATCACGTTACTGCCTTATTTAACATCGAGCCCATTACAAAGGAGTCCTCTGGCGCCTTGAAACGAACTATAGATAATGTTAATAAAAATATACGTGCCCTAGAATCATTAGGTGAGCCTGTCATGCACTGGGATACACTTTTAATATATATTGTCAGTAATAAATTAGATGTCAAAACCTATCGTGAGTGGGAGGAATTCAAGGGTCGTCTTGACAAAAATTCACCAGTTACATTCACACAATTCATCACTTTTATGCAAAATCGTGCAGACATGCTTGAGACCATTGAATTGTCACGTAACACTAGTCAGTCTAGTACACAATTAAAGTCAGTTTCCAAGGTCAAATCAATGGTATCCGTTCAACAAAACGATTCTACTTCGAATGAAAAATCATGTCCTAAATGTACTGGTGATCACGACTTAAGTAACTGTCACCAATTCCTTTCCTTGTCCAATAGTGAACGGCTACAAATATTGCCTAATTATAAGATTTGTTTCAATTGTTTTCGGAAGGGCCATTATGCTAACAAATGTAAGAAGCCTGGGTGCAAGATCTGCAAACGAAAACATAACTTCCTGATACACAATTCTAATTATTATAAACAAAACAATAGCGAAGCGAAGACAAATCACTCCCCAGCGAGCGCGCAGCTCACCGGCGCGCGCGACAGCGATAAGGAGCCAGTTAGTTTATCAGCCAATATACAGGCGGCGCCAGCGTCGAGCGACGGCGATCAGCAGGTGCTCTTATCTACCGCTTTGGTCAAAATTCCTGACGTACATAACAATGTGCATATAGCTCGCGCTGTGTTAGATAGTGGTAGTACGTCTTGTCTAATGACGAAAAGGTTTTGCAAACGATTGGGTTTGCGTACTGTTAGTGTAGATAAATCAATCATGGGGATAAATAATGCTACTTCACGCATAGGTGAAATGTGTACAGTATCGATGCACTCGTTAAATGATAGCTATACGGCCAAGCTTCGTTGTTTTATTTTGCCGTCAATAACTAATAATGTTCCATCACATAATATAAACTTAAAAAATATTATTATACCTTCTGAGCTTTGTCTTGCTGATCCCAAATTCCATTTAGAAAATGCCGTTGATTTGATTATAGGCGCTGACATTTTTTGGGAATTAATTGGTACACAGCAAGTTAAGTTAGGTATTGGACAACCGATACTTCATGAAACCAAACTTGGTTGGGTGGTTTCTGGCCCAGTAAGCAGCGGCTATGTATCGGCTCCATCAAAAATAATTCATTGTAATTATTCTTCTGTTAATGATGACATTCAGAACCTACTTTCCCGGTTTTGGCAGCTGGAAGAAGTGTGCCCTCAGTCGTCTATTTATTCCACAGAGGAAAAATTATGTGAAGAACATTTTATTAATAATACTACTCGTTTGAGTGATGGACGCTTTTGTGTAAAGCTCCCCTTAAAACAAAGTGCGACGGTTCTAGGTGATTCTTATCAGCGAGCAAAGAAATGTTTACTTTCTCTAGAACGCCGCAACTTAACTAATCCTAAGTTTAGTCAAATGTACTCGGACTTCATGGTGGAGTATGAAGCTTTAGGTCACATGACAGAGTGTGATCCAGGTAAAACCTCTTATTTTATTCCTCACCATGGCGTCCTACGAAAGAGCAGCGTGACCACAAAGTTACGAGTTGTGTTTAATGCTAGTAGCCCTAGCACTTCTGGTGTGTCATTAAATGACATACAACTTGTTGGACCTACGGTACAGGACGACATTTTAGCCATTCTTCTCCGTTTTAGACAGCATAAGTACATCCTGACTGCGGATGTGGAGAAGATGTACAGGCAGGTGCTCGTACATCCAGATGATAGGCATTTACAGCAGGTTGTATGGCGTAAGGATTCGTCTGATCCAATCAAGACGTACCAGCTAAACACTGTGACTTATGGTACTGCTAGTTCAGCCTATTTAGCCACTAGGTGCCTTCATCAATTAGGGCTACAATGTACAGACTCGACAATCAGCAACATTATTAAGCACGATTTCTACGTTGATGATTTGCTGACGGGTACTAATGACATTTCTGACGCTTTACACATTCGTCAGGAAGTTACTTCCGTTTTGGCTTCAGCTGGTATGCACTTGCGGAAGTGGAAGTCTAATAACCGTCAGTTATTATCTGAGTGCGATGAGTCTGCTCTCAACTTAAATATTGGTGCCACCGAACCAAATAAGACTTTGGGTTTAGGTTGGTTACCAGCTTCTGATGTTTTATACTTTCATGTAGGTAATTTAAATATGAAGGGAACTTCAAAGCGTGCTATTCTTTCTGTCATAGCACAGATATTTGATCCACTAGGACTACTAAGTCCCTGTGTTATTCTCATGAAAATATTATTGCAACAATTGTGGTTGGCCAAGGTTACGTGGGATGATCAGCTCTCGCCTGATATCTGCCACTCGTGGAAGCAGATATTAGATACACTTCCAAATCTCAATCATTTGCAAATTGCACGACGTGTTATCTGTGATTCAAGCCAATCGATTGAGTTACACGTATTTACTGACGCGTCACAAAGTGCGTATGGAGCTTGCGTTTATGTTCGCAGCATTAATGTGAGAGGAGAAGTTTTTGTATCTCTTTTAATGGCGAAGAGCAGAGTTGCTCCCATTAAGCCCACCACTATACCTAGGCTAGAACTTTGCGGTGCTTTAGTTGGGGCTCGACTTTGCGAGAAGGCTGTCAGTTCTTTGCGTGTTAGCATTAATAAAATTGTGTTTTGGACTGACTCCACAATCGTTTTAGGTTGGTCGTAATATGTCACCTAACAAATTGCAGCCCTTTGTTCGTAACCGGGTTGCCGAAATATTAGAAAAAACATCAAATTCTGTCTGGAGGCACGTTCCCACTGATCAAAATCCTGCTGATCATATTTCACGTGGCATCAGCTTAGATAAAATTCAACAGCTGGACATTTGGTGGTCAGGACCTAATTATTTAAAATTAGATGCTTCTGAATGGCCTTTAAATCCAAATACAGTGCATGAATTACCCGAGACTCGCTCGGAATTAGTTTTAAGTGTAACAGTTAGTTATAATACTTTTATTGATTTCAACAGGTTTTCTAACTTTCTTAGATTAAAACGTACGACTGCTTACGTTCTCCGTTTTATTAACTCTTGTCGCAAACGTCATGTTCCGACTAATTACCTGAGTGACACAGAGTTACAAAATGCATTAAAAATTATTATAAAAATTTCACAAATGCATTCATTTCCGGAGTATCAGTTACTGTTGAATCAAAAAAGTTTACCTAAAAAGAGTCAATTATTAAAATTTAATGTTTTTCTTGATGAAGATAAAATTATGCGTGTAGGAGGTCGATTAGGTAACTCAGACTTTCCTTACGATAAGAAATTTCCTATTATTATACAGTCCACTAATAGATTTACCAAATTATTATTTGAATTTGAGCATAAAAGATTATTGCATGCAGGTCCGCAATTCTTGTTGGCTTCTATCAGAGAAAATTACTGGCCAATCGGTGGTCGTAATTTGTCGAAGGCGTGTTTCCGAAAATGTGTACTCTGTTGTCGTATGAAAGGCAAAGCTGTTGCCCCAATAATGGGCAATCTACCTAAAACCCGCCTTTCTTATGGATGTTTCCCTTTTAATGTCGTCGGCGTGGACTACGCGGGTCCATTCATTGCTGCTAGTCGTCAAGGTCGGAGTTGTAGACTTGTAAAGGTATACGTCGCGATTTTCATATGCTTTTCCACCAAGGCTGTTCATTTAGAATTGGTGGGTGACTTGACGAGTAACAGTTATTTGCTGGCATTACGTCGATTTATTTCACGTCGGGGAAAACCTTCTGATATTTACTCCGACAACGGTACCTCATTTGTAGGGGCATGTAAATATTTATCTAATTTTTTAAAAACTAATTGCGATTCGTTGGCGGAGAGTGCTGCTAATGAAGAAGTTAAATTCCATTTTATTCCTGCTTTTACTCCACATATGGGCGGATTGTGGGAGGCGGGCTTGAAGTCCACCAAATTTCATTTATTGAGAGTGATGGGAAATTGTAATCTCACCTATGAAGAATTTTACACTGCATTGGTTCAGATTGAGGCCTTGTTAAACTCCCGGCCATTGACTCCACTGTCATCGGATCCAGAAGACTTGACGCCTCTAACTCCTGGCCATTTTCTCATTGGGCGAGCCATCACCTCTATTCCCGCAACGGACTACACAAATGAACCGCATCACCGCTTATCTCGTTTCCAGCGAATAGAACAATTGCGACAACATTTCTGGACTCGTTGGAGTAAGGAATATGTTACAGAACTCCAGCAACGAGTAAAATGGCGCACTGGCTCAAGCGTTTTAACTATAGACAAGCTTGTTCTACTGAAGGAGGATAACCTTCCACCGCTGAGATGGAAACTTGGACGTGTCGTCGCTATTTACCCCGGCACTGATGGTGTTAGCCGAGTAGCAGATGTAAGAACTACAAATGGAGTTATTCGCCGTTCTTTTTCCCGTATTTGCCCTCTTCCTGATGATGAAGAATTGGGTTGAAATCCAAGTATTTCAACGCCCGGGGGCATGTTGAAGATTGCATACGGGAACCATGAAACGCCTACTAGTTTTTAAATAGCAATAAATTATAGTTTAGAGGTTTAGACTAATTGATATTTTTTACGCACAGGATCTCCTGTTATGTATGTCACTTGTGCTAAGTCATTAAAGGTCGAAGGATCACTTCCTTAAAATATTCCTGAACTTTTACTTAAATGCTACCAAAGTCACTCCAGATCCCGAACACGGCGTGACGTGAGAGTTTCACGCACGTCTCACGCGTCCAGAGGCTGGATAACATCCGAAGCAATCCCCAAAAATGAGGGTTAGTACCCGAACCACTAGATGCGGCTGCGGTTGTAGCCAAAGTCTGCTGGGATGGTTAACCTGTGAAATTTATAATGTTCTAAGGTTAGGAAATGCCGTGAAGCTAAATCAACCAAGGTTAAAAATGAATAATGTGGGAAACGTCTAGCAAGTTCCACGTATTGCTATACCTACACAATGTAAAATGAGAGGAAGCATGAACATGTGCAGATTGATATTAAAATTCATTCCATCGTAAGTAATATCTTCTATTATAAACTCTATCAATCCATGTATAATTATCAAGTGTTGGTCCAGCTAGTAGAAGCACAAGAAGATACTACTATACAGGTAGAAATAAGTAGTAAGTAGGCCTACTTTTTGTACAATGTTATCTTCAATAATGTGTTTCTTTTAATTGTATTTGCGTGTAGAAAAGTAAAAATAAACAAATAGATTACACATTAACAATAGATTAATATATCTTTCTCAATATCAACTTCAATGAGATTAGATCTTTACATGAAAGTAGGTAATTTAAAAGTAACTTCTTCAAACAAGTAATTTTAGAAACACCCTGTAATCTTTTTATGAATTAGTATTGTTTTATCTGTCTTTTGAATTGTATCTATTAATCTCTTTCATTATCTGTTAGATCTCAACTTATGATTATAACAATTGAATGATGACTGGACGAAAGAAAAGGACTGGACACGAATATGCGTTCTAGATTTAATATTATTAGACGTTACATACAATATTAACGTCTTTATGAGGAGTAGGCAGAGGTATACTAAACGCCTACATTTCATCATTAGCTTTTACCCTCGTAATAGGTAATGAGCTTATTGCCGCATGAAATTGCATAGGCGCAAGCGGTTTACAGAAATTCTTTTGATCATTTGACGTGTGACCGAAAAGACATTAGGCCATTCTACTACTGATCGAATGAACAATTGACCAAAAGAGCTTTTATTGAACAAACATTTGGTATTTTTACTACTGATCGAATGAACGTTTGGTCGAAAAACAGTTGACTAGAGAATATTTTAACAAACAAAAGCGAATTATGTAGAATTTAAATTTAGTTTTTTTTTTATTTAGATTAGTAAAAATACCAAATGTTTGTTCGATAAAAACTCTTTTGGTCAATTGTTCATTCGATCAGTAGTAGAATGGCCTAATGTTTTTTTGGTCACACGTCAAATGACGTAAACCCAGGCGCAAGTCGTGCGTTAGCGTTGTTGAAATATTTCAAGCAGGACATAAGTTTTATATTACTTAGAGTGATGCTACCATAATGAAAAAAAGTGCGGGTAGTTGACAAATAAGTACCGAAAATTTTCGTCCGTAAATATTTTAATTTTAAAATTATAATTTTACTAACTTTGACATTTAAATGATATTTAAAGATAGCTAGATCCCCTAGCTGCCGGATACAATAATCTCCTAGTGATATTTCCTTATTTACAATTAATTATTTCTTTGAGAGGTTAACACTTCCCTTTGTCATCATTACTACTTCGCTGTACAATGGATTCCATGCAAAGTAGTATTAATGCCCTGGCTGAAACCATCAACAAAAGAATGAAGCTGTGAAGTCACCGAATGCTCCTGTAAGTCTTGCAGGTCTGGGCACTGAATTTGCCAGTTTTAGGGTTTTCGTAACTCAATCCTTGCGATTGTTGCAACAGCAGATGGATGCACTGGCACATCTGCTTGATAATGTGGAAATGCAGAGGCGCAGAAGGATATTGCTCTTACACGGAGTTGAAGAGGTGAAGGATGAGAGTCCAGTAAGTGCAGTTGTCAATATCATCAAGAATAGCCTAAATGTGCAGGACTTTAACGCAAGTAGCATCAGTCGTTGTCAACGTCTGGGTCGTTCAACATCTAGCAAGAAGCCTCGACCACTACTCTTTAAACTCCAGGACTCGAATATGCGTGAAAAAGTTTGGTTCACTAAATCTAAGTTGAAGGGCTCTGGTATAACGATGACAGAGTTCTTGACTAAAACCAGACATGATGTGTTCATGGCAGCGCGGGAGAAATTTGGAGTTGCGAGGTGCTGGACCAGGGATGGAGTCATCTATGTGTTGGGCGCTAATGATGTTAGGCACAGGATAGTATCCTTTGCTGAACTCAATAAGATTGGTGAAGTTCCTGTGATAGCCACTGCCACAACTTCAAGGGTGGTTGCAGCAAAGTCCAAGCGAGCAGTGACAGTAAAAAAGTGAAGTGGATTTCATCTTGACTCTCTGTGGCACAGGTAGATCATTAAGGAGTAATACTTTCATTACTATTTTCCTTCATAAATAAATTTTACATTCCTTCAATTATCAATGTCCTTTACTTAAACTTATATCTCTGTAATTCATAATGAAGTACCTAGTAAAACATTATATACATTAATAGCTAAAAATACAGTAAAACCAAGTAAAACATAATTTATTACTATGTAATAATTATACATTATAACTCTCGAAACTACTATTATCTGTATACACAGATTATTGTAATTTTGTACAATTGAAGTTTTTCAATAGGTACCTATTTTAGTTGCTGATGTGTACTGGCGTATTGTTACTATTTAAACTGCTATTATTTGTATACACAGATGATATAAACTTTGTAAAAGTGGAGTTTTTTAATGTTTGCTGATGTGTGCTGGCATATTTTTATCATTTGATATTCATTTCAATAAATTTAATTCATGTTTGTTTACATGTGTGTGTGGTGTTAGTTGACAGTGGTGATAGTTGACAGTGGTGACAGTTGACAGTCTACGGCCATTATGTCATTCTTGATTTTTTTTTTTCTTATTCTTTCTATTTCTAAACATTAGTCTTTTCAGCTACATAAATAAGGGTGTTTTGTAATGTTCCTAATGTTGACACCTTTATGTATCGTTGTTAAATTCAAAGAAAGTTTAAAATTTAACTTCAAATGTATGATTAATATTTGAATAGTTACATTAAAAGGTAAAGCAATTCCGTATAGTCACCCAAATATTGTTTTCAAGTCTGGACCTTAGTTCTTTCAGCAATAGGTATGTTTTAATTTTCTTAATGTTGACACCATTGTTTGATATTGTAATTATTCAAATAAGGTATAAGGTTTGTATAAGTACTGGTAGGGTTGGTGAACGCACCTTGTGTATTTACTAATGGTTTCTTATTTTTAATTATTTTATTTCTATTTTTATTTTGTAATCTTATTTTTAACTTATTCACGGGGTGTACCTACGTGTATTAAGTGATTGCCTGTGCTACTGTTATTTATGAAAATTTCATTAAATCTAAATTGTTATTAGTGTATATTGGCACCGGCAGATGGGGTTTTGTGTGTGCGATAGTGATACAGAGGTATACTTCTGATTCATACTATTTTATTTAGATTATTATTTTATAGTCATCTGATTTTATTGTACCTATATAATTATATTTATTAGTTATTATAGTATTGTTATAATATATATTTTAAGATATAATGTTCTCACCTGATAGCAGTAATGATAGTGATGTTTATTACTCTGCGGAAAGTAGCTCTAGTTTTCAAGATGTACCCTCACCTAAAAATTCAAGACCTTCACTTGCAGGGTTTCTGACGTCTCAGTTTTCGGATGTTATTGGGAATTTTAATGTGGTTCATATAAATGCTCAAAGTATTCCGGGTCATATAACAGAAATGCTGGCGTCTTTTGACTGTACAAATATTCACGCTATACTTGTCTCTGAAACATGGATGAAACCATGCTTGTCTTCCACTCCTTATATTCTACCAGGGTTCAACTTCATCCGTAATGATCGCGGTCCAGATGGTTACGGTGGTGTGGCTATTTACTTACGTTCTCAGTTTTCGTATAATGTTTTAAGTACATCGCCACAGCCGCCTCTGCCATATTCGGGGGAGCATCTTTTTCTAGAGGTTGAACTCTTCCATAGCAAAGTCCTTCTTGGGGTTTATTACGGTCCTTCTTCAAATATAAACTACTTTTCTTCTTTTGAAACCCTTCTGGAAGGCTTTGCTTCAATGTGCAGTCACACAATAATCATGGGTGATTTCAACACATGTCTTCTTAAAAATGACTCTCGCTCCTCTACTTTCCAATCCATCATCCAATCCAATAACCTATCGATTCTACCCTCCAGTACCACTCACCATTGTCCTAATCATCCTCCGTCGCTACTCGATCTAATAATTGTTTCCTCAGCTAGTAGAGTGGCTAAACATGGTCAGCGGAATGCTGATGAGTTTTCTTTTCACGACTTAATTTTTCTATCATATCGTCTTCGGTTGCCTAAGCTCAGACCCCCGCTGCTTGCGCTCCGCAACTTTGGTGGTATGAATCTTGGTGATCTGCGCAGGGACGCCGGTGGCATTGACTGGCATCCGCTTTTGGATTCGGATTGCATTGATGTTAAGGTTGAACTGCTCACAACAAATGTGATATCGTTGTATGACGTGCATGCCCCAGTTCGCAAAATTAAAATAAAACACCTGCCGTCGCCTTGGATCACAAATGACATCAAGGCGCTGATATCAAAAAAGGCCGCAGCTAAGTCTAAATATAAACATAGGCCAACATCATCAAATTGGGAAAAATATGTCTACATACGAAACCATTGCAGTAAAGTGTGTAGGAATGCTCAACGCCAACATATTCACAACTCTGTTCAAAATGGAGATCCAGCTAAAGTCTGGAAATTTTTAAAGTCATTGGGAGTTGGAAAGTCTGATCAAGACCCTTTGCCAAATTCTTTAAATCTGAATTTACTTAATCAGCATTTCTCTGCTTCGTCAAATTTTGATAGAATGACAAAAGAAACAACACTTAAAGCTCTTTCATCTATATCTCCTCCCGACTGTTCTCCCTTCACTTTTAGTCATTTATCTGATTGTGATGTAAGGAGGACTATTATGTCGATTGGTTCGAACGCTGTGGGTTCTGACTGTCTAAGCCGTAATATGATTATTCCCATCATTGAAGAAATTCTTCCTATCATCTGTCATATCTTAAATTTCTCAATCACTAAAAGTCAATTTCCTGAGGCTTGGAAAGACGCCCAGATTATTCCTATTGCTAAAAAGAAAAATCCCTCCGCTTTTTCTGATTACCGCCCTATTTCCATACTTCCTTTTCTTTCTAAAGTTTTCGAACGACTCCTTTTCACTCAGCTCACGAATTATCTTTCTACTAATCAGCTCTTGAATTCCTACCAATCTGGTTTCCGTACTGGTCATAGTACAACTTCTACCTTGACCCATATTACGGACGACATCAGAGCCGGTATGGAAAAAGGCAACCTCACAGTACTGGCACTGCTTGACTTTAGCAACGCCTTCAACACAGTGGACTTTGACATTTTACTCGGCATACTAGCCTCCCTTAACATATCTCCAACAGTGATTGACTGGTTTCATAGTTACCTGTTTGGCCGCCGGCAGCGTATTAATCTGGAAGACACCTCTTCGTCTTGGTGCAATACATCAGCTGGTGTGCCGCAGGGTGGCGTTTTATCTCCGTTACTCTTCTCAGTTTTTATCAACTCAATCACCAAAAAATTATCTTCTTCCTACCACCTTTACGCTGATGACCTCCAGATATATTCTCAAGCCCCGCTGGATAGGTTGAGCCAGGCTGTTGGCAAAGTGAATGACGATCTGCGGATCATATGTGGCTGGAGTGAGTTGCATGGCCTTAAGGTGAATCCTTCTAAGACCCAGGTCATCATTGTTGGTGGCTCCAGGATGATACCCAAGGTTGACTGGCCACAACTACCTTAAGTAGTGTGTAACGGGATTAGCATATCATACAGCGATAAGGTAAAAAGCTTGGGCATTTACTTAGACTCACGCTTATCCTGGGGGCCTCAAGTGCAAAAGGTGAGTAGAAAAATATATGCTGCGGCGGGGTCCCTGCGCAGGCTGAGAAATTTTCTTCCTATTACAACTAAGGTTGTGCTTGTGCAATCGCTCCTTTTCCCCATCCTTGATTATGCGGACGTCAGTTATCTGGATCTTAATGAGGACCAATTAGATAAACTTGAGAGACTTCAAAACTTCTGTATAAGATTTATATTTGGGCTGCGCAAATATGATCATGTTTCCGAATTTCGAAAAAAGCTCAAGTGGTTGCCTATTCGCCTTTGCCGGAATACTCATATCCTTTCTTTATTATATAACGTACTTTTCAACCCATATACTCCTTCCTATCTCAAAAAACGTTTTGAATTTCTGAGCGATTCCCACAGTAAGGTCCTGAGATCGTCGCGAAACCTGAGATTGAAGATGCCTGGACAATCCACTAACTTCATGGATAAATTCTTCTCCGTTCAAGCAGTTCGGTTATGGAATGCACTGCCAGTGTCTATCAAACGTGCGCAAAGTCTAGCAACTTTCAAGACGCTTGTAAGTAACCACTATTTGAGAAACATCGGCTATGTCTAGTACTTGTTTGCTACTTGCGGGTGGTCAATGTGAACGTAATTACTGTGCAAATACTGTAAGTTTTCATGTGTATGTATGTATGGTATGTATGTTATATTGTGTATGTATGGTATGTGTATATGGTGTGTATGTATGGTATGTATGTATCTATGTATGTATCTATGTATGTATATGTATCTAGATGTGTATTACTGTTAAACACATATTTAAATGTTTTAATTTACGAAAGTGTAATGCCATTCTGCCTCAAATTTATTTCTTACAAAGTAACAAAATCTCCATCCTAAGGTTGCCTGTAAGAAATTGCCTCTGTGCGATAAGGCCGCCAATTGTAAAACCAATTATGTATAACATTACAAATGTTTATAAAATGTATTTTGGTGTTGCAATAAAGTATAACTAACTAACTAACTAACTACCTAACAATGTAGCCGTATCAGTAGTGGATGTAGTTGGTTTTGATTCAAAAGATTGGAAGAAAGCCTGTACTTGTTTTGGCGTTTTGAGTGTGTGCTGGCTGTCAATTTGCATACCATATTCATTCGTGTATGTTGACTTAAAATCCTTTCAGCGGCTATCGTATAACTTTGTGCTTTATAACCAGTTGCTTAAGAACTAAGAGTATCTTACTAATATTATAAATGCGAAAGTCTGTGAGTGTGGATGTTTGTTATTCTTTCAAGCTCAAACCGCTGAACGGATCGAAGTGAAATTTGGAGGAAATCGCCGTAATACAAAAATGGCTTTCCCACAGGCTGGTGGCATCATTTTGGTGAGCTATAATATTTCTAGTTGGACTTTTCTATATTTGGTCGTTTTTACAGTTTGACGTATTTATATTTTGTCATATTTCAGATTTGGCATTTCTCTAGTTGGGTATTATTATGCGATTGCACATTTTTCTTTTAGATTAGTCGTGCAAAGGAAAAAATCATTTTTTTTTTATACCACTAAGGTGGCAGACAAGCATACGGCCCACCAGAAGGACTGGTGGTCACCGCAGCCTATGAACGTTTGCAACACCAGAGGCGCCACACTCGCGCTGCCGACCCTGTAAAAACCTTCTTAGACCCCTTTTGAAGAACCCCATACTGTAGGCGTTTGGGAAAACCGAGGCAGGAAGATCATTCCACAACCTAAGCGTTCGCGGAAGAAAACCCCTATCGGATCTAGCCGTGCTCGAACGCTCCGGACGTAGGGTGTGAGGATGAAATCCCTGTCTATGGCGAGCGGTGCGATGATAGAACGTAGCCGTGGGCATCATGTCAAACAATTCCTCAGAGCACATACCATTGTACAGGCGGTAGAACACGCATAAGGAGGCAAAGTCTCTCCTGTCGCGAAGAGGTTCAACACCACCTGTCAGTATAGGATCGTTGACAACTCTCACAGCTCGCCTCTGCACCGAGTCAAATGGACGAAGCTGATATTCGGGTGCCCCCGCCCAAAGGTGACAGCAGTACTCCATGTGTGGCCGCACTTGCGACTTATAGAGAAGCAGTGTTTGCGCCGCAGTAAAGTACCGCCGCGCCCTGTTGAGCACACCGAGCTTCTTGGACGCCAGCTTGGCCTTGTCCTCCAAATGACTGCGGAACTGAACGTCACTGGAGATGTCAACACCAAGGATCCCTATACTTTTAGAGATGGAAAGAGATGTGCCCTGGAATTGTGGCGCTACAGTAATTGGGGCTTTCTTAGCGGTGAAGAAACACGCCTGTGTCTTCGAAGGGTTGAACTGGACAAGGCTTTGTCTACCCCAATCGGACACTCTAGTAAGAGTAGCCTCGATTTCAGACACAAGCTGTTCACGACTCTCTTCCACTGCGTCCCGAGAGATACCGGGGCGGCCTGTGTAACAAGTGTCCCCCGTACTGTCGTCTGCATAACAATGAATGCCGTCAATAGACAACATGTCATTGATATGCAGCAGAAACAGAGTAGGGGACAACACTGACCCTTGCGGTACTCCAGCGTTAATGGCCATGCAGTCAGAACAGCTGCCGTCGACAACAGTCCTGATGCTTCTACCGGCCAAAAAGCTGGACACCCATCCGCATAATCTCTCGGTCAGTCCGTAGGAGGGCAATTTTTTAAGAAGACCACGGTGCCAGACCCGGTCAAAGGCTTTAGAAATGTCGAGGCTCACTGCTAGAGCCTCGCCCTTACTCTCGATAGCCGTCGCCCATCGGTGTGTGAGGCACACGAGAAGATCGCCCGTCGAGCGACCGTGACGGAAACCGTACTGCCGGTCACTGAGCAGGTCGTTTTCCTCAAGGTACCTCAGGAGCTGTGTATTAATTACACGCTCCATCACCTTAGACAATAGGGAGGTGACGGCTATAGGCCTGTAATTGGCCGGGTCGGTCCTATCACCCTTCTTGGGCACAGGATGCACATACGCGATCTTCCACGACGCCGGGACTTGTCGCATGGAATATGAAAGCGTGAAAAGACGTGTAAGTACCGGACACAACTCTGGACCACTTAAGTACCACCGCGGGTATACCGTCCGGCCCACTCGATATGAACGTCCAGAGAACGAAGCTCCCGTCGGACGTCCAGCTGCGTAAATTTAACTTCCGGCATGGAAGTTCCACACCACGGAACGTCCGGCGGCACAGCACCCCCGTCGCTCATGGTCGAGTTAGAGGCAAATAGAAAACCCAGAAGGTCGGCCTTCTCCCTGGCACTCTGGGCGAGACTACCGTCGGGTTTAAGCAAAGGTGGTAAACCAGACTTACAGAAGTTTCCCTCGGCAGCTTTGGCAAGCGACCAGAATTCACGACTCCCTGAAGGGTACCCCGCTAGCCGCTCACCAATTCTGCTGACGAAGTCGAATTTAGCCCTGACAATTGCTTTTTTGCTGGCCCTCGAGGCGGCATTTAATTTGCGTTTCACCTCAGAGATGTTAGGATCTGAATTTGCACGAGCCGTGGTCCAGGCTCTGTAGGCAGATTCTTTCAGCATCAAAGCTTCTCTGCAGAGCCGATTGAACCACGGTCGCTTTTTTGCTCCCACAGGGATCCAGCGGTTGGGAATGAAGCACTCCATGCCCTCCAAGATCCCCTCAGCGACTGCTGCAGCGCAGGAATCCAGATCGTCTGAGGCAAAACAAAGCCGCCTCCACGGGTACGACGCGAAGAACTCCCGCAGTCCATCCCAGTCTGCTGACTTATAGTGCCACACATGTCGCCACTCCTTGGGCCGAGGTGGTTCAGGCCTTGCGAGAGGCACATGCGCCCGAATGATACAGTGGACCGACGAACCGAGCGGAGCATCCACTGAGACGGTGTATCCATCCGGACGCGTTGTCAGCAGGAGGTCCAGCAATGCACTATGCTCGTTCACCTTGTCTGGTATTCTCGTATGGGATTTAACCAGTTGTGAGAACCCATAGGTCAGGGCAAATTCGTGAGCAGCATTCCCCGCAAAGTTGGTTATCCGGGAGCCCAACCAGTCAACATGATGACCGTTGAAATCCCCCAGAATCACTATCTCCGCAGAGGGATACTGCTCAATCACCTTGTCAGTCGATTGTTGCAGGTGGTCAAAAAGGCGAACTGTGTCCGTGTTACCGCTGTGAGACCTGTACACGCACGCGTAGATCCGAGTGTGGCCCCCGTGATCCAGGCGCGCCCATAACGTAGACAGGTCCCTGTCTTCAAGGCTTGTGAGACGGCGACAGCAGACATCATCACGGACGTACATACATACCCCGGCTTTCGGCTTGAAGTTGTACTCAAGCTTATAGCCAGAGTACATTAAGTAAGATGTATCGCCCGGGCATGAAATCTGCGTCTCCGTCAAGAAAAAGAGTGTCGGCTTCGCAGTTTCGAGATGGTGGTGGACTACGTTGAGGTTCTTGTGCATACCTCTGATGTTGCAATCATGTCTCGTGCAATCTTCATTCAATTTTTGTATGGTCGATTTTTATTTCATTGATCGATCTAAATTTTGTTTTATCGATACTTATTTGTTTTGAAAATTATTAAATTCAATGCCGATTCATTCTCAGTTTGTGAAGTGGTAACAAGACAAATAGCAATGTTTTTCGAAGATTTTCAAAGCACTTTTACGATGGCGGCTGAAAGGCGTATTAGACTGGGATTCGTGACAGTTCTATTTATTTGTAAACTAGCTGATGCCCGCAGCTTCGCCCGCGTGTAATTTATTCGCCCAGGAACTTATTCCCGGGAAAAAAAGTAGCCTATGTGTTATTCCAGGCTATAATGTATCTCTGTACCAAATTTCAGCCCGATGCGTTTATCGGATTGAGCGTGAAAGAGTAACAAACATCCACACTCACAAACTTTCGCATTTATAATCTATACTCTATACTAATATTATAAAGAAGTAAAGTTTGTGTGTTTGTATATTTGTTAAATTGTAAGGGGTAATCTCGGGATCTACCGAACCTACGCTATTGTGGAGTGTCATAAGCTATATAGCATCACGCTACAACGAATAGGAGCGGAGCAGTAATAGTAAATGTTTCAAAAACGGGGGAAAAGTTATTCCTTTTAAAAGCTTCGTGCCGTGTGCTGCGTAAATATTTATAGTTATGTAAAAAATATGTACTACAAAATTGTTTCTCTTAAAAAAGTTCTAAAAAGATTGCGCGATAGCATGTGTCTATCTTTGGGTTGGTGCACAATAACCATTTTAATGGCAATCAATTTTGTTTTACAATAATGCCACGGGATACCTCTTTCATAAACGAAATTGTTCTTATAAATAATGCGACGGGAATACACGCGACGAGAAACCTTTCTTTCTCTCTCTCTCTCTCTCTCTCTCTCTCTCTCTCTCTCTCTCTCTCTCTCTCTCTCTCTCTCACGTAGTATTGAATATTAACGACGAGACGCTACGGGAGTAAACGCAACGCGACGGGAGTAAATGCGACGGGAACAGGTAATACTCTCTCTTATGCGGCGCAAACGAAGTTGCGCGGGTCAGCTAGTATTATATGTATAAGTTTTGGAATTGGAATATAATGAAAACATTTAAACACCAATACAAATATTTGTAGATCACACTAATATTTTTAAGCCTCAGAATGTAAACCTGTCACCACGTCAGCACATTAGAACTGCGCCACCAAGGCACTCAATGATGATGAGAAATCACATTAGTGATATGGATTTTATGCGTTCCTGCTATACTTGAAAATCACGATCATATTAATTTCAATATTTTGCTAACCAAAATGTCGCTCGCCTGATGGAGAACCATGGCGATATGTAGCTATTGGGGATCACTCTTACATTCTTCAAGACTATTGACAGTAGTTCTTAAGGTGACGCTCTGCGATATGCCTCTTCACGCTCCTCATGAAGAACCCGGAGTTGTTAGAGGATATTTTATGATAACCTTATGCGTTTTTTATCGCCTATATAATGGATTGTGCTCAGAGAAATTATTTGATATGATGCCTACGGCTACGTTCTATCATCGCACCGTTCGACACAGACGGGGTATTCATCCTCACACTTTGCGTCCGGAGCGCTTGAGCACGGTAAGGTCTGATAGGGGCTTTCTTCCGCGAACGCTTAGATTGTGGGGAATGAGCTCCCAGTCTCGGTTTTCCCAAACGCCTACAGTATGGGCTTCTTCAAAGGGGTTCATAGAAGGTTGTTGCAGGGTCGGCATCGCGAGTGTAACGCCTCTGGTGTTACAAATGTTCATAGGCTACGCTACAGTGACCAACAGTCGGCCTAGTGGGCCATACGCTTGTCTGCCACCTTATTGGTTATATGCGTTATCACTTTTCGTGTACCTGATAGGAAAATACTCGACCGCCATGGTAGTGACTTCTGTGTATATTTATACTGCTGAGGGGCAAGTGCGAGTTTTTGCGTAAACCTGTCGACATTCACGGCGCGCCAATTCGCATGGAATCGACACCCCGCCACCTAGCTGTAAACGCGGGAACTTGTCTCGATTCCATACAAATCGGCGATAAGGCCCGTACCAGTGAATGTCGTCAGGCGCACGCCGAAACTCGCACTTGCCACTCTGATCTGTATCCATCCATCATAGGATCGGTGCCATGTCAGCACCTCTCACACCTGCAATTGTAAGTTTAAAGGAGATGTCCACTTTTTGTATGGACGTTGGTTTTTTATTCCAAGTAAAATCCAGCATGGCTGAAATTACACTGATAAATAGTAGCTAAAATTAGGAATCAAGAATTAGTTACATAATAATTTTTAAAACCTGCATTTAAGAGAAAACCCACAAGTTATATATTTTAGTAGATATTTTAATTAAATGGATGGCAATACAAACATATTTTTTGTAATAGCAATTATGACTGTCATCACTGTGAACTGTCACATAAAGTCAATGTCAATTGTCAATTATGTCAATGTCGCGTTTCGTCAATATCGTTTATATTCACTGGTTTTGTTGTTTTTCCACTTATTTTGACTACTTGGCTTATCGCAACGAATTCTTTGACTGTTCACATGAATTGGATGTTGATAGTGTTTGGACTTAAGTATATAAAACTACTTGGCTTTTTCACGACTGTTATTTGTTAACACTTGCGATTCGGACTTCAAATTTCGATTTTAAAACACTGACTGTAAGCATATTACTACTTTGCTTACCTTTCTTAGGGAGTACTTTAAATGCTTACTTGTATTAAAGTAACTACAAATAAACTTACTATTTTTTTAGATCAAGAGTATCATGGCTTAATGCATAAATTGCAATTTAGCTATCCGGGCCAGGCAACAGTTTCAGTATGAAGCTATTAGCACGAGTCCGGAGTTTATCTCAATACTAAAAGAGTGGATTACTCTGGAGGTGAAACATATTATTAAATTAGCTGATGCCCGCGGCTCTGCCCGCGTTTACGTCGGTATTTTTTTCGCATGATGCGATGACTATTGTTTCGTATCTTGGATGGGCTTGGATCAAAATGACATTTCTCCATCTGCATAGTTTTAGACCATATAGTATATTAATATGAGAAGATATTGAAAATCAAGGTGTTGAATAAATAATAATTATATTAACCTTAGACAATTTGTTTTATTTTAATAGACTTACAATCAATCTTTAATATTACAAAATAACTAGATAGGACAACCACTCGGCATATAGTTGTTGTTACGTTAAGCGGCTTCATAATTGAGGAAAACAATGATGCGGTTTAAGTCTCATGGTTTCAAAACACTACATGTGAACAATATTGTTACTTAGTTGGATATTGCACTCTATTCATATAGATAAATCAATAGCAGATAACAATTTTTGTCTGAACATGACATAATAAATCAATTCATTTTTATATTTGCAAAAATCTCATCCTCTATCATACCAAAGTAAACAAAAATTATAACTGTTTACAAAAACAAGAACTGTCATTGAAACAACTGTCATCCACTTGTCACACGTGACAATATGTCAAACTTTTAATATGTTTGTTAGGCTAAAGCAATTTAAGTTTTGTTCGTATTCAGCCTAATAATAGACGAAAATAAAAATTATGTTTTCTCAAAATTGCTGGGACTTAAAATTCCATTTTATAAATTATAATATTAGTTCTATGTAACACTATTCAAAAACATTTGGTTCAACGGTGTTGGATTTTTTCAAGTATAAAAAACCATTTCTGGACATCTCCTTTATGACATAATAATTCCTACTGATCTACGGTAAAGTAACTATGCGTGTCTTTCTGTTACACTTCCAGACTTGAACTACTGAATCGATTTTAATGTAATACAGAGATAGACTATATAGAGATTGAGAACGGATATGGGTATACTTTAAATACTGGTATTTTTGTATGGTGCTCGATAGTTCAGGGAGTCTCAGTGGACTGCTTTGGGGAGTTCCTGTACACAATGGTTTCGCAAATCGGATCGCCACCGAAGAATGATTCGCCATTTACCTAATGTTCCGTTCTTCTTAAGGCTCTGCTATTGTTCTCTGCTGATATCGCTTCCGAGTTCCTTGTGCCGACCGTGGCGCTGGCGTGTGGATGTGTTGCCGGCTTAGATCATCTAACCACAGGATGCGCCTTACTTAAGCATTGTTTTCTGCCATTGCACATGACCATTTGGTCTTTTGGCTTTATGAAAAGCCTGTACATCAGTACATCATTTTATATGATTAAACTAGTACATTACATTGTAGTTGACTGTACAATAACAATTAACACACAACAGCCATTACGCGTTTGTAGATTAATACATTTTTAAATGCAATGAAATTTTATATTTCTTTGTGTTTCCCCCTTCACTTGTATGAAAACTGGCAGAATATTTTTGTATGCGGTGGTTCGCAAAGGCTAGTCCCGTGTTATATGGTCTAAGGTTGCCGGCAATCCACCACAGGCGCACATACAATAGTTCGGTACCGCTTTCGTTAGATGACTTGTTGTGGGTATAAACGGCCGTCCAGCGGGCGCGCGGGGGCAGGCGGCGCGGCGGGGAGGGGGAGCCGGCCAGTGACGAACACTTCCGACGGCAGCGCCCGAGTCGCCGAAACTTATGGTAACCACCACGTGACTTCTAAATGTCATTTTCATTTGTGAGTTACAGTGTTTTGAAAGGTTAGCTAAACCGTACCATTTGCCAGTAACATAGTTGGTAGTCGTTATACCTACCAAATTAAAAGCCTTACGGGTGACTTTTTAAATGTCAACAGCAGGAACCCGGAAACAATACGTATGTATGAGTATATAATTGTAGACTAAGTACTAGATATTTTATTTAGAAAATACCGGATTGTGCCACATAATAATGTCCATTCACAGCCTGGAGCATATGATTTAGTAGAGACAGCGGCGTATCCTTACTTTTCTACGCACTTAAAAATCTCTTATTTTATATTTCAGGGTGCTCAATTGTTCGAAGAGCTTCCATCCGCATTGTTTAGGTACTAGCTTCGCTATTCTATCCAGCGCTCTGGTCTTCACCATGCCAGAGACCCTTGGCAGCAAGTTACCTGACACTTTTGAAGAAGCTTCTCAAGTTGGTCGAACAGATATACCGAAGATTTTTTACTCTCGGATTTCGTTAAATACTAGTTGCTACGGTGAAAATCTTACTGCCCTGAAATGGCGTTTCAATGCTTTTCTTCATAAAAATCTTTTCCTGACAATATCTAATAACTACAAGAAAAAAAGAATAGGTAAATAAATAAAGTAAATATTTGGGACATTCATGAAACCCGGCCGCGGAGGAGTATTCCCATACCCGTCCGTTAGCCATTAGAACTTGTACGAGTACCCGAAATAAAAAATACCTTAAAGTTTTCCGATTTCATCAAAACCCATTGCATGGTTAAGTGGAGACATTACAGACGAACGGAGTTATTTTCGCATTTATATGCATAAACCTTTTTCAGGTCATCGGTCCATCGGACGGGGTGTCCCACGTGTACCAAGTCGCGGTCTCCACTCCAGAACTCGTTTTCTCCACCTACCATCAGCTCTCCTACAGATATGGCCAGCCCACTGCCACTTCAATCTGCATACTCTGCGAGCTATGTCGACCACTCTAGTTCTCTGAAGGATAACAGCGTTCCGGATTTTATCCTTCAGAGACACCCCAAGCAGATCCCATTTTTCTAGTCCCAGAAACTGACTGGATGCGGAAGGCGTGGGATGTGTTGTGGCATAATTTGAGAGAGGCCTACGTCCAGCGGTGGACTGTTAAAGGCTGATTTGATTATGTATAGAAAGTAGGGATTTGTCAACATACACTGTTGTGTGTATTATGTATATGTAATCTCAAAATGTGTGTAATGCTGACGATAAAGATTATTTTAATTGCACACGGAGTGAATTTGCAATAATAGCTTTATGATAAATTAGTTAAAGATAGGATTAATATTTTGTTCTTTGTTGTAATATCAATATATAAATATTATTATTATGGTATTTAAAGATATTTTCAAATCGTATGCGTACTTGATACAACTGTTCATGTAGGCGTATAAGTAGGTACATCTCTGTCTACCTCTTCGAGGCAAAAAGCGCGACTTATGGTATATCGTATCTGGATATCGGATGTATGAACTGACCAATTGCGAGTCGGACCCGCCCACGGAGGTTGTTGTTGTTGTAACACATACCTACATCATTTTGTGAAAATTTCGGCTACCTAGCTACAGCTCGCGCCAAATATCTTTGCGTCTCTGAAATTCGTTCGTTCGCGCCGCAATTTTGCAATAATAGGTTTCAGAGGGAGAATTACTGCTGAGGCGGGAGAGGCACCCCTCCTGCCTCAGCTGCGCAGTAGTTTCTCCAGTGAAACCTTTTTTCGCACAATTGAGGCGCGAACGAACGAACTTCATAGACGCAAAGTTATTTGGCGCGTGCTGTACAATGATTTCTGAAATACAGCTTAAAAACAGAAATACGGCAGCCGTTTTTCACAACACGGCGCCTACAGCCGGGAGCCCTGGGTAAGCCCTCGAAAGGATGTCCCTTGATTCCCGACAGACTTTGGCTACCACAGCTTCCTCTCTTAGAGGTTCGGGTACCCACTGTCCCACGTTTTTGGAGGTGGTTCAGGTGTTATTCCACTTCGTGGGGCCTGAGGAAGCATGAACCTCTTACGACGTGCCACGTACGATGACCACGTCGTCAGGACGGCAGCCCTGAAAACGACAAATAAAGTTTTCCTCTTTAGAATATTTATTCAACAAATAATTAATTTGTGCAATGTAAACAACTTAAACTTAACGGCATAATCTGTTTGTTATCGATAGTTTAAGATACTAATAAACAGGAAAAAGATACTGCCTAGGAATTTGCTAAGTTTCCTTTACCTATTTTCCTTATCTTTTAAACTTCTTGAGTTTGTTTTTCACACTGCTATTTTAAAGATCTTTTATTTTTTCTTTTTCGTGAGATAGACGTGCAATTTTCTGAAGATATGCGTTACACCAACGGGCATGTTGTTTTTATTTTAAAATTTTGCTCACTCACTGAAATGATGCCGCCCGTCTATTGGAAATCTATGGCGACATATGGAGAGGGGACAGTCACTATCACAGGTCACGAGTCTTGGTAGCCCTATGATGTGGTCCTGGGATATCCTTCCGAGGACTTACCCGGGGCTCCCAACCGTAGGCTGTTGGGCGTCACGTGAGGTTTTTTAGTCGGTAGGAGTACGGCATAGCATCCATCAAGGATTTTCCCTCGTGTTAGAAAAAAAAGCGGGCCTGTTGTTAAACTTATAAAAAGTTGAAAACGAAAATTTAAAGATAAGAGTAAAAGATCTAATGTTGAAAACATCATGTTAATTCTCTCCTCATGGCCTACCATTTACACAGTTATACCTATTCATAGGCTTTCCTAATTTTTATTAAAGCCCCATGATGCTAAAAATTTGTAGTTTAGTACTCGCTTGTCGCAGGCAAAGTCTCTTACATTGGATGCTATGCTATGGGGCTCCTACCGACTAAAAACCACACGTATCCTACCTAACAGCCTACGGTAGGAAGCCCCGGGTAAGGCCCCTCGGAAGGATACCCCCTGGATGTCAGTATATCTGGATGCACGGATCTGACTGAAATTTGGTACAGGGATATGATATCCAATCTATATGTCGCCGTGATTTTTTTTCAGGCAGGCAGCATCATTTTGGAAAACTAAATGTAAAAAAACCGGCCAAGTGCGAGTTGGACTCGCCCATGAAGGGTTTCGTAGCAGCAAGTAACATAATATAAAAGTTCTTATAGTTCGTTGTAACTTTGATTGATGTTTTAACACGTTTCGCAGTGGCAGTGATTTCACTAACCGGAAATTGCGGTTTATGACGTATTAAAAAAAAACTACCAGCTCTATCTCGTTCAAACTAATTTTCGTTGGTAGTTTTTATGGCAATGTAAATCATATTTTTTTTTTAGATTTATCATTCTCTTAGTTTAGAAGTTAGAGGGGGGACACACACATTTTTCCACTTTGGAAGTGTCTCTTGCGCAAACTATTCACTTTAGAAAAAATTAGAAACCTCCATAGCATTTTTGAAGACCTATCTATAGATACTTGTAGCCCACCGGGCTTAGTGTTCTACTAATATTATATAGAGATACAAAATACATTGACATTAAGAACTAGGAACAATAATGTGCAAAGGCGAGCTTAACTCAACGCTTGACGCTATGCAGAGACGCTCGACGCTATGCAGAGACGTGCAATCCGAATAATTAGTTGTCCGGAGGTGACGCGAGGCCTCGAACCGTTGGCGTAGCGTAAAACCATAACGTCCTTGGCTGCCTTCTATCGAATATATCACGGCAAATGTTCAGAAGATGCTCTTCAACCTGATCCCACCCTTTCCTTTCCGATCCCGAACAACGCATGCCAGGCAAAGATGCCGCTCACACACACCGGAAAGAATCTTCGCCAGAACTGAGCGTTTAAGAAAATCGTTACTCTGTCGAACTATAAAAACATGGAACGACCTGCCCGCACACGTGTTTCCCTCATCTTACAATCCTGGGTTCTTCAAGAGGAGCGTGAAGAGGCACATCACAGGGCCGCCAACTTGAGGACCACTGTAAGAAGTGGCCCCCAATCGCTAGATGCGCCACGGCTTTCCATCAGGCTGGCGGCGACGTCAATTTGGCGAGCCAAATATAAAAAAAAAACACTGATTTATCCTGATTTGCAATCAATCATCTACCAAGATATTAAAGGCAAAGGTTTCTCCATGAAAGCAATGTGGTTGCACGAATTTATCCTTACTATTAAAGAGTATTATTGCAAGATAATATTCAAGTCATTTAGAATAAATTGTAATAATTGTTTTTAATAATACAATTACATTTATAGTAAGTACAGTCAAGAGCAATAATATGTATACATTGTCAAGGCTCCTAAAATATGTAAACACCTTCGGCTTCAAAGCGAAGTACTCAACGTGAAGAGCATAAAATTGTAACCACGAGTTCACACCATAAATATATATACACTATTGCCTCATTAACATGTATTCACGCGTTGATTCATAAGGTGTACTCATCTTATATTCCATTAAATTATATTTAACTTCTCCGCTAAAAACATGTATCTCAACGGTGCTGCATAAATATGTATCCACTTTTGATGAAAACCTCCAAATTAGATATATATGATTTAATATCTAAATAGAACCTTCGACAAAAAGAATACTGAACTGAAAAAATAATGTGTACTCAAAATTGCATAGGTTTATATTGATATTTTGCTGGCACGGACTCTCAAAAATATTTTTTAATAATTTTAATGTTGTAAATCCCTACTAATATTATAAATGCGAAAGTAACTCTGTCTGTCTGTCTGTTACGCTTTCACGCCTAAACGGGTGGAGTGATTGAGATGAAATTTGAAATAGGGATAGTTTGAGGCCCTGGGAAGGACATAGGCTACTTTTTAACCGACTGCGCAAAATGGTGGTTGTGATTTTACGCGATAACGGCTTCTACGCGGTCGAAGCCACGGGGAACAGCTAGTATTTGATAAATACAAAAATCGTCTAATGTGTACCTATAATGTTTGAGGAGTTCCCTCAAGTCCTAATAAACTTTTTTTTCACAAGGAGAGCTCCGCTTATGGACTACCTACGCTAGCGAGGCATGGGCTCGTGTGAGGGGCGCCTGGGAATACTCTTTAAAACTCCTTGACACCGATCTGCCTCTGTGACGGTGTTCTGTGATCTGTCTAATGCACCAAAACACTGAAGTCCTCATAAAGCTACCCATCAGTACAAAATTTTGAAAAAAAATAATACCAATCTGGAAATATATCCTTTATTCCGGTTTATTACGGTCTGTAAATGTCGGAGTTATGAAGTAATAAACATTAAAAAAAAACCTCCTCTTTTTTTGGAGTCTGTTAAAACACATTCGGGTTTGCGATACCAAACAACCCGTGCAAAGGTTTCAGATCGATTAACTAAAACTAATATTATAATACGGCACTTTAAAGAAAACAAACAAACAAACTTTGTCATTTTCATACACATATATAAGCCCAACAAATTATAATAAAGAATTTTTCTGAGAAAATAGATCGGTCATATTCGTATGGTTCGCGAAGGTGCCCGACCTACAGACAGCAACTCTAGCATGCATTCGTTTCTCACAATTTTAAAGAATTTGTTTGTATACAGAGTTATGAAATTTTAGTTGTATACTTATTATTGGTGGAGTGTATATATATTTATGATGTGAACTCGTGGTTACAATTTTATGCTCTTCACGTTGAGCCCTTCGTTTTGGAGCCGAAGGTGTTTACATATTTTAGGAGCCTTGACAATGTTTACATATTATTGCTCGTGACTGTACAATGTTATTTGTTGACTACTGACAAGTCACATTGTTGGCAATCATACCACTTGCTTCACTAAACTTACCTACCATCAAATCATATAACAGGATTTCCGTACCCAGTTAACTACAAAATTTTAAAAAAATCGGCCTGGTGCGGGTCGGACTAGCACACGGAGGATTTCGTATCAAAATACGGCAAAAAAATCACTTTTATTGTATGTGAGCCCCCTTTATTATCATTCTTTTTCTGATTTTAATCATTTTTTTCTTATAGCAGCTACAGAAATATATAATCTGTGAATATTACAGCTCTCTAGCTATCACGGTTCCTGAGATACAGCCTCGTGACGTACAGACAGACGGACCCTTTGGGTAGGGAACCTGATATTACCAGGTGCATAAACCATTTTCTAAGAATGTCCTTTGCCATCTTATTTAGATCATGATTTTTTAAATTTATTTGTAGGATTTGAACATCGGATTCGTCAAATTCAAAGACAATGGTCGTAGCACTCGTAGCCCTGCTGATGCAGTGCTCTGTAAACCATCGTTGCGTTAAGCAAGTATTGCTGTGGTTGGTCCTCAGATGGGTGACAACTATGTGACGTTTCACTGCGAGCGTTTCCGGGCTTGGGAAGGTATGTTGTTGAACTATAAAAACATGGAACAACTTGCCCGCACACGTGTTTCCGTCGTCTTACAATCCAAGGTTCTTCAAGAGGAGCGTGAAGAGGCGCATCACAGGGCCGACCACTGAGGACTACAGTCAAAAGTGGCCCCCAATCGCTAGATGCGCCACGGTTTTCCATCAGGCTGGTGGCGACGTCAATTTGGCGAGCAAAATACAGAAAAAAAAATTGCCATTATTACTTGTTATACGCAGTTAAATGGCAGTCGTTAAGCTTAAGTTAAGGAATTATAAGTGGCATGAACATTTTCACCAGCAGACAGTAACAACCTGCGCCTGACCATTTCAACTCTGCAATATGCTCATCCACAAAAACTATAGGAGAATATGTATGGGCATATAATACGCCTTTGTCTACCCCCCGGGGATAAAGGGATGTGCATGTATCTAAAACGCACCTACTAATAATAATAACTAATAGCTAGGTTGCGCTAGTCAGCAGCGTCTCAAACTCGTAGCGTTCAAACAAACTCTTCAGCTTTATAATATTAAGCACAGATTAGATACCTCATTAAAATAAGATTAGACGCCATTTCCTAAATATCAGTTAAGTGGATGAAACATTTTCAATAAGATCATTACTTAGATATTTAAAATGCCCGTTGCTCCAGCCACATGTTTTACCCGTTGGTACCCCGTGAAATGGTTCCTGGAGTAAATTAGATGAAATATTCTTTGATCTCGTCAAAATTTGAGCTAAATCGATGCAGAACTTTTTTGATTTAAGAAGGTTTGATGATACTAGCTGACCCGCACAACGTCGCGTCGTTTGCGTCACCTTTCTTTTTTTGCTTTGGACATTACACACAACGCTATCTGATATAATATGAGAGAGAAATAGAAAGAGAGGATGCAATTTGGTTTCAGTTAAAAGAATAGTGATAGATTTTGTTTAGAGGAACTATTTAAAACAAGTTGTTGTTGCTTAGAGTCCGTTTGGTTCAATGAAAACATCGACTCCTAGCTCGATATCAAGCTATATAACCCACAAACTATTATTTTCACAGAGGAATTATCCTTTCTCAAAAAATCTAAATGCGTCTTTCTCATAATTGCATTCATATTAATGTAGAAACTGACCAAAGTGATCTCATTAATATGTAATAATGATTATAATGCCATTAATAACTAAAAATCCCATTACAACAAAGTGCCTTTTATATCGTTCGAAAACGTAAAAACAGAACAGTTAATGAAAGAACAAGTGGTTAGCTGTACTGTCACTGAGCACATTGATTTTTGTGATATTAATTCAATAGATAATATTTGCGGTGTTCCCGGTGAAGAGCTTCATTCAAACAGTAATTTTGATAGCTAATAGTGTGACGCGTAGAATAATTTTCTTATTCAATTCATAAGAAACAAAAGCAAAATTAAAAACGTCAACATGTTAGAGGATCCTAAACTATACAGGAAACCAAAAGTTGATTTGGAGTCAATTTTTGTAGACGAAATTGGACAATTTGGTAAATTCCAGATAAGAACGTTTGTTCTAGCGGCCATAATATCAATATTTGTAGCATGGGGCTCCAGCGAATATATGTTTACAACGGCTCGTATACCCACCAGGTAAGTAATATTTCTTTTTCACAAATTCAATTTATACTTCTATTATAAAGAGGCATTATTTACGTGTGGCATTTCCTCATGAATGCTTTGTCGTACTCTTACCGACTAAAAACACACGTTCCCTACCACTGCCTACAGTTGGGAGCCCCGGGTAAGCCCTCAGAAGGATGTCCCAGGACGCCCGACAGACTTTGGCTACAACTGCAGCCTCGCCTAGGGGGTTTGGATACTTTCCAGCATCTTTGGGGGTTTTTCGGGTGTTATCCCGCTTCTTGGGGCATGTGACGTGCTTGAAACTTTCATCTCAAGCTTCTGTAAGAATAGTGAGCAACCGCTCCGCGTCATCAAGCCGAATCACGAATGCGTGGACAACTGAGCTGAATGTGTGGGGACTGTCTCAATTTTTGGCATATTGGGACAGACAAATATCTATTTTACGAAACATCACAGGCTATGGAGATGTCGACAAGCTACTTTATCCATAACGGTCGTGGATATATACTATATACCCTCTTAATATTTGCTTCCTTTCAGGTGTCACATCCCAGGTTGTGATGGCAATTTAGTGGCAGAGTGGTCTCCACCCTGGTTATCAAACGCTATACCTGCTACTGGTGCATCGTCTTTCGACTACTGTCATCGTTTTGGACGGAAGTATAGTTCTACTTGGCTGGATCGAGTTCAAAACAACACGTGTCCCAGCGAGTTCTTTGACAGAAATGTTCTCCAACCGTGTGATCAATATGTATATGAGAATACACACTCGGTGGCGTATGATGTAAGTTGATGATGCTGCTTAATTTGGCTGTTTGTTTTTGTATTGTTTGAACATTTCCTCATAATTTTTACTTGTTACAGTTTGATCTTGCTTGCAATGAATGGCAAAGAACTCTAATTGGTACCGCAACAACTGTAGGTTCATTTTTTGGGATACTTATCACCGGCTATATATCTGATAATTGTGGTCGGCGCGTTGCTCTCACAGTTACTGCCTTCAACAGAGCTTGGGTTGGTATTGCCCGTTATTGGACCATTGCATATTTCGACTTTACAGCAACCAAGTTCATTGAAGCTGTAGTAAGTGCTGGTTGCTTTACTTGTGTTTACATCCTAGGTAAGTATATTATCTTCATTTTTCATTAATTCCTTTTAAACATCGTGGGCAACTAATTTTTCAAATTTAATTCTCGGTTGATTTCTTTTAAACTAGCGGGTGTCACGCGGTTTCACCCGCGTAGCTTCCTTTCCTATGGGAATACGGGAGTAAAATATAGCCTATGTTCACCGGGGATAGTGTAGCTTCACAACAGTGAAAGAATTTTTCAAATCGGTTTAGTAGTTTCGGAGCCATTCGATGTAAACAAACAATGAAATCTTTTCTCTTTAAATTTTTTTTTGACACAGAGAACTCTTTTCCGTTCCGTCATTCCAGCCGCGGGGGCATCTGGGACGGTGTGTGAAACTCCTGGCCCGGTCCGGAAAGAGACCGTCCTAGCCACTAAACTCCACGGTGTTTTTCCTTACCCTATAGCCGGGCCGAGGAATATCAAGTAGATTAATCAGTTCGCCTCGGCTAGAGGCGCCCTGTTCATTTGGGGCTCTCCTCAGGGGAGCCAGACGGGCGGCTCCCCAGAGCTCTATAAGGAGGCAAAACCACGCCTGCACCTCCACCGCTCTCGGGCGCCCCTCTGTAAGCAGAAAAGGTAGAAAGCGGCTGCCGCAGGCGTGCCCTAGTGGGCACCCCCCGGAACACAGGGAGTGTGTCCACCGCCATGTGACCGTTGGTGGGCGGGGTTCCCCGACCTACCTTTTTATAATACTAGTACAGATTTGATTATTCTTATTTTTATGATATCTTCGATACATTACTTATACCTATGATAATACATTTACAATTTTGATTGTCCTTATTGCATTGCTTAAAATATTAAGAACTAGCTGATGCGCGCGGCTTCGCCCGCGTGAAATTTGGTACCCGTTCCCGGTTCCCGTGGGAACATTTTCCCGGGATAAAAAGTAGCCTATGTGTTATTCCAGACTATACTCTATCCTTGTACCAAATTTCAGCCAGATCCATTCAGCCCTTAGAGCGTGATTGAGTAACAAACATCCAAACATCCAAACATCTTCACAAACTTTCACATTTATAATATTAGTAGGATTTATAATATTAGTAGGATAGTATGATTAATAATCTAAAGTCAAAGTTCAATTCAAACAAGCAAATTTTTAATTCATTTCTCGTAAATCACATTAAGTAAGTAACACCAAACCTTTTCAAACTAAATATTACTGATTTTTCTGGTTCGGTACATACGAGTACATAACAGTTACGGCCACCCTGCTGAACTTTTATACTTTTACATGATATTATTCATCACAATCCATCATACATCATTCTCCTACTCTTGTCTCAATGTATTTGGTGTCAGCGCAATATGTCATGTTCTTCCATTCCTCCCCTCTATATTATTCGTCGTCTCATCATTCACTTCTTTCACATTCATATCATTGTTTACACACTCCATCCATTTTGTATTTAACCTTACTCTAACTTACCATTCCTTAACATTCAAATTCATCTCTTTTTTGGTTATATGATTTTCACCTCTTCTCATCACAGCATTCCCATACCAAGACAAATAAATTAGTATCCATCACAATATTATTTAATTATTTTACATACTTACCTATTAAAAAAATCAGAGAAATTTGTAAAATATTGATTGTTAAACCAATGAAATCGTCACAAATGATGTCTCATAAACTTATTTAATTTAAAATCAGAGCCCCTAAATGTCAATGCTTTGTTAGAATTTTTTTTGGTGTAATATCTGGCGACACACGGGCGAAAATTCGCAAAACTGTCGCGGTTCACCGCTAAAAGACCCGGTGTAATTGATAACGCAGATACAGTGGTCAACATTTCGGACGCAGTGCTGGATAACGCCGCGGTCTCCATCCTGGGGAAGGGGTTGAATTTCGCCTTAACACCAAAGAAGGTACCTGTTGAAAAGATCATAGGTAGTGTGGAAGAGGTGATATCCCGTAATAAAATACCGCTAAACGAAGCTGAAATTATACGACAAGACGTATCAGTAATATTACGGAAATCCCGGTTACCACAGTCGAACATCACTCCCGAAGAACGGAAAGCATTGGAAGATCTCCGTGCCAACGAAGATATTCTGGTGCTGAAGGCCGATAAAGGGAATGCGACGGTTGTGATGAATACAAAAGACTACCATCAAAAGGTACTTAATCTTCTGAGCGATACGTCGGTTTATAAGCCAGTTTCATATAACCCCACAGCGAGAGTAACTAGAAAAACAAGGGAACTGTTAAAGAGGAACCGAGATCTCTTCATGGAAGACGAATACAAGATGCTTGATAGACCTAAAATTAACCTACCGCCGAAATTATATGGACTGCCTAAAATACATAAAGCTGACGTGCCCTTGCGACCAATCGTAAGTCAGATAAGCTCCCCTACTTATGATTTAGCTAGACACGTTGCAACGGCACTCCAGGGCTTAGTAGGAAACACCTCGTCTTTTGTGAAGGACTCCCGTCATTTTGTAAATATTTTGAAGAGCATCAAGTTGGAACCGAGTGATATAATGGTGAGTTTTGATGTCCAGTCATTGTTCACCAATGTTCCGTTAGATGAATGCTTGGAAATAGTGGGAAAACGACTAGAGGATAATGAGATGCCTAAAGAGTACATTGCCTTGCTGAAACATTGCTTAGACGGGAACTATTTTCTGTACAGGGGACAGTATTACCTCCAAATAGATGGCGTTGCAATGGGTAGCCCCGTTGCGCCCGTCGTAGCTAACATATGGATGGAATACTTTGAGCAGAGGGCCCTAAGCCACAACTCGGCCGCGGTTATATTGTGGAAAAGATATGTGGACGACATCTTCTGCATATTCAGGGGCAGTGAAGGCGAGGCAAGGCTATATTTGGACTACCTAAACTCAATTCACCCAAAAACTAGGTTTACAGTGGAGATACAAAGTGACAGGCAACTCCCGTTTCTCGATGTCCTAGTCGCAGCACGTCCTGACGGTACGCTCTCGCACTCTGTTTACAGAAAACCTACACACACAGACCGGTACCTTAATGCCTTTTCACACCATCATCCCAGACAGTTGTTATCGGTTATGACATCACTTATCAACAGAGCGCATGATCTCTGCGACACAGAGCACCTTGGTGTGGAACTAGATCACGTAACAACTGTTCTGAAAAAGAATGGCTATAGGGTCAATAACACACAGAAAATGAAGCACAGGCCTAGGGTAAGGCCGCCGGGAGTAGATCGATATCCAGCGTTTCTACCGTACGTAAGAGGGGCAACGGATAAAATTGGAGCCGCATTAAACAAATTCTCCATCAAAGCGGTATATGTTCCGGCCACCAAAGTAGCAAACGTGATACGGTCTCCCAAGGATACAGTTCCATTCCAAACGCCAGGAGTTTATAAAATTGACTGCAGTTGTGGAAGCTCATACATCGGCCAAACAAAGAGAACCATTGCCGATAGGGTCAAGGAGCACATATCTGCAGTTAAGAACCTCCAAACAAATAGGTCAGCTATAGCCGAGCACTTACTGAATGAAGGAGCTAATCACTGGATCGAGCTTCACAATCCGAAGATCCTGTCTACCGACCGACATTACTACCCTAGGATGGTTCGGGAAGCAGTTGAAATAAAGAAGCACAAGACTTTCAACAGGGAAGACGGATATAAGCTCTCAACAGCGTGGAATCCGGTGATTGGTGCCTTAAAGTCGCGAAATAAAATAGTGAACGCGTCCGCGGATACGGTCAGTGTTGTGTGCCGTGTGTTTCCACAAATCGACGATCTCGGGGGTACTTCGAAAACTCCCGCCGCATAGCAGAATCTCCAGCCTACATGCACCAGTCGCCTCGGGACCACGATAGGTGTAACCCTGTCGAAACGTCGAGGAAAGTGAAGGTACCGAAACCTTTAATTAATAATAAATTGTGCCACGCGAAATCCCGTTTTGTATAAAAATATGTGTTCAACGCGTGTTAGTTTAAAACAAATGTTAGCAAACCGGTACGGGTCGGAAAATGCCTTAAAAATCAAACATCTAGAATATCTCCGTAAGTGTCGGGTACAGTTAGAAATGTCGATTACATTTCTCATTAAGTGCCGTGATAACAACTTATTGCCTACGTGTGTGCGTATTAAACCGCGTAAAGATATACCATCTTCGGAGAAAATTCTACGCAAAGCTAGTGAGAGACTGTTAAAACAATTAATAAGAAACAAACGGTATAAATTAGAGTGCGTTAACAGTGACCTATATAAGTTACATCAGGAGTGCAGTGTTTTGTTCAATTACAGTGATTTTGATTTGTGTGACCGAGTGACGTTTTGTCAGGCGGAACGTAGTGCGGAACAATATCTGGCGACACACGGGCGAAAATTCGCAAAACTGTCGCGGTTCACCGCTAAAAGACCCGGTGTAATTGATAACGCAGATACAGTGGTCAACATTTCGGACGCAGTGCTGGATAACGCCGCGGTCTCCATCCTGGGGAAGGGGTTGAATTTCGCCTTAACACCAAAGAAGGTACCTGTTGAAAAGATCATAGGTAGTGTGGAAGAGGTGATATCCCGTAATAAAATACCGCTAAACGAAGCTGAAATTATACGACAAGACGTATCAGTAATATTACGGAAATCCCGGTTACCACAGTCGAACATCACTCCCGAAGAACGGAAAGCATTGGAAGATCTCCGTGCCAACGAAGATATTCTGGTGCTGAAGGCCGATAAAGGGAATGCGACGGTTGTGATGAATACAAAAGACTACCATCAAAAGGTACTTAATCTTCTGAGCGATACGTCGGTTTATAAGCCAGTTTCATATAACCCCACAGCGAGAGTAACTAGAAAAACAAGGGAACTGTTAAAGAGGAACCGAGATCTCTTCATGGAAGACGAATACAAGATGCTTGATAGACCTAAAATTAACCTACCGCCGAAATTATATGGACTGCCTAAAATACATAAAGCTGACGTGCCCTTGCGACCAATCGTAAGTCAGATAAGCTCCCCTACTTATGATTTAGCTAGACACGTTGCAACGGCACTCCAGGGCTTAGTAGGAAACACCTCGTCTTTTGTGAAGGACTCCCGTCATTTTGTAAATATTTTGAAGAGCATCAAGTTGGAACCGAGTGATATAATGGTGAGTTTTGATGTCCAGTCATTGTTCACCAATGTTCCGTTAGATGAATGCTTGGAAATAGTGGGAAAACGACTAGAGGATAATGAGATGCCTAAAGAGTACATTGCCTTGCTGAAACATTGCTTAGACGGGAACTATTTTCTGTACAGGGGACAGTATTACCTCCAAATAGATGGCGTTGCAATGGGTAGCCCCGTTGCGCCCGTCGTAGCTAACATATGGATGGAATACTTTGAGCAGAGGGCCCTAAGCCACAACTCGGCCGCGGTTATATTGTGGAAAAGATATGTGGACGACATCTTCTGCATATTCAGGGGCAGTGAAGGCGAGGCAAGGCTATATTTGGACTACCTAAACTCAATTCACCCAAAAACTAGGTTTACAGTGGAGATACAAAGTGACAGGCAACTCCCGTTTCTCGATGTCCTAGTCGCAGCACGTCCTGACGGTACGCTCTCGCACTCTGTTTACAGAAAACCTACACACACAGACCGGTACCTTAATGCCTTTTCACACCATCATCCCAGACAGTTGTTATCGGTTATGACATCACTTATCAACAGAGCGCATGATCTCTGCGACACAGAGCACCTTGGTGTGGAACTAGATCACGTAACAACTGTTCTGAAAAAGAATGGCTATAGGGTCAATAACACACAGAAAATGAAGCACAGACCTAGGGTAAGGCCGCCGGGAGTAGATCGATATCCAGCGTTTCTACCGTACGTAAGAGGGGCAACGGATAAAATTGGAGCCGCATTAAACAAATTCTCCATCAAAGCGGTATATGTTCCGGCCACCAAAGTAGCAAACGTGATACGGTCTCCCAAGGATACAGTTCCATTCCAAACGCCAGGAGTTTATAAAATTGACTGCAGTTGTGGAAGCTCATACATCGGCCAAACAAAGAGAACCATTGCCGATAGGGTCAAGGAGCACATATCTGCAGTTAAGAACCTCCAAACAAATAGGTCAGCTATAGCCGAGCACTTACTGAATGAAGGAGCTAATCACTGGATCGAGCTTCACAATCCGAAGATCCTGTCTACCGACCGACATTACTACCCTAGGATGGTTCGGGAAGCAGTTGAAATAAAGAAGCACAAGACTTTCAACAGGGAAGACGGATATAAGCTCTCAACAGCGTGGAATCCGGTGATTGGTGCCTTAAAGTCGCGAAATAAAATAGTGAACGCGTCCGCGGATACGGTCAGTGTTGTGTGCCGTGTGTTTCCACAAATCGACGATCTCGGGGGTACTTCGAAAACTCCCGCCGCATAGCAGAATCTCCAGCCTACATGCACCAGTCGCCTCGGGACCACGATAGGTGTAACCCTGTCGAAACGTCGAGGAAAGTGAAGGTACCGAAACCTTTAATTCTTTAGTTTTGGTCTGTTCTTGCAACGCCTGTTGTACTGCCTCATCTATAGCTGTGTCTCGTAATTCTTGTAATGACTTATCTGATAGATGTCTTCCGTTAATTTTAGCCACTTTTTTTAAAAAGGCCTCCGATTCGTGAAAACGTCCTTTGATCATGTACCATCTCACAGATTCAGGCATTACCCAAAAACAAAATATTGTTAGAAGTTGAGGTATATAAAGGGTTAAGGTGAGGTCTCTCCAATTTGGAACACCCCATGCAATAAGGCCCAGAGTAACTTGTCCAATTGAGTAAAAAGTATTCATTAAGGCTCCGCCTATTACACGGTGCTTCTTTCCCATGAGTTCCAGAACTAAAAATAAAATTTACGTTAAAATTAATTCAAGAAAAAATTATTACACCAAAAAAAATTCTAACAAAGCATTGACATTTAGGGGCTCTGATTTTAAATTAAATAAGTTTATGAGACATCATTTGTGACGATTTCATTGGTTTAACAATCAATATTTTACAAATTTCTCTGATTTTTTTAATAGGTAAGTATGTAAAATAATTAAATAATATTGTGATGGATACTAATTTATTTGTCTTGGTATGGGAATGCTGTGATGAGAAGAGGTGAAAATCATATAACCAAAAAAGAGATGAATTTGAATGTTAAGGAATGGTAAGTTAGAGTAAGGTTAAATACAAAATGGATGGAGTGTGTAAACAATGATATGAATGTGAAAGAAGTGAATGATGAGACGACGAATAATATAGAGGGGAGGAATGGAAGAACATGACATATTGCGCTGACACCAAATACATTGAGACAAGAGTAGGAGAATGATGTATGATGGATTGTGATGAATAATATCATGTAAAAGTATAAAAGTTCAGCAGGGTGGCCGTAACTGTTATGTACTCGTATGTACCGAACCAGAAAAATCAGTAATATTTAGTTTGAAAAGGTTTGGTGTTACTTACTTAATGTGATTTACGAGAAATGAATTAAAAATTTGCTTGTTTGAATTGAACTTTGACTTTAGATTATTAATCATACTATCCTACTAATATTATAAATCCTACTAATTTTATAAATGTGAAAGTTTGTGAAGATGTTTGGATGTTTGGATGTTTGTTACTCAATCACGCTCTAAGGGCTGAATGGATCTGGCTGAAATTTGGTACAAGGATAGAGTATAGTCTGGAATAACACATAGGCTACTTTTTATCCCGGGAAAATGTTCCCACGGGAACCGGGAACGGGTACCAAATTTCACGCGGGCGAAGCCGCGCGCATCAGCTAGTTCTTAATATTTTAAGCAATGCAATAAGGACAATCAAAATTGTAAATGTATTATCATAGGTATAAGTAATGTATCGAAGATATCATAAAAATAAGAATAATCAAATCTGTACTAGTATTATAAAAAGGTAGGTCGGGGAACCCCGCCCACCAACGGTCACATGGCGGTGGACACACTCCCTGTGTTCCGGGGGGTGCCCACTAGGGCACGCCTGCGGCAGCCGCTTTCTACCTTTTCTGCTTACAGAGGGGCGCCCGAGAGCGGTGGAGGTGCAGGCGTGGTTTTGCCTCCTTATAGAGCTCTGGGGAGCCGCCCGTCTGGCTCCCCTGAGGAGAGCCCCAAATGAACAGGGCGCCTCTAGCCGAGGCGAACTGATTAATCTACTTGATATTCCTCGGCCCGGCTATAGGGTAAGGAAAAACACCGTGGAGTTTAGTGGCTAGGACGGTCTCTTTCCGGACCGGGCCAGGAGTTTCACACACCGTCCCAGATGCCCCCGCGGCTGGAATGACGGAACGGAAAAGAGTTCTCTGTGTCAAAAAAAAATTTAAAGAGAAAAGATTTCATTGTTTGTTTACATCGAATGGCTCCGAAACTACTAAACCGATTTGAAAAATTCTTTCACTGTTGTGAAGCTACACTATCCCCGGTGAACATAGGCTATATTTTACTCCCGTATTCCCATAGGAAAGGAAGCTACGCGGGTGAAACCGCGTGACACCCGCTAGTTTAAAAGAAATCAACCGAGAATTAAATTTGAAAAATTAGTTGCCCACGATGTTTAAAAGGAATTAATGAAAAATGAAGATAATATACTTACCTAGGATGTAAACACAAGTAAAGCAACCAGCACTTACTACAGCTTCAATGAACTTGGTTGCTGTAAAGTCGAAATATGCAATGGTCCAATAACGGGCAATACCAACCCAAGCTCTGTTGAAGGCAGTAACTGTGAGAGCAACGCGCCGACCACAATTATCAGATATATAGCCGGTGATAAGTATCCCAAAAAATGAACCTACAGTTGTTGCGGTACCAATTAGAGTTCTTTGCCATTCATTGCAAGCAAGATCAAACTGTAACAAGTAAAAATTATGAGGAAATGTTCAAACAATACAAAAACAAACAGCCAAATTAAGCAGCATCATCAACTTACATCATACGCCACCGAGTGTGTATTCTCATATACATATTGATCACACGGTTGGAGAACATTTCTGTCAAAGAACTCGCTGGGACACGTGTTGTTTTGAACTCGATCCAGCCAAGTAGAACTATACTTCCGTCCAAAACGATGACAGTAGTCGAAAGACGATGCACCAGTAGCAGGTATAGCGTTTGATAACCAGGGTGGAGACCACTCTGCCACTAAATTGCCATCACAACCTGGGATGTGACACCTGAAAGGAAGCAAATATTAAGAGGGTATATTAGTATATATCCACGACCGTTATGGATAAAGTAGCTTGTCGACATCTCCATAGCCTGTGATGTTTCGTAAAATAGATATTTGTCTGTCCCAATATGCCAAAAATTGAGACAGTCCCCACACATTCAGCTCAGTTGTCCACGCATTCGTGATTCGGCTTGATGACGCGGAGCGGTTGCTCACTATTCTTACAGAAGCTTGAGATGAAAGTTTCAAGCACGTCACATGCCCCAAGAAGCGGGATAACACCCGAAAAACCCCCAAAGATGCTGGAAAGTATCCAAACCCCCTAGGCGAGGCTGCAGTTGTAGCCAAAGTCTGTCGGGCGTCCTGGGACATCCTTCTGAGGGCTTACCCGGGGCTCCCAACTGTAGGCAGTGGTAGGGAACGTGTGTTTTTAGTCGGTAAGAGTACGACAAAGCATTCATGAGGAAATGCCACACGTAAATAATGCCTCTTTATAATAGAAGTATAAATTGAATTTGTGAAAAAGAAATATTACTTACCTGGTGGGTATACGAGCCGTTGTAAACATATATTCGCTGGAGCCCCATGCTACAAATATTGATATTATGGCCGCTAGAACAAACGTTCTTATCCCGGTTACCACAGTCGAACATCACTCCCGAAGAACGGAAAGCATTGGAAGATCTCCGTGCCAACGAAGATATTCTGGTGCTGAAGGCCGATAAAGGGAATGCGACGGTTGTGATGAATACAAAAGACTACCATCAAAAGGTACTTAATCTTCTGAGCGATACGTCGGTTTATAAGCCAGTTTCATATAACCCCACAGCGAGAGTAACTAGAAAAACAAGGGAACTGTTAAAGAGGAACCGAGATCTCTTCATGGAAGACGAATACAAGATGCTTGATAGACCTAAAATTAACCTACCGCCGAAATTATATGGACTGCCTAAAATACATAAAGCTGACGTGCCCTTGCGACCAATCGTAAGTCAGATAAGCTCCCCTACTTATGATTTAGCTAGACACGTTGCAACGGCACTCCAGGGCTTAGTAGGAAACACCTCGTCTTTTGTGAAGGACTCCCGTCATTTTGTAAATATTTTGAAGAGCATCAAGTTGGAACCGAGTGATATAATGGTGAGTTTTGATGTCCAGTCATTGTTCACCAATGTTCCGTTAGATGAATGCTTGGAAATAGTGGGAAAACGACTAGAGGATAATGAGATGCCTAAAGAGTACATTGCCTTGCTGAAACATTGCTTAGACGGGAACTATTTTCTGTACAGGGGACAGTATTACCTCCAAATAGATGGCGTTGCAATGGGTAGCCCCGTTGCGCCCGTCGTAGCTAACATATGGATGGAATACTTTGAGCAGAGGGCCCTAAGCCACAACTCGGCCGCGGTTATATTGTGGAAAAGATATGTGGACGACATCTTCTGCATATTCAGGGGCAGTGAAGGCGAGGCAAGGCTATATTTGGACTACCTAAACTCAATTCACCCAAAAACTAGGTTTACAGTGGAGATACAAAGTGACAGGCAACTCCCGTTTCTCGATGTCCTAGTCGCAGCACGTCCTGACGGTACGCTCTCGCACTCTGTTTACAGAAAACCTACACACACAGACCGGTACCTTAATGCCTTTTCACACCATCATCCCAGACAGTTGTTATCGGTTATGACATCACTTATCAACAGAGCGCATGATCTCTGCGACACAGAGCACCTTGGTGTGGAACTAGATCACGTAACAACTGTTCTGAAAAAGAATGGCTATAGGGTCAATAACACACAGAAAATGAAGCACAGACCTAGGGTAAGGCCGCCGGGAGTAGATCGATATCCAGCGTTTCTACCGTACGTAAGAGGGGCAACGGATAAAATTGGAGCCGCATTAAACAAATTCTCCATCAAAGCGGTATATGTTCCGGCCACCAAAGTAGCAAACGTGATACGGTCTCCCAAGGATACAGTTCCATTCCAAACGCCAGGAGTTTATAAAATTGACTGCAGTTGTGGAAGCTCATACATCGGCCAAACAAAGAGAACCATTGCCGATAGGGTCAAGGAGCACATATCTGCAGTTAAGAACCTCCAAACAAATAGGTCAGCTATAGCCGAGCACTTACTGAATGAAGGAGCTAATCACTGGATCGAGCTTCACAATCCGAAGATCCTGTCTACCGACCGACATTACTACCCTAGGATGGTTCGGGAAGCAGTTGAAATAAAGAAGCACAAGACTTTCAACAGGGAAGACGGATATAAGCTCTCAACAGCGTGGAATCCGGTGATTGGTGCCTTAAAGTCGCGAAATAAAATAGTGAACGCGTCCGCGGATACGGTCAGTGTTGTGTGCCGTGTGTTTCCACAAATCGACGATCTCGGGGGTACTTCGAAAACTCCCGCCGCATAGCAGAATCTCCAGCCTACATGCACCAGTCGCCTCGGGACCACGATAGGTGTAACCCTGTCGAAACGTCGAGGAAAGTGAAGGTACCGAAACATTTAATTAATAATAAATTGTGCCACGCGAAATCCCGTTTTGTATAAAAATATGTGTTCAACGCGTGTTAGTTTAAAACAAATGTTAACAAAACTAAAGAGCCTTGTTTGGTTGTACAAGTTATTCAACACAAACGAATGTTGCTTCGTGTCCTAGTGTCACCTATATGCTGGCTTACAACGATGCTCATTTACTACGGACTGTCTATAAATGCTGTCAACATGTCGGGCAATAAGTATCTAAACTACATGGCTGTATCAGCAGTGGAGATTCCAGGCTTTTGGACAGTAGTATTCCTGATTGACAAAGTAGGAAGAAAGCCCGTGCTGATTACAGCTTTTTGGGTGTGTGCTATTTTCCAAATGGCATACATTTTCATGCCTGCAGGTATGTATTAACAATTATAATCATTATTGTATTTATGAAACTGGCTGTTGCTCACGATTTGTTATATATGGATAAAAATAGTAACTTTTATACACTTAAAAAGAAACGCACCAGCTAGATATAGTTTTTTAGTATTCATTCAAAACGCAGTGAATTTAGATCAGGAAAATAACTCACCAACAATAGTAGTGTAAATTAACTGTTTAACTAAATTACCTTCAAATAAAGGATTTAGGAAACCATATTAGAAAATTTCGTATTATTGCAGTAGTTAATGAGTCTGTGTAAGGCAAAATGTTGGTTGAGCGTGCTGTGTTGCTAGTAAAAGGTTATGAATTCCGAATTTAATAAGATCCACGTTCTTAAACTTTACCTGAAAATCATATTAGGTATTAATAACAGCAGTGTTGTCTTTTAAGCCATAACTTTTGTAATGTGCTAGTTAAGAATATGTTACATACTTTTTCTTGAATCATATCTGACCTCATTTACTTATTTTCTACCTAGATCAATACGCATTATCCCTGGCGGTGTACCTAGTGGGAAAATACTCAATCGCCGTGGTGATGACTGCAATACATATCTACACTGCTGAACTTTACCCTACGAAGCATCGTCAGACACTATTCTCATTTTCCTCATTGATAGGCAGAATTGGCTACATATTGGCGCCGCTTACACCAGCACTTGTAAGTAAAGATGTTTATAATATACATACGGTTATACTGTATTACCCGATGGAGTAGGTAGACGAATACAAAAGGAGTAAGACTTTTTGTTATACCACTAAGGTGGCAGATCAACATACTGCCCAACAGATGTACGGTATGGTGGTCACTGTAGATTATAAACGTTTGCAACACCGGAGACGCTACAGTCGCGCTGCCGACCCTTAGTCTATTACTATTTTGAAAGGACAATGAATTTCTGCTGCAGAAATATTTCAAACCGCCCAAGGCCCAATGACTACTATGACAATCATAACCGAAGCCAAGTTTAGCGTTATATCTGAAGCAAGGAAACTCTCGAATATGGAAAGACCAGAAACGTTCACCCAACTTATTGTTTAGTGTAGCACAAGCTGCATAATGTACCATCGTTTCCAGTCGTTTCGAAAACACTGAGCTTACTGTGCTACGAATATCATGTATCGTAAAATAATAGTTTCATTTATTGAAAAACTTCACTTGTACTGTTCCACAACATTTATTATTGTAATACCTAACCGGTTTCGCTTTCGGCGTTTTTCTTCAAAGTTTTTCAATAATTTGTGTAGCAAGTTCCATCAAGTGCCATCAATCAACAGTATCAATAATAGTTTCATTTCATATCTTTCAGGGAGCACAATGGTTTCAAGAATTACCTTTCGCCTTGTTTGCTGGATTTTCTCTGCTATCTGGTGCTCTGGTCTTTACGACTCCAGAGACCCTCGGCACTAAGTTACCTGACTCAATGGAGGAGGCTGCTCGACTTGGCCTCAAAAAGAATCCACAAGAAATCATAGATTTATATGGATAAATGTTTAGAGCAATTCATTTATTTTTTGTTTGAGATTCCTTCATAGATTCTAACCAGTTCCTTCCATATCAACCCCCCAAAGAGGAAGTGGGATAAAACCCAAACCCTAGGGGAAAGTCTGCGATGGTAGACTAAGCCAGTCGGGAGCCATGGGTTATCCTTCCGAGGACTCCTGGCCATTGGCAGATGACAGTGCATCGTGTGGTTTAGTCGGTAGAAGCCGGCCATTACATCCACAAGGATTTCCACACGTAAAAAAAAGCCAGTTCCTTCCAAACCATATCTTGATCTTGCTTTTTCGACAGCTAAGAGCAGCTGTTATGATAGCAAATAATTTAATAGGAATAGAAGATACGAGGCTAACCTAGGTAAAAATTTTGGTAAAGCAATGCAAGATTTGTAAAGTACTTAAGATCCTACCCGACGCCAAATTGTTAAAAGCAGATAGCAGATATACATTTTAGCGTGCAAGAAAGAGAGAGATGCGATCGATTTTTGTGCGGTTTTAACGAAATAAATTAATTATAAAAAAACTATAACCAATATGAAAAAAAATGCTCTAGTGTAAATGAAAATTTTACAATTTGTCTTTCTTATAAATCATTACATAGTATAAAACAAAGTCGCTTTTTCTGTCCCTATGTCCCTTTGTATGCTTAAATATTTAAAACTACGCAACGGATTTTGATGCGGTTTTTTTTAATAGATAGAGTGATTCAAGAGGAAGGTTTATATGTATAATAACATCCATTAAATAGTGGAGTAATACTGTATACCCGTGCGAAGCCGGAGCGGGCCGCTAGTATTTTATATTATAAAAAAAAACAACTTATAACATACGAGATCTAACTTAAAATTTCACGAAATCGAGGTATTTTCAACACAAAAATCTATCGAGGATTTTATCAGTAATCGTGTTTCGAGCCTAGAGCGTTTTTAACCGACTTCAGAAAAAGGAGGAGGTTCTCAATTCGTCTGCATGTATTTTTTTTTATGTATGTCAAGCGATATTTCCGTCAATTATAGACAGATTTCAAAATTTCTTTTTTTGTTGAAAAAGGTTTACTTCTGAGGTGGTCCCATTTTCACCAGACCAGGATCTGATATAGTAGACTAGCTGACCTTTGCGTGATAAATCAAGAACCGCTCGACCGATTTTGTGCATACTTCACATAAACCATCTACTAAATAGTACGAACAAAGCCTAAACATTTGGTTTGGATAGGTGAGCCCGTTCTTGAGTTATAAAATTACAACGAAAAGTGGCATTGATTTTTATATATATACATAGATTGTACTACAAGTGCATAAAAGAAGCCATTTTATACGAGACGTTTATCCGCCCGAGCCAAAGGCGAGGGTGGATATTAAGTCGAGGATAAAATGGGTTTTATGATCGAGTTATACACTCTGCTTTTCACTTCGATTGCAAGGAAATGAAACAGTGATATTGTAAATAAAAGTCTTTAATTAAATTTAAAGCAAATTTAATTACACAAAATGTCTAAATACTGCTAACTTTCTAAGTTTCTTTCCCGCCAATGTCTTTTTTCAAGTTTTTTTTAAATAATTCTACATGAAGCATTAGGCATGGGTAACGAGACCTATACTGCCTAATCATAAGTTCATTTTATAATATTTTTTCACTCATAATACTATCTGATTTTTAATGTTTCTTAATTTATATAGAACACAGAAAGTACAAGTTAAATGTAACAAAAAAAACAAGTTATTTAATAGCGTTTTATTATGTTTGGTTCACAGAGTAACTCGATCTTCATGATACCGTCTCTACGGTCTAATATGGCCATATTGTTTTAAAAGAAGAAAAAGAACTTTATGCACTAGAGCATAAAATGTTGTTTTAGTCCGCATACACCCAGCATAAACAAGAACTTTACGAGCATAAGAAGTGAAAAGGCATTTTTTTTAATATTTGATCAATATTAAAAACTTAAGAGAATGAAAACGATTGAACAATATCGGTTTACTGACACTAAGGAGAAAACTGTCGCAGGATAGTTATAAAACTTTACGTACCTAGTCATTAAAGTTGGTTTTGTATTTTTGTGTTTTGCTTGTGCCCCGTGTGGCGACGGGGTCTTGTGTGGCAACGGAAAAGAGTACAAAGTGTCGCCACCACAATTCATCCCAAAGGTTGTCGTAAGAGGTGACTTAGGGTACATGTTCGCAAAACAATCCATTGCACAAAGAAGGAAAATTCAGCAGGGATTGACTGGATGCGCAAAGCTTAGGACCGTGTGTTGTGGTGAAATTTGGGAGAGGCCTGTGTCCAGCAGTGGACTGCCATAGGCTAAATTGATTGAGTGATTGATTATAATTTTGAAGTCGAACATTTTTTTTTATAATAGCTTCCATTGAATTACATTGAATTGTAAAGTACTGTTAAAAAAATGTGATTAATAAAAAATATAAATTCTCGTAGGATAATGATGTTTTCCCTTACCTAAGTGTTAAAAAAGTTTTTCTTCTGGGCTAATAATGCTTTTAGGAATTACAATGCTATATTGTATTCAATATTATATTCAAAAGCATCAACGGACATTCGCGTATATCCATGAAATACCTCATAACGTTTTGTTCTTACTGACTGGTAGAGTTGCAAATTTTCAAAATTGTTCGTGTTAGGCTGCTATGAACCTGGGTTCCGCTCTAGCGGTAAATACTGCTCGTTCGCTCTAACTTTGCCGCTCGGCTCCATTATAAAGTCGATTTTTTAATTAGATTAAGTAAATTGACTGCAACTAATGTCACTTCTTCATACAATGTTGCTTATTTTCTATGACGAAGTGACATTAGCTACTGTCAATTTACTTCGTGTAATTAAAAATTCGGGTATACGCCTCTACGCCAGCGGCAAAGTTAGAGCGAACGGGTAGTAAAATAGTTTTTAAGTTATAATTATCTTCAAGCAATATATCAATGATGTCGTCCATGATTACAAACAATATCTATACGTTTGATCTTTGTAACTATTCGAACAAGACTGGAAGGATGGCAATAAGGTGCGAGAGTCGCAGCGGGTGTCGCACTGAATGACGCCATATCCCTACTAATATTATAAATGCGAAAGTAACTCTGTCTGTCTGTCTATCTGTCTGTCTGTCTGTCTGTCTGTCTGTCTGTCTGTCTGTTACGCTTTCACGCCTAAACGGCTGGAGCGATTGAGATGAAATTTGGTATGGGGATAGTCCGAGGCCCTGGGAAGGACATAGGCTACTTTTTAACCGACTGCGCAAAAGGAGTGTTATGATTTTACGTGATAACGACTTTCACATGATAACGACTTCTACGCGGTCGAAGACGCTTTCACGCCTAAACGGCTAGAGCGATTGAGATGAAATTTGGTTTGGGGATAGTTCGAGGACCTGGAAAGGAGATAGGCTACTTTTTAACCGACTGCGCAAAAGGAGTGTTATGATTTTACGTGATAACGACTTTCACGCTGTTACGCTTTCACGCCTGAACGGCCGGAGCGATTGAGATGAAATTTGGTACGTGAATAGTTCGAGGCCCTGGGAAACGCTAAACGGTTGGAGCGATTGAGATGAAATTTGGTATGGGGATAGTTCCAGGCCCTGGGAAGGACATTGGCTACTTTTTAACCGACTGCGCAAAAAGCGTGTTATGATTTTACGTGAAAACGACTTTCCGGCGATTACGACTTCTACGCGGTCGAAGACGCGGGGAACAGCTATTCCTACTTCCCTACTAATATTATAAATACGAAAGTAATATGATAATGCTGTCTGTCTGTCTGTTACTCTTCTTTGAAATTTGGTATGGCAATAGTTCGAGGCCCTGGGAAGGACATAGGCTACTGTGAATCAACTTTTTTCTCAGCAAGAGGGATCTTTCACGACGAATGGACTTCCAGTGCACCGGGAAGGTTGGTTATGTATTGAAGTTGTAAAACAGAACTAGTCTTCTATTAACTCAATGCAATACTATTGAGGCAGAAATGTCTACGGGTTGTGTCGTCATATGCTTTCGTATAGCATCAAATGCTTTGCGGGAACTTTCAACCACACTGCGGCTGTCGACCTACGGTTAAGTTGCTTCTTACACAAATAAGGGTACGCCGTTGGCTCCTGCGTTACTAGCCATGATTCCCTCTGTATTTTTGCTTCTGAGAGCAAAGTTACAAACGTAGTTTATAATGAAAATTCTTAAACATACAACTTTACTGGAAAATGTTGAGCTTTGGCTACAGTGACATAGGTACATTAAATTAAATCACCTTAAAAATAATACATGCATACGGTCACGTCTTTATCCCCAAAGGGGTATCTGAGGCATATTATATGCCTACATTCGTCCCACGTAACGTTGGTGGTGGTGAGCCGTATTGAAATGGACAGGCGTAGGTACTGTCTACTTTTGAAAATTATTAAGTCTATAAGGCTAATAACTTGGTTTAACGACTGCCATTTACTGGCTACCGTTAGCGTTAGTGATATCGTCTCAAATCTTTCGGTTATAAGTAGGTACTTAAAGTTTTCAGTCTGTGGCCCAAATCTAACCAACGTTTCGTATTCGCGCTTCACCATACTACTTACCTACTCTTTTTATTGTTAACCCCTCAATCCACGAAAAAAATATATCGAAAATTGGTAATGACGAGCAGGTAAAAAGCGGATGATGCAATCGTGACGTCATCTTACCAGTTTCAAATAAAAATTAATTTCTCACTTACTAGACCATGTTTTACGATTCTGAATAAAGACGTACGTCATACCGGCCTTGGACCCGCTAAAACCATGAGGTCTCTACCCATCCATCTAGAGCAGTCCTGGGGTATCCTTTAGAGGGCTTACCAGGGGCTCCCAACCGTAGGCTGTTATACATAACAGCCTACGGTTGGGAGTCCTACCGGATACGTGTGGTTTTTTGTCAGTAGGAGTTATAATATATTCATGTGGTATTTACCTCATTAAAAAAAACATGTAGCGCATAACTCCCCGGGTAAGTTGGAGGGTGTCCTAACTTTATCCTCACATTTTGGTTACGACTTATCCTAGAGGCTCGATAGAATACAGTTCAAACTTTGCTTATAACATAATTTCCACGCGAACGAAGTCGCGGGTAACAGCTAGTATATTATAAAGCTGCGTACCACGCCGCGGACGCAGCGCCGAGGGGAAGCCACGCCACTCGCGTCTCTCGACGCCCCGCGTTTCCTTAAACGAGCTCCTGCATTTCCATATATTTGAGTTTGCGCGTGACGCAACGCGGGCCGCTTTACGCGCCGCCTCACTATAAAGTATAAACGGTCAAATCGCTTGACGCGCCGCTGCAAGCCACGCCGTACGTAAAGCTTGACGCCCCGCGTCTCCTTAAACGAGCCCTAAGTATCTGTGGCGAATACAACGGGAAAACACGGCCGAGTGCCAGCACTGCGAGGAGCACAGCGAGGACACAGCGCTCTACACATTGGCGGTGGGGGCGCTGCCGACGTGCCTTCGCCCAAGATTATCGGCCTCCATGACTGGGGGCCTGAGGACGATGAGGGGGCTGCTCACCGCCCTTACAGAAGCAGGCCCTAGACGACAGGGGTTTTACGGACGATGACGCGCGAAAAACCCCGCAAAGACGCGGGATAGCACCCGAACCCCCCTAGGCGAGGCCGCAGTGGTAGCCGCAGGTCTGTTGGGAGTCCTGGGACATCCTTCCGAGGACTTACCCGGGCCCTCAACCGTAGGCTGTTGGGCGTTACGCGAGGTTTTTTAGTCGGTAGGGGTCACACGCCCACGAGAATTTTACCTCACGTTAAAAAAAAGAAGTAGCGAAAGTATTTTTAAAATTAGTACTTTCAGAGTTTATTAATTGCAAACAAACAAATCTTTCCTCCTCAAAATATTAGTATTATAGACTAAGTAGTGTCTCTTAGAAATATTTCCTAGGTATTCTGCAAAGATAAACAGCAACTGATACTTTTCCTTTAAAGAACAATTTTATATCGTAACCAGTTTTAATTTACTTGACCGGAGCAGTATCGCTAGTTTACAATTTGTTGTGATACTATTTGTCATTATAAGCTCGTTACATTTACAAAGTGTCGTTTATACAGATCGCAAACGTAAAGTAAGAACACGTGTTTAGATAGCCTTTTATACACTGGTAATTAGAAAAGCAAGTTTTTTAAACGATATATTTTTTGTTAACTTTCAGATCAAAATTTTTAGAGAAAGAAAATAAAAATATTATTACATAAATAACAAGTGAAAATGGCGCAAATATAAATCATAAATAAATAATATAAATTAAAGACTATAAGTCAAAGTAAAAACGAAAAATAATACAAAAATCAAAATGGCAGATGATGCTGAATCAAATAAAAGTCCAAAAATTGATTTGGACACAATTTTTGTCAACGAAATTGGACAGTTCGGGATATTTCAGCTGAGAGCGTTTGTACTTGCTGGTATTGTATCAATGTTTGTAGCATGGTCTTCAAGCGAATATATGTTTACCACTGCTCGAATAACTACCAGGTAAATATTTTATTTTCCCTTACTTTATATAGTTATTTGTCTCATTCGTTTATACATCTATACTAATCGATATCTATACTTCTATACTAATATTATAAAGAAGTAAAGTTTGTGTGTTTGAATATTTGCTAAATTGTACGGGGTAATCTCGGGATATACTGAACCGATTTTAAAAATTCTTTCACCAATAGAAAGCTACGTTATTGTGGAGTGTCATAGGCTATATAGCATCACGCTACAACGAATAGGAGCGGAGCAGTAATAGTTAATGTTTCAAAAACGGGGGAAAAGTTATTCCTTTTGAGAGCTTCGTTGCGTGTGCTGCGTAAATATTTATAGTTATGTAAAAAATAAGTACTACAAAATTGTTTCTCTGAAAAAAGCTCTAAAAAAATTGCGCGATAGCATGTGTCTATCTTTGGGTTGGTGCACAATAACCATTTTAATGGCAATACATTTTTTTCTACAATAATGCCACGGGATACCTCTTTCATAAACGAAATTGTTCTTAAAAATAATACGACGGCTCTCACGTAGTATTGAATATTAACGACGAGACGCTACGGGAGTAAACGCAACGCGACGGCAGTAAATGCGACGGGAACAGGTAATATTCTCTCTTATGTGGCGCAACGAAGTTGCGCGGGTCAGCTAGTATATACATACATACAATCACGCCCTTATCCCCGAAGGGGTAGGTTGAGGCATAGTATACGCCCACATTTCACCTTATAGTTTTATTTCCCACGTAATAGGTGGTGAGCCTATTGCTGTGTTGAAATGGACAGGCGCAGGTCGCCGTGACCAACGCCATAAGGCCTTCAACTCATTTTACTGACAACCGGGTTTCATTTCGAGTTTTCCTTCTCTACGCAAAGCATCTTTTTGCGAAAGTTTCTCCTTAGCCGCTTTTTACGACACCCTCAGGATGTATTGGAGTGGCGACATTTTGTACTCTTACCCGTCGCAACATGGGATCCCGTCGCCATACGGGGCTATTCGTTTATAAAGACATCTATTAAAGTTTTTTACCTAATGGCCATAAACAGAACCCTATTAACTACATACTAAGACTCGCTGCGCTCGCTGCGACTCGCAAGCCGTAACGTCAAGTTTTTGATGGTATGAATACCCAACAGTTACGGGCACTGTCATGGAAGAGAGTTTCTCGCTAGGTAAATTACAATCTAGCGATTTTTACAACTTTACGGTGACATATTTATAAGATTAAGACCATAAATATTCGTTTAACCTTGAAATCGGTGATCTGTTCAAGAATATGATCATTATTGTTATGGTAATTAGATAAAGTCATATTGACTTCATCTAATTACCACAAGATGAGTGAACACAATCCAATACCTTAACCACTACGCAACCGCAAGTTTTGATTTTGATGTGTGAGTTTAACTTTATTGTACACTATTTTAGATTACATCGTATAAAACCGGCCAAGTGCGAGTTGAATTCACGCAGGATGGGTTCCATACGAAATAACGGCAAAAAATCATGATTGTTGCAAGGGAACCCCCCTAAGATATTATTTTTCTATATTTAGTATTTTATATAATAGCGGCAACAGAAAAATATAATCTGTGCTCTCTAGCTATCACGGTTCCCGAGATACAGCCTCGTGGCGGTCATACAGACCGGCGGACGACCAAGTCTCATGAATAGGGTTCCGTTTCTACCCTTTGGGTACGGAACCCTAAACATAGTGTTCAATGAGAGGAAAATTTTACGGTATCAAGTTAGGGAATACCTGCGTATACATAAAATTTAAATTTACAATATTGATAATGCTTACATAGTCTAGTCATGTGTGGTATACATACATAGCATACGTAATTAGATACTTACTTACATAACATCCGTTTCCTGGTGTTAATAATGGGTTTGCATACCATATGGTCATGCCTTTATTCTTGAAGGGATAGGCAGACATATTAAATACCCACATTTCACCGTATTAGAATTTATCCCACAATAGGTGGTGAGCCGTATTGCCGGGTTGAGATGGACAGGCGCAGGTTGTGACTGCCTGCTGTTAAAAATTCTCAAACCGCCTAAAAATGCCTTCAACTTGGCTTAATGACTGCCATTTTAGGTCACATGGAAATAATGGTTTTATAGTATTATAAAACCTGACATGACGCTTTACATAAACTCTAAAGCTTTCAAATTTGCTGACAGGAAAATCCACGCTTGGTTAGGATCTTTAATTTGGATAACAATAAACAACAGCATTATGAAGTGGTCGTCGACAGATTTTATAGCCAGTCAATATGCTATATACCTAGCGATAAATACACAGAACATAAATTAAAAAGCGTTGAGCCAATATTTCTCCCCTGGAGAACACCTTAGAGTAGAGTAAAATAATTTCGTCACTGGTTAGTATTATTCTAAGGTTTCTTTTTGTGATTTTGAATAATAAGATAATCTATAATTAATTATAGGTGTCGGATTCCGGGCTGTGACGCCAAAGAACCAGAATGGACACCACACTGGTTATCAAATGCCATACCAGCTACTGGAGCAAATACATTCGACAACTGCCATCGCTTTGGAAACACATCTGCCCTGTTAGGATTAATAGGAAATAACACATGTCCCAGTAAACTGTTCGATAATAATACTATACAACATTGCGAAGAATATGTTCATGAAAATACACACTCCGTTGCGTACGATGTAAGTTGTTAACTGAAGTTTATTCTGGCTAATAAATTCTTGAACTGTTTGCACCTGTATGTACTTATACATTTTAACTTGTTACAGTTTGATCTTGCTTGTGATGAATGGCGTAGAACTCTGATTGGTACCGTTATGAGCACAGGTTCATTTATTGGGCTATTATTTACTGGGTATATATCAGACCACTGGGGCCGCCGTGTTGCCCTCACAATCACAGCCTTTAACAGAGCATGGATTGGTGTAGCCCGCTATTGGATTAATACTTACATCGGGTTCATGATGTCTGAATTTATTGAGGCTATTGTTAGCTCTGGTTGCTTCACTTGTGCTTACATTTTGGGTAAGTATATTTGCTTAAATCAAATGAGATTTCATAAACATATAGTTTTTATTTATAAGCCCACATAATGTTTTTCGATCTCCTATTTATTTTTTTAGGTCTTATCCACTTCTGTTGAAATTTTATCAAATCAATCATTTCCTGTATTATTTATTAGAAACTTATTTATAAACTTGCTTCTAATCACATATTTCAATCTGATGTGATATTTCATAAAATTAATAATAACGATAAAATCTGTACTTGCAGTTCTGGAACTTCTGGGAAAGAAGCACCGTGTATTAGGTGGCGCTGCAATGAATACTGTTTACTCAATTGGACAAGTTACCCTGGGCCTTATCGCATGGGGTGTACCCAACTGGAGATATCTCACTCTAGCCCTCTATATCCCTCAACTTTTCTCAATATTCTGTATTTGGGTAATGCCCGAATCTGTGCGATGGTATATGAGCAACGGTCGTTTCGATGATTCTGAAGCATTTTTGAAAAAAGTGGCAAAAACTAATGGCAGAGAACTGTCTGAAAAATCTTTACAAGCATTACGTGATACGGCCATAGAAGAGGCTAAAACTAAGGCTCTACAAGAAGAGAGCAAGGGTAAAGAACCATGGTTGATTGTGCAAGTTTTTCAACACAAACGAATATTGCTACGTGTTCTAGTGTCACCCATATGTTGGCTTACAACGATGCTCATTTACTACGGACTGTCTATAAATGCTGTCAACATGTCTGGCAATAGATACCTAAACTACGTACTTGTATCAGCAATTGAAATTCCTGGTTTTTGGACAGTAGTTTTTGTGATTGACCGAGTTGGAAGAAAACCCGTACTGATTACAGCATTTTGGTTGTGTGCTATTTTCCAAATAGCGTACATATTTATGCCCTCAAGTATGTTATTTTTATTTCAATTATTAATATCTACCGTATAAATAAAACTAGCAGCTACTAGCGACTTCATGTACAAGGAACAAGAAATAGTGTACAGAGATAAGTTTCAATTGGAAGCTGTAAATGGAGACCATTATCATTCCGTTTCACTACAAAACATTAAGTAATAGAATATTGTTTTTTCACGCCCACTCTATTCAAATAATACGTGTACTACAATACAAAACACACGTTACAGGGTTTGACGTTGGTTAATCATTTTACATCCTACTTAACTCGCTTGTCAACGTTTTGTGTAGGTCGTGTTGATCTATGTTTTGATTATAATTTAAATTTACGTGCATTTTTAACTCAATCTTAAAAACATACTCGTGAGGTTGAACTACGACCTTTTGAGTTTCATCTTTTGCTTCCAGGATGATAGAGTGAAGGGTTATTAAGTGAGGACAAGGCCAAATTAGGATTGGGTATGCGACCTTGTAGGACCAATGAAATGGTCAAGAAGACAAGTTTATTTAGTAAATCCCATGACTTGTTTAATAACATTACAATACTGCAAATAGTTTAAGTTGATTTATTTGGATATCCCGTCAAACTAGACATATTAACAAGATTGACCTGAAAACACGTAAATAAATGTAAACAAAAGTACCTTCATCACACTTTAGAAGTCGCTGGTACAACTAGTTTATTTTATTACCCTGAAATGAATCTTACATTTGCTTCTTTTTCTTTAGATCATTACGCATTATCCCTGACGGTATACCTGGTGGGAAAATACTCAATCGCCGTGGTGATGACAGCGATACATGTCTACACAGCTGAACTGTTTCCTACGAAATATCGTCAGATACTATTTTCACTTTCCTCACTGGCTGGCAGAGTTGGCTACATATTGTCACCGCTCACACCGGCTTTTGTAAGTGCAGCAATATCTTGAATTTTTCCAAAACAAGCAACGTTTATACATTTTTTCTATTTTATTGCAATCACAGCTTGACAAAGAATCTTTTTCTGTTCATTTGTAACCATCAGTATGGGTATCTTATTTATGATACCCATTATGAATACCTATTGATGATGTTCTCCGCACAAACATCATAAATGCCTTCAATAATACTGAAAACTCGACCTGCTTCCAGCCAAGTTAATGACTTGGCTGAAAGCAGGTCGACTCGTTAACCACTTTGAATTTAATATTAAAGCTATGTCACGTCAAAATCAGATTTCAATGTACTTTAGGGATATGATAAAATAATTAATCGATCTATATCATATATTTTCAGGGAGCCCAGTGGTTTGCAGAATTACCATTCGCAATCTTTGCTGGCTTTTGTCTACTGTCTGGAGCGCTGATCTTCACAACGCCAGAGACCCTCGGCGCCAAGTTACCTGACACTTTCGAAGATGCTGAGCAAATTGGTCAAACAAAAGTTAAACAAGAAGAGACTTCATACCCCGACTGATACTTTTCATGAATAATGTTCTGTCTATTTAAGTGATATGGTCTAGAAATTTTTCGTTAATCAAAGTAGTGGCAGAGACATCTATTGAATTGAATGAATATCTATTTGAAATTGTAGTTTCTAATAGTTATGATAATTTATATACTATGGCTTTAACACTGAATAGATAAAATCCATATAATAATATACCTTACTTGAAAATAAATTACAATTTGTAGTTACCAAATCGTTATTTACCTATGTGGAATATTTCCCCTCCTAAAATACCCCTCTGCTTATCATATCATTTCTTTTATTTATTCAGTACACAGTTTGAAATTGGATCCAAATAACCGGCCAAGTGCGAGTCGGACTCCCACACGGAGGGTTCCGTACCAAAAAACAACATAAAGTCGTACCTATTTGTTGCATGGGAGCCCCCCTTTTTAGGGTTTCGTAGCCAAATGGCAAAAACGGAACCCTTATAGATTCGTCATGTCTGTCTGTCTGTCCGTCTGTCTGTCCGTCCGTGTGTCACAGCCACTTTTCCCCAAAACGATAAGACCTGTGCTATTGAAACTTGGTAACTAGATGTATTCTGTAAACCGCATTAAGATTCTTATACAAAAGTAGAAAAAACGCAGTAAATTTTGGGGGTCCCCATACTCAGAACTGAAACTCAAAATTTTTTTTCCATCAAACCTATACGTGTGGGTTATCTATAGATAGGTCTTCAAAAATGCTATTGAGGTTTATAATTTTTTTTTTTTCTAAGGTGAATAGTTTGCGCAAGAGACACTTCCAAAGTGGAAAATTGTGTGTGTCCGCCTGTCCATACCATCACCCCGTTGGGCTCACCACCTAGTACAAGGAACGAAAACGAATAATTGGCCGTATCCTCTGCGGAACCCTTTATTTTAAATATTATGCTCCCCAAATAATAAATAAATACTTGATAATAAAAAAACCGGCCAAGTGCGAGCTGGACTCGCCCATGAAGGGTTCCGTAGCAGCAAGTACCATAATATAAAAGTTCGTTGTAACTTTGATGTTTTAACACGTTCGCTGTGGTAGTGATTTTTCTAACCGAAAATTGCGGTTTTCGGCGTATTAAAAAAAACTACCAGCTCTATCTCGTTCAAACTAATTTTCGTTGGTAGTTTTTATGGAAATGTACATCATATATTTTTTTTAGATGTATCATTCTCTTAGTTTAGAAGTTAGAGGAGGGGGACACACACATTTTTCCACTTTGGAAGTGTCTCTTGCGCAAACTATTCACTTAAGGAAAAAATGATTTTAGAAACCTCAATAGCATTTTTACAGACCTATCTATAGATACCCCACACGTATGGGTTTGATGAAAAAACAAATTTTGAGTTTCAGTTCTGAGTATGGGGACCCCCAAAATTTACTGCTTTTTTTCTAGTTTTATATAAGAATCTTAATGCGGTTCACAGATTACATCTATTTACCAAGTTTCAATAGCATAGGCCTTATAGTTTCGGAGAAAAGTGGCTGTGACACACGGACGGACAGACAGACGGACAGACAGACAGACATGACGAATCTATAAGGGTTCCGTTTTTGCCATTTGGCTACGAAACCCTAAAAAAGCCATGCCGAATGTGTAGGTATCTTGGGTTTCTTGTATAACAATGAGATCTAGATAAATCTTCAACCATTTAGCTACTATAGTTATTATTACTATGTGATATAGACAGATAAGCTCGTGCCTAGAATGTAGATACAGATAGACCCGTGTATATATTTTAACACATGAGCTTATCATTATCATAACCATTATCATTATAACTACCTAGTCATTGAAAAAAGAGATTTAATTAGCTACTATAGATATGGTCTTCCTAAGAAAATTAAAATGAAAATATCTTTATTCATTTAGGTTACAAAGTAACACTTATGAACGTCAAAATTTTTGCTTCTATTTTCTTCTGTGATGAAGAACCCGGCAAGAAAACTCACGGCCACTCTTTACAAATAGTCTTAGTACTGCTCGTTCGCTCTAACTTTGCCGCTCGGCTCCATACTAAAGTCGAATTTTTAATTAGACGAAGTAAATTGACAGCCACTAATGTTACTTCTTCATACAATGTTGCGTATTTTCTATGACGAAGTGACATTAGCTACTGTCAATTTACTTCGTGTAATTAACAATTCGAGTATACGCCTCTACGCCAGCGGCAAAGTTAGAGCGAACGGGTAGTACATTCGTTTGTCATGCAATAAAGATTAACAATTTGCGCCTAATTAAGTGAGGAGCATGCAACTCATGTCCATGTCTCTGTCAGAGATAGATAGATAGGCCCGTGACTAAAATTTAGATATAGATAGACTCGTGTTTGTATTTTAATTAAAATTTCTTACACACACGACCTATTAACGTAACCATTATCATTCTAACTACCTAGTAATTGAATAATACACAGAACTTGAATATTTTCCTTATTATTATAATATCGATAGTTAAGTTGTATGGTAAATCTGTTCATCAGTATCAGTTATCCTCTTTACCGTGTAACTAGTTTGAGTGCTAATCACCATAACTTACATACTTGCCATAGGTACCGTAAAATTTTAAACCCTATACGCACCTATAGATTGTACGTTAAACTTATAACCCCTCGTTGCCTCGGGGGTTACATGGGAAAACCTCTTGTAAGGCTTAAAACTTTAACTTTCTTCTTAAAATAACATGAATTTAAAGGAGGGTGGGGAAGAAGGATGAATAAAAACAGTGTGTGCGTGTAACCTTTGCGCGCGATTGAAGTAAAACTTATTTGCCATTGACGGCATCAAATGTTATATTAATATCATTCGTTCGAATTTTGAATAGCGGAAACTTTATTTCCGCTATTCAAAATTCGAATAATAAGCGTTACTTCCGTCAGAAAAAAAATCTGAGTTACCCCTAGTCGCACCTAAAGAACTTTTACTTCAAAAAGAAGACTTTTAAAGTTGTGTAACTGCGATTTGAATTTAACATACTTCTGAGACAACCTTCCAAGTAGTAAGTGTCCGGAGTGTCCAAAGCTGACGAATAGGGAGGGACCATAGGGTTTTAATAGGTTCTGACGGAAATGGGAATCCTGGGACATCAAACTCAAAACTCAAACTCAAAAACAACATTTATTTCGCATAATCCTGATACATAAGCACTTGCGACACGTCAATGAATACAAAGCAAAGTCACTACCACCAGTAAGGAACGCGGCCCGCTTGAGAAGAACTTTTCAGCTTTTGTGCTCTATTTACAAAATTTAAACTAATAATCACAAACTTGAGAATGCAGTAGAGCAAGCAGATCATTTCCAGGCTTCCTTGTCAAGCAAATAATCGTCAATTGTATAGTAGCCCTTGCAGTACAATTTACTTTTTGTGCACTTTTTAAACTTATTTAAAGGGTATACTTTTAATTTAATTTAATCTAAAACTGATGACCAGCAAGGTTATCTTTATGTCTGGTATTTACACTGTGTATATCGCTTAACTTAACGAAACTATATAGATTTCTTTGCACATACATAAGATTTTTAAAAATATATTGTGATGCTACTGTCAGAATATTTACTTCTTTGAATATTTCGCGCAGAGAGACCCTTGGACCTAATCTATACATTATGGCTTCCTTTCGCATCCTTTCGAGGGTTTACCTGCGTCTCCCATCCCGGCCGTAAGCAGTGTAAGGGTAAGTCGTAACGTGTTTTAGTCGTTAAGAGTTCGACATCGCATTCATGAAGGATTTCCACACGTAAAAACACGCATGACTTACGAGAAAGGGGAATTTCCTTTCACACAGTAAAAAGGATAGATTCACAACGTGGACTGTAACGTCGTTGTTGACAAATTAGCTGAGACCACGAGGTGTTGTACTACATTAAATCGTACTACATTTAAAATTCTTTATTTCTCCTTTACTTTTTAGTTTTCAGTCTTAGTATTAATTACAACATTCCCAATAGGCACGTTAACATCGGATGACATAGCAATTCTATTTTAATTCCTCACGCGCCAGTCCTCGATTTGTAAAATGCTCTACGCGTCGGCGTCTTTTTGAGATTTCTTTTTATTTTTGAGAGGGCTTTCGAAAAAACGAAGAATTTCAGAATGTAATGACAGTAACATAGTATAAATTATACCTTCTCGGCTTCAGAATAAGTTTACCTAACTATTTACACGTTTCAAAAAATAAAAAAAATAAACGAAAAATAAAAATCAACGATCAATGACGACAGTCTCTGTTGACGGCTGTTATGTTCAAATGAAGAACGGAATCGCGTCGCGCCAATTTGCTTATGTGCTTATGTGTATCATAAAACGTGAGAGGGGTTAAACATAGGTACCTACATTCCTGCAGAAATTTTATTGTGAATTATTTATTCGTACTTGCTATAGGTATTATTATGCGATTGTTTTTATAATTATACTAGCGGACGTCACGCAGTTTTACCCGCGTAGTTCCCGTTCCGTGGGAATACGGGAATAAAATATATCCTATGTTCACCGCAAAGAGTGTAGCTTCCCAACAGTGAAAGAATTTTTCATATCGATCCAGTAGTTCCGGAGCCTATTCGTTACAAACAAACAAACAAAAAACCAAATCTTTCCTCTTTATAATATATTAGTATAGATTAGACACACACCTCGTCAACACACGACAACCTACAGTCATTCGTTAAACCGGTAATGGAGTATCGTATAAATGAAGGGACAGTAATAATTTTATATATCAATGTTCTAATCGCCGACAATTAATGTATAACTTTACATAATATATGTCCGATTAAGTTATCTAAAATTAAGTAGTATACTTACCAGGGATTATGCGTCGAAATTTGTTTTAATAAACATCTTTGAAATTATAATAACACCATTCAGTAAAAGGTAATTAATACGTTTATCGAAACTAGTTTCCCAAAATTGTTACATAACTGGATGAATCAGTCGCAGTACTTGAACTAATTAATATATAACTACTTGCCATTAACCCTTTAAAAGACACGAGATTTATTTTGAATTATATTTGTAATCATTAAAGCAATGTAAAATTACACCAAAGTGGTAAATGGCAAACAATTACCACAATTCCCTGATTTCTCAAATAATATTAGTATAAAATATTTATCAGGGTTGGTAAATGGACTTGGGGTAGATATTAAAAACAATCCAAAAAATATTTTTCCTGAATAATGAAAGCTTGATATACTTTGTACGTACGAGCGCACTTGATGGTGAGTCACTTTTAATATAATAAACGAAACTATTACATTTGTAGATAGTGCCTGTATTTTAATTCTCAGCTACTTTTAATCTCACGGGATTTTTTTCAAGGAATTAAAGGTAACCAAAATCCCGTCTGCGTATAAAATACGCACGGACGGTAATAATATTGATAAAATCGTATTTAGTTGTTACCTGCGTTTGTGACAAATTACGATCACATTATTTTACATAAACTCATCTCATCCAGATTTGAAAATGGTTTAACAATTTTGAAGTCCTCTAATGAGCCCTTCAATTTGATACTCATATTTTTTATCTTAAACAATAGCGTCACACAGTTGTCATGTTGGTTTTTTCACGTCACCTATCTAAGAACAATTAGGTTATCAAGAAGAATCTAACTATATAAAGTTAGTAAAATAAATACGCGTAGCAGCGGTTTGAAAGATATGAGATAATAAAGAAGATTACATGCAAACATGCACAAGATACGTTCGAAAAACATACTTAACCCTTCATGGTAGTCGTATCCAGATCCAGACAGTAATCTATCCCCATAAGTACCAAATATGCAAGAGTAACAAACATCTATACATACAAACTTTCGCAATTATAAAATGAGCACAACTTAACTTTAGATGTATAATTTTTTAATATAGATAAGTATCACTATTAAGCGATGACTGAGCAAGATCACCAATGCCACACATCTGTTTTCCAAAATCATATCAGAAATAATTACCGTTTGTAAAAAAATCTTTAAAAAAGCAAAAAGAAATATGATATCAATTGTGGTTCATATCTCATCTAGCTATCATACCTCGCTTTATTTAGGGTTAAATCTTGTCACAAAGAGCAAAGTGTCGATTATACAGTTTGCAAACCTATTAGTAGTTCAGTCAATAGAAGAACATTATGTTTAGTTGTAGTCTTGCAGAGTTGTAGTATACCTTCGTTCCGGATAGATAAAAAAAATGCAACATCTGTTTCAGCAAACGGCCTAAAATTTTTTTTTAAATAAAAATCAAGAACTATTGTTTGTAAGAAGAATATCTCAGAAATCATAATGACAGAAGAAGCTGAATTAAATCAGAAGAAAAAGATTGATTTGGAAACTATTTTTGTGTACGAAATTGGACAGTTGGGAAAGTTTCAGTTGAGAACGTTTGGATTAGCGGCCGTAATAGCCGTGTTTGTAGCATGTGCTTCTAGTGAATACATGTTCACTACAGCTCGAATCGCAACCAGGTACAATATACACTCTTTATTTTTATCTTCTTTTTCGATGCAACTTAATTATCGGAACGTCTGTTTCAACTATTCTGTACTAATATTATAAAGAGGAAAGATGTAATCGTTAGTTTATAAACAAAAAAACAATAAAATCTTGATTAGTTTGTAGCTTATGGACGTTAATTTAAAGCAGTGATCGTGTACACAGAATACTAGCGGGGCTATGATCCTTTTGATGCCTTTTACAATAAGTATGCAAACAATAGTTTGTATTTACCTAATTTATGCACCATCTATCATCATCATCTATTTATTAAAGTATCTGTGTAAACAAACCTTTTGACAATGACTGGTATAGAATTAGTTATTAAACGTTTTCTTCAAATTAGTATCAAATATACTGATTTGTGAAACACTCATTATGTGACTTTTTGAAAATAAGCACTTTCTTGTTATTCTCACTTTGTATCCGTGAAGTACCTCCTTGACAAAGTAAAATAAAAACCACCTTAAATTCTTTATGACGTCATCATCATTCACACGTTATCTTAAGGCGAGTTTTAATTGATACCATGGTTCCTCCACTCTGCAAGATCTTAAAAGTCCCTTTTAGTACCACTAGTTAAAACATTTGGTCGGATTCCCTTTACTTCTGTTAGAAATATTTCGGTATCACGCTCATACCTAAAACATTTGATCACCCTGCGCGCTGGAAGGTTGTAATTTTGACTTCCAGAACTTTTTGATTATAATAAATTTATGTCTATAAAGTTATATTGAGGTATTTGTTACATTACTGTTAACTTTCAAATAAATTCAGTAAGTAATTTTTGAAAACCTATGTAACGACACATACTTAATGTCACAATCTCTTTTAAAAAAAAATAAAAATCTCCAAGAATTATAAACCAGATAGGTACCTATTACGTTCACAGTTAGTATGATAGTTATTTTTTAATGTGATACCAAAGAATGTGGTACTATAGATTTTACAACTACCGGTATTATCGCATAAACGCATTTTTTATCCTTAGACAGGTTTACACACATTATTGTTACTTAGTTGATCAGCCATGTGCTTATAATGTCGTTTAATTTATTAGCACGACGCGTGCTATGCACTTTGTTTTTCCTTTTTCCTTTTGTAGGTACCTACATTATATTTTCCCCCATAGGTATATTTCCTTGAGAATAACAAAGTGACATTATTGTTTAGTGAGATCTTATTTACTACTATATGATACTGATACTTCTAATACTTCTTATCTTTTCTTCTATTTTGAAATTCGACAATGTTTCAGTAAATGAATTATTATACACTTCTCATAAATAAAGTTTAACTGTTTCACGTTCCTCCGCTCGCATCATAGAGCAACGCGAAATCTAAAGGTGCATGTTGCTCTGTGGCTTGCATGATCTTTCAAGAAAGGGGCAGTAACTATATTATTATTGACTTTACAGTTGAAATTTTCCTATGAAGTGTTCCAAAGTATTTCTCTTAATATACCCTTAACTTAGAAATTATTATGTTTAAAACATAACATTCAAACATTGTACAGAGATGTCTCTTTTCCAGTTAGCTTTACGGTGTATTTTTGTATTTTTTTTAAATACATAATTCACAAACATTTTTCACCCAGCGGCATTAGATCCTAAAGTAAAGCTTTCAAAGCACTCGTGGCCCTGCGGGCTCACTGTTCTGTAAACGATTACTGTTGTAAGCAGATTTAATATGGCCGGTTATGAATGGGTGACCCCTACGTGACCACTTCGTGACATTTATTTCCGAGCGTTTCGGAAGGCACGTAAAGCCGTTTTTCCGGGTTGTCGATATAACTGTCGTTATGAGACATTCGATTGTCTACGACCCACGGTTAAAATGTTTCAAGCCACCCATAAGGCCGCCCATCCTTATGAGCGGCATGAAACATTTTAAATACGGTTCCACACAGCCTGCACCCGGGTCGGCAGCGCGTGCTTCTGGTGCTGCAAACTTCCATAGGCTACGGTAACCAATCATTAGCTGGGCCGTAAGCTTATCTGCCACCTCAGTTGTATAAAAAACTTACTTGTGTTATAATACTCAATATATTTTCCTTGATAAATTTCAGGTGTAAAATTCCGGGTTGCGACAATAATGTACCAGAATGGTCACCCCATTGGCTATCAAATGCTGTACCAGCTACTGGAGCAAATACATTTGACAACTGCCATCGCTTTGGAAACACATCTGCTCTTTTAGAAGGAGTAGAAAACAACACGTGTCCCAGCAAACACTTCGATGAAAATATTGTTCAATCTTGTGAAGAATATGTATATGAAAATACACACTCAGTTGCGTTCGATGTAAGTTGTTTGGACATAAATGTATTTAAGCTAATCAATTCACATACTCATACATCAAAATCATTCATTCAATATCCAAATTCATATGAACACACCTCTATCCCCACGGGGGTCGGCAGAGGCAATCCATTTGACCACATATCGCTATTCATTTATGTCCTATTGCTATTTCGAAATTGACAGGCGCACGTTGTCAATGCTTTCAGTTACATTTTTAAACCATACGGATTTCAACCGGGACGAATGGTGTAATGTGTCGTCCTAAGCACGAAAGCGCTCGTAAGTGAAAAGCGGTTACCCATCTTATGACCAGACATAGCGTAAGATGACCTATCATCACAGTGATCGTTTACAGAACACTAAGTCAGCTGCACTCTAAAGCCTCAATTGATCAATTCTAGTACTATTGTTTCGTCCACTATATCGCATACATTTCTCTTTGTTACAGTTTGATCTCGCTTGCGATGATTGGCGTAGATCTCTGATTGGTACCATCAGGACTTCAGGTTCATTCATTGGCCTGTTATTTACTGGGTACATATCGGACCACTGGGGTCGTAGAGTTGCTCTAACGCTTACGGCCTTTAACAGAGCCTGGATTGGCGTTGCTCGCTATTGGGCTAATTCTTACACCGTGTTTGTTGTGTCTGAGTTTTTCGAGGCTATAGTTAGCTCTGGATGCTTTACTTGTACTTACATTCTAGGTAAGTATCGTTTTCTAAATTAATTTTAGTTCTGTCTGATGATTCAGTTTCTTTTATTCATTTAGTTCCTGAATGAATAATTTATTAGCATTTGTTAGGAATATTGATTGCGCAAGATGGAAAATCTATCTGCTTAACCTGATTCTCTTAGTAATGTGATTTACGTAGTCTAAATTCTAAATACACATACACATTCACACAATTACGAAAGTCATTATTTTTCTACTATGTCGGCCAAAGAATATTAATACGATCCATGTTGTTAGGAAACAACATTGAAATTATAGTTAATATCGTTGATACACAGGAGAAACTAGATGGAAACAGCCACGAGACTAGACTCCGCCATTTAAATCCATGAAATTATAGTACTACTTTCGTAGTCAAAAAGTTGTCCATTATCATTCCATTTTCTACTCACTGTAATGAGTAATGATTTCTTTTCATCTATACAATGTTGTAGTTATGTAAAATAATTAAAAATTGTGTTTACAGTTTTGGAACTCATGGGAAAGAAGTACCGCGTCTTAGGTGGTGCCGCAATGAATACATTTTACTCAATGGGACAAGTTATCCTGGGCCTGATCGCGTGGGGTGTGCCAAACTGGAGGAACCTCACCCTGGCACTATATATTCCTCAACTTTCAACAATATTGTGTTTGTGGGTCATGCCTGAATCTGTGCGATGGTTAATGAGCAATGGCCGATTTGATGAATGTGTGAAATTTTTGAAAAAAGTGGCAAAAACAAATGGAAGACAACTATCTGAGAAGTCTATACAAGCATTATGTGACACGGCCGTAGAAGAGGCAGAACAAAAGACTTTGCAAGAACAGAACAAAAATAAAGAGCCATGGCTCATAGTGCAAATTGTTCAGCACAAACAAATATTGCTTCGTGTTCTAGTGTCACCCATATGCTGGCTTACAACGATGCTTATTTACTACGGACTGTCTATAAATGCTGTCAACATGTCTGGCAATAGATATTTAAACTACGTAGCTGTATCAGCAGTTGAGATTCCAGGCTTTTGGACAGTAGTTTTCCTGATTGACAGAGTAGGAAGAAGACCTGTGCTGATTACAGCTTTTTGGGTGTGTGCTATTTTTCAAATAGCATACATTTTCATGCCTGCAGGTATGTATTGATTATTGCTGGCTTCCAATTATCATCTATAGTTTATTGTACATTATAGCTATAAAATAATTTATGTAACATAAGTAAATTAACCTATCGATACTAATGTTAAAAAACCGGCCAAGTGCGAGTTGGACTCGCCCATGAAGGGTTTCTTAGCAGCTAATAACATAATATAGAAGTTCTTATAGTTCGTTGTAACTTTGATTAATGTTTTAACACGTTCGCAGTGGTAGTGATTTTTCTAACCAAAAATTGCGGCTTATGACGTATTAAAAAAAAACTAACAGCTCTATCTTGTTCAAACTAATTTTCGTTGGTAGTTTTTATGGCAATGTACATCATATATTTTTTTAAGATTTATCATTCTCTTAGTTTAGAAGTTAGAGGGGGGGGGGGGCGACACACATTTTTCCACTTTGGAAGTGTCTCTTGCGAAAACTATTTATTTTAGAAAAAAATTATATTAGGAATCTCAATAGCATTTTTGAAGACCTATCTATAGATACCCCACACGTATGGGTTTGATGAAAAAAAATTTTTTGAGTTTTAGTTCTGAGTATCCTCCTCCTCCAAAATTTACTACTTTTTTTCTAGTTTTATATAACAATCTTAATGCGGTTTACAGAATACATCTAGTTACCAAGTTTCAATAGCATAAGCCTTATAGTTTCGGAGAAAAATGGCTGTGACACACGGACGGACAGACAGACAGACAGACATTCAGGGTTCCGTTTTTGCCATTTGGCTACGAAACCCTAAAAAATCGAAGCATTACAGAAGAAAAACTCAAAACAAACCATTCAGCAATCTGTTGATGAAGCAGTCAGCGTTGAACAAAAAGGCTAAAAGCGCTAAACGATATGGGAGAGGCTTTCGACTAGCATGCAGTATGTAGTGAACCACTTCTCATACACGTGCTCGTAAATTCCTGGTTTAATTTTGCAAGATGCATAATTTTGTGATATTTTTTTCTTCTTGCCGCATGTTTTTATGGTTTAAAAACTTGAATTATCCTTGTTAATTTAAATACATTATCTTACTAAAAATCGGCTCCTAAAATTTCCAATTTGTTTTTTCTCAGGTCAACGGTTACCGACCATGTGATACTAGGTGATATTATTATTGACGTACCTGGACGTTTTATATTATATTTGTTTCTTTTTTATTTTATTTACTTGGTCCTTTTCTTTCCTTTTCTTGTTTATTGATTTTTTGTCTGAGGTCTTTTTAACTTAGTTACTTGGTTCTTACCTTTCTTCTTTTTTTTCCACCAGTTCTGAATATAATTCTCTCCCAATTTAGTTGGTATAGGGAGGTATTTGGCATTTCCTTACCACATGGCCCTGATGGGTTGGTACCGGGTTTTATATTAGTTTTTTTTTGTCATGGGTAGAGCCTTGCCTGTTAGTCAGCAAGTACACACACAGCAGTTTGGTTTTTGGGATGTCGGCAAGGCGCCATTGAAGCCATTTATAATGATCCAGTACCTATGTAGAATTTCGAAATACATTATGCTTGTTTAAGAAATTTCTTTTTAGAGTTAGGGGCAGCCTTGGATTGGGTGTACTGGGGTATCTTTCCGAGTGCTTACCCGGGGCTCCCAACCGAACGCTGTTAGGTAAGATACGTGTGGTTGTTAGGTAGAAGTAGCATCCATGTAGGATTTTCCTCACGTTAAAAAAAAGGGGCCGCCTTTGATTAATGTTCATGGTGTTCCATACCATTTCTATTTTATTCCAGGTCAGTACGGGCTATCCCTAACAGTGTACCTGGTTGGAAAGTACGCAATTGCCGTGGTGATGACCTCAATATTTGTCTACACTGCTGAATTGTATCCCACTAAGTATCGGCATACCCTATACTCGATTTCTTCATTGGCAGGCAAGATTGGGTATATAGTGGCACCTCTAACACCAGCTATTGTAAGTGTAACAATTTTTTAAAGATTTTAATCTATACTAATATTATAAAGAGGAAAGATTTGTTTTTTTGTTTGTTTGTTTGTTTGTAACGAATAGGCTCCGAAACTACTGGTCCGATTTGAAAAATTCTTTCACTATTGGGAAGCTACACTCTTCGCGGGTAACATAGGCTATATTTTATTCCCGTATTCCCACGGGAACGGGAACTACGCGGGTGGTAATAAACCTATTATGATAAAGAGCAATGTTAATGCTTACCGGCTTTTATTTATTTATTACTCTTAGAAAGCTAGCTCAGTATTCTGTAAAAGATCACAGAATCAAGCAAAAATGCTTGATTCAGTGATCTTTTTAGCAAGCATTGATTTTTCTTTCACTATAGTCAATAAATGATGCTTATAAATCGTGGCGTGTGCGGGGCAGCCTCGACTTCTTGTATGTGTATTACTGCTGCAAGGTTCCTACATCAGGTTTAGCTTGCAGTAAAGTTTCGCCTACAAGCTAATTTTATAACATTTTTTATCGTTCATTGGAATTTTATTCATTCTCGTTATCTTATTATTTTAGGGAGCGCAATGGTTTGCTGAATTACCATTTGCAATATTTGCTGGATTTTCTCTACTATCTGGCGCGCTGATATTTACCCTACCAGAGACTCTAGGCTCCAAGCTGCCTGACACCTTGGAGGATGCTACGCAAATAGGCCAAAAAAAGAACAGCAACAAGAATTCACATTTAGATTTATAGAAATAAAAATATGAATCAACAGTTTTTTTTATTTTGACCATCACTACGACTTTCATGTCGGACTTGAACCGACTAAAGCCACTCAGCTTATACCTATCCTTACAGCACTAGGCGCCTCGGGAACCTCCTCTTGGCGTCGAGATTTCTGAAGAGAAACAGGCCCAGTGTCCCCATTTTTTCCTGCTTTCTTCACACTACAAAGTCTTCTAAATAACGAGTTAATGTGAGCAGTTTTGAGGTAACCCTTAAAGCGCCTAATTCATTGGATGAAACCGTGAACGTACGGTTTTATTCAATGAGTACAACTGGCTCAAATGAGTACAAGGCGACTGAACTCTCCTGCAAATCACAATGATAAAGACACTAAGTATTTATTTTTCCACACAGCACATCTTTTATGGAAAAGTTAGCGTACAAAGATAATGTTATAAAAAAATTTTTCAATAAAAAATAAAACCGACTTCAAGCAAATCCTGAAAAATAAAATTTACTTAGCACAAAGTAATATGTATTTTGATTTATCAGATTTTATTCAATATCATATTGAAGTCGGTGCCAAGTAAACCCATAGTTTTATGTAGGTATTATATTGATGGCACCAACTTCAATATTATATTGAATTAAATATGATAAATCAAAATACATATTACTTTGTGCTAAGTAAATTTTATTTTTCAGGATTTGCTTGAAGTCGGTTTTATTTTTTTTTGAAAAATTTTTTTTCATCATTTTAAGTGACGGGTGAATCGAAAAATATATCTATCTAGGTGAAAGTTGTCATCGATACAAATCAATCAAGCCCAAACACAAGGTAGCTGCTGTAAATCTTTAAGGAATTCCCTCGACTGTCTTTCGGTTCCATCATCAGATCTACTCCAGACATTCATTATATTGTAGTACCTTTAAGCACTGAATTAAAAAGTTAACAAACGCACTAGTTGTCCCTACATTTTTCGGTGGTTGCCCTCGATTTCTCCTGAATCCCATCATCAGATTCTCACCTGATGAAATTGGGACTACCTCAGCAGTGAACTCTATCCAACAAAAAGCAGATTTGAAATTCGTCTATAATTGACGAAATATCGGTGAACATACATAAAACATCGAGAACTTCCTTTTTTTTTAAGTCGGATCTATCAATCTAAGTGTAAAGTTCTCATCAATACAAATCAATCAAACCCAAACACAAGGTAACTGCTGTTAATTGTTAAGGAATGCCCTCGACTGTCTTTCGACTCTATCATCAGATCGACTTCAGACCTTCATTAAAATGTAGAACATTAAAGCACTTAATTGAAAAGTTAACAAGCGCACTAGTTGTCTCTACAATTTTCGGTGGTTGCCCTCGTTTTCTCCTGGATCCCATCATCACATCCTGACTTGGTGAAAATGGGACCACCTCAGAAGTAAACCCTATTCAACAAAAAAAGAAATTTTGAAATCCGTCTATAATTGACGGAAATATCGCTTGACATACATAAAAAAAAATACATACAGACGAATTGAGAACCTCCTCCTTTTTTTGAAGTCGGTTAATAAATAGAACTACAATATGTGAATACTTTTTAGTTACAAAATAAATGTTATTGTTTTCTTCACAATATTTGCTCTTTTTCTCTTGAGGGTGGTTCGTTTTATTACACCATACTGTGCAGAGGGGCTAGTACATGGTTTTGTGAAGAGTTTTCCTTCTCTTAGACATGATCTCGTTCATTAGAGAACTACTACACTAATTATTTTCTCACGTGATTGTGCCTTTACATCTACTTCTTTGATTCTCTCTCTCTCTCTCTATCTCTCCTTCCCTCTTTCTCTCTCTCTCTCTTCCTCTCTCTCTCGTCAATGTATTATAAAAAAGTTGCACATACACTGCACTATTCTTTCTGTAACAATTAATGTTTTGTACTGGAAAAAAAGTCATTTCTTGACTAATATGTTCACACAAGAATATTAACAAATGCAAAGTAAATGAATGAATTCCTAGAAGAAATAATTTTCTGTTACCTACAAACATAAGGTCGAATTAAATACTGCGCAACGCGTCTTTCAGGGCCATCAAAAAACTTGGTCATTTTATCTACCATGAGATGCAGATTGTAGGAGATATATGATAATCCAATTACATTACATACATATCAGCTCGAAGAGTGTAATAGATCTCAAATTTATCGGTAGCATATCAAAAACTTAGACCAGATAAGAAACTAGAATATTGAAATCAGTATATAGATAAAAACAAGTTTGTGTCCTTATCAAATATAGAAGATTGATCAACAAATTTCAACAGAGAGCATTAGTATTAGTGACAACAATAGAATATACACATACATTCATGAATCCTGAAGTAACATTGAGTGTACATTCAAAACTGCTTCAACCGCAGGTAAATATTTTGTTAATTTTGCGTGTGGTAAAGAAGATTGATCAAGCAACAAATTTAGAGTATTAGTTTTAGACACAGCAAAGAATATACACATACATTCTTGAATCCTGAAGCAACATCGAGTGTACATTTAAAACTGCTTCAACCGCAGGTAAATATTTTGTTAATTTTGCGTGTGGTATAGAAGATTGATCAAGCAACAGATTTAGAGCATTAGTATTAGACACAGCAAAAGAATATACACATACATTCTTGAATCCTGAAGCAACATCGAGTGTACATTCAAAACTGCTTCAACATATCCCTCGGGGTTTAGGGGACATGCGTTACTTCTCATGGAGCTAAAGTTACACCCTGAGGGTACAGTAGTGGCTTCTTCAATCAGATCCCTAAGATTCAATATATTAGGGATTAACGAAAAAGCCCGCATTAGGAGGAAGGGCATAACGGTACTCCGTTCGTTGAGCAGCCCGCCTGGGGCAGTACCTCCGCCCTGCAGAAGACCACGGTAATAGTAACCTGACTCCGGTTGGGTTATGTTCTCCGTCGGTTAGCAGGTATCCAGAGCTCATTGGGGCGACTTTGTGCCGGTGACGGTGAGACCAGAGGCTTATCTGGCTCCATTGGCGGATAGAGGCGCGGAGTATTGGTACGGCGGTCAGGGAGACCCGGTGAAACGGTTGACCGCTGACCGCCCGCAGGCTGTACGGGACTCGAACCTGGGGATCACTTAATCTCCGCCCCAGGAGGCTGAACCAGCAGCCTGTGTAAAGTCCCTGGTGCTGTGGTCGTGCCGGAGGAGGATACCGGAGTGGACGCGGTCACTGCATTGGGGGGGGACGGGGCCCTTCCGTACGCCGTGCCAATCTTCCGCATTACCTTTGTCTGCCTTTGGTGAGTTGGATCCTCGCTTAGTCTCCTGCGCCAACGGCACACAGGCGCCCCCTCAACCTTCTTAATTCCCTTTTTTTTAAAAAAAAACAACTATGGCTGTAAAAAAGAAAAATAAAAAGGTATCCACAGCGGCATCGGCGTCCACACTTCAAGTGGACTTTTGCAACATCAGAGGCATGCGCGCAAACATCAACGTAGTCCACCACCATCTTGAAACTGCGAAGCCGACCCTCTTTTTCTTGACGGAGACGCAGATCTCATGCCCGAAAGACACATCCCACTTAATGTACCCTGGCTACAAGCTGGAGTATAACTTCAGGCAGAAAGCCGGGGTGTGTATGTACGTCCGGGATGATGTCTGCTGTCGCCGTCTTACAAGCCTCGAAGACAGGGACCTGTCTACGTTATGGGCGCGCGTGGATCACGGGGGCCACACCCGGATCTACGCGTGCGTGTACAGGTCTCACAGCGGTAATACGGACACAGTTCGCCTTTATGACCACCTGCAGCAATCGACTGACAGGGTGATTGAGCAGTGTCCCTCCGCTGAGATAGTGATTTTGGGAGATTTCAACGGTCATCATGTTGACTGGTTGGGCTCCCGGACCACCGACTTTGCGGGAAAAGCTGCTCACGAATTTGCCTTGACCTATGGGTTCTCCCAGCTGGTTAAATCCCATACAAGGATACCAGACAAGGAGAACGAGCATAGTGCATTGCTGGATCTCCTGCTGACAACGCGTCCGGACGGATACAACGTTTCAGTGGATGCTCCGCTAGGATCGTCGGACCACTGTGTCGTTCGGACGCATGTGCCTCTCGCAAGGCCTGAACCACCTCGGCCCAAGGAGTGGCGACATGTGTGGCACTACAAGTCAGCAGACTGGGATGGACTGCGAGAGTTCTATGCGTCGTACCCGTGGTGGCGGCTTTGTTTTGCCTCAGAGGATCTGGATTCTTGTGCTGTAGCAGTCGCTGAGGGGATCTTGGAGGGTATGGAATGCTACATTCCCAACCGCTGGATCCCTGTAGGTGCAAAAAAGCGACCGTGGTTCAATCGGCTCTGCAGAGAAGCTCTAATGCAGAAAGAATCTGCCTACAGAGCTTGGACCACGGCTCGTGCAAATTCATATCCAAACATCTCTGAGGTGAAACGCAAATTAAATGCCGCCTCGAGGTCCAGTAAAAGAGCAATTGTCAAGGCCAAGTTCGATTTCGTCGGCAGAATTGGCGAACGGCTAGCAGGCTACCCCTTAGGAAGTCGTGAATTTTGGTCGCTTGCCAAAGCTGCCGAGGGAAACTTCTGTCGGTCAGGATTACCACCCTTGCTTAAGCGCATGTGTGTGTTTCGAACTCAAGACACGCGTTCATTCCTAACACCAGAGCGAGTCACAGCTGCAATAGTTATTTATCTACCTTCTACCATGATATAACTAAAAAATACTGCTTCCACCGAATGCTTTTTCCATAAAAGTTACAAGTCAAGTTTAAAAAAAAGTTTAATTCATTATGTCTTTTCGTTCCTTCTATGTTTACATTTTATTTTTGGTGATTATTATGCCACAAGTTTTGTATGGGCTATAATGCTCGCTGAACAAATATTTGTGAAATGTTGTGCTACTAGGACTGTCCTACACTGGTATTGTACATAAATGTAAGTATTACGTAATTAATAAAGATATTTTAAAACTAAAACTAAACCCTTGCTTAAACCCGACGGTAGTTTGGCCCAGAGTGCCAAGGAGAAAGCCGACCTTTTGGGTAATCTCTTTGCCTCTATCTCGACCATGAGCGACGGGGGTGTTTTACCGCCGGGCATTCCGAGTTGTGGCACTTCCATGCCGGAAGTTAAATTTACACAGCGGAATGTCCGGCGGGAGCTTCAATCCCTGGACGTTCATAAGTCGAGCGGGCCACACGGCATTCCCGCGGTGGTACTTAAGCATTGTGGTCCAGAGTTGTGTCCGGTACTTACACGTCTTTTCACACTTTCCTATTCCATGCAACAAGTCCCGGCGTCGTGGAAGATCGCGTATGTACATCCTGTACCCAAGAAGGGTGACAGGACCGACCCGGCCAATTACAGGCGTCACCTCCCTTTTATCCAAGGTGTGTAATTAATACACAGCTCCTGGGGTACCTTGAGGAACACGACCTGCTCAGCGACCGGCAGTACGGTTTCCGTCACGGTCGCTCGACGGGCGATCTTCTTGTGTACCTAACACACCGATGGGCGGCGGCTATCGAGAGTAAGGGTGAGGCTCTAGCAGTGAGCCTCGACATCTCTAAAGCCTTTGACCGGGTCTGGCACCGTGGTCTGCTTACGAAATTGCCCTCATATGGACTACCCGAGAGATTATGCGGATGGGTGTCCAGCTTCTTGGCCGGTAGAAGCATCAGGGCCGTCGTTGACGGCAGCTGTTCAGACTGCATGGCCATAAACGCTGGAGTACCGCAAGGCTCAGTGTTGTCCCCTACTCTGTTTCTGCTGCATATCAATGACATGTTGTCTATTGACGGCATTCATTGTTATGCGGACGACAGTACGGGGGACACTTGTTACACGGGCCCCCCCGGTATCTCTCGGGACACAGTGGAGGAAAATCGTGAACAGCTTGTGTCTGAAATCGAGGCTACTCTTACTAGAGTGTCCGATTGGGGTGGACAAAATCTTGTCCAGTTCAACCCTTCCAAGACACAAGCATGTTTTTTCACCGCTAAAACCCCAATTACTGTAGCGCCGCAATTTCAGGGCACATCTCTTTCGTCTCCAAAAGTATAGGGATCCTTGGCGTTGACATCTCCAGGGACGTTCAGTTCCGTAGTCATTTGGAGGACAAGGCTAAGCTGGCGTCCAAGAAGCTAGGTGTGCTCAACAGGGCGCGGCGGTACTTCACTGCGGCGCAAACACTGCTTCTCTATAAGTCGCAAGTGCGGCCGCATATGGAGTACTGCTGTCACCTCTGGACGGGAGCACCTGAATATCAGCTTCGTCCATTTGACTCGGTGCAAAGACGAGCTGTAAGAATTGTCAACGATCCTGTACTTACAGCTGGTGTGGAACCTCTTCGCGACAGGAGAGACTTTGCCTCCTTATGCGTGTTCTACCGCCTGTACAATGGTATGTGCTCTGAGGAATTGTTTGATATGATGCCCACGGCTACGTTCTATCATCGCACCGCTCGCCACAGACAGGGAGTTCATCCTCACACTCTGCGTCCGGTGCGTTCCAGCACGGTTAGATCCGATAGGTGTTTTCTGCCGCGCACGCTTAGGTTATGGAATGACCTCCCTGCCTCGGTTTTCTCAAACGCCTACAGTATGGGGTTCTTCAAAAGGGGTCTTAGAAGGTTTTTACAGGGTCGGCAGCGCGAGTGTGGCACCTCTGGTGTTGCAAACGTTCATAGGCTGCGGTGACCACCGGTCCTTCTGGTGGGCCGTATGCTTGTCTGCCACCTTAGTGGTATAAAAAAAAAACAGCAGGTAAGTATTGCTGATAAGTTTTTTAAAGTTTTGTGCACCGGCAATGATAAGATCTTCTTTGTAAAAAATGATATCTTTAGGAATGATGAATGCGAGTATCAAGAAAGTGAATATGTATTTAGTATGCAACTCTATCGTCTGTCTCTTATCAATTACGCTACTATTACTTTGTAACGTCTTGATTCATGATTTATCAGTATCATATTTTTATAAATACCGCCATGTATATGCGTAATCTCGCTGATAAATAATTTGACGTTTTCAAGTCTCTTACAATGTAAGAATCCCCGAGACTTCAGTTGAAAGAGAAAAAATACATTGTAAATTGTCTGACTATGCATGAGTGACTGTTAACTTTGGTTCTAAAACCGTGTTGAATTTACCGTTTTGTTTGATTCGTCTAATGCAAGTGAATACTATATTTTGCATAAAGGGATGTCTAACTTTACTGTTACTTTACGTACGTATATAGCATTTTCTATTATCACCTTATTAATTATAGTTGAAACGAAATTATCAAATAATTTCTTTTAATGTACCTAGGTATGTCATTCCGGATAATGTATCTATAAAACTTGTGTGATTTATCATATAGGCTAAATATTAGAAACATGTGCAATAAATGGCAATAAAATTCCTACAATGGATATTAAAACTTCAATTTCAGAATTTAATTAGTTTCCGTTGGAGAATACATTCAAATCATAAATCTCTGATTAATGCCTCGATCGCATTATGACATAACAGTGTTTCTGTGTTAATATAGTTTTTGAAAATGTGTGAATTAGCAATAAATGGTGATGTGAAATTTTGTGTGGTATTCGGTGAATTATTAAAATTCGTCGGTTAGATTTATATTTCAAAGTTTTTATGGTTAGTGGTAGAGTAACTTTATTTTCTGAAACAAGTGAAAAATAGTAAACCCAACGTTTAAACAAATATAGAAACAGAGTTTCCCATATCAAAAGTAGGCCATGAGAATTCTTTAGATAGTTCTGTCAATACAGGCCGCTACTCCGTGTTAACAATGACGTCAAAAATCAGCAGTGATCAATACCATGAGACAACCAACAATGAAACCCTCATGTTTTCTGTAATTATTTATCTTATCCTAATTCTCCATCGCACAAAAAAGTTTTACATACAGAGCATTAAGGCATTCTTAGGCTCCTGTAATGTCTGAAAGTTCATAATTTTATATTACAACAAGAATAACACTGTCTGCATTGAATATTTTCTTTTAGTTCACAGAGATTAGTATCAAATATACAATACAAAATTTCTCAACGTCTTGATCGAATCTGCGAACAAGACTGCAGAAATGGAGTCTAAGAAGGACAACAAATGGAATATAGATTTAGATACCATTCTTGTGGAGGAAATCGGACAATTTGGCAAATTTCAGTTCAGAACTTGCTTACTTGTAGCAATTGTAGGTATCTGTGCTGCTATCAGTATTAATGGGTATGTTTTAACTACAGCAAGAATAAACACCAGGTAAGTTTCATTACTGTTGTATAAAAAGTTAGGTTTTCTTTCAAATTACGGTAGTTTTTAAAACCTACAATATGTATATGAATTTTACTTTTGTTCCCACGTCTTATGTGTACCTTAGTTCCATTTCAGACTTTTCTATGCCAGTGTCAAATTTCAACCAGATTCGTTCAGCCGTTGGAGCGTGAAAGACTAACAAACATCCAAATATTGATAAACTTTCGAATTTATAATATTAGTAACATTGAGATTGAAAAAAATAGAGTTTTTTTTTTTTTATACTACTTAGGTAGCAGACAAGCTTACGGCTCACCGGAAGGTTGGTAACCGTAGCCTATAAACGTTTGCAACACCAGAGGCGCTACACACGCGCTGCCGACCCGGGCGCAGGCTGTGACGACCCACAGTTGAAATTTTTCAAGCCGCCCGTAAGGCCTTCAACTTGGCTTAACGACTATCATTTTACTGACAACCGGGACCAACGGCTTATCGTGCCTTCCGAAGCACGGAAACGCTCGTAAATAAATGTCACAAAGTGGTCCACGTGGTGGTCACCCTAATTAACCAGAATTAATATCTCCCATGACAAAATTTTGCAATAATCTGTAGTCTTCATAAATGTTTATGCTTTACATAGATGTCTGATTCCTGAATGTGATGGTGATTATCCAGAATGGTCACCGTACTGGTTAGCAGAAGCAGTACCAGCTACTGGTCCAAATTCATTCGACAATTGTCAACGTTTTGGCAACAATACTGCTTTTCCACCGTTTGTGGAAAATGATACGAGAACGTGTCCAGGCACGCTCTTTGATAGAGATATTGTACAACAATGCGAAAAATTTGTTTACGAAACTACGGACACTATTGTTTATGAAGTAAGTAAGAAATACTAGATTTATTTATGTCAACATCAAAATATATGGTTTACTGGTAGAGCATTCTTGAGCATTCTTGGTTGCAGTTGGACATTATACATAAAGTTTTTTTCTAGAAACACTTTTCAATTCAACATAACACCTCTAAAAATACCTCGAAAATGAAGCATTAAATTTTGAACCACGTAAAATTCAGAGTACTTAAACCATATCGTCAGATAAGAACTGAATATTATCATGTGAAATAGTGACGAGACATAAACATGAAATTTACAACAAGAAAAGAACAAACTCATTCATTAAGTTAGTAGGTGGTCATCTTTAAGTTGTTTGGCTTGAATTTTCATTTTTACGCTGAATTCACAAAGATAACCATTCAATCCCATTAAAAATCATAGCAATATACCTTATTGTGTATTGCTATGATTTTATATCAATCTTCAAATAATAACAGACGCTATACTACGCTCATGGAGCAAATATAAGACTACGCTACAGTAGTACAGTCACGAGTTATAATTTGGGATCCACCTTAGGATGAATGTCGTGTAGCAAACTTACGCTGTTAAGAGCTAATATTTTTACGCAATAATAATGTCATAATGTTTACGTTTCTAGGGACAACCGTGCAAAATAATTGCGTCAACTGGAGCGAGGGTAACTAAAATGAATTTTGACCTTATTGCATTATGAATGTGCTAACAACGTTTAATGGAAATGGGTCCCAAATTAAGGCTCGTGACTGTACATTGTCTTTGATATAATCTGCCACCGAATCGTTTTCAAACTGCTATTGCGTTGTTATCAGGTTTTGACGTAGTATGTGAATCGTTATCGTCTAACTGACGGATCATAATACGAGTATGTAGTTAGATTTATATTACTTAAGTTATTTCCAATAAATATATTAGTTTGACTAGACATTTTTTGGTGTTGCCAGAGCCTCCCAATGAAATGTAGTCTATAACAGATTTCCACACATTAATTAACAATGACTATTTTAGTTGTCATAGAGTTGCTGTTGACATAAATTTACATTGATCACTTTTCCTTTTGAAATTTCTAAGGGTACTTAGCATCTTACCGGATATCTTTAGTATTAACAAGGTATTTTTATTTCCAGTTTGACCTAGCATGCAATGAGTGGGCTCGAACAATAATTGGCACTATTCGAACCATCGGTATCATCATAGCTTTGCCAATCACAGGGTATATTTCTGATCGATGGGGTCGCCGTGTAGCCCTTAGTATCACAACTTTCAACACTGCCTGCCTTGGTCTCATTAGATATTGGACTACTAGTTATATAGGTTTCGTCATATCGGAGTTCATGGAGGCTGTACTTGGATCTGGTTGCTATATCAGTGCTTATATTCTAAGTTAGTATAATGAAATAATGTCTTTAGATTTATTCTTATCTCCTCTTCTGATGTTTGTTTGTAGCATAAATGTATTATTTTTTATTTTTTCATATTGTGGTATTCTTTTTTTTGTAACTAACATCTTTCACTCTCGTCATATTTTTTATTTAATTTCTATTTTCTTCAATCAATGTAAGTTGTTCTTACTACGTTGAATTTGCTTTATTTTATTCTTACAATATTTTGTAACTGGTAACATAATGTTTATGTAAACATACCATTTAAAAAGTATTGTGTGGCTTACTTGACGAAAGTTGACTGCATGAATGCAAATATTAAGCAAATAGCACAGGTATAATTGATTTACAGCGAAGTGTCTATTCTCTCCGTAAGACAGCCCAAGAATTATCACTCACTTTGTATTAATACGAGTAAAGCGAGATGGATTATCAGGATAGGTACAACGCAGTCTACTATTTCGTTACTTTTGAGTAGTTCTGCCACTACGGTTATTATCTTAACTATAACTGAAACAATATCATAATAACACTATTCTTTTTTCAGTGCTAGAACTCTTAGGACCAAAATACAGAATGTGTGCTGGCGCAGCGTTAAATACCTTCTTCTCTAGTGGAGTAATACTGATGGGCTTAACAGCGTGGGCATTGCGATATTGGAGGCGAATCCTTCTTGCAGTGTACATACCTCAACTATTAACAATATCATACTACTTTTTGTTACCCGAATCTGCTCGATGGTACATGAGCAAAGGACGCTTTGCAGAATCAGAAGCTTTGTTAAGTAAAGCAGCTACTGTCAACGGGAGATATTTATCAGATAAATCTTTGGAGATGTTACGTCATAACGCTGAGGAAGAAGCTAGAAAGATATCATTAGACAAAAAGACTGCGGCACAGGAATGGCTGATTGTGACATTATTTAAACACAAACGAGTGTTGTTTCGCTGTGCAATAGCACCTATCTGGTGGATAACTGGTACCTTTATTTACTATGGGTTATCGATAAATGCTGTTAATCTATCCGGCAATAGGTACCTGAACTATGTTGCAGTGGCTTCCATTGAAATTCCTGGTCATTGGTTTTCTGTTTTCTTGCTATCCAAAATTGGGAGGAAGCCCGTTCTGATCATAGCATTTTGGTGTTGTGCAGCGTGTCAAATTGCTTATATATTCATGCCTCAAGGTACGTATCAATCAGTCTAATACATACTATTAGACTATGTTAAACTACTTTCGTATCAGAGATATCATCTGAACCCAAGCCAGCCTCACTTGTAAGTGGTGTACGCGCTGTCTAACTAACGAAATCATGGCGAAGTGAAGGAACTTTTGAAACCACAGCCACAATTTGTCTGATCAGGCTGTATACACTAAGACCTCCTCTCCGTCTCCAATAGTATCTGGATCCTTGGTGTTCAGATTGAAACAAGTTGGTATATTAAGACCAATCACACTCTCAGAATGATTAGAGATCTACATTATAATGAGAGACTTACTTTCAGTAGTAGAATTCTTTTGTTTTAATTTATTTGATTTGGCGTATAGTTAGAGAGAAAGAGGTATGATTTATGATTTAAAATCTTTATTTTTTTACAATTTTCAGAGTTCAAATGGGGCTCTCTCGCAGTGTACATGGTAGCCCAGTTCTGCATCGCGATAGTTATGGTCGCAATATACACATACACAGCTGAGTTGTATCCTACTGTGAAGAGACAGATCCTTCTTTCATTTACGTCAATGATTGGTCGGCTTGGGTCCATGATTGCACCGCTTACTCCGGCTTTTGTAAGTATTTTTACAAGCTTTTATAAATTCACTTATGCCTGTCGTCGTAACAAATTTTCAAGTTAAATTTGACACATTTTCCGGATTCCATACATACATATCATCACGCCTGTTTCCCATCGGGCTAGGCAGAGACTATGGCTTTCCACTTGCTACGATCCTGGCATACCACTTTCGCTTCTTCTACTTTCACAAGTGCTTTCTTTTAGTGCAAATTAAAGTGTTGGACATTATGAAATAAACAATAATAATTCCGTAATGGCGAGTCCATTCAACCGGAGTTCCCGGACCGCGCGCAGCCCTCCTCCGGGCCCCTCGCGCTCACAGCAAGACGTGCCTCCAGCCCCCGCTGCACCTCAGGTTTGCGTGGTTCCCACTTCTGAGATACAAAATTGGATGAGTCAGATAGATAACTTTCTGAAGGAAATATGCTCTATTTCGACCGACGGAGGCAAGTTGAACAGCGACAGTAAACTGAGAATCTCGAATATTTGTCGCAGTGTGATGCATGGAGTATCCCAGATGGCTGTTCAGTACCAGTCAGTGAAGCAAAAGCTCATATCAGCCCATGCCGAGATTGAGACCTTAGGAAAGGATTTTGACGTAAAAGTACAACTGGAAGAGCTGAAAGAAGGTATTCGAAATGCGACCAAAATGACATCTCGTGCTCCTTGCAATACCTATGCCGATACCATAAGGAAGGGTAAGGATAATTTCGTTTGCCTTACTAAAACTGCTAGTCTAACAATATATCCAGCCGATAAAGAAAAATCTAGTGAGGAGACAAAAAAATTGGTGCAGGAGATCATAAATCCCGAGAAGTTAAAACTACAGGTTCGAGGACTCAGGAAAATAAGGAACGGCGGCGTTATTATAAGTACAGCAGGAAAAGGTGACCTAGAAAAATTGAGAACATCACATCAGCTACAATCATCTGGCCATAAAATTGAGGAAACTACAAAAAAGAGGCCAAGATTGATTTTCCTGGGGGTGCCCTCAGATATTTCAGAAAAACACTTATTTGACTGCATTTTTGAACAAAACCTTACTGATAAGCATCCGAGCCTTACACGTGAAAAATTCCAAAGCTCTATCAGATTAAGCCATAAATCTGGCAAAAAAGAGGTCCCTCACTGTAACTACATTGTAGAGGTAACAGCCGAGATAAGACATATGATCATGACACAGGAGCGCATCTTTATAGACTGGACTTCATGCCCAGTACGAGACTACAGACTTGTAACGAGGTGTTACAAGTGTCAACAATATGGACACTCAGCCAAGTACTGCCGGGATACGGACCCAACATGTGGGCACTGTGGATGCGTTGGCCACACGCTCAAAGAGTGCCCTGCTCGCGATCAGCCGGCGAAGTGTGCATCCTGCATGCGCTTTAAGGCCGCGTGGGTCAGATTTTGAGTTTTTTGAAACAATCCTAGTCAAAAAGTTAAGGGTTTTTAAATCTGAAAAATATATATATAATAGTTAAGGATATAAGCTAAACATATTCCGAGCCCGTTATACGCTGCGCTTTAAGGCCGCGTGGGTCAGATTTTGAGTTTTTTGAAACAATCCTAGTCAAAAAGTTAAGGGTTTTTTAATCTGAAAAATATATATATAATAGTTAAGGATATAAGCTAAACATATTCCGAGCCCGTTACACGATCCAATAAATTTCATTAGATAGAAAAAAATCCCAAACTGACTCTCTCAGAAAAGTTTTTTCAAAACTGTGGCTAAACTATTAACATTTTAACATTTTATATATTTTTTTTGCACTCAATTAAAGGTATTAAGTTTTTATACACATTTTCCGAGCGTTTTTCTATAAACAACTATTTACATAGTTATCATGTACAAATATCTACCAAACGCAATAGAACGCGCTTGTGGAGGCAGGACCTGTGTCAGTTTTTTCGCAACTATTTCGTAATTATTATGCCAAATTACGTTGAAATCGCGCCACAGTATAAAAATATCAGTAATGGGCAAAATGTAATTAGATTAACCGTTACAAATACATACGCGACTCATGGTAAAAATGTGGTGATCTTTTACTTTTTAAGTGTTTTTACGACATGGTAACCAGCTACCTAATGCATTAAAATGTCTACGAATTACATGACAATTTCGCAATCCAACATGGCGGCCACGCCGTAATCACAAAATTTCATGATGGGTATCGTTTAAGGGGTTTTTTGGTATGCTGAGTACGAATCACGTACTAATTTTGCAATACAAGATGGCCGCCGCGCCGTTATCACAAAATTTCATGATGGGTATCGTTTAAGGGGTTTTTTGGTATGCTGAGTACGAATTACGTGTTAATTTTGCAATCCAATATGACCGCCACGCCGTAATCTCAAAAAATCATGATGGGTATCGTTTAAGCGGTTTTTTGGTATGCTGAGTACGAATCACGCGATAATTTTGCAATCCAATATGGCCACCGCGCCGTAATCACAAAATTTCATGATGGGTATCGTTTAAGGGGTTTTTTGGTATGCTGAGTACGAATTACGTGTTAATTTTGCAATCCAATATGACCGCCGCGCCGTAATCTCAAAAAATCATGATGGGTATCGTTTAAGCGGTTTTTTGGTATGCTGAGTCCTAATCACGTACTAATTTTGCAATCCAATATGACCGCCGCGCCGTAATCTCAAAAAATCATGATGGGTATCGTTTAAGCGGTTTTTTGGTATGCTGAGTACGAATCACGCTATAATTTTGCAATCCAATATGGCCACGGCGCCGTAATCACAAAATTTCATGATGGGTATCGTTTAAGGGGTTTTTTGGTATGCTGAGTACGAATTACGTGTTAATTTTGCAATCCAATATGACCGCCGCGCCGTAATCTCAAAAAATCATGATGGGTATCGTTTAAGCGGTTTTTTGGTATGCTGAGTACGAATCACGTACTAATTTTGCAATACAAGATGGCCGCCGCGCCGTAATCACAAAATTTCATGATGGGTATCGTTTAAGGGGTTTTTTGGTATGCTGAGTACGAATTACGTGTTAATTTTGCAATCCAATATGACCGCCGCGCCGTAATCTCAAAAAATCATAATGGGTATCGTTTAAGCGGTTTTTTGGTATGCTGAGTCCTAATCACGTACTAATTTTGCAATCCAATATGACCGCCGCGCCGTAATCTCAAAAAATCATGATGGGTATCGTTTAAGCGGTTTTTTGGTATGCTGAGTACGAATCACGCGATAATTTTGCAATCCAATATGGCCACGGCGCCGTAATCACAAAATTCCATGATGGGTATCGTTTAAGGGGTTTTTTGGTATGCTGAGTACGAATTACGTGTTAATTTTGCAATCCAATATGACCGCCGCGCCGTAATCTCAAAAAATCATGATGGGTATCGTTTAAGCGGTTTTTTGGTATGCTGAGTACGAATCACGTACTAATTTTGCAATACAAGATGGCCGCCGCGCCGTAATCACAAAATTTCATGATGGGTATCGTTTAAGGGGTTTTTTGGTATGCTGAGTACGAATTACGTGTTAATTTTGCAATCCAATATGACCGCCGCGCCGTAATCTCAAAAAATCATAATGGGTATCGTTTAAGCGGTTTTTTGGTATGCTGAGTACGAATCACGTACTAATTTTGCAATACAAGATGGCCGCCGCGCCGTAATCACAAAATTTCATGATGGGTATCGTTTAAGGGGTTTTTTGGTATGCTGAGTACGAATTACGTGTTAATTTTGCAATCCAATATGACCGCCGCGCCGTAATCTCAAAAAATCATGATGGGTATCGTTTAAGTGGTTTTTTGGTATGCTGAGTCCTAATCACGTACTAATTTTGCAATCCAATATGACCGCCGCGCCGTAATCTCAAAAAATCATGATGGGTATCGTTTAAGCGGTTTTTTGGTATGCTGAGTACGAATCACGCGATAATTTTGCAATCCAATATGGCCACCGCGCCGTAATCACAAAATTTCATGATGGGTATCGTTTAAGGGGTTTTTTGGTATGCTGAGTACGAATTACGTGTTAATTTTGCAATCCAATATGACCGCCGCGCCGTAATCTCAAAAAATCATGATGGGTATCGTTTAAGGGGTTTTTTGGTATGCTGAGTACGAATTACGTGTTAATTTTGCAATCCAATATGACCGCCGCGCCGTAATCTCAAAAAATCATGATGGGTATCGTTTAAGCGGTTTTTTGGTATGCTGAGTCCTAATCACGTACTAATTTATTTATTTATTTATTATTTATTATATACTTTATTGTACACCAAGAACATAATATAAACGGAAGGAAAATATGTTACAAATAAAGCAATACAATGGGCGGCCTTATTGCTCAAAGCAATTTCTGCCAGGCAACCTTTGGATGGAAAATATGTTATTATGAATGATTGGTAGTTGTTGGCGTTTTTTTGATAGAAAAGTAGAATTTGCACTAATATATAAATGAAATATGGTATCGTAAACATATAATATATATATATATATATATATATATATATATATATATATATATATATATATATATATATATATATATATATATATATATATATATATATATATATACATATACTAATAAATATATACATACAAACCCATACAAATACATACATAAATAAAGTTGCAAAGGAATGGTTCAATTCATGATAAATAAAAGTTTTTAACCATATCTTTGAACTTATGCAAAGTCTCAGCCCTCCTAATCTCCACAGGTAATTTATTCCACAGCTGTATTGCAGTTACAGTAAAGGAGCGGCCTAAGAAATTTGTAGAATGCTGTGGCATACCTAATTTTGCAATACAAGATGGCCGCCGCGCCGTTATCACAAAATTTCATGATGGGTATCGTTTAAGGGGTTTTTTGGTATGCTGAGTACGAATCACGTGATAATTTTGCAATCCAATATGGCTGCTGCGCCATAATCATAAAATTTCATGTTGGGTATCGATTAAGGGGTTTTTTGTTATGCTGAGTACGAATCACGTGATAATTTTGCAATCCAATATGGCTGCTGCAACATAATCATAAAATATCATGTTGGGTATCGATTAAGGGGTTTTTTGGCATGCTGAGTACGAATCACGTGATAATTTTGCAATCCAATATGCCCGCCGCGCCGTAATCACAAAATTTCATGATGGGTATCGTTTAAGGGGTTTTTTTGGAATGCTGAGTACGAATTACGTGTTAATTTTGCAATCCAATATGACCGCCGCGCCGTAATCTCAAAAAATCATGATGGGTATCGTTTAAGCGGTTTTTTGGTATGGCCAATATGGCCGCCGCGGCGTAATCACAAAATTTCATGATGGGTACCGATTAAGGGATTCTTTCGTATGCTAGGTACCAATTTAATGTCATTGGCCTTAATTTTACAAAAATCCTGTTGTCATAGTATTTTCGCATTGCTAGGCCTAAACTTAATAAGCAAATCTTTTTAATGTACTACTGTAAATAGCTTAGTCGGCCAAATTGAATTCCAAAATTATCATGTTATTTGTACTCAGCATTCGAAAAAACCCATTAAAAGATATCTATCACGAAATTATACGATTACGGCGCGGCGGCCATATTGGATTGCAAAATTATCCCGTGATTCGTACTCAGCATACCGAAAAACCACTTAAACGATACCCATCATGGAATTTTGCGATTTAGGCGCGGCGACCATATTAAATTGTAAAATTATCACGTGATTCGTACTCAGCATACCAAACACCCCTTAAACGATACCCATCATAAAATTTTGTGATTACGGCGAGGCGACCATATTGGATTGCAAAATTATCACGTAATTCGTACTCAGCATACCAAAAACCCCTTTAAACGATACCCATCATGAAATTTTGTGATTACACCGCGGTGGCCATTTTGGATTGCGAAATTATCACGTGATTTGTACTCAGCACACCAAGAAACCCCTTAAACGATACATATGGTCACGCCTTTATCCCCGAAGGAGAGGCATATTATATGCCCACATTTTACCTTTGTATAATTTGTCCCACGTAATAGGTGGTGAGCCGTATTGCCGTGTTTAAATGGACAGGCGCAGGTTGTGAGTGCCTGCTGTTGAAATAAAGCCTTTAATTAAGCTTAACGACTGCCATTTTACTGGCAACCGGGACCAACGACTTAACGCGCCTTCCGAAGCACGGAAACGCTCAAATAAATATCAAGAAGTGATCACATGGATGGTCACCCATCCATGGACTGGCCATAGTGAACGTTGCTTACTGCAGTGATCGTTTACAGAACACTGAGTCCGCGGGGCCACGAGCGCCGAGCTTAAACGATACCCATCATGAAATTTTGTGATTATGGCGCGGCGCCCATATTGAATTGCAAAATGATCACGTGATTCATACTTAGCATACCAACTTTAGAAAACTTTAGAAATTTTTATGACCAGCTATTATGTAATTTTCATTTTTTACGCAACTGTAACCATCTAGCAAACGTACGCAACGGAAACTCCCAAAAAAAATGAAATGTCCTAGTTTTCGAAAAATGTTTCGTTGCTGCTCAGCTCTCATTCGCCTTAGCGTGATGTTATATATTTTGATATTTTTGAAAAATAGACATTCTGTTAAGGAACTTTTGAAATTCAACTAGCAGTCTCTTAGACTCTATAGTTCAAACAACTAAACAAACAAACAAACTCTTTAGCTTAAAAATAATAGTATAATATATATAATTAACTCATTTATTTACGAAACTCTAATAAATCACTACACATATTAAAGTTAGATGCATTTACTACGTCAAACAAAGTTAGCATGCTGTTTCTTTCTACTCTACTGTATACTGTGGCATGAGAGTTCACTGCCGCTGCCGGCGCGCGGTGTGTCTGGCGTCCGGGGCGAGGGGAGCGCCAAATGCCTACTTGTGCGCTATAACCGACCCTTAACAAGCCCTACAATCACGCTACTGGTGACGCACAGTGCCCGGCCCGAAAAAGCGCTGAAGAAAGACTGTTAAGATCAATAGACTTTATGGGCGCGTAAGATTTATGCTACTTATAAATATAAGTAGCATATATCGTAGTTTTAGAATAGTGGAGGACATAGTGTGGACTTTGAACGTCAAAACAAGGTCTTAGTGCTGGTTTAGTAAAGTGTCAAGCATTTAATATTCGGTATGATTCTTATAATCTTGTAACAACTGACGTAGGGAAACATTGTGTAAAATTATATCAATACGCAATGTCGAATGTTCCAGTTTCAAAGAGCATTCTGACTAATAAGCAGTTTAAAAGAAATTTATTATTACTGCAATTTACTGTTCCGTCATCATTTCCCAGCACAGTTGTTTATAAATAGTTTGTATTAGGATATAATTTGTATGATCGTAGATTTGTAAGAAGGTCAAAATGAATGTGTAATTTAGCATTACTTAAAATAATACTATGTTATATCCTATGTTATATCATTTTCTTTCGTTAATTTAGATGTAGTACAATTACATATACACAACACACAGCTTTTTATACAAACATTTTGGCCACGCAAAAATCAAAAATAGGCTTAAGTAGATATACTTATTATTTTGTTTTTAAAATAATGTGTAGATAAATGTAAATGTAAAAGTAATCAGGTCAGTTAAGTTCATGAGTGTCGCGCGAAAGAGACTAGTCTTCACGACACAGGGTATCCTAGTGTGAAGATCAGTGTCATATTTGCTAAGAAACATATTTTTGTTTTTTTAAGAAAGTTGTACCAATGTACACTCGAGAGCAATGAATCCGGGTCACTTAAAGAATGTTAAAAATCTCGGAAACTAAAAATGATAGGTTAATGCAATAAATTGTATTTAATAGACAATGTAATACTCCTTAAATGAAAGTAAAAAAAATATGAGTCACCATACATTTTATTAACACAAAATTACATAAAGAAAAAACTGCCGATCTCTCCTTAAAACAAAAATAGGAAACATGAAATTTTTGAACTTTATTACGATTTTCTTGAATTTTAATACTTCGTATTGCCTCCTCGTGCTTCCATTACTGCGTTTACGCGGTTTGGCATGCTGTACACCAAGTTCCTTATACGATTTTGGGGAATATTCTCCCATTCCTCTGTGAGAGCAATTTTGAGCTCACGAAGCGTGATTGGGGGAGGGTTTCGTTGTTTTACGCATCTGCCTAGCTCGTCCCAAGCATGCTCGATCGGGTTGATATCCGGGCTGCGCGCTGGCCACTCCATACGAGTAATGTTCATCTCTTGAAGGTAGTCATTCACAATCCTACCTGTATGAGGTCGGGCATTGTCATGCATAAATATAGCATCCTCACCTAAATTGACCATAAATGGACCAACGTGATCATTGAGGATTTCTTCCACATATCTTACGCTAGTTAAAGAGCCGTTTTCTATGATCACCAGCTCTGTGCGACTTTCAGAAGAAATTCCGGCCCACACAAGTACAGACCCACCACCGTAGGCTACTTTTTCTTCGATGCATGCTTGCTTGAATCTTTCCCCTGGTCTTCGATACACTCTGTGTCTTCCATCGTGCTTGTAGAGCATAAATTTTGATTCGTCGGAGAACATAACTTTTGACCAATCTTCAATACTCCAATTTACGTGGCTCTGGGCATACCTTAGTCTCGAAATACGATGCCCACGCTCCAGTTTAGGGCCGTTTGCAGGTCTAAGGGGTTTTAAGTTAGATTCAGCAAGCCGACGTCTTACTGTCCATGCACTTGGGTTACTTCCTCCGAGGCGTCGAAACTGATTGGTGAGTTCAGTTCCTGTGAGAAAGCGATTTCGAAGCATGGTGTTCACCAAGTATCGGTCTTCTCGTGCTGTGGTACACCTGGTTCTGCCCGTTCCTGGTCTGCGTAGGTTAGAACCAGTTTCTTCGTAACGTCGGAGAACTCTTTGTACTGTTGACAGCGACACACCGACAGTCCTGGCTGTATCGCGCTGACTCCGGCCGGTTTCCAGCATTGTAAGTATTCTGGTGCATTCTTCAGGCGTAAGCGACATAATTTCAGCTTGATTAATGAATATAGAGCACTATCAACATGGTTTATGTACCCACATAAATGACAGATTACAAACGAAAGCAACACCAAATGCTGTAATTTCGTAGTTCCATCTTCGAAAGTGGCCCTTTTTCAAATTTGATTTTTTTATGATATAACTTTACAATAACTAAGAAGTTTTAATACCTTCATTTAAGGAGTATTACATTGTCTATTAAATACAATTTATTGCATTAACCTAGCATTTTTAGTTTCCGAGATTTTTAGGATTCTTTAAGTGACCCGGATTTATTGCTCTCGAGTGTATATTGAATTTCAATAAAGATAAAGAAAGATACACGCTCGTCGGTTAAGGGTACTCTTGACCTGGCCTTTTTCCAATAGGCCATCAATTTGATTGCCATGCGTACGCCTAGGGTGACCCCTACCAGTTTGCCCATTCATTCTCGCCTTATAGATCTGTTTAGTCAGTCTATTTTCATCCATCCTCTCCACATGTCCGAACCATCTAAGTTTCCCTTTTTCTATCTTTGCCACTACATCTTCAGTTATACCACATTGTTTTCTAATCACGTTATTACTTTGTCCATCAATTTCACTCCAGCTATACTTCGCAGACTTCTCATTTCCACTGCATTAATTTTACTTTTATGCTTCTTCTGCCACACCCAACTTTCACTACCATACATAAGTGTAGGGATAAGCACACCTCTATGCACAGCCACCCTTGCCTTCATAGACACTTTTTGACTGCTCATGAAGGTATGCATCGCCCCATTCACTTGATTTCCTGCCAAAACTCTTCTCTTAATATCCTGGTCATACTTTCCATCTCTCGTAAATTTTGAACCCAAGTATACAAATTCTTTCACCTGCTCCACTCTTTGCCCTTCGATAGTAATAGGACAACCCAATATTCCTCTCTTTCAAAAACCAGCAGAAATCATACGCAACTGCGTAATCCCCTTTTTCTGATTTTAGAATTTGTTGTTATAGCGGTAACAAAAATATATCATCTGTCAAAATTTCAGGCATCTATCTATCACGGTTCCCGAGATACAGCCTCATGACGGACAGACATACGGACAGCGAAGTCTCATGAACAGGTTCCTGTGTTTACCCTTTGGGTACGGAACCCTTCAAACCGTGTAGGCACTTCTATTTATCAAAACCTCCAAATCAATCTACAGGGTGGAATTTAAAGACCGTCGTTGAAGGTAAAGAACCCTTTATTTTGATAACGGCAAGTTTTACTGAAAGCAAACATTCCTTTATTTTCAAAAGTAAGTAAAACTTCATTTTAAGATTTTTGAAAAATCACCTGTTTAAGCCGGGAATTGAACCTGGGAGATGTGAACAAAATACATCCTGAATGAAATGAAACCAACCGAAAACAGTCTTTTATAAGGAACAATTTATTTTAAACAACTTAGTACAGCTCGCGCCACGGATCTTTTCGTCTATGAAGTTCGTTCGTTCGCGTCGCAATTATGCATCATTAGGTATTATGCAATAAACTACTGCTGAGGCGGGAGGGCCGCCCTTCCCGCCTCAGCTGCGCAGTAGTTTACCCTGTGATACCTAATAGTGCATAATTGCGGCGCGAACGAACGAACTTTATAGACGCAAAGATCCGTGGCGCTAGCGGTATCTTAAATTAAAGGAAGACCAAGTAAAATATGTTTTTATTATAAAGCTTACTCACTATCTAAAGAAAAAAAATTGTTCCAGTTTCTGTGAATGGGAATATTCGTTCTGGTCACTTAACCAACCACCTTCCAAATAAAAGGAAGAGGTTCTCAATTCGACTGCTTTCTTTTTCTTTAGTGGGTCTTTCTTTAATTTAAGATACTATGTTGTTTAAAAGAAATTGTTGCTTATAAAAGACACTTTCGGTTGGTATCATAAAATACAGGTTGTTTATTTTTTCAGATCTTCCAGGTTCGATTCCTGACTCAAGCAGGTGATTTTTCAAAAATCTTTAAATGCAGTTTCACTTACTATTGAAAATAAAGGAATGATTCCTTTCAGCAAAACTTGCCATTATCAATATTAAGGAGCGTCCGCAAAAAATGCATTTAGAATTTTGGAAATATTCAAGAACTCACTTCATTTAATGACACTGAAATGGAACCTTAAATTCCTAATAGATGAAACTACATTATCACCGTGCGCTTTTTACAAAATAATTATTTACATTAGAAAAAACACCTCTCAAAGTTATTAAAAACATCGAAATAGCAGAAATAATCAAATTGACAAAGGTAAATTTCGATGATTTTTAGAGGTTATTTCGCAAGTAAATAATTATTTTGTAAAAAGCGCACGGTGTTAATGTAGTCTCATCTATTAAGAATTCAAGGTTCCATTTTAGTGTCATTTAATGAATCTTAAATATTTCCGAAATCCTAAATGTCTTTTTGTGCATTTTGCGGACGCGCCCCTTAAGGGTACTTTACCTTCAAGCACGCTCTTTAAATCCCATCCTGTATATATTGCTTAGTGGAAACTGCTACATGGTAAAGAATATTTGCAGTAGGTACATCGGTACTAAGAATCTGCACCTCTTTTTTCACATATACTCTAAAGTTTCGAAAATAACCTGGGATACAACTAACTGGTGTGGATAATGACTAAGTTCTTTAATGCGAAAGGAAACTCAATTGTTTTCCAGGGTTCACAATGGTTCAAAGAGCTGCCCTTCGTGCTGTTCGCCAGCTTCGCCCTGCTATCCGGAGCCCTCGTGTTCCTCATGCCGGAGACCCGTGGAACTAAACTGCCTGATACCTTCGAACAGGCGGAGGCTATAGGCCGCAAAGATGATAAGACTGACAGATAATTACTGAATATAGATTAGATATTAAAAAATATAGTGTGGATATTTTTTTAAATATTACGTCATCTAGCTCAATTAAGTTAATGGATAATACGTTCTATGAGAACTAGTGGCACGCTTCTAGAAAGTCTTGTATGTTCTCAAAAGTTCCCAGGCGGTTCCGAGGTAAGAGGTAAGGGAATCTGCCTTGGTAGTTCAATAACGACAACGATTACAGAATATTACACATTGAAGTTCTGCACTTATAGCAAGAACTTAACTTACGTACTACTTAAAGTAGTGAAGTTCTTTGGGGATGGGGAAATCTCCTCTTCCTCCAATTTCTCCCAATTTGTAATATAATAGATATTGTAGATAGGCCTGTGCCTATATTTTCAATATGTACAATTGTTCGTAAAATCCATTCCCAAAATGGAGGTTTCCTGAAAATAACATATTTAATCTGACAATCAACCCTTAACACATAGAGAGTTCATAGGCGTTTGAGTTCGGTACTACACATTGTTGTTACATTACTTTGCTTGTTGTCGCTTTGCCCCGACAACACAGTTGATAAGTATCATGTTCCTTCCTGCGCGGCACTTATTTCTGCGAAATCGAACGTCGTGAGACTGGCTACTGTTTCGACTCGCAATAGAGTGTCGGCTACAACATTGTTGCACCCTGATATACGTTGTATGTTTGTAGAGTATTCACTTATATAAGAAAGCTGTCTAACTCTTCTAGGGATTTCTTTGCCCTCCATGGGACCTGGAAGCGAGAGCCCTTTCGTCACTGTTTAGATGGTGCAAGGAGGCGCTGGAGCGGGGCCAAAGGCTGGCGTCTCGGAAAATCGAGGCCCAGCGGTCCCTGCTCCACCAGGAAACCGTGGAGACATGGAAGGTGCGACTTAAGCAATCAAAGGGGGGATTCGCCACAATCGCGGCCATCAGACCGGTCAAGGACGAGTGGTTAGAGAGGAGACACAGTGCTCTCTCCTACTAGTTGTCACAGATACTTAGCTTCGGTAGGTATCTGTGGCGAAGACACCGGGAAACCACGGCTGAGTGTCAGCACTGCGAGGACCGCAGCAATGACACAGCGCTCCACATGCTGGTGGAGTGCACGGCGAGGGCGCAACAGCGCCAGGTCCTCGTAGTGGGTCTGGACGTGGACACTTTCTCGCTCGAGACCATGGTGCGAGCCGTGATCTCCAGCGGGAGTAAGTAGGACTGCGCTGCCTCTTTCTGCGAGCAGGTCATGCTCGTGAAAGAGGCGACGAGGCGGGAACGGGAGAGAACTCTCCCACCCGAGTTCCGCAGTCGGCGACTTGGGCACCGCCGACGTGTCTTCGCCGAAGACTATCGACCCCATGATCGGGGGCCTGAGTTCGGTGAGAGGGTTGCTCACTGTCCTTACAGAAGCAGGCCCATGACGGCAGCGTGACGTGAGGGGTTCGCGCACGCCCCCACTTAGAAACGAGATCACACCCCGAAACCCCCCAAAGACGCGGGATAGCACCCGAACCACCCCCTAGGCGAGGCCGCAGTGGCGGCCGTGGGTCTGTTGGGAGTCCTGGGACATCCTTCCGAGGGCTTACCCGGGGCTCCCAACCATAGGCTGTTGGGTGTTACGTTAAGTTTTTTAGTCGGTAGGACAGGCATAGCATCCATGAGGATTTTCCCTCAGGTTAAAAAAAAAGGTATTTCTTTGTCACTATTATTTTTACTGAGTGCGAATGTCAGTGGCCTGTGGTCGGTAAAAATTGTTAATGGGTGACCTTCTAAGTGGTTTCTAAAGAGTTGTACGGCCAAGTAGATTGCTAAAACTTCCGTGTCGTAGGTACTATATTTTACTTGGGTACATGATTCAAATGTTTGGAATAAAAACCTAATGGCATCCAAGATTTACCGGTAAATTGATGGAGTACAGCTCGAACGCACAAGTCCGATGCGTCCGTCATGAGGCTTAGGGGCGCGTCTGGTTGTGGATATGCTAGGGTTGCTGCGTCCTTGAGACTTTCCTTGCATTTTCGAAGGCTGCAACCCCTGTGTCGGTCCAGGCCAGACTTGTCTTTTTTCTTAACTTTAGCGAGGTACTATTGCCTCCAATACTGCATGGGCCCCTTAAGATCTGTAATCCTATGCACATCTGAGTCCACATTCACAAAACTGCACTATATGGCGCAACTTTACTCGAATATAATATTGCATAGACACCTTAGAATCACAAAAAATTTATTGTATGGCGTTATTTACATTAATCAAAAGAATAATTAGTTGCTATTTTGACAATAATCGCGTTCCTGCGAGAGGTATAAAAAAATAGGCCAAGTGCGAGTCGGACTAACTCACGGAGGGTTCCTTGCAAAAACATCACGTTTGTTTTATGAGAGCCCTCACTTAAATATTATCATATTTCTGTTTTTAGTATTTTTTGTTATTGCAGCAACAAGAATATATAATCTGTAAAAATTGCAGCTCTTTAGCTATCACAGTTCTTGAGATACAGCCACGTGACGGACATACAGACGGACAGCAAAGTCTCAATAATAGGGTCCCGTTTTTTACTATTGGGTATGGAACTCTATATTGTGTCCTAGTGTCGTTTACCGCCTACCTCCGCCATCGGCACACAGATATTTAAACCTTTAACATAGTTGGAAGCGTGATTATGGCGCTTTTCTGGTGTTACAAGCGTTCATAGACCACAGTGACTACCACTGATCAAATAGACCGCATGCTTATTTGTCACCACTGTTGTATAAAAAATAAGAATAAATGCGAACAAAAATGAAACAATGGTTTAAAATTTGAGTGTTTAATTTGTAACATTAAGTTATATTTTATGTCCTCGTTGTAAATACTCAGTGAGTAGTGAAAATTTAAATACTTATATATACACATAATATATACATTTATTTTGACAATAAGTTAATAATTTTAGTACTTAAATAGAACTTTTTATTGAGATCGAAGCTTAATTACTCGTTTCCAAAGGGAGAAAGAAGATTGAAGCTTCATAACCAATAAAATGAAAACTAGATCATTTTATTATTAGATAAGTTAATATTACCTTAATTTTATTATCAAAAAGTAATGATTATCATGGTATCAGTCCATTACAGATAGTAAATACTTACAGAAATTTTTTCATGGTTGCTCATGATTCAATTAAACAAAATAACATAAAGAATCCAGTTTCCACTAAATCTAAGTACTAAAATTATTAGTCACTAGTACGATCTCCGTTTTGATCGATAATAGGTTGAATATAGCTTTGAATTGAACAATGGACTTCTGAGGCTTCTGCAATTCGTTGATTTTAATTACGCCACCATTGGACTATGATACCCCATACGTTTTTGATGGAATTTAAACCCGGTGATCTAGCAGCCCAAGAAATAATGCGAACTATTCATGTTGGTTGAACCACTCCCTGAACACTATGCAATCGATTTTTATAACAAAATCTTGCACTATTGCACACTACACGTTACAACACAATAAACTTAAACATTACTGAATTTAAAACATTTTTCATCCGTAAAAATGACATTACTCCAGTCGATATCTAAATGTTCTACAGAAAATTGTAATCTCGCCCTTAAGAGCCTACCAGACGCCAAATTTTTAAAAGAAGATAGAAGATATACGTTTTAGCGTGCAAGAAAGAGAGAGATGCGATCGGTTTTTGTGCGCTTTTAACGAAATAAATTAATTATAAAAAAACTATAACCAATATGAAAAAAATGCTCTAGTGCAAATGAAGATTATACTATTGTCTTTCTTATAAATATTTTTTATAATAAAAACAACTTATAACATACGAGATCTAGCTTAAAATTTCACGAAATCGAGGTATTTTCAACACAAAAATCTATCGAGGATTTTATCAGTAATCGTGTTTCGAGCCTAGAGCGTTTTTAGTTCATGAACTGAAGTTGGCTGTGTTCAAATTTTAATTCAGTAGACCTCACGAGTCCTGAGATCTAGATCAAAGTAATAGTCTATTTGGCGTCATATGGACTCTTAAGGGCCGAATGCCAGAGCGCATTAGGTATTTTTACCACCTCACCTCACCGCGGGCGATACCCCCGTAGCATGCGATCGACATGAACTCATTTGACCCCAAGCACTTTGTTTCGACGTTGCCAGTTGGTGCAATTGTACGTTGACAGTTGGTGCAGCGTGTATTTCATGCCGCACTTTTTGTACCACCAAATAAATTACAACAGAAGTATAAGTTTATCAAACCTTTATAAGACATTTTATTTAGTAAGTGCCTGTTGGCAGGTATATTCAAAATGGGGTTGTAAGAAACCTTTCCTTATTTTTAACCGACTTCAAAAAAGGAGGAGGTTCTACATTCGTCTGTATGTTTTTATGTATGTTCACTGATATTTCCGTCAATTATAGACGGATTTAATTCTTTTTTCTTTTCTTCAATAGGGTTTACTTCTGAGGTAGTCCCATTTTTACCAGGTCAGGATCTGATGATGGGATCCAGGAGAAATCGAGGGCAACCACCGAAAATTGTAGGGACAACTAGTGCGTTTGGTAACTTTTTAATGAAGTGCTTTACAGTGGGCGCACACTAGGCGACAGTCGCGGCGACATGTCGCGGCGACTTGTCGCGCAGTGTGCGCCTGCATCGGGCGACTTGACGCCGTGACAGACGTTGTGCAAGGAACACGTCGTCCAAAGCTGTCGCCATGTCGCCGCGACAATAGCGCGACAGACGCGAAGACTCCCCTTGCTTGTTTCGGAGTCGCGGCGACATGTCGCCTAGTGTGCGGAGTTTAGAACAAAATGTATGTAATTTGGCGCCCACAGCTTGTCGCCGTGACAAGACGCATAGTGTGCGCCCACTGTTAATGTACTACAATTTAATGGAGGTCAGGAGTCGATCTGATGATGGAACCGAAAGACAGTCGAGGGAATTCCTTAACGATTTACAGCACGTACCTTGTGTTTGGGCTTGATTGATTTGTATTGATAAGAACTTTACACCTAGATAGATATACTTTTCGGTCCACCCGTCACTTAAAATGATGATCAAAAAATTTTTAGTAATAAATAGAACTGACTTCAAAAAAATCCTGAAAAATAAAATTTACATAGCACAAAGTAATAATATGTATTTTGATTTATCAGATTGTATTCAATATGATATTGAAGTTGGTGCCATTAATAATACCTACCTCAACCTATGGGTTTACTTGGCGCCGACTTCAATATGATATTGAATAAAATATGGAAAATCAAAATACATATATCTTTGTGCCAAGTAAATTTAATTTTTCAGGATTTTTTTGAAGTCGGTTCTATTTTTTACTACTTTTTTTTATCATAATTTTAATTGTGAGACGAGCCGAGAAAAGATAATAAGAAAAAAATCCGTCAATAATTTATGAAATCAATTCGAGCAGTCTTCGAAGAGGTAAGCATAGGTATAACATAAGTAGCAAAAAATAATAGAATGCATCTTGTGAGTAAAATAATGCGTTTATTTACTTTACATTATAATATGAATAAGACAAGTAACACGCACGCCGCATGTCAGCTTAGACCTGTGTTACAAAATACAACCAATGATAGATGGCGCTTACACCAACATAGTCAATTTGAAAACAATTTTAAGTCTATTTGAAGACCCTACCCCTAGTTAATATTTGTGCAAAATATTAATGAAAAATATTCAGTACTTTTCGAGATTCTTCCGGACAAAGCAAAATTAACAGACAAACAGACGACAAACAGACAAAAAAATTCTAACTACATTTTCGACTTCGGTATCCTGTGTAGAATCCCCCGCGAATATTTTTTTAAATATGTTTAATGTACAGTTTTGACTTTAGATCTTTTTATTATATGTATATAGACTAGGAACTTAGGTTGCCTAGAAAGTTTTCAAAAACCTACTCTTAGTCTCCCGCAGACTGGATCCCGCAGGTGGCCCCTTCCGAGGTCCGTGGAAGCACAAGGGATATAAACCCTTGTTTGCAAAAATAAAGGATTGAATTGAGTACTTAAACCAGAAAAATAATAAATATTTGTGATAATAAAATAATCTATATACAGTGGCGGCCGTGGGTCTGTTGGGAGTCCTAGGACATCCTTCCGAGGGCTTACCCTGGGCTCCCAACCATAGGCTGTTGAGCGTAACGTGAGGTTTTTAGTCGGTAGGAGTCCGGCATAGTGAGAGAAAATCCTCATGGATGATGAGGATTTTCTCTCACGTTAAAAAGAAAAAAAAAAGGGTTTATAACCCTTGCTTACAAAAAATAAAGCTGTTACAAAGTTGAATGAAAAAGGTACATGTCCTCAAAGTCTCGCTCTCGTATGTCAATTCGGTGAATCAGCTTATTGATAGAAATATTGGCATGCAAAATTCAATATTTGTTGTTATGGCGGCAACAGAAACACATTATCTGTGAAAATTTCAGATCTCTAGCTATGTCCATTCATGAGCTACAGCCTCGTGAAGGAAAGACAGAAAGATAGACAGACGGACAGACAAACAGACAGACTGACCGACAGACAGACTGACCGATAGACAGACAGACGGACAGCGAAGTCTCATGAACAGGGTCCCGTTTTTTTACCTTTGGGTACCTACGGAACCCTAAAAATTATCCACTTTTTCATACATTCATATTTACTAAGTAACGATTATTACACTCAAAATTAAAGTATGAAAGTACCTACGAGTACTAGGTACTTACGATTCACGTGTATCTTTTTTTGCAAATGAACCACCGTTCAATCTCGGAATCGATGAGCTGAAAAAAAAAAGACTTTGAGGGTACACTACAACGAAACGGCTAGACTACAACGAAAAATAAAACTACACGTTTATTCTTTTATGTCGGTAGTGGGTAGGTACTACTGTTATAATTTATACAGTGTAGCAATAACAACGTGAATCTAAAGCGTCAAACATTGTATTATTTACTACCCGTTCGCGCTAAGGTTGCCGCTGGCGGACAGGATGGTGTACAGGCGTAGTATGGGAGGCGAAGGGCAAACTTAGAGCGAACGGGCAATACGTTGATTGTTCAGGCATAGTAAAAAGAGAATATTTTATACCTAGTAGTTACTGTGGTTTAGGTAAATGCTATCCCTCTTCTTATCGTAAGGTCCCAAGCAACTTTGGGGCACAGAGTTCATTTCTCACAGTCATTCATTACCAAAAACAGCCGTGATCTAACTTACTTGGCCTTTGCTAAATGACACCTACCTGTACCTACGTAGAAGAGGACTGGAATGGGAGATCTCTAAGCCTATATGAGTACGTTTAGCTACTGTACTGCCTCTTCAGCAGGCAAAATAATGGCAGCTGTTGGCTTCAGTCGCTTCGCTCAGCATCAACCTTATAATTTCATCATGCCCGTCAGTGAATTATTTGGTTGTGTATTTTTATAAATATAATAAAGATAAAACAATACTTGTAGGAACTTACCATACTTGCCGTCGTAGTAGCCGCAATTGACATCTGGGCATTTTATTTCTCTTGGCTTTTTTTTTACCCATATTCACTGAGTACCTAGTCACTAATCACTATATTACACGATATTTATTTATTTATACACAATAACGTACTTATCCTAATATTTACAAATAAAAACAAAATAATATTTACAGATTTTTGCAACTACTTCTTATTAAAACGATCGATTCGCGCGAACGGATGACAGAGCGACACAGGTCCAACCCAGAACAGCCCTGTCAGGCGTATGAAGTGATTGAAGTGTACGCTAAATGCCTAATTGTTCTAGATTCTACACTTTTTATCATTGTTTTAAAATCTGAGGTGTTTAAAAAATAAATAATAGCTTGAATATTGTTCATAAGATCAATATCTTTAATATAGACATGTGTTTATAGAAAATAAACAAGTATATTTTGAGCAATAACAACATTCATCTTTAAAATTTTTGCACATTTCCAGTTTTTCGAGAACGATTTTTATCATATAAAGTTTTATTAATCGTGTTTTAAAAATTAAAGGAAGCAAGAGCATCTATTAAACTATAGTAATACATTTTTATCAGATCAAATCAAACAATATTTCCTAGTATAAAGATCGCTTCAAAATGGGTCGATTTTGGTCGATTTCGGAAATACTAGCCTTAAGTGATTTTAGGTTAGCAAAGGCACAGTATAGAGAGTACTAACCAGTATTGTAGCTCCCTACAAACGGACGAAACGCAAGCTATACCTACGATTCTCGTTTTCGGCAGGCCTTTCAGCACGCTAGCAGGCGATTGTGCCGAGTAGACGAATGGACGGTGTGTCGTTTTTTAGATAGTAACCGCGCGTGTTTTATTTACTAAAAATATTAATTATGACAACTAGAGTCTATTGTGCTTGTTTTGGTTGCATGAATTCGTCAATAACGCACCCAGAGATAACGTTTTTTGGATTACCTGGAAACTCCGAAAGGTAAGACTATAAATTGATTTTACTTAAGTACTAATTGGTACTATACTACTAGTTGACTAAAGTTAAACAAAGTGATTGACACGAGTGAACTGGGTAGTTACATGAAGTAGGTATGTTTGTGTTTAAAACTAGACTTGTGCTTGCTCAGTCAGTGAACAGTGCGATCCAATATAGTACAATATCCAAAAAAGCTAGTTCAGAACTCTAGTACGTGTAGGTAGTACATTTAGTTCCGTTGTCAGTTCGTAGTTATTTCATTGAGAGCAATGATTTAGGTATGTTTCAAGAGTATTCAATTTCTTTGTGGATGACCGATGTTACAGTACACGCTAAGTGTACTGTAACATCGGTCATCCACAAAGAAACAAACCGTATGACTTTGATTGACAGCATTTTTGTTACCTTTGATTTTTATTACACGCATAGAGACAAATATGAACTTCCAAAATTTAACACAACTTGACAATGTACGAAAAGTACTAGTGTACTAGAGACTGACTAGTACTTTCAAATCGAAAAATAGTTTTAATTTTGTAAATCAAAAATTTAACGCAATGATTATAAAGACTAGAATTCCGTGATTCTATCACTGACGAAACATGTGATGAGCCGATTATTATTGTCTACGCCGCTTACTCGTTTTCAAATTTCTATACCCGTCTCACTCCATCGTTAGTAGATAACGGGCGCTGCGCCGCCACGCCGCCGCCCCGCGCCGCCAGCCGTTGCGGGGATATTATATTATTACTCACAAAGTATTTTTTTGTTTAAATAAAAAAGGTACATATTTACTCGAAATTGAAGCCGGTTGTCAGTAAAACGACAATCCTTAATACAGATTGAAGGCCTTGTGGGCGGATTAAAAAAATTGAACTGCATTATGCTCACTATATATACGCGTACGTAAAACTATAAGGTAAAATGTGGGCGTATACTATGCCTCTGCCTACACCTTCAGGGATAAAAGCGTGACTATATGAATGTATGTATGCACATATTTACAATCGCAATACTAAATAGAAAATCAAAGTAGGCACATATTATTAAAATGCTGTAGGTGGGCAGCCCTATCGCATGCTTACGTACCGCGCGGCTGTAGGCATTTATTTCTAAAACCCGGCCGAGTCAAACTACAGTATACAGTGGCAAAGGTCATAACATGTCTTCGATAGTGCAGACCTTCGCAATGAAGAACACGACGAACAGTGCCAAGGCTTTAGGCTAAATCCATTTTCTTCGTAATCCTTTACCATGCTTTAACGCTGCAATATATTTATGACTCGTGGTCTGCCAGTTCTTTGACAATGTTCCAAAGAACCCTCCTCTTAGTGTTTTACACATAAAATAGCGGGTTTTCCCTGTAACAATAGAACATAATTTCTCAATAAGTAGGTATATACACAATGTAAGATCTTTATTTTAACTGTCTAAAATACTTACGTTTGCACCCAACTCTCTAGATATTTCTGGATTTTTTTTGCGTAAGCTTTGCAAAACAATAATTTGCGATCTTTTAATTTTAAATCAGGTAACCGTTTACCTAAGTTTATTCCGCCACTCAAACTTCAAGGGATACCGCTAAGTAGAGTCACCAAATTCAAATACCTGTGGCACTGGGTCACCGAGGACCTCTCCGATGACCTAGATATAGAAAGGGAACGTAGGGCCTTTGCGGTAAGGTGCAACATGTTAGCTCGGAGGTTTGCTAGGTGTACGAAACAAGTAAAAATAACGCTGTATAAGGCATATTGCCAGACCTTTTACACATGCAGCCTATAGGCACAGATTACCCTTGACGCCCTACGAGTCCAATATAATAATGGATTCAGGATGCTATTGGGGCTTTCATGGTACTGCAGCGCGTCGGGTATGTTCACAGAGAATAATACAGATAGTTTTCAGGCTATAATAAGAAAACGTGTGACCTCGCTGTTGTGTCGTGTGCGTGACAGTGCCAGTAGTATTCTGAAATACTACTTGTACCGCGGTTGAGTTGTACACAACGCTTGTTCTGAACGCCGCATCTAGTACGTAATACATCTAGATCGAGGGCTTTGACCTTGTCGGCTAAAGGTTTTATACCCTTGTCGGTGACCTCATCCTAGCCTAGGTACTCGGTTTTAGGCTGCCCAAACTCATATTTCGCTAGATTGTTAATCCGAACTCGTCAAAACGCTGACATAGTAATTCTAAGTGCTTATAATTGATTTCTGAGCATGTGCTTGTTAAGATTACGTCATCTAGGTAACAAAACATTTGAGAAGTTTCTAACTTATTATTTTCTAGTATATGATAATTGCTCTATCCCTTTTAGTACCACGTTGTCCATGAACCTTTGATTGATACGTCGGTGGGGCCTCACAGAGTCCGATGTCATCCTGGAAAAGGACTATAAACTGAATGGGGTAATTATGACTGTTTTGTGCACGTCGTCGCGTCAGGATGAATGGGTATGTTTTGGATAGCACTATTTGCATCTACTCTGCTAAAAATAGACTTACCTGCAAGACTAAACGTGAAGTCCTGTATTCTAGGAATCGGCTACCTGTCAGGCTTAGTATTTTATCGATGACGACGACGACAAACTACCATGGTACAGGTGGTTCGGCGGGGACTAATTTCAGTTGCACCAGAAATGCTTGTACCTATTTTTAGGGTTCCCTAGCCGAATGGCAAAAAATGGAACACTTATAGATTCGTCATGTCTGTCCGTCCGTATGTCACAGCCACTTTTCTTCGCAACAATAAGGCCAATGCTGTTAAAACTTGGTAAGTAGATGTATTCTGTGAACCGCATTAAGAATTTTACACAAACATAGAAAAAAGCAATAAATTTTGGGGGTCCTTCCCATACTTAGAACTGAAACTCAATTTTTTTTTTATCTAACCCATACCTGTAGATACCCCATCTATAGGTCTTTAAAAACGCTATTGATGTTTATATATTCATTTTTTTCTAAACTAAATAGTTTGCGCCAGAGACACTTCCAAAGTGGAAAAATCCCCCCTCTCTAATTTCTAAAATAAGAGAATGACAAATCTAAAAAAAATATATGATTGTACATTGCTATGCAAACTTCCACCGAAAATTGGTTTGAACCAGATCCAGTAAGTAGTTTTTTTTATTACGTCTTAAACCGCAATTTTCACCTAGAAAAATCACTGCGAACTTGTTACAACAGCAATCAAAGTTACAACGAACTACAAGAACTTTTATATTATGTTACTTGCTGCTAAGGAACCCTTCATGGGCGAGTCCAACTCTCACTTAGCCAGTTTTTTTTATAGTTATCACATCATTTTTTGTAATCTCTAGGTATGACAGATTACAAAAAATGTGTACCTAATACCAATTGTTGACCTTATTAGCCTGCCAACAGTCTTTTGTTTTACAGGCCACAGATTATATAACTAAAGGAAGATGACGCTTACCGAACCAGAAAGTCAGGACATTAAAGCAAATACTAAATTCAAAAGTGAATACTGTAACGCAGTAGTCCAATGTAACGAGTGATTTCTTATTTATCGTGAACTAGCATAAAATTCTGATAGCGTGATTAAGTAACAAACATTCAAAGAAAAACTTTTTTATTGCTGAGCATTCAAACACTCAAACACCCAAACATCCAAACATGTAAACGTCTAGATATTCAAACATCGTCACAAACTTTCACGCTAAAAATTTTAGTAGGATAATGCTGACGGTCATAGGTACTATGACAGCATAATATTGACAGGGGAGATCTTAAAAATTGCATGGTATTTTGCTGTAGCGGCAGGAACGGAAGTAGGAGCGTGGTGCATTGCGCGAACTCAGCATTGCTACTGACTCTGGGCACAGATTAATAAATAGTTAGCCCTGGGTGACACCGGCGCACAGTGGATCCGTTTGTATGGGAGTAAAGGTTAATATTAAATAACAGTAACTGCTCTTTTTAATTGTTTCATGTAAATCAAATAACTAATATGTGATTATTTATTGACAAATACATACATATTTCACGCCTTTATCCCCGAAACATAGGATAGGCAGAGGCATATTATATGCCCACATTTTACGTCTTTTGAATTTGTCTTTTTGAATTATGCAAGTATTATTAATTTTTATTTTATGACTTGAAGTAGGTGCGATTATTAGGGGTCTAAAATCTACCTACAAAGTAAATTGATATCGTAAAATAATCTACATACCTTGTTCTTTCAAATTCATATCTATAAACTTTTCAATAATACTTCTAAAATGTAAAAAATCTGTTTGAAATCCAAAAGTAAAACACACAATTTAAATTAAAATTTAGCCGCAAAACTATCAATTTATCGACTCAATTTACCTATGATCCGGTTCAGTAAAGGTAACTTAACATTATGAAGAGCAGTTATCAAATAATTGAATAGACTTCAAAAAATGTGGATATTTCAACTTTTATTTAATTACTTTTGACCCCTGGTGAATCCAGTGTGCAGCGACGACATAACTGCTGATACGACACTTACGTTTAAGTGAACTCCAATAAATATTATTTTACTTTTGTTTTGAAACTCAGCCTGGATACGAGTGTAGTGACCAGTCAATAATTCATTTTAAGTTATAAAATTGTTTCAAGATTTTGTATTTTTTTATTTGTAATCAAGTCCTGCAGGGAGTCTAATAATTGCTTTCTATTATTAAATTCAATAGTTGTCTCAAAACTTACAGTTTAAACACATTTCGCTGCCCTAAGGATGAATGAATTACCTCGCCACAACTCAGTGCAATAACTTTAAATGTGAATAATTAGCTTATTTATTGTTCAATGTTTGGCCGTAAAATTTTACAGTTTTTTTTTGCACCTCGTCACGTTATCACAAGTAAGCAATACATAATAGTCACAGTAATTGTTCTGTCGTGCGTGCATTTATTCTTGAACTCTCTTCATATCAGTGTTGAACTCAGTGCACAGATTTTAAAAAGAAAACAATCGGAAAGATTTACTGTAAATGACATTAACGCTGTTTTATACAATGAGGAATATCTCCTACCCTCCAAAATGAAAACAGATACGAAATCAGAGCAAGCAATAGATCTGGATACTATACTTGTAGAAGAAATTGGTCAATTTGGTAAATTCCAGCTAAAAACTTGTATTTTAGCCGCAATTATAGCTATCTTCGTGGCGGTGCATGGCACTGAGTTCATGTTTACCACAGCTAAAATAAAAACCAGGTAAGAAGTTTTGAATTTTTTGCTATATAAGTACTTAAGGCTTCCATATTCGACATCGACAAATCCTAAGGCAATTCGAAGGATTGCATCGTACGCTTCTACCGGATTTCATTCGATTCTAATACATTATATTACTGTTATAAAATCTGAGGGGTTTTAAGAAAAAATCTAGCCGTAAAATTTTGTTATGATCTATATCTATTTTATGAGAAGCTTTTATGAGGATTAAACTAATGTATTTCGATAAAAAAAGTACATACATGACTTGTTAAGATTTTTGCAATATTTCTCATTTTTCGAGAGCAATTTCTATCGAACTAAGTTTTTCTAATCGTATTTTGAACCGTTAAAAAGGCAAGAGTATCTAATAAATTAAGAATAATATAGTTTTATCAGATCAAATCAAAGAATATTTCCTAGTAAAAAGTTTACCCCAAGATGAGTCTCTTTCTATTCGAATGGTTCTTTTAAAATTGTTTCCTATTTTAGGGTTCCGTACCCAAAGGGGTAAAAACCGTACCCTATTTCCGAGACTTCGCTGTCCGTCTACCTGTCTCTCGGTCATCAGGTTGTGTATCTCAGGAACCGTGATAGCTAGATAATGTATTTCTGTTGCCGCTATCACAACAAATACTAAATTCAGAAAACAAATATTTAGGAGGGACTCTCATATTAAAAATGTGGTTGTTTGCCGTTTTTGGTACGGAACCCTTTGTGCGAGAATACAACTCACGTTTGTTTAAAATAATGAGAACACAATTCAATGAACTCATAAAAATTAGTTTGGTTGTTCTTGAGTTTTAAGTGTTGTAACAAACCAGACTTTGTATTTTAAAGTAGTGTTTTATTTAGGGATGCAAACGATATATCGATATATTTAAAATATCGATATATCGGTTATAAATATCGATATTTTAGTATCGATATCGGAATCGAAAATATCGACGATATATCGTTCTTCATGAGCGAAATATCGATATTTTAATATCCATATTGAAACCTAAAATTTCGACGATTTATTCTTGAGCGTGAGATGATTTCACTCAATCAAAAATTATAATTAATTGAATATTTTAAATTAAAGATTTTGGTATTTATCTTGATATATAACCACCAGGGTTCGCCGATATATATCAGCGGTATATATCATGATATATATCACGATATATATCAATTGATTTTTATCTTGATATATATCAATGGATTTATTCCTATGTTCTGAACTAATAAAAAAATTGAGATTAATGTTTACTCGGGCAACACGTTGCGAAAAAATACAATTTAGAATTATTTTAGATAGTTTCCCAAAATGGCAACCTCATTTTAAGTCGGGGAAATCCCTTTTGACATACCAGTATGGTCAGCTTTTAACTGAAATTGAAACCTGAATGTTACTAAAATAAGGTTCATTTTACAAGGTTACAAGGATATAAATCCGATATATATAAAAAAATCGGATATACTGGTTGAATTTATAGTCGTTCTGGAACGAAAAGGTTTAGGCACAGTTTCGATAACAGAACCGATCGGCACTGTCAATTTGAAAATCAAAAAAAAAAAATTACGAAAATGTCAAAATTTATATCGTTTGCCGAAGTCAAAATGAGAACTTGTGGTTATTCCTTTAAATTTCACGGAATACGCTTACTACTATTTTCTACTATAATTTTTCGTTCAATGTTTAATGTTCCAATCACTAAGACGAGCTGCCGCGTCGGGAAAATTCGACCAATCACACGCATGATCCCACCGCAGTCCACGTGGACCCGTTGCCAAGTAACGTAGGTACTCGACTAGTTACGTCTTGTAGGTACGTAACGCGCTCGGCCGCTCGCTCGGCGGCGGCGCGGCGAGGCGGCGCGCAGTAACGCCGCGACTCCCGCGCAGACAGATCGTTCGTTACGATTTTCGAAAATGAGTCGTCGTCATTCAGTGCGAAATATCAAACGAACAGTGCGTGTTTAGTAGTTAACGTGAGGAAAATCCTACATGGATGCTATGCCGGACACTTACCGACTAAAAACCACACGTTCCGTACCTAATGCCTACGGTTGGGAGTCCCGCCGGGTAAGCCCTCGTAAGGATGACTCCCAGGATTCCCAACAAATCTTGGCTACCACTGCGGCTTCATGTAGGGGTTTGGATGCTAGCCCGCTTCTTTGGGGGGTTGTTCGGCTGTTGCACATCATGAGTTTCGTACTCCTGAAGTAGGAAACTTGTGATGAATTACGAATTACACAGTGTGATAGAATGGACCCTTCCGGACTGTTGACTGTTGGCCTTTGAAAGAGTGAAGGCAATAACATAAAACGTGCCCGTTTATGTATCATAAGTTCTGGACTCCATTTTGAGCAGTCGCCGGGGTACTCGGTAGCGTAAATAAACTGTAAATAGGTAGGTCTAGATTTAAGTTCATTATTTTGTTCGCGTTTATTTTCGTTACCTATTAGTACATAGACCTTATTAATTTATCGTTTAACCGCAAAAACAGCACAATACTAAAGTATTTCCGACGGCCCTAAGCCGCCCGTGTTGAGTATGAAGAGAAATTGGAGTCCTTTATTAATCGAATCGAATGCTTTCGGTCAATGAACTAATCACATGTTCCGGCGTTTCATTCAATGAAGAATGTCAATGAATAATCGAAGCGCTACTAATGTTTCAACTCGAACGAGTGAAAATGATAACACAAAAGTTTTTTTTTTATTATAGCCTGTACAACACTTTTGACCCCCCATAATTGTTCCATGATTGATTCTGAGTAAACCCCTTTTGGGTCCAGAACGACTATAAATTCTACCAGTATATCAAAAAAATCGGATTTTTGATATTTATTATAAAAATCGGATATTTTCGAACCCTGATAACCACTTAGGTTTTGGTAAATAAAACTGAGTTAAGATGAAATTAATTTCATGTGTTATTTACAAGTGTATTGTGGCGTAAATTTGGAAAGGCCTACATCCAGATTTGATTGATAAATGTTTTTTATTTTAGATATCTAATTTGAATTACCAAAACTATTAAAATGTTAAAATATAAACTTAACACTAGGCTATATGGCTGCCACTGCCACGGTGTGGCGGAGTGATACTGCATGCGACTGCTACGCTGAGGTATTTGGCCGATTGTTTTAATTGAGTTCGATTCCCGGGTAAGACAATCGGCCAAATACATTTTTCAAAGTTTGAGTGTTTTCGGTTTATACTATTCGTATTTAATAAAGTGTAAAGTGGTCGTGTCTGTACAATGGAGATACTTAAAAATAATACTTGGATTATAATATCTTAACGAACGATACTGCACACAACGTTTTTATTAATCCTTGTCTGTTGGTCCTTATGCCTGTTTGTTCGCTATGGACGCAAATACTACTGAACGAAACTTTATGCGTATTTTAATACAGAGATCTAGTTAAGCTTAAATCTGAGCTTTGTTCCATGGCAATCGATTGAAAAAAGGTGGAGTTATGAACAAAAGTAGAATAATCAAGGTTATTTCCGTCCGATCATTATTCTTAAAAAAAAACAATAAGAGCAACAAAAAAATCGATAGATCGATATATCGTTCATCAATATCGATATATCGTTTATAAACATCGATATTTTCAATATCGATATTTTATTTCAAAAAATATCGATATTCTAATATCGATATTTTTTATGAACGATATTGCATCCCTAGTTTTATTTCAAAATTGACATTCTCCCCTCCAATAGTCATAACGTTTAAGGCATACCTAGTGGTGCAAGAAACCATACGGAATAGACAGCGTCATCTTCTAACATTTTTTGTCATTGTCATTGTTTTGTCATTGTCAATAAATTGTCATTCTCCCCTCCAATAGTCATCATGTTTAAGTCATACCTAGTGGTGCAAGAAAACAGACGGAATAGACAGCGTCATCTTCTAACATTTTTTGTCATTGTCATTGTTTTGTCATTGTCAATAAATTGTTATTCTCCCCTCCAATAGTCATCATGTTTAAGGCATACCTAGTGGTGCAACAAAACAGACTGAATAGACGGCGTCATCTTCTAACATTTTTTTGTCATTGTCATTGTTTTGTCATTGTCAATAAATTGTCATTCTCCCTTCCAATAGTCATCATGTTTAAGGCATAGTGGTGCCAATCGTCACGGCGTCATCTGCTAACATTATTTTGTCATTGTCATTGTTTTCTCATTGTCAATAAATTGTCATTCACCCCCAATAGTCATCATGTTTAAGGCATAGTGGTGCCAATCGTCACGGCGTCATCTGCTAACATTATTTTGTCATTGTCATTGTTTTCTCATTGTCAATAAATTGTCATTCACCCCCAATAGTCATCATGTTTAAGGCATAGTGGTGCCAATCGTCACGGCGCCATCTACTAACAATTTTAAGCTGACATCTGGTTGCAATGGAACTGAGCGTAGCCTTAGTTAGTTTGTAGATAAGAGTTGACCAATGTCAGTTCGAAATGGCTAAAAACCATCCTCGGACATATCCCAACAATCATCAGTCAGCAATCTTCATCGCAAGGGTCCTACAAGTCGTTTGGAAGTTGTAGTGACACGGCTTAATAGTGCGATCGTATGAGCAACACAAATTTATAGCATTCTCCAAAAAATGCATTCAATGGCATAAAATATTCAATTCTCTTTCTTCTGAATATCAATGACATGCTGTCCCTGGGGTGCATTCATTGTTATGCGAATGATAGTACTCTGCATGGGAGCTATTCTGGCCGTCTAGAGGATGGGCGACGCGACGTGCAGGACCGGGACCTGTGTCGCATCGCCCAATGGGGTTCAGACGGTTCAGACAACCCTGGTCGAGTTCAATGCCAGAAAAACACAGGCGTGTGCGTTTACAGTTAAGAAGTTTCCATTCCTACCCCTACCCTCTCTTCAGAACATTACAGTTTCTCTAAAGGACAACCTGGAGATCCGGAGACGTGGAGAAATAAAAAAAAATCTTATATTTTTTATTTAACTCGTTTGGGGACAATATTAATGTTTATGTTCCCTATGTGTACATACATGTTCACGCCTTTATACCCGAAGGGTTAGGCAGAGGCATATCATATGCCCACATTTTACCTTTTGCCTGTCCATATCAACACGGCAATACGGCTCACCACCTATTACGTGGGACAAATTCCTACGGGGACAAAGGCGTGACCATATGTATGTATGTATTTTATCTTTTTGATATTTGTCACAAGTAAGGTAGAGAGCCGTAGTGCCTTGTTGTAATGAAAAGACGCAGGTTTGGACTGCCTGCTGTTTAAGTTTTTCAAGCCACCCATATAGCCTTCAACTTATCTTAACGAATACCACTTTACTGAGAACTAGGACCGAACGCTTGTACGAAAAAGCTTGCAAATAAATCTCACGAAGTGGTCACCCATCCTAACACCGGTCGTAGTGAAATTTGCTTACTGCACTGATCGTTTACAGAACACTTAATCCACGGGGCCAAAAGCGCTGCTAGAGCCGTCAATCGACAATATAAAATAAATAATTTCTTTACTTAGATGTTTAATTCCTGAATGTGATGGTGATGAGCCAGAATGGTCACCAACATGGTTAGCTAACGCCATACCAAAGACTGGACCGGATTCGTTTGACAACTGCAGGCGTTACTGCATTACTTTTACACCTTTTGTCAAGAACAACACGTGTCCGAGCATACTTTTTGACAATAACACGCTACTGGATTGCAATGAATATGTGTATGAAAACCAAAATACCATTGCCTATGAAGTAAGTAAATCAACCTTAGTTATTCTTTTAAACATACTTGATTATCTTGAGGACTTTTTATTCATTTCGTGTGCTGACGGGGTCCCTTGTAACGACGGGTAAGAGTACAAAATGTCGGCGGACGACGTAATTTTCGATAATTACTACTGATGTTAAGCTAATTAGTACCTACCATTAGATATTTGCTTTCAAATTTCTTTCGTTTATTTCACTGTTTGATGTTTTATGTTACCATAGCTCTTGTATACGTTTGAAAATGATAGAGGATATTAACAATTTTACTTCAAACTTTTTTCCTCAGTTTGGTCTAGCGTGCAATGAATGGGCTCGATCGGTAGTTGGTACAATACGGAGTATGGGATCATTCATAGCGATTCCTATCGTCGGCTACATTTCAGACCGATGGGGTCGCCGACTGGCTCTTTGTATAACAGCCGTCAATACTGCTTGCCTTGGCGTTGCCAGGTACTGGGTCACATCCTACATTGGCTTTGCAATATCAGAATTTATGGAGGAATTCTTGGGAGCTGGTAGTTACACTAGCGCCTACGTCTTGAGTAAGTGCAGCGTATTTTTGACTTCGTAGACCATATCCTCTTGTGTCTAGTTTACCATAAATATTCTTACTCAGCAGCATCGTCTTTTCACAGTGATAGAAATGCTTGGACCAAAATTCCGAAGTGGTGCCAGCGCAGTAATGACGTCATTCTTCTCTGTAGGACAAATAATAATAGGACTTACAGCATGGATGATACCTTATTGGAGACATCTCACTCTTGCACTCTACGTACCGCAGCTACTGACAATATTTTACTACTTTTTAATATCGGAATCGGTCCGATGGTATATGAGTAAAGGACGCTTTGCAGAATCAGAAGCATTGTTGAAAAAAGCAGCAAAAGTCAACGGCAGAGAGTTATCAGACAAATCCTTGGAAGCATTACGTGTGAAAACATTACATGAAATCAGAATGAGAGATTTAGAAAATAATATTGCAGAAGAGTGGCTTCCTGTGACCGTGTTTAAACACAAACAAGTGCTATTACGGTGTGTGGTAGCACCTATCTGGTGGATCACCAGTTCGTTCATTTGCTTAGGCTTGTCAATAAATGCTGTCAATATGTCCGGCCACAAATATCTCAATTTCATGTCAGTTGCTGCGGTAGAGATTCCAGGTCATTTGTTCTCAGTGTACTTATTGACCAAATTCGGAAGGAAAGCAGTGATGATCTTTTCGTTTTGGTGTTGCGCTGCGTCACAAATTACTTATATATTTCTGCCGCATGGTGAGTTTGATCTCATATCATATTTTTTTTACAAAGAATATAGTTCAAACAATTGGTATCATCCTCAGGTTCACCAGGTCTTTCATTCATCATCCGTGTCTCTTTGCGTTTACTATATTAGTGATGGCCTTGAAAGTATTGAATGTTAATATACTTTCTATGTTTTAACTAGGTATTCGGAGATGCCCGTCTTATCAGTTCTGAGCATAACGAATTATCAATGTTTATGCGCTCCATTACTCTAATGGGCTTAGTTACTCTAAAAAGTTATCCATGGTAGGATTGGATTTTATCAAATAAGTAGTAATTTATTACCAGACAACAGTCAAGGCATAATAAGCTTAGCAAAAATAGTAAGAAGAACGGGTAATGAACTTAGGTATCTATGTATTTGTATGTTCAACTGCCTAAACTAATTACCTAATTTTCACAAGTACTTTACTGCCTAGGTAACGCAGTTTTAGTTGCTTAAGGTCTCGAGTCTCGTGTTGTGCTGATTCAGTTGTGAAACTAGTATTTGTGTGACCCATTTAATAGTCCTTCATTTTACAGGATTTTACGCGTTATCTTTGACTGTGTACCTATTATCCCAATTCTGCATGGCGGTAGAAATGGTAGCTGCTTACGTGTACACGGCAGAGTTGTACCCCACGGTGAAGAGACAAAGTCTTTTTTCTATAACGATTACGATTGGACGACTGGGGGCTTTAGTTGCCCCACTCACACCAGCATTTGTAAGTATTGTTCATGGTCTTAAGTCAGCTTATTGGCAGATCTATGTATCAAATCCGTCTATCCCAGACCTCTGCAAATTTTGAAAGATGACTATCCTTAGTTTACTGCGCTAGCTGGGTTGGTACTCCCCCCCCGAATTCCGCAGACGGCGGCCTGGTCGCCACCGACGTGTGTTCGCCGAGGACTATCGGCCTCCATGACTGGGGGTCTGAGGACGGTGAGAGGGTCGCTCACCGTCTTTACAGAAGCAGGCCCATGACGGCAGCGTGACGTGAGGGCCTCATGCACGCCCCCCCCCCCCCCCCTTAGAAGCGGGATCACACCCGAAACCCCCCCAAAGACGCGGGTTAGCACCCGAACAACCCCCTGGGCGAGGCTACAGAGGCGGCTGTAGGTCTGTTGGGAGTCCTGGGACATCCTTCCGAGGGCTTACCCGGGGCTCACAACCATAGGCTGTTGGGCGTTACGTGAGGTTTTTTAGTCGGTAGGAGTCCGGCAAAACATCCATGAGGATTTTCCCTCACGTAAAAAAAAAAAAAGCTACGTTGGTACAGTGTTTTGTTTCGAGTTTCTTCACTTGTCTGCTAATGATCCATCGCCGTCAATAAATTTCGACGGCTGATTTTTGACTTCTCACTGAATATACTCAATTTTATTATGTTTTGAAACCTGATTGATCGCAATGCAGTCGGATTGTGGTTTTAGAGGAAAATCATTAGATTTTCAACAAGGTGAAAAAACAAACATAACAAATATTTCATATCCTTTTTTTGTAAATTGTACTCTTCATTCATAGTTATTAAGTTATCATTAAAATTACTTTATGTAATGGTGTACAATAAAGCAATATCTATCTATCTATCTATTTTCACATTTCAACTATTTTGTTTCACTACGACTTCGGAACAGCCGACGTACATTTTAATCTTATTTCAGGGTGCACAATGGTTTGAAAAACTACCCTTCGTACTGTTCGCCTCTTTTGCACTACTGTCTGGCGCTCTGGTCTTTTTAATGCCGGAAACCCATAGCATCAAGTTGCCTGACACGTTTGAAGAAGCCGAAGCTATTGGTCGTGAGAAAGATTACAAAAATACTTTGACAAGGGAAACAGAGGAAGTTTTAGAAGATTTATGAAATTATTGATAGTGTAGTATGTAAGTAAGTGCATTTATAAGACTGTGACTGTGTTAGATGAATAATCTACTTCCACGAAATGTGGCAGGGTGTACGTGATAGAATTGTTTAAAAAAAACTGCACAATACTCTCACTTTATTCTGTAAGGTCATCTCGAAGTCGTTATGTTTTATGAACTTATTTTAAGGTGAAAAAAACTTGTTTTTAATTTAACAAACAATACATATTTTTCACAATGTCAAACAGATCCGATGTATGATTAATGATTTTGACTGCCTATGTTTTTGAAAATATCTACACAAACTGTTGTGTGACAGTGATGTCAATCACTGGATCTCGTTACTGTTTGATACAGAATATTGACTATACTACAATGTAGACGAATATCAATTTTCTCAATGTCAATAAGTATCTCATTTCTCTTACATATATACATAATCACGCCTTTATCCCCGAAGGGGTAGGCAGACGCATAGTATACGCCCACATTACACCTTGTAGTTTTATGTCCCACGTTTTAGTGGTGAGCCTATTGCCGTGTTGAAATGGACAGGCGCAGGTCCCCGCGACCCGCAGTTGAAATTTTTCAAGCCGCCCACAAGGCCTTCAACTTGGCTTGACGATTGGTATTTTACTGTCAACCGGGTTTCATTTCGAGTTTTGTTTCTTTATTAGCCGTTCCTTATAAAATAGAGGGCAGAGGGGCTTATGGCGACACTTTGTCAGTTGTCTGTGACTCTGTTGCATTAAACTACGTCACAAGGTCACGTGGATCATCTGTTCAAAGTTTTAAATAAATGACAACGGCAATTGGATTGAACTTTCACTTTCACAATAAACGTTAGAGGGGCAGTCGGGTGAGACCGTCTCACGGCTTCTTGTTTATTATTTCTCTTACCTACATTCAATAATACCTATCAATGCGTCAGTTATACACAATGACATTTATCGACTTAAGAGTAAGCGTTTCATTCCAATATGACTTTATTTTATTACGTGATCAAAGTATTACTTATCACTTATCAGTCACCGAGAGGACATTGATAAGTCAATATTACCTAATACCTACTGAGTTCGGATAATGACTACAAGAATTCTTCTGTGTTCTATGCCTTTTCACCTGCCCATAATAAATTGTTAATGTAGATGTGCAGGCTTTTAATATTATGCATGTATTTTTGGCGTCCGAGTGTCTGTAACTTCAAGCAACAGAAGCACTAAATGATAAGGTAATTCTATGAGTTATTTATTTTTGCTAGAATACTAATTACTCGTAGTTTGCAAGTAATGTTTAAATTGTAAATTTATTATATTTTTTACGTTAATAATAATAGTCTTTGTTTTAACAATATTTAGTGTGTTATTTAATTATTTTGTACATTACCATTTATAAATAACAGAGTTCTTGAGTTTCAAAATTTTATGACAGTAATATCTATATCTATACATTAATACAATGATAGAAAAGTCAAAACTGTACATTGGAAATATTTAAACAAAAATACTCGCTGGATGTTCAACATAAGATACTAAAGTCGAAAATAGTTAGAAATGTTTTTTGTCTGTTTGCTTTGCTTTGTCCGGAAGGATCTCGAAAAGTACTAGTAAAGTAGGGTCTTCAAACAGGTTATATATTATCACGCTACATATTCTAGGGGCTAAGCAGATAGCAATCAAATGGGCATTTTATAACATAATTTTCACGCGTACTAAGTCGCGGGCAACTTTCAGTAGATTTGAGTTTTTTACATTTGCCGCTATTACTTAAGTAATTCGGGTTCATGAACGTTAACGAATTGTAACAAATATTTACGTATGAAATATACCAATGTTTTAGCCTAGGCATAAACGTATCAGTGATCATATGTTTTCCGTTCACTGTTGGAAATGTATTAAGTACGCACAAGTCCACAATAATTGTTGGTGAGAATACATTCTAAAATACTAAGTTTCCTCTTTACCTGTTGGTTCCTGATCTAGGTTTATGAAAACTTGTGTTTCAAGTTATATGTTATACCTATATATAAAAGTTTTGAACAAAATACCTAATAAATTTAAAGTAGGACCAACAAAGAGTATGTGTAAGAAGCTACGTGAGTGGCTGATAAATGGTTGCTTCTATGACTTAAATGATTTCATGGACAAAAAATTTGTATGTTAATGTATGTTAGCAAAACAGAGGACACTGTATTAAATATTTAAGACCTATATATTAACAAACCTGTTTTAAGCAAATAAAGAACTTTGAACTTTGAACAAGCCATGCATTGCTACACTTTTTATCTATATTAATAAAATTACAGTAATTTCGTATACCTGTCTTCTAAATAAATAAAAATAAATGAATACGTGTTTCAGGATCTTTCGAAAATCTACCCGAAGAGTGTATACTTGGGAAACACTAAAATAACGGGGTATTCTATTCATCTATAAGTGCCAAGCCCAAACCCTTAGTAGACCAACCAATTACAGCAAAAGATATTTGCATGGCATATCAAGCAGTTATAAAAATTAACAAAAATGATAACGATAGTTATTTTACTATGATTTATTGTAACGCTTTTAATAGCATTTCCGTGTCTGTGGAATTTTAGTTTTATTGGTAGTCTGTAAGTAGGTACAATTTTTGTCGTTTGTGTAATATACTTTGGTCTGTTATATAAATATGATTCTAAGAATACATTTACTTGCTGAAACCTTGAATTTTTACATAAAACATGTTTTAGTATCCCAGAAACATGTTTCTATGTGAAATAAGTCAGAGAGAATTTTTCCTCGTTGGTGGACCCTTGGGCCCCAGATAGTGAATTATAAAATCGTGTATATTTGAAGACATTGTAATATTGTAATCAAAACTAATCTGAATTGAAACCGATTACAATCTGATTGATATGAACAGACTAAATTACCTACTAAGTGTTCATTTCTTTCTTTACCTTCGACAAGACATCATAATAACCGCCACAGCCATAGTAACTACAATGTTGTATTTAAATATCATTGATACAAAATAATTGTAATATATCATTGCTACTATTATTGATAATATCAGACATAATTCAGCTGATTGGGTTTAACAATAATAACAGATATTTTTTCATATCACAGTTCTTTTATTACGGAACAGATAACGCTTAAAATGATAAAATTTATTAGTAGGTAAATATTTAGTGTTAAAGTGGACAACGTTGAAGGTCGTCGAATAATCAAAATGGAAGCTGAAGATGAAGACAAGAAAAAAATAGATCTTGACACAATTCTGGTGGAAGAAATTGGTGAATTTGGTAGATTTCAGCTAAGGACTTGTATTTTGGCTGCGATTGTTGGAATGTTTGTGGCTATTAGTGGCACTGGGTTTGTGTTTACCACTGGAAGGATAAGTAGCAGGTGAGATATTTTTGTTGTGATTATTTTAAACAAAGCTCTCACTTAATTTCTGATTCGTCAGAATGACAACACCTGCTTGAAAGAAAGTCTCAGCTAAAAAGCTATTAGCAGTAGCCCTCAAGGAAACAGTTTCCACAGTATGTTTAAAGATAGTAGAATTTTAAATCGAGGATAGTGCTCTTTCTTCGTGAGGGAAAATCCTCATGGATGTTATGCCGGACTCCTATCGACTAAAAACCTCACGTGTCCTGCTATCAGCCTACGGTTGGGAGCCCCCGGTAAGCCACCCCTGGACTCTTCTCTTACATGCTGGATCGAATATTTCTAAAACGTTTAAAGTGACTTTCAATCCTGAGGTTTATAATTATTATATCTGAGTAATAAAGTAGCTGAAGAATAAAACGATTACATATATTGATAAATCGTGATCTTATTGATATTTTTGAAACTTTACTCACTAAATTAGATAATAGGAATGATCACAAGACCAAAAAAGCAAGCAAACAAGGACCGATTACTATAATGAATTTTATAAATCGTGGTAGGTATTATTATCATTGCATTATTAGAACCTTACTATTGTATCAGGTGACCATCCTAAAACAAGAGACTTTAAAATGATGATGAGAAAGGATACAACCAACACTAAGTCTTAAATCAAGATGACAAATTACTGTCCGCAGACACTAAGAGTGCCGGTAGTCAGCAGGTGGCAGTGTAAGTCTTTTAACTCTTTCTTTATCTTTGATAGATGTTTTATACCTGAATGTGATGGCGATGAACCTGAATGGTCTCCAAAATGGTTGCAAAACGCAATCCCAACCACAGATTCCGATTCGTTTGACAATTGCCACCGTTTTGGGAATGTAACAGCATTGCCAATGGTAGTTGAAAGTGAGACGTGTCCCAGTTCACTTTTTGACAGAAACACTCTGCTGGAGTGTGATACTTATGTGTATGAAAATCAAAACACCATTACTTACGAGGTATGTACCTACAATATTTTATTACCAGCTTATTTCGGGCTAGAATATACCATTTGTAATAATCTGCAACTCTTAAAATGGTACGCCATTTCTTAAGAGCGTTAATTTTGTTTTCAAATTACATACGATCGTAAGAAATCAGACCGCACGTCACATACAGCCGTATAGTGCATAACTTTAGCAACAAAGAAGTTTGATACTTTTGTAACTTTTCGAAACAACAGTGGTGCGGTTAAGGAAGAGGACTAGGTTCCACGGACTGATTTCCGCAACGTCATTTATTGTGCCTATTTTGCGTGGGGGGTTATAGTATGGCTATTTTGCCATCCCAGTTCCTCCGGGAAGTCTAGCATACTCTTCACGTTGCCGACGGCTTCCTACAGCGACCTGGAGCAGGTTACGTACCCATCCAGATGGGAGGAGTAGGATTGGTTCAGGGTCCATTGCTGTCAGCGAAGAGTCTCTTCTTGCCAGCTCGTACGCCGCAGCGATATTACATCGTGAGCCACTAAGTCCTTTTATACATTGTAGCGTGACATTGTTCTTTTCGCATATATCCACTCCGTGACAAGGCCAGATGTATCGCATGGCTCTGTAGCGCTTGTAGGACTGATATACTACCATTAAGTATCCGAATACACTGGTTCTGACGATCCTAACCTGACTGTTCAGTCGCCTTGATTTTATATCCATGCACTCCGCCCCCTCCATCCCCTTAGGCACCCATGGCACATTATACCAATATACTGTGCCATGGGTGCCTAAGGGGGTTGCGATATTAATGTTCAGGTCCATCGAGAAGTTTCCTGCTCCGGAATCCGTTCTCGTTTTGGATTCATCCGTGAATATTCCCCAAGCCTCAATATCAGTAGATATTGAGTCACTCTCGAAGGCACTCTTGTAGTTGTATTTTGTACTTTTTATTGAACGCAAACTGTTATGTTATTGTGTCCGTGATCGTTTCCGTTAACAGTTCCGAATCCACCAACTTCTTGTATAATTATGTGGTCGTGGCTTCCTGTTTAATGATGACGTGTAGCGGCGGTAGTTCCAAAATCGCCTCTATGGTAGCTGAGGGGCGTAGTTTTGGAGAATTGTAATTCGGTGTCATAGAGACGTGACACCTGATAGTTTCCGAGAATTCTTTTGTTAGTAAATAGTAACAGCTCCATCTTGCCTGGATTGTTTGAAGGTTCTTTAGCTGTGCGCCAACCTTCCACGATTTTAAGAGCAGTCTGTGCGACATCACACGCCATGCTGGTAAAGTTTACTCTTGTCAGTATTGTTATGTCGTCTGCGTACCCCACAGTGTAGTGGTGGTTTGCGTTAAGCTTGGTTATTATTCGCCGATACCGCAATGCCCGAAGACGCAAGACTTCAACCGGTGCACCCTACCAGTAATGACCTACGGTGCCGAAACGATGTTATCCGTCAGAGAATAAGAGTGGTCGACATAGCTTGCAGAGTAAGCGTTTTGAAGTGGCAGTGGGCTGGCCACATCTGTAGAAGAACTGGATGGCCGATGGAGCAAGCGAGTTCTGGAGAGGAGACCGCGACTTGATAAACGTAGCCTAGGACGACCCCCTGCCAGATGGAGCGACGACCTAAAAGAGGTTGCAGGGATTGACTGGATGCACAAAACGCATGACCGTGTGTGGTGGCGAAATTTGGGAGAGGTCTATGTCCAGCAGTGGACTGCTATAGGTAAAATTGATTTGATTAATTGATTATTAGGTCATCTACAACAAGGTTCCATAGCAGTGGTGAGACAACGCCTCCTTTGGCCATCTTCTCACTCACTGGTTTCTGCTTTCTGACCTCTTCTATTTTGTGTACCGACGCCGACGCATGTAGTGCTGACTTGCCGGGGGCATATGATGTTGGTTGAAATGCAATGCTCGAATGTCTCAGTCACACAATCTTTACAGAGGTTTTAGCAGGAAAGCCGTAGGGCTTATCAGTCTGAATGACCAGAGGTCTGAATAGTACCCTTTACCGGGTTTTGGTATAAAGATCACTTAGACCTCTCTCCACAGTCTGAGTCACAGCCCCATACACTGTCTGGCGTACAGATACTATGTAGCTGACAATATCAACTTGTGTCCTCAGTCCTCCCCATTTTATCACTGCAGGGAAGACTTCATCCTGTCCTGGAGATTTGAAGGACTTGAAGCTGTTAATTACCTATTCAGTTTTGTGTAAGTTGACAGAATAGATTAGAACAGGTCTTGCGAGCTCCCAGTGGAATTCTTCTGTGGATACGTTTTCCACCAGCCACACGAGTGTCTGCAGCAATTGGCATCCTGGGAAGTGCGTTTGTATCAAAATACTATCGGTTTCTTCCCATGTGTTGGTCAGGCCGCCACGCCGTCAGGTTTATTTATAGATACTGAAAGTTCTGTCCCTTGTTTGGCCAGTATTAGTCTGACTCTAGCGCAGGTTTCTCCAAGACTTGGTACTTCTATATCTCAGTCGCTACTTCTATTTTGCTTTAGCGGCTTTACAGCCGTCCCAATCCTGGTCTGGTTCCTTACAGGTGTTCATATAGAACAGCTGCCTCATGCATGTTCTTTCTGAGTCTTTCTAGTTAGGAGCCCCACCAGCTAGTCTTTATTTCTCGCATAGATGGATACGGATTGGGGACAGGCCATACCGGTAGCTATATAGATAATGTTGTCACTTACGTGTCTGTCAGTTTGTTCAGTATTTTCAATTATGCTCGGCATTGCCTGAGTTCTCAATAGTTGTTGCAGGTTGTTGTAAGATTATATTAGCTACTTATCGTCCGAGCAACAGGCTTCACTAGACACGTGCCAGTTAATGGCTGTCCTTGCTACCTCCTCTGTTGTAAGGTTAGATCAATTTTATTATTCTACCGCGTATGTATGTATGTATGTTGGTTACATAATGTTGGCTTTAAGCCGTGGTTTAAGACAGTCAGTTTTGTGGTTAAAAGATACCCAATGAGTTCCTTGCCTCTGTATATTATATAGGGATTTAGCTGGTATTCCCCTTACTCCTACTACTACTACTACTTGTCTCGTAAAAGACAGACAGACGGACAACGAAGTCTCATGAATAGGGTCCCGTTTTTACCCAAAGATAACATTCTCCCAGACCAAAATAACATTTAAGTGGGCTCTCATACAAGAAACGTGATTTTTGTCGTATTTTGGTACAGAACCCTACATGCGCGAGTCCGACTCACATTGGCCGGTTTCTGTCTAAAACACTGTTCCATAATTACCACTTATGAAAATGGTTTGTTAATGTTATTATCAATACCACACGAATAGTGACTACCTGTTTTGCGTATAATACCTACACCTACGCTGTTCATGGACAAAATAGTGCAACTGTAAAAGCTTATAACTTGGTCAGTTTTCGTTAGTTTCATTTAATTTTTTTGATACAGTATTTTGAAGCGAATCTCTAGTCGGGGTGTCTGAGCTTTGCACTATACAAAAGTTCACGTTGTATATCGACCATAAATATATATATATATATATATATATATATATATAATCATACAAATAGTTAATAATTAAAAATTAAAATACAATTTACACACACAATTAAACACTCACACCCTCATGGTTGGACCTGGTCAACTTAACCTACCTATTCTGTACGGCATAACCCACCCCCGCCCATACCTGGCCCAAATGTGCCCAATACGCTCGCAGCGTTGCCTCTTTGTATGGCTATGGCTATTCTTTGTACCAGATATGACCGAGCGTGGGTGTCCTGAGTCTTAACACGTAGCTTACGCCCTATCTCCGATATCAGAGCCCTGGCCTCGGCCCCCCAACAGCCCATCGTTTCCACAGCCACCGGTACCACAAGGTATTGCGACTCTATCCCCGCGTATTTCAGTCGCTTTTTGTAAGCGGCATCCTCCGCCGCGGCTGCCGGTGTGTTGATGGTGCGAGCAAGATGACTGGCAGCAAAAGTGTTGACACATGTTGCGTCCCACACCAAGCACCTGCCATTCCTCCAAGGCACCAGGGTCAGCCCATCCGGTCTTTTGCCGTCCGTGCGGGACAACCCCGGCGGCTCGAGCACACACGGTACATCAGCCGACACCAGCGCACGCCTGATTAAATCGTTGAGAGCATGGTGACGCGGATGCCTGCCCATGCAGCGACGACAACTCAAACCGTGATGACCATCGCTCTCCACCCAGGCACCACAGATGCATACATGAGGTTCACAAACTCTGCAGCCAAGGCGGAGAGCCACAGCCACCCGCAGAGAGTCGTCGTCCAACAAAGTTCCTATGTGGGGTGAAGGAAGCGCGTACAGCCAAGCTCCAGACTCGGACTGCGCCACTGCACGCAATCTTGCTAGGTCTGCTCCCGCGGCACCACCCACCAACGATTCAAACTTTTGACGTGCAAGGACGTCACACCACGCACGCTGGACCTGAGGACTACTCGGGCACGGCGCTTCCGAGGCAAGAGCAGACCAGGCTGTAATCGCCCCTGACACATAGGGTACCCTGAACCCGCTGCCATCTGACTGGAGTATGGTAGCAACGAGCCCCGCCACCCCATGCGCCGACGCAATAAAAGCCGGCAAGCCCACATCCCGAGCACGCCGTATCCCGAGACCTCCATACCGGACCGGAGAGGATGCCTGGAGCCACTGAGACTCACTGAGTGATACGTTGAGTATTGACTCGACAACCCCCCTCAATGAGTCATCGAATGAAGATACCTCTTCACTGCACAGCCACGTAGGTGCAGTCCTCAAGAGGTAATTGATTTTTGGAAGAGCAAAGCACATACGCAGCAAAACGATGGCGACATGTGCCGACAGATCCCCGAGACGCTGCTGTGCAGCAAGAAGAAGTTGTCTCCGGGAATCAATTGCTCCCGGCACAGCACTGAGGAAGATAGGGGAACCCAAGAGAAAAAAGGAGTTAGAAGAAAGGGAATTGAGGCCAGGCAAAATCTCGCTAAAGCGGACGAAATGGGAGCCTACTTCAGTGCAGCAAGGGAAGAATTCACACTTCGCGGGGTTTACGTCCAGACCTAGTGTCTTCAGTCGAGGTATGAGAACTTCTAAGTCCCGAAGAACGTCCGCCGGTGGCCCTCCAACTATGCCATCATCCAGGTACCATAGATTTAAGGACGACTTCAGCTCTGCAATAACCTTATGGATGGCTAAGCTGAAGATCAATGGTCCTAGTGGATCACCCTGCTGCACTCCTACCTCGGAGGAAATGAGTTTCTGACCGAAAAAAAAGGTGAGAAGGAGAAAAATAGACTTGGTGGAGAAAGGGATAAATAGAGGGAATATTCTCCCTAACCTCACTCAACAGAAGGTCTCTTTCAACGGTGTTAAAAGCATTGCGTATGTCCAGCTTGACAACCACACTACCCGCGTTCAACGGGTCCATCACAAATGCACGCGTGGCATGGATCGCCGCCTCGCAACCACGTCGCGTCCCGAACCCCAACTGATGAGGCTGCAGATACTCAGACATGGCCTCACTCACCGACCGACAGGCCAGTTTAGCAGCCAACCGCCTGAATACGCTACCTATCGCTATGGGCCTCACTCCCCCATCTTTCTTCTTTAAGGCACAAAGCGATGCCCCGTAAAGAAATGGGCTGATCATTGGGTTTAGTTTACCACTTAGCAAAAAATTTACCAACCCTGTTAGGCTCTCCAACAACCGCAGTCCACAGTCTCCCGCGGACGCTGAAGTAAGCTCCCTTAAATGCCCTGGACGAATCCCATCCAGGCCCGCAGCAGAGCCACTGTAAAATGAGTCTAATGCCTGCCTAACTTCGTGACTTGTCACCTGAATGGGCAATAATGACGCATATAATATATATATATATTATATTATACGTCACAAAGTACTAAGATTGTTTGGTCACGCTAGAATTAGACTATTTTTGTTCATTTTTTCGTATTCAAAAATGGAACATCGAGCGACATGACCACTCTCTGGGAGCCTTTCGGCGGTAGTAAATCGTATTTGTTCGCGTATCTGCATTTATAGGGGTTCACAAAATACTTTGTAAAAAAAAATCTGTATCTAGTTACTTAAAAAGAAATATTTTTATTGTCAAAGGAGAAGTTCTGACATAATAATACATAAATATCATAATGATTTAAACTACTGAAGCTGGTGAAAAGCTACTTTATTTTTGAGAAATTTCTCAGTATTTGAGCAAACTTTACAGTCATTTTTCTCCAAAAAAAGGAACCTACCTGATATAAGGTTATTCTACAAACAGATAGCCAAGGACCTTTGCAATTGCTTCGTATCCCTTGTTCATTAAATTTATCAGTTATTTGACATGAATTTAAGCATCGAAATCGATGCAAATCGTATAATTTGAAAAACCTTGTTTACTTTCGTTGATATTAGCCATATGTAATCTGTTGTTTGGTAAAATATGTTTTAGGGAACGTTTAGAGAGCTAAATTTACTAAGTATGTTAGTTAATACCATGTTTGTACGATAAATATTTAATGACTTTAAACGCATTGAAAAGTATGGTTTCTGAGCACAACGTGGCGCGAAATATGTTAGCCCTCTTAATATTTGAGTAAACCAGTAGAGATGACGCAAATTGTAATATTCTTGATATAGTAGTGTACCTATCTTTTACATTACCTTCTAATTTTTCTTTTCCTCAGTTTGACCTAGCATGCAATGAATGGGCTCGATCTCTAGTTGGTACAATCCGTTCTGTGGGATCACTATTAGCACTACCTATCGTCGGGTATATTTCAGACCGATGGGGTCGTCGCGTAGCGCTTTGTATCACAACCTTCAACACCGCCTGGATTGGCCTTGTCAGATACTGGGCAAATTCATACATAAGCTTCGTTGTATTGGAGTTTATGGAAGATCTACTTGGCTCTGGAAATTATACCAGCGCCTACATTTTGAGTAAGTGCAGTAGTGCTATTTTTGCTGAGGTAGTCAAAAGTGCAATGCAATTTTAATTTATAATTATAGAATTATAAATAGTTACCAAAAACACCAAAGAATATACAACTGATAGTTAGATTTTAATCCTAAATGATTATTGTGAAGTTGTAAATTCGGAAGTCACAGATATTGAGATAACTTTTATTAAAATTATCAGACTAGATACCTATATACTCGTACGTAGTATATGTTGATATTTTTTTCTAATAACACGCTTTTCGGGCTTATATAAGTATGTCTATCAGTTCTCCAGATTCCATAGCACAAAGAAAGAAAGAAAGAAAGAAATAATATTTATTCGGTACATAGCCTTAACATTAAAAAAACTAAATAAAAGAAATAAATGGTTTTTAACATAAGCATGCCGAATAGGGCTTGGTTCAGCATGTGCAAGGCTACTGCCAAGCGCTGGTTATACAGGCGTATATTAGCTTAATTTAGGCTAGATGATGTTGCGTGAGACTATCCACAAATATTTATGAAACAAAAAAATGGTACCTCAAGCCATTGGTCCCGGTGCAGCGGTGGTCAAACTCAGTAACATGGTTGTCACTACCAGCTGTTGAAAATTTTTAACAGCAGTCCGCTACAACCTCTTCTCGCCCGTTTCAAAAGCCTGCTACAGGCAGCGCATAAATATATAACAGAATTAGCCATGTCGCCGTGCCGTGTGTGTGTAATTTACATAATGTTTAACTTATTACAGTGATGGAACTTCTTGGCCCGAAATTCCGGATAGGAGCCGGCGCAGCAATGAGTTCTTTCTTCTCACTAGGGCAAATACTGATGAGCTTAATAGCATGGGCACTACAATACTGGAGACATCTCATTCTCGCCTTATACATACCACAGCTTTTCACAATCTTCTACTATTTCTTGATATCCGAGTCCGTACGCTGGTATATAAGCAAGGGCCGCTTTGCAGACTCAGAAGCGTTACTAAAAAAGGCGGCAAAAGTCAATGGAAGACAGTTATCAGAAAAGTCTCTGGAAGGTTTACGTCATCATGCGATAGAAGAAGCTAGACTGAAAGCTTTAGAAAAAGAGGCTATCAAAGGAGAGTGGTTGATAGTAACACTATTTAAGCACAAGCGAATACTCTTGTACTGTGTGATAACATCTGTCTGGTTTATTACAACTTCCTTTGTATCGTACGGCTTATCCATAAACGCTGTCAACATGTCTGGTAACCAGTATCTAAACTTTATGGCTGTGGCTGCGGCAGAAATTCCTGGACACTGGTTTTCCGTGTTCCTATTGACTAAAATGGGAAGAAAAACTGTACTGATTTTAGCTTTTTGGTGCTGCTCGGCGTCTCAACTTGCTTACGTATTCATGCCTGAAGGTACGTTTCATTTTTTTTACTAACTGTGCTTTACAACCTCACCTGTGACGTACTACGAACCTGTAACCATATTTACAATTATATACATGTAGAGAAACATGCCATATTATTAGCACTGCTGCGCTTCCTTGGAGGCAAGATAATACATAGTCTATGTTACTTGAGAACAGTTTGGCTTCCTTAAGTCACGAAAGAACAGAAATTTCTGACAGCGGTGAAACTAGTCGCATACCCTATTCCGCCACCAGACTTGTATCCTGGAGGTGGAAAAGAAAACCCATCCAATGTCCGTACTAATTTAACGTACAATTTTTTTGTCATTGTCAGTTTATAAAAGCGGAGTGGGAGCGCCACTGCTTCGCACTCTGAATCTCGTCATTGCATAATTTACAAATGAGTAGTTTATTAATCTGCAGTCTGTATACATTTGTAAATCTTTAAAAGTATTTTTTTAATCCTACTTCCTACTATCCTACTTCCTACTAATATTATAAATGTGAAAGTTTGTGAAGATGTTTGGATGTTTGGATGTTTAGATGTTTGGGTGTTTGTTACTCAATCACGCTCTAACGACTGAATGGATCTGGCTGAAATTTGGTACAGGGATAGAGTATAGTCCGGAATAACACATAGGCTACTTTTTATCCCGGGATAATGTTCCCATGGAAAGCGGAAACGGGGCCCAAATTTCACTCGGGCGAAGCCGCGCGCATCAGCTAGTTGTTGATAAATTAAACAATCACTGCATTAATCATATTTCGCTATGACTACTTGCTAGTGAAATCCTTATGCCCTCAACGTTGTTGTTGACACTCGTTGTTGAAAATCTTGAACATTTTCAACAACGAGTCTCTGCACACAGTCACAACCTGCGCCTGTCCATCTCGATACAATCGGCACATCACTTATTACGTGGGACTAAACAAATGTTGCAATAATGATCTCATATTTTGCGTCTGTCTCAATGTATGTATGTAATATGAGTAACTTTACAGGGTATTATGGGCTATCCCTGACGGTGTACCTGTTAGCTCAGTTCTGTATCGCGGTAGTGATGGCTGCAGTTTACATATACACTGCTGAGCTGTACCCTACGGCGCATAGGCAAATTCTTTTCTCCGTCACAACGATGATAGGCAGAATTGGGGCGATTGTTGCGCCGTTGACTCCAGCGTTTGTAAGTATCGTTTAGTACCAGAAATCGAAAAGATGTTTACACTTATGGTAAAAATAATATTATCTGAGTCAGGAAACACAGTACCTACAAAATACACCGTAAAGCTTCTTATACTTATCTATTGTATCACAACGAAGCCATGTTAAAAAGCTTATCATGGAACATTGTCAAAGTCATTAACGCTTTCTGTAACCCCATCCAGCCTTAGGATAGTTCATAAATAAGATCTTCATACCGTCAAAGTGGCCGATAAGAATACGACCCACCTGTTTGACGGCAGTCACCATAGCCATAACTTTCCATGACCCCTTTCGAATTAATTAGGCACCATGCTTATTTAGCTAACCTTGGTACTACAATAATTTATTAAATTCAACTTATCAATATTCCAGGGCGCTGAATGGTTTGAAGAACTACCCTTCGTGTTATTCGCAGCATTCGCGCTTCTCTCCGGAGCTCTGGTCTTCCTAACACCAGAAACCCGTGGCGTCAAGTTAGCTGACACATTTGAACAGGCTAAAGCGATTGGCCAAAATAGTAAAGAAGACATGAATAGGCAGACATCAAAAGATATTAATGAAACTTGAACCGATCGATCCAATCTGTCAAAAAGACGCGCAAGGTACACGGGTCGCTGTCGGATATTTATATGTAAAAGTAGTTTAAAATGACTGTACAGTTGTGAATATGCCTCTAAAGGGGACCCTTAGTGTTGGTGAATAACTCGAAAGTGTAGTTTGTTGAAATTATTACGATAATTCAGGATTTAAACGTAATTAAATTTGTTTGGTAAGAAGTGATAAAAAAATAAGTTTGTGGGTGGCGTGAAGTGTCAACTCGCGCCTCGCGCTCTGTCGCGCTTATGCGGTATCATATCTCCGTCCCTGTTGAACAATGCGAAATTTTCAACGGATTGTGAAAATGAATTGCAACATATGCGAGAAAAAAAATACGTCTGTGGATTTGCTTACATGTACAGGATGCAAATTAGGATTTCATTATAAGTGTATGCATATGACCGCGGCTGCGATCAAAGATGCGCAGACGAAAAGAAATTTTAAATACGATTCTTGCACCAATATAACCCAGAGTGTACGGGTAACAGACGATACGATAAGAAGTGCTCGATCAGGAATACCGAGAGGCGACTCAGTGGAGCTGAGTAGCCCTCAAGAAAGTCCGGGAATATTATCATTGGAATGCTCCCATAAATTGGCAGGTATTGTGGAAAATATAAGCAAGATGTTATTGGATAGATTTAGTGCTATAGAGTCTAAATTAGTCATCGAAATTAAGGACACCGTTAAGGGGTTAGTTCTAGAAAATACGAATCTGAATCGAGAATTGATTGAAGCGGAAAAAAATGCCATTTATATGAACAGGAAATAATGATACGTAAATCCGAGAAACGATGGCCAAAGTTGATTGTCAGCGGCGAGGAGTTGAGGAACCTGAGTGCCTGACTCCTAAGGCATCAAAGACCTCTGCTAGCCCGTCATCGCCAGTGGTCGAGAGTAGATCAGGCCCTAGACAAGCGGTTCCAAAACAAAGTACACCAGCAATGAATTCCGGAACAAGTTAAGCATCCACGGCAAAAAAGACTATAAAAAATATAGCTATTATCGAATATGACCATACCAATACCAACGCCAACACGCAGAATGACTGGGTGGAAGTTACTGTAAAAAAGAATAGAAACCCCATCAGGAAAGGCGGTAAGGCACCTTCCGAATTGCTTAGAGCAGTAGAGCGTAAGAAGTTCCTGCACATTTGGAGATTAGAAAAAACCACTTCAGAACACACTTTGAAAGAATATACACTCGAGAGCAATGAATCCGGGTCACTTAAAGAATGTTAAAAATCTCGGAAACTAAAAATGATAGGTTAATGCAATAAATTGTATTTAATAGACAATGTAATACTCCTTAAATGAAAGTAAAAAAAATATGAGTCACCATACATTTTATTAACACAAAATTACATAAAGAAAAAACTGCTGATCTCTCCTTAAAACAAAAATAGGAAACATGAAATTTTTGAACTTTATTACGATTTTCTTGAATTTTAATACTTCGTATTGCCTCCTCGTGCTTCCATTACTGCGTTTACGCGGTTTGGCATGCTGTACACCAAGTTCCTTATACGATTTTGGGGAATATTCTCCCATTCCTCTGTGAGAGCAATTTTGAGCTCACGAAGCGTGATTGGGGGAGGGTTTCGTTGTTTTACGCATCTGCCTAGCTCGTCCCAAGCATGCTCGATCGGGTTGATATCCGGGCTGCGCGCTGGCCACTCCATACGAGTAATGTTCATCTCTTGAAGGTAGTCATTCACAATCCTACCTGTATGAGGTCGGGCATTGTCATGCATAAATATAGCATCCTCACCTAAATTGACCATAAATGGACCAACGTGATCATTGAGGATTTCTTCCACATATCTTACGCTAGTTAAAGAGCCGTTTTCTATGATCACCAGCTCTGTGCGACTTTCAGAAGAAATTCCGGCCCACACAAGTACAGACCCACCACCGTAGGCTACTTTTTCTTCGATGCATGCTTGCTTGAATCTTTCCCCTGGTCTTCGATACACTCTGTGTCTTCCATCGTGCTTGTAGAGCATAAATTTTGATTCGTCGGAGAACATAACTTTTGACCAATCTTCAATACTCCAATTTACGTGGCTCTGGGCATACCTTAGTCTCGAAATACGATGCCCACGCTCCAGTTTAGGGCCGTTTGCAGGTCTAAGGGGTTTTAAGTTAGATTCAGCAAGCCGACGTCTTACTGTCCATGCACTTGGGTTACTTCCTCCGAGGCGTCGAAACTGATTGGTGAGTTCAGTTCCTGTGAGAAAGCGATTTCGAAGCATGGTGTTCACCAAGTATCGGTCTTCTCGTGCTGTGGTACACCTGGTTCTGCCCGTTCCTGGTCTGCGTAGGTTAGAACCAGTTTCTTCGTAACGTCGGAGAACTCTTTGTACTGTTGACAGCGACACACCGACAGTCCTGGCTGTATCGCGCTGACTCCGGCCGGTTTCCAGCATTGTAAGTATTCTGGTGCATTCTTCAGGCGTAAGCGACATAATTTCAGCTTGATTAATGAATATAGAGCACTATCAACATGGTTTATGTACCCACATAAATGACAGATTACAAACAAAAGCAACACCAAATGCTGTAATTTCGTAGTTCCATCTTCGAAAGTGGCCCTTTTTCAAATTTGATTTTTTTATGATATAACTTTACAATAACTAAGAAGTTTTAATACCTTCATTTAAGGAGTATTACATTGTCTATTAAATACAATTTATTGCATTAACCTAGCATTTTTAGTTTCCGAGATTTTTAGGATTCTTTAAGTGACCCGGATTCATTGCTCTCGAGTGTATAAAACAGGTTTTGCCAACGGATGCAGAAATATTAGTAGGAAAATTGAAACCCAAAACAGAACGGGACTATGGGTCCTTCAAGATTGGCGTGACAGAGAGGAATTATGACAAACTTTGCGATCCAGAAGTGTGGCCTCTGAACGTGGAGTTCAGTCAATGGATCTTTTTTCGACGCACAGTCAAACCCAGCCATATTTCACACGCTGGCGTTCTTCGCCGGCTACTTGCGGGATAGATGTCAGTATGTGGACTGTGGGGGGTACCTTTCCCAGCTGTATTTCACGAGATCTGTAGTCAGCCAAGGTAGTTGTTTGGGACCTCTCCTCTTTCTGATAACGATTAATAGCTTGCCTGAGGTGGTCGAAAACTCGACCCCACTACTTTTTGCGGACGACCTTAAATTAGTGAAAGAAATTACTATCCCCTGCTAGAGGTGCCGACCGCGCTTACCAACTTCAGAGGGCGCCCTATACGCGCGCGCTGCGGGTGCTCAATGCGGTGGCCACGCAAATAGATGTGTTCTCGTGTTTGTTAGGAGAGTTTACAAGGGTCACTTATTTGTACAATATCGAATTATAATTTGGTAGGCAATGTTTCATGACAAAAATGAAATTTAATTGCAGTCTTGAAATAAGTCATTCTGTCGATGTTGATTTAAGTGTGAGTTGAATTAAGACATTATTATTATGGGTTTGACATTTACAGAATTGAATAGTATTTTTTATTATTATTTAATTGACATTAAAAATATTGTGTCGTTACTTGTAATTAAAACTTGACAGTTGTATTATTAAATCAACATTATTGTATGATTGAATTGACATGAGTAGGTATTATTGACATGTATACTGTGGAATTGGATATTTAAATTATTGAATTGACATTTGTATTAGGTTTTGACATTCGAATTATGGTAATTTAGGATTGACATTTGTATTATTAAATTGACATTTAAATTGTTGAATTGACACTTGTATTTTTGAATTGATATTTGTATTAAGTTTTGACATTCGAATTATGGTAATTTAGAATTGACATTTGTATTTATAAATTCACATTTAAACTATTACATTGGCACTTGTGGTTTTAAATTGACATTTGTATTAGATTTTGACATTCGAATTATAGAATTGACATTATATTATATTGAATTGACATTGGGAATCACTGAATTGTTGTTGCTAATCAATATGCGTAGGTATCTCTAAATTATTATGAGTGGAATATTATTGTTAATCTAATTCACATTAATGTACTTGGAGTTGTAAATATTTAGAATGATGGTGGTAATATTGTTGTATAAATTTGATAATGACTGATTGTTTAATTTTAAATAATGAAGATGTAGTGAATCGTTGGTTGCTTATAATATCGCTTTGGTGTTTTACTGTAAAGATATTGTAACTGTGTTGAATAAATAAATATTTGAAGTTCAATGATGGTGTATTATTAACTGATACAGTATTTTGATATGAATGTGAATAATAAATGAGATGTTGTGATGTTTATATTTTAAATTCGGACTATCCAAAACATGTACTGTACCTATAGTGGTAGAAGCTTGACCTAAAATATATTGGACATACTAATTGTTGCCTGCGACTTCGTACGCGGCATTTTATATGTGATTCTTTAGATTGATATAACTTTTTTATTTATGAACCGATTGACATGAAACAAACACTAAATGTTGAGTGGAGCAAACCGCAACGTATTAAAGAATCGCATAGCAATCGGTTGAGCGGTTGCTGAGATTAGCGTGCGCAAACGTACAGACAAACAGACAGTTACGATTTTATTATATGTATTGAATTGAATGAATATTGAATTGATAATATGTAATACTAGTTGATGCCTGCGACTTCGCCCGCTTAGCACTCTGTTTCAGTTCCCGCGTGCCAAAGGATCGTATTCCAGTGAAAAGAAGACTATAAGCTTGTGTGCTATTCCAGACTATTATCTATCCTTGTACCAAATTTCAGCCCGATTCGTTTAGCCGTTAGATCGTGATTGAGGAGCAACATCCACACTTCCGAATGTCTAATCTTCACAACCTTTCACATCTATCTATACTTATAATAAAACTGTTGAGGGTCGAGAGTCTGTACATGGAAGATATTTTGAAAATTTTAATTGTAGGGTGTTCTCTAATCGATACTGAAGCCGAAAATGTAATTTAAAATTTTCATGTCTGTCTGTCTGTCTGTATCCCGAATAAGTATCACGCCGAAGCTACTGAATCGATTTGAATAAAACTTGGTACAATCTGAGCTTATGGTCCGAGGAAGGTTCTAGGATACTTTTGATCCCGATATTTTATACGGTTCCTTTGGGAGAGGGGATGAAAGATTAATGGTTTTTTAGTTGTAACTTCTCACTGCGTGGTCTGATTTCAAAATTGTTTTCAGTGTCATAAAGAAAATACTCTAAGGATTGTTTCACACAAGTTTCAATGTTGAGGGTTTTGCAGTTCAGGAATTAGAGACATCTCAACTATCGCAAAATCTAGAATTCAACGGTTCCTTCGAATTTGAGGGTAAATCTAAAATGGCGTGTTGGCTTAATCATAAAAGAGCTCAATGATTAAGTGTATTGTAAAATGATTCAGTCCACGCCGAAGGCGTGGGCTGAATTGTTTTAGAATAGACTTACCCCCTTATTCATAATCGTTTATTAAACCTATTTTAGTTAAAACACATTTTAAGTCTATTGCTGTCTCTAACCATACTCTGTCATTGGTTAGAGACAGCAATAGACTTAAAGTGTGTTTTAACTAAAATAGGTTTAATAAACGGTTATGAATATGGGGGTTAATCTTTAAGCTCTTTTATGATTAAGCAAACAGGGCAGTTTCATACGCTGCTGGATGGAGTCTGATGAAGAAATCACCTCCTTTCATACACCATAAATATGTGACGTAAACGAAGTTGCGAGGGTCAGCTAGTTTATAATATTAGTAGAATTAGCCATATCTATCTATCCATAGGAATCTATTGAGGTTGTTTCGTACCCGTTTCATACAAACACTCTTTCACGGGATAAAAAGTAGGCTTTTCTTATAATATTTTCGTATAATAAAAGTAAAAACTACACTATTTTCACGCAAAAAGGTACGTAAAAATTTATGCGCTACGCTTTCGGTGCGTACTTTTCATAAATATCATCCCAAAACTTCACTTCGTCAGCATCAGGCGCAGTTCCGACTGTGAACTCGTTACCAATGTCCAAATAATCTTGTTTCTCATCAGTAAATTGCGACCACTTCACTCCCAAAGATTCGTCTGGAGTTGGGTTTCTGAAATTTGCAATAAATTTCTATTTAGATTTAAAAAATTTGTTCGTAAATTACTTAACCCATAGTTTAAGAACTGAACTAAAGCAGATCAAGGCGAATGGTCTAGAAAGGTTTTTACGGCCCACTTTTTATTCATAAATTCAAATAACACTTAAAGGCCAAAATTCGTTTGGCATCTCCGTTTATGCCATTTGGTATTTCTCTCTTTCTCTCTCTCTCTCTCTCTCTCTTATTATAACAACATATTAATCCCTTTTTTTCTTCATGCTGTGTAGAATGTGGTACTACAATTGACTACGTTTGTACCAATGGGATGTAAGGTGAAAAGAAAGAAAAGGTTTCAATGCTCTCCAATTGAACAATGATTTCAGCATTCCTACTAGACAGAAGTTTATTCAGCCATTCATAAATCTAAACGACGACGTGAATGGCGCTTTGTCTAATGTCTAACACTACAGAACTGATTAACAAACTGATGCCCTCGCTGCCAACGTAGTTTGAGCACTAAACAATGTATAAGAAAACTCACCCATATTTTGCAAAGTTGGTCCAAAGGCTTATTACTCTCTCCATAAGTTTGAAGGTCTTAGAATTGATGTCGATTTTATTGGGCAGTGCTTTGGCGTTAAAGAGATAAAATAAATCATCTGCGTGACATGTCACTGTTTCACTTTTTACAATGTCGTTAAGTCCCATGATGCCAGAGAATACATTTCTCTCAGATTTACAACTGAATTTATAAAAGTACAGTTTATTATTCTTTGCACAAGTATGGGCGAATCTATGTATAGCGTGCACAAACGTATTCATAGAATAAAACTTAGCTAGCTTCTGCCAGTCTTCACTAACATCGACTTTATCACCAAAATAATACTTTCTTATTTCCTTTCCAAGTGCATATTGTTGCTTTATGCTCAAGTCAAGTGACAAGAACTTAGGTACGAAAAACTCAGGAAAGTCCCTTGCCAATTCTAACTTCGGTTTGACAGTATCTCCAGGTCCCATAAATACAAGTCCTTCATCAGTCGTGTAGCCCATCATTATCTCCACATCGTCATCAACTGAATTGCAATCTACACTGTAAAATATTTCATTATTATCGAACTGATTTTCTTCTACTACGTTAAAATGAATAAGTGGGTTGTTCACTTTTTCAGAAAATAATATTGGTACCGAAGTGCACACAAGTGATTCTAATGGTTGTTTTTTGAAGAACTCATATAGCTCTTTATTATCTTCGGAATAACAACCTAGCTGTCTTGCTAATGCTAATGCTCTTTCACGAGGATTGAAAGATCTGGTCCAGGAGCATAAAATATTACCACTCTGTACAATTGCTCTCTTGAATAAACCTTTTGACATAGGTGATACCAAATGATAGCCGACACTAGCTCCTCCAGCGCTTTCCCCAAATATGGTTATATTGGTAGCATCACCTCCAAAATTGTAAATGTTTTTATTAACCCATCTTAGGGCTTCAACTTGATCTTTAAGGCCGGCATTTCCAGGAACATCTTCACTGTCTAGACAAAGAAAGCCTAGAACGTCAACTCGATAGTTTACTGTAACGACCACCACTCCCTGCCTGACCAAGAATTCTGGCCCAAAAATATCGTCTTCACCACTGCCACAGAGAAATCCTCCACCATGAATCCAGAACATAACTGGCATAGCATTTTCTGTGAAAGTTTTTGGTGTATAAATATTGAGATACAAACAATCTTCACTACCCTGTATTCCAGTACTAGTTATTATATCAAACTGGTAGCTTTTCGATCCAAATTGTTTTGCACTGCGCACTCCTTCCCATGATTTAGCTGGCTGTGGAGCCTGTAACATAAAATAAAATAATTATCGTAATTTTATTTCTTTACAAGTTTTCTTTCATTATCGCATCTTCCCTTATGCTTTTAAAATCATAACGTATTTGATGATATTTTATTGGTTTTTCATTTTCGCCATTATTGAGATACTGTTGGACTATGAGAACGAGAAGAGAACTCCAAGAATCATAGCTAACCAAAAAATGTAGGTACCTACTACACAGTTGATAAAATTACCTAAATAGATATATTATCTCTACACTTCACATAATAATAAATTAGCATCAACAAAACATTATCTAAGCACACTCATGACGTTTTGCGATTACACCATATCAGCTGGATCATAAATCTTTCAGTATGATGGGTGACCAGGGAATTTTCATTTATACGAGCGCTTTCGTGTTTCGAAAACATAGCAATAGGCTCACCACATACTACGTGAGACAAAATATATGACTAGTGAAATGTGGGCGTTCAGTATGCCTTTGGCAACCCTTTAGGTAAATAAGGCTTAAGTGTTCTATCCATATGAAAATATTAAATTATTACGGTTGACAACTATAATACACACATCAACACCGTCTAGGGATATTTCACATTTTCTCAATTTTCAGAAAATCTGTTAGGAATAATATGCCACAATGTTATATTCTTAGGAAGCCCATTTTTCAGACTATATTTTAAAATAACATAAAAATATATTTTCGACTTATATAAAATTTTATTAAAATGAAAACAAAAAGTAAAAAAATGGTGCAACTAAAGATGAATGTGTCATTTACGAAAAAATAAAAAAATAAGTAATTTCTTTTCAATTTTGTGCACTGATAGAAAAAATCAGTAGTCAGTAAAACCACCCATGACGTTAACCACGGTCCTGCAACGGTTTTTCATGCTTTGAATTAAGTAACCAAAGTCTCGCTACGGGATATTGTACCAAGTTCTGCTAAGATGCAAAAAAAGTTGTTCTTCAGTCGCAATGTCTGCAGGAAAATTCTTATAAGCCCTTCTTTGGAGCATGTCCCACGCATGCTCGATGGGGTTTAAATCAGGCGATTGCGCCGGCCAGGGTAAAACCAACACGTCATAGTCCTGCAGCCAGCTGGTCACCGCTCGCGCTGAGTGCGGACGGGTGTTGTCATGCATGAGAGTAAATTCTTGACCCATTTGAAGTCGATGAGGGTAGACAATGGGTACAAGCACCTGGTCGCGAAATATTTCAGCGGTCATGGTGTTTCTAATCCAAACGAGGTCCGTTCTTCCACCAAAACGAATTCCCGCCCAAACCATAATTGTCCCGCCCTTGTATGAATGGACTACCTGGGGGTGTTGTAGAACTTGTAGACGACTCTCACGACCAGTAACTCGCCAAACGCGTACTCTTCGTGAATCGGGGTGAAAACCGAATCGGGACTCATCGGTAAACAGTACTACAGACCACTGGTTATCTTCCCAAAGCAAATGTTTACGAGCCCACTCTAATCTTCGTCCACGATTTCCTCTGCGTAGTGCTGGAGTACGAAGTGGCCTGCGAGCATGAAGGTTAGCTTCATGCAGTCTCCTCCTCACAGTTTGGTCACTGACAAGCAATTGGTGTTCTGACTGGAGCCGTTGAACCAACTGCACGGCTGCGGCTGTAACGTTTGGCTGCATTCTCGCGGCAACTTGTAAAAATCGGTCTTGTCGTTGGGTCGCGCGTCTCCCGCCACGGTGTCTTTCAGCCACTTCCCCGGTTGCACAATAACGTGACCACAATCTTGAAATAACGTTTTGCCTGGTTCCAAGCTCCTCAGCATACTGCCCTTAGCATTTCTTCTCTAGTTAAATGGCGTCGCTGCATGACTTACACAATGAAATAAATTCGTAATTAATCAATAACTAGCTTTAAAACTCCAACTGGACAAAACAAATACCAATTAACTATCGTCGGTAAAATTAAAATTTCTAACTTCGCTATACTAATGCCGCGCAAATCATTTGTTTTAATTTCTTTGTTTTAATTTTAAATTTGGAATCATTCAAATATACCTACAAAATAAGATTCAATCAAAAGTTTTTAAAATCGGCCAGTATTTTTTGAGATGCAGAACTTTTTAAAAAATATCCCTAGACGGTGTTGATGTGTGTATAATTAAGTGTAAATATATATACCTTAAAACGAAGGTCTCCAACTGGTGGTTGAGCGTACGGAATGCCCCTAAAACTGTAGAATGTACCTCCGTACTCATTCTCTACCAGTTCTCCTTCCACGACTCCTTCATACACATTAACTTTCACCATTTTATTATTTTGCTTTTATCGCACGTCCAACTACATCCAATGTGTCCCTCTAGTTTGAGTGTAGGTTATATCATCAGAGTACACGATATCTACTTCCATATTATGTAGTACTGTTATATTATCTTTGTTTGGATATTATACATTGGCGATAATACACGAAGTGACTCATGTGAGTATTGATTAAATTTCAAACTAGCAATGAGTCAAATTCCAGAATACTTATTGTGCTAAAATAATCTAGGTAATTTACATAGCTAACTTCACGCTTTATATTGCTGTCTTTTTCTATCTAGGTATAAGAAAAAGAGGAGTTAATGCTGCAAACATCCGTGTTTATCACGTTGTGAAATTACATCACTACTTATTTTGGTCTGAGTTAAACATCATTAAATTTATTCCTACTACTATTATAGTTGACCCAAAAAAACTTCTTGCCAAAGTATTTCTCAGCTTTTAAACATTTCCTGGACTTGAACAAATACTTCAAAACCAAAATTTGCCAAATCGGTCCAGCCGTTTTCGAGTTTCAGAGGACAAGATAATTTTTTATTTAAAGAAATAATCCCAGCTCAAATTTCTTTGATCCAAGGGTAATTTTTTGTAGTTCACCCTTTAAAATACTCATATCCGTGGATTTTTTTAACTTAAGTTTTGTAATAAAAATAACGCATTTATCGCGGTTTTTGTACTGTGGTATTCTTGCTTAATATCTAGCAGATAACTTAAATACTAAGGAGATATACAAGACTAAAAATAACGTGCCTCAGCGATGAAACATGCGTGTACGGCAATGAAACTAGCGTCCACGGCAATGAAGGAAATGTACTACCTTTATAACAGGTACCTACCTAAAGATATTTATAATGCCTAATCATACTATGTTGATGAAAACATAAGTCGCTGAAGTGAAACATTTGGACACGGCAATGAAACCAAATTGTTTTAAAAGGTATGGCAATGAAGTTTTTTTCTTTGTGGTGATTTTTTTATTGTCCAAGCAAATTTTGACCATGGAGACTACGGCAATGAAAGCACAGCGATGAAAACCAAGGCAAAAATATAAAATAACAAAAATCTATTAATTATTAGAAGTAATACAAACTTCACAAAAATAAAAAGGAGAAATGACGTCCTATTGAATGTTTAATCAAGAGTATAAACTTATTGAAATAGAAAGTTATGCCTATCCACGGCGATGAAGATACAAAGTCCAGTAACATAAAAATGGTATACTTACATTTAAAGCGTCAAAACGCAGGAACGTGTGTACATCCTTCCACGACGAGGACTTAGACGGCACTAATATGCAACGTTTAGCGTGCATGAGGGAGGACGCAAGTCGTTAGATAAAACATGCTTAGAACACGGCTCTGAAAGGTCAATCTGGGACAAATAATTTTTTATTAACCATTCGTTGTATTGTTTAAATATTTAAATATATTTATTTCGTAACAATACTTTCCTAAAACCTAGTTTTATCAAATAAAACTAGGTTATAATAAAAATAACCAATAGATTTTTATCAATGAGGTATCACGACATAATAGGTGATGTGTGAACAAACACGGCAATGAATGATTTCGAGGTTTTGTATCTATAATACTATATAACAAAATATTTAGTGCTACGCATCGATCACTATTTCACCTAACCAGAAAAAAAATGTAAGAGCATTATGACCATGCTTTTTAATACCGATTTCACAGATGCCACGCAATTATTGGTCCCGGGATATTCACCCCCACCACATTTTATCATGTCCCAAATCTATTCTATTACTATAGTTTTTTTTTTTTTTTTTTTTCGTATAATCCTAATACATAGGCACTTGCGACACGTCAATGAATACAATGCAAATAGTACCACCAGTTCGGAACGTGGCCCGCTTGAGAAGAACTGGCAAGAAACTCGGCGGGCTATTCTTTTTGTGCACTACATATTTACAATAAGTAGATACTATAAACTAAAACTCTATCAGTAGAGCAAGCAGATCACTTCCAGGCTTCCTTATCAATCAAATAATCGTCAATTGTATAGTAGCCCCTGCAGCACAATTTACTTTTTATACACTTTTTAAACTTAATTAGGGGCATGCTTTTAATTTCGCTTGGAAGCCTGTTGTAAAAACGTATACAGTTACCCAGGAAAGAATTACTGACTTTTAGTATTTAATTCACCTTAACTTTAGGCAATCGTCTCAATGTTTTATGAATAAGAAAGTAAACTATAATGCATATACGGTACGGATATATCAACTGAAGAAGTATACAGTTACCCAGGAAAGAATTACTGACTTTTAGTATTTAATTCACCTTAACTTTAGGCAATCGTCTCAATGTTTTATGAATAAGAAAGTAAACTATAATGCATATACGGTACGGATATATCAACTGAAGAAGTTAAAATTTATCAACCAAGAAACATGATTATTTGGACATTTATAATGAGTTAACTAACAACTGACACTTTTTGTAACAAATTTTTATTAAAAGTAGGTAGGTACCTACACATCAAAATTTTTCCTTATTGGAATACTGCTCGGCTAGGCCGATTATAGAGAAATTTGGTACAAAGACAGATAAAAGTTCGAGATAAGACATGCTACATTAAATCGAAAAAAATGGTTTAAGGATGGTGAGATGAAAAATTATGTCGTAAAACCACCTCAGTATTATGTAGTATTTATTACTAATGATGATCTTATTTTAATTCCATGATTTATGTTTAGTTGATTTTCACATAATAGTGAAGGTGAGGGCAAATAGTATGCCTCTGCCTACTCCTTCGTGGATAAAGGCCTGAGTATATCTACGAATATATGTTTTCAATTAAGAATCTGGGGAATAGAAGGGAGGAATCTGGGGAGAAATGGGAAGAGGGAAACATGTTTGCTGTTAATATTCTGAAGTTATTTTCTCTATTTTCAATAGAAAGTGTAGAAATAAAAGGCATCTTAAAATCATTTCAAATATTCATTGGACATACTATTAAAACTTATTACTTAGTGTAGGTCCGTACTCTTCGTTGATACTATCCCAGAACTTCAGTTCTTCTGCATCAGGTGCTCTACCGGGGATGAATTCGTTGCCAATGTCCAGATAATCCTCATTTTTGATAGTATAAGGTGCCCATTTTACAGCCAAAGATTCATCTGGCGTTGGGTTTCTGAAAATACTATTTTGTATGATAAAGTCAATACAATAATACTAACTCTTCTTATTTATCACTAGCACTAGCGCACGTCACGCGGTTTCACCCGCGAAATCCCCGTTCCCGTAGGAATACAGGAATAAAATATTTCCTATGTTCACCGCAAAGAGTGTAGCTTCCCAACAGTGAAAGATTTTTTTCAAATCGGTCCTTTGGGGCCTATTCGATGCAAACAAACAAACAAATCTTTCCTCTTTATAATATTAGTGTAGATTATTACAGTTGTCCCCAACTACTATCTTGATTTGATGATGACTTACTTTTAGCATTGTTAAGTGTGTCTTTAGTCCGACCACGCAAACAGTCAGATACCTGCACTTCGAGGACATATCTTCACCAGACAGATGTCGTAGGAACAGGTAAGACGTGAGGGGTTAAGAGCCTACCAGACGCCAAATTGTTAAAAGAAGATAGAAGATATACAATTTAGCGTGCAAGAAAGAGAGAGATGCGATCGGTTTTTGTGCGCTTTAAACGAAATAAATTAATTATAAAAAAACTATAACCAATGTGAAAAAAATGCTCTAGTGCAAATGAAGATTTTACTATTGTCTTTCTTATAAATATTTTATGTTATAAAAACAACTTATAACATACGAGATCTAGCTTAAAATTTCACGAAATCGAGGTATTTTCAAACCAAAAATCTATCGAGGATTTTATCAGTAATCGTGTTTCGAGCCTAGAGCGTTTTTAGTTCATGAACTGAAGTTGTCTGTGTTCAAATTTTAATTCAGCAGACCTCACGAGTCCTGAGATCTAGATCAAAGTAATAGTCTATTTGGCGTCATATGGACTCTTAAGACCCATTATTTCACATAACTTGTTTCTTTCAGATTTGCAACTAAATTTGTATAAGTACACTTTATTTCTCTTTGCACATAGTTTAGCAAAACGCAGTACACCATCTGAATTCATTTCCATGGAATAGAACTTGGCCAGCTGTTCCAATTTATCAGTAATATTGATTCTATCATCAAAATAGTACTGTCGCATTTTCTCTCCAAGTTCTAGTTGTTGATCTATAGTCAGATTAAATGCCAAACGCTTAGGTATCAGAAATTCAGAAAAATCTCTGACCATTTCCAACCTCATTTTGAGCGTATTAGCTGGTGCCATACAAATATAGCCTTCATCACTTGTATATCCTATAATAACTTCAACACCTTCGTGAATCAAAATGGATTCTTGTGTGTAAAATCTCTCTGTGCTACCAGAATATTTTTCTTGAACCACATTAAAATAGAACCTCATTTCAATTTTTTCTTTTTCAAATAATGATACGTGAACAGAAGTCCCAACGAGTACTTCAACAGTCTGATTTTTTAAAAATTCGTATAATTCTTTATCGTTTTCAGAATAGCATCCTAATTGTCTTGCTAATGCTGACATGCAGAGCAGCCTTTGGTTTAATGTCTGGTGTATAAACATTAAGATATAAACTGTCTTCATTACCATGTATCTTATTTTCAAGCATGGAATCAAACTGGTAGCTTCTTGATCCAAATTGTTTTGCACTGCGTACTCCTTCCCATGGTTTAGGTGGCAGCGGTGCCTGTGAAATTAAGATACCTGCTTCAAAGACTTCTATATAAACTGAGGTAGACGCGCCGTACTCTAACAAACGAGATTTCAAAAGCAATCCTCAAATACACACATTAATAAGACTACTCACTTATAAATATTTTTAACGTAATTGCCACCACACACAATAGCAATATACGAATAGAAAAAGAGTAAAAGAGAAGGCGTATGGACTCCGATTGCAAGTCGAGCACCTACTCTCGAAGTTTTGACTCACAACAGTGCGAGCAACGCTGCTAATTAACTCAGTTTATAGGTTTCAAAAATCGGTGCGTAAGGCATGTCTACCTCATTTTATATAGAAGTCTTTGACCTGCTTAAGTGGTTTTATTAGTGGTAAGCAGAGTCTTCAAGGATTTCTTGGACTCAAATATTATTGTACCACGTCACCTAACGTGACCTTGTAAAAACATTTAACACGTCTTTTCACGCTTTCCTAATCCATGAAAAAAGTCCCGGCGTCGTGGAAGACCGCTTACGTGCATCCTGTGCCCAAGAAAGGTGACAGGACCGACCCGGCCAATTACAGGCCTATAGCTGTCACCTCCCTATTATCAAAGGTGATGGAGCGTGTAATTAATGCACAGCTCCTGAGGTACCTTGAGGAACACGACCTGCTCAGTGATCGACAGTATGGTTTTCGTCACGGTCGCTCGACAGGCGATCTTCTCGTGTACCTTACACACCGATGGGCGGCGGCTATTGAGAGCAAAGGCGAGGCTCTAGCAGTGAGCCTTGACATCTCTAAAGCTTTTGACCGGGTCTGGCACCGTGGTCTTCTAACGAAATTGCCCTCCTATGGATTGCCCGAGAATTTATGTGGATGGGTGTCCAGCTTTCTTGCCGGTAGAAGCATCAGGGCCGTTGTTGACGGCAGCTGTTCTGAATGCATGGCCATAAACGCTGGAGTACCACAAGGCTCAGCGTTGTCCCCCACTTTGTTTCTGCTGCATATCAATGACATGTTGTCCATTGACGGCATTCATTGTTATGCAGACGACAGTACGGGTGACACATGTTACACGGGCCGTCCCGGTATCTCTCGAGCTGTAGTGGAGGAAAGTCGTGAAAAACTTGTGTCCGAAATCGAGGCTACTCTCTCTAGAGTGTCCGATTGGGGAAGACAAAATCTTGTCCAATTCAACCCCACCAAGACTCAAGTATGTGTATTCACTGCAAAAAAAAACCCCATTTACTGTGGCGCCACAATTTCAGGGCACGTCACTCACCATCTCCGAAAGTATAGGGATCCTTGGTGTTGAGATCTCCAATGTCGTTCAGTTCCGAAGTCATTTGGAGGACAAGGCCAGGCTGGCGTCCAAGAAGCTCGGAGTGCTCAGTAGGGCGCGGCGGTACTTTACTGCGGCTCAAACACTGCTTCTCTACAAGTCGCAAGTGCGGCCGCACATGGAGTACTGCTGTCACCTCTGGGCGGGGGCACCTGAATACCAGCTTCGTCCTTTTGACTCGGTACAAAGGCGTGCTATGAGAGTTGTCGGCGATCCCATACTTGCAGGTTATGTGGAACCTCTTAGTGACAGGAGAGACTTTGCTTCTCTGTGTGTATTCTACCGGCTGTCTTAGAAGGTTTTTACAGGGTCGGCAGCGCGAGTGTGGCGCCTCTGGTATTGCAAACGTCCATAGGCTGCGGTGACCACCGGTACATCTGGAGGGCCGTATGCTTGTCTGCCACCTTAGTGGTATAAAAAAAAAAAAAAAAAAAAAAAACATGTGCCGAATGGTGAGATGATAGTCTATACTTGACCTTCAGCTTATCAGAACACGACTCAGGAAAATACATTGTCAAATACACACATACAATTTTTATTTTGGTTAGTTAAATTTTCTTAACGTCATTGTAAACAACTTCTTGTTGTTAACTTTTTATTTTTTTACATAATTAAATATAGTTATCTAATTATAAAAATTATAAAGTTCAAAAGTTTATCATCCTAACGTAAATATTTAAGAAGTAACAGTCTTTAAATGCCTCGTTGTTCATGAACGTAATGTTCTATAACAAAAGAATAACGGAAGGTGATTCGGCCGCTTCGGCCGCCTAGGAAACCGGAGTTTGGTAACTGGTTTCCTTTAAGGATTTTTTAATACGCCTACGTAACTGGTTACCATGAAGGATTATTTAATACTTCTACGTAACTGGTTACCATGAAGGAGTTTTTAATACGTCTACGTAACTGTTTTCCATGGAATAGTTATTAAGTATAGTAGCAACAAAAATGCATCAGCAATGAAAATTACAACTGTCTAGCCGTCTAGCTGATTCATGAGATACAGCCTGGTGGCAGACAGATCGACCGACAGACGGACGGCAGAGTCTCTGTAATAGGGTCCCGCTTTTACCCCACGGATACGGAACTATAAAAATTAAAACCATCAGTAACTAGTGAAGAGTTTTACTAGTTACTGATGGTTTTATTTTTGTTTTCCTGTGATAAAACTGACTTAGTTGGAGAGTTATATTTAATTTTTGATTTATGTTTTATCATTCTCAGCATTACAATTTACAAAGTAGATTTATTAAAGTAGATTAATATCGTCTTTCCCAGATATTATCATATATTTCATCCTTATGTTCAGACCAAACCTTTGACTGCATTGCTTTGGTCTCTCCACCGTTTGTTGCAATTCGGTAACTGTACATGCTAACAAAACTGTGGCATAGCGAAAATTGTTAGTACTACGGCTGTTTATCTTTACTACTCAATCGAGATCATGTAAAGCTTCTGTTATAATAGCTATCGCATACAAATAAAAGAGAACCGGTGATAGAATGCAGCCCTGTCTCACAAGTTTTTGTACAGAAACAGCATTGGTTTTGGTCTCCTTCTACTCTTTCTGATTCCAGTGCACGCTTCGGATATAATAGCGATCTCTATTGTTGAGGCTAATATCCTTCAGTAAAGCTATTAGTCGACAATGCAACACTCGATCGAAAGCCTTTTCATAATTGACAAAGCAAAGATAGACATCCTGCTGTACCACAGCACCTCCCTTGTTCCCACACCGGTGCAAAATCGAACTGACTGTCCCCAAGTTGTTTGTCACAGCCTCCGCGTCTTTCTGCGAGTAGGCACAGGAGTAGGTCATGCTCGTGAAAGAGGCGGCGCGGCGGGGAGGAAGCGTGGTAGAATTCTCACACCACACCCGAGCTCGGCAGTCTCGCTACCGCATACTTGTCTTCGCCCAAGACTATCGGGCTCCTGTTCGTCTGTTCTCCTGTTAAATAGTCTAAGCCTCTTCGTCATACTTTATCTTATTGTTTTCAATTTAACCGTTTATAATGACAAAAAGAAATTAAGTGCCTTTTAACTCTTTCTTCTTTCGTCGTCAGTTTAGTAGCAGGCCTGAGTTACATAAAATAAGTATTCCTTGGTAACCAGTTACATAGCAGTATTAAAAAATCCTTCATGGTAACCAGTTACGTAAACGTATTAAAAAATCCTTAAAGGAAACCAGTTACCAAACTCGGGTTTCCTAGGCGGCCGAAGCGGATTCGGCGGGGGCTTGAGGTTGGACGGACATAATGAAACTAACACTTACAGATACAGATATCTAAAATGGGGTACTACACAGCCTATAATATGCTCAGATATATGGATACTATGTAAATTTAATAATATACCATGTAAAAGATAAAATAGGGTAGGCCATATTCTTCGTAGAAATAACAGCCGATGTAGCCGAAGCTTCTTGAGTGGCGTTCAATTACCGGTAAATGAAAAGAGGGCAGCAATCAGCAAGATGGATAAAAAGTTGGACAGCTAGTTAGGATACAAATATGGCCTGATAATAAATAATCGCAGTTTACAATGATTTGTCTACCTTAAAACGAAGGTCTCCAACTGGCGGTTGAGCGTATGGAATGCCCTTAAAACTGTAGAATGTGCCTCCGTACTCATTCTGTACCAGTTCTCCTTCTAACAAGCCTTCAGACACTTTAACTCGAGCCATTCTACTTATTATACTGTTTATTCACGTAAGGTGAACAACGAATCTATTGTTATAATGAAATAATTCAGTAGCCAGTGACGATGAATAGGTATTACCGTATTATATAATACTTTATAAATAGTTAGGTCATTCAAAGTCAAGGATTTATCCGAGTATGTGGTGAGAACATCACTTCTTACACGTTTTTTGGTAAAACATCGAATTACTGTAAAATATTAACATTTTTTTTTTATATTTAGCTCGCCAAATTGACGTTGCCAACAGCTTGATAGAAAATAGTTAGGTCATTCAAAGTCAAGGATTTATCCGAGTATGTGGTGAGAACATCACTTCTTACACGTTTTTTGGTAAAACATCGAATTACTGTAAAATATTAACAATTTTTTTTTATATTTAGCTCGCCAAATTGACGTTGCCAACAGCTTGATAGAAAGCCGCGGCGCAGCTAGTGATTGAGGGCCACTTCTGACAGTGGTCCTCAAGTTGGCGGCCCAGTGATGTGCCTTTTCACTCTCCTCTTGAAGAACCCGGGATAGTAAGATGAGGAAATCACTTGTGCGGGCAGGTCGTTCCAAGTTTTTATAGTTCGACAGAGGAACGATCTTTTGAAACGCTCAGTTCTGGCGAAGATTCTCTCCACTGTGTATGAGTGGCATCTCTGCCCGGCACGCGTTGTTCAGGATCGGAAAGAAGATGGTGGGATCAGGTTGAAGAGCTCTTCAGAACATTCGCCGTAATACATTTGGAAGAAGGCCGCCAAGGACGCTATGGCACTTCGCTGCGCTAACGGTTCGAGGCCTCCCGTCACCTCAGGACAACCAATTATTTGGATAGCACGTCTCTGCATAGCGTCAAGCGCGTCTAGTAAGTACATCACGGATTCATTCCAAAGGTGAGAACAGTATTCGACGCAGGGACGAATCTGCGTCTTGTACAGTAAACATTTCTGATGTGGCGTGAAGTACCGTCTCACCTTATTTAGGTCTCCTAGTTTCCGCGAGGCCAGCCCAATACAACTCTCTATGTAGTTTTTGTTACTGAGCTCCCGCCGGATGTCTAAAATAAATAATAATAATAAACTTTATTCTCAGGTTGCATAGACCCATAGATAAATACCTTATACCTATTTATACATAATTTATAACAATTTATAAATATATATCGACAATAACAACAAAAACTATACCGAGGATCTCCAGGTTCTCCTTTAGTGGAACCGTAATGCTTTGAATTTGAAGAGAGGGTAGGGATAGAAATGGGGACTTCTCAGCTGTAAACGCACACGCCTGTGTTTTTCTGGCATTGAACTCGACCAGGTTGTCTGAACCCCAGTTTTGGGCATTAAGCTATATAAACAGATTTTAATGAATGTGATTACCGTTCATAGTTTTAAGATATTTATCTATGGGCCTTAGAATAAGTTAAATAAGACGTGTAACTTTTCTCATGTTACATACATATAAACATACATAACATCACGCCTGTCTCCCAACGGGGTAGGCAGAGACTATGACTTTTCACTTGCTACGATTCAGGAAAACAACTTTCGCTTCTTCAACTTTCATAAGTGTCTTCATACATGCTTTTCGGTTAAGGGTACTCTTGACCTGGCCTTTTCTCAGAAGATTATCGATTTGATCGACATGAGTATGCCGAGGTCGACCCCTACCAGTTTGCTCATTCACTCTCGCCTCATAAATCTGTTTCATCAGCCTATTTCCATCCATTCTCTCCACATGTCCAAACCAACTGAGCATCCCTTTCTCTATCTTAGTCACTACATCTTCTGTCAAGCTGCAATGTTCTCTTATCAGACTATTCTTTACTTTATCTGTCAATGTCACTCCAGCTATACTTCGCAAACTTCTCATTTTCCACTGCATTAATTTTGTTTTAAAGTTGGGTGTGGCAGGAGAAGCATGAAATGCTTTTCCTGCCACACCCAACTTTCACTACCATGCATAAGTGTAGGGACAAGCACTCCTCTATGTACAGCCTTTTTAGCCTTTTTAGACACGTTCTGACTGCTCACAAAGGTGTGAATGGCTCCATTCACTTGGTTTCCTGCCAAAACTCTTCTTTCAATATCATAGTCATACTTTCCATCTCTTGCAAATTTTGAACCCAAATATACAAACTCTTTCACCTGTTCCACGCTTTTACCATCAATCAATATCGAGCAATTAGTCATACTTTATTGAGTTAACTAACATCTGGCGCTTTTTATATTATAAAAAGTAGGTAGACATTAGTTTCCTTATGTGCAAATACTGCTCAGTTCGGTCCAAACCTTGAGAAATTTACAAAGACATAAAAGTATGGGATAGGATGTTGTGTACATTTAATCGTGAAAAAGATTTAAGGAAGGTGAGATGGAAGATTGATTCGGAAAACCATATCAGTATTACGTGGTATTACTAATGTATCTAATAATAAATCTTATTTTAAATCCATGATTTATTTTTAGTTTATTTTCACATGAAACTGAAGGTGAAAAGGGGGCAAATAGTATGCCTCTGCCTACCCCTTCGTGGCTAAAGGCCTGAGTATATCTACGTATATATGTTTTCAATTAAATGAATTTCAACTAAGAATCTGGAGAATGGGGATGCGGGAAGACGGAAACATGTTTGCTGGTAATATTCTGAAGTTCTTTTCTCTATTTTCAATAGAAAGTGTAGAAATAAAAGGCATATAAAAAATCATTTCAAATATAATTAATTGGACATACTATTAAAACTTATTACTTAGTGTAGGTCCGTACTCTTTGTAGATACTATCCCAGAACTTCAGTTCTTCTGCATCAGGTGCTTTACCGGAGATGAAATCGTTGCCAATGTCCAGATAATTCTCATTTTCGATAGTATAAGGTGACCATTTTACACCCAAAGATTCATCTGGCGTTGGATTTCTGAAAATGTTAAAAAAAAAAATTTAGTATGATGAAGTCAACACAATAACACTAACTCTTCTTCTTTATCTTAGCATTGTTACAGTTGTCTTCAGATACTATCTACACTTGATGATTTGTTCTTCTTTTTGCGTCGTTGAGCGTGACTGACGTCCGACGACCCAAAGACTCGGAAACCTGCACTTCGAGGACATATCTTCGACAGACAGATGACGTAGGAACAGGTAAGACGTGGGGGGTTAACGATGCATGCGCACCTATATACCATAATATCTACCTGCTGCTACCGATCTGTTGTAAAATTAGGATAATGATCGGCGGAAACTTTTTGCAATAAATCGAAAATGGATTTGAGGAAATCTATTTTGTCAATATGTATTTGCCATAGCTTACATCAAGGCACCTAAAATCTCTGTGCATTTTTTTACAAAGATGGGGTGCGGTCCTTAATGGGTTGAGATCTCTGATAACGTTCAAGACCATAGCCATTAAGAGGTCAAGGTCATCTATATAATCTTAGGCAGCTTATTTTGCTACTGGTGCAAACAACGCTGCTCCTCTACAAGGCTCAAGTATCGCCACTCATGAAAAACATCGTTTTTACTGGGACTCACAGTCCCAGTAAAAACGATGTTTTTATCACTGTCAACGTTTCGAATTATGGTGTAATTCGTTTACTACTCACCCATGTGTCGCAAAATTTGTCCAAAGATTGATCACTTTCTCCATATGTTTAAATGTGTTACTTGTGCTTTCAAGTTTATCTGGCAACATCCTTGCGTTAAAAATATAAAATAAGTCATCTGCATGACAAGTGACTTGTTTGTTTTTAATAATATCCGAAAGACCTATTATGTTGCATAACTTGTTCCTTTCAGATTTGCAACTAAATTTATATAAGAACACTTTATTGCTCTTTGCACATACTTTGGCAAAACGCAGTACACCATCTAAAACCATTTCCATGGAATAGAACTTGGCCAGCTGTTCCAATTTATCGGTAATATTGATTCTATCATCAAAATAATACTGTCGCATTTTATCTCCAAGTTCTAATTGTTGATCTATAGTCAAATGAAATGCCAAACGCTTAGGTATCAGAAATTCAGAAAAATCTCTGACCATTTCCAACCTTGCTTTGAGCGTATCAGCTGGTGCTATGCAAATATAACCTTCATCACTTGTATATCCTATAATAACTTCAACACCTTCGTGAATCAAAACGGAATCTTCTGTATAAAATCTCTCTGTGCTTTCAAAATATTTTTCTTGAACTACACTGAAATAGAACCTCATTTCAATTTTTGCTTTTTCAGATAATGTTACGGGAACAGAAGTCCCAACAAGTACTTCAACGGGCTGATTTTTAAGAAATTCGTATAATTCTTTATCGTCTTCAGAATAGCATCCTAATTGTCTTGCTAACGCCTGGGCTCTATCACAAGGCTTATAAGCTCGTGCCCAAGGACATAAATAACTTCCACTCTGTACAATGGCTCTTTTGAATAGACCTTTAGTCATTGGTGATACCAAATGGTAGCTGACACTAGCGCCACCGGCACTCTGACCAAATATTGTAATGTTTTTTGGGTCACCTCCAAAACTGGAAACATTTTTGTTGATCCATCTAAGAGCTTGAACCTGATCTTTTAGACCTGCATTTCCAGGTACATCTTCAGTTTCCAAGCAAAGAAAACCAAGTACCTCTAGTCTGTAATTAATTGTAACCACAATCACTCCTTGTCTTACTAGAAATTCTGGGCCGTACAAATCATCTTCTCCACTACCAGAAAAGAATCCTCCACCATGTATCCAAAACATGACTGGCAGAGCAGCCTTTGTTTTAATATCTGGTGTATAAACATTAAGATATAAACTGTCTTCATTACCATGTATCTTATTTTCAAGCATGGAATCAAACTGGTAGCTTCTTGATCCAAATTGTTTTGCACTGCGTACTCCTTCCCATGGTTTAGGTGGCAGCGGTGCCTGTGAAATGAAGATACCTGCTTAAGTGGTTTTATTATGTCATATATGTGATACTTCATTATTACTTCTTCGGTAAGCAGAGTCTTCAAGGATTTCTTCGACTCTAATTTTATACCACGTCACCAACCGTGACCTTGTGAAGACATGTCCCGAATGGTGAGATGATAGTCTATACTTGTCCTTCAGTCTATCAGAGCAAAACTCAGGCAAATACATTGTCAAATATTAAGACACACACACACACACACACACACACACACACACACACTTTTTAATTTGGTAAGTTAAATTTTCTTATCGTCATTGTAAACAACTTCTTGCTGTTAACTTTTTATTTTTTTACATAATTATATGTAATCTAAATATCAGGCCAAAACGTTCTACGGGTGACCTCATGGCGTACGTGACGCATGTTTGGGGTGAGGCTATGGAGAAGCACGGCGAGTCGTTGGCTATAAGCCTCGATATCGCGAAAGCGTCGCTGCTTTCCAAGCTTCCGGCATATGGACTACCGCCCCAATTGTGCAGCTGGATGGCCAGCTTTCTGCACGGACGCCGGATACGGGTCCTCTGTGACGGCCAGGCTTCCTGTTTTATGCAGTACCACGGGGATCTGTGTTGTCCCCAACCCTCTTTCTTCTGCATATCAATGACAGCGTGTGTGCGGCCCGTCCAGCGGCAGGGAGATCCGACGTTGAAGAGAAGAGACGGCAACTTGTGGCTGATCTTGACGGAGTCCTGGACCGCACTTCCCAATGGGGATCAGTAAACCTGGTCGAGTTCAATGCTCGTAAAACACACGCGTGTGCGTTTACAGCAACAAAATCTCCTTTCCTACCCTTACCCTCTCTTCAGAACACAAGTATTTCACTTGGGGACAATCTGGACATCCTTGACATAGATGTCCGACCCGAGCTTAATCACAAATATTATATTGAGCGATGTATTGGGCTAGCCTCAAGAAAGCTAGGAGTCCTGAACAAGGTGAAGCGGTTCTTTGCGCCAAATCAGAGGTGTCTGCTGTACAAGACGCAGATACGTCCTTGCGTGGAATAATGCTCTCACCTTTGGGACGACTCCGCGAGGTACTTGCTTGACGCGCTGGATTCTATGCAGCGGCGTGCTGTTCGCATTATCAACTGCCAGGAGGTTACGGAAAGTCAGGAGCGGTTGGCGCAGCGAAGAACTATTGCGTCTTTGACTGCATTCTACCGTATCTATCACGGTGAGTGTTCTAAAGAACTCTTCAACCTAATTCCGCCCTCTCCTTTCCGTTCCCGAACAACGCGTGCTAGTCAGAGGTGCAACTCTTACACAGTGGAGAAAATTTTCGCTAGAACTGAGCGATTTAAAAGATCGTTTCTCTGTCGAACCATAAAAACCTGGAACGACCTGCCAGCGCACGTGTTTCTCTCCACTTACAATCCTGGGTTCTTCAAGCGGAGCGTGAAGAGGCACATCATAGGGCCGCCAACTTGAGGGCCGCTTTATAGCCTTACAGACTGGCACGGTGGCCCCCAATCGCTAGATGTCGCTGTGACTTTCCATCGAACGACGGAATCATTTTGGCGAGCCAATTATAAAAAAAAAACTATATTTATAAATAAATCTAAGGTTCAAAAGTTTATCATCCCTACATAAATAATTAAGAGGTTAACGACGATTATTACATAAAATACTTACAAATATTATTGTATACATAATTACATAATGTACGGTAAAAATCAGTCCCTGCACGTTGAGTTTGCCACCTTATCTGTTTTGTTTACTTATAGAAAATCATAAATATTTAAGTTAAACAAATACTGTTTCTTTAACAAACAACATCCTGTTTATGTAGGTACCTAAGTATCCACAATAAAGTCTATTGAATTAAATTTATTATTCAACAATGTTAGTGTATTAACCGGTCAAGCAAAGCATTTTTGTAGTGTGACCTTCGTGGCAAACCAATCTTTTTTCCTGTCAAGAAACAATATGTTTTCTCGCGTATCTTGTGTCGTATATAATTATGTGATATCTGAACGCGTTTCAGTTGTACGACTGATCGCCGGCTTTGCCTAGATTCTATCTAAACGCGTTTCAGCCCTCCCTGATCAAAGTGATCTGGTCAGGTGGGGGAAAGCCACAGATAAAACATGTAATGCATGTGAAGAAGCGATTGGAACTGTTAAGCACCTGCTGGTAGGTTGTAGGACGCTATTAGACTGGGGTCATTACTCACGCCGACATGATAGTGTATTGGAAATCAAACGTGAGGCTGTCAGTTTGGCGGTAGCTAGAGCGAAAAAGGGATTAACTACAAACATAAGAAATGACATTGCGTTTGTAAAGGCTGTTCAAAGAAAGTACCTCAAAAGCCATACTCAGTTTTGATGGCTGCCGCCGATTGGACCATACTCGCAGACACGTATGAAAAACACTACAAAATCCCGGAGGATGTATGTGCCTCGCCATTCAGACCTGACATATTTCTGTTTTCAAGGATACATAGGCGTGCAGTATTCGTGGATCTCACGGTGCCGTGGGAAACCAACATACCTAAGGACCACGCCATGAAGATAAATAAATACTTTGACTTGACCAATGAGTTAACCAAAAATGGCTAAGTGGTAGTGGCGTCCACTTACCGGTACATAAAAAGTGTGCATTAAGCATCAAGATAGATAGACGACCTAATAAAGGTCGAATCTACGTGAAAAAACCAGATAAGATATAAAAATATCCGATAATGAATAATAGCAGTCAACAATGATTTGTCTACCTTAAAACGAAGGTCTCCAACTGGTGGTTGAGCGTATGGAATGCCCTTAAAACTGTAGAATTTTCCTCCGTACTCATTCTGTACCAGTTCTCCTTCTAACACACCCTCAGCCACTTTAACTCGAGGCATTCCACTTATTACACTGTTTATGCACGTAAGGTCTACAACGAATCTATTGTTATAATGAAATAATTCAATGGCCAGTGACGATGAATAGGTATTACCGTATTATGACTTAATACTTTATCAATAGGTAGGTCATTAAAAGTCAAGGATTTATCCGCGTGTGTGGTGAGTACATCACTTCTAACACGTTTTTTGGTGAAACACCGAATTACTGTAAAATATTAGCATTAAGCTTTATAAACAGATTTTAATTAATGTGAGTACCATATGCAAATGTTTCAGTATATTTTTGAAAAGCATTAGTTGTAAGAAGAAAGACATCTTAAAATAAATTTTCAAATATATTAACAGCACAATCTGTTAGAACTTATTTTAGCGTTTGTCCGTACTCTTCGTAGATACTATCCCAGAACTTAAGTTCTTCTGCCTCAGGTGCTGTGCCGGCGATGAACTGGTTGCCAATGTCCAGGTAATCCTTATTTTCATCAGTATAAGGTACCCATTTCACGCCCAAAGATTCATCTGGCGTTGGGTTTCTGAAAATATTAAAAGAATTCTGTTTATATTACAAAACAAACACAATATAATAATATCCTCTTATAACTCCTGGTTGTTCAAACGGAGCTTGAAGAGGCATATCATTAGGCCGCCAACTTGATGGGCGACTGCGAAGTCTTGTTGGCTATATTGTTCTCCCTATCTCAAGAACGTAGAGCGATGGCCGACAATAGTCGGACATTGTTATGAGACGAGTCTATGAATAAATCCTATGCTGGTACTATAGTTACCTGGGCTTGAGTTAAGGCCCAAAATTTCGATGGAGGATTTATAACAGTATGACGTGATAAATTAAGAGTTATGTTCGTGAAAATCAACCACCTAAGTTAAATTATGCGTTAGTCGATTCAATAATTTCTCATGGACGGATGAATAGGTACAGTCTAACTCATTTAATTATAACTACATGCCTAGTACTTCAGGCACCTGCAAATCTCTATGCATTTTCTTACAAAGATGGCGTAGGTACCGAAGTACTTGCCATTGTCAATGTTTCATTGTGTAGTATAAATTCATTCAATACTCACCCTTGTTTCGCAAAATTTGTCCAAAGATTAATCACTTTCTCCATAAGTTTAAATGTGTTACTTGTGCTGTCAATTTTATCCGGCAGCATCTTTGCGTTAAAAATATAAAATAATTCATCCCCATGACAAGTCACTGGTTTGTTTTTAATTATTTCCGAAAGGCCTGCTACGTGACCTAGCATGTTCCTTTCAGATTTGCAACTAAATTTGTATAAGTATACTTTATTGCTCTTTGCACATACTTTTGCAAAACGCAGAATACCGTCTACAAACATTTCCATTGAGTGAAACTTTACCAGCTGTTCCCAGTTATCAGTAATATCAATTTTATCATTGAAATAGTACTGTCGTATTTTGTTACCAAGTTCCAATTGTTGATTCATTGTCAGATTAAATGCTAAATGTTTAGGAATCAACACTTCTGAAAAATCTCTTGCCATTTCTAACTTTGTTTTAAGTTTATTAGTTGGTAATAAAGTAAGTAAACCTTCATCGCTTGTATATCCTATAATAACTTCTACACCTTCGTGAATCGAAACTGAATCTTGCAAATAAAATCTCTCTGTATTCTTAAAATATTTTTCCTCGACAACGCTGAAATAGAACGCCATTTCCGTTTTTGCTTTTTCTGATAATGTTATAGGGACAGAAGTTCTAACAAGTGCTTCAGCAGGCTGGTTTCTAAGGAATTCGTATAATTCCTTATCATCTTCAGAATAGCATCCCAATTGTCTTGCTAATGCCAGAGCTCTATCACGAGGCTTATAAGCTCGCGCCCAAGGACATAAAATACTCCCACTCTGTACAATTGCTCTCTTGAATAGACCTTTAGTCATTGGTGATACTAAATGATAGCTGACACTGACACCACCGGCACTCTCACCAAATATAGTAATATTTTTTGGATTACCTCCAAAACTCGAGATGTTTCTGTTGACCCATCTAAGAGCTTCTACCTGATCTTTAAGACCTGCGTTTCCAGGTACATCTTCAGTTTCTAAGCTAAGAAAACCAAGTACCTCTAGTCTGTAGTTAATAGTAACCACAACCACTCCCTGTGTTACCAAAAATTCTGGACCGTAAAAGTCATCTTCTCCACTTCCCATCAAGAATCCTCCACCATGTATCCAGAACATGACTGGCAGGGCAGCCTTTGGTTCGGGGTCCGGTGTATAAACGTTGAGGTACAAACTGTCTTCGCTACCTTCGATCTTATTTTCAAGTATTGAGTCGAACTGGTAGCTTTTCGATCCAAATTGTTTCGCGCTGCGTACCCCGTCCCATGCTTTAGGTGCTAGTGGAGCCTGTGAAATGAAGATTTTTACTTATATTTTTTTGTAATACACTTTATATCGGAATTCAGATTCTGAATATCAGCTTCGTCCATTTGACTCGGTGCAGAGTTGAGCTATGAGTGCTACGGCAATTGAAACCTCACCACCATAATAGGTGATGAGCTTATTGGCTATGTTGAAATGCCGGTTACTGACAACCGGGACCAACGCTTAACGTACCTTCTGAAGCACGGAAAGGCAAATGGAAATGTGACAAAGCTATCACTTTTCCGAGGACCAGTCATAGAGACAGTTACTTATTGCAGTAATCGTTTACAGAACACTGGGTCCTCAGAGACTCAATATTAATGAAAATAATATAATTCTCAATTCTAAGTTTATATCTGTTCCCGTCGCATTTACTCCCGTAGTGTCTTGTCGTTAATATTCAATACTACGTGAGAAAGAGAGAGAGAGAGAGAGAGAGAGAAAGGTTTCTCGTCGCGTGTATTCCCGTCGCATTATTTTTAAGAACAATTTCGTTTATGAAAGAGGTATACCGTAGCATTATTGTAGAAAAAAATTGATTGCCATTAAAATGGTTATTGTGCACCAACCCAAAGATAGACACATGCTATCGCGCAATTTTTTTAGAACTTTTTTAAGAGATACAATTTTGTAGTACAAATTTTTTACATAACTATAAATATTTACACAGCACACGCAACGAAGCTCTCAAAAGGAATAACTTTTTCCCCGTTTTTGAAACATTTGAAACACTCCTTGCACACATATGTAATCTATCGTTTACGACAGGTGTATTTCCCAACATATTGAAAAAAGCCATAGTACATTCGATTTACAAAAATGGAGATGTCAACATCGTCAGCAATTACAGACCAATCTCAGTTTTGCCCGCCATATCGAAGGTACTGGAGAGAGCTATCAACAATCGTCTAATGAACTTCCTGAATTCTAAAAACATCATATCTTCAAATCAATTTGGTTTCAGGCGACATATATCCGCAGAGGATACTATACTATCTTTGGTCTCTGGAGTCGTAGATTTCTTGGACAAGGGTCAGAAGTGCCTGGGCGTGTTCATGGATCTCTCTAAGGCCTTTGATACCGTCTCAATTTCTATTCTTTTGACCAAGCTGGAGAAGGTTGGTGTGCGGGGGATTGCGTTGGAATTGCTGACAGATTATTTAACTAACAGAACTCAATCTGTAAAAATTGATAATATCATGAGCGCGGAGGAATCTTTAGATTACGGAGTCCCACAAGGGAGTATTCTGGGCCCCACCTTATTTACCATATATGTGAACGATCTTTGTGAGATGTCTTCGCATAATTGTAGGATATTTGCTTACGCAGACGATACTGCACTTCTCATCCATGGCACAAATTGGGATGAAGTAAAAACTCATGCTGAAGCCGCTCTGGCGAAAGCGATGTCCTGGCTGTCCCTTAACTTACTCACACTAAATCTAGATAAAACCTGTTACATAACCTTCGTCCATAATGAACATATGCTCCCGTCCCCGGACGACTTCGTGCTGAAGGCACATAGTTGTTTGGAGTTATCGCCTGGTTGTGATTGTAAAATGCTGTCTAACGTTGCCAATGCTAAATATCTCGGAATTTATCTCGATCAGTTTATGAATTGGAAACACCACATTGACCAACTTGTAAAGCGAGTAAGGAAACCAATATATATCTTTAAGCTTCTTCGTAATGCTGCAGATGTGAATGTGCTTACGTTAACATATTACGCCCTAGTGCAGTCAATCCTATCGTACTCCATATCATCCTGGGGCGGGGCATGTAAGACAATTATGTTGCCACTCGAAAGAGCTCAAAGGGCAGTCCTGAAGGTATTGTCCAGAAAACCATTCCGATACCCTACTCGTCAACTTTATATGGATATCCCAGTGCTTACAGTTAGGCAACTCTTTATACTACAAGTAGTCCTTAAGAAGCACGTAGGATTACCATATGATGCTAGTATATACAGTAGAAAACGCCGCTCGGATAAGGTGTGTACCATGATCCGGCATAGAACAAAACTAGCAAAACGGCATTTTACCATCATTAGCTGCCACCTGTATAATAAAATCAATAAGATTATACACATTTACCCTCTTAATTTCCACCAATGTAGAACAAAATTAAAAACATGGCTTCAAGAGCAAAGCTACGAATACACAGAGCAGCTCTTACGATCAGATTTTTCATAATCACATAAATGCACGTCTGCTAGCGCTAATGAATTCCCGGATGCTTCAATGGTTAAAAGTTACACACACACACGCACACATACTCATACACACACCCACACCCTCCCGCACACACCTCTCTCACCACACACAAACACACACACACACACACACACACACACACACACACACACACACACACACACACACACACATGAACACACACATACACAGCCACGTAAAACACACGCACACACACACTTTACACACCTCCGATAAGTGGCAATGTGTATTTTCTTTTATTTTTGAAACGGTTTTTTTTTTTCCTCCCGTTTCTTTCTTCTTTTTCTTACTGGTCCCCGTTGAGACAGGAATACCTAGTTTGGGGACTCAGAAGATCAAAAATCCACTCAAGCTAACGATACGCTGGCTACAACCGTGCTGTCTGTGATTATCCTTACCCACCTGTAACACAGTTCTTACTAGCATGGGAATGGGGGGAGCTAGTCTCGATGGTTGTTGTGGCTTAGACGTAGTAAAAGTGTTAGAACTGTAGTGGATACATGTTGTAATTTTTATTTTTTTATTTGACAATAAAGTTTTATCTATCTATCTATTTACTATTACTGCTCCGCTCATATTCGTTGTAGCGTGATGCTATTTAGCCTATGACACTCCACAATAACGTAGCTTTCTAATGGGGAAAGAATTTTTAAAATCGGTTCAGTAGATCCCGAGATTACCCCTTACAATTTAATAAATATACAAACACAAACTTTACTTCCTTATAATATTAGTATAGATATAGATTCCATCCCAATATGGAGGCTAATAAAGAAACGGTCCACAGTTCCCGACACTGGATACGGAACTTGCAGGATCTCAAGGCAGTGTATTGTGGAGCAATTTGGGAGCGGTTGACGGACTGTCACAGGCCGATTGGATTGATTGATAATAATAAAAAAATTGTTGTTGATCTCGGTAACTTTAGGTAATTTACAAAAAATATCTCTAAATAATGAGAAAGAAGTTATAAAGTGATAAAATTTATAAAATACTAGATGATCCCGCAACTTCGCCTACGTCACATAAGGTATTTCTTCAGCAGACTCATCAAGCAGCGTGTGAAACTGCCCTGTTAGCTTAATCATAAAAGAGCTCAAGTCTATTTTAAAATTCAGTCCGCGCCGAAGGCACATTAAGCCAACACGCCAGTTTAGATTTACCCAATTTTAGATTCTTATGTCTATGTACGATTGTTTAAAGTGATATAACTTTTTATTAATAAACCGATTGACATGAAATAAACACTAAATGATAAGTGGAGTGGCAAACCTCAACACAATTGCACTTCAATCACCGCATTGCAATCGGTTAAGCGGTTACTGAGATTAGCGTGCACAAACGTACAGACAAACAGACAAAAATTCTAAAAATCATTGTTTTGGGTTCTATTGCGTTCATAAAGCCCCCCTATAATATTTTTTCTTATTTATCTTCCATGTACAGACAGCGACTTCTTACGATTTTATTATATGTATTGATTGATTGATATTGATTGATTGATGAATACAAAAGGGGTTCAAGGCCTGTCGTGAAAAAGGAAAAGTAGTCTGATCAAAATATAATCACAGTGAACAATAAATTTGTTTACCTTAAATCGAAGGTCGCCAACTGGTGGTTGAGCGTATGGAATGCCTTTAAAACTGTAGAATGTGCCTCCATACTCATTTTGTACCAGTTCTCCTTCTAACAAGCCCTCAGACACTTTAACTTGGGTCATTTTACTTATTATTGTATTTTTATACACGTTAGATCTACAACGAATCTGTTGTGATAATGAAACAATTTAGTACCCAGTGACGATAGGTATTTATAGTATATCAGTAGGTCGGTCACTCAAAGTTGTGATTTTATCTGTTTGAGTGATGAAATTGCACCTATTGCCGTGTTTATCATCTCATACTCGTACGTATAAAGCTAAACTATCTCTGTCTAGCATCTCTGTCCATGATTTTTTGTAGATGTTTATAGGTTTAACGGCTAAATGTTTAGTAGACAGCTTTTTTTTTACGTGAGCTAAAATCCTCAGAGGATGTTATGCCGGACTCTTACCGACTAAAAAACCTCACGCAACGCAAATTAGTAGACAGCCTTTATACTCAAATATAAAGTAAAAAGTGAAGAAAGTTATACTGAATTTTCAGGATAAACATATAACTTGGTATTACTTTTAGTATAGTCTCCGACTCAAAAATAAGTATTTTGAATCGTAATCAGTCGTTACGATGAGCATTATAAACTCCGAACTAGAAAAATATCTCCAATTTGTTTTCCAGTTCATAGAATTTTAAGGGATGAAAAATAAAACATCTTGCAATTTAAATATATAATTTTAACTGTTAAATTCATTACTTCTAAGTTTTATTTGCAATTTTTCCATACTCTTCATAGATATTCTCCCAAAACTTAAGCTCCTCTGCCTCAGGTGCAGTACCAGCTACGAACTGGTTTCCAATGTCCAAATAATCTTGTTTTTCTACTGTGAAAGGTACCCATTTTGCTCCCAATGATTCATCTGGAGTTGGGTTTCTGACAATAAAAACTAGTTTTAGAAAAAAAAATAACAATTTTAAATGAATATCCTAGTTAGTCTACCGGGAATCCTGTAACATCCTTCCGTGAAGTTACACTAAGCTAAGTGCTGGGTGCTAGATGTAAATACATGACATCTAAAAAAAATAAACCGGCCAAGTGCGAGTTGGACTCGCCCATGAAGGGTTTCGTAGCGGCAAGTAACATAATATAAAAGTTCTCATAGTTCGTTGTAACTTTGACTGATGTTTTAACACGTTCGCAGTGGTAGTGATTTCACTGACCGGAAATTGTGGTTTATGACGTATTAAAAAGAAACTACCAGATCTATCTCGTTCAAACTAATTTTCGTTGGTAGTTTTTATGGCAATGTACATCATATATTTTTTTTAGATTTATCATTCTCTTAGTTTAGAAGTTAGAGGGGGGGGGGACACACATTTTTCCACTTTGGAAGTGTCTCTTGCGCAAACTATTCACTTTAGAAAAAAATGATGTTAGAAACCTCAATAGCATTTTTGAAGACCTATCTATAAATACCCCACACGTAGAGGTTTGATGAAAAAAAAATTTAGAGTTTCAGTTCTGAGTATGGGGACCCCCAAAATTTACTGCTTTTTTTCTAGTTTTATATAAGAATCTTAATGCGGTTCACAGAATACATCTAGCTACCAAGTTTCAATAGCATAAACCTTATAGTTTCGGAGAAAAGTGGCTGTGACTCACGGACGGACAGACAGACGGACAGACAGACAGACATGACGAATCTATAGGGGTTCCGTTTTTGCCATTTGGCTACGAAACCCTAAAAAGTACGATTATTAATCTCAGTCAGTAAAATGACAAGTATAACTGTCACTTCTAAATTTAGTACTGAATTTTCATTCAAGGAATGTCATTTTACCGACTGAAATTAATAATCATAGTGTATGGGAATTTTCAAAATTAAAATAACCCGCCAAGTGCGTGTCGAACTCGCGCACACAAAGTTCCATACCAAAACAAGGCAAATAAATTATGTATTGTATATTGTATGGGAGCCCCCCTTAAATATTATTATTCTGTTTTGATAGGGTACATTTTGTTATAGCGGTAACAGAAATACGTACATCATCTGTGAAACTCTAGCTCTCTAGCTATCAAGGTTTCTGAGATATATCCTCGTGATGGACAGACAATGTCTCCTGAATAGGGCCCCGTTTTCAGAAGACCTTGTCTGTACGTCACGAGGTATAACTGAGCTTTATTTTAGTTATTATTAGAGTTTATAAAAACTTGAAATGTCTCACCCTTGTTTTGCAAAATTCGTCCAAAGTTTGACGACGTTCTCCATAAGTCGGAATGTCTTTGACTTGCTGTCGACTTTGTGTGGCATAATCTTGGCATTAAAAAGATAAAATAAATCGTCTGCATGACAAGTCACCGGTTTGTTTTTAATAATCTCCGTGACTCCTAATATGTGACTGAAAACGTTTCTCTCTGATTTACAAGTGAATTTGTACAAATATATTTTATTTCTTTTTGAAAATACTTTGGCAAAACTAATTATACCATACACAAACATTTCCATGGAGTAAAACTTCAATAATTGTGTACAACCCTCGATATTTTCTTTCTCATTTTTCTCTACTTTGTCATTAAAGTAAAACTTTCTGATTTTGTTTCCAAGTTCCAACTGTTGATTTATAGTTAGGTCAAATAACAAACGCTTCGGTATAAAAGCGTCGGGGAAATCTCGTGCCAGTTCTATCTTTGTTTTGAGATGAGTCTCAACAGGTGGTAAATTAACTAAACCTTCGTCGGAAGTATATCCAATTATTACATCAACTCCTTCGTGTATGGAATCGAAATCACCTGCAAAAAATCTTTCACTATCTTTAAACGTTTTTTCTTCAACGACACTAAAATAAATTTCAGGTTTGCCTTTTTCTGATATTAATATTGGTACCGAAGTAGCAACAAGAGATTCTAGAGCATGATTTTTAAAGAAATCATATAATATTTTATCATCCTCAGAGTAACAACCTAATTGTCTTGCTAATGCCAGAGCTCTATCGCGAGGTTTGTAAGCTCTTGCCCAAGGACATAAAGTACTACCACTCTGAATGATAGCTCTTTTGAATAGGCCCTTTGTCATTGGTGATATCAAGTGGTAACTATCACTGCAAGCGCCGGCACTCTCACCAAATATTGTAATATTGTTTGGGTCACCTCCAAAATGGCTGATGTTTTTATTTACCCATCTAAGAGCTTCAACTTGATCTTTTAGCCCTGCGTTTCCAGGTACATCTTCAGTGTCTAAACAAAGAAAGCCTAGTACTTCTAGTCTGTAATTAAATGTGACTAAAACTACGTCTTGCTTAATTAAAAATTCAGGGCCGTAGATATCATCTTCTCCACTACCACTAATTAATGCACCTCCATGTATCCAAAACATAACCGGTAGAGGTTTATCTGGTTTAATTTGTGGTGTATAAACATTAAGGTATAAAGAATCCTCGCTTCCCTGTTGCCCTGTTTTAGTCATCCAATCAAACTGGAAGCTTTTTGGTCCAAATTGCTTCGCACTACGTACGCCTTCCCATGACTTTGGAGGTAGTGGAGCCTGAAAAATAATAAATAATTCACATTAATAAAATAGTTCTTGTTAAGTCAGTATAGAGGTACATGCAAACATGACTTACATTGGAACCAAAATGTTTAGACGTTCAAGGAAAATCAGAAAAGGTACTAGTTACCTGTTTAAAGAAAAAAAGCCTTAGAGGGAAATGAATGCTGATGGACTGGATACTGGTGATAATGACCTAAGCACACCTTTGCAATGTAAACAAAATCATCATAACGTTATGAGGTGTGAAAGATTTCTTTAATCTTTTTTCTTGGAGTTTGACACAGTTGCTGTATGTATCAGCGTGACCAGAAATAATAGACCACTTACTGAAATTTCACTTATAAGCAGACTCCAGGCTCTGAAGCTTTAGACGCAACCGGGAATGGCGCTAAGATGAAGATAACAGAAAATGCACTTAACGACCTTGCAATAAATGATATTTTGTAGGTTAAAGTAAGTATAAATTTATCGATAAAATTGGGTATCGTAATCTAGTGCATACGATAAAAGAATGTATTTAATGCATTTGCGTCCGGTTGAATACAATGTAGCTTGTCATCAAAAATAATATTCTAGCTTCCAGGGTTTTGCCTATATTATATCAGAACTTTTAGTATCGGAAGGAAGAGTATTATATTTTCTTCCACTTTGCACTAATAAATTAATATTTTCGAGTCACACATCTAGCCATTTATTTAGACATCCATATATTTCTTGAATATACGAATTATAAACCAATATTGGCCTATCAAACAATATTTAGGGTTTAGAACCCGACACAGCTACAGCGCCAACGACCCGGCCGGCGCCGATGTGATCATGCAGACGCTTGTGCCCATCCTACGAATGCTGCTCCAGCCCACTAACGGACAAGGTCAAGGTGAAGAGAAGGAAAATTCGGGTCAACAAGTCGGGTCAGCGTTATACAGTAAAGTCAATCACTCTCTAAATATAATAGATTGATATTAAATTTGGCTGACTATGAAACTACAAATAAAAGGAATTTCACTCAGTATGAATGAAATATTCAAGAACTGAAAGTTTCCATTATTTCTATTTTATAGAATTAAACAAACCAAAACATACCTTAAAACGAAGGTCTCCAACTGGTGGTTGAGCGTACGGAATGCCCTTAAAACTGTAGAATGTGCCTCCATACTCATTCTGTACCAGTTCTCCTTCTAACAAACCCGCGGTTACTTTAACTCGGGCCATACTCTATGTCCACACACACTACTCTTTTGAATGAATACGAAATTGATGTGTCGTTAATGACATATTTTAAGATATACTATCTACCGATTAAAGACAAGAAATCAGTCGTAAAGATTACTACATCACCACCAATTCCTATTTGTTGTTAGGTCACTATTGTAAAATTTTATCAAAAGGTACAGCATAGGGGTACCGTATAGAACTTACCGAAGACGCTTACCGAACAAGAAAGTGTGGCCAAGAAACCAAATAGGTACGAAATCCAAAAATGAGTAATGTGTGGACTCTTTAGAAGCGAATACGTAAATAACGTCGTCAAATTATGAAGGCATTATTCACGATTAATGGGAAATCACTTATCTTATAAATACTGTGTTTAGCCCTGCTCACTTTTGGGTTGAGTATATGCTTTCTAGACCTCAGTTTCTTATTAACTCGGGACTTCACGCGAAATACTATTTACTTACATTCACCGACGTTCCGAGCACGTTGCAGCGCCCGTGGTCGCGGTTGGACTGAGGCGAGGATCGACAAAAACCACGAAGTTATGCCGAACTACCCTCAGTTGCTATTACAGAAGGATAAGGACGGCGACACACTGCACTCACTACGTCAGTTTTAATTGGCACATATTAATCCGAGATAAGGAATTCAGTGATTAATAAACTTAAACGTAAAACTGTGCCAATTAAAACTGACGTAGTGAGTGAAGTGTGTCGCCAGCCTTATATATAAGTGTTAAAAAAATAACATTAAGGTATTCGTCCACCTGCCTTTAGTTTTATAATCTGTCACGTAAAACTTACTTTTGCTAGATATTGCACAGACTCACACCATAAGATGTCTTCTCTAACATTGTCTTGGAACTGTGGACCATACATGCTGCGGACTGCTGCGGAAATACACCCACTCACCCACTGTGTAGGTGGATATACACCTTGATGGCGCTATGATGGCGATTGCCGATTCAAATCTAGGGTTCGAATTCCGGGTCGGAATAATTTTTTGTGTGATCCATAAACATTTGTTATGGACTTAAGATTCTTTCTACGTTATTATACCTACCTACATTTTTATTATCAGCTGCCTAATTCCCACAGAACAATTTTTGTTTATATGTCGACTTTATTTCCTTATCTATGTCTTTTGTAGAGTTCGTTACGAATCCCGAAGTGACCGAAGAAGCACTTATGGAGAACGACATCGGGTTGGTTGAGGGTTGCGGCAGAGATAGCGATGCACAAACAAGTGACGATCGTCAGGCTCCGGTTTGCATCGTCAGGTTTCGGTTTTCGGAGCTTCGAGCGAAGCGTGAAAAGACATCAATCAATCAATCAATCAACTCAGACTATAGCCCACTGCTGGACGTAGGCCTCTTCCAAATCACGTCACAGTACGCGGTCCTGTGCCTTTCGCATTCAGTCCCAGCCTTAGTCCCGACCTCTACCAGGTCGTCGGTCCATCTGGCGGGTGAACGTCCTACCCTACGCTTACCAAGTCGCGGTCTCCACTCTAGAACTCGAACTAGATAATGTACCCATTTGATTATAGTATTTTATTTTTGTGTAAAATTCTACCAGGATGTCGACGGACGGCATCCATTTAGGCGATTCGAGTCCGCCAGACTTATCCGTCTATGGTCAGGAGCCCGAGTAACGACTCTGAAGGTTACCACAGGATCCCTGGCAGAAATGCCTATCCCTACTAATATTATAAATGTAAAAGTAACTCTGTCTGTCTGTCTGTTACGTTTTCACGCCTAAACCGCTGAACCGATATGAATGAAATCCGGTATACTTAGAGATAGTTTGAGTCCAAGGGAAGGACATAGGCTACTTTTTAACTGACTGCGCAAAAGGGGGGTAATGATTTTACGCGATAACGACTTCTACGCGAATGAAGCCGCGGGAAACAGCTAGTATTGAATAAAGCCTGCCTGAAAATTTTAATTTCATTTTCCAATACAACCACTTAATATTTTGTTAAAAATGATTTCAGTGTTGGTGCATACTCTTCGTAAATACTGTCCCAGAACTTTCGTTCTTCTGCCTCAGGTGCGGTGCCGGTGGTAAACTGATTGCCGATATCTAAATAATCTTCTTTCCCAGCTGTGTAAGGTAGCCATTTTACTCCCAAAGATTCATCTGGAGTTGGGTTTCTGAAATTTATAATTGTTTTTTTTTATCACAAATCAAAGACTAAAAATCCCGAAATATACATGCAATCGTATTTTGTTTGTTACTCTGTCACGCCAATGACCACCTCCCTTTCTTTCTTAGTCGTTTTAAATAATCATAAGTGCAAGCGAATCTATTTGCTTCTAAAATACATACTTTACATACTTTTAATTTGAAATTGATAATATAAAATAAAACGTGAGTTCTTCATTTATTTTGTTAAGTTCTAAAAGCATTTTGTGTTGTGTGAAATAAATATCTTACCCTTGTTTTGCAAAATTTGTCCACAGATTAATCACTTTCTCCATGAGTTTAAATGTTTTAGTTTTGCTATCCGGTTTGTTTTGGATCATTTTTGCGTTGAAGAGATAAAATATGTCGTCGCCGTGACAAGTCACTGGTTTGTTTTTAACTATCTCTGAAAGTCCTAAAAACTGGGTTATGATGTTTCTCTCCGATTTGCAACTAAATTTGTATAAGTATACTTTATTGTTCTTTGCGCTCGCTATGGCAAATCTCAGTATACCGTCTACAAACATTTCCATTGAGTGGTACTTAACGAGCTGTTCCCAGTTATCAATAATATTAACTTCATCTTTGAAATAATACTGTCTCATTTTCTTCCCAAGTTCTAATTGTTGATCCGTAGTCAGATTAAATATCAAGCGCCTAGGCACTAAAGCTTCTGAAAAATCTCGTGCTTGTTCCATCTTTGTTTTGAGTGCCGAAGCTGGTGATAAATTAAGTAAACCTTCATCGCTTGTATAACCAATTATAATTTCAACGCCTTCGTGAACCGAAACGAAATCTCCTGCAAAAAATCTTTCTGTGCCCTCAAAATGTTTTTCTTGAACAACACTAAAATAAAAGGTCATTTCCGTTTTTGCTTTTTCATGCAAAGTTAAAGGAACAGAAGTTGCAACAAAACCCTCTACTGGCTGGTTTTTAAAGAATTCATATAATTCTTTATCGTCTTTAGAATAACATCCCAATTGTCTTGCTAAGCTTTGGGCTCTCTCTCGATGATTATAAGCTTGTGCCCAGGGACATAAAGTACTTCCACTCTGTACAATTGCTCTCTTGAATAGACCTTTAGTCATTGGTGATACTAAGTGATAGCTGACACTGACACCACCGGCGCTCTCTCCAAATATAGTAATATTGTTTGGGTCACCTCCAAAACTGGAGATATTTTTGTTGACCCATCTAAGGGCTTCTACCTGATCTTTTAGACCCGCGTTTCCAGGTACATCTTCAGTATCTAAGCTAAGAAATCCAAGTACCTCAAGCCTGTAGTTAATTGTGACTATTATTACTCCTTGCTTAACTATAAATTCAGGACCATACATATCATCCTCTCCACTTCCACTGACGAATGCACCTCCATGTATCCAGAACATGACTGGTAGAGGCTTCTCTGGTTTAACATCTGGTGTGTATATATTAAGGTACAAAGAATCTTCACTGCCTTGGTACAAAGTATTAGGAAACCAAGGTAGTTGCAAACTTTTCGGACCAAATTGTTTTGCACTCCGCACTCCTTCCCATGGTTTTGGCGGGAGGGGACTCTGCAATAAAACAATTATAGGTATTATTTATTAAGAATTAAAGTCCTTGTTTTATTATTTGTATTATTTTATTCAAAGTTACTAATCCTTATAAGTAGCAGTAAAATTTAAAAAATCTATTGAAATACATATTAGTATTTGCTTCATTATTATAATTACTGCTATTCTTATATTACCATTTTTTAATCTAATTTCAGCCCTACCGTCGGCAGTGGGAGTGTTATATGCCACATAACACTCCCACTGCCGACCCTGTAAAATCCCTTTTGAAGAAGTCCACTTTGTAAAAACATTCATCTTCACTTGATTGTATCATGTCATAATTTTGTGTTTCTTGGCCCAATAGAACGCATTAAAGTTTCTCTCATGAATGGAGATTTTTACTCATTGATATATTTGACTAATTCATTGTCACGTGTCTAATCCGGAACAGGAACAGCTCCAGTTCAGTTTTATCATTACACATTATGTAAAGGTTATGAGCACGGTATTGAGGATTGATTCAATACCGTGCTAGTGGCCTTTGCCCTTCGCATGTTGGTGATTACTTCATAGTATATGGAGTTCAGTTACAAAAGTTCTGATTTACGTCAAGCTTTTCATTTATTTTACTCTTTTTAGACTATATTAAGGATACCCTTTAATTTAGAACTTGCTTGTTAAATAATAACAATTATTGTTTGATCTTCTCAAATACCTTCTTACCGTAAAACAGATTACAATCAGATGACGCAAATATAATTCAGTGTAGATAAAATATTGATATTATTCTTTATTGATAACACGATAAACAGTAACGTTACATATCTCTATGCCAGTAATTAATAGATATAATTCATTAACAGTAGCATATCAGAATTTGTAGTGCTTTTGTTATTTATAATCCTGAAACACTTCATTACAAAATGTCCCACATTACACTTTAAGCTCTTCTTGAAACTGCTACGCGCTGATATAAATAACATACTTCATAAACTACATTTGAATTGATATGAGTTTTGTGTATCCATACTCTTCATAGATGCTATCCCAAAACCTTAGCTCTTCCGCATCTGGTGCGATACCGGGAACAAAAATATTGCCAATGTCTAAATAATCCTGATTGTCTGTTGTATAAGGAACCCACTTTGCTCCTAAGGATTCATCTGGAGTAGGATTTCTGAAATAGATGAATACTTTTAGTACATTGCAGTAAAAAACATGCAGAATATTGTATTGTGTCCCATCAATAAGATGAAACTAAAGTATTGATGTAATATTTCGCATAACACTTATACGTAAATCTCACCCATATTTGGCAAAATTGGTCCAAAGCTTGATAACTTTCTCCATTAGCTTGTAAGTGTTAGAGTTGCTACAAACTTTTTCTGGTAATATCTTTGCATCAAAAAGATAAAATACGTCATCACCATGGCAGGTTACCGGTTTGTCTTTAACGATTTCTGAAATGCCCATGATTTCACAAAAGTTTCTCTCAGATTTGCAACTGAATTTATACAAGTAAACTTTGTTATTTTTTGCACACATCTTAGTAAAACAAAGTATACCGTGCACAAAAGTGTCCATTGAATAAAATTTACCCAACTTCTCCCAATCATCGGAGATATTAATTTTATCATTGAAATAAAACTTCCTTATTTTCTTTCCAAGTTCTAATTGCTGATTCATATTTAATTCAAATGCCAACAATTTAGGCACAAAAAATTCCGGATAGTCTCTAGCCATTTCTAATTTAGGTTTAACGCTCTCGGCAGGCCCCAGAAAAACCAAACCTTCATCTGTGGTATATCCAATAACAATTTCCACATTTTCGTGAACCGACTGTAAGTTTTCGGCATAAAATCTCTCTACATTATGAAACTCTTTTTCTTTGACTACGCTGAAATGAACCATTTCGGTTTTTAATTTCTCCGATAATAAGACTGGCACAGATGTTCCAACCAGTGATTCAAGTGGTTGATTTATAAAAAAATCTGATAACTCCTGAACATCTTCCGAGTAACAATCTAGTTGTCTAGCTAATGCTTGCGCTCTTTCGCGTGGCTTAGATGTCCATGCCCAAGGACAGAAAATACTACCGCTCTGAACAATAGCTCTGTTAAATAGACCTTTAGTCATTGGAGATACTAAATGATAGCTGACACTGCCACCACCGGCACTCTCACCAAATATCGTAATGTTATTCGGATCACCTCCAAAATTGGAGATGTTCTTATTCACCCATCTCAAAGCTTGGACCTGATCTTTTAATCCCGCATTTCCAGGTATATCTTCGGTATCTAAGCACAGAAAGCCTAATACTTCAAGTCTATAGTTGAAAGTTACAATAATCACTTCATTCTTAACTAAATAATTGGGGCCATAGAACTCATTATCTCCACTACCAAATATGAATGCTCCACCATGTATCCAGAACAACACTGGTAGAGGTTTATCTGGTTTAACATTTGGTGTGTAAACATTAAGATATAAGGAATCCTCACTTCCGTGTATAGTTTCAGACATCAAATCAAACTGGATACATTTCGATCCGAATTCTTTGGCACTTCTCACACCTTCCCATGGTTTCGGTGGTTGTGGAGCCTGCGAAAAGTAATTCGTGTTACTGTCTCATATTTGTTATTTTCGCAAGATCTGAGTTCTAAGCCTCGTCCGATTTAAGCCCCTCCCCATGCCGTACTCACCCCATTAATTTCTAGGATCATACATCGTATCGTGACCCTTCTCACTCTTACTTGCACCACCACAATCCTTCAGCATAGTATTCGAATTTGCGCTCTAAAGTCCCAACAGCTATCATGAAAGACACCAAAAAATGATTGACCTTACATGTGAACTTGATTTTATTTTAATCATCAATCAATTGACGTAATTGACCATGAAAAATTATAACTATAAATATTTTGTTTAATAAACAATTTAATATATATTTAAATGTTTTGGTTAGATTTGATTTCTGTGGATATAATTGGTTTCCCAACAATTACATCCACAGAAAGTAAAAACCATATTACCAGTTACTGTTTTTAACTCAAGTACCTATAGGCAACCGAATGAGTCCTTTTTATATTAGTTACCTTAATAAACCTTTGTTTTTAAATCTAATTGCCTCTGTGGCGCGGTCGGTAGTGATACCGCCTGCGGCGCTGGAGGTCGTGGGTTCGATTCCCACCGGAGACAAATATTTGTGTGACCCATAAATGTTTGTCTCAAGAGTCTGGGTGTTTCTATGTATAATATGTATGTATTTAAAAAAGTATACCTATAAGTATTAATATCCGTGGTCTGATACCCATAACACAAGCAGGTTATTCCTAGCTTACTTTGGGATCAGATAGCGTTGTGTGAAATGTCCGTGAATATTTATTTATTTATTTAATTTAATTGCACAGTAATAACTCGTATCTATATTTACCTTAAAGCGAAGGTTTCCAACTGGTGGTTGAGCGTATGGAATGCCCTTAAAACTGTAGAATGTGCCTCCGTACTCATTCTGTACCAGTTCTCCTTCCAACAAGCCCTCAGTCACTTTTACCCGTACCATTTTCTCAATGTATACACACGCACGGCCATATATCTCATACGATACTAAGTGTATATCGCTGTAGTAGGTATACTATGCTATCAGTAGATTAAAAACAAAAAAAAATGGTGATTGCTATGTTATGTTTTTTTATGTCACAGCTTCTATAGTAGAACAATTAATAAATCTTGTTGGGGTGTTTTATATCGTTACAGCGCCATCTAGCTAAAATCAAGTTGTATAAATTGTGATTCAAACAACATTATACGTAATAGTTATATGCACACACGGATATCCTTCCAAGGGCTTACCCGGGGCTCCCAACCGTAGGCGTTGGGCACCCCGGGTAAGCAACAAAAACACTATTATAATAATACAGCTCATTTTCCGAGTGAAAAAGCTCCGCTTGCCATTTTTTTGCATCTTGGAACAACGCACATTACTCAACATTCAACTCAAGTCCCATCAAACTAGATGGCGTTGTATTATTTTTTAGTAAAATTAGGTTGTGCACTTAGATTTATCCTGCAAGGAATTCGAGCTCACAACCTCTGTCCTACGGTACCTCTATCCAAAAGATCAACAGGCCAGTTATTTTGTTCTTTGACGGGACAGGATCGATATTCGGGTTTTCTATAATAATGACGACTTTTACTTTTGTTAGTGAATCGATACAGTAATAGTCCAATCATCGAACTATTAGTCGAACTGGTTGTAATAAAGGGTCTTCCCTAGTTTAGCATCGATTCAAAAATTTCAAAGCAATTAGAATAAAACTTACCTAGTAATTTAATTATTCTAACTGCACTTAAAAAGAAGCACTTTCTCAAACGAGTCGTCACGACCCGCGCCTGTCCATTTCTGCACGGCAATAGGCTCACCACCTATTACGTGAGACATAAAACGATAAGGTAAAATGTGGGCGGTTACTGTGCCTCTGCCTACCGCTTCGGGGATAAAGGCGTGACTAAATGTTTGTATGTATTTGATTCAAACAAACAGTCAAATCTTTCCTCATTAAAATATTATAGAAAATAACAGCAACAAAATTGTTTAATTAGTCTTCTGCCCATACTCTTCGTAAATACTATCCCAGAACTTGATTTCCTCAGCATCAGGTGCAGTGCCAGCCACTAATTTGTTGCCGATGTCCAAATAATCTTGTTTCTCAACTGTATAAGGCGCCCACTTCACTCCCAAAGATTGGTCTGGAGTAGGGTTTCTGAAAAAGAGGAACATTACTTTCGTGAAATCTAAATATTTAGGAATGTACATACCTCTAATAAATTGTACGCGCAACGCCATCTAGTCTAAGGTAACCAGAATTTAAACCAGCAGAACTAGATTAGAATACAAATCTTGCTTCAGGAAACACGATCACCCATACAAACCTTAGTATGACGTAAAATCAATATCAAACCACATACCCACGATAGAGAATAAAATTATTCGGTATATAGACAAAAACATTTAAATCCCCAAATAAATAGTTCATAGAATCTACCTATGCATTGCATTGCAACACGTCGTTTTATAACTTACCCAGACATATCATTAAAACACTTACCCAATCTTAGCAAAATTGGTCCAAAGTTTAACCGCATTTTCTATGAGTCGGAATGTGTTAGACTTGCTATCCACTGGCGGCAGCATCTTAGCATTAAAAAGGTAAAGCACGTCGTCTCCATGACTTGTCATTCCTTTGTCTTTAACGAGTTCAGTAATACCTATGAATTTGCAGAAAATGTTTCTCTCAGATGTGCAACTGAATTTGTACAAATACGCCTTATTATTTTTCGCAGTGGCCCTTAGAAAACGGTGTGTGCCATGCACAAACCTTTCCATAGAATAAAACTTGGCCAGCAGCTCCCAATCGTCATGACCAATATCGATTTTGTCCTTGAAATAGAACTTTTTCATTTTCTGCCCAAGTTCAAATTGTTGATTTAAGGTGAGGTCAAATGCCAATAGCTTAGTAACAAAAGTTTCTGGAAAGTCCCTTGCAAGCTCCATTTTAGCTTGGATTCCATTCGCAGGTCCCATATGGACCAAGCCTTCATGGGCTGTGTATCCAATCATCACTTCTACTCCTTCATGAACTGCAACGTAATCGCCTGCAAAAAATACTTCATTGTTTCCAGTATTTTTTTCCTCAGCTATCATAAACGCCATTCCACCGCCGCCACTTTTTGCTTTTTCGGATAAAAGTATTGATACAGAAGTACCAGTAAGAGATTCGGGTGGTTGGTTTTTAAAGAAGTTGTATAGTTCTTTATCGTCTTCTGAATAAAATCCAAGTTGTCTAGCTAGTGTCATAGCTCTTTCTCGAGGCTTATAAGTCCTTGCCCAAGGGCATAAAGTTGTACCACTTTGAACAATAGCTCTTTGAAATAGACCTTTTGTCATCGGCGAAACTAAATGGTAACTGACACTGCCACCACCGGCACTTTCACCAAATATTGTAATATTGTTCGGGTCACCTCCAAAACTGGCGATATTTTTGTTTACCCATCTAAGGGCTTCTACCTGATCTTTCATACCAGCGTTTCCAGGTATATCTTCAGTTTCTAAACAGAGAAAGCCAAGCACTTCTAATCTGTAGTTAATTGTGACGAGGATTACTCCTTCCTTTACCAAATATTCGGGGCCATAGAAATCATCTTCTCCGCTGCCACAGATCAGTCCACCACCATGTATCCAGAACATAACTGGTAAAGGTTTGTCTGGTTTAGTGTTTGGCGTATAAACATTGAGATAGAGGGAATCTTCACTGCCCAGCATCCCAGCTCTAGTCATTGTATCAAATTGAAAACTTTGCGATCCAAATTCTTTGGCGCTGCGGACTCCTTCCCATGGCTTCGGCGGTAGTGGTGCCTGCAGAAAAGAAAAGTATGTTTAGTAGACCAAGTTGGCGGCGCGGGGAGCAACGTAACGAGACGCAGCATTAAAGGCCACGGCAGGGATTGCTCAAGTCGTGGTTCGGATACGGCGGCTGGGTCTCGATGTCGCCTTTCACAAATTCCAAGGACCACCTGCAGGATCCAGCCTACAGGTAAGGGGCGTCAGCATCGGCATCGAGTCCTCAATGAAGTATCTGGGGCTCGTACTCGATGGCCGGTGGAACTTTGGACATCACTTCCAAAGTTTGGTCCCAAAAATGTGGGGGGCATCACTCGCACGGCTGATGCCCAATATCAGTGCCGCAGTGCTAACCGTAGGTCTGTTGGGAGTCCTGGGACATCCTTCCGAGGGCTTACATGGGGCTCCCAACCGTAGGCTGTTGGGCGTTGTAGGAGTGCAGCATAGCATCCATGAAGGACTATCCCTCACGTTTAAAAAAAAGAAAAGGATGAAAAGGAGCGACTATAATTATTCGTATGTATGAAAATTTTTGAAAAATTGCGCTTTAACTTCCACCATGACGACCATGTTTGCAACAATTCAAAAGAAGAAAGTGTACATCCTGATTGTAATATTTCAATGAAAATGCATCTCATTAAGGAATGCCAGGGACTTGGAGCTATTGATTCAATTGAGAGAATTAATGATGTACATTTTAATAAATTAGGTAGGTACCAAATCAAAAGTGTTATGTTATTCAGAGAAATTTGGTCAAATAGGTACATATTGATTAACAATTGCATGTAACTTTATGCCAATAATCTTTTAATGCAATCATTTTATCAATATCACAATCGCCAGATACACTATATCTATATTTTAAAAAATCATTTTAATAATGGCAAGTCATTCTAAATAAACAAAAAATTATCATTTGTTGTTTTAGCCAACGATGAACAATGATGGGTGTTTTGTTCCCATGGAAATATTATATTATAAACCTCTCACCTGGTAGTGACACCCCTATGATAGTTTGTTGGTCACCACCTTACCACCAGCAATACAGGCGCTTTAGACTGGGTTGGCGAGTCAGATGGCGAACCATTGAAACTTAGAAGGCTCTGCCAGAGCACGTATTACCCTACTTAGACATCAACGGGTTCTTCAAGCAGACCGTAAAGAGGAACATCATTGGCGCGTCAGCTTGAAGGCATCTGTCAATAGACTCGTGGAGTTTGAGAGTTACCCTGATTTGACTTTACCTTAGGTGGGCCACGTCAATATTGCGAACTTAAAATTAATCAAAAAGGCTCAGCCAGGGAGGAAATGGAAAAAAGGTGCTAAGGGTATGATAAATTCGATCAGCTCTGCTGCTTGCTGATAAACGAAACTATGGACTATCTAAGCTCCTTCTGTGGGTTACCTACAGAAGGCGATTGGAAAGTTCTTCTTTCCTAGTCTCAGAAAAAGACTATGTCGTTAAATCGCAACGCTGTTTAGGTAAACAAATAAACTACAAATCAAACTTAGTAAAAAATAATAAGTATACCTTAAAACGAAGGTCCCCAACGGGTGGTTGCGCGTAAGGAATGCCCTTGAAACTGTAGAATGAACCTCCGTACTCATTCTGTACCAGTTCTCCTTCTAACAAACCCTCAGTCACTTTAACGCGCGCCATCTTGCATCAAGGTGTAAACTGAAATGAGTTGTCAATAGACGCCGGTTGTCAGAAAACTAAAAGATTACATTATCTTATAGTCGTAATCTAAATGATTGTTTGTTTATTATACAATCGTGAGTTGAAGTATTTTACTTATAATTTTCGGTGTTCTTTGTAAAAGTGGCAGAAAAGCATAATATCCACCAGCTGGAATGGAGGTTTGTTACAACAGAGGTGGTACATTAGTGCTGCCAACCCTTAGAGCGTAAATAAGGTATAGGGCGCGCGTATCCAAGAGGTCCTCTCCGACCAACTCCGAGCGTATCCGATCCGGTCTGTGTGAAAAGAAAAGTGCGCGCACTGGTGAGACCATGACGACGTTCCCGCCGCGAGGGCTTGCAATCGTATACGAATAGTAGCGGTACGGTACGAAGCAGCGCGCGTCAGTTTAGCTTTAAAAAAAACTTTTTAGTACCTACCTATATTAATGGTTAAAGGCGCTGGAAAATCGTGAAAAAATTATATCCTGAAACAGACCAACAAGAAATCAATAATAACAGCTCACAGGCAAGACATATTAAGTATTGTTACTTTTACGTTAAACAAATATTGGCTTCACTATTCATAGATATAGATAGCTATAGCTCACCTGCCTGCGTTGTGCACAAGTAGACCGGTGCTATACGCGCTCTCTATACCTTCTTATTTATACTCGAAGTGCCAACCCTATTGCGTGCAAAACAGGAGAAGAGAGTATCTAAGGGCTTCTACTTGGCTTTACGACTCCCATATTACTGACAACCGTGTAATAATGAACATACGTGCGTAAAGACAGAGACCGAATTCTTAGCATTCCATGGATTCAGTCTGCGGGTGCCGGGTTCATAGTGTGGTACTACACTTATTATAAATGCAAAAGTTTGTATTCATGAATTTGCTACTTTGCTATGCTCTAACTGCCACAGGAATGTGTTAAAGTTCAGTGCAGGGTAGATAGTAGGTATAGATAGGTAGATAGTAGTCTGGAATAGCACATGGCTACTATTATCCCTAGATTACGTTCCCAGGGCATGCAGGAACGGAGACACTATTTCGAGAGTCGCAGGTAGGTACCATCTATTAAGTATCTAGTATTAAGCTCTACACTTATCCTGCTGAAAAAGAAAATAAGTTCAGTGGGCAGTGCTACTAACAATGGCAGTCAAGGTGAAGGCCTAATGGGCAGTTACAATAATGCGCCCGCCTGTCCTTTTCAACACAGCAATAAACAAACCGTCTCTGTTCAAACCGAACTCTAAACACGACAAATAATTATCTAGTAGTCCTCTGTCTATCACTTCTGGGAAAAGGTTACGGTGACCACCGGTCCATCTGGTGGGCCGTATGCTTGTCTGCCACCTTAGTGGTATAAAAAGAAGTTGTAACGATGTGATGTATGTACAGGAAGAACTCTCCGCCCGCGTGAAATTTGGGACAAAAAGTACCTTATGTGTATTTTAAACTATAATAATTAAAATTAAACTAGAATACTTAAAATATAATATAATCCTCCGCCTCAGGCGCAGTACCAGCTACGATCTGGTTGCCAATGTCCAAATAATCTTGTTTTTCTGGAACTGTTGAGCCTTTGAAGCGTGAAAGATCTGAGGACCCCGTGTTTTGTTGCTTTACTTCATCCATTTCCCCAGACGCCTCCTGACAAGATAGGTTTGGGGAGATTTGACAAGACACCGAGAAAACTGCTTGACCCTTCAAATCTTCTTGTTTTCCTTGTAGAGTCACCTATCTGATCCTAGACAGTAGAGGCTGATCTCCTCCCCTTCCAAGCATTGTTGGCATGTGCCCGCCCTATGTGACAGTATTCTCTTATTATCTCAATAAGTACCTAGTCTAATCTGTAAACAGTAGCGCTCGAAACGAACAGCGACGAAAAACGATCAATGTAGAGAGCAAGTTTTGCGATGGCTGTTCCCCGCATGGGTTACAACTTTGTGAGATCTCATTTAGCACTTTCTGTGCTTTGTAAGGCGCGTTAAGTCGTTGGCCCATTTTTCAATAACTTGAAAGTCATTGAACCAACTTTAACAGGGGGTCGTCACAACCTGCGCCTGTACATTTTAAACAGGGCAACATTCTCAGCATCACGCGATAAAAACTATAAGGTGAAATATGGATGTATAGTCGTATACATTATCTCTGCCTACCGCTTCCGAGATTAGGGCATAACTATAGTTTACAGAACACTGAGCTAGCAAGGCTATGAGCGCTTCAGAACTTTCCCCCTAACTGCCTACCTCAGGAAGCTAGAATATATGAAAGTCAAAACAAACATCTTCAACAACTTTCATATTTATAACGTGGTGACGGTGACCTAACACTATTAGCTGCAGAAGAGCAAACCGCGGCTTGCACTAAGGCCAGCATTAGGAAAGGCCGACAAATGAAAACTGACCGCTTATATCACGTTGTTCACACGTAAGCGTGTGAACAACGTGGCGGTATGTAGAATACAACTCTGCACCTATCAGCTCTTAGTGGTACTTCGTGAAGCAGCCATACCCAGTGAGATGCTGAGAGAGTCAGTGAGCCTACATTCCTATGAAAGTGACGGTTGGCGTATCAAAAGATCGCAGTACCATTGTACCTGTGTTTCCTCTTACTGTTTGTTTTTTGTATTGTAGTGTGTACATAAATAAATAGGTAAATAAAAATAAAATAAATAAATCGTCTACTATCTCTGAGGGATAGATGCCTCTGCGGCGCAGTCGGTAGTGATACCGCCTGCGGCGCTGGAGGTCGTGGGTTCGATTCCCACCGGAGACAAATATTTGAGTGACCCATAAATGTATTTAAAAGTATAAAAGTATTAATATCCGTGGTCTGATACCCATGACACAAGCAGGTTATTCCTAGCTTACTTTGGGATCTGATAGCGTTGTGTGAGATGTCCGTGAATATTTATTTATTTATTTATTTATGATGACATGTAGCTACTTGGGCTTGAGTCGTGGGTAGAAGCTAGTTTATAATATTTTTACATATATTTATTTCCGTTATCCAAGAAACCAATACACTGTCTGATAAATTAATTTTTCTTTTGACCATATTCTTCAAAGATATCCTCCCAGAACTTAAGCTCCTCCGCCTCAGGCGCAGTACCAGGTACGATCTGGTTGCCAATGTCCAAATAATCTTGTTTTTCTACTGTATATGGTACCCATTTTGCTCCCACCGAATTATCTGGTGTTGGATTCCTGAAATTAGAAAATATAAAAGTGTTATTATTATTTTATATTTCACATAGTGTAACTTAAAAAATCTACTGGCCATTTCGGCAAAAACTGACCACTTATTAGTCAGATCCTCCACCGCGCTTGTCTGTTTGTTCGCGATAAACTCATGACTATTGAACAGATATTAATCACCATCACCAATCAATCAATCACTGCTGATAGTAGGCCTCTCCCAATTTAAGGCACGGTGCTGCGCCGTCTGTTTTCCGTGTGCAACCTCTTCTAGGTCGTCGGTCCATCTGTCGGGTGGACGTCCTACTACCCTATGTTTGTCAAGTCGCTGTCTCCACTCTAGAACTTGTTTGCTCGGTTTCAGATTATTTTTTCTTTTCGTTTAATTATTGTACTGATACTCACCCGTGTTTTGCAAAGTTGGTCCAAAGTTTGATAACATTGTCCATAATTTTGTATGTCTTAGAGTTGGTGTCAACTTTCATCGGCATTACCTTCACGTTGAAAAGATAAGTCACATCATCGCCATGACTGGTCACTGGTTTATTTTTGACTACTTCAGTAACTCCTAACAAGTGAATGAAAACATTTCTTTCCGTTTTACAAGTAAATTTGTACACATATACTTTGTTCTTCTTGGCGCAAACTTTAGCTAAGTGTAGTGCAGGGTGAACGAACATTTCCATAGAATGGTATTTCACCAACGATTCCCAGTCATCAGAAATGTCAACATTTTCTTTGAAGTAATACTTTCTGAGTTTTTTCCCAAGTTCCAATTGTTGATTAGTTGTCAAGTTAAATGCCAAAGTCTTAGGTATGAACATTTCCGGGAAATCCCTTGCCAATTCCAATTTACTTTTTACAGCCTCGGCTGGTCCTAAACCGACCAAACCTTCATCAGCAGTATATCCAATTATTACCTCTATTCCTTCATGAACTGAGTCGAAATCTCCAGTAAAATAACTCTCAGGGTTATCACTTTTCTCCTCTACCACGCTGAAAAACATTTCAACTTTCGACTTTTCAGAAAATACTATGGGTACTGAAGTTGCTACAAGGGATTCAATAGGTTGTTTTTTGAAGAATTCATATAATTCGTTGTCATCTTCAGAATAGCACCCAAGTTGTCTTGCTAAAGCTAGCGCTCTGTCACGTGGTCTGTAAGAACGTGCCCAAGGGCAAAAGGTGCTCCCGCTCTGTACGATTGCTCTTTTGAAAAGACCTTTTGTTACTGGAGTAGTCAAATGATAGCTTACACTAGCGCCACCGGCACTCTCACCAAATATAGTTACATTGTTAGGATCACCGCCAAAATTGGATATGTTCTTGTTGACCCATCTTAAAGCTGCAACTTGGTCTTTCAGTCCTGCGTTTCCTGGAATCTGTTCGGAGCCTAAAGAAAGGAATCCGAGTACTTCTAGTCTATAGTTTATTGTGACAACGATTACTCCTTGCTTTACTAAAAATTCTGGGCCGTAGATATCATCGTCTCCACTTCCACAGATGAGGGCTCCTCCGTGAATCCAGAACATAACCGGTAATGGTTTGTCTGGTTTGATGTTAGGTGTATAAACGTTGAGGTACAAGCAGTCCTCGCTGCCTACAATCCCAGCTTTGGTAAGCATATCTATTTGGAAGGCTTTTGATCCCAATTGCTTCGCACTGCGCACGCCTTCCCATGACTTTGCGGGTTGTGGTGCCTGTAGAAAAGAAATCACCGTTTATTTTCAACATTTTAAATAGTGGTAAGTAGGTATTTATAACCGCAAATGAGTTTTTTTTATATACGTGTTTTTTTTTAATAAATACATTTACACAGTTGGATTCAAAATTTGGCTGTTTATTATGTAAAATATTATTACGTTAGCATATATTTACAATTATTTATATATGGACGGATTATATCAGATTTTAAGATTGCATAGCACCAGCTTATATTTAGCCTAATTTGTATTCAAGGCAATGTGTAAAAACAGAGTCTCACAATTTTTTGAATCTTATTTCATTTTCACAATGCTAAGTTTACAATGGTATGCAGATAAAGTAATTAAAGCAACTACAATAGATAGTTACCTTTATGATTATCCTGTTTATATCAAACCATGGCAACATGCAATTACCTATTTTTTATACCTACCTACCTACCTAATTTTCATTATCACTATCGCTATCTTACGTTCAGGTGATTTAGAATACGCGTGTGAAAAACATATTTATGTACTCGTACATTAATATCTCATATACATATTGCTGAAAACTGCATTAAAATCCGTTAAGTAGTTTAAAAGATTTCAGCGAACAGACAGAGAAACAGTCAATTACACACACACAAACAAGTTATAAAATAAAAAATAAGAAAAAAAATTATGCCATGCAAAGAAGAGAGATGTAGAGTGCTCTTTAAGTCTATACATATCATCCAGTTACATACTTAACATACTACCCAAAGGAGGGGATGCGGGGTCCTACTAACATCTTAAGGACCCCAATGGTTCGGATCCTCCTCGTGGTGCATCCTGGGCAACGGAGTAGCGACCACTCCCCTTCCTCTGTGGGGGAGTTGTGCTACTCTGGCTAATTCCGGCCGAGGCGGGAGTAACCCACCTGTGGGTTGCTCGCTGGTGTGTGTTGCTGCCGGCCGTGCCGTTATTCACGGCCGGCAGCAGCAATGCTGGGTCGCCGTCGCATCGCCACCTTTGCTGGCGAGACGATGGCGGCAAAGTGGGAGAGGCACTGCGCGGGGGGCGGGAGTTTGGGTAAATGCTCCCGCCCTGCCATGCAGTTCGGGCTGCCGGTCGTGAATAACGGCGCGACCGGCGTCAACAGTGCTGGGGCGCTGTCACCTCGCCAGTTGACGAGGTGATGGCGGCAAAGCGGGAGGTGCACTGTGCGGGGGAGCGGGAGTAACGGATAATGCTCCCGCTCTGCCGTGCAGTTCGGGGGCGCCGCGGTGAGGAGTCACTGCGCGCCCCCGATTGTTTCTTGACCGTGGGCGTAAGGTCGGGGGACCCCGCCCACCGACGGTCACATGGCGGTGGGCACCTTTCCCGTGTTCCGGGGGTGCCCATTAGCGCACGCCTGCGCCAGCCGCTCTCTGTCTCCTCTATTACAGAGGGGCGCTCGAGAGCGGTGCAGGCGTTGTATTCAGCTCCTTAGGGAGCTTTGAGGAGCCGCCCATCTGGCTCCCCCGAGGAGAGCCCCGAATAAACGGGGCGCCCCTAGCCGGGTCGACGTGAATAATCTTTTGATATCCCTCGGCCCGGCTAAAGGGTGAGGAGGAACACCGCGGGGTTTAGTGGGTAGGACGGTCCATTCCGGACCGGGCCGGGAGTCCCACACACCATCCCAGCTGCCCCCGCAGCTGGGATGAAGGCGCGTAAATGCGTTCCCCACGTCAAAAAAAAAACTACCCAAAGGAGCGAAGCGGTAAAAATAAATGTCAATAAATCTGGCAATAATTCCTTATTATATTCGGGGAAGGCCACGACCACGACACACCCACGACCAAATTAATCGTGTGTTAGGTGAAGGTGCTGTCAAGAACCGAAGGAACCGACGTGCATGCATGAAAAGAAAAATGAAAGTTGAAGAAGCAAGTGAGGTGTGTATGGACCGTGCCGTGTGGCGCTCGGTTCTTTCTGCCTACCCCACAAGGGATTTAGCGTAAACATAGTATAGTATAATAAATCCGGCAGATTAGCGTACATTATCGTACATCTGGTGGGTCGTATGCTTGTCGGCCACCGTGGTGGTATAAAAAAGAATACGGGCAGGTATGATTTCCGATTATTCCCAGTTTTTCCGTTGAACACAGTTCTTCAGTTTTCGATGATTTCAATGGGTGCTAGAGGGTTCGCATTCTATTGACCAGGTGAACCGTGTTCAGTCCTTGCCTTCAAACACGCTGTTAATAATATATATGGAATCTAGATTTGGCATATGGTCTAAGTAACCAAAGCCAGTATAAATTAATTGTAAAAAAAAATCAAACGTTTTTTTGGCCGTTTTTAATACTGAACATACTGGACTGATTTTTAAATTAATATTTAGATAGATAAGTACTTACCTACTTATTATTACCGATAACGAACCTTGAACCGTAATACCTACTACCTATTATATTATCTATATTTGTTCAAACGTAACACCATTTTGATAACTAACTTAGCCATGATAACGTAATTTCTAGTTATCTACCTAAGTAAACAAAATTACTTTTTAAGTACCTCTTCAGTTTAATTTTTTTAGGATTTCCCTATCAGTAGAAAAAACCCATATCCTTAGTATCATTTTGTCTGTCTGTTTATCCTCCAGTCTCAATTAGAAACCTAGTAATAGCACATTTCAGTATTACATTCAATAATATCTGATAAATCTAAATTTACTACCTATTACTTTGTGCTAAGTTAATTTTATTTTTCAATTTTTAGTTTTTGTTTGAAGTCGGTTTTTTTTGTTAAAAAATTTTTTTAGTAGGTAAAAGTACCTATAGTTTATCACTTGTCTAACTCTCATAGCGCAGGCTTACATTAGCTTAATAGTAGCTAAATAAAGTTGTTTAAAACATATTCCACAATATTATATCTATCACTTAATTGATAGGTACGGAAAATAAAATTTGCTAAAGTAAATCCTCATATAGAAGTATTTCAACAAACCAATGGATTTTAAACTATAATCACACAGGTTTTTTTTAAGTTAAGTAGTTGTTTCTTTACAAACAAACACCCAAAAAAAGCAAAACTAGTTTAAAGAGTATTTACTTACCTTAAAACGAAGGTCGCCAACTGGTGGTTGAGCGTATGGAATGCCCTTAAAACTGTAGAATGTGCCTCCATACTCATTCTGTACCTGTTCTCCTTCTAACAAACCCTCAGCCACTTTAACGCGCGCCATTTTGTCCAAGTCTGTACACAAACTACTCAGGGAAGTCCAACCGGCTAGCAGCTTACATATTGATAATGATTATATTAAGTTGTTATGTCGATGACCTTGAAATGAAATTACACGACTAACAGATGGTGGTCACACTTACTATTTGCACACTACTTAAATGGCATGGAAGTTACTGATGTGACAGTGAACTTCTGTTTTTAGTCGGGTAATAATGACGAATTTACGTCTGTCAAGATAATTTATGTTTTTTATTTGAAGGGCCCCATTTCATGTCTTCTTTTAAATTTTCGCGCGTGGCGTGTTATTTTACACGCGCCTAGCCACTGTATACTGTACTGTTTGACTCGGCCGGGTTTTAGAAATAAATGCCTACAGCCGCGCGGTACGTAACCATGCGATAGGGCTGCCCACCTACAGCATTTTAATATTATGTGCCTACTTTGATTTTCTATTTAGTATTGCGATTGTAAATATGTGCATACATACATTCATATAGTCACGCCTTTATCCCTGAAGGTGTAGGCAGAGGCATAGTATACGCCCACATTTTACCTTATAGTTTTACGTACGCGTATATATAGTGAGCATAATGCAGTTCAATTTTTTCAATCCGCCCACAAGGCCTTCAATCTATATTAAGGATTGTCGTTTTACTGACAACCGGCTTCAATTTCGAGTAAATATGTACCTTTTTTATTTAAGCAAAAAAATACTTTGTGAGTAATAATATAATATCCCCGCAACGGCTGGCGGCGCGGGGCGGCGGCGTGGCGGCGCAGCGCCAGTTATCTACTAACGATGGAGTGAGACGGGTATAGAAATTTGAAAATGAGTAAGCGGCGTAGACAATAATAATCGGCTCATCACATGTTTCGTCAGTGATAGAATCACGGAATTCTAGTCATACTAATCATTGCGTTAAATTTTTGATTTACAAAATTAAAACTATTTTTCGATTTAAAAGTACTAGTCAGTCTCTAGTACACTAGTACTTTTCGTACATTGTCAAGTTGTGTTAAATTTTGAAAGTTCATATTTGTCTCTATGCGTGTAATAAAAATCAAAGGTAACAAAAATGCTGTCAATCAAAGTCATACGGTTTGTTTCTTTGTGGATGACCGATGTTACAGTACACTTAGCGTGTACTGTAACATCGGTCATCCACAAAGAAATGAATACTCTTGAAACATACCTAAATCATTGCTCTCAATTAAATAACTACGAACTGACAACGGAACTAAATGTACTACCTACACGTACTAGAGTTCTGAACTAGTTTTTTTTGGATATTGTACTATATTGGATCGCACCGTTCACTGACTGAGCAAGCACAAGTCTAGTTTTAAACACAAACATACCTACTTCATGTAACTACCCATTTCACTCGTGTCAATCACTTTGTTTAACTTTAGTCAACTAGTAGTATAGTACCAATTAGTACTTAAGGTGAAGTGGAACTCAAAATACATATTTTGACATATTTCGAACCAATTTTGCAATGGTGTTACTAAGGATTTCACAATTTTTTAAATGGATAATTATTATTAAGTATATTGACCAGGGTTGTCAGTTCTCCAAAACACGATTGAGTAAATTCGGCTCGATAGAAATTTATCCCAAAGTTGTCTCAAATCTGTAAATTTACCTGTGACCGCCTTGACTATAACCAATTTTATTCAGTAGTTATATAATGTACCACACTATTTTTTTTATTTCCATGTCCCTAATAAGTTACCTCGGGGCCCTATGATGTTATTTATTTATTAAAATCATATTGTTTGAATATAAAATACGTTATGTTGAGCGGGAGTGCATTTTGCCGCTATCAGTCACCTCACAGCGCCCGCTCAGTCAGCCGACAGGCTTCGTTGAGGACACCCGTATACAACTTTGTCGCACCCGCTGACGTAATTCGCCGCCGTAGTAACGAAAATGGGTAATAAAAAAAAACAAAAAAGGAAGTATTCAAGGCTTAAGCTCAAGAGCGTAAAAATATCGCATCTGTTTGGGTAAATTTCTTTGGTGTATTATGTAAGTTATAGTAACGTTTTCATACTTTCCAATACAAAGTCCGCCTGATGCCACATAGTAGATAAGTCCAGAAGATTCACCTATAATACGCTCATGTATGGGACGCCCTGACTGAGCTTATAACATGTACATTATTTATATTAATATTTAAGTAAAATCAATGTTATTACGAGTATAATACTAATGACTGATAAATCAGTGGGCCAATTCTCCTAAATCTATACATATAATAAAATGATAGAAAAGTCAAAACTGTACATTGGAAATATTAAAAAAAAAAATACTCGCTGGGTGTTCAACATAAGATACCGAAGCCGAAAATATAGTTAGAAAAATTTTTGTCTGTTTGTCTGTTTATCTGTTTGTCTGTTTGCTTTGCTTTGTCCGGAAGGATCTCGAAAAGTACTCAATAGATTTGATTCAAATTTTGCACAAATATTACCTAGGGGTAGGGTGTTAAAATAGGCTATATATTATCACGCTTCATATCCTAGGGGCTAAGCAGAGAGCAATCAAATTGGCATTGTAACAATTTTCACGCGTACGAAGTCGCGGGCAACAGCTAGTTTACAATATAACAGTAGATATAAACCTTAATTGAGTCTATAATAAATTAAAACTCAAAAAATTGGTATTCTCCTATCCAAAATTACAGTTTTCAATGTACGTATTGCGAATCTATACTAATATTATAAAGAGGAAAGATTTGTTATTTTGATTTTTTGTTTTTTGTTTGTTTGTTTGTAACGAATAGGCTCCGGAACTACTGGACCGATTTGAAACATTCTTTCACTGTTGGAAAGCTACACTCGTTGCGGTGAACATAGGCTATATTTTAGTCCCGTATTCCCACGGGAACGGGAACTACGCGGGTGAAACCGCGTGACGTCCGCTAGTTGTTGATATTCTGATAGTCTTACTTTACTACTAGTACGTCGTAGTTGATGTAGATACTTAGATAGGTATTGAATTTGAAAGTTGTAAGTATGACTTTGAATTTTAACCAACAGTGAACTGAAAATAAACAGCTTACAACCCGATACAGGCAATACAACCCTAACTTTGTTTTTTAACTATAATGTAAAACAGTAATACAATGCTCAATGGATAGTGGTACCTATATGTTAAGCGCTAGAAGAGTAGTACTGTTAAAGTTCAAAACGGGTTAAGAAAAATGACCAAAATCAACTTACATACATCACACTTATAACGTTTTTTTCATAGTAATAGTTCATAGTCGACATTATTATTATTTATTTAAAATCTTATAACCTAGATAGCGCCCGCGGCTCCACCCGCGTGGGATTTTGTAACTATTCTCGCTTTTATGATCCCACCGGAAGTGGGAATAGTAACAAAATTCATCGCGGGTGAAACCGCAGGCAACATCAAGGTCGCGGTTGAACGCCCGAAACGTCGGTGAATGTAAGTAAATAGTATTTCGCGTGAAGTGTTAAAAACTGCGATAGTTTAAAAAAATCATAACCGTGATGGCGCCCGCAGTTCCACGCGCTAGGAATTTGTCATGGAATGGGAACAGAATTTCAGATAGAAAATAAATAAAAGCGAGAATAGTTACAAAATCCCACGCGGGTGGAGCCGCGGGCGCTATCTAGGTTATAAGATTTTAAATAAATAATAATAATGTCGACTATGAACTATTACTATGAAAAAAACATTATAAGTGATGTATGTAAGTTGATTTTGGTAATTTTTCTTAACCCGTTTTGAACTTTAACAGTAAAAATTACTAGTTTCTGTTTATGCGAAATCCTTACATGGTATCATTTTGAAATCAGTATTACATAAGCATATTTAAACGTTTGGCTAGCATCAGTGTAGTACATATTTTTTATAAAAAACGTTGAACAATTTTCATGATACCTGAAAATTAGAGAGAAAATTGAGATGAACTTATATTTTTTTCAAACGTTTGTTGTGGAATTCTATTAACAATATTATTTTTTGATAGCTTATGTATTTAGCTTTAAGAGAGAAAAAACAGAAATCAGAAATAGCGGTTTTCCTATAATCTACAGGCAACTTTACAAAAAAGGGACGATTTTTTAAAAAAAGTTATTTTTTTCTGAGACCCTTGGGTAAATTTGGATGATATTGTAGTATGTTATAGTGCGGCACCTGGTCTATCACACCCTGACGGTTGGACCACTATTTACGCCACACCCTGTATATTGTTACAGAAAACCGGGACCAACGGCTCAGAAGCACGGAAAAGCAAAATATTCAGAAGTGCCTGATGTTTTAATATAATTTACGAATTATTTAATTATGATATAATTGAAGTCTGTGTAACGTGAACAGAATTCTACACAGCTGAAGCTGCGGGCAAGAGCTATGCGAAATGAAACGTTTGGGTAATGGTAATAGTTTGGACAGGACTAAAGCCTTGTCTAGTCTAAATAACTAGTATCGAAATTTATTTCTTTATACACCCTTGCATATATGCATATAGGAATATTCGTTTTTGTATATTCTTTGGTTTCGTATCCAAACGGGACCCTATTACTGAGACTTCGAAGTCCGTTTGTCCATCTGTATCTCATGAACTAGGCAGTTATACATTTCAAAGATGTGTTTCTGCTACCGCTGTAACAACTATAATAATCTAAATCTATACTAATGTTATAAAGAGGATAGATTTGTTTTTTGTTTGTTTGTTTGTAACGAATAGGCTCCGGAACTACTGGACCGATTTGAAAAATTCTTTCACTGTTGGGAAGCTACACTCTTTGCAGTGAACATAGGCTATATTTTATTCCCGTATTCCCACGGGAACGGGAACTACGCGGGTAAAACCGCGTGACGTCCGCTAGTACTAGATAAAGAATGAATAAGGTTACTCCCATACCTACAACGTAACCTTTTAGCGTTTTTTTTTGTTGCGAAATCCTCATCAGTGTGCCAGTCCAACTTCAACTTGGCCGTTTTTTACAGTCGTATCCAAAGGATAAAATGAGACGAGGAGAGAGTAACTTGATGACATCAAGTTAGTTTTTCCTTTTGAAATTGCGAAGAGGCAAAAGCGGTCAGGTGTAGAGTAAATAAATGCTGTGGAACAGTACAAGTGGTGGGTATTCAATATGCGCTGCAGGTTCCACCAAGTGCCATCAACCAACAGTATAAATAATCAGTAATAACGCGACCCTATTACAGAGACTACGCCGTCCGTCTATCTGTCATCTCATGCACCACTGCAATCGCTAGGCATTTGAAATTGAGGTGGAGTGGTTCGGGAGAGCCATGTCGCACATCTGCGATGCGGCGATGCCCAGGGCTAGGCCCAGACCGGCGAGGAAACAGGTGTACTGGTGGACGCCGGAAATCGCGCAGTTGCGCGTGGATTGCGTTACCGCGCGCCGCCGGTACACCAGGTTTCGCCGAAGGCGTCGCCGCCCAGACGATGCGGCAGCCCGAGAGACGGAGCTCTACGATGGGTACAAGGAGGCCAAGAGGACCCTCCAGACCGCCATCAAGCGGTCCAAAAAATTGGGCCGCGAAGAGCTGATGGAGACTCTGGAGCGGAACCCGTGGGGGCGCCCGTACATCATGGTAAGAGGCAAATTACGCCCTAAGGCGCCCCCACTAACCCAGAGTCTGCAGCCGGAGCGGCTGGAGGGGGTCCTGGACTCCTTGTTCCCGTCGCATGGCTCCGTCTCAGGCGCCCAACGCGGAAGGCAGCGAGAACGACGTGCCCGTAGTCACCGAGGGTGAGTTAGGGGCGGCTGTCCTGCGGCTTAAATCCCGCAGAAACACCGCCCCTGGACCCGACGGCATTCCAGGCCGTGCGTGGGTCCTGGCTCTCGAGGAGCTTGGGCCTCGACTTATGGGTCTTTATAGCGCATGCCTCGAAAAAGGCCAGTTTCCCAAGGTCTGGAAGACAGGGAAACTGGTCTTGATTCGAAAGGCGGGGCGGCCGGCAAATTCCCCATCAGGGTACCGGCCGATCGTGTTGCTCGACGAGGTGTGCAAGCTCTTTGAGCGCATTATTGCACAACGCCTCGTCGGGCACCTCACACGCGTGGGGCCTGATCTGGCGGATAGCCAGTTTGGCTTCCGTCAGGGACGCTCCACCGTGGACGCGATCATGCGCATTAGAGGCCTGACGGAGGAAGCAGTCTCACAGGGTGAGGTGGTGGTTGCGGTGTCTCTCGACATCGCCAACGCATTCAACACCTTGCCCTGGAACTGCGTCAGAGAGGCGCTTATCTATCATGGAGTGCCTCCCTACCTCCGTCGAATTGTCGGGGCTTATCTTTCCGAGAGAGCCATAACTTACCCGAGCTGGCTAGGGCCGGGTCGGCGAGATGTGTCGTGCGGTGTTCCACAGGGATCGGTTTTAGGGCCGCTCCTGTGGAACATCGGTTACGACTGGGTGCTGCGTGGTCCGTTGCTCAGAGGGGTCGGCGTAACATGTTACGCCGACGACACCCTCGTTACGGCGCGGGGAGCAACGCACCGTGCCGCAGCACTTAAGGCCACGGCAGGGGTTGCTCAGGTCGTGGGTCGGATTCGGCGGCTGGGTCTTGAGGTCGCCCTTCACAAATCCGAGGCTCTGTGCTTCCACGGACCTCGGATGGGGCCACCTGCGGGATCCAGCCTACAGGTGGGGGGCGTCAGCATCGGCATCGAGCCCTCGATGAAGTATCTGGGGCTCGTACTCGATGGCCGGTGGAACTTCGGACATCATTTCCCAAGTTTGGTCCCAAAACTGAGGGGAGCATCGGCCGCACTCGCGCGGCTGATGCCCAACATCAGGGGACCCAACGCTCCCTACAGGAGGCTGTACCTTGGGATCGTGCGAAGCATGGCCCTGTACGGGGCTCCCGTATGGGTGGAGACCCTGACGGCCAGCAATGAGGCTAGACTGATGAGCCCGCAGAGAGTGATGGCCGTCAGGGTGATAAGAGGATACCGCACGATCTCCGGTGAGGCGGCATGTCTCCTAGCCGGGACCCCTCCATGGGACCTGGAAGCGAGAGCCCTTGCGTCACTGTTCAGATGGCGCAAGGAGGCGCTGGAGCGGGGCCAAAGGCCTGCGTCTCGAGAAATCGAGGCCCAGCGGACCCTGCTCCACCAGGAAACCCTGGAGACATGGAAGATGCGACTTGAGCAACCAAAGGGGGGATTCGCCACAATCGCGGCCGTCAGACCGGTCATGGACGAGTGGCTGGAGAGAAGACACGGTGCTCTCTCCTACCGGTTGACACAGATGCTTGCCGGGCACGGTAGCTTCGGTAGGTATCTGTGGCGAAAACACCGGGAAACCACGGCCGAATGTCAGCACTGCGAGGACCGCAGCGATGACACGGCGCTCCACACGCTGGTGGAGTGCACGGCGTGGGCACAACAGCGACAGGTCCTCGTAGTGGGTCTGGGCGTGGACACTCTCTCGCTTGAGGCCATGGTGCGAGCCATGCTCTCCAGCGGGAGTAAGTGGGACTGCGCCGCCTCTTTCTGCGAGCAGGTCATGCTCGCAAAGGAGGCGGCGGGCCGGGTGCGGGAGAGAACTCTCCCACCCGAGTTCCGCAGTCGGCGCCCTGGGCGCCGCCGACGTGTCTTCGCCGAGGACTATCGGCCTCCATGACCGGGGGTCTGAGGACGGTGAGAGGGCCGCTCACCGTCCTTACAGAAGCAGGCCCATGACGGCAGCGTGACGTGAGCACTCACGCACGCCCCCCCCCTTAGAAGCGGGGTCACACCCGAAACCCCCCATAGACGCGGGATTGCACCCGAACCACCCCCTGGGCGAGGCCGCATTGGCGGCCGTAGGTCTGTTGGGAGTCACGGGACATCCTTCCTGAGGGCTTACCCGGGGCTCTCAACCATAGGCTGTTGGGCGTTACGTGAGGTTTTTTAGTCGGTAAGAGTCCGGCATAGCATCCTAGGAGGATTTTCCCTCACGTTAAAAAAAAAAAAAAAAAAAAAAAAAGGCATTTGAAATTTACGAATACTAAAAACTGAAAAAAAATTAAGGAGGGCTCCCATACAGGTATATTTTTCAGTCTTTTTTGTACTGTACCGTACCATTACACAGTACAGTAAACAGGACAGTAAAGTACCAAAAAATAAAACTATGAAGGAGAGGGTCAGCAGATTTTTACTTTTTCATTAATAAATTGAAGTACTTCTCAAATATATTATGTTCTATTCCTATACTTTTGATATCATTTGTAATGACGTATTCAAGGCCTGCACAAAAAACCAGCTTGTTGGGAATTAATGCAAACTGGAATGTCTATTTTGACTGGACTATTATTATGAAAATGAATTTCATTACATGTTAGTGATAAAAACTGCATCAAAATCAATTACGTACTTGCTCACGAGTAGAAAATCTAAGAGGTTTATCTAAACAGAGCGAAAAAAATAGTTATGTAAACTTGTACTTCTGTCAATGATTTCAATTGCGTAGTGAACGGGCTAACGCGCGAAAACGTTTCCGACGCACGGAGCGTCCCGAACATCTTGCGTCTGCTTCACCCCCTCCGAATCGCTGGAGACACAATTGCACTTCGCCTTAAGTAAAATCAATTTATAGTCTTACCTTTCGGAGTTTCCAGGTAATCTAAAAAACGTTATCTCTGGGTATTGACGAATTCATGCAACCAAAACAAGCACAATAGACTCTAGTTGTCATATTAAATATTTTTAGTAAATAAAACACGCGCGGTTACTATCTAAAAAACGACACACCGTCCATTCGTCTACTCGGCACAATCGCCTGCTAGCGTGCTGAAAGGCCTGCCGAAAACGAGAATCGTAGGTATAGCTTCAATAGCTTGCGCTTCGTCCGTTTGTAGGGAGCTACAATACTGGTTAGTACTCTTTATACTGTGGCCTAGCTGTTTGACAGATCATGAAACTTGATAAGTAATACCTACCTACATGCTTACGGGACATTGTTCAGGGTCATTATGTGAGGTTAGTGTAATATAGGTACCTAGTCACATGGAGTTAATCAGATTCCCAGGATGATGCGTTTGCACAACAGTCAATGCTCAGCTTGTTTATATTAGATAATATGAAACTGTAACACTAGGAACACTAAAAACAGTTTTAACAATCACATTCTCACAAGGGATTCAGATCTGAGAGCATTGGTTTGTTTTTTTGTTAGATTTATTGATCGGAGTTAGGGGAAACATCTATAGGTACCAATATTATAGTGAGGAAAGATTTGATTGTTCGTTTGCATCGAATAGGCTCCGAAACTGCTGGACCAATTTGAAAAATTCTTTCGCTGTTGGGAAGCTACTCTTCCCGGTGAACATAGGCTATATTTTATTCCAGTATTCCCACGGAAACGGGAGCTACGCCGGTGGAACCGCGTGACGTCCTAAAGTAGCTTTCTATCCTTTAGTAAGTAGCTACCTATCTATCTAGTAGCTCTTTTATATTTCTTTTATTTTTGCATTGGCAAAATCGTTTGAGTGTATTCGATACAGCGTCAACCGGAAGGGTTTAAACGTAGCGAAAAATTCTAAATTTAGGTTTGAACTCTGGATTGACTAGGATGAGTAAAGTGGTTGGATTATAAGAGGTTTCTGTGGGATAGTCAAATTTAGGCTCTGAAATAGGTACCTACCTAAGATTTTATTAGACCCAAAACTGCCCCACAATGACCAATTTGTAACATTTCTATTTCATTCGTTTTTGTGGCAGTAAAATGGCCGCCAAGTTGAAGCAAAGATAATATAATACTATTACATACAGATCGGCAACTCCCTGTCGCGCCACAGCTGTCAGTAGAGTTGCCGTGCGCGTTGACGGACAACTTGCTTACATTTTATTGATCACACGCACACATTCGAGCTGGAGAGTACCTAAGCCTTTTCCGCCCTGTGGTTGAAGGGGCAGTGGGCAGTCATAACCAGCGCCTGTCCATTTTAACACGGCAATAGGTTCACCCTCTATTACGTGGGACTAAAATTAAAGGTATGTGGTCGTGTAATATATCTCTGCCTAACCCTTCGGCGTTAAAGGTCGTGACCGTATCTTTCCTCGCTGTAGGTAAACTATTAGTAGAATTCATATTGATCACAGTGGGTCCGCGCTGAAAAGCCTGCTGTCGATCACAGCAGGTACATGATAATAATAATCATAAAAATATTTATTAAGGCACGCCTACTTTTCTTAAGTAGCGGGTGGATCATACCTACAATTCGTCCACATTATGACATTTTTACCTTGATCCAATAAGCATATCTCTGTGTTAAAAAGGAGAGGAGTTGCTGCTGAAATTTTAGTCTATACAAATATAAAGAGGAAAGATTTGATTGTTTGTTTGCATCGAATAGGCTCCGAAACTACTGGACCGATTTGAAAAATCTTTCACTCTTGGGAAGCTACCCTTTGCGGTGAACATAGGCTATATTTTATTCCCGCATTCCCACGGGAACGAGAACTACGCCGGTGAAACCGCGTGACGTCCGCTAGTTTTGAATAAGCGCAGTGATTGTTTGGGCCACGAGTAAATTTCGATGAAGCAACAAAAGCTATCAAGGAACATCAATATGAAAATGAAACGATTCAAACATTTATATGTAGTACAAATTTTAATATAAAAAATGTATGAGCAATAAAACACTTCATTCATTTTTCAATTACCTACCATAGAACTTACTAATGTTGCCAAGAACCTAAAAAGTACGAACTTACTGGCTGTCTTTTCCACGGTTGTAATTCAGGGTTCCAACACACAGAGGTGACTTTTGATTGGTTCCAAGGACTCTGAAGGTCATAATTGCATGCCTCATGTTTCTTGTGGTCGCACTATTTCATCCCACTAGTAGGACCGCGACAGTAAACTGTTTCTTGTGTCTGACCACTGTGTCGTTCGGGCGCATGTGCCTCTCGTAAGACCTGAACCACCTCGGCCTAGGGAGAGGCGACATGTGTGGCATTATAAGTCTGCAGACTGGGATGGACTGCGAGAGTTCTTCACGTCGTACCCATGGAGGCGGCTTTGTTTTGCCTCAGAGGATCTGGATTCCTGCAGCGCAGTCGCTGAGGGGATCTTGGAGGGCATGGAGTGCTACATTCCAAACCGCTCGATCCCTGTAGTTGCAAAAAAGCGACCGTGGTTCAATCGGCTCTGTGGAGTAACATTGATGTTAAAAGAATCTGCCTACAGAGCTTGGACCACGGCTGGTGCAAATTCAGATCCAAACATCTCTGAGGTGATGGGACCATTTGAAACAGTTCTCCCTCGTGGTTCCACTAGTGGGACGAAATAGTGGGACCACGAGAAAACAGGGCAACTGCCGTTTACATGGATGGCAAGAATTAAGGTCACCCTGGTTGGTGAATTGAATTTCAACCTTGTATCAGGCGCTTTAAGGATTCAAACTGGATGTCTGCGACGAGCGGGACGACAGCGATTGCAACGAGCACGCGGCCCATGAGTACAGTTAACTACAAAGAGATGTATATAATATAACTTTACAAAATTATGTATCCCTTCGAGTGCCACCATGTACTAACCAAAGAGTGACGAACATGGTATCCACCCAACTTGACAGTAACATGTATGCGTGTAAAGAGCAATTCATCAACCATGTTTGTCACAATCTTTAACTAGTTCATGGCGACACTCGCAAGAATACATCATTTTGTAAGATTAAACTAGATACATCTCTTTGTAGTTGACTGTACAAGCACAAATTAGACATAGTACAGGAAGACCTACATACTAAATTCACTGAAGCTACGCACACATAGACACCGCTCACAGATTTTGCGTTCACACACGCAAATCAATTTTCATCCTCACACACGCCAATCGAAATTCGTACTATTTAGTTCACAGCTCGGTTCGTTCACATTTTTACAAAAACACATTTTATTATTATCACCAACCTGCTAAGAGTAGTATTTTGACAATAATAAAAATTGTTTTTGTAGTTTACAATCTTATATTATTAATAGTTACCGTTGATTATGTGATTCTACATTATTATAATGATAGACTTGGTGGCAAATTCGCAGCAGGACGGTTAGACATGGTGTCCTCTCTAGTCTAAATTCTATCGACTCATCCGTAGAATAAAGTTTGACCAGTACAGATGATCGTTAGCTTAGATAACTGTTAAATTGTGAATGTTGGCATTATGATTTTTAGCCCTCAACGGAAAAATGGGGGTGTTATAAGTTTAACCAATGTAGGTATATGTCTGTCATTAATATCATTATTCTCGAATTTTGGTAAATTTGTTTTTGAAGATCATCTACTCACTTCCGAAGTTCTCATTTTCGTATTTTTTTTTTACTAATGCCACTTCACGTGTCGAAATTTGGATAGGTAGTTTTGGCACACTATATGTTTATACAAATTCAAAAACATTAAACATTTCAGATCAAGTAGTCTATGGTACACTGAACTCTTGAGAATATTACAACCATGGCTTATTGATCAAGCGTTTCATATTTCATAAGTCACTCTGGTCTAGGGCATTTAAAGTTACCTTGTTTAGATAGATCTACACAAAACTATCAATCCCACACATCGGTCTTTATTCTACGGACGAGTTGCTATATCCCTATTATTGTGTAAGAATAGCAATAAAAGCACTTTAAAATCTACATTTCGATATCAACATTTCAAAAGTTGCTAACCAATCAAAAAATCTACTAAATTAAGAGGTCTTTACTTTTTTGGACAGAAACCGTTAAAGCATGTCCGCACAGCTATAATTTTCGAAACGATTTCTTTTTTTTTGCAAAATTCTGTGACGTATAGTATAGCACTGATGATAAAAATTCCTTGCGAAAAAAGATCCTGTGATCTATCGCAATGCTGTACTTCGTTGGCGGCTAAAAAAAATTCGGAGGTGCAAAGACGCGGTGCGGGCAGTGCATTATTTTGATTTTCAGATCCTTTTGTCTGTTTAATATTTTTGAAAGACTGAGCTCGCATTTGCGTTTACCGCGGGAAGTTTCTAATCAATTTTAAAAGTAATGAAACCGAGTTTATGGTTACATTTTTTTTAAATGCTTTTTTAAAATCATTTTTAAGTAGCTTTGCCATAACATGGCTATGCCGCTCCATTATAGCCATCCATTATAATAGTTACAAATGTCTTAAATACTCATCATACAACAGATAAAGTGTCCTAGCTGCTTTTAAAATGTTGAGGTTAGAAACCGCCCGCAGTAACCGCAAATGTGGCGTCAGCCTTTTTTTTAAATGTAAATGTGAGTTGACTGTCAAAGAAAGTCTTCACTTATTATTTATACAAAAATGCGATTTTCAGTCTCAAATAAAAAGTTCCATAGTACAATGTGTTGAACATTGATATTTCTTAGTTTTTAGAATTAGGCCGATAAGCTGAAAACTTAAATAATTCTTAATGTACTTATAACAATGCTAAAAATATTTTAACATACTACATACAGTTTATTAATATCGAATTATTACATAGGTATTGCTTTCTTGTCAAAAAAAATTAAAAGGCCTCTATACGAAAAATGTTGCCTGGCAAAACTATAAAGAAAATTCTAATGGATCTTACAACTTGAAATAAGTAAATGATTGGTGTCATTATATAATTTTTGGAACACATCCAGTAGTCCACCATAAAAATATGCATGTTATTTTGCAAAAAGCACCTGTCAATGCAAAAATTCTGCAATAAATTCTTATTATTAAGATGTCAGTAATTTGTAGACACTGGCAAGAATACGAAAATTTGCAAAGGACTTGTCTTTGCACAGTTTGTCTTTGTCTAAAGATCGAAAGTAGCATAAGAGTGAAAGAGACGCAACTATTTTGCTCACTTTTGTTATAAATGATATTTTGTCTTTGTCTAATATCACATAAGAGTAAAAGAGACGCAACTACTTCGCTCACTTCTGCTTTGAATGTTGTTTTGTCTATGTCTGAAGAGTGAAAGAGGCGCAACTACTTCACTCACTTCTCACTTTTGCTATGAATGGAATGCAACTACCCCCACTTTTATATTCTGGATTATTGGCACTTGATGGAAATCGTTGTAATTTATTATTCAAACTCACACTTCCTTCGAGAAAGCCCTAAGGCAAAACTGGTCAGGTTATGTAAAGTTTAAATTAAATAGTGGAAAAGTACAAGAGCTAGTTTGAAGTTTGAATTACCCCCATATCTATTAAGTTGTGACAATCAACAATATTGGTGAAGTTAATTGGCTAAAATAGTACATATTTTCAGCTTATATTTTAACTTTGCTGCTCTCAAAACAGCTTCAAGCAGCAAACTCTTTTTACAGGGACGGTGGCTACTTCTAACATGAAACTTTCAGAACAATGTTTATGACAGTTCTACAAACGTAAACTAGAATCTTAGATCATTTAACCACAGGATGCGCCTTACTTAAGCATTGTTTTCTGCCATTGCACATGATCATTTGGTCTTTTGGCTTTATAAAAAGCACTGTACAGCAGTACATCATTTTATATGATTAAACTAGTACATTTCATTGTAGTTGACTGTACAATAAAAATTAACACACAACAGCCATTACGCGTTTGTCGATTAATACATTTTTAAATGCAATGAAATTTATATGTCTTTGTGTTTCCCCCTTCACTTGTATGAAAACTGGCAGAATATTTTTGTATGCGGTGGTTCGCAAAGGCTAGTCCTGTGATATATGGTCTAAGACTAGAATAGACTTTAAGTCAACGGCATGAAGCCTCTGTGGTTGAAATGCAGAGAGTGAGAACACAGAGGTGCAAACTGTAAATAACAACTTTATGCCTTTTAAATAAAAGTCAATTTTGTTTACGTTAATATAGCTGTCACAGAGATCAAGCTATATTTTACAGAGTATAGCAGGTAATCTATTTTATCATTATTTGTAAATGCATAGCTTGTATTGGCTAGTTTGCACAAGACCTTCATTCTTTTAAGACTTGATTTTAGTATGGAATATTATTTAATTGCAATAACACATTATATTGATATATTTATTCCAATTTGTTGATTTTTTATACCAAGACACACACACACACACTGCTCTAAATATCTTGCACTGCACATGCTTCTAAATATCTTGAGTTCTTTCAACAATTTGCTCTTAGTAGCATGAAACTGAATGCGGATACTTTTGTCTTTTTTGGAGTAGATGGCAAAAATGTCTAGAAACCGAAGTGTCTAGAGATGCTGCATTGCCAAAATACTGTCAAAAAAGATATTTTTCTCTAAATGAAGTACTACAATTAGCATATTACATTTTACAGTAGGTTTAATGAAATAAATGGTTATTTCCAACAGGTTACCATCTGAATCGCACAGTAGTGCCTCTATTTTTATTATTCTTTTTTGCCAAGCTGTACGTGATTAATTTGAGAATTTTATTTTTCAGAGACACGCAAACGCACAGCTTATCACATGATTTTAATCAACAAAACTTTTGGGATTATTCATACACTAGGAAACATTTTCTGCGGTTTCTACCTTAATATGTTATGAAAGCATTATCTGCGGTTTCTACCTTAATTATTTTCCAATTATATTGCTTTTATGGAAGCCATTGTTATTTAAATAGTTACCATTACAAATTCAATTATATAATATCACAAGTTTTTTTAATGGCTATGCAAACATTTTTTTACAATTGTCTCAAACAGACACCTAATCTGTTGTCCGTTTTCAAACTATTTCAAAGATGACCGTTCTTGTCAAAACTAGCTTTGATATTGGTGTTTTTAAGTGGCAATTTTCCCACCATGTTCTTGAGTATCTATTGTAGGTTTAGCGGTGCACTTGTACAATTTTTTAACATCATTATTCAAACTCTCCCGGTTTCTTGCGATTTCAATGGCATAAAACTGTACTCTGGGTACCAACATTGTATTTTCTTCTGAATAATCGCCTTTAGTGTCTGCTCTCATTAAAGTACCGAAACTATAGTCCTCAACAATATTTTTAAACTTTTCACAAAATATTCTCCATTTGGCTTTGTTCATACTGTTTTTAATTTCATTCTCGTTGACATATGAGACGTCCAAGTCAGGGAAATCTTGTTTGAAATGTGTGTAGATCAGATCATCATGTGGAGTGAGCTGCAACCACCGTGTATCTACCGAACACAGCATCTGAAAACCAAAAAGTAACAAGCGTCAGCTAACAGCAACGGTTGTAAGACTGGAGGTCATAGAACAGTTACCTTCGGCATGAGTATTGAAATAATGGTCTGAATAACTGATGTGATGATGTTGATGAGACTAAGGACCCAAATGTACTACCAGTCTAAAATTTGTGCGTTATGATTGAATAACCGGCTGAGTTTCTTCCCAGTTCTTCTCAGGTGGGTTGCGTTGTGAACTGGTGGTAATTGTTTGGTAAATATTCAAGATGTTTTACAAGTATACTATACTATCTTCACGCCAAATCCCTTGCGGGGTAAGCAGAAAGAACCGAGTGCCACACGGCACGGTCCATACACACCTCACTTGCTTCATCAACTTTCATTTTTCTTTTCATGCATGCACGTCGGTTCCCTCGGCTCTTGACACTACGTTTTACAAGTGCATCTGTATACTGGGTGTAACAAAACTACCTCTCCAAATTTCGTCACGTGACGTGGCATCAGTCAAGAAACATTACAAAAATGAAGAAAAAAAAATCACATGAATACTTTAACCGTAAAGCCGTTTTAAAGGTCCTATAAATTCCCTTTTTAACCCTTTCTATCGCTACTGAGCGGCAGTAGAAAGCGACAACGACAGCCAGACGGGTGCTCTGTGTTTGTTTTGAAACGGCGACCATGTTACTTCGAATTGCCGCGGTAAAAAATGAATTCTTAATGTGCGACAAATAAATTTAAAAAAAAATTAAAACAATTTACCCCCCTTTTTTATTAAATATTTGTATTTGATTTCCGATGCCAAGTCATCTCATGAAATTTGGAGAGGTAATTTTGTTACAACCTATATGCCTAAGCGAGTAAATAAATTCACGAAATTTGAATCTGGGTCTTTTTGGAACCTTCTGAATTCAAAGAGGTGTTCCTCTTTGTATTTCGATTTTTCCAATGCAGCCTGCCATTGAGTTGATGTGGTACTGTTGCACCACATCAACTCAGTAGCATGCCGAATTAGATGCTGCAGATCGCCCGAACGAAACCGCATCCCCGAAGGAACCAGTCAAGAGGGCGAAGGTTAACACCAGCCTTCCACCTGGAACATCATACGCCGACGCTGCGGCCAACGACGAACTCCGCGTCGCAATCACCACCGAACCCTCCCGCGACCTCACCGAGGACGAGGCTGAAAGCATCAGGAAGGCGATTAGGGCTGGACTGCGAGCGGCGATCACAGGGAAGGAGAAGTTCATCCCGGCTTTCAAGGGCAAGCCGACCTTCAGCGACAGGACGCTGAAGCTATGGTGCGAAAGCCGAGAAGAAGTGGACTGGCTCCGTTCCACCATCGAACCCATCAGCTCGCCGGTACCCGGGACCCGACTCGTCGTCAAGAGACAGTCGGACATCCCGAAGCGAGTGAAAGCGGGGATTTTCATCCCAGAGAAGGAGGATATCAACGTCATCAGATCCTTCCTGGTGAGCCAAAACCGCTGGTACAGTGTCAACGAGTGGCACATCTACTCGGATCAGGAGCAAGAATAGGGCGTCTTCCTCATGCTCGGCATTCCTGCGTACGACGTCGAGAAGCTAAAGGCCAGAGGACAAAGGGTCGCCTACGAGCTAGGCAGCCTTTACCCCAGGTTCCTCGGATCCTCCGCCGCGCAGGAAGAGACGAAGAAGACGACCGAAGCCGCCCAATCCCCAGTTGACGCCAACGTGGACAACGTTGCCCCTCGGGGTTTAGGGGATACGCGTTACTTCTCATGAAGCTAACGTAATACCCTGAGGGCACAGTGTTTGGCTTCTTCAATTCGATCCCTAAGATCTAATATCCTAGGGATTAACGAAGGAGCCTACATTAGGAGGAAGGGCATAACGGAATTCCGTTCGGTGAGCAGCCCGCCTGGGGCAGTACCTCCACCCTGCAGAAGACCGCGGTAATAGTAACCTTGCTTCGTGCTGGGTTATGTTCTCCGTCGGTTAGCAGGGTTCCAGTGCTCATTGGGGTGACTTTGTGCCGGTGGCGGTGAGACCAGAGGCTCATCTGTCTCCATTGGCTAGCATAGGCGCGGAATATTGGTACGGCGGTCAGGGAGACCCGGTGAAACGGTTGCCCGCTGACCGCCCGCAGGCTGTACGGGACCCGAACCTGGGGATTACGTAATCTCCGCCCCAGGAGGCTGAACCAGCAGCCTGTGTAAAGTCCCTGGTGCTGTGGTCGTGCCGGAGGAGGATACCGGAGTGGACGCGGCCACTGCATTGGGGGGGGACCGGGGGCCCTTCCGTACGCCGTGCCAATCTACCGCACTACCTGTGCCTGCCTTTGGGGAATTGGAGCCTCGCTTAGTCTCTTGCGTCACCGACACACAGGCACCCCCTACCTTCTTTTTATCCCCTTTCCACAACAATCATGGCAAAAGGTCACAAAAGAAAAAAGGTTTCCACAGCGGCTTCGTCGTCGTCCACACTAAATGTGGACTTCTGTAACATCAGAGGAATGCACTCAAACATCAACGAGATCCACCGCCACCTGGAATCTGCGAGGCCGAACTTATTTTTCCTGACGGAGACTAAGATATCTTGCCCGAACGATACATCTTACTTGATGTACCCTGGCTATAAGCTGGAGGCTAATTTCAGGCGTCAAGCTGGGGTATGCATGTTCGTGCGGGAGGATATCTGCTGTCGCCGTCTCAGTGACCTGGAAGACAGGGACCTGTCTACATTATGGGCGCGCGTGGATCATGGGGGCCACACTCGGATCTACGCGTGCATTTACAGGTCCCATAGCGGTGATACGGAGACAGTTCGCCTTTTTGACCACCTGCAACAATCGACCGACAAGGCTATTGAGCGGTATCCCTCCGCGGAGATAGTGATTTTGGGGGACTTTAATGGTCACCATATTGACTGGTTGGGTTCCGTGCACACTAACTTTGCGGGGAAAGCTGCTCACGACTTTGCCCTGACCTACGGTTTCTCCCAACTGGTAAAATCTCATACGAGAATACCAGATAGGGAGAACGAGCAGAGTGCATTGCTGTACCTTCTGCTGACTACGCGGCCTGACGGATACACCACATCAGTGGATGCGCCACTTGGTTCATCGGACCACTGCCTCGTTCGGTCGCGAGTGCCTCTCGCAAGGCCTGAACCACCTCGGCCCAAGGAGTGGCGACATGTGTGGCACTACAAGTCAGCAGACTGGGATGGACTTCGAGAGTTCTTTGCGTCGTACCCGTGGAGGCGGCTTTGCTTCACTTCAGATGATTTAAACTCCTGCGCTGCAGCAGTAGCTGAGGGGATCTTGGCGGGCATGGAATGTTATATTCCTAACCGCTGGATCCCGGCAGGAGCTAGGAAACGACCGTGGTTTAATCGGCTTTGTAGAGAAACTAGGATGTTGAAAGAAACTGCCTACAGAGCTTGGACCACGGCTCGCGCTAACTCAGATCCTAGCATCTCTGAAGTGAAACGCAAACTGAATGCCGCCTCGAGGGCCAGTAAAAGAGCGGTTGCCAGGGCAAAGTTTGATTTCGTCGGCAGAATTGGTCAGCGACTAGCCGGCTACCCTTCTGGAAGTCGTGAATTCTGGTCGCTCGCCAAAGCTGCCGAGGGAAACTTTTGTCGGTCGGGATTACCACCTCTACATAGACTGGATGGTAGTCTGGCCCAGAGTGCCAAGGAGAAGGCCGACCTTTTGGGTTCTCTCTTTGCCTCCAACTCGACCATGAACGATGGAGGTGCGCTTCCGCCTGGTATCCCTTGGTGTGGCACTTCCATGCCAGAAATTAAATTCAAGCAACGGGATGTCAGGCGGGAGCTTCAATCCCTAGATATTCATAAGTCGAGTGGGCCGGACGGCATTCCCGCGGTGGTACTTAAGCGGTGTGGTCCGGAGTTGTGTCCGGTACTTACACATCTTTTCACGCTTTCATACTCCATGAAGCAAGTCCCGGCGTCGTGGAAGATCGCGTACGTGCATCCTGTGCCCAAGAAGGGTGACAGGACCGACCCGGCCAATTATAGGCCTATAGCCGTCACCTCCCTTTTATCTAAGGTGATGGAGCGTGTAATTAATACACAGCTCCTGAGGTACCTTGAGGAACATGACCTGCTCAGTGACCGGCAGTACGGTTTCCGTCACGGTCGCTCGACGGGCGATCTTCTTGTGTACCTCACACACAGCTGGGCGGCGGCTATCGAGAGTAAGGGTGAGGCTCTAGCAGTGAGCCTCGACATCTCGAAAGCCTTTGACCGGGTCTGGCACCGTGGTCTTCTTACGAAATTGCCCTCCTATGGACTGCCCGAGAGTTTATGCGGATGGATGTCCAGCTTTCTGGCCGGTAGAAGCATCAGGGCCGTCGTTGACGGTAGCTGTTCTGACTGCATAGCCATAAACGCTGGAGTACCACAAGGCTCAGTGTTGTCCCCTACTTTGTTTCTGCTGCATATCAATGACATGTTGTCTATTGACGGCATTCATTGTTATGCGGACGACAGTACGGGCGACACTTATTACACGGGCCGTCCCGGTATCTCTCGGGATGCAGTGGAAGAAAGTCGTGAACAACTTGTGTCTGAAGTCGAGGCTACTCTCACTAGAGTGTCCGATTGGGGTCGACAAAATCTTGTCCAATTCAACCCTACCAAGACACAAGTTTGTGTTTTCACCGCAAAAAAGACCCCATTCACTGTGGCGCCACAATTTCAGGGCACATCTCTCACCATCTCTGAAAGTATAGGTATCCTTGGTGTTGACATCTCCAGTGATGTGCAGTTCCGCTGTCACTTGGAGGGCAAGGCCAAGCTGGCGTCCAGGAAGCTCGGAGTGCTCAGAAGGGCGCGGCGGTACTTTACTGCGGCGCAAGCACTGCTTCTCTATAAGTCGCAAGTGCGTCCGCATATGGAGTACTGCTGTCACCTCTGGGCGGGGGCACCCGAATACCAGCTTCGTCCATTTGACTCGGTGCAAAGGCGAGCTATGAGAGTTGTCAACGATCCCATACTTGCAGGTAGTGTGGAACCTCTTAGTGACAGGAGAGACTTTGCTTCTCTATGTGTGTTCTACCGCCTGTACAACGGTTTGTGCTCTGAAGAATTGTTTGATATGATGCCTACGGCTACATTCTATCATCGCACCGCTCGCCATAGACAGGGTGTTCATCCTCACACGTTGCGTCCTGAGCGCTCGAGCACGGTGAGATCTAATAGAGGCTTTCTTCCGCGTACGCTTAGGTTGTGGAATGATCTCCCTGCTTCGGTTTTCCCGGACGCCTACAGTATGGGGTTCTTCAAAAGGGGACTTAGAAGGTTTTTAAAGAGTCGGCAGCGCGCTTGTGGCGCCTCTGGTGTTGCAAACGTCCATAGGCTGCGGTGACCACCGGTACATCTGGGGGGGCCGTATGCTTGTCTGCCACTCTAGTGGTATAAAAAAAAAAAAAAAAAAAAAAAAAAAAAAAAAAAAAAGGCAGGACCATCGGGCATCAAGCAAAGACTTCTATATAAAGAGGTAGACATGCCCTACGCACCAATTTTTGAAGCGTATAAACTGAGCTAGTTAGCGCGGTTGCGCCCAGTTCGCGCTGACACTATGTCACTGTCGTATCTCCCACGATTTAACAACAAAATTGTATTTTTAACGTGGAAAAGTACATAATTATCGTCATAAAAGTGCTTAAGACTTGGTAGTTTACGAAGGAGCACAAATTTATTTGGTAATTACGCACAATTTATGCGTAATTAATTATTTTTCATCAATTTTATGATTATTCTTAATCGTATTAACCCACCAAATTGTACAGGCCTAACTAATCTGACGACTCCAATGCTTTTGTTGTACTTCGTTTTTTGACAGCATAATACTTGCTGAATATGCCAAGCGAGCGTCAAAGCACGGGGATTCCCCGAATAGTTATAGTTCTACGCAAGTACGGTTTGCAACAAAATTTAATTTATGTTTTACTTTTTGGGTAGGTACTTACAACGATTGTGATCAAATCAGTCATTTAATGCCATCTTATGTACCTACTAAGATTTTATAAAAATTACACATCAAAATGCAGTTACCTTTCACAGGTTATTTTAAGATTATTAGGTATATTAACTTTTTATGAGATTATTACATCATTTATTGACGAATATTATTACATTTTTTTTGTTTCCATTAGCTTTCCTCAAGATCAACTACGTCAGCAAAAATGGGATGAATTTGTCAGACTGGAGCGGTCGGAAAGCGATTGGATACCCAATACCTATTCCAGAATATGCTATACAGGGTGTCCTACGGCTAAGTCACATTGAGGGAAAGTAACTTAAATATTGTAGATGGAACATTTTACTGAACGAAAACATTATTTTAATTTAAAAAACAATTTAAACTGCATTCATAGATTTTTAAATACTTACATGGTTGAGCCGGGAATTGAACCCGCTACACAAGAAAAAATAATCACCCCGTAGGTTTAACAAACCGATCGAAAGGCTTCATCATAAGGATTTTTTTTGCTAAGTAACATAGTGTCAAAAATAAAAGGAAGACCATGAATTTAAACATTTGATGTGAAATTTTGTTCAGAAAAATTAAAAGCTGGCACCGCCGGTGTTCTCAATAAAGACTTTCATCCCTGGATCGGGACAAATACGATGGCCGCCGAGATCCACAGATCTAATAATGTTAGATTTTTTATGGGGTTATGACATGATTTTTTTTTTATACCAATAAGGTGGCAGACAAGCATACGGTCCACCAGAAGGACCGGTGGTCACCGCAGCCTATATTAAATGTAGTTTACAAGAAATGAAAATGTCCACGAGTTACGAACAGAACTTGGACATATTATTATAAATATCCACCACAGCAAGATCAAAAGATTGACAAGGAGTAAAATAATCAAAAGTGTGTGACTTTATATTCAACAGTATGGGACTTTTGTATTAAAAATGCTAAAATTCATGGTCTTCCTTTTATTTCTGACACTATGTTAGTTAGCAAAAAATAATCCTTATGATGAAGCCTTTCGATCGGTATGATAAAGCTACGGAGTAATTTTTTTTTCTCGTGTAGCGGATTCGATTCCCGGCGCAACCATGTTATTATTTAACAATCTATGAATGCAGTTTAAGTTATTTTTTAAATTAAAATAATGTCTTCTTTCATTAAAATGTTCCATCTACAATATTTAAGGTACTTTCCCTCCATGTGGCATTGCCGTGGGACACCCTATATAAAAGTAGTAATAATTGCATTGATTTTTAAATAAACTAGGATTTGTCATTAATTTATTCCTGAATAATATAATAAGTTCTGTTGTTCAAATGACTAGTGAGAGCCGCCTTGAAAGTGGTTATAGAATATTACACACATTTAGTGTACATTTCTTTTCATTAGTTCCAGTCTTATTTGTGGCAGGCAGAGCCTCTCTTCCTTGTGGCCTTAATTAAATTTAATTATATGAAGATGACTGATTACTTATTAAATTGGGATTTTATTTAGCATAAACGATGTTCCTAAAAGTAAATTAGGCGATGGTTTTCCTTAAAAACGTATAGATATTATGTTTGTTGAACTATGGAATTGTTAGACAAACTATTTAGAAAATAGTTATTCGTTCAGTAAAATAGTTCTGCAAACACCATTAAACAGTACATTTAATTTGATTTATTTGGTGTACATAATTAGTGTTCAAGTCAGTATTTTTAGTTTGACTTTGAAATATTTTGTTCGGAAACGGGGAATATTCAGATATCGATTAAAATGCATGCCTTAATTAAATAGGTATGTATATAATCAGTTGTTTAAGTTTATAAATATGAACATCATTGGTAAATTTTGCATTTTATACCTTTATACCTACTTAACATTTTTCTGCAGTCAGTACGTGTGATACAGAATCGTAAAACTTCGAGGGTATTCGGTGGTACTCGGCTTGTAATTGGAGTCCATACGCCTTCTCTTTTACTCTTGTTCTATTTGTATATTGCTATTGCAGTTACAAGTACGTAAATATAGTTTATGAGTGAGTGTAGTTTTAGCAATGTGTGTGTCTGAGGATTGCTTTTATGCTATCGTTTCTTATAGTAGAGCGTATCTACCTCATTTTATATAGAAATCTTTGGCATCAAGTCGCTCGCCACTCAGGGGAGAAGCGAAAGCGCCCCCACCGGACGAGGTGCCGCCGCAAGGCCGGAAACCCCTGGTGCATCGTCGAGCGACGAGAAGAAAAAGGAAGAGGGGAAGGAGACCATCAAAAATGATGACCTCCCAGCCGCCACCACCTCATCCCAATAATCCCCAGGCTTGCACTATACCGATAGTGCAAGCAAACCTCCAGCACAAGCGGCTCGCAGCGGCTGCCCTGCGCAGACACCTGGAGGTAAATAAGTCGACCATAGCCGCTATCCAGGAGCCGTGGATAGCGAAGAACAAGATCTGTGGTCTCTCCAACATTGGGGGTAAGTTACTCCTAGATACTACAGTGAGCGGGCCTCGTACTTGTGTTTATATGCCTAACAGTATCCCTGCCACTTTACTAAATGAGTTCTGTTCTAGAGACCTAACTGCTGTTAGACTCAAGAACACCTCCGCTGTTGACAGCACTACATCCATGACCGGCGAAATCATACTAGCGTCCTCCTACCAGCACTCAGAAGACGCAGTGCCCAACGACGAACTGGTCAAGTTGGCGAGATATTGCGAAGATGAGGGCCTGGAGCTCATCGTGTGCGCAGACTCCAATGCGCATCACCACATCTGGGGAAGCGCAGACACAAATAGTAGAGGTGAGTCATTTTTCAACTTCCTATTATCCACACAGCTAAATGTATTAAATGTCGGCTCCGAACCGACCTTCAATACTCGTAGGGCCCACACACTCATAGATATTACATATTTAGCATCTAATCTAGCATCAAATCTGAGAAAAAACTGGAGACTATCAGAAGAACCATCATGCTCCGACCACAGAAGAATCATGTTCGACTTGGACTGGAGCAAAATTCCTACGGCCCCAAGACGTAACCCACGTAAAACGGACCGGCAAAAATACAAAATTCTAGTAGGTCTAAACATAGGAGATGCACACTCAGAGGTAAGTTACTCTGGCACCGCCGACATAGAACAACATGTCCGGAAGGTGACAGACACACTCACCACTTGCTATGAGGAAACGTGCCCCCTAACCGTCCCTGACAATCGAACAAAATCGGGAGAAAAATGGTGGAGTAAGGACCTCGAACGGTTGAGAACCAAGGTAAGAAAACGCTTCATCCGAGCCAAAAACACCAGAACAGAGTCTGACTGGGACGCCTATAAGTTAGCACAAGCAAAGTTCAAAAAGCGTATAAGTCAGAGAAAAAAAGAGGCGTGGAAACGCTTCTGCTCCAATATTGAATCCAATAGTCACGCACTAAGAGTCAAAAAACTTCTATCTCAGGACACGGAGAAGTCTATTGGATCTCTAAAAAAGGTAGACAACACCTACACAAAATCTGACTCCGAAACGTGTGAGGTCTTACTACAGACACACTTCCCAGGTTGTCAAATCCAATCAGATATCAACTGGGAAGACCCAGAAGGCGCCATTGAATCCGAGCCGGACTGGTCCACAGCTAGGGCCATAGTATCCGATAACAAGGTAAGATGGGCAATCGAAAGCTTCCAACCATATAAATCACCGGGACTAGACAGTATATTCCCCGGACTTATGTTATGGTGTATGGAGGCTATCACTACGCACCTGACAAAGATCTTCACGGGATGCATCGCGTTCAGGTACGTGCCAAAGTCATGGAGAGAAGTCAAAGTACTCTTCATACCTAAACCAGGTAAAAGTGACTACACTCATCCTAAGTCCTTTAGACCAATAAGTCTCACTTCATTCCTATTAAAGACTCTAGAGAGGCTATGCGAGAGAGAAATAAGGGAGCCCCTGCCCCGGAAAATCCACCGAATCAGCACTGCATGAGGTAGTATCGTACATAGAAGACTCCCTAGAGAGTAAATCATCAACACTGGGCGTCTTTATAGACATCGAAGGTGCCTTCGACAAGACGACCTTTGTAAGTATCGAAAGAGCCCTGCAAAAGCATAAAGTACACCCCACTATGGTAAGTTGGATAGTGAATATGCTACGACACAGGGCTATACAAATTACAGTGAACTCCACATCTAGAGGGATCGCAGCCAAAGGATGTCCGCAGGGGGGGTTCTATCTCCGCTCCTGTGGAATCTCGTGGTGAACGAGCTCATAGATGTACTCAATAGAGAGAGATACTTCACTGTAGGTTACGCTGACGACCTCACCATACTGGTAAGTGGCAAGTTCCTAGGTACAATAACAAACCTGATGGACAACGCCTTGAGGATCGTCGAAAAATGGTGCATCAGACATGATCTCACGGTAAATCCGACGAAAACAGAAATGGTTCTGTTCACCAACAAACGCCAAATAGATAATCTGAAACTCCCACAGCTCTTTGGCACAAAACTTTCCTTAGCAAATGAAGTCAAGTACCTGGGGGTCACACTGGACAGCAAACTGCTATGGAATAAGCACCTCACACAAAAAATCAGTAAGGCCACTATTGCATTCTGGCAATGCAAACGAATGATCGGTAAGAAGTGGGGACTCTCACCGAAAATCATACATTGGCTCTACACCACAGTTATAAGACCACAGGTAACGTATGGCGCAATAGTTTGGTGGCCCAGGGCCGAACTAGCTTCAGCCATAGATAAAATGCAGCAGTTCCAGAGAGCGGCGTGTTGCGCCATCACAGGATGCTTTCGCAACACACCCACAGCAGCGATGGAAGCAATGCTCTGCTTACCGCCTCTGGACCTGTTCGTTCGCCAGGAAGCGGCCGCCGCGGCGGCACGACTTCAGGCGTCAAAACAATGGACGCGCTCAAAGGTAGGTCATAGGCGCATACTGGAGGACGCAATAGAGTATGAACCTCTCGTGGAAGCCCCTAACGACAAGATACCGAAAACATACGTGTTTGACCGTAAGTACAATATATCTGTATGTGAAAATTGAGCACAACCACATCAGGCTCCTCTCCGATAGCGCAGCAGTGCTAAAAGCTCTGAAGAGCACCACAATCGACTCTGGGCTGGTGCTTCAATGCCACCAGGGGCTACAAAAGCTGGCCCTAACACACAAGGTAAGCCTTCAGTGGATAAAAGGTCACAGCGGATCGAGCGGCAATGATGCAGCTGAGATTGGGTTCCAGCACCACACCGGTGGGACCAAGCCCGATTATACCAATACCATTCTACCAGGTAAGGGCATGGCTGAGACAACGCACGAAAGAGCGGCATGAAAAGAGATAGGCACAAACAGTAAGTTGCAGGCAATCAAGGGAAGCTCTACCGAGACCCAGGCCAAAACTAGCTAGAACGTTGCTACATCTGAATAAAGGTGATCTACGAACCATGGTAGGCACAATAACGGGTCATTGCACAGTAAATAAGTACTTGAATGTCTTAGGTATCACGGACAGCATGCAGTGCAGAGCGTGCCTGTTAAAAGAAGAAACCATAGCTCACGCAATCTTGGAGTGCGAGAGCCTGGTTACATACAGAGTCAACATACTTGGCACCCCACAACACTCCGGGAAGCGTGTGAGGACCCGAAGAGGATCCTGCGCTTCTGGTCGGAGCTGGGTTGGCTGGAGTGACAGCCAACACTCACGTACAATGGGTCCACTGGCGGACCTAAGTGCGGAAAATGGGAGCCCAAGAAGACTGAAGACTAGATGCTGCAGATGCTGTATTGCCATGGCATGGTGTGACTGTCGCTCGTCGATCGAAGACTTGGATGCCACTGCCCATGCATTAGTCATCCAGTATACTTAATTAAGAAACCATACATTAGACCGCGCCACCATTGTGGTTGCCCCACATCAACAACATCCAGTTTAAGGCCTTAATCATGATAACCCAACTGATGGTTGTTTGGTGTGGTAACAGCACCCTCCTCCTTTAAATTCTTAAATAAATTTTCAGAGTTTAGGCTGTTGATCTATTTAGGTATACTGTACATAAATCATTGCTAAACTTAGGATTTCCCAAATTCACTTACATGGCTTTCCCAAGATGAAGAGCAACTTACACCTTTTACCAGGTCAGTAGACCATCAACATAAACATATTATAGACCTGTCTAGTCTACCAATATTGTTAAACATGTATTACTAGACGATGCTCGCGGCTTTGCCCGCATTAAATTCGGTACCCGTTCCCGCTTCCCGTGGGATGAAAAGCAGCCTATGTATTGTGTTATTTCAGACTATAAGCTATATCTGTATTATTTATTATTATTTATTATATAGTATTAAGTAGGAAGTAGGATTTATGGCTGAAATGGTTTGTGGTTTGCTGTAAGGCATTGAACTCTTTCTCCTTCATCTTAGCATGCTTGCAAACCCTTCCTTCATTGGGACTCTTGGGTCAGCTTTTGATGGATTAAAGAGCTTTGCAATTGGCTTTTTATTTTCCACAGGATTGGGAGCAACTGCAGTCTCCCCTTTTAACCCCAGAAAGGTGCTTCTTGCTAGTATAGTTACACTGCTCGCTGGAGAGTTCACTTCGGCCCGGAGATATTATATTTGTGGACATTCACACAAAACATCATCTAGCCCAAATTAAGCTAATAACAAGCTTGTGCCAGAGGTTCGAAACGACTGATATACACACTTATATATTTCTAAATACATACATATTATACATAGAAAACACCCAAACTCCGAAACAAACATTTGTGGATCACACAAATATTTGGGCCGACCCAGGAATCGAACCCAGGACCTCCAGCACCGTAGGCGGTGTCACTACCGACCACGCCATAGAGGCAGTTGACATTAGTGCGGCCCCCACCAACACACACAAAATTTTACAATTTGAATGTTATTATAACTAGTTATTAGACAGACTTACATTGAAATATATATCGCTGTGTTCCATAGCTTTTGCAGCCCACAAACGCTCCAGGGTTTCATCATTGGCGAATTCTTCAGCCGGCCTCGATAGAACGTCCTGAAAACATTATTTGTCAAGTTTTGAGCATATACCATCGATAAGAGCCATTTCATCGTCACCAGAAATGGATTTTAAAACGGATTTTACTCTCATATAAACGAAGACATACTTAAAAACGATGTTTAGTACCATAACAAAATGGGCCTCGCTGCTGGCTGGCTGTCCGTAACAAATATCCGATGTAAACAAATACTTAAATTACAAACATAGTTTAAGGATCCTCCTTACCATGATATGATTTCTTTTGCTTATATTTCGTAAAAAACTTATGTCACAAAATGAAACGAAAACCGACAAAAAGTACTAATAAACGTCGCACATGGCCACAAAAGGCAAAATTTTAAAGATGACAGTTCATGTAACAGAATGTCAATAATCACGCCAATGTCACTTTGACGCAGAGAAAGTAGTAGTTTTATTTATCCATTTTCGGATAGGCAAAGGCAATTTGAGCCATACAGCCTAGTCTTATATTTATTATATCTTCGTTTTTCAAGTCACAGTCCTCGTCCTCTAAGTCTAGTCAAAGTCAAGTGCAGCCCTAAGTCAAAGTCAGTCTTCTCTAGTAAAGCGGTGGTACTTTACTAAAAGTGTCTCTGGAGTTTGTCGAGAAATGGAAGAGTCACGTTTCACTGCGTTTTATCACTTTCCAACACTTGTGCACTTTGTCGAACTTTTATGCTTAAAAATCCACCACTTTTACTCATAAAACCACAGACGTACAATAAGTAGCAGACGAAACATTAATTATGTTTGTGTGCGTTGGTCTTTCCATTCCGCTCGCTCTAAGGGGTTAGTGAATGCTGCTATCTCGTTTCTACACGTATATCAACACTATACATGACATTTAAAAAAAAATGACGTACGCCTGGTTTTTGAAAGATATAAGCTGCCGATGCTGCAGTTTGACGTATTAGATACCTCTAATTAATGTAGGGGCCAAACTCAGGCACTTCTTTTCAAGATTAAATTTAATGCTAACGTAAAAATAAGTGTGGCAAACTGTGATTCAGCATTTAATTAGTTCAGAATTGCATTTTAATATAATGCCTGTAATCTTCGATGATATTGAGTATACAATATATAAAAATGAAGCCCGATTTCCGTGGTCACGGCATCACGCGTGAAATGCTGGACCGATTTCGCTAATTCTTTTTTGTTGTGTTTGTTTCTGTCAGGAGAAGGTTTTAAAAAAATTGGTGCAGAACTATTAGCAGAAATGGTTTTTATTGCGATTTTGAATCGGATCATAGAACTGGAAACTCCGAAATGGAAACCGGGAACAGAAAGACTAAGAGATAATTTTGCAATCCAATATGGCCGCCGCGCCGAAATCACAAAATTTCATGATGGGTATCGTTTAAGGGGAAATTTGGTACGCTGAGTACGAATCTCATGATAATTTTGCAATCCAATATGGCCGCCGCGCCGAAATCACAAAATTTCATGATGGGTATCGTCTAAGGGGTTTTTTGGTATGCTGAGTACGAATCACATGATAATTTTGTAATCAATTATGGCCGCTGCGCCGAAATCACAAATTTCATGATGGGTATTGTTTAAAGGGGATTTTGGTACGCTGAGTACGAATCTCATGATAATTTTGCAATCCAATATGGCCGCCGCGCCGAAATCACAAAATTTCATGATGGGTATCGTTTATGGGGAAATTTGGTACGCTGAGTACGAATCTCATGATAATTTTGCAATCCAATATGGCCGCCGCGCCGAAATTACAAAATTTCATGATGGGTATCGTTTAAGGGGAAATTTGGTACGCTGAGTACGAATCTCATGATAATGTTGCAATCCAATATGGCCACCGCGCCGAAATCACAAAATTTTCGTGATGGGTATCGTTTAAGGGGTTTTTTGGTATGCTGAGTACGAATCACATGATAATTTTGCAATCCAATATGGCGGCCGCACCGAAATCACAAAATTTCATGATGGGTATCGTCTAAGGGGTTTTTTGGTATGCTGAGTATGAATCACGTGATAATTTTGTAATCCAATATGGCGGCCGCGCCGAAATCACAAAATTTCATGATGGGTATCGTCTAAGGGGTTTTTTTGTATGCTGAGTACGAAACACATGATAATTTTGCAATCCAATATGGCCGCCGCGCCACCGTTGTTAAAATTTCATGATGGGTATCGTTTAAGGGGTTTTTTGGTATGCTGAGTACGAATCTCATGATAATTTTGCAATCCAATATGGCCACCGCGCCGAAATCACAAAATTTTCGTGATGGGTATCGTTTAAGGGGTTTTTTGGTATGCTGAGTACGAATCACATGATAATTTTGCAATCCAATATGGCGGCCGCACCGAAATCACAAAATTTCATGATGGGTATCGTCTAAGGGGTTTTTTGGTATGCTGAGTATGAATCACATGATAATTTTGTAATCCAATATGGCGGCCGCGCCGAAATCACAAAATTTCATGATGGGTATCGTCTAAGGGGTTTTTTTGTATGCTGAGTACGAAACACATGATAATTTTGCAATCCAATATGGCCGCCGCGCCACCGTTGTTAAAATTTCATGATGGGTATCGTTTAAGGGGTGTTTTGGTATGCTGAGTAAGCACATAAACAACACAACGATCATACAGACAGGCGGCAAAACGTTTAAAAACCTTTATTATAATCATCTCGCAACAGTGGCGCGGTGGCCATATTGGATTTCAAAACTATCATGTGATTGGTACTCAGCATACCAAAAAACCCATTAAACGATACCCATCACGAAAATTTTGTGATTTCGGCGCGGCGGCCATATTGGATTGTAAAATTATCATGAGATTCGTACTCAGCATACCAAAAAACCCCTTAGACGATACCCATCATGAAATTTTGTGATTTCGGCGCGGCGGCCATATTGGATTGCAAAATTATCATGTGATTCGTACTCAGCATACCAAAAAACCTCTTAGACGATACCCATCATGAAATTTTGTGATTTCAGCGCGGCGGCCATATTGGATTGCAAAATTATCATGAGATTCGTACTCAGCGTACCAAAATCCTCCTTAAACGATACCCATCATGAAATTTTGTGAATTCGGTGCGGCGGCCATATTGGATTGCAAAATTAACCCAAAATTCGTACTCAGCATACCAAAAAACCCCTTATGTGATATGCAACATGAAATTTTACAACGGTGGCGCGGTGGCCATATTGGATTGCAAAATTAACCTGAAATTCGTACTCAGCATACCAAAAAACCCCATAAACGATATCCAACATGAAATTTTACAATGGTGGCGCGGCGGCCATATTGGATTGCAAAATTAACCTGAAATTCGTACTCGTACTACTATTTTTTTCCCAAAAGCGTTTGACATCTTAGATCGTATGTCCACCTATTTATAATCCGGACCAGTGTGCGGCCGGCCAGCCGCAACAAATAAAGCGCATTGTATTACGAGTTGGATCAAAACTTTACACATTGTATCATTACAAGGCGCGCATTGCAATGCTCGGATCACCTGCTTCACTGCTGTAACCTCGTCTTGTATCATTACAAGGTGCGCATTGCAATGCTCGGTTCACCTCCCACACTGGCTGTAATTCTCGACTCGTAACATTACATTACGCGCGAATACTCTCGGTGAGGGAGCACCTTTAGAAAAAAATGATGTTTTGTAACATCATTTTTTTCTAAAGGTGCTTTAGCCTCAATAGCATTTTTGAAGACCTATCTATGGATACCCCACACGTATGGGTTTGATGAAAAAAAATCTTTTCGTTTCAGTTCTGAGTATGGGGACCCCCAAAATTTACTGCTTTTTTTAGTTATATTTAAAAATCTTAATGCGGTTTACAGAATACATCTACTTACCAAGTTTCAAGTACATCGGTCTTATAGTTTCGGAGAAAAGTGGTTGTGACATTCGGACGGACAGACAGACAGACATGACGAATCTATAAGGGTTCCGTTTTTTGCCATTTGGCTACGGAACCTTAAAAGAGGTATTTTAAGATACTCTTATTTCATTAAAATAAATCTTATTGAACTAGGCGGCTAACTCCTTCCCTGTAGTTGCGTTAGTGTGTGTGGTTTTTATATGTGTTAGTTTTGGCGTACTTTTCGATCTCTAATGCTTTGTCTGCTACTTATTGTAAGTCTGTGCATAAAACACTCGAAACACACTAATTTTGGAAAATTTTCAACGGAGTAGTCCGCATGTCTCCGATTTCGCGCTCAAACTCTTGACGCAGAGAAATATTTCTTTTCTTCAATTTTTTTTTACCGTATCATATTGATGGGCTCCCGACGATACACGATCATGCCTTGTAATTGTCAAGCACGATAAGGGGTCCACACACGATCAATTGGCAATTGTCAAGCACGTTAAATATCATGTGTACAGTTTGTCTATACAGTCGTGAAATTAAATGAGGGCGCTGCTGAATGCATGTAGCAACCCTATATAGTACGACCAAAATGATTTTGATACGAGGAGTTCGTTCCGAGTAAAATCTTACTAATATTATAAATGCGACAGTTTGTGAGTGTGGATGCTTATTACTCTTACACGCTCGAACGGCTAAAGGGATCTAGCTGAAATTTGGTACAGGGATACATTACAATCTGGAATAACCATGGCTACTTTTTATTCCGGGAATAAGATCTTACGGGAAGCGGGAACGGGAACAATACAAATATTATAAATGCGAAAGCTTATGAGTGTGGATGTGAGACTCTTTCACGCTCGAACAGTTGAACTGATCTGCCTGAAATTTGGTACAGGGATACATTATAGTCTGGAATAACACATAGGCTACTTTTCATCCCGGGAATAAGTTCCTACGGGAAGCGGGAACGACAACAAATTAGACACGGGCGAAGCTGCGGGCATCAGCTAGTGAGTTAATAAATAAAACACATTATACATTTTTTATTTTGTTTCTGTTTTATTGAATCAGATCCGGAATAAAGTTATTGAACCTGATCCAGAAGCCCCGGTCTAATAGCGTCTTACAACCCACCAGCAAGTGCCTAGCAGTCCCAATTGCTTTGCCACAATCATGTAATTACATGTTTTATCTGTAACTTTCCCCCATCTGACAAGGATTTTTTTGGCGCAGTGCACAAATATTAAAATCGTCTATTTCTTTCTTTGCCGACCTTTTCTGTGTTTCCTAGGAGTTTCAAACTTTCCTTCATTATTAAAACCTTCGTTAACTATTCGCCTAACTGTACTCTCTGATTTTCCTGAAAAGAGTAAAAAATAAAAATTAATTACCTAATGGAAACAAACTATTGACATGAAGCAATTAATTCAAAATAAAAAATTGGTAGACAACCAGATTGAACTGAGTATCAAAAATGTAGGTCGTACTATAAAATAACCTACTAACAATGTTATTCTGACCACTGACTTACATTAAAGGTAGATTGGAAGTCTGTGATTCTAACCTAAAAATATGCAACGTACACAATGCCTTTTTTTGTCTACAAATCGTAAATTCAGTAAATTTGTAACTTCAGACAGATTCAAAACAAACAATAACACGATTACATACCCACCAAAGATGCTGTTCGCTCATAAACATCCTCAAAATCCCACAACAATTGTCCAGCTTGGTACTCCGCGAAACATCACTGGAAAACTTTAAAAATCACTTCCTGCGCACCACTCCGATTTTCTTTATTCATTTCTCAAACCTTTATGCGTAGTTTGGTTTCAATTTGTTGCAGTTTAATCCAAACATTAAAGTTACTGCTCGTTCGCTCTAACTTTGCCGCTCGGCTCCATACTAAAGTCGATTTTTTAATTAGACGAAGTAAATTGACAGCAACTAATGTCACTTCTTCATACAATGTTGCGTATTTTCTATGACGAAGTGACATTAGCTACTGTCAATTTACTTCGTCTAATTAACAATTCGGGTATACGCCTTTACGCCAGCGGCAAAGTTAAAGCGAACGGGCAGTACGTGAGAGAGTAAACGAAATTCGACGAATCGACGATAGCATTGACAACTGACGTAGTTATGTTTCGTGTTGCCAGTGTTGCCACACACATAACTATTTTTAGTTCCTCAAACATTCATTTCACGACTTTATAGACAAACTGTACATATACGTCGATGCACACCATGCAAAGAAATCACGCACACTGAAGCATCTTCCATTCATATTTAACGTGATTGACAATTGCAAGGCATGATCAAGTCGGCAACTTCCATTCATATTCGAATGGAAGTTGCTTCAGTGTGCGTGATTTCTTTGCATGTGTGTGTGCATCGGCGTGTACGCGCACATAATATTGTACGTGCTTGACAATTGCAGTTTGACCGTGTCGGGACCCCTTAATAGTACTAACATTACAGACACGGTCTGATTCGTCCGCCGCGCCGCCAGAAAATATCCACCGTACCATATCTCGGCTAGCGCTACACGCGACCGGACTGGCAGTTGCTGCACCATAGATTTAGAGTTTTTCGCCACTCTACATTCTAAATCTATGTGCAGCACATAGTGTCTTGATATAGTTGACATAGGAGCAATGCTCATAGAAATTGTATGCTAAATAAAAATTCGTGTTTCCTCAAAACTGTTTTAAAGATTTTTTTGGAAAATTAGGTTCATTAAATATTAATTTGTAATAATTAACAGATGGTACCAATTGAAATCAACAGCTTATGGTATAAAAACTTGTTTTTTTTTGGACTAGTAGCAATTTCAGCTCAATTTTGTTACTTTTTAATAAATCCGTTAATAAAAGCGTTTCCGTGCTTCGGAAGGCACGATAAGCCGTTGGTCCCGGTTGTCAGTAAAATGACAGTCGTTAAGCCAAGTTGAAGGCCTTATGGGCGGCTTGAAAAATTCAACTGTGGGTCGTCACAACCTGCGCCCGGGTCGGCAGCCGCAGGTGTTGCAAACGTCTATAGGCTACGGTTACCAACCTTCCGGTGGGCCGTAAGCTTGTCTGTCACCTAAGTAGTATAAAAAAAAAAAAACAAATTAAACCTGAGAAACAATTTTTTTTTTCACTAATGTCGTTTGAGGACTCTAAAGTTATTTTTTAAATGAAATAATTTCCACAAAAGTGTAAGTCATATCCAGATTAAAGTGCCCTGGCCCCTGATGGTCAATTTTGATACTGATGTAAAAAAATACTATTTCTTGATTTAAACTTCAGAGTTTCTACTCTATATACAATTTATTCTTCGACAGAATAAAATTCTAAAGTGGCGTGAAATTCTTAATAGGCATTACTCTTGATCTTGATGAAAACTTGTTTTTATGACCATATTGAGAGAGAAAAGTTTTTAAAATCCAAGGACAGCAACAAAATTGAGTACTATTGGTAACGAAAGAGAAAGTAAAAACGCTATATTATACACTGTAGGTAGGTATACCTACTTCGTACCTATGACTTGTTTGTTCTTATACCTATTAGCTTGTGTACATAAAACTATAAAGAATTTCAATAGTATTTGACGTTATTTAACGGAATAAATAAAATTTTGTTACGGGCCAGATCAAGCCTATACGTTACCGACCAAAAGTAACAAATTTGAGGTCACAGAGTGTAGCGTTTTGGAGTTTTCCGATCCTCTGGAACAATATCCTTAGTTTTATTTACGCTTTTAGGAATAGTAAGAATAAGCGTGTCATTACTGGTATCATTAGAAAAAGTAGCAAAATAATGCCATTTATACTTATCAATTAAATTTCAGTAACAAGTTTGAGCAGCAATTTGTACCCACAATCAGCACGGACGCTCTTGCTTTGACACTGAAGCTTGACAACCAATTTTAAGACACCGCATTGTTTTTCAAAAAAAAAAATTCAGCGACATACTTTGCGTATGTCGCTGAATTTTTTTTTTTAAAGACCCTGTCTCACAAATAGAAGTCCAGGAAACTCATCACTAAATATGATAAAAACGCAAATTAAAAAAATAAAATAAGAAGAAACGCCGTTTTGTTCTTAGCTTAAGCTTAGCTAAGCTTAGCTAAGCTTAGCTTTCTTAAAGAGGCTGCCAAATTAGCAAATATTTTGGAAAATCTAACTTTTGCAACGTCAACGGAAAAAACACTTTTCTCCAACATGTTGAAACTGTGGAGGAAGGGGTGGGATATTCCTTCAACACACAAAGAGAGGATCCTCCAACCAGGCTAGGTGATCTAGCCTGACGGGCCGAAGCCCCATTTTTAAAAACTTATCTCTAAATTATTTCTTTCTCGTGTTGGAAATATCGCGATAACAAATTTTAAACTGAAAATTGAGGTTTATTGAAGACACGAAATATTTAATTTGTATAATAATTAAATAATTTAAAACTTTATTTTTCAAGTGCGCTGAGAGTGTGTGTTTAACATAAAATTATTTATTTGGAAAAATATTGCGTTTAAGTAAAAGGAATATCAAATTTAATACAGAAGCACGTCAAATTTCATGTGTACATATACGTCGATGCAAACACACGTGCAAAGTAATCACGCACACTGAAGCAACTTCGATTCATATTTAATGGGCTCCCGAAATGATCATGCCTTGCAATTGTCAATCACGTTACATTTGAATGGAAGTTGCTTCAGTGTGCGTGATTTTTTTGCAAGGTTGTGTGCATCGATCGACGCATATATGTACACATGATATTTAACGTGCTTGACAATTGCCAATTGATCGTGTCAGGACCCTATAACGTTATTGACAATTGCAAGGCATGATCGTGTCGGGAGCCCATTAGAATTCGGTTTCATATTTTTTAAAATTATTAGTAATCCGAATGCTACCATATTAGATGAGACAGCGCTATACAGATAAAAGGTGCGGAAAAGAAATAGCCGGTTTCGGAAGTATTCGTTCGAGCTTCGGTTCGTCACGGGATTTCATTGGAGGAGAAAAGAAGAGGGTGGCGCATGCGCGTTTATGCCGACGCCATCTCTAGAAGCACTCACTGTGTGCCTAAAAAAGTACTTGTTCTAAAGTGAATGCATATTTGTGGCTAGGAGTGTGATTTAAACATGGAATTATACGAACGCGAGTGATTTCAATTGTTGTTCGTTAATAGTGATCTAAAGAGATAGTGTTATCACTGTGACTTCAGTAACGGCGGGTCATATCTTGCGGAAGTTTAACAGCAACGCATATTTTTTGCGGCTATCACAACGCGGCCCGCTACACAGGACCAATTTCATGGGCGTTTATTGCTCATAGAACTAGTGGTAACTTTCCAATCGCATATTAACTATTCATTAGCGCCAAATCTCGAAAGCGGCCTCACAGGCGGGGAAGAGCGGACCTCGCGTTCTTACGCGCGATCTTCTATACACTTACTATGTATGAATGATTGTTGTGGGTCAAAGACATTGGGGTTTGTTAACCTGCTATGAAAACAGTGTCGTAAACTGGGATAACTTTATGTTTCAGCTTGTATACGGCCGGGACCAAACTCGGCGTAGTGGACGCGATTGAAATGAATTCTGCTCTAAAGCCGGTATTACCTCAGCCGGGTGTCGCGCAGCCGGGTGGTCAGTCGAGCCCCGCCAAGGGAAACGTGGCCAACGCTAATCACGCCGTTGGTCATCCACAAGGCGCCCAAAACTCACTACATCACGCCAGCAACAACATCGCTGTACAGAATCTGACACATCACGCACCCGCGCCGGTGCCTGTCGCAGGAGGGCACGCAGCGCCTCCTATGGCACCAGTTTCTGCCAACATGGCACAAATGGCACAGAACATGAGTCACCATGGCAACCTCTCTCACGTTACCCAGAATTCAGTGGGAACTTCAAACTCGGCTGCAAGTCCTAGCAAAGGCGGTAATGCGAATACTCCACTAAGCCTTGTTCAGGATAAAGCTCTTGCACTTACAAGAACACCTGAAAAAAATGAGCCAGACTCTACAGGTCAGGCTAATGGTACTATTGAACCTCCCAAATCTGGGGCGAACACTCCCTCGATTTTAAAACCTCAGAATCCTGAGGCTAACAAGGATAAACAGGATATTGCAAAATCCTCACCGAGCACACCAAAACCCCCTGAAAAACAATCTAGTGCCCCGAGTACTCCTCAAAAACCTGAATCAGTGAGCACTGTTACTGCGGCTGATAGTCCTTCTCAGCCTAAAGTGGCTACAGCAAATGAAGTCCCTGAAAAAGTTCCAGCAAAGCCTGTAGAACAGAAACCAGCTCCAACTGCAGATGTTGCACCTACTCAAAGCGATAGTAAGCCGGCTCCAGAATCTGCAAATGACAATCAAATAAAAGAGACTGTTCCAGCACCTGTTAAACCAGATTCTCCATCTGCAAAAAGTGAGGAAAGTGTTAAAGGTTCTGAGAGTGTAGAAGTGCAAGAGAAAAAAGAAGAGCCAAAAGTAGAAGCAGCAAAACCTGCACCATCGAATGTTAATGATGAAAAGAAAGACCAGCCTGAGCCAGAAAAGTCTGAAGAATCTACTAAAGAGGAAGACTTACCTGTTGAAAAGGCTGATAAAGTAGAAAAGGCAGAGAAAGTGGAAGAAAAGGTTGAGGAAAAGAAACCTGAAGCCAAGTCTGCTAAAGCTGATTCTAAGCCAAAATCCACATTAAAGTTGGCTACAGTCACTACTCCTTTGAGGAAGAGGCGGCAGACATCTCCGAGCAAGAGCAGCGATGGAGCCACTCCAGCTAAGAAATCTGCTGAAGGAGAATCTACTCCTGATTCCAGAACAAAGAGGAACAGAACTCAGGTTTGTATTTTTTGTTTTTGAGGGTTCCATACCAAAGGGTAAATACAGGACCCAATCCATGAGACTTCCCCGTCCGTCGGTCTCTGCCATAAAATTTTTGCAGATTACATATTTCTGTTGCCGCTACAGCAACGGATACTAAAATTATAAAGTGATATAGCGTAAAATCATTACCCTCTTTTTGTATAGTCGGTTAAAAAGTAGCATTATGTCCTTCCCAGGGACTCTAACTATCTCTATACAAAATTTCATCTAAATCGCTTCAGCGGTTTAGGAGTGAAAGCGTAACAGACAGACAGACAGCTTTCGCATTATAGTATTAATAGGGAGTAGGGATTGAAGACTACATAAGACTGTCAAAGACATCTAGGTTATACCTGTTCTAAAACAATTGTGTCAGGCTGGTTTTAGAGTCGCGCTGACCGTCGGCGCTGACAACCAAAATGGGAACAAACTTCTAGGAAATGTTTTAGAATAACGCGTAGCTATCAGCGCTGACGGTCAGCGGCCGTACGCATCGCTGACCAACGCCCGAGCGCCTGTCTTCGGTGATCGTTTTAGGGTCGAGCCGAGCGGAAGCCCGTCGGCCCGAGCTGTCGTGACGAATCGCGATGTGGACACAAGTCTGTACGCCGCAATGATCAGCGCGATACTGAAACGTCTCGCGCTGACGAGCTACGCGCAGAGATGTCAGCTCCGATGGTCAGCGTGACTCTAGAACCAGCCTGAAGGATTGCTTTACGATTTTACATTTTATTCGATCCAAAAATATCCAGTAACGAGGTTAATGTTAGCAGTTATTTATGACTGCCCCAGTCAGTCTTATCTTCATATTAATGCTGAGTATCACTAATAGTTGATTTTGTTACCTACTTTGTTTTATCGTAAATGACTATTATTTTTAGGCTCATTATATGGTCATATTGATTATAACAGCCCATTTATGACCATTTATAATAGCAGTTTCCAGAATCCCTAAATCCTTAATCCCTTATTTCACTCCAAATGGAAATTAAAAAAAAGAGGATTTTAATTTTTATTGAATATTTTGACAAAAAAATACTTATTCCTTGTCTTTTGATTAGACTTATCCATACTGCAAAATAGCTAAAAACTTACGACTATTATGCCCCCTTAAGACTAGAATTTTGAAAGTACCATTAAATATAGTGCACCGTATCTAACTTGGCAAGGTTTTGGAGAGGAGGGGAGGGGGAGGGCATCATACACTTAGAGGCACAAAAAAGTGCTCCACTCACTCCAAAAAGTGCTCCACTCACTACAAAAAGTGCTCCACTCACAACAAAAAGTGCTCCACTCTCTACAAAAAGTGCTCCACTCACTACAAAAAGTGCTCCACTCTCTACAAAAAGTGCTCCACTCACTACAAAAAGTGCTCCACTCACTACAAAACCTTGCCAAGTTAGATGCCGTGCACTGTACCGTCTTAAATGGTAGTCTGTAATAGAAAGGTCGCAATGGTATAAGAGAAACACCTAATCTTTTTGAACATAAATTTAAAATATATGCATTTAGTTGTAAAAAATGTCCTACATTATTTTTTTCTTTATTATTAATTTACGTAATTTAGTGAAAAAAGCTACATGGAGAGCAATCTATAGTAATTCTAGCAATATTTCATATTAATTTAATATTGTAATCGGCAGGTGCAGTTGTACCAATCACCAACTCCTGAGCTGACCATGGCGACCAAGCTATCAGCCTCTGCTGGACGTTCCACTCCTACCAAACAGAATGATGACAAACTCATCGTTTTTTACAAGTGAGTACTGTATAAGTATATTATAAGTTTCAAAAATTGGTTATAACAATTAATTAAATATTCACGGATATTTTCACACAACGCTACCCGATCCCAATGTAAGCAATAATACTTTTAAATACATACTTATCATACATAGAAACACCCAGACTCTTGAGACAAACATTTATGGATCAAACAATTTTTTGTCTCCAGTGGGAATCAAACCCACAACCTTGTGATCCGCAGTCACACATTTCGACCACGAGGCAGTCATTGTTTTATTTTTGTCAATTGTAATGTATTAATAAAAATTTTTCAATAAAAAATAAAACCGACTTCCAACAAATACCGAAAAATAAAATTTAGGTACTTAGCACAAAGTAAAATGTATTTTGATTTATCTGATTTTATTCAATATCATATTGAAGTCGGCGCCAAGTAAACCCATAGGTTTATGTAGGTATTATTCATGGCACCAACTTCAATACTATATTGAATAAAATCTGATAAATCAAAATACATTTTACTTTGTCCTAAGTGCCTAAATTTTATTTTTCAGGATTTGTTGGAAGTCGGTTTTATTTTTTATTGAAAAATTTTTTTTCATTGTTTTAAGTGACGGGTGAACCGAAAAATATATCTATCTAGGTAAAAGTTTCCATCAATACAAATCAATCAAGCCTAAACACAAGGTAGCTGCTGTAAATCGTTAAGGATTTCCCTCGACTGTCTTTCGGTTCCATAATCAGATCGACTCCAGATATTCATTAAATTGTAGTACATTAAAGCACTGAATTAAAAAGTTAACAAATGCACTGGTTATCCCTACAATTTTCGGTGGTTGCCCTCGATTTCTCCTGGATCCCATCATCAGATCCTGATCTGATTAAAATAGGACCACCTCAGAAGTAAACCCTATTCAAGAAAGAAAACAATTTAAATCCGTTTATAGTTGACGGAAATATCGGTGAACATACATAAAACATTGAGAACTTCCTTTTTTTTTTGAAGGCAAATCTATCAATCTAGGTGCAAAGTTCTCATTAATACAAATCAATCAAGCCCAAACACAAGGTATTTGCTGTAAATTGTTAAGGAATGCCCTCGACTGTCTTTCGACTCTATCATCAGGTCGACTCCAGACCTTCATTAAAGTGTAGAACATTAAAGCACTTAATTCAAAAGTTAACAAGTGCACTAGTTGTCACTACAATTTTCGGTGGTTGCCCTCGTTTTCTCCTGAATCCCATCATCAGATCCTGACCTGGTGAAAATGGGACCACCTCAGAAGTAAACCCTATTCAATAAAAAAATAAATTCTGAAATCCGTCAATAATTGACGGAAATATCGCTTAACATACATAAAAAAAAAAAACATACAGACGAATTGAGAACCTCCTCCTTTTTTTGAAGTCGGTTAAAAAGCACATTCCTCCACAGGAACGAATACCTAGCCGTACGTAACGCCGAGGGAGGTTTCTACGTGTGTCAAGCGATGCAGAACGTGTACCGTGCCACGCGCAAGATCAAGATACGCTGGCTCTCGCAGGACAAGTCTGCGGACCCATCTGGAGAGACTTATAAACCTGACTTTTATGATACCACAGGTATGTTGACTTTAAGGCTTTGCTCTATTTTTGATCCTGTTAGAAGAAATTAGATCTTACTCGTAATCGTAGGTGAGCGAAGGGATGCAGTATACAACGACACAACCCCATATTTTACGTTTACCTCATCGCCATGTCTTCATCCATAAGTTGCTAGCTCCCCACTGCTGCCTGTTTCTAGTGTCTTTATGATTACACGAAAAAAATATGTTGTGCATATCTATTATATTGATTATGCCAAAGACAATTTCTTACAGGCAACCTTTGACTGGAGACTGTTAAAAGTAAATAATTTTATCCATATGAAAAAAGCAGCAGCTTAAAAATACTTCTTGTCTCGACTTACTTAAGTTCCAAAACCTGAGAAAAAAGAAAGTACTATAAACAAATCCATGTCCTACAGACATGGATTTGTTTGTTCTATGAGTAGGACAAAAAAGGGCTTATTCATTATATTATCAGATAGCGTTGTGTGAAATGTCCGTGAATATTTATTTATTATTATTAAATCAAATCAACTTCATGTGGAGTTGTGAGGGGTTTACCACTGTTGACCTAAATTAATTTGATCATTTGACGTGTGACCGAAAAAACATTAGGTCATTCTACTTTTGATCGAATGAACAATTGACCAAAAGAGTTTTTATTGAACAAACATTTGGTATTTTTACTACTGATCGAATGAACGTTTGGTCGAAAAACAATTGACTCAAGAATATTTTAACAAACAAAAGCGAAATAAATAGAATTCGGTACTGGCACTCGCCGGCCGCTGCCGCGGCACGCTCGCTTCGCTCGCTCGGCTCGTGCGTTGTGGTCGCAGTTCTAACCTAATCTAACCTAGCCATTTTGATACAGCCTCTGTTAAAATAATTCTTTAGTCAACCGTTTTTCGACCAAACGTTCATTCGATCAGTAGTAAAAATGCCAAATGTTTGTTTGATAAAAACTTTTTTGGTCAATTGTTCATTCGATCAGTAGTAGAATGGCATAATGTTTTTTCGGTCACACGTCAAATGATCAAATGAATTTCGGTCAACAGTGGTAAACCGAGTTGTGAGTGTATAAATTGTCAATTTAGGTGCAATACTTTGACTATTGGAAATTATGAGAAATTTAATTAGCGCTTCTTTTTCTATGTTTATAGGAAACCATAACCTTAGAAGGGCTAAGGCTATGGTTTCCTAGAAACGTGGTAGATTGCGTGCAACGTCACGACGCCGACGTACGCCACGGCTCTGCTTACTATAGACATGTACTGTTGTGGTATGTTTCATGCGCTGATATTGAAGTGACATTCAATTGTCTGCGTCATTTGGCGTGACGTGTGCGCCGCCTATGGCGTTATAGGAGACGGCCTTTATGTAAGTGCCACTATAACTACAGAGAAACCTCTATCACAGACATGGAGTGCGTCCTAACAACGCTGTCCCTATCTCGCGGTTCGGGCGGCACTCAGCTACTGCGAGCGGCCGAAGCAGCACGAGCTCGCTCTATACTGACGCGAGCGTTGCAGGCCGAGCAGACCGGGGAGAGAGACCCGCCGCTCACTGAGGAACATCCCGACGGACGTACGTACTGCTCCTTATAGTTATGACTGTGCTTTACTGAATGTTTACTAGCAATCTGTTTGAATATACTAAGGTCTCAAACTGGATGTCATATGTCATAGACGAGCGGGACGAGATTTCAGTGGCCAGATCACTCGTGTCGCGGCGACGTATAGTGTTTGTTGTCGACTGTGGATACTTTTCATTATGTTTTAGGAAAGTCCAATTTAGAACCCACCTAAAAATATGTTGCAAATTAAAAAAAAAATTAAAGACGAACAGCACTCAAGCAACTCAAACTTCAAGTGACCGCGGCTCGTCGCTCGAACGCCGTTTCCTGCTGTCATCCAGTTCAGTTTGAGGCCTAAATCTTGTTTAATATCAAATTAAGTAACTCCGTTGTGGCAATTTTACTTTCCTTTTTTTTTAGAATTTATAATTCTTTCTAGATGCATGTCACCATATTATTTACAGCATTTTTTATTTATTATTAATTACAAAATGATGCCTCTCGTCTGATCTCTCGGCTACTGTCACAGTCATCAAGACTATTGATTGGCCTGTGAAGTGCGGGCCCAAAACTATATAAAGCATCATTAAGTTGAGGGTTTTTCAGAAGTAATAACTTCAGATATAGTTTCTCGCTCTACAGTGGACCTCTCCCTCTACACTGACGAGTCGCAGCTTGAGAAGAAATCGCGCAAACGGAACAGTTCTAAATCTTCACCTAAAGCCAAACTAGACGATTCCAATGAGTCTGAGGTAAGATCGTTTTGTTTATAATTTTGATACTACATAAAAAAGGAAATGAAAAAAAGCATTAGTTTTGTTTTTAAACGGTTTTATTTAGCTCACCCCGTTTGTTTTATTTATTATTTCTTGGGTCAAATTTAGTAATTCAAATTTCACCCTCTTCCTGTCAACCGATTAATCTGAAATTTTGTATACACTTTGGATTTTGATGACAATACAATTATTTATAATATGAGCTTGTCAAACTAAATGAAACAGAAAGAAATATATGCTACTAAGAAAGAAATTAGTTTTTGATGCCCTTTTCCTTATAATAATACAATCTCCCCTCACATCCTAAAATTATTTCTTTCAAATTCAAAAATTCAATTCACAATTATATTTATTTCACTTAGGCATTATACAGATGCGGTTGTAAAACGTTCAGCATATAAAACAAAAAACTACCACCAGTTCACAATGCGACCCACTAGTACATAATATTATTAGATGTGCGCCTCTACCATTGCTGAAGTTTTTTATATTTGTGTAATCTGTAATTTTTTGTGTCGGCAGTGGAGGTTTTCTATGAATAATATGTGTGTATTTAGAAAAGTATTGTCATATTTGATCACTAGCTGTTGCCCGCGACTTCGTACGCGTGTAAATTATGTTATAATGTATTGAAAAACTTCACTTGTACTGTTCCACAACATTTATTATTGTAATACCTAACCGGTTTCGCCTTTCGGCATTCTCAAAGGCTATTTACTTATTTAGATCATAATTACACTCCGAACGCAAAGGTGAAACCGGTTAGGTATTACAATAAAAAATGTTGTGGAACAGTACAAGTGAAGTTTTTCAATATGTGTAGCAAGTTCCATCAAGTGCCATCAATCAACAGTATCAATAATATGTTATAATGCCAATTTGATTGCTCTCTGCTTAGCCTTAATATATAGCCTATTTGAAGACCCTACCCCTAGTTAATATTTGTGCAAAATTTGAATCAAATCTATTGAGTACTTTTCGAGATCCATCCGGACAAAGCAAAGCAAACAGACAAACAGACAAAAATTTTTCTAACTACATTTTCGGCTTCGGTATCTTATGTTGAACACCCAGCGAGATTTTTTTTTAAATATTTCCAATGTACAGTTTTGACTTTTCTATCATTTTATTATATGTATAAAAATTAGGTTGATTTGGGCTAAATAGCGCTATGATTTTCTAGAATGATAAACACAAATTGTTCCAGGAATCGTCTACGCCCGCGAAGCGTTCTCGGACAACGCCAAAGCGCAACTCAAAAAGCGCTCGCAAGGCCCCCACGCCACTACACAACAAACGGAAACCGGCAGGTACCCCGCCCACAAGCAAGGTAGGCATAGTACAACGGATATATAGAAATGTACGTACCCGCAATCATCGCCATTTACATTCATGTGTGAGTGAGTTATGCCGGCAAACAATGTACAATCCTTTCATTGTAAAACCTAAACCTTTAGTTCAATTATTTACTAAAAAGCTTGAAATTAAAACTGTAAAATTGTAGCATAGGCTGCGATTAAGATTGTATTCTAACGGTTTTGAAATAGCAATCTTGATCATATGGATTAGATTTTACTTGAATTTGAAATGTGTTTTTCAGATTGATTTACGATTGGATTGTTCTATTGGTTACGGCTTAAGAGTGTGTCTGGTGTTGTGGATTTTGTTTCTGTCTCGCTCGGTGTAAGAGCGGGGCAGATGGTTTGACAAGAGAACTTGATGTTTTTGCAGTTTTAAGCCATTTATTGTAACTTAAATTGAATGTGAGTGTATGTATCCTTAGATTTTTATGGTTAGGATTGTTTTTGCATCCAAGATGTAATATCAAAACACCTGAAAATGAATCAGAACTCAAGATGTAATATCAAAACACCTGAAAATGAATCAGAACTAAAGTTGAACATGGGAATCCAATGTCCTTTAGAAAGGACAGAAGTCAAACCTTAAATATTTTTGCCAATAATTAATTTGGGTATAATATATTTTATTTTAAGTAGTCTTCACTGTACGGAATTATTAAACTTTTTAAATGACTGGTGATTTTATTACTTTAGCAAGCTGGGTGGAATATAATTGACATAAATATACATGTAGTCAGAAAGAGGATACATACAATTATGTTTTAAATCATATTTACGTTCTCCTGTCAGATACCCACAGCATGTGTTGTCAAAAGTGAAGTGGATTAGTTAGACCTTTGGATGCAATGATGTAAATATTACAATGGAGTTTGAAAGAGATTTATGGATTTTATTATTCTATTGGTTATAATGCATGCTATTAATGCTGTGCATTTTTACCTTACTGTCATGTAAATACTGTCGAAAATCCAATTCTAACAGTTTCTGTGCGAACTGATACCATTGGCATTCGAGTTAGTGAGAGAACCAATACACATTTACATAATAAACAAATATGATCAGATTTGCTGCAATTCGCTACAAATTGATGATTGTTCAATCCAATTCCAAACAAGATTATTTGCTGCAATTCGCTAGAAATTGATGATTGTTTAATCCAATTTGTTTGGAATTGAACATTAACACGAAGTCTCGTATCTGTGCCATTTTTTGTGATCTACAATTTTCTTACTATGTTGTGTAATGTCCTAAATATAGGACTAAATATTTCTAAAGATACCGAAATATATTTCTAGTATGTAACCTAACATAAATATGTAAAACATTTATTCTATTTTTCTTTACCTAACAAGATTTTTGACAGTATCTTCATGCACACGGTAAATTGCATCGTTCAAGTTAAAATTCCAGTGTAACACACGGCTGGCATTATTTTGGGTCAAGGTATTGATTTATTTTAGTTAATCATTCGTTATTTCACTCATTCGGACCCATTTATTAACATAACTATAATAATATATACGGAATACCTTGAGAATCATAAAAAACTTTAAAATACATTTTTGTCAGATATAATTTTTAGCTTATTGTTCCAAAATGTGTGGGTGATTGGGATGCATGGTGAACGCATGTGAAGGAGTTATTATTTAAGGTCCTTAGCTTTTTTTTGAAGATTATTAAATAAAGAGAAATCTTATAACAAACGTGGAGCAATATAAGTATCTATGCTTCATATTTTTTAGAATATTTTATATAAATTCAAATTATTAGCTATCGAGTTAGTTACAGTTTAATAACTGCTGCTCTTTGGAAACTAAAACAGCTGAAACTGTCTTATTCAATCTATGTATTATTTCGTGAAAAACATAAGACCTAGTAATTTATTAGACAATGCATGTTAGGTCTATCAACTTTCGTATTAGATAAAAAGAAAGATTTCCTTTTAAATTTATAGAATTAGCATGTCATATAACTCATTCATCTTCATTAAAAAACATTGCTTGCTTACTGTGTTCAAAATTGTATAATTTCCTATAATTTTAGCTATTTTCTTCTATAATTTGCCTTTATTTATATTACCTTGCATGTATATTTGCACGAGTTGTCTGTGATCTTTATATATTTGAAGTGTTTTACAGTAAAGTTGGGGATAGCCTACGAATTTGCACCAAACATAAGTTTGGTCAGAAATTCATAAGCTATTTTGCGTTTATTAAGAAGGAATAGATTTTTGTTTCACCAAAATATAAACACCTGCGGGCCTAAAAAGGCAACATTGTATGTTTCATTATATGAAACATATATTTCATATAATTTGAAATACAGAACATACAAAGCATACCAAACATTTTACGTTTCATAATATGAAACATACAATGTTGCCTTTTTAGGCCCTCTGACTTTCTTATTGCAAACGAAATCGTTTATACACCTTTTATCAAAATGCAACTTTTTAAAATAAGTACTCGTTACTTTTTTATTATATCTAATTCTGTCGCTACTTAAGTTAAAATATAACTTAAATACAACCTTCAAAGAAACAAAAATCTCATTTCAATGTGTGTTTGAATGAAACTTGACTTCAATATACTAAGTGTATTGACTGGCATCAGACCGCAACGGCTGTAAGCGAGAAGCCTAAGCCCAAGAGCACGCCGAAGAGAACGCCGCCTAAACCGAAACCGTCACCGGTCGCTACTCCCACGCGCACACCCAGGAGAGCCGCTAAAGGTATTTACTAATGTTCCTATCTGTAGGACATTTTTTTACTTGTTTACTTTGTAACAAAGTTCTCCTTTTTATAGGACATAATGTTTTCCTAGCACAAATCAAGTAGAAAACATGTGACAATTATTTGCTGACTCACAAAAATCTGACCTATTTGTAGGACATTTTTATTTACTGCCCCACAAATATATTATTAAAAGAAATGTGTTTGCAGCCCCACAATATTTATGAATATGATACATATTTTGTAGACTGTCCCACCAATTAGCACCTATTTGTCGTTTGGCTGTCCCACAATAACTAAGTTGTGTGCTGTACAATAATTTTCTACGCCTACCTACAAACAATAAAATTATTTCACAGAATCAAAGCCATCCCCTATCGTGGCGACCCCTTCCACTTCCACCGGCAAAACTACCCGCACGCCCAGGAAACCGCCCTCGAAGAAATAATACATGCCGCGCCCCCCCGCCCGGCCTGACTCAGTGACCCGTGTGTACTCTGTTCAGTGTCTTAGCCGATAGCACTCGGCTCTCGAGTGAATTACTTGTAATGGACTGTTTTCTGTCTCGCTTGGGTACTGCTGATGGTTGTAAAAATAAAATAAAATTCTTTTTGTAATGCGTCAGAATTAATAACTTGACAAATCTGATGTCACATCAATCTCAGAATTGTATAAGTAGCGTCATGTGTCACTTTGTAATAAAGGACTACTAAAAATACAGATACATTTGGTTTATGCAATATTTCTATCTTTTTCTTTTTGTCTCTCAAATATCAATAATCAGAGAGACACAGTACATAGCGAACGCATTCTTTAATATCTACGCCGGTGAACGCGCAATGCTGTATCTCGCTCTAGTTGCTGATGTTTTCAAAACGTAAGAAAAAGATATAAATACGGCATAAGCTGAATAAGTGTGAGTAGTCCCTAACTGCTGTGGTAATCAAAAAGGCAGTACGCCAATGGTTTTTTTATTACTGTTTGAAATGTACGACAAAATAGCTTTTTCCTATCCAGGTTTCATGCATCATCGTAAATTGGATAGACTTTTTTGATGATCAAGAGCAGTAAGTAGAGATAAGTTTACTCGCTACTGCCTTTTCAGGATTACTGCAATGAATGTCAGTAATTTAAAATAGTAATAATTAGATCTTAGAGAGTAACGATAGCCAAATTTTATACAATTATATTGCCGTCTCATTGGCTAAAATATCAAAATAATCGCGTAAATAATATGTCATCACTGTAATTTCGTAAAACATAGAGACAAATAGTTAATTCTTTGAGCTATTTTTTCATTCTTGCTTTATCTTTATCCTACTCTATCATATTTTCGATATTTTTTGCCTCTTACAATTACAATCACAGCAGTACTTTCCAAGTGAGAAGATATGAGTTATTTTTAGTAGATATTTATTACGGACACCTAAGTGCATAATCATGGTTTTTGTAATTTTATATTTTTTTGGTGGAATCCGGTTAACTAACATCTAATGAATAATTATAAAATGAAGTACAGCGTATTAAATAGCACAATATTGTGTTTTTTCTTCTGTCAAATAACTTAGAATCATTTTTCTTATTGATATGTTACTTTTTTGTATACAAAAAAATCTGAAAGAATCGTGGCAACTAAAATGGCCTTTTTGGCTGAAAAAAGTTGCATTTTTTTTTCAATGTATTCTTGATCCATAACGTTTTGCCCATGTTGGGTCATAAACCATTTTTCTATTATTTTTTTCTTAAAATAAAAATAAGCAATAATGAAAAACGATCTTACACTACATGACTAAAAATATAAATTTTTGAACGTTCCAATGTATTCTTTTCTGAATGAAGGTTTTTGATGTGATGAATAAAATTTTCAATATTATTCTACCTCGGCAACAGCTATATCTAGCAGAATAAAATATTGAAATGAAAATTAATATGAAATTAATATTGATTCCGGCGAATTTTGTTCCCTAGAAAATAATTTTTCGTGATTTTTCCTAATTTTTTTACTTATATTATTTTGCTATTTGGGTGAAGAAAAGTTTAAAAATCAAAAAAATATTTTGAATCGTGTAGTGCAAGGTTGTGATAGTATAATATAGTGAAAGTTGAAACATCACAATATATCGATATTGTTATATGTAAGGACGCGTGGATGAGGATTAACTGTAATAGTAAGTTTTACTAACTTAATATTTAAGGAACATCATACAATGTAAATATATAGATATAAGGTAACATAACACCATAATTATATTTCTCGAGGGTAAACCTACATTTATACGCAGTAATTACAGTACTCATACCTTAGGGACTAAATTTTGACATGGATTTCTATGAAATTTTGACACATCTGCTGTCGCGTCAGTCAAAATTGACATCTTATTATACGAGTCGTGTAGTGATTTAAATAACAATGCATCTTAATGTTGTACGTGTATAGTTCAATTTACAATATTTTCAAGATTTTAAGAGACTTCACAAAATTTTTGACGAAAAATCAGTACTTTTGCATAACTTTTAAACAAAATGTGATATGATAATCTTCAGTAAATAGAATTAATTCAATCATTAGTCGATAATAATGACTAAAACACTTTTGTTTCTTTAATCCAGGACGTTTTCAAGCAATTTTTTGTTTGATGAGAAACTTTTGGTTGTGAGAATAGGATTTTGTGAAACGAAAACGCGTTGCTTTTGCTGTTTTCAGACAACACACGAAAAAAAAACTATAATCAAGAAACTCGATTGTAATTTTTTTTTTGAAAATACTGTTTTAAGTCAACTTTTTGCAGGAGTCCTTAAAAAAACAGTAAATGCGTCTAAATGTAGATTTCCCCTTAACGCGTATATTTCGATTGGACACACGAGGTAATTTACACCTCTTTAAAAATTAAGCAATAGATTTAAAGTTTAGTTTTTCTAAAAAAATAAGATTAGGCTAAAAAATCTAAAGTTTGCGTAGTACTCAATTTTAGATGCTGGCCTCGATTATGGAAGTACGGTGGGCTGCATATTTTTTAAAATAATATAAAATTGACAGTTTTTGTATCAACAATAATATACTAAAATGCGTGTACGAAAAGCAATACGAATGGAGGGGCATTGTAATATCACAAATTAGAGATAGTACAGATGGCAAACTCATGTATGTACTTTTTTTCACATCTACCCCTCTGCTACACACACTCGCGCACAAATCAGTATCGAAAAGTCTGTTGAGGAACGCTTGACCTCGTGTCTGTGAATGAGTTGTCTATGTGTGCGTAGTGTCTGTGAATGAGTTGCTTCTGTGTGCGTAGCCTCAGCGAATTTAGTACGTAGGTTTCCATCTGTACTATCACTAATTTGTGGTAATATGTTCTAAAACTAATTTGTATTCGAGTTCTGGATAAAATAGATTCATAAACATTTTATTATGCTTGACAACGTGAGGGAAACAGACAAATTGAATAGAGTATTTGGTATGCTGCTATTTACAAAATTAAGTATACATCATTATGTATGAAAAATAATTATAATTATTTCCCAAAATTTTGACTTGATAACCAGGATTCAATGAACCAAAAATATATATCTAAAACAGCCAAGTGCGGGTTGTACTCGTGCACCGAGGGTTCCGTACCAAAAGAGAGCAAACTCTTTTGATTTTTTTTTCCATTTTGGTACAGAAAACTTGTATGTCAGTCCAGCTTACTTGTATAATAGAGTGTCGAGTAAAATTAGATATTGCGATGGGAATCTTGTATATCAGTACAAAGAATTTAAAAAGTTATTATTATCAAAATTGAACGATTTCGCTTCACATATAAATATATTTTGATATGATCAGTGTTTATTTTTGAACTAAGGTTATGAATATACTGTCGCGGTTTGAGTGGATATCGTCGCTTCATTTTCAAATTTTCAAAAATGTGTCATAAAATCCAGTTCGGACCAAACTTGTCGAAAATGTCGAGTTTGTGACAAATAGTCGAATAAAGTCTTAGTAAAGTTAATATGTTAAAGTTATTTGAAATATCTAATAGCTAAATCATAATAATTTAATAATTATGTACCGCGAATAGAAAATGACATTAATTTTGAGGTTACAACGCATTTAGTAAAAACGTTAATGTGTTTTACATACAATTATGTACTTATGTATATCGAATTAATTGTGTACGGAACCATTTATCGAATGACACTACACAGAATGTTCATTTTGTTGTAAATGACTTGTTGGGATGTACGGTGACGAACTTTAATATATGACCCACATAAGGTGGAACATTACATAGCAAACTGAAGACATTGGAGCTAATATTGTTTACCGCTTTCGACTTCCGAATGTTCGAAAAAAAAATCGGGGTCTTAAATTAAAGTTCGCGACTGTAAATTGAGGTGAGGTCCCCGTTTATATTTTTTTTGTTAATTTGTTTTCCATTTAATCTTACGTTGTTATCGATACCGGTTCAACCCGAGCGTGAGTGTGTGTGAAACATTAGAAAATCTAAGTACCTACATTTTAGGCGATATTTTTAAATAGGTTAATTTCTTAAAGAGAAAGAAAATAATAAGCTTAGTATATAAATTATTGTGTGTGTATTTTTTGTTTATAATCTGTACGTACTCGAGAGAGTGGATGTTTGAGAAGGTAAGGGCGCTCTGGTACAATCGCTGTAAAACTTAATTTTAGCGTTTTATACAAAAGAATATCAGTTCGAGAGTACTATTGTAACAGAAAGTCCACAAATTTATATGCAATTTAAAAATAAATATGGTTTAAGAAATTAATGAGCGTTTTTTTGTGTTAGAATTAAAATATGCTTTATTTTACACTAATAAATATTTACATCAATAATGAATACCAGTCTTGAAATATACAGTGAACGTCCTTATCGCTATATGCATTTTTACCAGGCCATCTTTACATAGTGTGTGTGTGTGTGTTAGTCTCGGTCCTGGGTATCATCTATACTAGACCCTAGCATGGCTAGATTCTTGCCAGTGGTCTCAGCATAGAAAACCTTCTAAGACCCCTTTTGAAGAACCCCGTAGGCGTTTGGGAAAACCCGAGGCAAGGAGATCATTCCACTATTTAAGCGTGCGCGGGAGATAGCCCCTATCGGATCTAACCGTGGTCAAACGCTCCGGACGCAGTGTGAGGATGAACACCCCGTCTATGGCGAGCGGTGCGGTGATAGTAAGTAGCCGTGGGCTACTTTCTATCATCGCCTACTACTGTTTGGATGATGATGATGAGGGTAGTAAAGATACTGTATGTTTGACTCATAAGAAGTACGTCGATGCTACGAAACAGCTATTGTTTATTAGATAACAATTTGCATGTTAATTTTGACATAGAACACTAAAATGTACTTAATGCAAGTGGAGCATTTGTATTGACTGAAAATTGCATGTTGGGAGCCCCCCCCCCCCATTCCCAGTAGTACTACTGGGAGTTTCATTCTCATTAGACTTACCAATGGAACTTGACTGTACACTGGTTAATATACCTAGACGGGGCTTACGAACCTTATCGAATGTATCACGGCTGGTGTTCTGAAGATCTCCCTTCTACTTATAGATCCCGAACAAATGAGCCGGGCAAATGTGGCATCTCAGACAGGGAGAGAATCTTGGCTAGATCAATTCTAAAGAGTGTTTCTGTCGAACCATAGGAGTTTAGAACGCTCTGCTAGCGCAAGAGTTTACAACTTCCGGTTCTTCAAGTTTAGCTTAAAGCATAAGGGATATTCACATAAGTTTTCTAATTGTGATAGCAGTGCTCATGTATGTCACCATGACTTTCCACAAGACGGGCGGCGTCGTTTATGGCGCTTTCATTGTTCGATTTTTAACCCGCGTGCGGTTGTGGACAGGTACCTATATCTGTGGTTCTAGACCGCATGTGAAGTTGAACTCAGCACGCTCCACAGACTCCTAGAACCACAGAATATACTGTCCATAACCGCACGCGGGTGAAAAACCGCATCACAGTGAAAGCGCCCTTAATGAGCTAAGAGGTTGGAGGCTAATGGTTGAGCTACATCTAGATTCTAGAAGCATCGACTCGCATTTGTATGCTGTATCAGCTTCCGCCGCCTCCTCGCATGGTACAGAGAACAGTGCACGGCATGTAACTTGGCAAGGGTTTGGAGTGACCGGAGCAGTTTTTGAAGTGAGTGGAGCACTTTTTTGTGACTCTATGTATATATACGAGGCGCGAACTTACCCCCAAAACATTGCCAAGTTGCCGTGCACGCATTTTGTCAGTGTTGATAAGCGCGTTGCCGATTCCGTCGAGTGTGGTCGCGCCACAGATTACTAAATAGTTACTACGTAGTCGTGCTCCCGTTCTCCTTCCCACTTTAGTAAGTAACAGAAAACAATAGAAGTACAAGAAAGTACGATGGGGCATGGTCAAATGTAGCTCAACCCTAAGACAATAACAAGAGAGGAATTTCCCTCAGCCTAAGCCATATGATATTGCAAACATCCATAGGCTAGGGGTGACCACCAGTACTTTGGTGTGACATAATATGCTTGTCTGCGACCTTAGTGGTATAAAAAAAGGTGCATTACCTTTAACCCAATCTAAATCAATAACCAGCAAAATAAATATAAAACATATAAAATTTAGTCATACATTTATTCAATCATCAACATTTTCCAACGGATACTCTGACATGATTAGTCCTCGGGCCCATAAAGCACCAGCTATTTCAAGCTTCTCTGCGTCAGTACTCAACTCGAGACTCTCCACAGACACATACTCTGGATACGAGTTTATCAATGTTTCGATTGCCGGGGCAATGTCATCTTCTATTTCCAAATACACTGGTTCGGTAACATGATACTCCAAAGAGTTTTCAACATGGTAATATAGTCGTACCTTTTCTTCCAATACCATTCTCAATATATTCTTGCGCAGTAATCTTATTCTAGTCTCCAGTCCAATTTCCACCCTGTTTATTACTTTACCATTATCTAACATAACGTCAGAATCACCAAAGACAGTGACTGCTTTCTCATTATCTTTCAAAACTGGTGGCAATGCTGCATATTGAAAATCCTTATGCATTTGGTCTACACCAAAATCTATATCCAAATGATTTTTAATTTTATCAAAAAGTGATAAAATAGTCTTTTTAAAGTTTTTTCTGGTAGGAGCTTTTGAGTCTGAATGAACAACGCCAAAGTAATCGTATATATGGAAAGGAAGTCCTTGTCTAAATTCTACATTTTGACTTACAGCTTGATTCAAAGCACCTGAAAGCATTTTTTCAAATAAATCCGCCCATGAGTGTTTTTGGCACATACTAACTGTCACATGGAGTGAATGTTCTCCGTTTATCGTGATTCCTTGATGAATATATCCTCTAGGAAAGTAAAGCATATCTCCAGCTTCTAATGTCACTTCAAGTATGGGTTTACCAATTTCACTTTGGTCGTAATTCCTAGATGAAGTTCTAGGTAATACTTCATCTGGTGTAAGAGGTTCATATATACGCCAGTGTTTCTTGCCTTCAGCTTGTAATATAAAAGCTTCTATATCATCATAATGAGGAGCAAACCCTTGGCTATCCGGTGGAGTTAAGTAAGCATTGGCACCAACAAAAGAGTGAAAATATTCCTGTAAAGTAGCATTCAGTAAATGAAGTTGAGGCAAATACGTTTGTGGGTTTAGCAACCTTATACTACAGCCATTCAGATAATAATCCCATACTAAGTGAGAATGGGCTCTCCCTTCCGGGTTATGTGTCTCTCTTTCACCGTTCACATATGATGTAACATCTAAATTTTTCCCATACAGTATATTTTCTGTCCGTAACATATTGTCAATAGCGGGCGTACTGATAATTTTTTTATAGTATTCTGGTTTTTTCCTGGTTATGTGAAATGGTTTCTTTTCCCACACTGTGCTGAAGAAATCTTCAGGTTCACATGGAGCAATCATCCACTTGAAGACTTTCAGTCCTTCTTCTACACTGTCGGTTTCTACGGGATCAAAGTCAACACTTGCATTACTCTCTAGTGTGGCATCATCACTACAATATCCATTACCATTACCATTACTCAGTACTGACTGGGAGTAAGCGTCTTCCACTTCTGTCTCTGATTCAAATGCATTCGGCGCCGGTACATGAACGAGGATAGGGATTTCTTCAACATGTTTCGACTTTTTTACAATAGGTTTTTTTATTTTAGCTGCATTAATTTTTGGTTTTTTCTTTTTCTGTTGCTTTTTTTTCATTATACCCTTGCTTTTTGTATTACTATTCTGATTCCACTTTAATTTTTGCCCAATTTCTTTAGATATTTCATCGAAATTATTTATTTTACTAGACAATTTTAATGAAGTAGTTTGACCTTTCGATTTAGACCGTTTCTTTTGTTTTTTAGCTTGATTTGTTGATTTATTATTTTTATAAATAGCAAAAGCTGACATCGATTCCATTTTCTGCGACAAATAAATAATATCACAGGTGAAACTAATTATCTGTGTAGGTATACAATTTATACTGCGTCAATGAACGTGCACAAACAAACCCAAATTTTTTACCACTTCCTTTTACTTTCTTTATCAATAACTTCAAAGTAGATAAACCCGGTCATGATTATTTTAGCAAAAGAAAGAAAGAGGTTATGATAAGTCGTATGGCGTTTGACTTTGACACTGACAGATTGTGTCATTGTACTCATTCTTTTTTCTTTTCTTGAATGCATGGCCCCGTCGCCGTCGTTACCAACGATTCTGCCAACGTCAAGGTGGAAAATAGATTTGTGAGGGTGATATTGTTTGACTGACAGTTGACCGAAACAGGATTCTTTTTTATTATTCATTTTTCTTGGACTCTTCGGCTTGAGCGTGTGCCAAAGTCTTAGACCATATAACACGGGACTAGCCTTTGCGAACCACCGCATACAAAAATATTCTGCCAGTTTTCATACAAATGAAGGGGGAAACACAAAGACATATAAAATTTCATTGCAATTAAAAATGTATTAATCGACAAACGCGTAATGGCTGTTGTGTGTTAATTGTTATTGTACAGTCAACTACAATGTAATGTACTAGTTTAATCATATAAAATGATGTACTGATGTACAGGCTTTTCATAAAGCCAAAAGACCAAATGGTCATGTGCAATGGCAGAAAACAATGCTTAAGTAAGGCGCATCCTGTGGTTAGATGATCTAAGGCCAAAGTCGACTTGTAATTTCCAAATCCATGTTTATGAAATTCTAGTAAATAGCAGCGTATTCTTGTATAAATGTCCAATAATGGACATTTTCTACTCTAGTAAAGCGGTAGGACTTTCTAGAAGTGAGGGTGTCGTAAGTTACGGCTAAAGGAACACTTTTGCAATTAGATCCATTACGTAGAGAAGGAATACTCGAAATGAAACCCGGTTGTCAGTAAAATGACAATCGTTAAGCCAAGTTGAAGGCCTTATGGGCGGTTTGAAAAATTTTAACTGCAGGCGGCGAGCTGCGTCTGTTCATTTCAACACGGCAATAGGCTCACCACCTATTATGTGGGACATAAAACAATAAGGTGAAATGTGGGCGTATACTATGCCTCTGCCTACCACTTTGGGGATAAAGGCATGACTATACCTATGTACCTATGTACACCTTGTAGGTATGTACCTAATGTTTAACATGTACAAATGTCCAATAATGGACAAGTTCTAAATTTACTCCAATAAAGCGGTGGGACTTTACTAGAAGTAATTTATCTATGGAGTTTTTCGTAAAACGAACAATTCATTTTTCACTACGATAAAACACTTCCCAACACTTGTGCAGGTTTTCAAACAATTGTGCTTCAAAATTCACCACTATAAACACATAAAAAACTCGAAAAACACTAATTTTGGAAAATTGTATAGCATAGGTATTATCATCCGTTTGCCTTTAATTTCCCGCCAAAACTCCGGAAAAGTTTATGCTAGCCATACACGCAATGGTACAACAGTTTTTTTTGGACCTACGCAGTCGACGACCATAGCCGAATCGAAAATCAATTCTTTTTCAACTGCCTGCTTTTGACTGCCTCTTATGTGGTGTAGTCGGTAGTGGTACCGCCTGCCACGCTGGAGGTCCTGGGTTCGATTCCTGGGTCAGTCCAAATATTTGTATGATCCACAAATGTTTGTTTCGGACTTCATCATCTAACCACAGGATGCGCCTTACTTAAGCATTCCTTTCTGCCAAGCCAATAGACCATTTGGTCTATTGGCTTTATAAAAAGCACTGTACATCAGTACATCATTTTATATGATTAAACTAGTACCTACATTTCATTGTAGTTGACTGTACAATAAAAATTAACACACAACAGCCATTACGCGTTTGTCGATTATGCATTTTTAATATATATAATGAAATTTTATATGTGTTTGTGTTTCCCCCTTCACCCGCTATGACTAGCAGAATATTTTTGTATGCGGTGGTTCACAAAAGGCTAGTCCCGTGATATATGGTCTAAGGCAGGGCTGTCCAAACTAGATGGGACCCAGGGCCAACAAAAATGGCCAAATACATTGGAGGGCCGCAAAATATTTAACAAAGTAAAATACATGTATAATAGGTATCATTATTTTATTATCTACTTTCTCATTAATTTGTCTTTTACAATTCTGTCAACATCAACCTCAAACCACAGATTACTAAATAGTTACTACGTAACAGATACATCACTCCCATACAAAAGCGACAATACCTACGCTATATTAGCCTACAAAATTGTAATAATAATACCTGCTGTTCAGAACGAGAAGAATTGTACCTTAAACACGCGCTCATAGCGTCGAGACTGTGTTGCCCGCAGTGCGAGTGACGTCATCGTAAGAATGCGCTAGGGTTGAACCTATAATGATTGTTGTAATAAAACAAATGTTACGAATCAACCATGTTTTAATACGCTTTTAGTAGGTCGACGTGTATGTAACTAACAATGTAATGGAATGTAAGGAAAAAAATTATGAATGGTTTAAAAAAACCCTAGAAAAACACGCTTTTATAAATGCACGTAAAAACCAAAAATAAATTATGAATCACAGTAGGTAGGTATATCTATATATTTATATTGTTTATCTTATGCCTACCCATAACTAAAATATCAAAGAAATCTAAATTTAACTAACATTACCTTTAGCGTAAGTACCGGCTATTCACCTATCTCACCCGGCAATCCCACCTTACTATGTTACACACACATACATATGGTCACCTATATATTGGCAGCGCGATTGTGGCGCCTCTGGTGTTGCAAACGTCCATAGGCTGCGGTGACCACCGGTACATCTGGTGGGGCCGTATGCTTGTCTGCCACTCGAGTGGTATAAAAAAAAAAAATGGTCACGCTTAGATCTCCGAAGGGGAAGGCAGAGGCATATTAGATGCCCACATTTCATTTTTTTATAGTTTGTACCAAGTACAGGTTGTGACCTTTGTTAGGCCGTTGGTCCCGGTTGCCAATAAAATAGCAGTCAGAAAAATTTAAACAGCAGATGTTTAAATTTTTCTGACTGCTATTTTATTGGCAACCGGGACCAACGGCCTAACGTGCCTTCCGAAGCACGGAAACGCTCAAATAAAGGTAACAAAGTGGTTACCATCCAAGAACTGGCCATAGTGAAAGTTGCTTACTACAGTGATCGATTACAGAACACTGAGTCCCCATATAAAACATTGAATTGCCTATAAAAAACAACAATTTTATAATACCTAACTCAAATAACTCCTTAATTTAAGATTTACATACTTATCACCTACCTACTTATGTTCAAACAAATAAATGGTAAAAACATTCAAATTGATAAGATTTAAAATATTACTCAGCTTTCTCCGTCTCTCGGCAATTTAAAAAACGACAAATTTTCTTTTGTTTTTGTACTATTACACCCATCTACTGCACAATAATTACGTGGTTTCGGTATTTCGAAGCGTAAGCGCGGGAAACGTGCGGTGCAGTGCGATGCGAGCGCTCAGTCGGGCCACAGAGTACATTTGTATATTGTGAGATAGAGACGTCACTCGACTAAGTGACGACACCAGCGGTGCCAAGCAGCTATTGCAAGAAACTTTCTGACTGCGTGGCCATGAAATAAAAATCGAGTGTAACAAATATATTTAAGTAAACTTGAATCTTTTAGAAAAATTAGTTTTAAGATCGTAAAAAATAATAATAAACTACCTTTGGCAGAAAAGTAGTCTTACTTATATAACCCTATGTAACGAAACCATACCGCGATTTAAAAAAAGGCACACCGCCATCTAGTTGTGAATTTTTAACTAAAATATTAGATTTTTTAATATTGCATACAGCGCCAACTACCACGTGTTTCTGGAAACTCTTACGTTATAATGAAACGAAATTAAATATTATGACAAGTCTCAATGTAACTGCAACGTTGAGAACCTACGTAAGTTGGTTACATTATAATTCAATGCTCAGTTCTAAGTGATAACACCATGAGTCGGGCGTCCGGCAGCCCTCTGCCAGTTGTATCCCCAGTCCCCAGGGAGATGCCGAGCGGTAGGTACATAGCGCGCGATTTTGAGCGAGTGACGGAGGCCTGCTCAAACTTTGTACTTAGCTAGACGCAGTGCATGTTTAAGTTAAATATCTGTCAATGAAGACCTGTATTTCGATTTTATAAACTTTATTGTTGAAATATGCACTTTCACAAAGTTAGGTACTGCCACATCGAGCCCATTTTTAGTCCGAAATTAGTCAGTTTCGGGAAATGTTCAATATCATCAAGCTTAAAAAAATCGATTTCTTCTGCCCTTGTAAAAGGGGTCTGATTGCATACCACACAGTTCCAGTTGATAATCAATCTTCACACTCTCAACTGCGACCATTAAGAGATGAGTGAAGAGTGCTATATCACTCTCAAATTTTTTGACTTGGGACCAAACTTCGGAAATGATGTCCGAAGTTCCACCGGCCACCGAGTACGAGCCCCAGATACTTCATCGAGGGCTCGATTCCGATGCTGACGCCCCCTAAATGTAGGCTGGATCCGGCATGTGGCCCCATCCGAGGTCCGTGAAAGCACAGAGTCTCAGATTTGAAAAGGGCGACCTCGCGACCCAGCCACCGTATCCGACCCACGAATTGAGCAATCCTTGCCATGGCCTTTAGTGCTACGTCTCAGAGTGTTGCTCCCCGCGCCGTAACAAGGGTGTCGTCGGCGTAACACGTTACGCCAGTCCCTCGGAGCAACGTACTACGCAGCACCCAGTCGTAACCGATGTTCCACAGGAGCGGCCCTAATACCGATTCCTGTGGAACACCGCACGACACATCCCGCCGACCCGGCAATAGCCAGCTCGGGTAAGTTATGACCCTCTCGGAGAGATAGGCCCCGACAATTCGACGGAGGTAGGGAGGCACTCCATGGTAAATAAGCACCTCCCTAATGCAGCCCCATGGCAAGGTGTTGAAGGCGTTGGCGATGTCAAGAGACACCGGCACCACCGCCTCACCCTGAGAGACGATTCCTCCATCAGGCCTCTAATGCGCATGATCGCGTCCACGGTGAAGCGCCCCTGACGGAAGCCAAACTGGCTATCCGCCAGATCAGGCTCCACGCGTGTGAGTGCCTGACGAGGAGTTGTGCAACAATGCACTCTAAGAGTTTGCACACCTCGTCGAGCAACACGATCGGCTTGTACCCTGACGGGGAATTTGCCGGCCGCCCCGCCTTTCAGATCAAGACTAGTTTCTTTGTCTTCCAGACCTTGGAAAACTAGCATTTACGAGGCATGCGCTAAAGAGCCCTATAAGTCGAGGCCCAAGCTCCTTGAGAGCCAGGACCCACGCTCGGCCTGGAATGCCGTCGGGTTGATCGAATACATACCCAAAATATTTCAATTACGTTGCGGGAAAAATAATTTGCTCATTTATGTATTTAAATAAAGAAGATAAAAAGATTCCGCGGGCCGCAACAACTGACGTCGCGGGCCGCATGCGGCCCGCGGGCACTGCTTTGGACAGCCCTGATGTATAATATAAAAAGATTAAAAGAAATGAGTGATAGTGAGCTTTTGAAGCAATGCAAAAACTTGCAAATATCTTTGACAGTAGGAGAATCATGTGATATTGATGGACATGAATTGTATGAAGAACTACATAATGTTCATTCATATGTATAAAGGAAACTACGACATTTTCTCGGTGCTGAAATCAATCAATACATATAATAAAATCGTAACAGGTCGCTGTCTGTACATGGAAGATAAATAAGAAAAAATATTATAGGCTTTATGAACGCAATAGAACCCAAAACAATGATTTTTAGAATTTTTGTCTGTTTGTCTGTATGTCTGTATGTCTGTATTTCTGTTTGTCTGTACGGTTGTGCACGCTAATCTCAGTAACCGCTCAACCGATTGCAATGCGGTTTTTTTTATTGTGTTGAGGTTTGCTCCAGTTAACATTTAGCGTTTGTTTTATGTAAATCGGTTTTGAAATAAAAGAGTTATAACACTTTTAAGAATCAGATATTTTGAAAATTTTAATTGCAGGGGTTTCTTTGAATGTGAGTGAACCTAAACTGGCGTGTTGGCTTAATCATAAAAGAGCTTAAGTCTATTTTAAGTCTATTTTAAAACAATTCAGTCCACGCCTTCGGCGCGGACTGAATTGTTTAAAAATAGTCTTAATCATTAAGCTCTTTTATGATTAAGCAAACAGGGCAGTTTCAGACGCAGCTTGATGACTCTGATGAAGAAATACCTTTCCTTTCATACACCTTATGTGACGTAAACGAAGTTGCGGGCTCAGCTAGTAGATAATAAAAAACAAAATAATTGAAGTTTACCCCACTATCGAAATAGTCCTGAGCATTATTGCCACCACACCTGTTACAGTTGCGTCTGCTGAAGGGAGTTTTTCGAGGCTTAAAATTATTAAAACATATTTGAGGAATTCGATTACACAAGATCGGCTTTCAGTTATGTATTTAAATAAAGAAGATAAAAAGATTCCGCGGGCCGCAACAACTGACGTCGCGGGCCGCATGCGGCCCGCGGGCACTGCTTTGGACGGCCCTGGTCTAAGGTTTCGGAGCTTGGGTGTTTTCTATGTATAATAGGTATGTATGTACTGGATGACGCTCGCGGCTTCGCCCGCGTGAAATTCGGTACCCGGTTCCGCTTCCCGTGGGAACATTTTCCCGGGATGGTAGCCTATGTGTTATTCCACACTATAAGCTATCTCTGTACAAAATTTCCGCTCAATCCCTTCAGCCGTTAGAGCGTGATTGAATAACAAACATCCAACCATCTTCACGAACTTTCACATTTTTATAATATGAGTAGGATATGAAGTAGGATAGGATTTAGATATACATATCGCACACCTAGATCTAAAGAGAGCATAACTCAAAAAAGCACTTTTTTGGGAAAATGCAAAAAACTGATTGCTCGACCCCTATGCACTGTAGAAGTGTTCTGTATAGAATTATGTTTTCTGTGCGCAGCAAGATTGAATAAAATTGTACGATTCTCTCATTTTAATCATGTTTTGGGGCAGAAAATTGGAATTTTCGAGTAATTGCCCTATTGCTTGACAAGGTAGGTGTGTTTTGTCATATTATTTTGAGTTGAGCCTATATTGGTGAATTGAATTTGTACTTAACTCTCTTTTGATGAAACACTATAAACTCAAAACGTAATAGCATTATGTGTTATTTTTAATTAGTCCAATTTAATAGAGTGATCTGAGGCCAGCAATAGGAGTATATTGGATGATCAATGAGGAAGAAAAGATTAATTCACTTTAGTAAGTGTAAATATATTATTAATAGTGGTTAAAACAACTAATGACAGTCACTTTTGTACCTTTTGATTATAAAATATATAGTAACAAACATATTTTTCTTATAAATAAAAAAAAATAATGAACTTCCTTTTTGTGGAAAACAATTAAATGTGCACATCAAAAATCATATAATATCTATCATTTACATTTAAGAATAAACTGTAAGTAGATATCTAAAATATGTACAAAAATCATCAATCAAGCAGACTATAGTAGTCCACTGCTGGACATAGGCCTCTCCCAGTTCACGCCACAGTACCCGGTCTTGAGCCTTTCGCATCCAGTCCAAGCCTGCAATCTTTACCAGGTCATTGGTCCATCTGGCGGGTGGACGTCCTACCCTACGTTTACCGAGTCGCGGTCTTCACACTAGAACCCGTTTGCTCCATTCGGTCGTTGGTTCTTCTACAGATGTGGCCAGCCCAATGCCACTTTAATGTGCTTATTCTGCGAGCTATTTCGACCACTCCGGCTCTCCGCCGAAAAACCTTCGGAGTTTATCCCTCAGAGATATTTCAAGTATGGCTCGTTCCATAGCTCGCTGTGCAACTTTAAGGGCATGAACCAGCCCCACCGTAAGTGTCCACGTCTTGGCATCGTATGTCATAACTGGTAGGACGCACTGGTTGTTTGTAGACTTTCGTCTTCACGCACTGTGCTATAGGTGCATTGAAAAAACTGCTCAACACAAACGGATCTTTCTAGCGATTTTCTTGTCCAGATTGCCCTTGTCTAACGTGATAACGTGCCCAAGATATGTATTCTCCTGGACAACCTCAAGCCTCGATCCTTCGACGTAGATTGGTCCCGGCGCGGCGTAACATGCTCATTAAACATGGCCTTGGTTTTCTCCAAGTTCATGCCGAGACCAACACGTCGAGACGCAACGTTTAGGCTGGGCAACATTCCACTGAACTGTTCCAGCGTCTCCGCCACTATGACGATTTCGCCGGCAAATCAAAGGTGCGAGATGCCCATGCTTTCCAGTCCAGCGTCTTGAAGACGTCCTCCAGCGCATTGGTAAAGAGTTTTCTTTATCTCTTTCCTCTATCATATTGACTAAAGACCGACCACGTTTCGTTGTTAACCTGTAAAAAAACCTGTTTTTATTACTTATTAATAGGGTCTTGTGCATCAAATCGCATTAAAAGAGTCAACAAAAGAACATTTTTGATGTTATTAGCGATATTGCGAAATTATTTTGGCAAAATCCAACTAAAGAGACGTAACTAAAAAAATTGCAGTAATTGAGTAAAATGCTATAGAAATTCTAGTTATAAAAATGAAATTATAATAAGATTACAAGATTTTAACCGCCAATAGCAAAAATGTTTCAATTAAATGGCTTTTTAAAGAAATATACCGCTTTAAAATATGACTCATCTAAACGGACACAACCACAAATTCAAAGATGTAGCAACAGTATGGAAAGAACTCTAAATAAACTTAAAACTTTTACTTACCCTGCCAGCTATACGAGTTTAACTCAAGATGCGTAGTTACTTACTGAGCAACCAAACGTCTAAAAGTCGTCTAAAAGTCGGCAACTGAAAATAAATAGTGCTTGAAATTTCAACGGTACAGATACAACCCAAAATAATTCCCTTTTGTTTACGATGTACCCGTGTAATTCGCTTGTAGTTTAGACCGCAACTAGCGATGTCTCTGTTTTGGCGGAAGGGAGCGCGGCTGGCTCGTGTAACTAAAGGGACACTTGGTGCTATCTAGCAGCGAGTAGTGGACTTATTTTTAAGCCTGTTTTATTGGTGGATAGGTATTCGGATAAAGAATACGGTGGTGTGCTTATCTCAAAAAATGCGATTTTTGAGTTGCAGCTCTTTAGATATGGATGTGCGATATATATGTATGTATATCAGTCGTCTAGATCACTAGCACAAGCTTATAATTAGCTTAATTTGGGCTAGATGAATGTGTGTGAATGTCCACAAATATTATTATCTATTATTCAACACTTCTTCTTTCAACTCTTAGTACTTACGGTACAAATGAAGATCGCTACTGTAAACTGAAACGTCCTCCTACACGCTATGTTGGCCTGCGCCGCTAACCTCTCCGTTAGTGTGTGCAATGAGTTTTTCTGAATCCCCTCACCTTTAAACTAGATGAATCATAAGATAGACAAAGACCCCTCACTTTCCCTGTATCCCTTTTTGAAATGCTGAGGCGAGAATCTTCTCTCTCAATCTGACATTTAATTTTGTCATGGCGACGACTCTCATAAACGGATTCCCGAACCCACCAATGAGAGTCGTCGCTATGTCAAATGCCAAAAGGTGTGTTACATTTTTACGAGTTGGGGTAGGTCTGTACCTAATCCCTGACTTTTGTGCCAAGAACTGAAGACCTGTTAACAATCCTTGGATGGGCAAACTTCACGTGACCACTTTGTGACATTTGTGGCGTTTCCTGTATACCTACGTAACATGCGCCTGTTAATTTCCACAAAGCAATAACTCACCTCCTATTACGTGCGACAAAAAACTAAAATGTGATCGTATTTGTATATTGGAAAAGAACTTTTTAGAGTAGGTTAACAGCCAACAGTGGCAACCTTAGACCATCTAACAGTTAGTTAGATAGTCAAAGGTGGCAACAGGCTAGTTAGATCATTCTTCCAGCAAAGGTCTGGGTCCTCTGCGCCTTCCACCCCATGCAGCAATTCTTGATTACACGAGACGTGAATGCTTAAACGACAGTTGTCTTGTTTCATGTTTTCCCTTTTCTAAAATAAGTAACAAGTGTCATTTCACCAGTAAATTTCTCTTCTCTCTGTGACATTTTCTAGGTCGTTGGTTCTCTTTCTAACCTCAACTGGTGGTAAACCCAGGTGGAAGGAATAGTTACCTACCTATTCCACTGTTAACTTATGTCACGTTTCACCTGGGTTTATTTTTTAAAAAATGTGATTTTCACTATCTAACTCTCCCTGCCTCGGTGGCGCATTCGGTAGTGAGTAGTGATACCGATACCGCCTGCCGGGCTGAGGTCTTCGTTCGAAGGGATTCGATTCCTGGGTCGGTCCAAATATTTGTGTGATCCACAAATGTTTGATTCAAAGTTTGGGTGTTTTCTTTTATGTATGTTTTAAAAAAATATAAGTACCTATATTTAATATAAAGAGAAAATATGGGATATGAACCCTCAACCTTTGCCTAAACCGGGGCTATGTTCTATGCGAATATTCAGGTGGACCAACGTGACAAAAGATAACATTGGAACACTTAGGTCACAGTATAAATATATGTTGTTTAACTTAGGTGTTCCATGGGTTGGAAAGGCGTTTTAAAAAGTTGTAAACGGGACCTAGACAGATTGTTTTTCGATTGGCAAGGAATCTGATGATTTTCAGGCAGTGACTCTCACTGTAGACACACACACATACACAGTTTATTGCAAAAAATATAACAATGAATTACATTTTCAAGCGATTTATTTACGAATTACTTTGGATACTGTTTGTTTCTATGCTGCGGGTATCTATTGAAGGCATTATGTGTATTACACGAATATAAGTACCTACTTCATACGATATTTATCTACTAAAACATTTGCTAAAAATTGTTTATTTACTGAGTTGTACAACACATATTTTCATATACACTGATAGATGCCTGTTATATCTATAGGTATTATCTTGAATAATATGCTAATAAACTGCTTAAAATATTTTAATCTAACATTCAATACACTCTGTTTTTCTATAAGTAGACATTTATTTATTTACTTAATGTACAATAATTCATAAATAAAAATATTCTTAAATCTTAAATAAAAAAATACAACAACGAATTTTAGAATCTTTAATAAAATCTATATATTAATCTATTTTATCTTTAATAATATTACCTTTTACACGTAGATTAAGAAGCGTTTGAAAGGGTTAACTTCTGTAAAAATATAGATAGGTTTGTCTGCGATCTAGGCACTCTCTATAAATTGAGCTTATTGTCAGAGTTGATAAACCAAGGGCCGAAAAGTATGAAACAAAAAAGATTGAGAAACTAAAATTGAGAGTTGAACGAAGTCACAGCCACACATTACATTATAACTTATTTTTATTTTAGTGCAGTTAGCCAACACATATTTTTAACCTACTACGTGCTGCTAACACACCATAGACACTACTTTTTTTTTACTTTTTTTACGTAGTTTAAAGGTGGCGTTACACTCCATTTTTAAATATAAATTTATAACTGTATCAAAACTGTTATTAGGTACAACAGCTGCATAAAGCGCATACCTATACATACAGATAGAGTTGAGTATAAATACTTCTTTTATATTGATATTAAATCCATTGAATCTACAAGTTTATTGGTCATCTATCACACATAAAATTGATACGTCAATTCCAATATATACATAGTTTCAAATTTTACTTTACATACATTAGATGATTTACTTATTCCTACTTTGTCTGAAATGAAAAGTGCAAATAAAATGATGTTAGATAAATGCTTTTTTCTTCATGATTTAAGTATGTAGATACCTAATATACTTACTATGATGTCTGAATATATTCAGTGCTTTGTGAAAGGATATTAAGGTAGTTTAATACGATTATTTTATTTGATATGCCCAAATGTGAAATGTACGTACGGATATGGAAAATACAAGAAAATTTCCTACATTTTAGAGATATATAAAACGTATACACAGTATAGAAGGGAATGTTGTTTTTCAGTCTGTTAAGGTATTACATTGTTTTCGTCAATAATTTGTTATTACCGCCATATTTCTCTGCAGCTACAAAAGTCTAAAAAAATCATTTAAAAGTTTGAATCTGAAAATTTCTCATCAGTCTTATTTCGTAGCAATTTTCAGCTGACTGTGATTTCTCTCGAAGAGATTCATCAAAATAACAGATTTGAAATTTGCATTCGTAGGACGGTAGTTGACAAACTGAACAGACAAAAACTATTTTAAACTTGATAAACCATTGTTTTTTACTAATTTATCCCTAATTTAGGGTAAGCAAAAAGGAACTATAAATCATTAATATCTTTATTTTTCTTCTAAATTTCAAAATCCATTAGCGAATTTTCAACGCATAACCCGCCAAGTATTTAGACTGGCAACGTGGAACAACGTTTAAAAAATAATCATCAAAAAAAAAAGTAAGAAACGTTCGCCGTTAAAAATAGAAACTCTATACATAACCAAAGAGGTGGTTCAACGTTGCTTCGTCTACAGAATCAAACAGCCATTTTTTTTTTTAATTTTTTAATGTACACGGATATCTCGCGCGTGAACCGGAGTGGTGTCCTCAGGGCTAGGGCTGTCATCTATATGGGGGCGAATATGTACGACGGAACGTCGTTGATCATGGCGGTTATATTCATCCCTCATCACAAGTCCGCCCATGCCATATCCGGGACAGCCGCCAGAGCCACTGAGACGCATCTTTTCGGGGTCCTCGTCGAGTTTGATGGAGGAGAAGACGGTGCTCAGGTTGAGTTGCGGGATGTCGTAGAAGACGGTCAGTGTCAACATTAGGAACGTTAGGCCGATCAGCAGGTAAACTGAAAAAAAAACAATGTTTTACTAGTTTTTTTTTTATGAAACCGGAAATAGAGGTAAACTGATTTTTGCGGTTGGCGACAGTGTCGCAAATTAAATATCTATCGGAACTTGGAACTTTGAATTTCATTTTGGAATTTGTGGCAGATGTGAAACATTGAATCCGAGTTCCGAGACAAATCTAAAATGAAATCGAAAACTACTCGGTACGAATAAAATAGAGAAATTCCAGTTCCAATTCCCTAGTTCCCAATACCCAATTGCCAGTTCTCAATACCCATTTCCAAATACCCAAATCCTAATTCCTGTTTTTGGCCAAGCCAAGAATCAGTTTACCTCACGGCTATTGATGTTTCGCATCAAAACAGACTGGTGAAATGTGGGCGTTACCCACGTATCCCTATTTCCTCTTTCGGGATTTTACAAAAAGTAGGTGCAAATATTCCATTAAAATTTTATATCACCTCTAGAAATGACACGAAACTCACCAGTAGTAGCAACTTTGTAGATAGGTCGGAAGGGTTGCCCGGGAGCATCCCCAGGAATGTAGTCTCCCAATCCGATAGTAGTCAGCGAGATGAAGCAGTAGTACAGAGAGTCGAGGAAGTCCCACTCCGGCTCCAAATAGGCGAACACACTCGCCGGCAGAATTAGGAAGAATATTACCAGGGTTGACACTGGAATAGACAATTCGTACTTTTAGCCAAATCTTGATAAAATGATGTGAATCTACTGCATTGGCAACTAACATTATATTTGCCAAAAAATAATAGGCCCATTTTGACATTTGAAAAAGCGCCAATAACAAAGGTTCTGCAGTTAAACTGAAAAAATAATGGAATTATGAGTTTCGAGGTGTTTAAAAAAAATTGTAGTCGAAAAATCAACGCTGTCCGTTGAGCAGCTGTTTTCAAATTAGCACACAATGGGGAGCATAACATCTCCATCTATATTCAAAAGCTATAGAAAATAGCTGTTATATTTTCATCAAAGCGAAGATGAATCGGGCGGTTTTCTTAGGATTCGATAGCTCTGCAAAAATGAGCTTGGAGGTTGAATGATCTCTCAATCATATCAGCCTATGGCAATCCACAGCTGGACCTAGGCTTGTACCACGTCACGCCTTAACCCACGGTCCTGCGTCAAACGCATTCATCTGGAGGTTGGACGTCCTACTCCACGAGTACCAAGTCGCGGTCCCCACTTCACAACTCGTTTGCTCCATGGGCAATCTGTTCTTCTACAGATGTGGCCAGCTCCTTGTCACTTAAATGTGCTTATTCTGCGAGCGATGCCGAATGATCCCTTTTCTGCTCAAATGGAAATTGTCGAACCTACTTCTACAGAGCAACCAACCATAAACTTTAGTAGGTACGTAACTACAAAATCTTACCAATGATCGTCAAATGCACAAGTCGTATCGTGAACGGTCGGTACAGATGTCCTAGCGAAGCGTTGAGGGCTCGGAGCAGCGCAGTCGCGGGCAACAGGAGTCGCTCCACCAGAGCTGACAGCAGAACTAACGTCAGCGGTATACCGAGGAGGGCATACACCATGCAGAACAGTTTGCCTGGCTTGGATAGTGGAGTGACGTGTCCGTAGCCTGGAATTACATACATTTCCTCTCATAAATCATTTTGAAAACACCGACTATGGCATAAGTTAATGTGAAATCACGTCCGAGCGAGATTTGAAGCTGCGTCTGTTGGTAAAACTACATTCGGAGCCGATGATATATTTCATCTCCTACGGCTTACGTAATAGACAGATGAGGGACAGAGAATTTGCAGGTGAGGTTGACTGAGACCCTGAATTTTTCGAAAGCAGTCAATGCACCAGCTAAAGGATGCGATGAATCTTAATTTCCTGCTGTTCTTTCCGGTTGCATCCGAAGCTCTTGTTATGGAATGGTGAACCAGCGCTTTCGAGCCAGCCCCTGCTATCATGTGTCCACTTTTCTCGCTCTTTGCATACGTGAAATTGAGATGTTCTATCTGGGTACCCTATTTGCACTACTGTAATTCCTGTAAACTAGGATTTGCAATAACCCGAAAAAAATACTAAGCTCCAACTCAGCCAATTCTCCAGGAAAGTTAGTTAAAACGTTTTGAAACCCACACCAAAATTAAACAAGATACATAATTTACAGATGTAGAGAAATTCGTCATACTCGTATGGAAGAGGGAAATATCACGAACTGAGAATAATTAGGGTCCGGAGCCTTGGGGTTATCCTTGCGATGACAACCGTGTGTTTTTGGCCGGTAAAAGTCCGGCATTGCATACTTGAGGATTTCCTCACGTAAAAAAGGATCCTATTTTATCAAACTGTGAAGACTTACCAATGGTGGTGACCACAGTTGAGGAGAAGAACAGAGACTGTCCGAAACTCCAGTTGGGTCCACCGGTGACGTTGCGAGCGGCGACCACGCCGCGATTGCTTGCTCTGACCACCTCCTCTAAGAGAGCTTCTAGGTCATCGTCTGAAAAGAAAGGCGTCTTTTAAATTATGGTGGTAAACAGATTTGCAAAGGTTACAACTTCACTGGTGTTGTCCTATGTCACCTGATAATAATGCTTAGGTACATGGCTTTCGCAATTTTAGGACGCCCAGCCAGTATTTTGTTAATATGATACTAAAATGCTCAAGTACAGAACACTGCTAAGTCACCCAGTACATTAATCTCCATTTCGTAGTTAGCTTATTCTGCAATAGTTTAAATTCTATTGCAGGTAATCCATTTCCGTACTTCTACATGGGGCGGGCGTGAATTGTCTGATAGTGTAGTACACCTTTTCCACTAACCATTCCCTTAAAATCAAAATAAATTTATTTAACGGTAATGTTTTTAAATGTTCTGGAGTTTTATTGAAAATTTTTACGCACATTGAATAACTGTTTTTTTTGCATTCGGGTAGTTTTAGGTATGAAATCCAACATTAGCCTCTCCGGATTTCTTATATTTTTACGTCTTATTATGTCTTTCTTCCGCTTAAATAATTTCAGATGTTGTCTTACATTATGACCAGTCTCCAGAAGTAGCATAGCATTGTGCATTTTCCTCATACGTATTTGCATGCTGTGTTTATTGCAATATAATGATAACCTCATGAATTTGTATAGATATCTAAACTGCACACTGTGACCTAAATGGAGGCATATATATTAAGTATTTAATTTATCTTGTACATTAAGGAAGAGGTCCGTCCTGTCTTCGGCCCTTATCGAGGGTAAGTACCTCGGTAAACAACAATAATTAATTAAATACGCCAATTATGTTGTAAGAAATGAGTACAAGTACCCAGTGTCAGAGAGTACTAACAAACTGGGGGGTACACTAGGCGATAACCAAGTAGGTTATCGGCTAGTGTACAACTCGAAGTTTAATACTATCAGATTATATATTTACTATGATACAATAGCCCTAGATTCTACCAAGCTTCTAAATAGTCTAAGAGACGCTGAAGAGCAACCTTCACCCACATTTCACCTTTAAGATTTTTGTCCCAGGCCACGTAATGGGTGGTGAGCCGTATTGCCGTGTTGTAAATGGACAGGCGCAGGTTGTGACTGCCTGCTGTTGTTAACGTGCTGTCCAAAGCACGGAAACGCTCGCTAATAGAAATGTCACAAAGTGGTCACCCATCCGAGGACCAGAAACGGCAAAAGTTGCTTACTGCAGTGACACGAGCACTTCTGTTAGTTTTTTGACAATTGCCCTAAACAGACCATATCAATATAGACACTGATTCATTTTGTAATCTTACTAGACCGAAATTCCAGAATATTTTAATCTTTCCTTAGTTCATTACACTAAACACTAATTGCATTCTAAATTTGAAGGTTCTGTGTCCGCTAGAAATGTCTTAACATTTTGATAATCGGTCAGTCAGTGAGTGAGTACTACGAAGTTTTAAACAACTTTGACTCGTTATAATTCTTAAACTGAACAAAATTTGAAATATATCGTATTCATACCAAGCTTAGGTACTTAGTTACTGAGAATTCAAACTTCTATTTTTATCCACAATGAAGTTATACGGTTATAACACTAAGTGATCAGTGTTACTCACCAACTAGCGCGAGGTAGCTATGCAGAGAACTCTATCCCAGGGCGCCTTATTTCTAAGTTTCCAGTCTGTGTGCAAGGGTAGGCCAGGGCTCTGACGAAAACAGTCAGGTAGGGTGTACACACATATATTTATATAACACAGAGATACACAGAGACACACAGAGAGCTTATTCACTGATAGACACAAATATCACAGGTACACAGAAGTATAGTCAGTGCTTAGGTACTTATGCTACTAAGCTACACATAAGTAGTGGATTTACTGGCCTGCAGAGTGAGCTGAGTGAGAGTGACTGCCTGTTGTTACTGCCAGGTGATGACGGCAGATACCTCTCACATGAGAAGCTCGTGTAGTCCGCACTTCCACGTTGTCGTACCACGTGCAGCCCACTAACTTATAGGTGCGGCACCAAATATCTCATCCGGCAACTAGCCCCGTAGTAAAAAACCCTGTCATGAAAGAAACGACAAATTAAGATCTTGGCTGCGCGACAGACGACAATCGACCCGCTTTGCAAAAGAAGAAGTGACTCACCAGTTTTCTGGGTAAAATGTAGCAAGATGCAATGCAGCAACCCAATCACAGCCCGCTAGGCCATGCGAGGCAACAAATAATCGCGCTTGAGCGAAAAACTGATTCGCGGCACAGTCTCAGAGCCAAAAGCCAAAGGACCTCCAACTACCCCAAAGCAGGTCTCGGTCAAAAGTCTTGTCTTTCACGAAAAATCTTAACAAAACCCGTTCCTTTAAATGCGAAACGCTTCGTCACCGAACTTATGACATCCTGTCATTCTCACAGCAGAAATGTCACCACTGACAACCGATTAAAAAAAGATAACTCGATAAGGCTGCTTTCACATCCTAAATACTGCATCTATAGAAAATAAATGCTACAACCACCCCCCCTTTAATAGTATTTCCTGCGGATATGACACGCTGGAAATACACAATAAAGAAAACAGAAAAGTACTGACTAATAAACAAAGACAACCAGCTAGGTCCTTCAAACACCAGCTGACTACGACCATTACAATACCAAAGAAAGATCCTCCTATGTACCTAACTAGACACTGACTCGTGTACCGGTTAGGCTAAGTAACTAGAGTCTAATGCCCTTCATAGAAAACGAATGCTCCCTTTACTCACTGCCGATACCCTAACACTACCCAAGCTCTCAGGATAATGTAGAGTACTAAGAAGCGAATGAGAGAAAAACGCTCGGTGCGGTGCATAGAAGAAACTACAACGTGACAATTTAAAGTCACGTACACATATAGAAATACAAACAAAAGATTAAAATAGTCTTACATAATGATCACATAGCACTGGTTTAATAAACTAGAGAAACAGTGCTATGTAGTTACGTTAGGTATTGGAGACTGCTCCTCCTGATACTTCAGGATGTCCTTGATATGGTACTCCCCAAGATCCTTACCGTCCAGATCTGACAGCCTATATACTAAAGGGGATCGTTTAGCAGTCACCACACATTTAAGGAACTTAGGAGCTAGCTTAGCAGTAAAATTCTTGGCCTTGTTGGACAGGTAGAACGTGCGTTTGTAAACTATCTGTCCCACTTTCAGCTCTACATGCCTTTTTCTGAGGTTGTAATACTTTTCATTACGCTGGTGGGCAACGTTCAAATGTTTCCTCACCTGGTCGTAAATGCGTTGTATTTCTCTCAGCTTGACACCGAAGGCTGATGGATCGTCTACAGAGACTGAAGTAGGATGGCACGCGATATCTGTCTGCCTGTACAGCACTCCATCCCCAATAAATTCCCTACCATGTACCAAAAAGTAAGGGGTGAAACGAGTTGCTTCGTTAACTGCAGTGTTTAAAGCACACTGTATCTCAACCAAGAACTGATCCCAAGACTTGTGTTGTGACTTCACATAGCATGAGATCGCTTGAACCACATTGCGAATAGCTCGTTCCGCCTGATTAGTTTGGGCATGATACCTAGGGTTATAATATATATTAGGTACATTGTATTTAGCCAACAGATCCTTAAATGGCTTACTCACAAACTGAGGGCCATTATCCATGTAAATAGTCTTGCAGACTCCGTGCACGAGAAACACACTCTTCTCTATGAACCTCGCGACTACAGCGCCTGTGGCAACCCGAACAGGGCACAACATGACGTATTTGCTAAAGTAGTCGGAGACCACGATCAGGTGTACGTTTCTATTGCTCGAAGTGGGAAAGGGACCAAGCAGATCGACAGAGATAGCTTCGAATGGCTTCGAAACCCGCTTCGGGCTACCCATTAGGCCGGGACGAGACGTGTTTACGGGTTTGTACTGCTTACAGATTTCGCAATTCCCGACATATTCTTTGACGTCCTCGTACATCTTGGGCCAGTAATAATTTAGGGCTAACCTTTTATGTGTCTTCCAAACACCACCATGGGCACTTAGTGTGTCATCGTGGTACTTAGAGAGCAGGGGCAAGCGATCCTCCTGAGGTACCACCAGCTTCCAGTCAAAGTCTGAAGTCAGAGAATATTTATTTTTAGTTAACCTATATAAAAGGTTGTCACGAATGTCAAAGTTTGGTGACTTCCTCGGGTTCTTCCGAACACTATTCATGGTGTGGTCATACCACGGGTCTTTAGTGGGTACTGCATCGAGGGAATCAATTTTGATACGAGACAGAGCATCAGGTACAACGTGGTCTTTACCTTTTCGATGCTCTATGTCAAAATCGAATTGACTGAGCCTCATGCTCCACCGTGCTAGACGACCCGTGGGATTTTTTAGCTTATGGAACCACAGAAGAGATGAATGATCCGTGACGACCGTACATTTTTGGCCTTCGACGTACTGTCGAAATTGTTCCAAAGCGAAAATCACGGCCAGAAGTTCTCGCTCAGTTGTGCTGTAGTTCACCTCGTTCTTGTTGAGAGAACGGCTACAGTAGGCGATAGGGTGCTCAACACCATCGTGAGTTTGTGTCAGTACAGCAGCAACTGAGTAAGCTGACGCGTCACTAAGAATGCGGAAGGGCATCTCAAAGTTAGGCATTTTTAATATAGGGGCAGAAACCAAGGCTGACTTTAGCAGGTTAAAGGACTGTTCAGCCTCAGGGGTCCATTCGAACTTAAGGTTCGTAGAAGTGAGTTTGCACAGAGGTTTACTAATCTTCGAGAAGTTGTTAACAAAGCGACGATACCAGCCGGCCATTCCCAGAAATCTCTTAACCTCCTTAGGGTTAGAAGGGGTGGGATAGTTGAGGATAACCTCAACTTTACCCGGGTCTGTCCGTAAGCCATGTTTGTCCACATAATACCCCAGGTATTTGAGTTCACTCCGACAAAAGTGGGATTTTTTCATATTAATAGTTAGGCCAGCATCCTTGAGTTGCTGATAGACTCTATGTAAGAGCTCTACATGCTCCTCAAAGGTGCTGGACACACAGACTATGTCATCCTGAAACGCAAATACCTTGTTGTCGAACTCGGGACCAAACAGACGGTCCATGAGGCGTTGCATCGTGGCACTGGCACCGACAAGACCGAAGCACATGGAATTGTAATGGAACAATCCTCTCCGGGGAACCGTAAAAGCAGTCTTCTCAGCAGACTGGAGTGAGTCGAATGGAATCTGCCAGTAGGCCGCACTCAGATCTACAGAGGTTAAATACTTAGCATTATTAAGATGGTCTAAGATTTGATTGATATAGGGTAAGGGGTAGGCGTCACTCTTAGACACAGAGTTCAGCTTGCGAGAGTCCAAGCACAATCTGAGGTCGCCGTTCGCCTTCTCCACCATGACCACTGGAGAGTTCCAGGCGGACTGAGACGGGGACACTACTCCCATCTCCAGCATTCGGTCCAGCTCGGCTTCCAGGGCCTTCTGCTTAATGGGAGAGAGCGGATAATAACGCTGCTTGATCGGCTTGCTGTCACCAGTGTCAATGACATGGTGCACAAGTGAGGTCCGACCTAAACCCACCTTATCAGTGTTCAACGAGTCGAACTTTTCAATGACCTCGTTGATTACACACCTTTGTTTAGTTGTCAGGTTGTCGTAATCCTCGAGGCCACCGTTAAGGGACACAGACTCTATAGGATTATTATCACTAAAGCTATCAAGACTAATATTTTGTAAAATTAACTTATCACTTAACTTAAATTGTTGCCAGAAATCCACTCCAAATATCATGGAGGTGGTTATACCTGGGACAACATAGAACTTGACAACTCGGATAACCGAATTGTACTCAATTGGCAAAGAGATACAACCCAGACATTGCAAGTGAGTGCTGTCTGCAGTTGTAATACGAAAAGTAGGATTGATACTCACAAGATCAAAACCCAGTTCCAAGAAGATGCGGTGCGCTCCCTTACCTAGTATAGAGCAGGAGGCACCGGAATCTAGAAGGCCTAAGACATTTAAATTTAAAACCTTAACAACTAGATACGGTCTAATGTCACTATCCCGTTTAGGAAACAGGACCTTATCAGAAATAGACTCAGATACAGAGTGATGCACAGAGTTCCTAATAAGGCCCTGGCCTACGCGTTTTTTGACTTGCTAGTACAGTGTGAGCAGTCTGGGGTCTTGACTCCTTTGAGACCACACCGGAAACACACCAGCTCCCTTGACTGTGTGCAGCTGTATGCAGTGTGACCGCCCCCGCCGCAACGAAAGCATTTGCGATCGTGGGGGGTAACCGGCGTCTCCACTGCAGACACCTGCTTAGCGGGCTTTTGTACACCTTTGTTCTTAAGCTGGTGTAAGTCAGATGTAATCTCAAACTTGTCAAGAGCAGGCTCATGGAAAGCGTCTGCCCTAGTACGCGCAAGCTCCAAGCGCTTACCCAAACGTCTCAAGTCATCCACAGAGTTGACATCATGCAAGGCCAGTTCCTTCATGTAGTCAGGTCTAATGTTGTGCATGAGAATGTCCAGCTGTCCCTCACTGGGCATCTTACATGACAACCTTGAGAACATGGCTTGCATTGTACATATATAGTTAACCAAGGACTCAGAGCGGGCTTGTGTACGCTGTCTTATCTCGTTCCTGAGGCGGTAGTCATAATCAGGAATATCGAAGGTATCTCTAAGCTCACTAATAAGATCCTCATATGAGATGAAGTTAGCTTTGTTTGTACGGAACCAAGACAAAGCCGGTCCATCCAACAGGTCGGAGAAAGCCATAAGGAGTCTAGGCTTAGTAACCTCCCGAGCACATCTAAGTTCCTCTAATCTCTCTAAAAACACACGTACACAAGTAGAACCATCATATTTTAAGTTAAATGAACATAAGTTAAGGGGACGTTCTTTATACACTATATTACATGTAGAACTACTCCTACTTGAACTAGCTCGCACCGAGCGGTCCTCTCTCACTACTGGTGAAGTATATTCCACCTGGTCACGACCCGAAGGATCATCACCATCATCATCCGAACCTTCGGATTCAGAATCACTACTGGGTTCAGCCCTAGCGATGATCTTCACTAGCCTACCACGAATATCCACCAGGTCGGGGCAATCCAGACCACAACGAGCTAACCTACTCAATAAGTAGTTGGCCCTGATATACACCCTAAGACGACTATTATTATTGGCCAAAAACTCACCTGACTGAATAGCCTCCTCCAACTCGGAGACCTTCGGAAGACAGGTCGAGAGCTCAGCCGATGCATCAGCGGGTACCGGGGCACTCGCTTTGATGCTACCTCGACGGACGAGTCGGTGTGCCGTTCTTAGCTCACTCCGAAGGCCAGACACTGTCGTTTCCGGTTCCACTGAAATACCCATGTGGGACAGCTCGTTAGCAAGTTCATCCTTTCTTAAATAATTAATATGTTTTTTCATCTGAGCCATTATGTAAAAATTTACTTACAACAATTATAAAGATAAAATGGCACAGATAGGGATCAATTACAAAGTAAAAATGTAAATTGAGTTACAACAAAGTGTACTAAGTTAGGTAATTATGTTTCAAATTGACTTTTAGAATTTAACAAAGATTAAGGGTATATTAAGAGAGAAAAGTTTCTAAATTTTCTGATAACACAGTTCAGGTTAACATTCAAAATTACAAGGTATGTACACACCTTATAAAAAAGTTTTAAGTTACACAGAGAAATTCACTAAGTTAACACAGAGAGATTCACTAAGTTTACCTTACAAGGTGAAACTATAGGATAATATATATTATATATTAATCTACACTAATAATATAATAAATATATGTGTGCACCATAAAAAAAGAACATAAAGAAGAAAAAAAACACAATAAGAAAAGAAGTGGGTATTCCAAATAAAATCAAAAAGTTTTTCCAAAATCACAGCTATTTTAAATTTTTGAATTTAGAATTTTGTGTCTTTTCCAGCCAAAGATGTAGGGAGCTGGAAGAAGACGAAAGGGAAGGTTTTGTGCTTAGCTGCTAGCACCACCAATTAACGTCCTGGAGCGTCTCGGACGATTCCAGAATGGTTTCGCCAGAGATAACCACCTATGCACACACACCAGACTGAGACTACCGCAGAGTAGACCCAGAGATTTGCCACTACGTTGGGAGCCAATTTATAACACTAAGTGATCAGTGTTACTCACCAACTAGCGCGAGGTAGCTATGCAGAGAACTCTATCCCAGGGCGCCTTATTTCTAAGTTTCCAGTCTGTGTGCAAGGGTAGGCCAGGGCTCTGACGAAAACAGTCAGGTAGGGTGTACACACATATATTTATATAACACAGAGATACACAGAGACACACAGAGAGCTTATTCACTGATAGACACAAATATCACAGGTACACAGAAGTATAGTCAGTGCTTAGGTACTTATGCTACTAAGCTACACATAAGTAGTGGATTTACTGGCCTGCAGAGTGAGCTGAGTGAGAGTGACTGCCTGTTGTTACTGCCAGGTGATGACGGCAGATACCTCTCACATGAGAAGCTCGTGTAGTCCGCACTTCCACGTTGTCGTACCACGTGCAGCCCACTAACTTATAGGTGCGGCACCAAATATCTCATCCGGCAACTAGCCCCGTAGTAAAAAACCCTGTCATGAAAGAAACGACAAATTAAGATCTTGGCTGCGCGACAGACGACAATCGACCCGCTTTGCAAAAGAAGAAGTGACTCACCAGTTTTCTGGGTAAAATGTAGCAAGATGCAATGCAGCAACCCAATCACAGCCCGCTAGGCCATGCGAGGCAACAAATAATCGCGCTTGAGCGAAAAACTGATTCGCGGCACAGTCTCAGAGCCAAAAGCCAAAGGACCTCCAACTACCCCAAAGCAGGTCTCGGTCAAAAGTCTTGTCTTTCACGAAAAATCTTAACAAAACCCGTTCCTTTAAATGCGAAACGCTTCGTCACCGAACTTATGACATCCTGTCATTCTCACAGCAGAAATGTCACCACTGACAACCGATTAAAAAAAGATAACTCGATAAGGCTGCTTTCACATCCTAAATACTGCATCTATAGAAAATAAATGCTACACGGTAAACCAGTAAATAGAATTTTTTTTTTTAAATTCTTAATTTATCATATTCTGGACTGAAAATTTTTAGGCAACCCTATTGAAAATTAATAAGTGACTTATTTAGTTTAATATAAAAAAAACGCTTTTCATCCAATAACCAGCTCGGTGAAGGTCGTTCTTAAAGGGATCTTAGACCATCACACAAAATCATCTAGCTGAAATGAAGCTAATATAAGCTTGAGCTATGAGATCAAGACGACTGATAGACATACTTATATATTTCTAAACACATACATATTAAACATAGACTACCCTGTGGCGCAGTCGGTAGTGATACCGCCTGCGGCGCTGGAGGTCGTGGGTTCGATTCCCACCGGAGACAAATATTTGTGTGACCCATAAATGTTTCTCTCAAGAATCTGGGTGTTTCTATGTATAATATGTATGTATTTAAAAGTATATAAGTATTAATATCCGTGGTCTGATACCCATAACACAAGCAGGTTATTCCTAGCTTACTTTGGGATCAGATAGCGTTGTGTGAGATGTCCGTGAATATTTATTATTATTCCTCTTTATTTAATTATTACATTTACATTTTTAAATATACATATAAAAAAATACATTTAAAAATATAAAAAAATAGTATCCCACCGGCATCGGGTACAGGGACCAAGCTACCGGTGGTCAGGGCTCCAAAGACAGGAATCGCCTCACAATACGTGCCGTGCTCAACAAAACCGCCTTTTGCATCAAACCCTTGACCCAACCGCCTAACGCGAGCCTCTTAAGGTGTTGATCGAGGCTCTTGGCGATCAGACCGTGTGCTGGTACGACTATCGGAACAATAATCGCTGAATCCACATCCCACATGTCGACAACCTCGTGAGCTAAGTCCAAATAGTTCAACTGATTATCTTTTTCTGCTTTCACGAGATTCTCGTCATGTGGAACCGTAATATCAACGATTACTGCGAGGCGCTCTGATCGATCTATTACCACTATATCAGGCTTATTGGCTACAATAGTCCTGTCAGTGATAATAGACCGATCCCAGTATAACGTGACACGACCATTCTCTAGAACTGGGTCGGGCACATACCTGTAATATGGTACCTCTGAATCTACAAGTTTATATTTTAGCGCAAGTTGCTGATGGATAATCCTGGCCACTTGGTTGTGTCTATGCAAGTACTCGCCGTTGGCAAGACGAGGACAACCAGAAATAATATGTCTGAGAGATTCACCCGGTAGGTGACATGCCCGACATATGTCAACCGTACCGTCTCTCAAAATATATTTCCGATAGTTATTCGTCTGTAATAGCACAAACAAAACCTTCAGTTTCGCCGAACAAATCTCCGAAACGTAGCCAGGATACGGAAGCTAGAAAATCTACATCGGGCCCATGTAAGGCCCGATAAAATCGTCCATGCAGCTCTTTGCCCTGCCATATCTCCTTGCGATCATTAGTCGTCAATATTACTGGTTTGTGCCAGTTCTCTTTGGTAAGAGCAAGAGGGGTCAGTATTATATTATATTCAGCAAAACCATAAGGGGCTCAGACTGTCACCCTGAAATATACCCCTCTTGATCCTGACAGGCTCGCCATTCCCAAGAACCTGACGACATCCTGGATAAACAAGAGCCGTTGTCCACTGCCCCATACATGCCCTCAAGAAGGTGCTAAGAGTTGCATCAACTTTATACAACTCTAGCACCCTCAGCAGCCATGTATGTGGCACTGAATCATAGGCTTTCTTGTAATCAATCCAGCATGTCGCAAGGTTTCTCCGGTTACGACGAACCTGCTGATTAATGGCCATGTCAAGAATAAGGAGTTCTTTAGTACCACGTGACCCGCTTCTACATCCATTTTGAGAGTTGGACATAATACAATTATTTTCAATATGTGTTGATAACTTAACTCTCAAAATAGATGTAAGAAGCTTATAGAGCGTAGGTAAACAGGTTATTGGTCTATAATTTTTAGGGTCCGTAGTACTACCAGATTTGTAGAGGAGGTGTGTGATACCCGAAGTCATAAAAGATGGAAGCGACCCAGACTCAAGCGATGATTGAAAGCAAGATGCCAAACAATCATGTGAGCTATGGAACCATTTTAGCCAAAAGTTGTGCAGTCCGTCCGGCCCAGTTGATTTCCAATTGGGTAACGAACGAACTGCACTGGCAATGTCACTAGATGTTATTAGGACTGGTTCCATAGTCTGTATTGGCTCACATGAAAGCTTGACATCCCGCATCCATTCACACTCTGTATGACTAACAGGTACCGACCAAATGCCTCGCCAAAATGTACTTGTGGTTTCAGCACTCGGTAGGCACATGTCAGTCATACTTGAATCAGGTTGCTCCCACCTTCTATACACCCATCTCTCATCTTTTTGGAACGAGCGATTCTGAGTATAGCGATCCACTCGTTTTTTGTACCGCCGTATACGGCTTGCCCACGCATAAATTTTCTGCTTCAGGTGGTCTATACGTTCTGTGACTCGTACTGAGTATTCGCGAGGACTAATATCAGTCCCCGCGAATGCACGAGTCACAAAACGCATTACCCTGGGACGAATATTACCCGCCCTGAAGCAGCATAGCTTACTAATAAGTACCCTAGTCTCGGCAATGCGACGCTCAATTCTGCATTGCCAGACTGGAACAGCGCTAGGTCTAGTAGCTGGCTCAAATTTAGGAAATTTAACGCCAGCCACTCGACACACTGCTACAGCCGCACAATACAGAATTGAGTGTGCATCACTAATATCTTCACAAGTATCATAATAACTTGGTAGAACCGAGTCCAGGGCACTCACTAGCGCCATGTTCTTTTTATGCGTAGGCAAACGCGGTATACGTGGACGACATATGGGATCACAAAATCTATAATCTTGAATAGCTCGCTCCAAAAAACTCCTTAATTCATCGTCATACTGTGTACTTACTGTTGTAACAATATCATCCACTACCTCGTCAATGGGTACGACAGGTTGTGATTCGTTGGTAGTTTCACTATTTATACTAGGTTGTGACGAAGTAGGGATGGCAGTGCTACTCTGTACTTCTGAGCGAATCCTCTCAAGCACGGCATCGTCCAACATATTACTACGTTGTATGACCCGTACTTGATCCGACAGCCGCTGCGCCGACACGTTGACGGTTGGTTCAAGAGCCTGAAACAAAGGCAGCAAACGAACACGATACGCAGTGAGGTTAGTCCCTGCCTCCGTAGCCGCAAAATATGCCCGCATGACGTTTTCATTCATAGATGAAGTCCATCTCATGCGGTGCACATTACCACCGGTAGCGGGGGCCCTATTCGAGGCCGGTGGGCCTCGGGGTCCCAAGCAGGTCGGTGGCCGGCCTCTCCCCTGCCGACGTACAGGTGTTGGCGACGTCGGCGGGGAGAAATACTCGTCGCTCGATGAGCTCGACGCCTCAGCAACAGTCGATTCCTGTAGCATGGTTTCCGTAGGTTGCGAGGCGGAGCTGTGCGACGAGTCCGGTGATGTTGATCGTGCATGTAGTGTCCTGGCTTTGGCTCTTGTTAGCATATTTACATATTTTTGTTACATATTTTTACTGACATGACGTATGTCATGTCATCCTTCTGTAAAATTTGTATTTCTGGTTTATTTATATGTTTTTTTTCTGTAATTTTCCATTATTCTGCTTCATAAACGTTAAAAAGTATGTTAGTATTGAATAATTTACAAATATATCGATTATTCCCAGTTGTTCCGTTGAAGTAGTTCCGTGGCGGAACTAGTGAGACTTTTTTTCCCAGTTGTCCCGCGGAACAAAGCATCAATTATTCAGTTCCCATTAGTTCCGCGGAACAAAGTAGAAATGAAATACTAATAAATTCATTCCCAGTAGTTCCGCGGAACAAAGCATAAATTAAAAACTAATAAAACAAGTCCCAGTAGTCCCGCGGGAGAAAGCATCTCTTACATACGAATATTTTATGTTCCCATTAGTTCCCTACGGTGTCGTACGGCTATTTTCTCATACAATTAAAAAAAAATGAAGATCGACAAAACAAATGAAGATCGACAAAACAAATGAAGATTGACGAAACAAACGAAGATCGACGAAACAAATGAAGATCAATGAAACAAATGAAGATCACAGCAAAACAAATGACGGTTGGAAAAACAAATCACGGTTGGAAAAATAAATGACGATCGAATAAACATTATGCAGATCAATAAAACAAAAGACTATAAGCAAGTTGATAAGGTCAAAAGTTTCTTACAGCCATATTTTGTAAGCTAAATGCGATTACCGTTCAAAAATAGGTGCAAGCAATTCTCGACCTTATGAATATGCATAATATTTATTTATTTCTTTATATATTCGTGATCTGTGATGTCTATAAACGTCTAAAAGCACATTTTTAGGGAAGTGTCATTAAGGTCGAGAATTGCTTGCAGCTATTTTTTTGAATGGTTATCGCATCTAGATTACAAAAAATGTCCATACCAATTTCGACCTTATGAGCATGCATAATATCTATTTATTTTTTATATATTCGTAATCTGTGATGTCTATAAACGCCTAAAACCACATTTTTAAATAAGTGCCATTAAGGTCGAGAATTGCTTGCACCTATTTTTTTAATGCTTATCGCATTTTGATTACAAAACATGGCTGCAAGTATGTTTTGACCTTATCAACTTGCATAAAGTCTTTTGTTTTATTGATCTGCAAAATGTTCATTCGATCGTTGTTTGTTTTTCCAACTGTCATTTATTTGCTGATCTTCATTTGTTTCGGCGATCTTCATTTGCTTTTGTCGATCTTCATTTGTTTTTGTAGATCTTTATTTGTTATGAAAATTACTTAACTACTTTATACTTTTAAACTAGATGTTCTTCGTATAATGGATCTTTTTCCACTCGCATGTCCTAAAAGATCCTAATTATAAAAAATAAAATATTTTGAGGCTTTAAGATATTAAAGTGGACATAATATAATGTCCATAAAGATCCATGATAATTCCGCTACGGAACTATTGGGAATAGAAAAGTCTCACTAGTTCCGCTACGGAACTACTGAGAATAGAAAAGTCTCACCAGTTCCGCCACGGAACTACTGAGAATAGAAAAGTCTCACTAGTTCCGCCACGGAACTAATGAGAATAAAAATGTCCCAGTAGTTCCGTGGTGCGGAACTACTGGGAAAAAAAAGTCTCACTAGTTCCGCCACGGAACTATTGGGACAAAAAGTCTCACTAGTTCCGTCGCGGAACAACTGCCGCGGAACTACTGGGAATGAAGGAAATATATGTATTAAAAATATTTTTTTTGTAACGCTGATAAAAATATATACCATAGCTCAAAGATGGGGTTGCCAGATATTATTATTATTATTATTATTATAGAAAACACCCAAACATTTGAACCGACCCTGGAATCGAACCCGGGACCTCAACGCAGCAGGCGGTTACACTACCGAAACTACCACTTTTCTACTATTGTCATTATTATGTCAATGACCTTCCAATTATAACCTACTTTATTTTCAAAACCAATCGACAGAGATATTACTTGCATACACAGCATGAGTGAAATTCTGTCGGTAAATAATTAACTCTAATTAAGGAAGCGCTCGTGGCCCCGCGGACTCAGTGTTCTGTAAACGATCACCCACCAACGATGGGTGACCATCCATGTGATCACTTTGTGACATTTATTTGAGCGTTTCTGGGCTTCGGAAGGCACGTTAAGCCGTTGGTCCCGGTTGCCAGTAAAATGGCAGTCGTTAAGCTAAGTTGAAGGCCTTATTTCGACAGCTGGCAGTCACAACCTGCGCCTCTCCATTTAAACACGGCAATACGGCTCACCACCTATTACGTGGGACAAATTATACAAAAAAGTGAAATGTGGGCATATAATATGCCTCTGCCTACCCCTTCGGGGATAAAGGCGTGACCATATGGTATGTATGTATGTAATAATTAACTGGGCCCTTGGTGTCGCGTTTGTATTAGGCTGACAAAAAAAATCTTGGTTTAAATAGCTAAGACTCGTTAACTACGAAAAAAAATACACGCGTGGAGAGCGAAGTCTCATGAAGAGGGTCCCGTTTTAACCCTTTTGGTACGGAACCCTAAAAACATGAATATACAAAGGAGTGATTCTAATGAAATTGTCCCGACCATCCTGTATTATTAATGTTTGTAAAATCTAATCAACTAAATTACTTGATATATTGAAAAATTTCACTTGTACTGTTCCACAACATTTATTATTGTAATACCTAACCGGTTTCGCCTTTCGGCATTCTCAAAGGCTATTATTACTTATTTAGATCATAATTACATTTATGTGTTCGAAGTATAATTATGATCTAAATAAGTAATAATAGCCTTTGAGAATGCCGAAAGGCGAAACCGGTTAGGTATTACAATAATAAATGTTGTGGAACAGTACAAGTGAAGTTTTTCAATATGTGTAGCAAGTTCCATCAAGTGCCATCAATCAACAGTATCTATAAATTACTCGACGTTAAACTTGTTTAATTATAACACAGACACACAATCACAACATCTTTACAGTAACTTAAGACGAAGGCGATATTATGGGAAGCAACCAGTATAATTATATAAATCTAAGCAATTTGATTAATCTATACATATAATAAAATGATAGAAATGTCAAAACTGTACATTGGAAATATTTAAAAAAAAATACTCGCTGGGTGTTCAACATAAGATACCGAAGCCGAAAATATAGTTAGAATTTTTTTTGTCTGTTTGTCGGTTTGTCTGTTTGTCTGTTTGTCTGTTTGCTTTGCTTTGTCCGGAAGGATCTCGAAAAGTACTGAATGGATTTGGTTTAAATTATGTACAAATATTAGCTAGGGGTAGGGTCTTAAAATAGGCTATATATTATCACGCTATATATCCTAGGGGCTAAGCAGAGAGCAATCAAATTGGCATTATAACATAATTTGCACGCGTACGAAGTCGCGGGCAACAGCTAGTAATTTAATAAAATAGTCATATACTCAAGACCCTCCATGTTCACATCAATTATACAAAAACAATATTATTCATGACAATAGGCACCAACCTGTGTATGCAACAATTAGATAGAACCATTAAAAGTAAGTACTGTAGTATATTGCCTATTTCTTGAAACTGAATAATGATAAGATAAGAAATAATATGGACTCAAAAAAAGATAAGACTCAAAGTCTATATTCAGTATTGGAGTGACATGGAGTACACATTATTTATATTCGTAATTTTTAAAACATTTATTTCGACTGACGGTTCTATTTTTGACAACTCCGAGATAAACCTGAATGAGCTTGATGGTGACGGAAACCCTGGAGAGCTATTATTTCTTACACCATACGTGAAGAGTGGCAATATAGATGAGGGTCGAAAAAAGGCACGTGTACCCTTGACAGACCGCTTAGGCATCGAGAGCTATGCGGGGTACTTCACTGTGAACGAGGCTTATAACTCCAACCAATTCCTCTGGTATTTCCCTGCGATGTCATCCAACAAAGAGGCTCCTATTGTCTTATGGTTACAAGGCGGGCCGGGAGTTGCATTGATGTTTGGTCTTTTCTTAGAACACGGCCCCATTACAGTGTACAAAGACAAGTTAATAAGAAGAAAATACAACTGGGCCTTGAATCACCACCTCGTCTACATCGACAGTCCGGTTGGTACCGGTTTCAGTTTCACTAACGACAGTAAAGGATACTGTACAGATCAAACACAAGTTGGTAAACAGTTGCACACTACCCTGCTTCAATTCTTCCAGCTCTTTCCAGAATTGCAAACAAATAAGTTCTTTGTAACAGGTGAGTCTTATGCTGGGAAGTATGTCCCCGCTTTAGCTTACACCATTCATAAGATGAATCCAACAGCCAAAATAAAAATTAATTTGAAAGGCATCGCAATTGGGAACGGTTTGAGTGATCCAGAACATCAAGTAATGCATGGAAAATTCTTCTACCAGATCGGTCTTATCGACTGGAACCAGGCAAAGGTTTTTGAGGAATATGAAAATAAAACGATTGATTTAATCAAACAAAAAGATTATGGGAAAGCCTATGACACGTTAAATATTCTGATGAACCAGGGACTTAATGATGATGGGAAAAGTATTTACACGAAAATGACCGGCTACCATTACTACTTGAACTATTTATATACTGATTACTGCCTTGACAATTACAGTCCGTTGATACAAAAATCCGATTTTCGGAAAGCCATACATGTCGGAAATCAAACGTACGATGATGGACTGGATGTGGAGCGTCACTTGAAACTAGATGTGATGAAATCGGTAGCTCCGTGGATATCAGAATTGCTTGAGCATTACCACGTACTCATATACAATGGTCACTTAGATGTTACTGTTGTATATCCAATGGTTATCAATTACCTCAGACACTTGAAGTTTAGCGGCGCAAAAGAGTATGAAACTGCTAAACGACGTATTTGGCAGGTAGACGGTGAAGTTGCTGGGTACGTGAAGCGGGCTGGAAAACTAGTTGAAATTATGATGAGAAATGTTGGACATTTGGTACCGAGAAACAAGCCGCAGTGGGCCCTGGATCTGTTAACAAGTTTTACCCAGAACAAAACATTCATTGAATCGAGTAATTTAGTTAAACTTTTAAATACTTGTTGATGTATAAAAACATTTTAGTAATTTGTTTTTAAGGTTCCAAAAACGGGACTCTATTCATGAGACTTCACTGTCCGTTTGTCTTTCTGTCTGTCTGTCCGTGACGAGGCTGTATCTCAGGGACTGTGATAGCTAGAAAGCTGAAATTTTCACAGATGATGTGTCTGTTAACGCTATAACAACAAATAATAAAATCAGTAAAAAGGCGGGATTAAGGGGGGCTTCCATAGAACAATGATATATAAAAAACTATAGATACGTTACCAACACTTAAAAATGGCAACAAAAAAGTCAGGCAATTGCCTTAATTTTCATACATGCTACCATAGATAATTTCATAGAAATTCTTTTTTTGAATATAAAAAATATTTGCCGTTTTTGAAAGCCGTGATGTTCGTACATGACGTGTCTATATTATCGTCGTTGCCATAGAACAAATGTTTTTTTATGGAACCCTTTGTGCGCGTGTTTTTTTTTCATAGTTAACGAGTTATGGCTTTTTAAAGACCAAGAGTTCTTGGTGTCAGTCGAATACAACGCCACACCAGGGCCCAATTTTTTATTCACTGACAGAATTTCACTCATGCTGTTTATGCAAGTACATAATATCCTTTTCGATTGGTTTTGAAAACGAAGTAGGCAATATTGAAAGGTCATTGAAATGATAATAGATAGTACAATAGAAAAAATTTTAACAAAGAGAAACCGACTTCAAACAAAACTAAAAACTGAAAAATAAAATTTACTTAGCACAAAGTTAGTATATTCTGATTTATCAGATATCATTAAATATAATACAAAAATCTGTGCCCAGTAAAACTATGTAGGCTTAGGTAGGCATTATTAATCTCTCTCATAGTCATAGTCATAGACCATTTTTATTTTTAATTCATATTAATGACCTACCCTATTACGTAGGGGACACTAACGGGATTGTTTTGTTTGCAGATGACACTTCCTTAATTTTCAAAATTAAAAGACAACTAGATGACTATGACAATGTTAACAATGCAATCCTAAAAGTAGTACATTGGTTTAACACTAATAATCTTAGCCTGAATGAAAACAAAACTAAATGTATTAAATTTACCTTGCCCAATGTAACACAGGCAGAAACCAATGTGCAACTTAATGGCCAAGAGTTGGAACTTGTGAAATCTACTGCGTTCTTAGGGTTGACGATCGATTCTGGATTGCAGTGGGGCCCACATATTGAAAAACTGGCTGGCAGATTAAGTTCAGCAGCATTTGCTGTCCAAAAGATTAGGCATTTGACTGATGTAGAAACAGCGCGAATAGTGTACTTCAGTTACTTCCACAGTGTAATGTCGTACGGTATGCTACTATGGGGCAATGCCGCAGATACAAATACAATTTTTGTTTTACAAAAACGGGCCATAAGAGCCATATATAGATTAGGTCCAAAGGTCTCTCTGCGAGAAAAATTTAAAGAAATAAATATTCTGACTGTGGCATCTCAATATATTTTTGAAAATCTTATGTATGTTCAGAAAAAATTATCTAGTTTTACTAAGTTAAGCGATAGACACAATGTGAACACCAGACATAAAAACAACCTTGCCGTTTATCATTGAAGACTGAACAAAGTCAGTAATTCTTTCCTGGGTAACTGTATACGTTTTTACAACAGGCTTCCAAGCGAAATTAAAAGCAAGCCCCTAATTAAGTTTAAAAAGTGTTTAAAAAGTAAATTGTGCTGCAGGGGCTACTATACAATTGACGATTATTTGATTGATAAGGAAGCCTGGTAGTGATCTGCTTGCTCTACTGATGGAGTTTTAGTTTATAGTATCTACTTATTGTAAATATGTAGTGCACAAAAAGAATAACCCGCCGAGTTTCTTGCCAGTTCTTCTCAAGCGGGCCGCGTTCCGAACTGGTGGTACTATTTGCATTGTATTCATTGACGTGTCGCAAGTGCCTATGTATTAGGATTATGCGAAATAAATGTTTTTTTGAGTTTGAGTTTGAGTTTGGTTGTCAGTAAAATTACAATCGTTAAGCCAAGTTGAAGGCCTAATGGGCGGCTTGAAAAATTCAACTGCGGGTCGCGGCGACCTGCGTCTGTCCATTTCAACACAGCAATAGGTTCACCATCTATTGCGTGGGACATAAAACTATAAGGTTAAATGTGGGCGTATACTATGCCTCTGCCTACCCCTTCGAGTCTAATGTACGCGGTTTTCTTGTTAATCTTCAGTACAATGTCTAGGACAATTAAATGCCTCTCGGCAGCTTTTTCTTTGGCCTAAGTGTAAGCTGACTTGAAAAAAATTGGTTTCAAAGCACAGCTGTATGCAAGTTACCTTATTTTTTTGTATTTTTTGTTATTAGTACAGTCATTCAGTATTTTTACTTGGAAAGTTTTCCGGGAGTTTTGAAAATTGGTAATTTTATAGATTTTGATATGCTCTTTCCAAGTTTCAACTTTGCCACCTCGTATGTTTGCCACTCACGCCGCCATATCGAAAAAATGGCGCCCAAAAGCAGTTTTTTGATAATAACTCCTTTCCGGCGCATTTTACAGGAAAAACATTTCATAAAAATTAAAAGTAGAGGAAATTTCCTACTATTTGTCATAATCTTTTTTTCCCTAAAATTAATAGTTTCAGCGTAGGAGTGCCGTAAAGTGTAATTCAATACAAGTTTCCAATCCTTTTTCCTTCACTTCAATAACTTCACTTTCTTGCAGTATATCACCACAAATAAAGCAGTTTACCTACTTCATTAGAAGCCATCTGTAAATGCAAACGACACTGTGAACACACAGAAGGGACGCATCCCTTTAAACCTGCGGAGACATGACAGAATAGTCTGTCTGTGTGGTTAGCTAGGTTTTCATTCTATGGAACAATATTTAACCTGCGTATAATTTTTATAACTTACAAATCACAATATGAGCACTTTACAGTAAAAAATACACGTTGGTGTGGATGTATAATGGTTTACAGCGCTCGTACGCCGAAACTATTGATGTTAGGATAGAAAAGGTTATGACATAAATTGTAGGAAATTTTCTCTACTTTTATTTTGTACTAGCTGAGCCCGCAACTTCGTTTACGTCACATAAGGTGTATGAAAGGAAAGGTATTTCTTCATCAGAGTCATCAAGCAGCGTCTGAAACTGCCCTGTTTGCTTAATCATAAAAGAGCTTAATGATTAAGTCTATTTTAAAACAATTCAGTCCATACGCGCCGAAGGCGTGGACTGAATTGTTTTAAAATAGACTTAATCATTAAGCTCTTTTATGATTAAGCCAACACGCCAGTTTAGGTTCACTCACATTCAAAGAAACCCCTACAATTAAAATATTCAAAATATCTGATTCTTAAAAGTGTTATAACTCTTTTATTTCTAAACCGATTTACATAAAACAAACGCTAAATGTTAACTGGAGCAAACCTCAACACAATAAAAAAAATCGCATTGCAATCGGTTGAGCGGTTACTGAGATTAGCGTGCACAACCGTACAGACAAACAGATATACAGATATACAGACATACAGACAAACAGACAATAATTCTAAAAATCATTGTTTTGGGTTCTATTGCGTTCATAAAGCATAAAAAAATATAATATTTTTTCTTATTTATCTTCCATGTACAGACAGCGACCTGTTACGATTTTATTATATGTATTGATATTGATGATGAAATGTTTTTACTGTAAAATGCGTCGGAAAGGAGTTATTATCAAAAAACTGCTTTTGGGCGGCATTTTTTCAATATGGCGGCGCGAGCGGCAAACCTACGAGGTGGCAAAGTTGAAATTTGGAAAGAGCATATCAAAATCTATAAAATTGCCAATTTTCAAAACTCCCGGAAAACTTTCCAGGCAACCTCAATTTTTTCGACCAAATGACTGTACTATATAGCGCCAATATGGTAACAGAAATACATAATCTGTAAATATCTCAACCACAGTATAAATATGTTCTCAACTGTCTAGCTATCACGGTGCATGAGATACAGCCTCATGACAGATAGACGTTTTGGTACCGAACCTTCAAAACAGACGCGATGATTTGATTTGAGTAACCATTATACTTGGCAGGACTACGTATATTTAAAAATTGGATTTTTTCTTATAATTCGTATTATTTAGGCACTAAAGAAGGGTAGAAAAATAAAATAAAAAATCCCGTTCAGTTTGATATAAGTTTTTTTATGTATCCCTGAGGTTACGTCCGCACAGGCAGGCGGCTTGCTTGGCGCCTAGAGACTAGCGAGTCACCTAGCGAGTAGCTTTAGTAAGGCTGAGCGCAGATTATAGTCACGACAGTTTTAAGACAGACTTGCCTCACATAGACAAGTCTGTTTTAAAATTAAAACGAAACTGTTCTGTCTACGACACGTCGCACACCTTAGACAAAACTGTTTTGTCTACGATACGCATCACACGAACACCGTGGGTAGGTACTGTTCGTACTGCCGGACGTGTTATATGGCATAACCGAGTACTGGTTCAGTACCCAGTACGCGACAGAATTTAGCAAGACCCAAGACCATTTTCGGACGCGATATACCGCTCGGGCGCGTACAGTCGACGTTCGGCCGCGTCCGAGTCCGAGATAGAATATATTATACTATCTGTGGTCCGAGCGACCGGGTGACCGGATTGATGCACGCTTGGGAACATTTTGTTCCGTAGTGTATCTCAACTTAAAGCGTACGAGTAGTAAGTAAGGAATACTGTTGAATGTTATATGAATACTTGAGGCACGCCTGCCAGCTTATTGGGCTCAGGAGATGGTCAAGCGACTTGAGTCAATATCAAGTGTACATACACGTCAATGCATACACGCGTGCAAAGAAATCATGCACACTGAAGCTACTTTCATTCATATTTTAATCGACTTGTCAAGTGCATATTGACCATATAAGAGCCCATTAGTCGAGGCACGTGTAGTACCTGCCAGATAATAATACATTAAACGAATAATATTTATTATTATGATAAATGAAGAAAAAGTGACATATATTATTTTTTTAATTATCTCGGAAACGGTGCGTGCTATCGTTAAAATAATGGCAATTTTGACCCCCCTTTGAAAGCCCCCATCCGCCAAATATACATTACGAATAACGATTTTTTATACCACTAAGGTGGCATAATGTTGCCTGTAGGTTTATTTTGTTGGTTTGATATCAATCGTCAAAAAGGGTCCATGCTGGCGGTGTTGCAGTCATCCTCATCAGCTAGCAGTTTCATATAAGAGAATGATTACAAGGTAGATTTTATTTCGAATCGCCATCAGAACTAGTCACAACGATGAAAGATGATTGTCTAATGAGAGGCTTATTTGAAAGAGAAGAGGACAGAACGAATGCCAGGATAACTGTAAATGACGTAGTGCTAGAACAGGTGGATGAGTTTGTATATCTTGGATGTGCATTTAGCAGGGATGGACGGTACACCGCTGATGTAGAAAAGAGGGTAACTGCGGGCAATAGTGTGAATGGAGCGTTAGGCAAACTTTTAGGTACCAAGGCCTTAAGTCAAAAGGCCCAGCTCGCAGTACATAATGCGGTGATGATACCTACGCTAACGTATGGAAGCGAGAGTTGGGTATGGCAGGAAACGCATGAAAGTAGAATAAACGCGGTCGAGACGGGCGCGCTACGCAAAATCTGCGGAGTAACGCTCGCAGATCGCGTTCGGAATGAAGATGTAAGAAAGAGAGTTGATCTGAAAGAGAGTGTCGGTGTTAAAGTAAGGAAGGGCATGCTACGATGGTTCGGGCATGTGGAACGAATGGGAGATGAAAGAATGACAAAACAGATATACAACGCGAAAGTGGATGGACGTAGGAGTCGGGGAAGGCCACGACACACCTACAACGACCAAATTAATCATGTGTTAGTGGAGGGTGGTGTCAAGAGCCGTAGGGAACCGACGTGCATGCATGAAAAGAAAAATGAAAGTTGAAGAAGCAAGTGAGGTGTGTATGGACCGTGCCGTGTGGCGCTCGGTTCTTTCTGCCTACCCCGCAAGGGATTTGGCGTAAAGATAGTTAGTTATTTAGTTAGATTTTTTTTCTAAATCTTGTATATCGAAAACCGTGCGTGATATCCTGATATTGCAAATACAACAAAATTTTCATCCCCTTTAAGAAAGCCCCAACCATAAGGGGCAAACACATACAAACATAAGTGACCCTCGCCCCCCCCCCCCTCCCTTATTTTTTGCAAAGCGGGAATTTATGAAGGTCAACAAACCTGTCAGAACAATCAGAACGCTGTATGTACTTGTACGAAAGACCGGGTACTGGTCCGGGTACTGTTCGAATGCCATATGGCACGGTTCGGAAAGCTATGCTTTATGTCAGGACATCATCGGGTACTGTTTTCCGCAAGACAGTTTTGTCTTTGATGTGCGCGCCCGCATGCATATAAAAGGGAAGCCGACAAACGTTAGTCAGACTTGTCGCCTTGTAGGTAAAGACAGCTTTGTCTAAGAGACGTTTTGTTCTAAGTGTGCGCCTCTCTATTTATCTCGTAGAGAGATAGTCTGTCTTAAAACTGTTGTGACTATAGTCTGCGCTCAGCCTAAAACGAACATATTTGAATGTTCGCGACCGGCCGCACTGCGCGCTAGGCGCCTAGTTAGTAGCTTAGCGTGTATCCAAGTAAACAAACATGTTGGTTTTTTGTCGCCAGGCGCGAGGCATTTTTAACCGACTTCAAAAAAGGAGAAGGTTCTCAATTCGTCTGTATGTTTTTTTTACACACATACATAATGTTTACCGATATTTCCGTCAATTATAGACGGTTTAATTTTTTTTTCCTTAGTTGTGGTTAGCGTTTACTTCTGAGGTGGTCCCATTGACACCAGGTCAGGATCTGATGATGGGATCCAGGAGAAATCGAGGGCAACCTCCGAAAATTGTAGGGACAACTAGTCTATGTTAACTTTTTAAATAAGTGCCTTAATGTATCTACTATAATTCAATGAAGGTCTAGAGTCGATCTGATGATAGAACCGGAAGACAGTCGATGGAATTTCATAACGATTTACAGCAGTTACCTTGTGTTTGGGCTTGATTGATTTGTATTAATGAGAACTTTACACCTATATAGATATTTGGGCCCACCCGTCACTTAAAATATTTAAAAAAAAAATAATTAAAAATTAAACCGACTTCAAACAAATCCTGAAAAATATTTACTTACCACAAAGTAATATGTATTTTGATTTATCAGATTTTAGGTAGGTACTCAATAATATTGAATAAAGTTGGTGCCATTAATAATACCTACCTAAAGCTATGGGTTTACTTGGCGCCGACTTCAATATGATGTTCAATAAAATCTGATAAATCAAATACCTACATATAACTTTGTGATAAGTAAATATTTTTCAGGATTTGTTCGAAGTCGGTTTAATTTTTTATTAATTTTTTTTTTAAGAAAAGAATGGACGAAATTTTAATCGTATCATAAATCGAAATAATGTGTATCTAGAGTTTCACTTAATTACCTCAATGTAACGACTAGTCGTTCTTCGGCTGATACGTATGTTTTTTTAAATTACGCAATTGCTTATACAAACCAGTAAACTCCCCATGACTTGACCGTGATTTATTTATGTCATGAACCCAATATGAAGCGCTCGTGACCCCGCGGATTTTACTACTACAGTGTTCTGTAAACGATCACTGTAGTAAGCAACATTTACTGTGGCCGGTCATGGATGGGTGACCGTTAAGCTATTTTTGAAAGTGACATCTCGTCAACGTGCCGATAAGCAAAAGACCAAGGCACCTAGTGACCCCCCACGCAAACCACCTTTCAGTGCGGCCACCGTGTAACCTAGCAAATCGCCAGGATGCAAGCCACTAGGCTCTAGGCGCAAAGCAAGCCGCCTGCCTGTGCGGACGTAGCCTGGAGTGCACATTGACTGGTACACAAAAATGAACCTTCAAATTTGAGCGCATCTAGAAAGATACATTGCCAGAGATACAAACAATCAAATTAAACATAAATTACATTGTTAGTTACATACACGACGACCTAATAAAAGCGTATTAAAAATAAGAAATCTAAATAGAAGAAAAAATCATAATTGTCTGCATAATTTCAAATATAATCACTCATATCGTCATTCCTGGGGCACCCGAATTGCGGTCAACGATGTAAGAGTTACCTAGGACTCGTTCTTAGACAAACGCTGGAAGTTTGCTCAGTGCTTCCAGTAAATGAACCCAGAGCACATGGTCTTTGATGGAATGCTAGCCAAACATCATCCCAGCACGGCGGGACTGAACAGTATCCGTAGCCACCCTTTGGAGCACCAACATGAGCAAATGTACGTCCTCAGCGTATTGCACGATATTATAATGAGGCAGGATGTCTGATCGCTGGAAGTCTACCGTGGGACATCAAGGCCGAAGTCCTGGCAGAAATCTACCGGCGATGTAGTCTGGTGAACCAACAAATCATCTGCAACAACTATGGGCACAAGATCATCTGTAGATCTATAGCTGGCGAGCACAGTTGCGAGATGATCTTTTGTCTTTTCAATTCTGGTATTTAGTTCTCGATGTTTGATTTCGCTCTGTAAGCTTCGATATAGGTCGTATTTGTTTCCATTTGTATGCATCTAAATTAAAATAAAATATCATATGAAGAGTAGAATCTTCATCTTCTTGAGAACTATCAACAGAGTTATCTTCATCTTGATTCGTTAGTATTATCACAATTGTCTGAGTTGTCAATATCAGAAAAATAGCTATAGTTTCTTTTCAGTGATATACAAAGGGCTTTTTCGGACATTTTGCCTTGCAATTCGTTGGAGATTGTTGTAAAAATATGTTCGGATGCTGAAGGTAAGTTATGTAAGTTTTTAAATTTAAACACATGTTTTGATCACTTAATTCAACCACGCTCTGTTTACCACCTTTTCTCTTCATTTTAATTTATTTAACACGGTGTACTTATGAGAACAGTATAAAAATTGTGTAACAAATATCATAAAGTATTTTACAAGCACCCACATTTCACAAAAGAGAAAATTAAAAATCACGTCCGAAGTATTGTATATGTATTTTTATTTTAGCTCTATGATATATCAAATACGTTTTATAATTCATCATATTATATATACACAGTATTTATTAATAAGAGGAAAATGGGGAAATTGATATCTCATTTGCATTGCACTGCAGGAAACTCCTCTGGCATAAATGTTTCTCTACACTATTCGCCAGACTGCCTGTATGAAATCAGCAGGCGTTAAAATTTAGAATTTTTATTTTCAAAATTACTTTTAAACCTTTGACCGCATCTGATTCTGCTTTTAGTAAGTTCGAGAGCACATTGCCGGAACATTGCTACGGTAATGTTTTCATCTTTAGATAGTTAGCAATTTGCTCGTATTAAAAATTCACCCGTCATTCTGATAATGGCGCCGGTGGCTCACTAACTTTTTGAAATATCTTTGGTTTTTTAAAAGCACATTGCTTCAAATTTTACGCACATTCCTCACATTGCTAGAAAATTGCTTTCATGTGTATGGAATCACTGTTTATTGACGTACACCCGTCATCCTGTTCACTCCAGAAGCCGCATAGTATTGTGCATTTTCCGCATACGTATTTTTATTATGCATTATTCTGCATGCTGTGTTTATTGCTAATGATAACCTCATGGATTTGTATAGTTACATCTAAACTGCACACTCTGACCTAAATGGAGGCATTTTTTATTAAGTAGTTAATTTATCTTGTTCATTAAATAAGAGGTCTGTCCTTCTTCGGCCCTTATCGAGGGTAAGTAGGCTCAGTAAAGAAAAATAATTAATTACTTACGCCAATTATGTTGTACTGCCTCGTAGAAGACATGAGTACAAGTACCCTATGTGCGAGAGTACCACAAACTGGGGGGTACACTAAGCGATAACCTACTTTAGAGTAGTCAGTCAATACAATGCAATGGTCTGAGATTCTAACAAGTTTCTAAATAGTCTAAGAGACGCTAAAGAGCGAACTTCACCCATCTGATAATCCTATTTTTTTTTTAAATTTTATTAGGTAGCCAAATGGTTTAAATATTTAATTCGCGTTCGATTCCCGGGTCGCCGGTCGGTCCAAATATTTGTGTGATCCACAAATGTTTGGTTCGGAGTTTGGGTGTTTTCTATGTATAATATGTATGTATTTAGAAATATATTAGTATATCTATCAGTCGTCTAGATGCCATAGCACAAGCTTATATTTTATAAGCTAAATTTAGGCTAGATGACGTTGTGTGAATGTGTCCACAAATATTTATTTATTTATTCATAGACCAAATATTTGTGTGATCCACATAATAATATGTTTGTTTCGGAGTTAGTGTGTTTTCTATGTATAATATGTATGTATTTAGAAATATATAAGTATGTCTATTAGTCGTCTAGATGCCATATAGCACAAGCTTATATTTTATAAGCTTCATTTAGGCTAGATGACGTTGTGTGAATGTGTCCACAAATATTTCTTTATTTATGCATAGATGCATAGACACGTTTTTGATAGTTTGGCATCATAGTATTCATGGCTCTTTTTTTATTAATTGTGATATTTTTTTTTAACCGTCACTATTTTGGTAACCGTTAAAACTCATTTTAACCTAATAGTTTTTAACATTGAGAATAAGCCATAATATATAATATATTTACGGTGTAGTTACCTATGCTTGATTTTTTTCCTAGTTGACTTGCGTGTTGAACAGTTTTGCCTGATGATTATGAACAAAACTAAGTATGTAGTCAAATCTACCAAGGTATATTCTCTATAATATAAATAGATTACAATTAATTTGTCTTTAAAAATTATCACGCTTTTCGATAGTCAAGCTATATAAAATCGAGGTAATCTAAGTCGGGATGTTAACCATTCACTTATTATGGTTAAAAACTCGACTTGGATAGGTTAGGTTAGAAGGCTAAGCTTAGTCTTCGTGGTTATTTTTTTTTATAACCATTCAACACCAACATGTCCCAGACGTACAATAAGGTTTTTTTTAATTTCTCAGAAAGTAAAGCGCATTTGATTGGTTTAACACTTGTTTCATGAGGTACACAAGAGGTACCAAATGTACATAACCAATATATATAACTTGGTACACTGCGTACACTGTTTAACAGTACACCCGCGGTTCTGACATCAGGATGGCGGGTGTAACTAATATTTAAAATATCATTGTACGGACGCAGGTACACAGATTTTCAGGAGAGGTACGTAATAGTACACAGAAGGTACCAAATAACTGCAATAAATTTAGACCAAATCTGAGAAGTACACCCGCGATCCTGATATACACCAGAAACATTTGTAAAAGAAATAGACCGTAGAATAAGGAAAATACCGGTGACTCTCGCTCTGGCTCGTATCTGATCCAAAGGTGCTATTGCCATCCAGCGTGGAAATGCAGCCAGCGTTATGGGCGCCTTTGCATCGGATACGACCCGAGGTGGGTTATTTAGCTAAAATGTTTTGTTAACTAATTATTTGACATTATTATTATGTCATAAAAAGGTTAAAAAATATTTTTTTTAAATACGATATATGTTTGATCTGGTTATCGGATGAGTGAAGGTAGCTCTACAGCGTCCCCTGTACTAAAAGGTCATTGACATTTCAAAGTTTAACAAGAAAATTATTTTTTAAACGATTGGCACTGGCACCTATTCAACTCTCAAACCTGTTAAATTTCAGCAATCAGCACCAAATATTGGATACTAAACCATCCATTTTGGGATATTTTAATGTGATGCGGCAATCTGATATGCCGCGAATGTCTTCGTGGGCACAGCTTGGGAAATATAAAAAGTAAATCAATAAAATTGGAATACGTATTTATTCATCAACTTTTTCACAAGTACTTAAAAGTTTAACTAAATTACTCGACTCAATGAATGTCTTGTTTTGGGTAAAACTTGTTAAAAAATCCAGGGCCCACTGCGGCTGGTCTTTCGGTACAAAATGACCAGCATTTCTTATCATAATTTCAACTAGTTTGCCAGCCCGCTTCACATAGCCAGCGACTTCACCGTCTACCTGCCAAATACGTCGTTTAGCAGTTTCATACTCTTTTGCGCCGCTAAACTTCAAGTGTTTGAGGTAATTGATAACCATTGGGTATACTACAGTAACATCTAAGTGACCATTGTAAAAGAGCACGTGGTAATGCTCAAGCAATTCTGATATCCACGGAGCTACCGATTTCATCACATCCAGTTTCAAGTGATGCTCCACATCCAGTCCATCATCGTACGTTTGATTTCCGACATGTATGGCTTTCCGAAAATCGGATTTTTGTATCAACGGATTGAAACTATCAAGGTAGTTATCAGTATATAAATAGTTCAAGTAGAAATGGTAGCCGGTCATATTCGTGAAAATAGTTTTCCCATCATCAACAAGCCTAATGTTTAGCAAAATATTAAACGTGTCATAGGCTTTCTCATAATCTTTTTGTTTGATTAAATCTATCGTTTTATTTTCATATTTCTCAAAAACCTTTGCCTGGTTCCGATCCTGATAAGACCGATCTGGTAGAAGAATTTTCCATACATTACTTGATGTTCTGGATCACTGAAACCGTTCCCAATTGCGATGCCTTTTAAATTTATTTTTATTTTGGCTGTTGGATTCATATTATGAATGGTGTAAGCTAAAGCGGGGACATACTTCCCAGCATAAGACTCACCTGTCACAAAGAACTTATTTGTTTGCAATTCTGGAAAGAGCTGGAAGAATTGAAGCAGAGTAGTGTGCAACTGTTCACCAACTTGTGTTTGATCTGTACAGTATCCTTTACTGTCGTTAGTGAAACTGAAACCGGTACCAACTGGACTGTCGATGTAGATGACGTGGTGATTCAAGGCCCAGTTGTATTTTCTTCTTATTAACTTGTCTTTGTACACTGTAATGGGGCCGTGTTCTAAGAAAAGACCAAACACAGATGCAACGCCCGGTCCCCCTTGTAACCATAAGACAATAGGAGCCTCTTTGTCGGATGACATCGCAGGGAAATACCAGAGAAATTGGTTGGAGTTATAAGCCTCGTTCACAGTGAAGTACCCCGCATAGCTCTCGATGCCTAAGCGGTCTGTCAAGGGTACACGTGCCTTTTTTCGACCCTCATCTATATTGCCACTCTTCACGTATGGTGTAAGAAATAATAGCTCTCCAGGGTTTCCGTCACCATCAAGGTCATTCAGGTTTATCTCGGAGTCCTCAAAAATACAGCCAGACGAAATAAATATCTTAAAAATTACGAATACAAATAATGTGTACTCCATGTCACTCCAATACTTATTGAATATAGACTGAGTTTATCTTTTTTGAGTCTTTATTATTTCTTTTCTTATCGTTATTCAGTTGCAACAACTAAATGGGCAATAAGCAGTACTTACTTTCCATTTTGGTTCTAATTGAACAGGTTTAGTGACGAGCAATTAAGTTGATTAGATTTTACAAGCATTAACAATGCAGGTTATACAAAGGATGGTCGAAACCTTGACATTTGAATCACATAAAGTAAGTATAGGTATATGTGTTTTTTTCATAGTTATATTTTTTTAAGATAAAGAGTTCTTGGTGTCAATAGAATAAAAATGCGACACCAATCCAATTTTTTTTCACAGACAGAATTTCACTCATGCTGTGTATGTATGTAAATAAGTATATACTTATTATTCGATTGGTTTTGAAAACGAAGTAACATAGCCAATATTGGAAGGTCGTTGACATCATAATATGTAGAAAAGTGAAGTCAACGAGTTTTTCCAAAACTATGTAGTGCAATTCTGGTACAATTTGGAACAATGTTTTTCATTTGGGTTCTTTTTAACAAAAAAAGTGTTATCGGAAATGTACATAGGCGCCGCGTCGCTCGGTATTTGATACTTAATATAACATATTATTATTATGTAGGTAAGGTTTTTTTTTCTTAATCTCTAATGCCTCTGAGCGGCATGGTCTTTGACCTTAGTGTAGCCGGTGTAGCCCGACTTAAAAATGGTTTCAAAATACAGTTGTATGCATAGAATTAGAATTTTTCGCCACCCAAAGGTTGTATGTGAGTCCCCTTAAATATGTATTATTATAGAATATATTATACTAGCGGATGTCACGCGGTTTCACCCGCGTAGTTCTCGTTCCCGTGGGAATACGGGAATAAAATATAGAATAAAAAAGTTGAATTCCCATGGCCTTGCAGTGGCGTACCTTATTGTACGACTGGTCGCCGGCTTTGCTTAGATTCTACCTGAACGCGTTTCAATTGACCCTCCCCGACCAAAGTAATATGGTCAGGTGGGGGAAAGCCACAGATAAAACATGTAATGCATGTGGAGAAGCGATTGGAACTGCTAGGCACCTGCTGGTAGGTTGTAGGACGTTATTAGACCGGGGTCATTACTCACGCCGACACGATAGGGTATTGGAAATCATACGTGAGGCTGTCAGTTTGGCGGTAGCGAGAGCGAAAAAGGGATTAACCACAAACAAAAGAAATGACATTGCGTTTGTAAAGGAAGGCTGTTCAAAGAAAGTACCTCAAAAGCCATACTCAATTTTGATGGCTGCCGCCGATTGGACTATACTCTCAGACACGTATGAAAAACACTACAAAATCCCTGAGGATGTATGTGCCTCGTCATCCAGACCCGACATATTCCTGTTTTAGAGGGTACACAGGCGTGCGGTGCTCGTGGAGCTGACGGTGCCGTGGGCGACCAACATACCGAAGGACCACGCCATGAAGACAAATAAATACTTTGACTTGACCAATGAGTTAACCAAAAAATGGCTATGTGGTTAAACTCTATGCCGTAGAAGTAGGAGCAAGGGGAATTCCAGCTAAACCCCTGTATAATTTATTTAAGGACCTTGAATTGCCAAGAGCTTCAGTAAGCTCTTTACTAAAACGAGTGTCCAAAGCGGCATTGATAGGATCTTACCAAATCTGGTTGGGCAGGGGGGGGGGGGGGGGAACATTGTTGACGGTGGAAGGTGATCGTTTATGCGCATAGTAAGGTGGCCACCCTAAACCTTTTTTTTTTTTTTTACAAGGAGAGCTCCGCTTACGGACTACCCATGCTGGCGAGGCATGGGCTCGTGTGAGGGTCGCCCAGCACCTGATCACGATAGCACTGGGAATACTCACTAAAACTCCTTGACACCGATAGCTGAGCTACTGCGCCGATGGAGGATTACCCCGGTAGGTGCCAAGTAATCCTCAGACGTGGTGGCCTGTGCAATGCACACGTGAGTGCCACTCTACGTGTGCAGGCCAACCCCGGGGTTAGAAACGGTTCGCGGCCAAAGCCGCGTGCCTTCTCCCACCCCTCCGCCTACGCCGGATGGGAGCGGCAAGAGCATCCTCTTCCCGCACCCTCTCCGCAGCCTCCTTCGCCGATATTACTGTGTCAGCGAAGTTGGCAACTGCCTCCCAGGCGTCCGCGCTCCCGACCATAGCAGATACTATGACCGGTAGCGTGAGGCCCCGCCCGGCGAGCGCATCGCTGAGCTCGCTGCGCTCGCTACTCCAGGCCGGGCACACAGCCACTGTGTGCTCGGTCGTGTCGTCGGGAGCGCTGCAGTGGTGACACATTGGCGTCTCCTCCCGTCGGGTGACCCGGTACAGGTAATGACCGAAACACCCATGTCCGGTCAGTACCTGCACCAGGTGGTATGTGAGGCTACCCCACTTTCGGTTCACCCACTCCTCCAACACCGGGCGGATGGCCTCGATCGTCCTGTGACCGGCAACCGGGTGAGACATTGCCTCGCTCCACCGGCGCAAAGCTTCCCTCCGCGCCTGCGAGCGAACCTCTTCGATCTCATCGAGATCAGGCCGCTCACCCCGAGTTCTAGTGTCGACCCGATGCCGATACACCTGCGCAAGCACAAGTGCTTCGACATCCCACGGTAGCGTGCCTGCTAAAACACAGGCAGCTCCGTGGCTGACCGTGCGATAAGCACGCACGGCCCGGGTCGCCATCATCCTCTGTGGTTGACGCAAGAGAGCCCGAGTCCGTCGGGCGAGACACTCCGCCCACACCGGAGCTCCATACAGGGCCATCGACCGTATCACTCCGTGGTACAGCCGACGGCAGGGCGCACCGGGACCCCCTATGTTGGGGAGTAGGCGTCCGAGTGCAGCTGCTGAGTTGCGCAGCTTAGGAGCGAGAAGCTTCAAGTGTTCCTCGAAGGTCCATCGAGGGTCCAACGTAAGGCCGAGGTACTTCATGTGCACCTCGACCGGTACGCTGATACCCTCGATCCGAACAAAAAGACCATTTGGGGCTCTTCGACCCTGGGCATGGAACGTCATAGCCCTCGTTTTCGTGAGGGCTACCTCCAGCTTCAGAAGACCAATGCGCCGAACAACCAGGGACGTGCCTACCGACGCCAGACGAACTGCATCCTCCCACTCTTTTGCGGCTGCTGCTACCAAGGTGTCATCCGCAAAGCACATGACATCCATCCTTGGCAGCAGCACGCCGCGCAAGACCCAGTTGTACCCCAAGTTCCAGAGCAACGGACCCAGCACAGAACCTTGGGGCACACCTGATGCTACTCTCCAAGATTGGATGCAGCCGTCCTCGTCCTCATAAGCAACGCTGCGATCTCCTAAATAATCTTTAATAATGGCGCATAGGTAGGAAGGCACTTCGTGAAAGCGTAGTGCCTCCATTATACATTCGTGGGGGATGGTGTTGAACGCGTTGGCAATGTCCAACGACACTGCCACCACCATCTCCCCACGCGCATTGGCCTTCTCGGTCCAGGTTTTGAGACGACTAACTGCGTCCATGGTCGACCGTCCAGTTCGGAAACCGTACTGGCAGTCGGCCAAATCTGGTCCTACTTTCTCGAGATGCTCGATGATGCGGGAGGCAAGGATCTTCTCAAAGACCTTCGCCACCTCATCGAGCAGGACTATCGGCCGATACCCATCCGGTGAATCCGCTGGACGGTTTTCTTTGCGGAGCAAACAGAGCCGCCCTACCTTCCATCTAGCGGGGAAGCGAGCCTTTTCTAGGCATAAATCTAATACCGCACGGAAACGGTCCTCCAGAGGGCCCAGAGCGATGACCATCGCCCTGGCTGGGACCCCATCTGGGCCGGGAGCTTTATTATTCCGACGGAGCCGTTCCCGTGCGACACCAAACTCGATGTCAGAAACCGGTGGCCCTACACTCATTCCTTCCGAGGCGGCAATAGGTGGCAGCATGCGTGGTGGAACGAAGGATCCCTTGTTGGGGAAGAGCTTCTGCAGAACCCTTTGCAGAAGCGCTGGCTCCATACAAGACGTAGGCGGGGCTCTCTCTGAGAACTTCCGCCTTATCGTCCTGTATGGCCTTCCCCACGGATCGGCGTCAAGATATTCTACAAATCGTGCCCACGAATCCGATTTGGCCCTAAAAATCGCCTCTCTGAGGGCATTCTGAGCCACTTTGTATGTCTGGTGGAGAGCTTCCTCTTCACCAGGCAATTGGCGGGCTCGTCTACGGCATCGCTGGTACGCGCGTCTGGCTCTTGTACTGGTGGCCCGCAGGTCGGAAAGTTCCGGCGACCACCAGTACATCTGCCCACGCCTACGAGGGCCAACACGTTGCTTCGGCATGGCGGAGTCACACACCGCCCGCAGGTCGTCGGCGAACAGATCCGCCATGCCGTCGGGATCGTCTGTAATTGTGTCAGGCACGTCTGCCCAAGCTCGCACCAGCGCCGCCTCCTCCGCAACGTCACCCCGTAGTTGGGCGATCGCCCATTTAGGGAATGGAGACGTGCCCCCCATCAAGGGCAGCCGAAGAGGGAGACTTCCTGTGGAGACATCATATCGGACGTAATTGTGGTCCGACAGGTTCTCAGGGTCTACGACTACCCTCCAATCCCTAATACTGGCAGCCAATTGTGGGGTGGCAAAGGTCACGTCTATCACAGACGTGCCCTGCCACCGTACGCACGTTGGGGTATTGCCGAGGTTTAGGATCTGGAGCCCCAGGGAATGAACCAAGGATTCCAGTTCCACACCCCTCGTGTCCGTGATCCGAGACCCCCACGCCGACGATTTAGCGTTTACGTCGCCCGCCAACAGTACCGGACCGGGAGCTGCCCGCCTTACCACGGCTTCCACCGTAGTCAGGTAGCGCTCATATTGCTGTAGCGTACTGTTGGGGGAGAAGTACATGGATACCACCATGACGCCCCCCCATCTTGCAGCAACGTATCCTACTCCTCGTTCTGCAATGACAAGAGGGGAGGGCGCCATGCCGGCCACCATGATCGCCGCAAGGCCATCCGATGACACGGCACACCGAGTAGGCAAGGAGGCTTTGTGGGGCTCGGAAATATCTAATAAGTCGATGTCACCCTCTGCCGCCGCCTGGAACAGGAGGTTCTGGGCGGGGGGCGAGTGATTGACATTGGCCTGCAGTACACGTCCTATGGGTCTAACTGGCATTGTTAGTGTCCATAGGCGTGACTGCAGGTTCGGCCGACGCGGCCGTAATGCGAAGGGAGGAAACTATTAAAGGAGAACGGCGACCCTTGACCGGGGGAGGGTTGCATCTCATCCCGGCCATACGGTGCCCAGAGGGTAGCCCACGGTCGGCACAAACACTGCAACGCGGTGGGGCCGTGCAAGAAGACAGTGTGTGCCCCTCCTGACCGCAGCGGTAGCACAGTCCGCTGCGATCCTTGTTAGAGGGGCAGAGCGTCTTTGGGTGGCCAGTGCCCATGCAGCGATGGCACCGCATTGGGCGTTGCTCCATCACTGTGATGGTGGCATTGGTCCATCCAATAGCTAGGCGCTTGACCGACGCCAGCTCGGCGACTATTTCTACGGGGCAGGACACTATGGCCGAGCCTACACCGGTAAAGCCAGGCGAAATGGCTCCAACCTTAAGTTGGTCGGGAGAGCATCCTGTCTTATCAGAGAGTGCCGACACTATGTCCTCCGCCGATGTAGCGTCATCCAAGCCTGACACCCGCATCTGGGCCGTTTTGGTAGGCCTGGTCACCTTGGCCTCGTTGCCCAGTGCCTCTCCGATTCTGGCCGCGAGGATGTCGGCCTGTGCGACCGTGGTCTCCTTGGGAAGCTCAATGATCCGAGCTCCCGTTACCCCAGTGCGGAACTTAGCCGGACCAATGCCTATGGCGCCCAAACTAACTGACGCCTTTGCTTTGGCAATGGCGTCCCTATAGGTGACACCATCCGCCACAGCCTCAGGCTTCAGGGTTACAACTACGGCCATGTTCTTAGGCGCCTTAGGAATCTTTGGCTTCGGCTTTGGCTTACTAGCCGAAGGCGCTGCAGCTTTCGACTTCCGCTGTCGTTTTTTAACGACAGTGGTCCAGGCGTCCTCAAGCACGGGCTGCTCGACATGCGAGGGGCCCGCCACCTGTTCGGCTGCCCGGGCAACTGTCTTCGTCGGCGTGGCTTTTGGAGGCATATTCGCCGGGGGAGTCAAAGTGGTAGGTGCCGTTGGGTCCGTCTTCTTCGCACTCTTCTTCCTACTCTCCGCCGCCAGAGCTGGCCGGTGGTGTTGCGGCTGGGAGGGGAGGAGGCGGCCATTTACCTCCAGACTTTCTAATCGCGCATTAATTACGCCCCCTAACTGGCACATTAACTCCTTTTGGAGGTTGGCAAGAAGGAGGGTTAAATCTCCTCTGGTGAGTGTCCCCTCATCGGGGGAATTCACCTCTTCTGGCTTCTCTCTTCGGGCAGGGCTCTTAGAGCATCGCCGGCCTTCCGCAAACTCTCTTCTTAGAGCTACTACTTCCGTCTGGACCGCCGACAACTGCCCGCGCAGGCGCTTGTTGTCGGCCTGAAGCCTTTTCAGTTCACTACTGTCGCTGCAGGTAGCGAGAACTTTTACAATTTTGAGTAGCGACGCAGAGTGCTCCCTGACCTCCTTCACAAAAGCGCCCTTTCTACATTTGGAGGCCAACTGTTGCAGCAGACCCGCTTCTTCCTCTGCCTGCTGCATGAGCTCCTCCACCGGCGACGAGTTTGGGGACTTCTTTCCTGGGGTTGGGGAACGGCTGCGGTCCCGGACCGTTGCGTCGGATGCGTCCTCCGAAGCCGACTCAAATCCCTTTAACTCCCTACGGGCTTTGGCCAGCCCCACACTGTGGAGATATGCTTCCTTCCCTTTTGCGGATCGCAGAACCATGGACGGAGTCGCGGCGCGCTCCTTCTTCACCGGCTCCTCGTCACTCCCAGACGACAGGCCGGATTCAATGTAGCGCCAACTGCGCTCTCGTCTCTTCCTGCTGGAAGCGGTGGCTACCCGCGGGGGTAACTCCTCTCCTCCCTCTGAGCTGGTGACATCCACCAACTCCATTCTAAATACAATAGAAGACAGAAAAAAATCAACAAAACCAGATCACAAGGAATCAAGTCCAAATAGATAAGCCGGGTCGGTAAGAGGATCGAGATAACAGAACAAAACGGTCCCTTAAGATGGCAACGGAATATGTCGCCACCCACTGGCCACTGCGTTACCGCGCACCAAGTGGGATGGGGAGATCGCATGGAGACAGCGAGAACTTAGGGAATCAGCGATCACTGGAAACAAAGTGCTGGTTCGTCCACAAGTATAGATAGCGAGCTTCGGTCACCCAACTTGCCACTCCGTTACGGTGGTCAAGTTGGGGTCCAGGGCAGACGACGGGGACGTACTCGCGTATCACTTGGGGACCTGCCCCGGCCACCCTAAACCTACTCGAATGGGTTGCAAGTCCCAGACGCCGTCAGGGTGTTCCCCCCTGTGCCACGCTATGGACCCGGCGCCCGCACGGAGAATCTATGGAATGCTAAGAATGCGGTCTCTGATAATATGTATGTAATAGATGACGATCGCGTCTTCGCCCGCTTGAAATTCGGTACCCAGTCCCGCTTCCCGTGGGAGCATTTTCCCGGGATGAAAAGTAGCCTGTTCGAGCGTCATCGATATCATCCAGCCCTAGTACTTACGTTTACAGTGTACGCGCATCACTAGTTTAAGTTAATTTTTTAAGCACTATACTATGTACCTACGTCCGTCACTTCAAATATACTAGCCTTGAAGCTCAGTACTCGCACAAAATTTATTGGTTTTATTTCTGAAATCTTCAAATCCCTTCTGCGCTGGAACATGGTCCACCGACCCGGATATACAGCAGAACATAACCAGCACAATTAAATATTGAAGAGATTATTAAATACGAAGAACAAATAGGTACTATTTGTACTACGTACCTACATTGAGAGGAAAAGGTGAACTAAAGGTCAAAGTGAATGGAACTTTCAATAAAACAAGCGAAACATTGTAAAACTTTATTAATTTAATTATATTATAGTTCACCCAACACTCGTAAGGTAATATTTAAATTAGAGTATCTGTAGCAGACATAAGGTTAGTACTTATAAATTTACAACTTAACTTTAATTCTGATTTTTAGGTATAACAATGCTTTAAAGTGTTATTTCTAAGTTTGAAAGTAATATTGTTTGTAATCTTTGTGGAAATAGTTATCCGTGCTTAGATACAGCACAGTAATTTACTTACATCGATAGCTACTTACCTACATCTACATTGATTAATTAATTTCATCTTAGTTCTAATTAATTTGTCTAAAGCTTAATTAAATTGTAATTTACCTCTTTAACAATACATAATAATTATTAACATTGTTAATTAATCAGAAATCGTATTTTAATACTTAAAGTTGTAAAGTTTTTGAAGTCCTGTATTTCAGTAAATAATATAATGGTGTAATAAGATAGGATCAATAGGTATTCAACTACAGTCAAATTTGTTAGTGCTTTTAAGAGGTAACCTTGTAAATTGTAAATTTCCAGGGCGAAGCACTCGTCTCCCATAATGGCAAATATTGTACAATTATAAAAGAAGCGTAGCAGTTGTAAAGGGAGACTCAATGTCTTTGGGAATTACTTATCGAGTTTACAGGATGCCAAATTAACCCCCTGTCAGGTAACGGAGTTACAATTGCGTTCTGATAAGTTCGAAACAATTTATAATGCGTTTAATGACGTTCAACTACAGCTCCAATATTTGTCTGATAATATTGACGAGGAAATAGTCGAGAGGTCGACTATGGAATCGCAATATTACTCTGTACTTGCTAAAGCGAAACATATGATTAGCACTTTTTCTAAATCAGAACAAAACGATTTATTCCATAATTGTAGCACAAGTTCGAAGCGTCAGTTCGTCAAGTTACCCACTATCAATTTACCAAAGTTTTCTGGTTCTTATAACAATTGGCTCGAGTTTCGAGATACGTTTTCTAGTCTGATCCACGAAAATGACGACATAGATAAGGTTAATAAATTCCACTATTTACGAACCTCCTTGGAAGGGACTGCTGCTGTCGTGATCCAATCTATCGAATTTTCTGCTCAGAACTATATAGTGGCCTGGGATCTCTTGTGTGAGAGATTCGATAACAAACGCTTATTAATACAAAATCATGTGTCAGCTTTGTTTGATATCGAGTCAAACACAAGAGAGTCCTCAGTATCATTAAAGGGTCTTATTGATAAAATAAATAAAAATATACGAGCACTAAGTACCTTAGGTGAGCCCGTCAGTACTTGGGACACTTTATTGATACACATTATCACACAGAAATTAGACAGTAAAACTTTCAGAGAGTGGGAAGAACACAAAGGGTCATTAGACAAAACCAAGTCCATTTCTTTTATTAGCTTCATGGAATTTATGAAAAACCGAGCTGATTTAATTGAAACTTTGGAACTTTCTCGTCCCTCTGGTCACTCAGGTAATTCACACACAAAACAATACACAAAGTTAAAGGCGATGGTTTCTCTCAATGGTAGTTATTCTTCATCAAGTACTTGTCCACTATGCAAGGGCGATCATAACCTCAACACTTGCGCTCAATTCTTGGCTTTAAGTATCAATGACCGTATAGCTGCATTACCTCACTTTAAGGTTTGTTATAACTGCTTTCGTCGTGGTCATTATGCAAACAAGTGCAAAAAACAAGGGTGCACGATATGCCATAGAAGACATAACCAACTTATTCACAATCAACAAAAATCTACATCAAATTCGTCAACAGATAAGTATAAGACTACTGATGACGACGTCACAGGCACGAGTAATAGAAGCGAGTCCTCGGCGACCGCGCCAGCGGCGTGCATCGTTGCACCCAACATAGATAGCCATAATATAACGTTATCTGCTAATATCAGTGCGCACACTGTGAGCGATGTTCTGTTGTCGACTGCATTGATTAGATATTATGACGTTAATAATAGGGTACATATTGCACGCGCACTCCTTGACTCGGGCAGCACGTCTTGTTTGATGACAGAAAACCTATTTAACAAACTTGGCTTACCATTTACATCTACAAATGAATCTATACAAAGTATAAATAATTCGTTGTCACACGTAGATAAACTGTGTCATGTTACCATTAAGTCTCTTTGTGAATCATATTCTGATAATTTAACTTGTTTTGTTTTACCTACCATAACGGATAATGTGCCCTCTAGACGAATTCAATTAGATACGAGTATACCTACTGATATTAATTTAGCGGATCCTTATTTTTACATACCAAAGGCCATAGATATTATTATAGGGGCCAATATATTTTGGAATTTGTTAGGTTCTGAAAGAATAGTATTAGGGGATATGAAACCTATTTTGCTTCAAACTAGGCTCGGTTGGCTAGTTTGTGGCCCAATTAATAGCGGCTGTAAGGTGAAATATCCGTCTAATATTACATGTAATTTTCATACTTTTAACATACAAGGTACTTCGCAGATAGATGATGTCCAAACACAATTAATGCGGTTTAGGCAAATTGAGAAGATTTGCCATGACTCATCTATTTACGCAACCGAACTTAACACCTTTAGTATGTCTTTTGGTCGCTTCTTTGGGAAGTTACCATTAAAGGAGTCTTCAAATACGTTTGGCGATTCATTTTCTCATCTAAAACGTTGTGTTTTATCTCTTATTCGTAGAAATATGGATTTCCCTTCACTCGACAATGTGTACCAAGACTTAATATCTAAGTTCATTTCTTTAGGGCATATGTCCGAGTGCCGTATTAATGAAGATACTCCGTTATATCATCTTATCCCTAACCATGGAGTGTTGAGGAAGGGCAGCACCACTTCCAAATTAAGTGTAGTTTTTAATGCAGGTGCTCCCATATCGTCAGGAATATATAAAAAGAATATTCAACTAGTTTTCCCGACCATTCAGTACGACTTAATTTCTATTCCTTTTAGATTTAGGATGTATAAGTACGTAATCTCGACTAACGTCGAGATAATGTACATGTTTTACATTTACAATTTTATACATCCAGCTAATATACATTTATTTAAATTCATTGAACGTTATCATTCGTCTAAGCCACTCAAAGCTTCTTCTTTATGCATTGTAAATTACGGCACTGTTAGTGTCCCCTATTTAGTAACGAGGTGTCTTCTCAAGCAAATGGGACTTAAATGTATTGATTTAAAGATCGCTAAAGTTATTTTACACATTTTCATGGTGGATACTCTTCTTACTGGTGCTGATCAGTTTGAGGGAGCCTACCATGTAGGTCGCGAGGTCACTAAAGCTCTTGCTTCTGCTTGCATGCTTGTCAGGAAGTGGAAGTCCAATGAGCTCACCTTACTTGTCAGACAGTCGAAACAGTCCCTCGTCGATTTAAATATCGACGGTGGTGAACTAAACCAGACGATAAGGCTGTGTTGGCGACCTCAGACTGATCACATAAGCGTTTCGATCAATACATTTGATGAGAGTCAAAGTGATAACCGAGATATTCTCGCAGCAGTTGCTGTAATCTTTGATCTCTTTGTGCTTCAGAAGTTTTGGCTTAAAACCCTACTTTGGGATGAACATTTACCACCTGAAACCATTACTGCTTGGGTTGATTTAATGAAAACTTTGTCTACATTGCTATATATTAATGTTTCTCGTCGTGTAGTATGTGAGTTACACAATATTGTTTATTTTCACCAATTTTCTGACGCCTCAGATTATGCTGTTACAGCTTATTATGGTGTTAATGTAAATCTTTGCAGTGTGGATACTGCTATACCCAATCGTGAATGGTGGTGGCACGGTCCATTCTCTTTACAAAGATATAGTTCATGGCCCAGGGCTCCAAATTCGATGATTCATTTACCCTGGATAAAATCAGATGTATGTATATATTAGAATAGAATAATTAATTTATCCAAGTGATAAACTTACAGGTACAGGAGCGCTTTCTAATCAAGTAATCTTACCACGTGTTATGCCATGTCTTACTAAATGTGTCAAACAATGCAGCAATCGCATTAATTCTTATCCTTCTCATTTTTCAGTAAAGAATTTTATAAATTTTGAATTTCATTTAGTTGAGTCGCAAAGACAGGCTTTCCCAGAATACAATTTGTTACTGGACTTACATAAATTTATTAATTATATTAAACATAATATGTTAAAGGATCACAAAATGATTCGTGTAGGTCGTAGAATTCATGTTTCTGAATATTCATTTAATAAATACAGTCCACACATATTTTCGAAGTTTGTTCAGATCATACGAGCATTTGGAATTAATGCACGCAGATCCTCAATTATAACTATTAGTCACATTATGAGAGATTTACTGGCCACCCGATGGGAGCAACTTAGCTAGGGTCTAATAACATGTAATCTATGTAATGTTTACCTTTAGTTCTTTCTAATAATCATAGAAATTATTAATTCTCTCTGTTTTCAAGGACGTGGATATAGACTAGTTATAGTGCACATCGTCATTTTCGTATGGTTAACCATTACAGCCATTCAGAACTAGTGGGTGATTTGACAGGTAGCAATTATAATTATTATGCTTTCATTTACCCGATTCATTTACCGTAGGTATAGCCGCTGCAAACCTTTAAGCACTTAAACCAATTGTGACTCCGTATCTAACAATTTAGCTCAAGATGGTGTAAAGTTTCACTTTTGATCAATTTTGCCACACCATGGGAGGCGAGCGTGACTGTCGACAAAGCATCATTTATTTAATTTGAGTGTTGGGCAATTGTAACATAACTTATGAATACTTTATTATGAAGGAATTTTTAACTTATAGTACGAGAGCCCACGACCAAAACCATGTCTCATAGCAATACGGCAAAAACCCTATAAAATCGCTAGATTGTATGATTCTGAACCCGACTAGGTGTGTAGTAACGGTCGAAAGTGTAGCAACTGCGTGGGAGGCCATTTCTGCTGTGTCAAAAAAAAAAGGCAGTCGGTATTATAGCAATACGTCTGATAGTGAAAATGTACATAGATTTTATAATTGTATTACGAAAAAGTTTGTTTTCAGACATTTTGCGCGTAGCGCATAGCCTGAGCGCATTTTTGAAAATGTCAACAAATTTAGCCGACCTGTATCATAGCAATACGGATAATTTTTTTTTTAAACTTTTCGTATTGCTGCCATGATTACCAAAAACCTGTTTTCAGACACTTTAAGTGTAGCATATACTCCCAAAAACGAAAATAACGTTTCGGAGTCGCCTGGCCGACACATCCTGGACGACGATTCCGAATCCGACAGCGATTGAATACGAGAATATTTTGTAACTTTGAATAAGCCGTTTTTTTTTCAACTTCATCCCAATTTCCTTTCGTGCGATTTATTTCAGTCCTTCAACTTCAATGTTACGGTTTCGGGTAAATTCTTTGTTAATTATCATCTAATAAATTCAGGGTCGCAACGTATTCATTGGTTTGTAACGGAGAATTCAAGATGCCTCAATACGATTTTTATATATTTTTTTTTATTTTTTTATTTATTTATTCACTTCACTCACCACTATCATTACAGGTGTGTACACCCAATGCGATCTGATACTACATTACAATAAAATGATACATACATGATAATAAAAAACCTAAAACTAAAAAGAAAACCTTAGAATTTGATATCTGAGTATCGAAAAGTTGTCTGATAGAGAAGGTGCTACACTTAATTTGTCTGATATAAATTTTTTGCACATGTGGACAACTTATTTTGTCATGTCCAACAATTTTCAGACATATTGCTATGATACCGATCGGTAAAATTTGTTAACATTTTCAAAACGGTCTCAAAATTTAATGCGTTCACCTTTCCGTCTGAAAATTGTTTTGCATCAAATAACCAAAATTTACCAATAAAAAAGATTTTCAGACGTATTGCTATAAGACATTTTTTTTGTCTCATTTTTAATTTTTTTAAGTGATTTTACGGGTTTGCGCTACACCACTAACGTCTGAAAAATATGTTTCCGGTATCTCAGTACTATCATTCAACTACAGTCTGCAGATCAGACATATTGCTATGATGCAGTTCGGTAAAATTCTTTGACAATTTTGAAAATTCGGTCAGATCAAACGCTACGCGGAAAATGTCTGATATTGGTATTTTCGAGTTCAGGATAATCGTATCTATCGATTTGATGCGGTTTTGGCTGTATTGCTATGAGACAAAAATTTTGGTCGTGGGCTCTCGTACTATTAGGTTAGTTACACATATTTCGCGGTCCTGAATCACCGAAGACCTTTGCCTCTCACTCCAGGACACTTCATGAATCATTGTATGGCTTGTCACCTCACTACCAGCCAAGGAACTTCGTTATTTATCCTGTTGATTGATGGCACTTGGTGGAACTTGCTGCACATATTGAAAACGACACTTGATCTTCGTAATCACTCCAGATTATGCTCAACTCACCATCAACACATCCTACAATACGGCTACATTTGGATGAGGTGGAGCAGGGATTACCCTATATCAATTTGAGCAGCGAGTCCTATGTTACACAAACAAAGGCTCCGTACAATGTAGCTCCCTCGTCATTATTTAATTTGAAAATTTGCTGCCCCTTAAGTGGAGGATGGGTCAAATGGTCGCTCTTCATCCAGACTGCGACAACATCAGCAGAAGAGTGGACAGTAACAGAGCAAACGGAGTGGTCCGGCGTGCCTTATCAGCTTGTTGCCCTTTGATGGATTGATTTTCCATGGTTGAAAGTCCAGCTTTCAACGGCTGGGGGCATGTTCGAGCGTCATCGATATCATCCAGCCCTAGTACTTACGTTTACAGTGTACGCGCATCACTAGTTTAAGTTAATTGTTTAAGCACTATACTATGTACCTACGTCCGTCACTTCAAATATACTAGCCTTGAAGCTCAGTACTCGCACAAAATTTATTGGTTTTATTTCTGAAATCTTCAAATCCCTTCTGCGCTGGAACATAGCCTATGTGTTATTCCAGACTATATATACAAAATTTGCGCTCAATCCGTTCAGACGTTAGAGTAGAGCGTGATTGAGTAACAAACATCCAAACATCTTTACGAACTTTCACATTTCTAATATTAGTAGGATAGTAGGATAGGAAGTACGAGTATCAGTCGTCTAGACTAGCTAGATCACTAACACAAGCTTATACTAGCTTCATTTGGGCGAGATGATGTTGTGTGTAAATGTCCACAATTATTATTATTATTCAACACTTCTTTCAACTCTTAGTACGGTACAAATGAATATCGGAACTGTAAACCGAAACGTCCCCCTATTGAACCCCCACACATGTCCCAAAAATAAAATTGCGTCCTCTAACAAATGCAATATTCTCTCCTCAAATTGTAACATTTCAATGGACTACTAGATGAATCATAAGATAGATAAAGGCCCCTCACTTTCCCTGTATCCATTTTTGAAAAAGTGCCACTCTCAGCTCTTTCCGTGGCAAGAATCTTCTCTCTCAATCTGACATTTAATTTTGTCATGGAGACGACTCTCATTGGCGGATTACGGAACCCACCAATGAGAGCCGTCGCTGTAACCAATGCCAAAAGGTGTGTTACATTTTTACGAGTTGGGGTACCTAATCCCTGACTTTTGAGAGCCGTCGCTGTAACCAATGCCAAAATGTGTGTTACATTTTTACGAGTTGGGGTAGGTCTGTACCTAATCCCTGACTTTTGTGCCAAGAACGGAAGACCTGTAAACAATCCTTGGATGGGCGAACTTCACGTGACCACTTTGTGACATTTGCGGCGTTTCCTGTACTTATATGTAACATGCGCCTGTTAATTTCCACAAAGCAATAACTCACCTCCCACGTGCGACAAAAAACTAAAATGTGATCGTATTTTGTAAGAGGACTTTTTAGAGTAGGGGCCAATAGTGGCAACAGGCTACTTAGATCATTCTTCCAGCAAACGTCTGGGTCCTCTGCGCCTTCCACCCCATGCAGCGATTCTTGATTACACGAGACGTGAATGCTTAAACGACAGTTGTCTTGTTTCATGTTTTCCCTCTTCTAAAATAAGTAACAAGTGTCATTTCACCAGTAATAAATTTCACTTCTCTCTGCGACATTTTCTAGGTCGTCGGTTCTCTTTCTAACCTCAACTGGTGGTAAACCCAGGTGGAACGTGACTTAAGTTAATAGTGGAATAGTTACCTACCTATTCCACTGTTAACTTATATCACGTTTCACCTGGGTTTATTTATTAAAAATTGTGATTTTCTCTCTGTCTCGGTGGCGCATACGGTAGTGATAGTGATTAGTGAAACCGCCTGCCGGGCTGAGGTTTTCGTTCGGAGGGGTTCGATTCCTGGGTCTGTCCAAATATTTGTGTGATCCACAAATGTTTGATTCAGAGTTTGGGTGTTTTCTTTTATGTATGTTTTCTTCCCGAGGTCATAAATAAGCGAAAAAACATTCCTTTGAATGCTCAGGAACGTCTCGATGGTCTGTCGGCGCACGTCGCGTTAACATTGTTACGCATGTGTTTCGCGTTGCCTAAAATGACATATTTGTTGAGAACAAGTCCTACCTGGCTGTGCCCGATGGAAATCTCGTCGTTTGATGATGCACTAAAATCGGTTGTGGAGTCAGTGCTAAACGTTTCTTTTACAGAGTCCCAGTGGGACTTAGCGTCCCAGCCCATCAGCTACGGGGGTCTTGGAATTCGGCGCGCGCGATATGTCGGGTTGCCGGCGTTCCTTGCGTCGGCGAATGGTGTTGCGGGCCTTGTTACTACTATACTGCAATCCGAGGTTAACTGGGCTGGCAAACCATTTGCGTCCGGGGCATTGGACGCTTGGTCGGCTCTCAGCAGTGGTGCGCGGCTCCCAGCTGCTCCTCATATTCAGAAGTCTTGGGATGTGGTGGGAGCTAAGCTGGCCCATGAACGTCGTTTGGAAGGAGCATCTGGGGCGGATCGAGCGAGATTGCTGGCCATGTCACAATTGGAGGCGGGGGCATGGCTGCACGCGTTGCCATCACCACAGCGAGGTACATTATTGGACGATGACTCATTGCGTGTGGCAGTGGCGCTTCGCCTAGGCTGCAAGGTGTGTGAACCCCACATATGCACCTGCGGTTCCATGGTGGGGGCTGACGGTCATCACGCATTGAGTTGTCGTCGTGGTGCAGGTAGGTTCCCTCGTCACCATGCCCTCAACGACTTGATACGAAGGGCTTTCGTTTCGGCGGATGTGCCCTGTGCTCTTGAACCCCCTGGCCTATCGAGATCGGACGGCAGGAGACCGGATGGGCTGACTCTCGTGCCGTGGAAGCGGGGTAGATGCTTGGTGTGGGACGCGACTTGCGTTAGCACTGTGGCAGCGAGTCACCTGGGCAGAACAGCACTGGCCCCTGCAGCTGCGGCAGAAGACGCGGCTCGCAGGAAGCACATAAAGTATGCAGACTTGGCATCGCGCTACATCGTAGTACCAGTGGCATTTGAAACAATGGGCAGTTGGGGCATGGAGGCCAAGCAATTTGTCGCAGAGATAGGAAGCAAAATAGGGGAGAAAACCGGTGACTCTCGCTCCGGTTCGTACCTGGTGCAAAGGTTAGCTATTGCCATCCAGCGCGGAAATGCGGCGAGCGTTTTGAGCACCTTTGCACCGGAAGCGACCCGGGGTGGGTTATTAAGCTAACAATTTGACCTAGACAGACTGGCTTCAGACTTTCGATTGGCAAGGAATCTGATGATTGATTTTCAGGCAGTGATTCTCACTGTAGACACACACAAGTTTATTGCAACAAATAAAACAATGAATTACATTTTCAAGCGATTTATTTACGAATTACTTTGGATACTGTTTGTTTCTATGCTGCGGGTATCTATTGAAGGCATTATGTGTATTACACGTATATAAGTACCTACTTCATACGATATTTACTAAAACATTCGCTAAAAATTGTTTATTTACTGAGTTGTACAACACATATTTTCAAATACACTGATAGATGCCTGTTATATCTATAGGTATTATCTTGCATAATATGCTAATAAACTGCTTAAAATATTTTAATCTAACATTCAATACACTCTGTTTTTCTATAAGTAGACATTTATTTATTTACTTATTATACAATAATTCATAAATAAAAATATTCTTAAAGCTTAAATAAAAAAATACAACAACGAATTTTAGAATCTATTTATTAATCTATTTTATCTTTAATATTACCTTTTACACAAAGATTAAGAAGCGTTTGAAAGGGTTAACTTCTGTAAAAATATAGATAGGTTTGTCTGCGATCTAGGCACTCTCTATAAATTGAGCTTATTGTCAGAGTTGATAAACCAGGGGCCGAAAAGTATGAAACAAAAAATATTGAGAAACTAAAATTGAGAGTTGAACGAAGTCACAGCCACACATTACAATAAAACTTATTTTTATTTTAGTGCAGTTAGCCAACACATATTTTTAACCTACGTGCTGCTAACACACCATAGACACTACTTTTTTTTTACTTTTTTTACGTAGTTTAGAGGTGGCGTTACACTCCATTTTTAAATATAAATTTATAACTGTATCAAAACTGTTATTAGGTACAACAGCTGCATATAGCGCATACCTATACATACAGATAGAGTTGAGTATAAATACTTCTTTTATATTGATAATAAATCCATTGAATCTACAAGTTTATTGGTCATCTATCACACATAAAATTGATACGTCAATTCCAATATATACATAGTTTCAAATTTTACTTTACATTAGATGATTTAGGTACTTATTCCTACTTTGTCTGAAATGAAAAGTGCAAATAATATGATGTTAAATGATTTTTCTTCATGATTTAAGTATAAGTACTATGATGTCTCTGAATATACAGGGTGAATTTTTGAAAAGGGCTTGGATGGCCAAATCCTAAACTATAAGGAATAGCTAAAAATGCTCAAAGGAGTCACGAGCCCGATTTTGATAAAACTTAAAACGTCATCATTAGATTTTTGAAAAACCAATAATCCTAGCTGGGAATCGAACCTATTGATTTTGAAAAAAAAAACACACCCTTTATATTGCACCATATAATAGTGTCGCTGATAAGGATCAAATTCTGCGAAGTAATGATATACGGCAAATTTAAGGAAAGTTTCGAATTTTGATGGAATTCATATTTCTTGTACCTAAATTTTGTATCATAATTTATTTCGTTCGAATTTCCAGAATAGTTCGTAACTATTCCGTCTTTTAAATCATGCTCAGAATGATTCTTTGAGGAATATTCTAAACGGAATCAATAATATTGAATGCAGTATGATCGTTGAGGTCTCGAATCCAGCTATGTATTAAAAACAATGGTCTACATTTTGAACAATTCATCAGATAACGTAAGAAAAATACGAAAGATGAGCACTTTCCCTTAGTTTGCCGTATGTAATTACTTCCCAGAATATGATCCTTAATAGCAACACTATCGAATGGTGTAATAATATAGGGTGCGTATTTTTTTTCAAAATCAATGGGTTCAATTCCCAGTTAAGATTATTGGTTTTTCAAAAATCTAATGATGAGGTTTTAAGTTTCATCAAAATCGGGCTCGTGACTCCTTTGAGCATTTTTCGCTATTCCTTATAGTTTCGGATTTGGCCATCCAATCCCTTTTGAAAAATTCAATGCTGTGTGAAAGAATTATATGGTAGTTTCCTACGATTATTTTATTTGATATGCCCAAATGTGAAATGTACGTACGGATATGGAACATACAAGATTTCCTATAATTTAGAGATATATAAAACGTATACACAGTATAGAAGGGAATGTTGTTTTTCAGTCTGTTAAGGTATTACATTGTTTTCGTCAATAATTTGTTATTACCGCCATATTTCTCTGCAGCTACAAAATTCTAAAAAAATCATTTAAAAAGTTTGAATCTGAAAATTTCTCATCAGTCTTATTTTGTAGCAATTTTCAGCTGACTGTGATTTCTCTCGAAGAGATTCATCAAAATAACAGATTTGAAATTTGCATTCTTTTAGGACGGTAGTTGACAAACTGAACAGACAAAAAAACTATTTTAAACTTGATAAACCATTGTTTTTTACTAATTTATCCCTAATTTTGGGTAAGCAAAAAGGAACTATAAATCATTAATATCTTTATTTTTCTTCTAAATTTCAAAATCCATTAGCGAATTTTCAGCACATAACCCGCCAAGTATTTAGACTGGCAACGTGGAACAACGTTTAAAAAATAATCATCAAAAAAAAGTAACAAACGTTCGCCGTTAAAAAAAAAAAGAAACCCTTTACATGACCAAAGAGGTGGTTCAACGTTGCTTCGTCTACAGAATCAACCAGCCATTTTTTTTTTAATTTTTTAATGTACACGGATATCTCGCGCGTGAACCGGAGTGGTGTCCTCAGGGCTAGGGCTGTCATCTATATGGGGGCGAATATGTACGACGGAACGTCGTTGATCATGGCGGTTATATTCATCCCTCATCACAAGTCCGCCCATGCCATATCCGGGACAGCCGCCAGAGCCACTGAGACGCATCTTTTCGGGGTCCTCGTCGAGTTTGATGGAGGAGAAGACGGTGCTCAGGTTGAGTTGCGGGATGTCGTAGAAGACGGTCAGTGTCAACATTAGGAACGTTAGGCCGATCAGCAGGTAAACTGAAAAAAAAAGCAATGTTTTATTAGCCTTTTTTTTATGAAACCGGAAATAGAGGTAAACTGATTTTTGCGGTTCGCGACAGTGTCGCAAATTAAATATCTATCGGAACTTGGAACTTTGAATTTCATTTTGGAATTTGTGGCAGATGTGAAACATTGAATCCGAGTTCCGAGACAAATCTAAAATGAAATCGAAAACTACTCGGTACGAATATAATAGAGAAATTCCAGTTCCAATTCCCTAGTTCCCAATACCCAATTGCCAGTTCTTAATTAATACCCATTTCCAAATACCCAAATCCTAATTCCTGTTCTTGGCCGAGCCAAGAATCAGTTTACCTCACGGCTATTGATGTTTCGCATCAAAACAGACTGGTGAAATGTGGGCGTTACCCACGTATCCCTATTTCCTCTTTCGGGATTTTACAAAAAATAGGTGCAAATATTCCATATTTAAATTTTATATCACCTCTAGAAATGACACGAAACTCACCAGTAGTAGCAACTTTGTAGATAGGTCGGAAGGGTTGCCCGGGAGCATCCCCAGGAATGTAGTCTCCCAATCCGATAGTAGTCAGCGAGATGAAGCAGTAGTACAGAGAGTCGAGGAAGTCCCACTCCGGCTCCAAATAGGCGAACACACTTGCCGGCAAGATTAGGAAGAATATTACCAGTGTTGACACTGAAATAGGCAATTAATAAATATAAAATAAATATTTTTGTTAAATTCTCACACAACGCGACTAGCTAATATAAACTTGTGCTATGGGATTAAGACAACTGATAAACATGCTTATAACTGTTTAAGTACTTAAAATATACATAGAAACACCCAAACTCGGAAACAAATATTCAGACCGACCCGGGAATCGAACCCAGGACCTCAGCGCGCCCGTCGGTTACACTACCGTCTCTGCACCATTGAGGCAGTCATACTTTTAGAAAACCTTGATCAACTTCACAGGCAAAGTATAGTTGTCAAAAATTAATAGTCCCATTTTGACTTTCAGAGACCGCGACTTTTATTGGCAGAGTCCAGAATTAGCTAATGAGAGTTCATTTAGTGGCGAAATCTCATTGGTGGATTCAATTTGGGATGTCGTGATGACAAATGTCAAAACGGGTCTATTACATTTTTACGAGTGTAGTTGTAGTTTAAGAGCCTACCAGACGCCAAATTGTTAAAAGAAGATATACATTTTAGCGTTCAAGTAAGAGAGAGATGCAATCGGTTTTTGTGCGCTTTTAACGAAATAAAATTAATTATAAAAAAACTATAACCAATATGAAAAAAATGCTCTAGTGCAAATGAAGATTTTACTATTGGCTTTCTTATAAATATTGTATGTTATAAAAACAACTTATAACATACGAGATCTAGCTTAAAATTTCACGAAATCGAGGTATTTTCAACACAAAAATCTATCGAGGATTTTATCAGTAATCGTGTTTCGAAACTAGAGCGTTTTTAGTTCATGATTCATGAACTAAAGTTGTCTGTGTTCAAATTTTAATTCAGCAGACCTCACGAGTCCTGAGATCTAGATCAAAGTAATAGTCTATTTGGCGTCATAATATGGACTCTTAACTAAAAAAATCAATGGCAGTTTACAAATTATAAGGTTGGCAATGTTTAAAAAAATTGTCGTCGAAAATCAACGCTCGTCCGTTGACTAGCTATGTCAAATTAGCAGACAGCGAGGAGCGTGTATTTTACACCGAGGCGAATATAAGTCCAGCGGTTTTCTTAAGATTCGACAGATCAGAAAAAGTTAATGATTCAATCTCTAAGGTTGAATGATCCATCCATCAATCAGCCTATAGGTATCTAGCAGTCCACTGCTGGACGTAGAATCTCCCAATTTACGCCACAACACAAGGTCCAGCGACAAACGCATTAGTCCCAGCCTGTGACCTTTTTTAGGTCGTTGGCGTCGTCGGTCCATCTGGCGGGTGTATCCCTACCCCACGTGTACCAAGTTGCAGCCTCCACTCCAGGACTCGTTTGTTCTATCGGCCATCAGTTCTTCTACAAATGTCGCCAGCCCATTGCCAATTTAATATGCTTATTCTGCAAGCTATGTCGTATTATCCCTTTTCTGCTCAAATGGAAATTGTCGAACCTACTTCTATAGAGCAACCAACCATTAACTTTAGTAGGTATGTAACTACAAAATCTTACCAATGATCGTCAAATGCACAAGTCGTATCGTGAACGGTCGGTACAGATGTCCTAGCGAAGCATTGAGGGCTCGGAGCAGCGCAGTCGCGGGCAACAGTAGTCGCTCCACCAGAGCTGACAGCAGAACTAACGTGAGGGGTATACCGAGGAGGGCATACACCATGCAGAACAGTTTGCCTGGCTTGGATAGTGGAGTGACGTGTCCGTAGCCTGGAAATACATACATTTCATCTTAGAAATAATTTTGAAAACAATGAATAAAAGATTATGGCATAAATTCGAGCAAGATTCGAAACTGCGTCTTCTAATCCGGGGGAATAATTTTAGACCGCTAAAATAACAAACTATGTTCGGAGGAGGTGATGCAATAATTATTTCATATTATACGTTTTGGGGCTGTGTAGGCAGATGGGGGAACATGCTGGTGCGGCTGACTGAGTATCTGAAGCGATCAATGCAAAACCTGAAAAAAAAATTCTTTGAAGTGGAGACGCAATAGCAGAAGTTGGCAGATTGTGACGACGACAGAAAACAGGAAAGTACCTGTTCTTTCCGGTTGCATTCGAAGCTCCTGTTAAGGAATGCTGAACCAGGACTTTGGAGTCTCTGCTACTATATTTCCGATTTTCTCGCTCTTTGCATAGGTACCTACTTGAAATTGATATGTTTTATCTCTGAACCCTAATCGCACCACTGTAATTCCTGTAAACCAGGAGCTGCAATAATCAAGACTAGAAAAAATACTGAGCTCGAAGTCGGCAAAATCTCCAGGAAAGTTAAAACGTTTTGACACCCATGTCAAATTTTTAAAGAAATTGAAAAGTTCATCATAAAGAAATGGGAAATATCAAGGACTTAGCATAATAAGGTTTGGGAAACTTGGAGTTATCCTTCCGAGGGCGCACCCAGGACTCCCGGTCGTAGGCAGATGTTGTTTTTGGCCTTTCGGTCTCTTAGGTCCAGTTCCTGTCATGCCCAGTTACCTCTTTAGTCTATTTCTTCGAACGTCCATTCCGTCAATGTCTAACTTCAGAAACGTCTATTTCCGCGAAGGTCTATCTTTCTGGATCGTCCATTCCGTGAATGTCTAGTTTCAGAAACTGCTTATTTCCGAATTTATTCACTGCTCCTGATCGTCACCTCTCTAGAAGTCACGACGCTTTTTTTTCTTTTGCAGATCTATTAGCAATGTTGAACGTCCTTCAGTATTCTATTTTTATTTACAAATGAAGATCAACAAAACAAATGAAGATCAACGAAACAAGTGAAGATCGGTAAAACAAATGAAGATCGACAAAATTAATGAAGATCAACAAAATAAATAAAGTTCGGTAAAACAAAAGAAGATCGGTAAAACAAATAAAGATCGGCGAAACAAATTAAGATCGAAAAAACAAATGAAGATCGAAAAAATAAATGAAGACCGGTAAAACATATGCAGATCAATAAAACAAAATACTATAAGCAAGTTGATAAGGTCAAAAACTAATCGCAGCCATATTTGGTAATCTAGATGCGATTGCTAATCAAAAAAAAAATAGGTGCAAGCAATTCTCGACCTTAATGACACTTATCTAAAAATGTGCTTTTAGGCGTTTATAGACATCAGTGATCATGAATATGTAAAAAATAAATAAATATTATGCATGTTCATAAGGTTGAGAATTGCTTGCACCTATTTAATGTTTATCGCAACTAGATTACAAAAAATGGGTCCAAGTAAATTTTAACCTTATGAGCATGCATAATATCTATTTATTTTTTCGTATATTCGTGATCAGTGATGTCTATAAACGCCTAAAAGCACATTTTTAGATAAGTGTCATTAAGGTCGAGAATTGCTTGCACCTATTTTTTTTTGATTAGCAATCGCATCTAGATTACCAAATATGGCTGCGATTAGTTTTTGACCTTATCAACTTGTTTATAGTATTTTGTTTTATTGATCTGCATATGTTTTACCGGTCTTCATTTATTTTTTCGATCTTCATTTGTTTTTTCGATCTTCATTGGTTTGCCGATCTTCATTTGTTATACCGATCTTCTTTTGTCTTACAAAACTTCATTTATTTTGTTGATCTTCATTTATTTTGTCGATCTTCATTTGTTTTACTGACCTTCACTTGTTTCGTCGATCTTCATTTGTTTTTTCGATCTTCATTTGTTTGATCGGTCTTCATTTGTTTCATTGATGTTCATTTGTTTCATCGACCTTCATTTGTTTTACCGATGTTCATTTGTTTTACCGATCTTCATTTGTTTCGTTGATCTTCATTTGTTTGATCGATCTTCATTTATTTTACCGATCTTCATTTGTTTTGAAAATGATTCAATTACTTTATAAATTTTGACTTTTAGATGTTCTTCGTATACCACAACCTATAATGGATCTTGTTCCACTCGCATGTCCTAAAAGATCCATTTTTCATAAAAAATAATTGAAGGTATTAAAGTGGACATGATATGTCCACAAAGATCCATGATGAATCTTTTTAATGGATTTTAGTGGACAAAGGGTTACATCCCTTTTTCAGATAAATAAGTATTATAGAATCTAAATTTCAGCAATATCGTCATATAATGGACGTTCAAATAAATGGACGTACAAAGAAATGGACATTCGCAATAATGGACTTTTAAATAAATAGACTTTCGCAGAAATAGTCGTAACAAACACGCTAGACGTACGTAGGAACTGGACCTAAGAGACCGAAAGGGTTTTTGGCGGTAAAAGTCCGGCATTGCATCCTTGAGGATTTCCTCACGGAAAAAAGGGGCCTATCCTATCAAGCTGTGAAGACTTACCGATGGTGGTGACCACAGTGGAGGAGAAGAACAGAGACTGTCCAAAACTCCAATTGGGTCCACCGGTGACGTTGCGAGCGGCGACCACGCCGCGATTGCTTGCTCTGACCACCTCCTCTAAGAGAGCTTCCAGGTCATCGTCTGTAAAGAAAGGTGTCTTTTAATTTAATTTTATGGTGTTAAACAGATTCCTACTTCTGGGAGCGTAGTTATTTTTACCATTAAACTTTTTAGTTAGCAAGTTACTTCAACTGGATAATGTCGGCCCTAGGCCAAAGTATCCTTGCCTTATAAAACATTCAGGTAATTACGCTTGTCTCAAAACCACATTTCACGGCCAGAGTGCTTTAATTAAATTCACGAAAATCGTATATTTTATAACACAGTCACATGATATTCGTTAAATATTGAAGTATGGTTGTCTGTTTCGTAAATATCTATTAATTTTCGTCAGCTTTTTGAGATCGTTATTGAACGTTGCCTTGTCTGTGGTCAAGATGGAGAAACTAGGGGAGTGGGAGCGTGCGGGCTGTACCACGTCTCACTTCTAATCAAAGATAATATAATAGTATTACATACAGATAGGCAACTCCCTGCCCCCCACTGAGCAAGCTTCCCCACCCCACCATCGCCACCGGCCTGCCTGTCATATAGTTGGAGGGTATTTTGAGAGAACATTTGCTTAGCCTATGGTCACACGCACAGATTCAAGCTCTGTACAAACATAATTGAGTTTTTTTAGTGTAGGTGACAGAATTGAAAACTAATTATTTGTATTTATGGAGTTTCCGCCCTGGGCGCCGATTCTCGACCACTCGACGTAAATGCGTGGACGCAAATTTACGGGTGAAACGTCGTCCGTCTCTGTTCGCCGTTCCTAAATATGAGACAGGCGACGCGTCACCCGCCGATTTCCGTCCACGCATTCATGTCGTGTGAAGCGAGAATCGGTGCCCTGTGCTTCTAATGTTGCTCAGAGAGAAGCATTTGCTCTGTGCATCGTCCTCAGCCCTTACCAAATGAAGTATTAAATAAATAAATAATTAAATCTTTATTTGCTATAAATGGGGTGGTATAGTGGAATTCAACAGACTTAAAAAATATAGTAAACAAAGAAATTGGATCTCGACTACTCCATAATTACTTACATTTAATTATCAATCCTGATCATAGTCGTTTCAAGGAACTCTAGTTAGATTTATGCGGACATTTCGAACCTAATAAACCTTTAGATTATAGAATAATTTCATGAAAAATACTCGGATGGTAAAAATTTAAGACTGTCATTTTTGCTTGTCATTAAATTATTTTTTCTCAGACTTGTTTGTCTTTGCCATAGTGTTGTAAAACTGTTGTACTGGCCAATTGATTTTAAAAGGAGGTCATTGTTTTATCAATCCGTCAGTTCGAAAAAATGTACTTCCTTTATATAATATAACTTATTGACCCAGAGAGCGAAGAGTGCTAGTCCACAGAGTATATTGAATATATGGAGATGCGAGTCTTTGCCCCTTTTCACAAGTACCGGTTGCCGGGTGCCGGGTAGGGTGGGTATATGGCCGTGTACTATAGCTTTCACACGTACCGGAGTGATTTGCCCGCCAACCGCTTGCATTCACCGCCGCCGCCGCGCCGGTTACCCGGCACCGGCTACCCGGCAACCGGTACGTGTGAAAAGGCACTTTGAGTTTGGGTCTTCGATTCCACAGTATAGACGATTTTGCTTTCGTCCGTATGTGTGTGTACATGTCAGTTTCGGTCTAGAAGACGCATTTGTTAACCAATTATCTCCAAACTTGGCACACATGTTCTTTGATTTAAAATCATTGATCTACGAAAAGATAAAAATACAACTTTTGTCAAAAGTTTTTTTAATAGGGCGGAAAATAAGGGAGAAAAAGGTCCCCGTTATATATGATGGGATCATAAGGGATATAATTCCTCACAAGTTGTTTTTTCCTGGGCGCTCGCGAGGCCTACTCTTCGCAGAAGTACTTTTAAAAAATTGGGACTAAATAAGTATTTGTGCGACCCAGAAATCGTCAGAAGGATCCGGTTAGGCTTAGTACCGTGTGGAGGAGTAAATTTAAAGAGGCTAACGTTCATCAGCGAGCTGCCAAAAAGATAATCTAATGTTTCGAACGCCATAAACATTTAAATATGAATAAAAAGAAAAAAAAATGATTCTTTAGGGTAGACTGGGTACGGTTGACGGTGGATGGTTAAAATATTCAGTCCTAAAGTAATATATTATTGTAAATAAATGATTATATGTACTATTAAATTTTCTAAAAGTTTCTTTTTTTAAAGATCCTTTAATTAAATTAATATAAAAAAATTATTGCACATAATATATATTGATATACCGAATTTCATGATTTGATGAATTTGGCGATTGATATACCGAAGTAAATGAATGTACGGTGAACTAGATATAACTCAATGATTATTTACATACATAGAATCAGTATAGTTACAACACTATGATCATAGACAACTTCTGTCAACACATGACATGTTTACATGATTGCTGAGCTGTCCAGAAAAAGACTTTACATAAATGTGGTGTTACATAGACAAAAAGAAAAACCTTTTTTTTTGTTTTTTACAGAGCTGGCCCACTTAGCTTTAGTTAAATAGCATGCAAATTATATTAATACATGAGCAATTTATTCAAACTTATAGAAATTAACATTAAACAGTTTTTAGGACATCAATCAAATCATTTATTTTTAACTAGCTGATGCCCGCAGCTTCGCCTGCGTGAAATTTAGTTCCTACACTGTCTCTAACCTATCTCTGTAGGTACCAAATTCCAGCCAGATCCGTTCAGCCGTTACAGCGTGAAAGAGTAACAAACATTCACACTCACAAATATTCGCATATTTATAATAGTTGTTCTGATTAACAAATTCATAAAACATATTATATGAGTTATGTAAATTTATTTATTAAATACATTTCTTAATTCATTGGCTAGACTACTAATTGACTCAAATTCTCTTCTAAGCAATTGACATCGTAACTTAGTTCCTTCTTCAGGTAGACCCAGTCATACTGTAAACCTACAACGTATGGGAAAACCGAACTACGATAGACTTTGTCCTCATAATACAGATGGTCCAACCATGACCTGTTAACTTAATAACCATGTAAATTTCATCTGCTAGGTGTTCATGTTCATTTTACTTGTCAAATGTGATCTTCGTAGAGGCCATTCCCGTATTTTACAAAGACTTAGTGAGTCTGTGTCCTGCACCGAATGCAGCCAGAACTATAGAATAAAGTTCATACCTTCCATGACCAGTCGCTTAGGGCTGCTGACATCTTTCATTCTATAGTCATCTCGGTGTAGCATGGTGCGTATGACATTTGTCGATCGCGTTTCGTTTCACTCTTGAAAGTTGCCGTGAATTACAATTATGAACTTAGTATTTCAGCTACATCCCATTCATAATATATTAAATCGTTAATCACTGTTGTATATAAAATTAAACTCAACCAGAATATTCTAGTCTACAAATAAAATGAATTTGGAAGAAAAATTTAACAAATTGTTGAGTATAACGTAACACTAAAGATGTCTTTAGTGATGAGATTATATACATCTACGATGGATAGTCGATATTTTGATAAAACAAAACGTATATTGTCCGTAGTTCCAACTTTTATTGTAAAAAGTATATTATTGAGTTATTATTATTAATATTTTTCCTCTTCTCGGTTACCTTCTTTTTTTTCTTGCGAAGTTACCCGGTCTTTTGATAGGCTGTACCTTATGAACGGTGATAGCTAGAGAGATGAAATTTTCACAGATTAACCCCCAGTTTCCGAAAGGCTGATCAACGCTAAAATTAACCAAACGGCTGTTAATGGCGGATTCTCACAGAAGATCCAAAATGGATCGCCAATTCCTGCGATCAGCGAAAACTTTTCTTGTGATCCCGCCGCGTTCCACCGACACGCTCCAACCGATCCACATTGATCCGCCTAAGTATTGTACAGTTGAACTTTCGGTCGCTATGGAGTCACATGTGCAGCAACGACGTCGAATCGCTTTTGTAGCAACAACCTACATTCTTCTTAAATATTTACGAAGCATTTATGTTCCTTGTAAATGGATTTTCATTTTCGATCGTCTGTGAGGATCCGCCTTTAACAGCCGATTAGTTAATTTTAGCGTTGATCAGCCTTTCGGAAACTGGGGGTAAGTGTTTTTGTTACCGCTATAATAACAAATACTAAAAACAAAAAAAATATAATATTTAAGGGGGCTCCCATACAACAAACGTATTTTTTGTCGTTTTTCGGTACGGAGACCTCTGCTCACTTGGCCGGTTTTTAAGCTGTTTAGTTAATTCAAAAATAAATATAGCAATAATTTTCATAACAATAATAAACAGAACGTGATTTATCTCGTTTATCGTAGGATTCTAAACATGAATTTCATATCGACACATCCCTAGTAATGTGGTACTGATAGATATCAACGTCATACTGCCAACTGTCATACGCACCTTGTTACAGCGAGGCGACTATAATGCACAGTGGACACTACCTGAAGCGTGGTATTTCATTATTCCTGGCTAGCCATCTTCGAATTTTCTTCTTCTTTCACATATTTACATATTTTAAAAAAATTAACAACAATATTTACGATAGTACTTTAAAGCAAAATCATGAATATGACAATGTCATTCGGATTGAACATCCACAAATGTGTCAAAATAAAAAGTAATTTAAATCAAAAATAAGAGTATTTAAGGAGTATTGATATCAACTCCGGAGAAAATCAGCTCCAAAATAATTTACATTCCCTTTTTAGGTCGATAAAGTATAAATTTCAATAAAATAAGGAACACGTCTTCCATCAGTTGTGCTAATAATGCTATATGCCAAATTTTAAGCAGATCGGACCAAGGAATCGCGTTGTCCCATACAAACTTGACCCTCCTTTTTAATACCTTTGGAGGTGGAATTTGCAAAAATGGTAAAATTACTTATTTCAAATTGTAACAAACAACGCTCATGCTGAATTTCATCATCGTACAATTAACCGTTTAAGCAATAATTGATAATAACTTTATACAACTTAAGTTCGTTTTTATTTTATAATAAGTATACTTTTCCGGGTTAAAAAGTACCCAGTGTGGTGCCCAGGATATTAAAGAATAATGATACCAAGTTTCATCGTAATCGAACCGGTAGTTTTTGCGTGATGCCTGAACAAACAGACAGACAGACAGACAGACAGACAGACAGACAGACAGACAAAAAAATTTTAAATTACATTTTTGGGTTCGGTGTCGGTCTAGTAACACCCCCTGCTATTTATTTTTTTTATATTTTCAATGTACAGATTTTTCACTTCTACAGATTTATTATAAGTATAGATATAGATAATTAATCATTCATTCAGGAATTCGTAAACCTTTTTCACTAACCACTCCCTTAAAACCAAAATAAATTTATTTAACGGCAGTGTTTTTAAATGTTCTGGAGTTTTATTGAAAATTTTTACGCACATTGAATAACTGTTTTTTTGCATTCGGGTAGTTTTAGGTATGAAATTCAACATTAGCCTCTACGGATTCCTTACATTTTTACGTCATATTATGTCTTTCTTGCGCTTAAATAATTCCAGATGTTATTTTACATTATGACCAGTCTCCAGAAGTGGCATAGCATTGTGCATTTTCCTCATACGTATTTTTATTGTGCATTATTCTGCATGCTGTGTTTATTGCAATATAATGATAACCTCATGAATTTGTATAGATATCTAAACTGCACACTTTGACCTAAATGGAGGCATATTTATTAAGTAGTTAATTTATCTTGTACATTAAAGAAGAGGTCTCCGTCCTGTCTTCGGCCCTTATCGAGGGTAAGTGCCTCGGTAAACAACAATAATTAATTACTTACGCCAATTATGTTGTAAGTACAGCCTCGTTTACTAGAAGATATGAGTACAAGTACCCTGTGTCAGAGAGTACTACCAAACTGGGAGGTACACTAGGCGATAACCTACTTTCAACTCGAAGTTTAATACAATCAGAGTATATAATTTACTATGAAACAATGCTCCTAGATTCTACGAAGCTTCTAAATAGTCTAAGAGACGCTGAAGGGCGACCTTCGCCTATCTGATAGTAACGGGTGTTTTTTTTAGAGGTATAGAACTTTAAGTTGGCCTAGCTGTTTTAACCGGCGGTATTTTTGTCAGCTGTAAAGTGATTTATGTTTAGTATGGTTTGGCATTTTAACATAAATAGACTGAAGCCTGAACAATGCTTCCAAATTGTGCAAATTTATTTTGAAAATCATGGTTCTTTCCGAAATGCGTATCGTGATTTTCATAAGCGAATTTTCTTTAGCGGTGCAGCTCACTTTTGGTTGAATGGATACATCAATAAACAAAACTGCCATATTTGGGGTGATGATGATCCTCAAGTGTATGTTGAGACACCGTTACATCCAGTAAAACTGACTGTGTGGTGTGCTTTATAGGCTGGTGGAATAATTGGTCCGTACTTCTTTAGAAACGATGCTGACCAGAATGTTACAGTCAATCGTGACTGCTATAGAGCGAAGATTACTGACTTTTTCGTTCATCAATTGAACAACCATGTTGTGCAGGAGTAGTGGTTTCAACAAGACGGCGCAACATGTCACATAGCTCGTGCCACAATTGATTTATTGAAGGAAACGTTTGGTACCCGCATAGTTTCACGTTTTGGACACGTGGATTGGCCTCCAGAGTCGTGCGATTTTACGCCACTTGACTATTTTCTGTGGAGATATGTGAAGTCGCTCGTCTACGCCGATAAGCCCGAAACGATTGACCACTTGGAGGATAACATTCGGAGCGATATTGTCGCTATACGGCCACAAATGTTGGGAAAGTCATCGAAAATTGGACCTCTAGATTAGACTACGTCCGAGCCAGCCCTGGCGGTTATATGCCAGAAATCATATTTAAATTATAATGCCAGAAGATTTCCTTTCGAATAAAGTCATTTCCATATCAATAAAAACAATCACCTTCGTTTTATTCCATTTCAAAGTTCAATACCTCGAAAAAAAACACCCTTTACTATTTTTTATCAAATTTAATTAGTCTGTAGCTACTTAAATGGTTTTTAAAGAATTTCATAGTGATGCATAACCCTAAACACGGGTTAAACACGTCTATGAAAGCTGGGCTATCGAAAAGTATACATGGCTTTTTAAAAATTAATAGTGATTTTTTTATACATATCTACATACATACATACATACAATATATAGTCACGCCTTTATCCCCGAAGGAGTAGGCAGAGGCATATTATATATCCACATTTAACCTTTAAGATTTTTGTCCCAGGCCACGTAATAGGTGGTTAGCCGTATTGCCGTGTTGAAAATGGACAGGCGCAGGTTGTGACTGCCTGCTGTTGTTAACGTGCTGACCAAAGCACGGAAACGCTCGCTAATAGAAATGTCACAAAGTGGTCACCCATCCGAGGTCCAGAAACGGCGAAAGTTGCTTACCTACTGCAGTGACACGAGCACTTCCTGTTAGTTTTTTGACAATTGCACTAAACAGACCATATCAATATAGACACTGATTCATTTTGTAATCTTACTAGACCGAAATTCCAGAATATTTTAATCTTTCCTTAGTTCATACACTAAACACTAATTGCATTCTAAATTTGAAGGTTCTATGTCCGCTAGAAATGTCTTAGCATTTTTATGATCGGTCGGTCAGTGAGTGAGTACTACGAATTTTTAAACAACTTTGACAAGTTATAATTCTTTAATTAATTTAAATAATTAGAAGCGCTCGTGGCCCCGCGGACTCAGTGTTCTGTAAACGATCACTGCAGTAAGCAACTTTCACTATGGCCGGTCCATGGATGGGTGACCATCCATGTGATCACTTTGTGACATTTATTTGAGCGTTTCCGTGCTTCGGAAGGCACGTTAAGCCGTTGGTCCCGGTTGCCTGTAAAATGGCAGTCGTTAAGCTAAGTTGAAGGCTTTATTTCAACAGCAGGCAGTCACAACCTGCGCCACCTATTACGTGGGACGAATTATACAACGGTGAAATGTGGGCATATAATATGCCTCTGCCTACCCCTTCGGGGATAAAGGCGTGACCATATATATATGTATGTATGTATGTATAATTCTTAAACTAAACAAAATTTGAAATATATCGTATTCACACCAAGCTTAGGTAGGTACTTAGTTACTGAGAATTCAAACTTCTATTTTTATCCACAACTTGCGGACGTCACGCGGTTTCACCCGCGTAGTTCCCGTTACCTTGGGAATACGGGAATTAAATATAGCCTATGTTCACCGCAAAGAGTGTAGCTTCCCAACAGTGAAAGAATTTTTCAAATCGGTCCAACAGTTCCGGAGCCTATTCGTTACAAACAAACAAACAAATAAATAAAACAAATCTTTCCTCTTTATTAGAATAGATGAAGTTATACGGGGTCGAAAATGACCTGAGTGGGTTCAAGAAAAGATAGCACGGCCATGCCGCCCGCCGCCGCGCTTTTGCTCGAAGATTTTATCAAAAATAATGTTCCAAAATGCAAAATTTACCAGAACTAAATATAAATAAATACATTTGAATATTTGTGGACAATATTTAAATGTATTTATTTGCTAATAAGCTTGTGCTATGAGATCTAGACGACTGATAGACATACTTATAATATACTAGCGGACGTCACGCGGTTTCACCCGCGTAGTTCCCGTTCCCGTGGGAATACGGGAATAAAATATAGCCTATGTTCACCGCAAAGAGTGTAGCTTCCCAACAGTGAAAGAATTTTTCAAATCGGTCCAGTAGTTCCGGAGCCTATTCGTTACAAACAAACAAACAAACAAAAAACAAAACTTTCCTCTTTATAATACTATTAGTATAGATTTCTAAACACATACATATTATACATAGAAAACACCCAAACATTTGAACCGACCCGGGAATCGAACCCGGGACCTCAGCGCAGCAGGCGGTTCAACGACCGAAACTTCCACTTTTCTACTATTATCATTATCATGTCAATGAACTTCCAATATTGCCTACACAGCATGAGTGAAATTCTGTCGGTGAATAATAAACTTAAACTCGACATATTTAAAAAAATCACTTGAAAGAAAAAAGAAAGAAAGAAAGAAAAATATTTATTCTTTTCTCAGCAAGGACACATAATATAGTAAATACATAATACATGAAACTTAAAGATATTAACATGAATATCCCTGCATGAGACAGAAATGGTCCCTAGCTCAGCTTTAATGCTACTTCGCATAATATTAGCGAGTTAGCGCTGGTATTCTGCTAGGGCCAAGGGCCAGTGAAAATACGGCCAAATAGACTGCCAAAAAACAAAAACAATTCTAAATAGTCACTTCCTGATCCGCACCAGGCACTGATCTGTATTTGGTACCAGTAACTAAAGAGGCCCACACACGCACAACAATCTTGATCAAAAAAGATGATTGTTCAATAAATTGACCGTGTAGGGGTCACATTGAGGTTTGTCTCGGACCTAAATTATATTGAAGCAATGTTACTGAGTCAATATTACCGTTGGCGCATGGGACCTCTCAGGCTAACACATTATCCAGAGATAAATACAAACTATTATCATCATTACCACATGAAAAACAATATAGGTAGTTAAGTAGGTACCTATCTTACCATTTCAGCAAGAAAGCAATCAGAGTATTGCTTGGCAAAGAGGAGCAGAGAACGTTGGAGACGACACTGAGCTCTTCCCGAAACCTAACTATTATTATCCATTTTATGATAAAATATATGAAACGATAATCCGTCGACCAACCATCTATGCAACGCTATGATGAACAAGAATGTTGATCTAAGCACTTCCACAATATAGCCAACATGCAAAACCCCAGTTCGTCTCTAGACCCCTTCGCCAAGCCGCAAAAAATAACTTAAAGGCAACTTTAGATCATGCTAGAAATACATACTTAGGTAAGCAATTAAAATGTTCATAGTGCAACCACGTCCAGCACCAAACATTAAATTTAATATGGACACAGCTCATACATAGAACTTTAATGTGCCATGATCCATCATAAATAGATAAATCATAGCACAATACAAATCAAATTACTTAATAATATCGAATGCTCTATTATATTGTAGCAAACAAGAGCCAACATAAACATAAAATTACTAATTTAAGTTGAACAAAGTTACAATTTATAATATTACTTATAAAGGGGTCCCGGTACGATCAATTGGCAACCGTCATGCACGCCAAACATCATGTGTACATATACGTCCATGCACAGACACATGCAAAGACATCACGCACATTGAAGCAGCTTCCACTCATATCTAACGTGATTGACAATTGCACGGCATGATCGCGTCCGGAGCCCATTAGTTGAATTGTCTATGGTGGTGAACGAATGAACGAATGAATGACAAATATGCGTCGCGGGGTTTTCATTGCGTTTTGAATAAGTTTAACAATTTACTTGTCAAAAAGAAAAGCAAAGAAAATGCTAAGTGAAAAATAAATGCTAATACCGATTGAATATTAAGAAAGGTAAGGTTTAAGCTTTTGTTCATTAAGCAAATGTTGTTTTAACTTCCTGTTAAATGTAAAAACTGACCTCGAAGCACGGAGAGGTGGTGACTTGTACTGTAACATATATAAATTGCAGCTTTTATACTATACCGTAAGTATAGTAATAATGAAATATACTTTAAGGGTGTCTGGCAGAGGGTTGCAACCGTACGAAGTGTCTGGCTTTCGACAAGGTGACTTTTAGGATTATTATAAGTAAAATATGTAAAAACTGACTTTTATACTTTAACAAATTTAACACACAATTTTACACACCTTAACTACCTGATACCTGCGAAAGCCACCGCGACCCAAGTTTCGTAGACGGGGTTCGTTCTTATCTGTGTTGGGGACATACATTGAGAAACTTACAGCTTTTATACTTTACCGAATGCCTGGGGGCCGCTGGCTCTTGCTCTATTACTGTAAAATGTCTAAATTTAAAATACAAATAATTATTATATCAGAATTCAAAATACAAATTTTCAAATATCCTTAATTTAAAATACCGAAAATAGAATACAATGTGTCACTGTCACTCACACGTTTTGTTATTTGGCTTTAACTTATTTACACCCCCCCCCCCCCCCCCCCATACGTGTGGTTTTTAGTCGGTAGGAGTCCGGCATAGTATCCATGTAGGATTTACCTCATGTTAAAACACTTTGATTCAGAGTTACAAAAGTACTACAGTGGGCTAACGAAAAATCAAAAAAAAATAACCACGAAGGCTAAGGCCGCCTTAGTCTTCTAACCTAACCTATCTGAGTCGGGATACTCTGAGTCGGGGTGTTAACCATTCACAGATATATAGCATCCATGTAGGATTTAAATCATGTTAAAAAAAAGGTATTTTGTGTTTGAACATTTTAGGATAAGGTATTTGATAAATTTATTTTTTGGGTTTCGGTTATTCGACCGTAAGGCATTTTAAATTATTTATATTATAAATATTTGCCTGTTGAATATTGATATTTCGATTTCGGGTATTTTGAGCTCGGGCATTTTAAGTAAAGGCATTATGATTTCTGGTATTGTGACGGTATACCGTCCGTTTGTCTTTCTGTCTGTCTGTCCGTGACGAGGCTGTATCTCAGGGACTGTGATAGCTAGAAAGCTGAAATTTTCACAGATGATGTACCTATTTCTGTTAACGCTATAACAACAAATACTAAAATCAGTAAAAAGGCGGTATTAAGGGGAGCTTCCATAGAACAAATGTTTTTTTTTATGGAACCCTCTGTGCGCGTGTTTTTTTTTTCGTAGTTAACGAGTTATGGCTTTTTAAAGACCAAGAGTTCTTGGTGTCAGTCGAATACAACGCCACACCAGGGCCCAATTTTTTATACACTGACAGAATTTCACTCATGCTGTATATATGCAAGTACATTATATCCTTTTCGATTGGTTTTGAAAACGAAGTAGGCAATATTGAAAGGTCATTGAAATGATAATAGATAGTACAAATAGAAAAGTGAAAACAGCAGGGTGAATTTAGGCACATTACTTTTAAATTTAAGTTTAATAAAAATAGTCGCTGGTGCAATATGGAGCCGAACAGTTATACCCATTGGTATTATAATATCAACAATTGTTGAAGAACCTCTCGATAGTGTGGTCACTTGGATATTTTATAATCGCTGGGGTGTTTTTATAAATAAATAAAATAAATAAATATAAATATTCACGGACATTTCACACAACGCTATCTGATCCCAAAGTAAGCTAGGAATAACCTGCTTGTGTTATGGGTATCAGACCACGGATAATAATACTTATATACTTTTAAATACATACATATTATACATAGAAACACCCAGACTCTTGAGACAAACATTTATGGGTCACACAAAGGGAATAAATTTTATTATTTTATTTTATTTCATTTTGTATTTTCAACTGCAGGTCGCGGCGACCTGCGCCTGTCCATTTCAACACCGCAATAGGTTCACCTATTACGTGGGACATAAAACTATAAAGTGAAATGTGGGCGTATACTATGCCTCTGCCTACCCCTTCGGGGATAAAGCCGTGATTGTATGTATGTAAAAATAGTGTAATCGAAAGTGTGCAAGGGCGCAGGAATGTGCTACGTACACACATGTAGGTAGGTAATGTTATGATGTGTAGACGCGGTTTTCTTGTTAATCTTCAGTAAAATGTCCAGGAGAAATAAACATACCTCTATGCGGCTTTTTCTTTGATCTAATGTAAGCTGACTTGAAAAAAATGGTTCAAAGCACAGCTGTATGTAAGTTTCCTTATTTTTTTGTATTTTTTGTTATAGCGCCAATGGTAACAGAAATACATAATCTATAAATATCTCAACGGTCTAGCTATCACGGTGCATGAGATACAGCCTCATGACAGATAGACGGACAGACAGACAGACGTTTTGGTACCGAACCTTCAAAACAGACTACTTGGCAGGACTACGTATGTTTAAAAATTGGATATTTTCTTATAAATTCTTATTATTTAGGCACTAAAGAAGGGTAAAAATAAAATAAAAAATCCCGTTCAGTTTGACATAAGTTTTTTTTATGTATCGTATCCCTGAGTGCACATTGGCTGGTACACAAAAATGAACCTTCAAATTTAAGCGTATCTAAAAAGATACATTGCCAGAGATACAAACAATCAAATTGAATATAAAAAAATACAGACGAATTGAGAACCTCCTCCTTTTTTGGAGTCGGTTAAAAATAAGAATTCGTTACTAAATAGAAGAAAAAATAATAATTGTCGGCATAATTTCAAATGTAATCACTCAAATCGTCATTCCTGGGGCACCCGAATTGCTGTGGATTACCGTCAGGGCAACGATGTAAGAGTTACCTAGGACTCGTTCTTAGACAAACGATGGAAGTTTGCTCAGTGCTTCCAGTAAATGATAACAGGGCAGATGGACCACATGGTATTTGAGGGAATGCTAGCCAAACATCATCTCAACAAGGCGGGACCGAACATGAGCAAATGTACGTCCTCAGCGTATTGCACGATATTATAATGAGGCAGGATGTCTGTTCGCTAGAAGTCTACCGTGGGACATCAAGGCCGAAGAACTTTCTGAAATATCTCTGGTTTTTTAAAAGCACATTGCTTCAAATTTTACGCACATTCCTCACATTGCTAGAAATGTGCTTTCATGTGTATGGAATCACTGTTTATTGACGTACACCCGTCATGCTGATGTTCACTCCAGAAGCAGCATAGCATTGTGCATTTTTCTGCATGCTGTGTTTATTGCTAATGATAACCTCATGGATTTGTATAGATATATCTAAACTGCACACTCTGACCTAAATGGAGGCATTATTTATTAAGTAGTTAATTTATCTTGTTCATTAAATAAGAGGTCTGTCCTTCTTTGGCCCTTATTGTGGGTAAGTAACTCAGTAAACTACAATAATTAATTACTTACGCCAATTATGTTGTAGGGTAAAGGTTGGCTATTTGGTGAAATATAGCAATATGGTGACAATTTTGGTTTTACCTCTGCTAATATTACCCAGCGCGATTGTTACGTTTTTCTAATGAACTGACCTTAGCTACGAGACCCGCACCTTCATTGGGCTGCGAGCTGTTGTCGCCATTAGACTTGGAAAGCTGGTTTTGCGCACAAATAGGTCAAAAAATAGAGGATTTTTGGTACGTAATATCACCATATTACTAGACATATTATATTTTTATAATTATTTTGTTTTTAGCACTATTTGAGTGCATTTTGGAGGAAAGATTAAGTGATAAGCTTTGCACTTTTCTGTATTTTTAAATTTCAGTTTGAATTTCATTTTTTTAATTAACGACCTTACAAATTCGATGAATTTTCTTAGATAAACAAGTTGTCGAGCCAACAAAAATGCAAAAGGAAGGGCAATAAAAGAAGAAATTATGACGCATTACACTTTAAGGAATCTTGCATGAAGGCCGTCAAAGATAGAGATCTAAGGAATAAATTAAAAATTGTCAAACTTCAACCAAGTACCACGTGTGACTATTGCGCCGATCACTACTCAAGATGCAGCAGTTAGAAACCTTGCTGTGGGCCAGAGTGCATGAATGTTAGCAAAAGCTACCACCAGGAATGAAACAACACGGAATTACCACAGTTTGTGTATAATAATTGTGATTGGGGTGACTTTTCAGGCTCTGATGACAGTGATTGGCTTCATATCACCATATTGCCATATATAATATCACCATAATGCCCCCGTATCTCCATATTGTCAACGTTTGGAAGGCTTTTTTAATTAGATTTTTTTCCTAACATATATAACTTATTGTTGCTGTGATTAGTAGTTTTTGAAGAGAAAAGTTTGTTTATTGTAATCAGCAAAGTGATTTTCTAATAAATTTTACTTTTTGTGTATATTTTTCACTTTATTCCTTATTATCACCATAAAGCCAACCTTTACCCTACTTCCTCGTTTACTTGAAGATAATATGAGTACAAGTACCCTGTGTACGAGAGTACCACAAACTGGGGGGTACACTAAGCGATAACCTACTTTAGAGTAGTCAGTCAATACAATGCAATGGTCTGAGATTCTAACAAGTTTCTAAATAGTCTAAGAGACGCTAAAGAGCGAACTTCACCCATCTGATAATCCTATTTTTTTAAAAATTTTATTAGGTAGCCAAATGGTTTAAATATTTAATTCGCGTTCGATTCCCGGGTCGCCGGTCGGTCCAAATATTTGTGTGATCCACAAATGTTTGGTTCGGAGTTTGGGTGTTTTCTATGTATAATATGTATGTATTTAGAAAGATATTAGTATATCTATCAGTCGTCTAGATGCCATAGCACAAGCTTATATTTTATAAGCTTAATTTAGGCTAGATGACGTTGTGTGAATGTGTCCACAAATATTTATTTATTTATTCATAGACAAAATATTTGTGTGATACACATAATAATATGTTTGTTTCGGAGTTAGTGTGTTTTCTATGTATAATATGTATGTATTTAGAAATATATAAGTATGTCTATTAGTCGTCTAGATGCCATAGCACAAGCTTATATTTTATAAGCTTCATTTAGGCTAGATGACGTAATAAAATAAAATAAAATAAAATTTATTCCCTTTGAAATTTTTAAAAAAATTATTTAGGTTTGTCAAAATTTTTGTGACTCTACCGGGGGTTCGGAAATACTACAGACTGAGAAGAACACCCCAAGAAACTCAGTCCGGAGAAAACCCCAAGAAACTCAGTCCGGAGAACACCCCAAGAAACCCAGTCAACGTTGTGTGAATATCCACAAATATTTCTTTATTTATGTATAGATGCATAGACACGTTTTTGATAGTTTGGCATCATAGTATTCATTGCTCTTTTTTTATTAATTGTGATATTTTTTTATAACCGTCACTATTATGGTAACCGTTAAAACTCATTTTAACCCAATAGTTTTTAACATTGAGAATAAGCCATAATATATAATATATTTACGGTGTAGTTACCTATGCTTGATTTTAACAAAACTAAGTAGTAAATATGTCATTGGTGCCATGGAAGATGGGAAGGCCTTTGGTGTGGGACGCAACTTGTGCAGACACCCTTGCCCCTTCTCATCTTCCAAGCACGGCGGGCTGCGCCTGTTCTGCTGCTGCATCTGCCGAGACACTCAAACGGCGCAAATATAATAATTTAATTGGTAATTATATATTTGAGCCGTTTGGTGTCGAGACACTAGGTTCGTGGGGCCCAAGTGCACGTGCGCTATATAAAGATATAGCAAAGCGTTTGGTCGATGCTTCTCGTGACCATAAGGCTGGCCTCTTTCTCGCTCAGAGAATAAGCATTGCCATCCAACGTGGCAATGCAGCCAGCCTTATGGGGACCTTGCCAGTCGATTGTGATGGGGAGGAATTCTTCGACACCTAGCTAGACGAGTGTTACAACAGTCTTGTGTATTTTTCCTTTCTGTTTATTCTTCTCCCATTTTTCTGTAAATATTTAATTCCTAGTTATAATTCTAATATTTAATGATTGTATATATTTTTATGTTGTACTTAATAATCTATACTAATCTATACTAATATTATAAAGAGGTAAAGTTTGTGTGTTTGTTAAATTGTAAGGGGTAATCTCGGGATCTACTGAACCGATTTTAAAAATTCTTTCACCAATAGAAAGCTACGTTATTGTGGAGTGTCATAGGCTATATAGCATCACGCTACAACGAATAGGAGCGGAGCAGTAATAGTAAATGTTTCAAAAACGGGGGAAATATTAACGACGAGACGTTACGGGAGTAAACGCAACGCGACGGGAGTAAATGCGACGGGAACAGGTAATACTCTCTCTCAAGTGGCGCAAACGAAGTTGCGCAGGTCAGCTAGTAATATTATAAATACCTATGAATGAATAAATTTAAGTGAAAAAAAAAAAAAGTAGTAAACCTACCAAGAGTAGTGGAATATTGGGCATTCTGTCCCACTTTAAGTTCGCATCGTCGCTATCGCTCCTTGCTCACGTGGGACAGATCGCCCAATATTCCACATTTTAAAAATGTAACCTAACCTAACATTTTTATAAAAAATAATTTAAAAAATAAAAATTGCTGAAGCTCCCTCCATGTTCATTACTTACCATTTATAACCCACAACGTTTTCTGTATCCAGTTGGGTTCGACTACTTGTAGTTATAAATATTTATGTTATAAATTCATCTTTTCATTATGAGTCCATCAGTATTGCATAGCAAACATGAAATTCGTTAAACAAAGACAATCGTTACAGGTCAATACAATCTGTGACGATTTGACAAAAAACAAATTACGTCATGGAGAATTATTACCGAATACTGTACGTTGCATCATTTGTGGACCATCAAATTGTGGAAAAACTAATTTATTAATTGGTCTTCTATTGCATGAAAATGGCTTGACATTTAAAAATGTTTATGTATACTCTAAAACTCTACATCAACCAAAGTACATCTTTTTAGAAAAGGTTTTACAACGAGTACCAGGTATCACTCTTCATAAATATCAGACAAATGATGACGTTTTAAAAGTTTCAGATGCAAAACCAAATTCTGTGATTATTTTTGATGATGTAGCATGTGAAAATCAAAGTAATATACGTGATTATTTTGCCATGGGAAGACATAAATTGATTGATAGTTTTTATTTAAATCAAACTTATACCAAAATACCTAAACAACTTGTAAGAGATAATGCTAACCTAATTGTGCTTTTTAAGCAAGATGAAGTTAATTTGAAACATGTTTATGAAGAACATGTTAACACCGATATGACATGGTTGAAATTTCGAGAAATGTGTTCCTTAATATGGAAAGAACCTTTTGATTATGTGGTAATTAATAAAGATTGTTCTAAAAACAATGGTTGCTATAGAAAAACGTTTGACACATTTGTATTATTAGATGAAATTTGAATATTTAAGTAGACTGCAGTCTGTTTATTGTTATTCTTTAATTGATTCTTATTCGATTACCACCTATTTTACATAATGGATAAATCATTGAAAAAACAAATTGTTGATGCGACACAAGCTGTCAAGAAAAAAATACGTAAAATGAAGGATTTTGAAGATAATAATAAGCATGCTCTTGATACAGTTTTTAAACCTGTCACAGAATCTCTCAATTTAATAGCCAACACTAATAACCACTTAGCTCTAACAAAAAAGGAGGAAAAAGTAGAACCCAATGAACCGCAAGACCAAGATATGAAAGAAACAGATGATAGCAGTATTGCTAGTAACGAATCGGAACCCTCATCGGACTCTTCATTTCAGTCATTAGTCGGTACTAATCCAGATGCATCATCTTGGTCGTTATCTTCACAAGTACTATCAGATGTTCCATTTGGTATAAGAAATGAACGTGGAAAGCTAATGTTGGGTTCCTCTAACATAACTATTGGGGATAAAGTTATTACTGTAGCCGGACACAAATACGAAAGTACACCTGGGTTGCGAGAGTTACTGTTAAAAAAAGACATTGATCTGAGCTTGGTTAATGACTGTGACAAGCAAAATTATAAGACAATGTTACTTGTAACGAATGCACATCGTCGTGATTTCGATTCAAAAAAACCAATTAAAAGTAATAAAGGACAAAAATATTTGCAAGTTATTAAACCACTTTTCGATCAAGAAAGTAGAAGTCCAAGTTGTAGACAGAAAGTAGGAAAAGGATTACCTTCAACAAAAATGTGGAAAAAAAACACAGATTTTGTATATTGGGATGATCCCAATGAATTGGTTGATAGATTAAAGTTATTAATTGCTTCTCGAGATGCTGGGAACACAGGACTAGACAATGAAATAATATCTATCATTGAAGAACTACGTGAAAGCAAAATCATTAAATAAATAGATCTACTAATGTTATATGTGTGTCATTTTACTATATACCGTTCAACATAATACACCTTTAATATGAATGTAGACAAATTTGGACATTATATTCATAAGCGAATGCGGATATCAGAAATACTTGATTTTAATGATAACGCATTAATAAAATCTGATTATGGAGATTATGACTTGAAGACATCGAGGCTAAAAGGTGTTAAACCTCCTCAAGACGCAGATGATGCAGTAAATAAAGCATATGTAGATGAATTGAAAGGTGTACTAATCCGTGACTTACGAAAATTGCAAAGTTCTATTCCAAATAGTGTTCAAAACCACATAGAGAAAGCTTTAAAAACAATAATGTCTGAGATAGACACTCATTTGGAAAGCAAATTTTACACAAGAAAAGCAGTTGATAAACTAGTTCAAGACGCAATTCAATCTATTTTAAAAGATCGAAAAACATAGCCCTTAAAGTTTGTTAAAATGACGAAACAACAAATCGTCAATGAAATACATAAAGCAGCACGAAAAAATTTTCCTCGACGATCTGTAATTTTAAAAGGTATTGATGATTTGTGGCAAGCAGATTTAGCTGATATGCAAAACCTAAAAACCTTTAATAAAGGATATAACTATATTTTAATAGTTATCGACTGCTTCTCCAAGTACGTTTGGGTGGAACCATTAAAAACTAAATCCAAACATGATGTCCCTCTTGCATTTGAAAAAATACTTTCTTCTAATCACAGGATACCAAATCATCTGCAAACTGATATGGGTACTGAGTTCTATAATTCTACATTTCAAAAGCTTTTACAGAACTATAATATTAATCACTACTCTACATTTTCAACCAAAAAGGCTTCAATTGTAGAACGAGTTATTAAAACTATTAAAAATAAATTGTACAAATACTTTAGCTTGAACGGACACTATAAGTGGATAGATGGTGGCTTGAACGGCATTGTGAAAACATATAATAACACAAAACATCGTACTATTAAATTTGCACCTGTTAATGTCAATAAGTTTAATGAAACTAACATTAAAAATAATATTACGAATTCCATGATAAAGGTAGTCCAAAAATGTCGTCCAAAGTTTAAAATTGGTGACAAAGTTCGAATTAGCAAGTACAAACATATATTCGAGAAAGGATACACTCCTAACTGGTCAACAGAATTATTTACTATAAAAAAGATAAATAACACTATACCAATAACATATCGCATCGAAGATAATCAAAAACAAGTCATATTAGGAACTTTTTACGAACAAGAGCTTCAAAAGTCGTCCTGTCCTGGTGTCTATTTGATAGAAAAGGTATTAAAAAAGAAAGGAAACAAACTGTTTGTAAAATGGTTGGGTTTGAATAACAAAGAGAATAGTTGGATTGATAATACTGCAATAGTGGAATGAGTTAATTATATAAGTGATATGTAATTTTAAAGTATATTCATTATTCTTTGGACGATGCAAGGTGGTGGACTAATAAACAATATCATTAATCATTTACCATTCGAACTACACATACCTGGTTATAACTATTGTGGACCAGGAACAAAGCTTTCGAAACGATTACTACGTGGTGATAAAGGTGTAAATAAGTTAGACGAAGCTTGTATGCATCACGATATTGCATACGCAAACTACACAGACTTGCCTAACCGTCAAAAAGCCGACTTACGTCTTTTAGATATGGCTAAGCAAAGACTTAAAGCAAAAGATGCTCGAACAGGGGAAAAGATTAGTTCGTGGATAGTAAACAAAGTTATGAAAGCTAAATTGAAGTCTGGTGCTGGTGTTAAGACCTTTTATAACTTTGTTAAAAAAATAAAAAGAAAAATCAAAAAACTCTCACCTAAAGATGATAAGTCATTAATAAATATGGCTTATATGGTTGCCCGAAAATTAGTTCCATGCATTCCAAAAGTTCGAGTACCTCGAATGATACCTATACCAAAAACTGGAGGCATTCTACCTTTAATCCCAATTTTTGCTGGTTTATCTGCTTTAGGAGCATTAGCTGGTGGTGCAGCTGGTATTGCAAAAACTGTGAATGATTATAAACACGGTCAGAAAAAATTACAAGAAACTGAACGTCATAATAAAACTATGGAGGCTATAGCAATAGGTAAAGGTCTATACATTAAACCGCATAAGCAAGGTCAGGGATTGTTTATAAATCCATCAAAAAACTAATTGATCAGCTACCTAATCGCGCTTTAACTAATATCGATATTCAGAAGTATGGTCATTGTATTCCACATTTTCGAGGAGTTTATATGAAGGATCAGTTACCAAAAACACCTAAACGAATTGAATGTGCTATAGTTAACCTAGATAATTCGAGAAATGATGGAACGCATTGGGTAGCTTATGTTAAAATAAACAATTATTGTGAATATTTTGATAGCTATGGTGATTTAAAACCGCCAAGAGAGTTAATGCTATATTTTAAGAACTGTGATGTTCATTATAACTATGATAGATATCAACAATTTAACACAATAGTTTGTGGACATATGTGTTTAAGTTATTTGCAAACTTTTTGGATTAAATACTATAAATCTTTATTATAATTATAATACTTTAAATAAAAATACTATAAATCTTATACCACTCTTTCATTTCCATCATTTGCAAGATGTCACTCACCTTATCGATAACTGGAAACTCATCGGTATTATCTACCTATTATCCAGACACGTTGCCATTAGCTGAGGAGTATGAATGTGCATTATTACATTTCTCTACATATAATTCTATTCCAAATTTTGATAATACAAACAATAAATTATACTATGGTTCTAAAAATGTTATTGAGATACCTGAAGGAACCTATGAATTACAAGATATTAGTGACTATTTAAAAACTGAGATAAAAGATGCATCTATAACACTCAATTGTAATAACAACACCTTAAAAACTGTGTTATTTTGTACATCAACTATAGATTTTACTAAAGAAGATACATTTGGAAGTTTATTGGGATTTAAAAAGCAGATCTTAGAAGCAAATAAATATCATGTATCAGAGTTTCCAGTAAACATTTTGCCAACGACTGTCATAAGGATTGAATGTGACATAGTTAGCGGTTCCTATATAAACGGTCAATCCAGTCACATCTTACACGAATTTGCACTTAATGTTCCACCTGGATACAGGATTATAGAAATTCCGAAAAACGCAATCTACTTTCCAATAAATCAAACCAATATAAGCTGCATACAGATAAGGTTGTTGGATATAAATAATAACTTAATAAATTTGCGAGGTGAAGAAGTGCAGTTGTATCTACATATCAGAAGAAAACAATGATAGATTATAATAAATATGTGGTACATCCAACTAAAAATAACAGTTCTACTAAAACTATCAAACCAATAAGAGCTCGGTCCAAAAGGGTTATAAAATTGAATAACAATAATAAAGCATTTCTTAAAGCGATCGGTTTGTTGAAATGAATATACTAGATGTTTTGTCCACTCCTGCATACAACAACGCTGTGGAAGGAATTGAATTTCACTCTTACAAGCCTTACGTAACAAGTTTCAATAGAAGCGATGAAATCAGGATACCTATTAATCAACAAGACTTGTATATATTACCATCAGCAAGCACTTTGTTTTTGGAAGGAACTGTTGTTGTAAACAAGGGTGGAAATTCGAAGGAAAGAGTCAGTAACGTTCATTTCACAAACAATAGTCTACTTTATTTGTTTCAAGATATAAGGTATGAGATAAATGGAGTGGAAATAGATAAAATAAAAAACGCTGGTATAACTACCACAATGAAATCATTAATATCAATGAACGAAAACGAGGCTAAAGCATCTAATGCTTGGGGATGGAATATCGAAGGCATAAATAGTGCAAATGGGGGAAGCTTTTCTGCTTCTATACCCCTCTGTAACATTCTTGGTTTTGCAGAAGATTTCAAGAAAGTAGTGATAAACAGCAAACATGAATTAATATTGTTACGAAGTAATACTAATCTGAACGCCCTAAAACTTAACGATGGTGAAACTGTAGAAGATATTATTATAAATAAAATAATATGGCGTGTACCACATGTCAAAGTGTCCGATAGGGAAAAAATAAATATGTTAAAACTGTTAGAAAAAGATCGACCACTCCAGATGATATTTAGGAATTGGGATTTATATGAATATCCGGCTTTACCAAAAACTACTAAGCATACTTGGTCCATAAAAACATCGTCGCAAATAGAGAAACCAAGATTTGTTATTATTGGTCTGCAAACAAATAGAAAAAATAATTCTAAATTGGATATGTCTAAGTTTGATCACTGTGATGTTCGTGATGTTAGAGTATACCTAAATTCAACCTACTTCCCTTATGAAAATTTGAATTCAAGTTTCTCGAATAATCGAATTGCTTTAATATATGAACAATATACTAGATTTCAACAGTCGTATTATGGACGTCGCGCCGAGCCATTATTAAATGAGAAACAATTTAAAAATATTGCTCCGTTATTTGTAGTAGATTGTTCTAGACAACCAGATAATCTTAAATCAGGTCCTGTTGTGGATGTTAGAGTGGAAATTGAAAGTGATATTGATATACCAGATCAAACTTCAGCATATTGTCTTATATTGAACGACTGTATAATCGAGTATAAGCCGTTAAGTAGCGTCGTCAGAAAGATATCATGAACAAAAATACTATTATAGTAGATGTTCAGGGTTTTAAAGATCGTTATAATAACTTTATAGTCAAAGAATTAGCTGTAGCTACGTTGGAACATACTCATATATTCTTAATAAAACCTCCTTACCCGTTATCCTCGCTAACTGATGAAGAAAGAAGACACATTTGGTGGATTGAAAGGAATAGAGGTTACCGCTGGAGCGAAGGATATATAGACTACAGAGAATTTTCTAGAATAATCAAACCCTATTTGAAGGAAAAAAAGGTTCTTGTTAAAGGTAGTGAGAAAATTAATTGGGTTCAAGAGCTATGTGGTCATAATAATGTTTCCGAAATATGTAAAAATAAAAGTATTCCTAACTTAAAGACTCTTAGTGATCTTTACTGTAAAGACCTATTTTTGTATAATTGTTTTGCTCATAAGAACTATTGTGCTTTAAGGAATGTATTGTGTATTAAACAATGGTGTTTAGAAAATAATTTTTGTATTTCATAAGTTTAATAAACCGAATAAATGTTTTATTACTATACTGTGTTTGTTTTTCATACTATTTCCTACCCAAGTCGAAATTGAAATGAAAAAAAAAATTAATCATAATACCATTTATTTAATGTCTCAAAAAATTACATTGATCTTAAACCTAACACAATGATAAAAAATGACGCGTACAAAATGTTGAAGCGTCAGCAGTACATCTCTAAGTATTAAGGTGATGTATAACTTACTTAAAACTAAAAACACATTAGTTAAAATGATAAGCTATCACCATGAATTTTCTTAGATATTTTCTTAATAATACCTTCAGCCATGTCCATGATTTCATCAACTGTATCATGAACTACGTATTGAGCACTAAGTATCACACTGTCACTATCTTCACAAAACGGCAACGAAGGTTTGTCTTTGTCGTTGGTGATGTCCAAGATCTTTATCTGAATTAGCTTGACTCCTTTTGGTTGGTTGCTGATTACAAAAGATTTATGAGCTGTCTTTTTAGATTTTCTACAAATAGTTGGTTTTCTTCTTTTTGGTTCAACTTGCGTAGGAGAAAGAGGTAAAATATGTGAGAAGTCAAAGGGGTCTTGAGCGTATTGAACAATACCGTCACCATATGCATCTGCCATTATTTATAATGTATTAATGTTGAGGTATATCTGGTTGGCCTCGTCCTCCTCTGCCACGATCTTCTAACGTTTTAAATATTTGGCTCAGTAATTTCTCTGTTTTATAATATATTTCATCCCACTGATCGTAAACAATATATTGGGTTTTCACTCATGTATGTATTTCTACTTCGTTATCTGATGTATCTTCAGCTTCTAATACATCTATTTTAATTACGTATTTTGGAATCCTCCTATTCCTTGTAGCAAAGTAACTGGTTTGAGGTTCAGAGATGCACTGCTGTTGCTTCAACATTATTAATTAAAAGACTGCTTTGTGTGAATGTAAAGAGAACAAGTATGAAACTGAATGTAATTATGAGTAATAGGTGAATTAAATAGAAACATGACCCGCTAGTGACACATACACTGTACTACGTATTAATTCAAGTTCTGACCTGTTGATTTAGTTTATTTTGCAATAAGTTGTAACGAGATACTCCCTACAAGTTTGCAAGTGTCATCGTTCACTATGACGAACATGTTCAAACATGTCTTAAGAATGATGTAATGCACATTGTTATGTACTTACTTAAGTTGCGAAATTTTTATGAATTGTAAACGTGTTGTAACGTGAATGATGATGCATATCATCAGGTGTTATGAGGTTGTGACTGTCGCTACCAAGGTCCCAGGTTTTGAAGATTTTTTTCAGAATGTCCAATAGTCCACTACTACTAACCATAGATATCCTATTTCACATTTCTAAGAAATTTTACTTCGAAGTATGTAACTTAAGACATCATAACATACATACATATACATATTTTCACACCTGTTTCCCATCAGGGTAGGCAGAGACTAAGGATTTCCACTTACTACGATCCTGACATACAAGTTTCATGGCGGGCATAGCCAGCGCGACGGCGGTTTCCCGCGACCGCGAAAATCTCTCATGGTACATGATAGTAGGTATTGCAAATGTATTAGGAAATTAAAGAAAAAACAGAATACTATATTTATAATAATGCATTTATTCCAAATTTCTCAGTTTTACTTAGTTTAATTTCTTAAGATTAGGTACTTATAATAATACAAAACAGCATATAAATTTTACAGTTTTAGTTAGTTTAGTTGATTACAATAATTATAATTTGTGAATACTATGTAAAGACAGGATAGCACACAATAAAAAATATCGGTATGACCCCATGCTCTTACTTGGTTTAATTTCTTAAGATTAGGTACTTATAATAATACAAAACTGCATATAAATTTTACAATTTTAGTTAGTTTAGTTGATTACAATAATTATAATTTGCGAATACTATGTGAAGACAGGATAGCACACCTAATTTTTGTTAAAAATTAAAAATATCGGTATGACCCCATGCTCGAGTTGAAATCTTATCTTTTGCAATAACTCGTTTATCATCATCACCAGACAGCGCAATTTTTGTTACAGCACATGTAAATAGCTCATGTTTTATTGACTTAAATAAAACATTTGTTTTATGAACAATTTCATTGTTGTAAAGTGTTTTTTTGTAATCGAAAACGTTAATGTCACGTACAACATTCTTTTTAATACCCTTGGCTTTTTTAATAGTGCTATCAATGGTTTTGATACAATATAACTTTGATCTCAACCCAACGAATTCGCTTATTATTTTACCACCCATTTCATCTTTAAATAAGCCTGGTATTTTTTTGTTCTGTATGGGTAAATTATACACATTATTTTTACAAAAATTGCTGGTGTCGAAGTAAGATAAAAAGTTATTTTTTATGTCTTCATAGAAATCATGGGTTTGTATATGATAAACAAAACTATCTGTGTCCGTGTAACACATCCGTATCCTATCCTTGTAAAAAGGTTGCATGACTGAATAGTGAAAGTCATACATATGACTTTTTGATAATTCTAGAACAGCAAATCCAATATATATTGGTTTGTTCAAAACTATTTGTTCAGGATTTAACTGCACCGCTACTAGATTTTTTGTGAAAACCGTTGCACTATGGAAATTTGGACGAGCAATAAGGTTTTGAGCGCATTTTCTTCGTTTAGTTATGTTTTCGATATCTTGCCACTGAGAAACTAAATGGACATTAACCCTGTTTTCAGTATTTTCTAAAGTTTTTCCAAATACACTATTATTCAAGAGCTTAAAAAAGTCTTGTTCAAAAGTGGAAGAACTTTTTTGTCTCAGTTTGGTGTTTAAATCAATATATTGTTTTAAATATGGGCTTTGTAGAAAACTGATTATTCTATGAATCTTCTTCAATATCAACCCATGTTTCATACAAGTTTGTAAATGCACGTAATGTATGACATAATTAAATTTATCATATAAATTAGGTATTAGCTTAGAACTCTTTCCCCCGGGGGGTATAAATTTTTCGGAACAAAATGGTAAATCGTTGTGCAAGTTATGCAAATGCTTAGGGTATGCTATATCCACTTCCAAAATATAACCATAATCAGCATCAATTGCAATTTTAGTTATATCTAAATTATCAATTTCTTGTTGAGTGAGAAATTTGAAATTAGATAATGGCAAGTATTGACACATACTGTACCCATACAAATTATTACAATCTATATAAGAGATATAGGAATCAGGTTCCGAAGATTTGTAATTAGCTAAGTATGTGTTATTTGCTTTAGCATGCCTGTGAGAGCAGAGGCACACTCCTCCTCTTATACCACTTTGTAACATGCGTATCATAGACAAGTCATTAATTAGTTCCAATTCAACACCTGTTTTTAATAACATAGCGTCGAAAGATAAACTGGGTGCAGTTAAATAAAAAGATGGATCTAAGTGATAATGTTGTTTGCATGTCTTTCTAAAATTTTCAAAAATATCTGCTAATAAAAGCACATCAGTTTTTAGATATAAATCCGTATATTCACCTAAACTAGTAATTCTAAATTTTGACCAAACTAAATTTGCATACCGGTAATCATCTTCAGAAACATTTTCATCATTAAGGGAACTATAAAAGTATTTCTTTGGAGGTAAAAAATTTTCATCATACCGTTTCCACGAATCCATATATTCATATGGATAAATACCTTTGCGAGTAAGTAGTTGGAATTCATCAGGAACAGGGAAGTGATTTTGTAAATGTTTAAACATTTCTGGTGTTAAAGTTTTACTTAATTTGTCTAAACTTGTACCCAAAAATTTAAATGAATCAAGAAAACGCATTTGAAAAAACTTATTATTTGAAACTGATACAAATTTCGTAAATGAGATATAGTTTTCTTTATTTTTAGGTATTATTTTTATTTCACCAGGGACGTCACCCAACGCTTTAATAAATAAATGACAATCATAACCAGCTAAGTTATGAAAAAAAATGGGGACAAATGCGGGCATTTTATATTGCAAATTACAGAACGAATGCGCAGCTCCTCGATAACGACCGGTAAGATGACAATGATCGCGGACTTTGTCACAAAAAATAAAGTTTTGGCAGATATGACAACGTGTTGCATTTTCAAAATCACACCTGTCCTCCGAGGAAAATATCATTGCAGCAGGCGACTTAATTATATCATAAATTTTTTGTACGTCTTTAGTTATATAGTCAACAAAGCGCTTATCACAGTCTCTACCTCGATATGACACGTAACGATTATAACGAGGATCATCAGAGCATACAATATAATAACCAAAAGCAACCGGCACGTGTTGGTGGAATATATTCGTATTTTTACTAGAACAATTATTATTAGGCTCAGTATTTTTTTGTAACATCGATTCAAAATCTGCGTAAATACAAAAAGGCATAGTTTGTTTGCGTTCATAGTTTTTAAATTTAATTACTGAACCTTTATTTGGGAGGAGAGTTATTATACCTCCACATAAATGGTTGTTAAGTTCGTCAGCGGTATTGAAAAATATTAAACATAAATCACAAAGATGTAATCTGTTGTGATGAGATGTGACTTGACTTCTAAAAAGTCTAGAACAGTCTTTGATCAAACAATAATGAGAAGAGCTGTTATTTTCAAGAAACAGTAAATGAATAATTTTTCCTTTGTACTTTTTATCGATTTCAGATTTATACAAAGGACCTACAAAGGTTTTATGATTTTTTAAACCATAAATTATAAACTTAATACATGGATTGTTTCTTTCAAATGTTTTAATATCATTAAAGGTCACGGGAAAAGACATTCCCTTTAAATTAAATAATTCTCGAAAATTAGGATAAGAATGCGTTCTTTCAGGGTGTTTTTTAGTTGGATATAAAGCCGCTGTTACACACCATAAAAAACAATATCGATCTTTATTCATAATATTCAAACACGCTTTTTTAGCCTGAATTGATTTGGGTAAACTGATGAAACTCGACCCACCAAGTGGTTGGTATTTATTGAGATTCATCTCAACATACAAATGGTTTATAAATGTCCAACCACTATCACGACCTTCAAACTCTTCAATATTTGTTTTTAAATAATTAACTGTTTCAATATAAAATTTTTCGAAATCAAAATTAGAATACAATATTTTATTTTTGGTTCCAAAAGATTTCACTTCTTGGGAATTATCTTTGAATTTTAAAAATGTACCAAAATACTCAAAGTTTACCTTAACACAATTATGCTTAGCAAGAAATTCGATTAGAAGAGATTTTAATTGGTTACGAATATTTAAAAAAAAAGATTCTACTGACGCTCCCTGAAGTTCATCGCAAGACAATATTTTATATGTTAATATACGATTGCGAAACGCTGAGTTTACGATTTCTACTCCATCACTATGTTTTATTGTATGAGTACTTTTCCTATGCAAACTACTTCGTAAATGTCCTATCCATGATTTACTGGGTACGGATGTGTTACACGCAGTACAAAAAGGCATTATTATTATTATTATATATAACCCAATTTATAAACCGAATACATACGAAACTTTTTCAGTATATAGCTCAATTTATAAAAAATAGAGAATAAAACTACTTTATAAAAATCTTATCAGAATAATGCACTGGTTCAGTGTCTTGAAATTCTTTAAATGCGAGTCCTAGAAACTCTTGAAGTGACTCCCAAGATAGTAAGGACTCGTCACACTGTAGTTTTACAGTCACCACAGATATGTAGTCGTTAGTTTTATACAGTTTAAAATCAATCACATACCCTCCTCGGATGTGTTACACGTAGTACAAAAAGGCGTTATTATTATTATTATTATTATATATAACCCAATTTATAAACCGAATACATACGAAACTTTTTCAGTCTATAGCTTAATTTATAAAAAATAGAGAATAAAACTACTTTATAAAAATCTTATCAGAATAATGCACTGGTTCAGTGTCTTGAAATTCTTTAAATGCGAGTCCTAGAAACTCTTGAAGTGACTCCCAAGATAGTGAGGACTCGTCACACTGTAGTTTTACAGTCACAAGGGCAGTCCTATAGCGCACATCAGCGGCGTGTGATATGTAGTCATTAGTTTTATACAGTTTAAAATCAATCACATACCCTCCTCCCGTCTTCTTGGAGCGACGGGACGTTCCCGTTGCAACACGGCTCGAGAAACTGGAAGTTAGTTCACGTCGTTCTGGTTCACTGCAACTGGCTTCTTCGGACCGCAAAATATTCAGGAAGTTTGGTTTATTTTTTCTGTAAAAGAAACAAAGTGTTAATTATAAACGTACTGAATCAAAGTGACTAAGAACTTGGGATCAAAGTATACTAAGTATGAATGTTAACAATCAAAACACAAACTTAGTTGAAAAAAGTTGAAGTTTTGAAGCGCTCGTGGCCCCGCGGTCTCAGTGTTCTGTACACGATCACTGTGGTTAGCAAGTTTCGCTGTGGCTGGTCCTCGATGGGTGAGCAATTTGTATCAATTCTTTGTGCGAGCGTTTCCGTACTTCGGAAGGCACGTTAAGCCGTTGGTCCCGGTTGTCAGTAAAATGGCAGTCGTTAAGCCATGTTGAATGCTTTTCTGAGCGCCTTGAAAATTTTCAATAGCAGGTAGTCACAACCTGCGCCTATCCATTTCAACATGGCAATACGGCGTTCAGAGTCGGCAGCGTGGGTGTAGCGCCTCCGGTGTTACAATCATCTATAAGCTGCGGTGAGCACTTACCATCAGGTGGGTCGTAAGCTTGTCTGTCACCTTAGTAGTATAAAAAAAGAACATAGTGAAACCTACCTCTGTGTGGTTTTAAGGTCAGATGAATTTCTTTTTCGTCGAACGCTGTCTGACTCCAACGGAGGTGAAGTGAGGATCTTCGATTGTTTTTGCTTTTTCTCCACCGGCTTACGTTTCTTTGGTGCAACAGACTCCACTACAGAACACGTTTCAAACTCCGAATCAGACCTGTTAAGATACAATCAAATCATAAATAAAATATTCTCAGATTTTCAGTACATCAGGAATAGATAGGACATGAAAGTTAACACAGCCGACAGACAAAAACCGGGTTCGTAACTGAACAACATCATGAGGAATAGATAGGATATGAAAATGGGTGCATGAGGTCCAAGCGTCCTCACCTTTAAGCGGTGCACCTGTTGACTAACGGATGAGGGAACGATAAAGGCATTCCTAGGGGGTTGGGATGTTAGACAGCAATCGCTACCATCAATGTTGAAAATCAAAAGTCAAACAATAGCTGCTCTAGCAGCCAAATAAAACTGGACCCCAGGCTCCAAATCCCAGTAGGGTTTGGTAGCTACTGAGAATGCACTAAGATGAAGAGAAGATGAAAATGAACACAGCTAGCAGACAAAAACTAGGTCCATAGCTGAGCATTTCTACTATTAAAAGAAGAACTTACTCACATGATAGAAATCTGGTTATTTCTTGTCACTTGTCACTTGTCACTTGTGAGATACTGGTTCGAATGTGATTTTTCATTCAAAAATTCCGAGTTTTATACAAATAAAATCTCGATTCAGCAATAATTTACCTCACTACAAATTGAACCTTAATAAAATATATTTGCAAGTGTATCATTATATTTATGTTGCTTACGCCCGATTGATCATGAATCATATTTTAAACAAACCTAATCAATTTAAGTCTTTTATAACTGGTACTAGTGGGCGTCCGTGGCTGATATTTTACCGGTGAAATATATTCTCAGGATAAAAGTAGTCTAATATTATACATTATTACACCAACTATCTGTCAACCAAAGTCATGGTTTCGAATCCAGAAATTTGTTTGAGATCTTAGCGATGAATTCAGCATCTATTATGTTGGTTGGTATGCCTGTGCCTACCTCTTCGAGGAATTTTAGATGCTTCGTTTCCACTTGTTGAAACGATTACTCCCCTGGCCGATAGATGACGTTAGCTGTCTTGTTAATTTGAAAACACATGTAAGCATTTGTAACATATATTTATTCTTACACGTTTAGTCAAAAGCTGTTGTTTAAAATGAAGTACACACACACTTTTATTTTATTTATATGTAATATTTTAGACGCTGAAAAACAATTAAAATTATTTTTGAGATTGAGCACAGCGCCATCTAACGAATATTGGACACACTTGTTAAAACGCTTACTCCCCTGACCGATAGATGACGTTAGCTGTCTTGTTAATTTGAAAACACATGTAAGCATTTGTATCATATATTTATTCTTACACGTTTAGTCAAAAGCTGTTGTTTAAAATGAAGTACACACACACTTTTATTTTATTTATATGTAATATTTTAGACGCTGAAAAACAATTAAAATTATTTTTGAGATTGAGCACAGCGCCATCTAACGAATATTGGACACACTTGTTAAAACGCTTACTCCCCTGACCGATAGATGACGTTAGCTGTCTTGTTAATTTGAAAACACATGTAAGCATTTGTATCATATATTTATTCTTACACGTTTAGTCAAAAGCTGTTGTTTAAAATGAAGTACACACACACACTTTTATTTTATTTATATGTAATATTTTAGACGCTGAAAAACAATTAAAATTATTTTTGAGATTGAGCACAGCGCCATCTAACGAATATTGGACACACTTGTTAAAACGCTTACTCCCCTGACCGATAGATGACGTTAGCTGTCTTGTTAATTTGAAAACACATGTAAGCATTTGTATCATATATTTATTCTTACACGTTTAGTCAAAAGCTGTTGTTTAAAATGAAGTACACACACACTTTTATTTTATTTATATGTAATATTTTAGACGCTGAAAAACAATTAAAATTATTTTTGAGATTGAGCACAGCGCCATCTAACGAATATTGGACACACTTGTTAAAACGCTTACTCCCCTGACCGATAGATGACGTTAGCTGTCTTGTTAATTTGAAAACACATGTAAGCATTTGTATCATATATTTATTCTTACACGTTTAGTCAAAAGCTGTTGTTTAAAATTAAGTACACACACACACACACACACACACACACACACACACACACTTTTATTTTATTTATATGTAATATTTTAGACGCTGAAAAACAATAATGAGAGAGGCACAGCGCCATCTAACAGATATTGGACACACTTGTTGAAACATTTACTCCCCTGACCATTAGATGACGCTAGCTGTCTTGTTAATTTGAAAACACATGTAAGCATTTGTATCATATAATTATATATTCTTACACGTTTAGTCAAAAGCTGTTATTTGAAATATCAGCAGTTGCATTTTTTATACTAGGTATGTTGAAAATTATTTATTATGAATGTAACATTATATGCAATTCAAACAGGAAAAGAGTCCGATAACATTATATCCAATTTAAACAGGAAAAGAATTCGATCACATAAAATTAATTAGACATAAAATATGATGAATGGATGATTTCACAAAAATCTTGTTGTTGAAATGTTTAAGCGGAAACGGAAAGTAATATAATATTCAACAATTAAATTAACTAAAACTGAGAAATTTGATATGAGTGATGTGTTTACGTTTGACGTATGTTGAAACATAAAAGATACCTATTTGCTTCAGCCTCAGTGTCTTAAAACAAAGGTGTACAACCAATGTGTATTACCCGTGATGACTTATGGTTCTGAGATGTGGTGCATCACAAAAGGTCTTTTCAGACGGCTCAAAGTCGCGCAGCGAACTATGGAGAGGGCTATGCTTAGCATTTCTCTACGTGATCGAATCAGGAATGAGGACATCCGTAGAAGAACTAATGTTGCTAACATAGCTCGCAGGATTAGTTAGCTGAAGTGGCAATGGGCCAGCCACATAGCGCGAAGATCGGACGGTCGATGGGGCAAAAAGATCCTTGTCCACTCAAGCCGCGCACCGGCAGGCGCGGTGTGGGACGGTCACCTACCAGCTGGACCAACGACCTGGTGAAAATTGCTGGGTCTCATTGGATGCAGGTGGCAATGAACCGGTCTGGCTGGAAATCATTTAAAGAGGTCTATGTTCAGCAGTGGACAGCGATAGGTTGAGATGGTGATTTGCTTCAGCAAGTTTTATTTTATAAATTATTTTTTATAAAAATGTTTGGTTAGGTTACATTTTTAAAATGTGGAATATTGGGCGATCTGTCCCACGTGAGCAAGGAGCGATAGCGACGATGCGAACTTAAAGTGGGACAGAATGCCCAATATTCCACTACTACCAAGGTATATTCTCTATATAAATAGATTACAATTAATTTGTTTTTAAAAATTATCACGCTTTTCGATAGTCAAGCTATCGAAAAGTTTGTTAATTTTAAAAAACATGTTAATAAATCTTTTATTTGCATCGGATACGACCCGAGGTGGGTTATTTAGCTAAAATGTTTTGTTAGCTTATTATTTGACATTATTATTATTTCATTATCTATACTTATAATAAAACTGTTGAGGGTCGAGAGTCTGTACATGGAAGATATCTATACTTATAATAAAACTGTTGAGGGTCGAGAGTCTGTACATGGAAGATATTTGGAAAATTTTAATTGGAGGGCGTTCTCTAATCGATACTGAAGCCGAAAATGTAATTTAAACTTTTCATGTCTGTCTGTCTGTCTGTCTGTCTGTCTGTCTGTATCCCGAATAAGTATCACGCCGAAACTACTGAACCGATTTAAATGATACTTGGTACACTTGAAGCTTATAGTCCGAGGAAGGTTCTAGGATACTTTTGATCCCAAAGTTTTGCGTGGTTCCTGCGGGAGAGGGGATGAAAGATAAAATGGGTTTTCAGTTGTAATTTCTCAACGCGTGATGCGATTCCAAAATTTTTTTCAGTGTTATAAAGGGAGTACTTTAAGGATTGTTTCACACAAGTTTCAATGTTGAGGGTTTTTTAGTTCAGGAATTAAAGGCATCTCAACTTTAGCAAAACCTAGAATTCAAGGGTTTCTTTGAATGTGAGGGTAATTCTAAACGGGCGTGTTGGACCGCCTTCGGCGCGGACTGAATTATTTTACAATAGTCTTAATCATTAAGCTCTTTTATGATTAAGCAAACAGGGCCGTTTCACACGCTGCTTGATGAGTCTGATGAAGAAGGACCCCTCCATTCACAAACCTTATATGACGTAAACGAAGTTGCGAGGGTCAGCTAGTTATTTCATAAAAAGGTTAAAAAATATTTTTTTAAATTTATTGTTGAAAATTACAGAGAAACATAAATATTACATATCTATATTTACACTATTACTATCTAAACTAAACCTAAATAAGGCCCCCGTGGCATTGTGCCCAAAAGACTAGCAGCATTCCCCCTTTGAATAGCAATACCTATTCGTTGAGCGAGAAAACTGCCAGCCCTTGGGTCACCAGTTGACTCCACAAGGCGCTTTTTCAAATTCTTGAAAAATTTTTGCGCATTGGGACCCCATGGAGTTTTTTTTTAAATAGGTACGATATTTTATAATAAGATAATTATGTTTGATCTGGTTATCGGATGAGTGAAGGTAGCTCTACAGCGTCCCCTGTACTAAAAGGTCATTGACATTTCAAAGTTCAACAAGAAAATTTTAAACGATTGGCACTGGCACCTATTCAACTCTCAAACCTGTTAAATTTCAGCAATCAGCACCAAATTTTATTGGATACTAAACCATCCATTTTGGGATATTTTAATGTGATGCGGCAATCTGATATGCCGCGAATGTCTTCGTGGGCACAGCTTGGGAAATATAAAAAGTAAATCAATAAAATTGGAATACGTATTTATTCATCAACTTTTTCACAAGTACTTAAAAGTTTAACTAAATTACTCGACTCAATGAATGTCTTGTTTTGGGTAAAACTTGTTAAAAAATCCAGGGCCCACTGCGGCTGGTCTTTCGGTACAAAATGACCAGCATTTCTTATCATAATTTCAACTAGTTTGCCAGCTCGCTTCACATACCCAGCGACTTCACCGTCTACCTGCCAAATACGTCGTTTAGCAGTTTCATACTCTTTTGCGCCGCTAAACTTCAAGTGTCTGAGGTAATTGATAACCATTGGATATACAACAGTAACATCTAAGTGACCATTGTATATAAGTACGTGGTAATGCTCAAGCAGTTCTGATATCCACGGAGCTACCGATTTCATCCTATCCTGTCTCAAGTGATGCTCTACATCCAGTCCATCATCGTACGTTTGATTTCCGACATGTATGGCTTTCCGAAAATCGGATTTTTGTATCAACGGATTGAAACTATCAAGGTAGTTATCAGTATATAAATAGTTCAAGTAGAAATGGTAGCCGGTCATATTCGTGAAAACAGTTGTGAGCAAAATATTAAACGTGTCAGAGGCTTTCTCATAATCTTTTTGTTTGATTAAATCAATCATTTTATTTTCATATTCCTCAAAAACCTTTGCCTGGTTCCAGTCGATAAGACCGATCTGGTAGAAGAATTTGCCATACATTACTTGATGTTCTGGATCACTGAAACCGTTCCCAATTGCGATGCCTTTCAAATTTATTTTTATTTTGGCTGTTGGATTCATCTTATGTATGGTGTAACCTAGGGCGGGGACATACTTCCCAGCATAAGACTCACCTGTCACAAAAAACTTATTTGTTTGCAATTCTGGAAAGAGCTGGAAGAATTGAAGCAGGGTAGTGTGCAACTGTTCACCAACTTGTGTTTGATCGGTACAGTATCCTCTACTGTCGTTAGTAAAACTGAAACCGGTACCAACCGGACTGTCTATGTAGATGACGTGGTGATTCAAGGCCCAGTTGTATTTTCTTCTAATTAACTTGTCTTTGTACACTGTAATGGGGCCGTGTTCTAAGAAAAGACCAAACACAGATGCAACGCCCGGTCCGCCTTGTAACCATAAGACAATAGGAGCCTCTTTGTCGGATGACATCGCAGGGAAATACCAGAGGAATTGGTTGGAGCTATAAGCCTCGTTCACAGTGAAGTACCCCGCATAGCTCTCGATGCCTAAGCGGTCTGTCAAGGGTACACGTGCCTTTTTTCGACCCTCATCTATATTGCCACTCTTCACGTATGGTGTAAGAAATAATAGCTCTCCAGGGTTTCCGTCACCATCAAGCTCACTCAGGTTTATCTCGGAGTCCTCAGAAAAACAGCCAGTCGAAATTAATATCTTAAAAATTACGAATACAAATAATGTGTACTCCATGTCACTCCAATACCCTTTGAATACAGAATGAGTCTATCTTTTTTGAGTCTTTATTAGTTCTTTTCTTATCGTTGCAACAACTAAATAGGCAATAAGCATTACTTACTTTCTATTTTGGTTCTAATTGAACAGGTTTAGTGACGAGCAATTTAGTTGATTAGATTTGACAAACATTAACAATGCAGGTTATACAAAGGATGGTCGAAACCATGACATTTGAATCACATAAAATATAGGTAGGTATTTGTGTTTTTTCATAGTTATATTTTTTTAAGATCTTGGTGTCAATAGAATAAAAATACGACACCAAGGGCCCAATTTTTTTTTTCACAGACAGAATTTCACTCATGCTGTGTATGTATGTAAGTATATATTTTCGATTAATTTTGAAAACGAAGTACCTACCGAGCCAATATTGGAAGGTCTTTAACATGATAATAAGTAGAAAAGTAAAGTCAACGAGTTTTTCTAAAACTAAGTAGTGCAGTTCTGGTACATTTTGGAACAATGTTTTTCATTTGGGTTCTTTTTAACAAAAATAGTGTTATTGGAAATGTACATAGGCGCCGCGGGATGTAGTGGGGCGTCCGTTTCCGCTTAGGTGTACTAGCCGACCCTATGTGGGTAGTGCACCGCCAGGTACAGGCGGCCTGCAACTCTCGCCAGTGGCTCCAAGAAGCTGCAGTGCTTGCAGCGGCCACATCCCGGTAAACCGCGTCGGCTCGCGTGCTAAACCTGGTCGAGGGGGATCTTTTCTGCTTCGGCAGAAAGGTCTTTTGCGGACGCCTCCCGCATAAAAGCACAGAGTCTGTCTCGGCGCAGAAGGCAACCCACGCTGATAAGCAACGGATCTAGGCGGATGCTGCGAGACAGCAAGGCATTGTGAAAGGCCGAGGGCGACGATAGAGGCCAAGAGCAATCGTCGGCCAGCCACTGCATCCGTCCCTTCTCCAGTCGTAGCGGTTCTCCGTTCCACTGGATCAAGGAGGGTAAGGGCGAGAGAGTGCATCTGTGTTTGCGCGTACACTTGTGCACTGAAATATATCCTGCGCACTTGACCGCTTCCGAAATGGACTCCGAAGACATCAAGTCCTGTGGCGATGGGCAGAAGTAGAGAGATCCGGTTTGATGCAAGCCGGGTTTTGTCTGATGCCTGCACGTAGGCGGCTCCGGGGGCGTGAGTACACGCCGTGGTCGTTTTTGCACTGCAATGGGGTGACAGTGTGAACTCGGCAGCACCCGGGGTGATAAAGCAGCCCTTTTCAGGGAGGCACTGCTTTCCCCGCTCAGCCGGGGGAGGGGCTAGAAAAGGTCCCCTAAAAAAATGCTCATCCCTTCCAAAGAGGATGGTAGTAACCACGGCTGCCTCCACATCTATTAATTCGTGGTCGACGTCGCAAAGAAAGTAATAAAAACATTAAAACATCTACTATGACATTCGGCGCATGGAACGTGCGAACACTTCTAGACCGCGACTCTAATGCTTGTCCTGAGCGAAAAACTGCCATCTTATCCAGGGAACTTTGTCGCTATAATGTAGATGTAGCTGCGCTAAGCGAAACACATCTTGCTGATGAAGGTGAACTGGTAGAGCACGGCGGTGGATATACTCTCTTCTGGAAAGGTACCGCTGCCTCAGAGCCGAGACGGTCAGGTGTCGGGTTCGCGATCAAAACCCAACTCGTGAAGTGTCTAGACGAATATCCTGTCCACATATCTGACCGCGTGACCACTTTGCGCCTTCACTTGCATAATGACAACTATCTCAATGTCATCAGTATTTATGCACCAACGTTGGATGAATCTGATGACATTAAAGATCAGTTCTACGAGGAGTTGACTCAATGCCTCGATAGCATTTGTCCCAAAGAACAGATACTTCTACTGGGGGACTTCAATGCCAGAGTCGGTCGAGATTATGAGCTTGGCCCAGGGTCTTGGGTAAGCATGGGATTGTGAATATGAACAGCAATGGCCAACTGCTGCTCAGCCTATGTGCGTAATTTGAACTAGCGATCACAAACACAATGTTTAGACACCCCGCTAAGCACAAAACTACATGGATGCACCCAAGGTCCAAACACTGGCATCTTATCGACTATGCAAGTGTTAGCCAAAATAACGTTTTCCAAGTCCAAGATACGCGCGTCATGCGCGGTGCGCACTGTTGGACAGATCATAGACTTGTTATCATTAAGCTGTGCCTTCGCTTGTTCCCGCCTCGGAAAATTGAAACGTATAAAACCTGCGTCCCTGGACGTGGAGAAGCTCAAAAACGAAGAGGTGCGAAATAACTATGTTTCAGGCTTAGCTAGCACCCTACCGCGTGACCAAACAGGGGACATTGAAGCTGACTGGAAGACTCTGAGTCTGTCTAATCATGTTTTAGATCCAGCTGCGAATATCTTAGGTCGAAAGGTCCGGAGAAATGAAGACTGGTACGATGAGAATGACAGAGTATTGACAGAAGCTATATCGGATCACCGCAAATTATTACGCGAAAACGGTAGAAAGCGAACTAGCGGAAACGCTGCCGTTGACATCAAGCAAAGTGAACAAGCTCTTCGAAAACTATCTCGGGAAACAAAAGACAACTGGTGGCAGAAAAAAGCTGAGTCCATACAGTTTCTCGCAGACACGAACCAGCTTGGTGAGCTTTATAGTGAGGTTAGAAACCTGCTGGGAAGTAACATCCGAGCAAAGGTGCCCCTTAAGTCACTTGATGGTGAGCATCTTATTAAAACTAAGGACAATGTGTTAAATAGGTGGGCAGAACACTTCAACAATCTGCTCAATGTAGATCGATCAGCTGATTTGCAACACATTAGCCTGATACCTCAACTCCCATTTGCTGATGAATTAGACGAGCCACTAAAGTTAGACGAAGTTGTCGTTGCCATCAAACAGCAGCTAAACAAGCGTGCGGTTGGTATTGACTTAATACCGGGAGAACTACTTAAGTGCGGCGGGAAGGAGTTGTATTCGTCCTTATATGAACTTTTTGTTCGCATGTGGGATGAAGAACGGGTCCCAATATATGAACTTTTTGTTCGCATGTGGGATGAAGAACGGGTCCCAAATGACTTCAAAGTCTCACGCATCAGCGCCCTTTACAAGAACAAGGGTGACCGTTCGGACTGCAGCTCCTACCGTGGTATTTCGCTTCTATCTGTCCCGGGAAAAGTCTTTGCCAGAATACTTTTAAATCGTCTTAGGACACTTTCTGAACAACTACTGCCGGAGACCCAGTTTGGCTTCCGACCTGACCGGGGAACCTGTGAAGCCATATTCTCTGTGCGTCAACTACAGGAAAAAAGTAGAGAACAAGGTCGTAATTTGTACCTTTCCTTCGTTGACCTCGAGAAGGCCTTTGACAGTGTTCCCCGTGAAGCCCTATGGCTTGTACTTAAGAGAATGGGCTGCACAGAGAAATTTGTAAAGCTTCTCAGACTACTGCATGATGACATGGAGTGTTGTGTGACAGTGGAAGAAGAGCAGTCGAGTTTCTTTTCCGTCACCTGTGGGGTAAAACAAGGCTGTGTACTCGCACCCATACTCTTTGCTTTATACTTCGCTGTTGTGGTCAGGGAGGTTTTACAGAATTCTCTTGAAGGTGTACGCATCCGCTTTCGAACAGACGGCAAACTGTTTAATCTCGCTGTCATACGCCATGATCAGTGAGATTATGTACGCTGACGATCTTTGCTTCTTGGCAGAATCCCCGGAGGGCCTGCAAAGGCTGATGTCTGACCTGCACCAATCTTGTTGCAAGTATGGCCTTAAGATCAGTGTTAAAAAGACGGAAGTGCTATCCTTGGATAATAATGGTCGTGAGACACTATCCGTAAAGATTGGTGACGACGTGCTGAAGCAGGTTGACAGGTTTAGATACCTGGGGAGCACTATATTAGCTAAGTGCGACTTGGACTCAGAGATAAGCAGTAGGATAAGTGCTGCCGCGGCAGCTTTCGGCAAACTCAACTCCAAGGTCTTCTGCTCACATGATCTGAAACTGACCACGAACTAAACATTTACATTAACTAAACATTTTAGCTAAATAACTGGGTTATTTAGCTAAAATGTTTTGTTAACTAATTATATTTGACATTATTATTATGTCATAAAAAGGTTAAAAAATATATTTTTTAAATACGATATATGTTTGATCTGGTTATCGGATGAGTGAAGGTAGCTCTACAGCGTCCCCTGTACTAAAAGGTCATTGACATTTCAAAGTTCAACAAGAAAATTTTAAACGATTGGCACTGGCACCTATTCAACTCTCAAACCTGTTAAATTTCAGCAATCAGCACCAAATTTTATTGGATACTAAACCATCCATTTTGGGATATTTTAATGTGATGCGGCAATCTGATATGCCGCGAATGTCTTCGTGGGCACAGCTTGGGAAATATAAAAAGTAAATCAATAAAATTGGAATACGTATTTATTCATCAACTTTTTCACAAGTACTTAAAAGTTTAACTAAATTACTCGACTCAATGAATGTCTTGTTTTGGGTAAAACTTGTTAAAAAATCCAGGGCCCACTGCGGCTGGTCTTTCGGTACAAAATGACCAGCATTTCTTATCATAATTTCAACTAGTTTGCCAGCCCGCTTCACATAGCCAGCGACTTCACCATCTACCTGCCAAATACGTCGCTTAGCAGTTTCATACTCTTTTGCACCGCTAAACTTCAAGTGTCTGAGGTAATTGATAACCATTGGATATACAACAGTAACATCTAAGTGACCATTGTATATAAGTACGTGGTAATGCTCAAGCAGTTCTGATATCCACGGAGCTACCGATTTCATCCTATCCTGTCTCAAGTGATGCTCTACATCCAGTCCATCATCGTACGTTTGATTTCCGACATGTATGGCTTTCCGAAAATCGGATTTTTGTATCAACGGATTGAAACTATCAAGGTAGTTATCAGTATATAAATAGTTCAAGTAGAAATGGTAGCCGGTCATATTCGTGAAAATAGTTGTGAGCAAAATATTAAACGTGTCAGAGGCTTTCTCATAATATTTTTGTTTGATTAAATCAATCATTTTATTTTCATATTCCTCAAAAACCTTTGCCTGGTTCCAGTCGATAAGACCGATCTGGTAGAAAAATTTGCCATACATTACTTGATGTTCTGGATCACTCAAACCGTTCCCAATTGCGATGCCTTTCAAATTTATTTTTATTTTGGCTGTTGGATTCATCTTATGTATGGTGTAACCTAGGGCGGGGACATACTTCCCAGCATAAGACTCACCTGTCACAAAGAACTTATTTGTTTGCAATTCGGGAAAGAGCTGGAAGAATTGAAGCAGAGTAGTGTGCAACTGTTCACCAACTTGTGTTTGATCTGTACAGTATCCTTTACTGTCGTTAGTGAAACTGAAACCGGTACCAACCGGACTGTCGATGTAGATGACGTGGTGATTCAAGGCCCAGTTGTATTTTCTTCTTATTAACTTGTCTTTGTACACTGTAATGGGGCCGTGTTCTAAGAAAAGACCAAACACAGATGCAACGCCCGGTCCGCCTTGTAACCATAAGACAATAGGAGCCTCTTTGTCGGATGACATCGCAGGGAAATACCAGAGGAATTGGTTGGAGCTATAAGCCTCGTTCACAGTGAAGTACCCCGCATAGCTCTCGATGCCTAAGCGGTCTGTCAAGGGTACACGTGCCTTTTTTCGACCCTCATCTATATTACCACTCTTCACGTATGGTGTAAGAAATAATAGCTCTCCAGGGTTTCCGTCACCATCAAGGTCATTCAGGTTTATCTCGGAGTCCTCAAAAATACAGCCAGACGAAATAAATATCTTAAAAATTACGAATATAAATAATGTGTACTCCATGTCACTCCAATACTTATTGAATACAGACTGAGTTTATCTTTTTTGAGTCTTTATTATTTCTTTTCTTATCGTTATTCAGTTGCAACAACTAAATGGGCAATAAGCAGTACTTACTTTCTATTTTGGTTCTAATTGAACAGGTTTAGTGACGAGCAATTTAGTTGATTAGATTTTACAAACATTAACAATGCAGGTTATACAAAGGATGGTCGAAACCATGACATTTGAATCACATAAAGTAAGTATAGGTATATGTGTTTTTTTCATAGTTATATTAAACTCTGGCTATATTTTTTTAAGATCAAGAGTTCTTGGTGTCAATAGAATAAAAATGCGACACCAATCCAATTTTTTTTCAAAGACAGAATTTCACTCATGCTGTGTATGTATGTAAATAAGTGTATACTTATTATTCGATTGGTTTTGAAAACGAAGTAACATAGCCAATATTGGAAGGTCGTTGACATCATAATATGTAGAAAAGTGAAGTCAACGAGTTTTTCCAAAACTAAGTAGTGCAGTTCTGGTTCAATTTGGAACAATGTTTTTCATTTGGGTTCTTTTTAACAAAAATAGTGTTATCGGAAATGTACATAGGCGCCGCGTCGCTCGGTATTTGATACTTAATATAACATATTATTATTATGTAGGTAAGGTTTTTTTTTCTTAATCTCTAATGCCTCTAAGCGGCATGGTCTTTGACCTTAGTGTAGCCGGTGTAGCCCGACTTAAAATTGGTTTCAAAATACAGTTGTATGCATAGAATTAGAATTTTTCGCCACCTAAAGGTTGTATGTGAGTCCCCTTAAATATGTAGATATTATTATAGAATTTATTATACTAGCGGATGTCACGCGGTTTCACCCGCGTAGTTCCCGTTCCCTTGGGAATACGGGAATAAAATATAGCCTGTGTTCACCGCAAAGAGTATAGCTTCCCAACAGTGACAGAATTTTTCAAATCGGTCCAGTAGTTCCGGAGCCTATTCGTTACAAAAAAACAAACAAAAACACAAAAAAACAAATCTTTCCTCTTTATAATGTTAGTATAGATAGAATAGTACTTTTTTATTGTCTCCTTGCTGAGAGCAAAATAACCTATTTTTCTTTCTTTCTTTACAGATTATCTGTGTTATTATTTATTGTTGTTTTTAGTATTTGTTGTTATAGTATTTCAATGCCTCGGAGGCGCATTCGGTAGTGTAACCGATGATAGAAATAAATCTTACTAATATTATAAATGCGAATGTTTGTGAGTGTGGATGTTTGTTACTCTTTCACGCTCTAACGGCTCAACGGATCTGGCTGAAATTTGGTACAGGAATTCATTATAGACTGGAATAACACATAGGCTACTTTTTATCCGGGGAATAAGTTCCTACGGGATGCGGACACGGGAACTAATTTTACGCAGGCGAAGCTGCGGCTATCAACTTGTTAGATATATGTGAAAAGTAAAATTTGTTTAATACTTAATTACTGCGCTCTAGCCTCTAACAAGGTCCGCAGTCCACACTCATCTCATTTTGTCATTGTCTTTTACCACCAATGTGAAACACTGTGGAATAGGGAATAAAATTACTGAATACTCTTTGGGTACGGTGAGTGTAGAAATCAGTTTTCATGTTTCCGTAACCATGAAAACTATCTATACTATCTTTTGTTATAAAGTTATAATCTATCTAAGAGTACGCCTAAGAACTATCACTCATTACCTTCAATCAAAGGTTGCTGGTAGAAATTGCTTTTCAGCGATAAGGCCGCCCATTATACATCTTCTTGCACTGTATTTGTGTACCATAATTTTATTTACTTGGCGTACAATAAAGTGTAAATAAATAAAACTGATTTCTACACTAGGTACTCAGAGGTGGCATGATTTCTACCGTACATTTCTCGAGTTTCAGAGCACTAAGGCGGTCACAGTACAGAGAGGTCGATGCATTTCTATCGGTGCTAACGTACCCTAGCTGGGTCAACTGAGCTAAGATATAGTGATAGGCGGGGAGAGAGCGACATAATTCAATTCAATTCATTTATTTACTTTGCGAACAAAATAGTAATATACTTGGTGGCACATTCGGTAGTGTAACCGACTGGCGTGCTGTGTTCCTGGGTTCGATTCTCGGGTAGGTCCAAAATTCTGTGTGATCCACAAATGTTTGTGTTGGAGTTTGGGTATGTATTGTCTATGCATAATATGTATTTATTCAGAAATTATATGTATGAGTATGTCTATCAGTCGTCATGAGTCGTCTATATCCCCAGATTGTAAAAAAGATTTTTTCTATACCACTGAGGTGGCAGACGATCATTTAGACTATCTGATTGAAAGTGGTCACCTTAACCTACAAATATTTGCAACACTAAAGGCGCTATTTTCACGCTGCTGACGCTGCATAAACTTTCTATGACCCTTTTTGAAGAAACTACTGTACCTAGACTTTCGGGAAAATAGATAATGTTAAAATTACAGTAGATAAACATCGTTACAAAATTGTTACAGGGTGGTTATCAGTACATGTTCACACGTCCCGAGCTCTAGTCGGTAACACAAACACCCTGTGTAAACAACATTGCCGAACGCCCCAACCAATCAGACATCGGGTGTGTGAAATAATCCGATCAACTCAAATACCAACTCGTGTTGATTTTCAGTCCCCGTTACACTTTCCAATACCGACACCATTTTTAGGGTTTCGTAGCCAAATGGCAAAAACGGAACCCTTATAGATTCGTCATGTCTGTCTGTCTGTCTATCTGTCTGTCCGTCCGTGTGTCACAGCCACTTTTCTCCGAAACTACACTCATTTGCAAAAAAAACGGGCACCTAAGCAATGAACCATTTCAAATGTTAATATTGCTTTGTTTGATAATTATAGGTAGTTTTATCCTCACAATTTGGTAAATTAATAAGAAAATAATCGTTTTCATTAGTATTTCTTGAAATTTTGTTACAATTTATGGGAAATAATGCTAAACCTCGCTAGTAGTGTATGTTCGCTAGTAGTGCATATTATGCTCATGAAGTAAAAATAAAAACGTTTTTTTGTTTGTTTTCTTTAATAAAGTAAAAGCAGATAAATGTTTAGTATCGAGTGTGGCCCCCTCTAGCTAAAATCACAGCTTGAATTCGTCTGGGCATGCTAGCGAGTATATCCCGGATACTTGCTTGCGGAATACGTTCCCACTCCGCAGTAATCACATTTTTCAGCTCTCTGATGGTCTGCGGAGCCGGGTGTACTGATCTCACACGCCGTTTTAGAACGTCCCAGCTATGTTCTATGGGATTGAGGTCGGGACTTCGAGCTGGCCAATCCAAACGACGAATGCCGACCTCTTGCACATACGCATTAACATCGCGGGATCGGTGGGCGCGAGCATTGTCGTCCATAAAAATCGAGTCTTGACCTAGAGCGGCCAATGCGGGTTGTGCATGAGGAATTAGAACTTCCGTTATGTATCGATGCCCAGTCAGTGAGCCGTTTTCAATGAAGACTAACTCTGTACGTTCCATTGAATTTATTCCTGCCCAAAACATAACAGAGCCCCCACCATAAGGTGTGATTTCTTCGAAACATGCATCTGCAAAGCGCTCTCCTTGTCTTCTCAGCACTTGCCAACGTCGATCTTCACCGAACAGAGATATCCTGGCTTCATCAGAGAACAAAACCCTATTCCAATCTTCTTGAGTCCATGATTCACAATTTCTAGCGAACCTAAGCCTGTGAACTCTGTGCTCACGGAGTAATTTGGGGCCGCGGGCCAGGCGGTGACTGCGTATATTGGCAGCGAGAAGCCTCCTCCTGACCGTCCATAGACTAATATGCACATTTCTTACTTCTTGGAGGTTGTTCTTAAGATCCACATACGAAGATTTGCGATTTCTCAATGCGCGACTCACAAGAAAACGATCATCCCGTGGTTGGGTACATGGTTTTCTTCCAGAACCAGGCCTTCTCTCGACGGAACCAGTCTCCTGATATCGCTGCCAGGTCCTTTGGACCGTCGAGCGACTAACATTTAGCCTCCTAGCCACGAAACATCGGCTGCAACCCTCTTCAAGCAGCGCGATAATTTTGGTAGCTTTTACCACTGTATCTACCATTTTTGATACAGCCAAACAGCAATAAATAAAGCTTTTACAGTCAAGGATATGAAATTAATCGATAAAAATTGAATAAAAGTTGTGAAAGTCGATGTAAACTTCTGGAACTTCGCGCCAAAAATGTAGGATAAAAAGGGGTTTTCTGTTAAAATGAGCATCAAATGAAAATTTGAATTTAGAACGTACCTTTTTAAATGCCACGGCATTTTTAAAACCGGCCAGTAACGTGTACAAACGATTGAAACCTTTTTGGTATTGTATCTTTTTAAAGATGAATGAAAATCAAAACCGCCCGTTTTTTTTGCAAATGAGTGTATAAGGCCTATGCCATTGAAACTTGGTAACTAGATGTATTCTGTGAACCGCATTAAGATTCTTATATAAAACTAGAAAAAAAGCAGTAAATTTTGGGGGTCCCCATACTCAGAACTGAAACTCAATTTTTTTTCCATCAAACCTATCCATGTGGGATATCTATAGATAGGTCTTCGAAAATGCTATTGAGGTTCCTAAAATCATTTTTTCCTTAAGTGAATAGTTTGCGCAAGAGACACTTCCAAAGTGGAAAAATGTGTGTCCCCCCCCCCCCCCCCCCTCTAACTTCTAAACTAAGAGAATGATAATTCTAAAAAAAATATATGATGTTTTGCCATAAAAACTACCTAGTACGAAAATTGGTTTGAACGAGATAGAGCTGGTAGCACAGATTACTAAATAGTTACTACGTGTAGTTAATATATTCTATCTAATGCCTAGTATCGTCTATGCCTTTTTTTTTTTTAACGTCAGGGAAAATCCTCATGGATGCTATGCCGGACTATTACAGACTAAAAAAACCTCACGTTACGCCCAACAGCCTATGGTTGGGAGCCACGGGTAAGCCCTCGGAAGTATGACCCAGGACTCTCAACAGACCCACGGCCGCCACTGCGACCTCGTCTAGGGGGTGGTTCGGGTGCTATCCCGCGTCTTTGGGGGATTTCGAGTGTGACCCGCTTCTAAGGGGGGGCGCACGCTGCCGTCATGGGCCTGCTTCTGTAAAGACGGTGAGCGATCGTCTCACCGTCCTCAGGCATTGTCTAGGCCGAGGCTTGTTCGGATATCGGCCTCCATAACCGAGGGCCTGAGGACCGTGAGGAGGCTGCTCACTCACGCTGTCGTCTTGGGCCTGCTTCTGTAAGGACACAGATGTAGGCCCAAGACGACAGCGTGGCGTGATAGTTTCTCGCACGCCATACGCCTCAAGAAGCAGGTTAACACCCGAATCCCCTAGGTGAGGCCGCATTGGTAGTCGAGGTCTGTTGGGAATCCTAGGGATATCCTTCAGAGGGCTTACCCGGGGCTCCCAACCGTAAGCAGTAGGTAGGGAACGTGTTGGTTTTTAGTCGGTAAGAGAAGAGTCTGGCATAACATCCACGACGGATTTTCCACACAGAAAACAAGACTTGTTCTGATTGCAGATAATATATTTATGAATCCCCTAGCAAGACTAGAGAGTAAAACGCAAGAAGTATGCATATTCCATAGCTAACTGCAAGCTGCAAGGCTTTTCAGCATTGTCGTATTGCGGAAGTTTTCAATATTTAACGAGTCGTAGTGCACACTATAATACGTAGTTTTGCCGTAGTGTCCTATATGAATGCGGAAGTTTGTGAGTATGGGTGTAGGTATGTTCAAATTGTTACTCTTTCAAGCTCTAAGGGCTGAAGGGACTGAAATTTGGTACACGTATGGTCCCCTCCATCAACCCATGGTCTTACCAGCCTCTTGGCCATGAATACCGAATCGTCGGGAGTTACCCGCCGTACTTGCGGTGGTAGAGTTTTGTTTTATATTCTGGACGTTTTACAAGCGCATCTGTTTATACAGATGCGCTTGTAAAACGTCCAGATTTATTTCACATAGGCATTATTGCCTATGTGAAATAAATATAATTTTGATTTTGATTGATTTTTGCTCTTTCCGGCGCGCACTTTGGGGTCGTCCAATAATCGCGTGAGGTTATTTTGGGCATTTTTTGGACCCCCCCTCCCCCTTAGTGATATTTGGTGAGGTTTCAGACTACCCCTCCCCCCCTGGGCCGAATCACGTGTATTTTTAGTAACTACAAAGATTTTTTTTAACCCGATAGAAATCTATTGTATAATCTTCTCCGCGCAACTTCGTTTGCATCACATAATAGAGAGAATATGATGATGATGATATGATGATAATAATTAATATTTTAATATATTTCCCGTCGCATTTACTCCCGTCGCGTCGTGTTGGTATACAATATTCATTATTTTGGACCTAATTAAGAAGGTGTCAGTTTGTCAAGCTTAGAATCTTACGTTTGTTTGATCGCAGTTGGCTAAATAGAAGCGAAGTTATGGACAAAAGTAGAATAATCAAGGTTGAATTTCTATGCGATCATTATGCGTTTGGTCACGACTGTCGATATCCACGTGGACAAAGCTGCGTTTATTTCTTTTTGATAACAGGGGGAATCCGGTTGGGCACCGTCATCCCATCTACGAGGGCAGCCGGGATGGTGTGTTTGGCTCCCGGTCCCGGAAAGGGACCGCCCTGTCCACTAAACTCCGCGGTGTTCCTCCTCATCCTATAGCCGGGCTGAAGTATATCCAAAGATTATTCACGTCGGCCCGGCCGGGGGCTCCCCGCGCTTCCGGGGCTCTCTTCGGGGGAGCAAGATTTGCAGCTCCCCGGAGTTCCCTGAGGAGCTGACAAAAACCCAAGCCCGCATCGCACCGCTCTCGAGCGCCTCTCTGGAAGCAGAGAGGGTAGAGGGCGGTCGAGCGGGTGGGCGCTGAAGGCATCTCCGGAACACGAAGAGGGGCCTTCCAACAAATCATCATCGGAGGATGGGGTCCCACGACCTTCGCCCACCAGTAGACAGAGCCGCGTGCATCCGCTAGTATAACTTATAATAAGGTTATAGAGAGTCGAAAATCTGTACATCGAATATATTTGATAATTCTTTTCCAAGATATTTTTTACTGGACATTCTATGTAACTTCCATTACATCGTATCGGATGTAATGGAAGTTACATAGAATGTCCATGTAAAGCTAAAATGGTTTATTTGTTGTTTGTCTTTATTTATTTATTTATTAGTTTATGTACACACAAATTACAAAAAAAGAGAAAAACATAATAGAGAAAACAGCATTGTACAAGGGCCTACTTATTTCTACAGAAATCTCTTCCAGTAGGCCCGTAAGAGGAGATGTTAAAAATAGGATACAGATTAATAAGTGTGTGCAAGTTAAGGACCCTAAATAAAATAATAGTATACATACTCAAATACATATAAATTGTTAAACTATACATATATACAAACATAGGCACATACATACACATACATACGTTCACTATAATAAATACATAGGTACAGTATACACATATACATACATACATACATACATACATACATACATACATACATACATACATACATACATACATACATACATATCCCATTTAGATATACTTAAGTTCAGATAGTTACGGCAAAGAGGAGAGGTAATGTTCTTTCAGTTTCTTTTTAAAGAGTGAGACAGATTGGCAAGATTGTATCTTCGGCGGGAGAGCGTTCCACAGCCTTACCGCATGAACAGTGAAAGAGTAAGAGTAGAATTCAGATTTATGGCGAGGAATAGTAAGAAGATATTTAAGGTGTGACCTACAAAGAGCGTCAGGCCCACGCATGTAAGAAAAACGTTCTCGCAGGTAGGAAGGACAAAGGCGGTTGTGAAGGATATTAAACAAAACACATAATATTCGAGTATTCCTACGAAGTCGGATTGGGAGCCACTTGAGTTTCTTGCGAAATTCTGAGACATGATCATACTTGCGTAGATTGAAAATAAATCAAATGCATAAATTTTGCAGTCGCTCAAGTTTATTTAAAAGCTCCTCAGTAGCATCCAAGTAGCAGGAGTCTGCGTAGTCAATAATTGGTTGTATTAGTGACTGAGCCAGAGAGATTTTGATGTCCACGGGCAAGAAAGGCTGAAGATATTTGAGGGTATGGAATGTGTAATACACCTTTTTGCTAACCTCCCCGACGTGTTCATCCCAGGTCAAATTGCCATTCATAATAACGCCAAGATTTTTAGCCGTCTCGGTATACGAAATAGGTACACCATCAAGCAGGAGAGACGGTAGTAAGGCCATATCCAGTCCTGATCGCATTTGCCTGCTACCAATAACCATCGCCTGAGACTTTTTAGGGTTAATTTGAAGTCCAAATGACCTAGCCCACTCACCAATAGCACTCAGGTCGCGATTCATACCTGCAATGGCGCTTCTACATTCGTTCAACGTAAAATGACGATAAAGCTGCAAATCGTCAGCGTAGAGATGGAAGTTGGAAGAAATAACTCGAACAGCGGAGTTGATGAAAACGGAAAATAGTAAAGGAGAAAGTACGCCACCTTGAGGCACGCCAGCAATGAGACTACGCCATTCCGAGACTGACTCGTTAAGGCAAACACACTGCGAGCGCCCCCGAAGATATGAGTCAAACCAGGCCACAGCTTCCGTAGAGAGATTAAGGGACTTGAGAATACCTAGAAGGACATCAAAATCCACGGAGTTGAATGCACTACTAAAATCTAGCAGTACTAGTAGAGTGAGAGATTTATTCTCCATGGCCTGACGAACATCATCGGTTACCTTCAGAAGTGCCGTTACTGTACTGTGACCCGGCCGAAAACCGGACTGCAAGGGGTTAAGAAGATTATTCTGCAACAGGTAATTAGATAATTGTCGATGTACTAAATGTTCAAGGACTTTGGAGAGAAATGGAAGAATGGATATAGGACGAAACTGGGACAGAAGTGTAGGACTTGTAGTTTTAGGTAATGGAATAATAAGTGCTTGTTTCCAAGCACTGGGAAAACAACCAGAGTTCAAGGAGAAATTAAATATATGAGTGAGGATAGGGATCACGCTAGGAAGTATGGGAGTAAACATTTATATATAAACTGTATCACGCCAAAACTATAGTACCATTTTAAATAATACTGACATAATTTAAGATTATTATTGATCGGATTGATGCCGATATTCTGCGCGGTTCCTTTGGGAGACACGATGAAAGACAAAATGATTATTGTGTTGTTAGTATTCCTATTTCAATAATTTCTAATTATTCCATACAAGTTTTAATACCATAGGTTTTGTAGTTCAGAAATAAGAGAGATCGCAAATTCAGGGTTGTAAAGTTGTTGTTCAAAATAAATACACGTGATATCTCACTACACCCCCCACCCCCCTGGTGATGTTTCGTGATCTTTGTCAGACCCCCTCCCCCCCCCTTTCGAGCCCCACGTGATTAATGGACGACCCCTTTGTAGACATTGACAGTGACAGTCCCGCAATTGACTATCGGCCCTCTCCCCCTCCCTAGATAGGAATAGATTTAGATTATAGTCAGCAATAATACCTACATAGGTTTATGCTCCAAATAAGTTGTGATGCAAGAACTGGAGCAGAAAAAACGCGGGTGGAGCCGCGGACTTTTGTAGTGGCGTTCGAAGCCATGCTAGATCATTGTTCAGTAAATGATCAATCTGCGTTAAGAATCATCAGTAGGAAAGGAAGGAAGCCACAACTATGTTCATTTCAAGGCTCACCATCTACACTGTATAAAATTTAACACTTGAAATGCATTAGGTACTGCATTATACATATAGTAGGCGTCTGCCTACCCCTTCAGCAACACAGCATACCTCTTCAAGTATCCCCTGCGATATAAGCGTGATTATATGTATGTAGACCTTTTCATGTGAAACAACAATCCTACTACAATATATATATAATATTATGCGAAAGTTTGTGAGTGTGGATGTTTGTTACTCTTTCACGCTCAAACGGCTGAACGGACCGGTCTAAAATTTGGTACAGAGATACATTATACGCTGGAATAACACATAGGCTACTTTTTATCTCGGAAATAAGTTCCCACGGGAACAAATTTTCAGCGGGCGAAGCTTCGGGCATCAGCTACTTAGTTATAAATAACTTTGTCAACTGTAATAAAAAACACTATCAAAAATATTCCGTATCTGAAGAACCAGTTTTAGAATATCTAATAACTGGTTTAGAAGTGTAACTCGTTAATCAACACCAATGCAATCTGTGGTTAGATACTGCGGTTACACGAATGTTTTTTTCTATTACACCTCTGGAATTCTATGGTATTGTTTTATAGGGCTTTCATTTATAAGGTATACCTATACCCTACCCTAGTAAATGACGAGTACCTACCTAGTTTCATTTACTCAGGCAGATATCTATACTAATATTATAAATTGGAAAGATTTGATTGTTTGTTTGCATTGAATAAGCTACTAAACTACTGAACCGATTTGAAAAATTATTTCTTTGTTGGGAAGCTACACTCTTCCCGGATGAAAAAGGCTATATTTTATTCTCATATTCCCACATGAACGGGAACTACATCGGTGAAACCGCATGACATATTGTTGTATAAAAATATTACCTATGGGGGAATGATTGGTTCGATGCCACGCTGGTCACAAACTTCTCATTATATCTTTGACTAGCGGACTAGCGGGTTTTACCCGCGTAGTTCCCGTTCCCGTGGGAATACGGGAATAAAATATAGCCTATGTTCACCGCAAAGAGTGTAGCTTCCCAACAGTGAAAGAACTTTTCAAATCGGTCCAGTAGTTACGGAACTTCCGGAGCCTATTCGTTACAAACAAAAAAAACAAATCTTTCCTCTTTATGATTTTAGTATAACTATAGAGTATTGATATGGTTGGTAACAAAGATGTTGGCCGGTAGTTTATTGGATCTGTCGATGATAGATTTGGGTCAGACGGGTTAGTACGGGGCTTTGTCTCATGTTTTCCCTATCTTCGCCATGACCTCGTCCTGTGGTAAGCAGGTGCACCACTTGCTGGTGAGGCTGGCTTAGGTCCTGAAGGCCAATTCCCTATAGAACCTACTTCTAATTATGTTCTGACTTAAGGGATAGCCCCTTTTACAATCGTTAGTAAACTACCTCCATTGTTTTTACACACAGGTAACTTGTTATCATGTTATGTATATTTTTTATCTATCTACAATCGTATAAATAAATGTCGGTCGTAACCCAGCATAGTACGATTGATATCGTCACAAATTAATGAAATCTTGTTTTATACTTGAAACGTTTCCATGATAAAATTATTTGATAACGCTATTCAATTATGTTATCTAGCACATTCGCTTAATCAAAACTTGGTGTCAAAATGTAACCTAAGGTTAACATAAACAAGTGAGATTAGATACACTTCCAAAAAGGTTACATAAACAAATGCCAAAGGGTATATATGTTTTTTTGGAATCGAAAAAAAAGGTAAACACCGATTCCTTCTTCTTGAAGTCATTGTAGTCGGATGGAAGAAACTCCGGCCAGAGACATATCGGACACGCTCACGGAGGGTTGCGTTCCAAAAAACGACAATAAGTCACCGTCAATAAGGGCACAATCTATAGTTCTGTATATTGATATTAGGGTCCCGTTTTTATCCTCGCATACGGAACCCTAAAAAGTAATTCATAACAATATTAAGAACCTACCTGTAACTTCAGGATGACGAGCTAAAAAGTCTGCTTTAGCCCTGATGACGTCAAGACGAATCTGGTTTTCCAAAGGCGTTTCTAAAGCCGAAAACACAAGCGCTCCAGTCGCCAAATACACAATATAAAACATCACGTAGAACACCAGTAGATACGTGAATCTTGCTTTCCCAAAAAGTCGGGTGGTGGTAAATAAAGGCTGGAATGGAGGGTGTTCTTCCTCGTACAATATTTCTCTTTCGACCACCATTTTCTTCGGGTAAGGATACAACTGGCTGTGTACTGTCATATCGTCGTCACTTCTGCCCGAAGTCATACTCCCGTAGGATTGTATGCGAGTGTACTTTGGCTTCTCCATTTTTTTAAAAAGTTTTAATATCAAAGAAGGTTGAAACAAAAAGTTTTTTACTGAAGTTCTTAGTTCAAAATGTTCATACTTTCTAAATAATACCCAAAAACGTACACAAAATCTTTATCGTCTAATTGGCTTGTAAAAAAATACACAGATCCACAGTTCCAGAACACAAGCCAAAATTCCCGGAACCCAGGAGTTTTGGTCAACTGTATTTGAAAAATCTCTTAGGATGGTTAGGTTCCACGAAAAGCGCCGTCACTTTTGTATCACGTCGACATTTTTCGAGTTTATAAATCACCATTTTTATGCATTTTAGAGATACTAGCCGGAGTTTAGTGACACGGAAGCCGTATGAAAGTTGAAACCGAGTACGCGGCTCAAAGAGTGATCGATGACTGAGAATGCGTCGACGCACACTCTCGATATACCGACATAATATAAATTCATTGGCCCGCTTCTTATTGACCCAGCAGTGGAATACTCAAGATAGGATTGATAATAATGTAATCAACGTTTACCCACACTGTGATATGACGCACCTATTTCATAATTTGTTCAATGTAGGTAAATATCTAAGCAGGGAATCTTCTTTTGTGAAGATAATAATATATTATTCCAACTTGGTACTAACTAATAGCTCTCGGCAAACTTCGTCAGGATCTCAACACATTTTCATAATTATTTTTTGTTCTTCAAACAAACTTTCTTTGTAGGTAATTCTATTGTCCTGTATTCCTTGTTTTTTAAACAACAAAAATATTACAACAATAGAATTATAAAATTTGGTGACTACTTTTTCTCCCGGAACTAATTTTTCCCTGGGAAACGGGAATGGGTTATCGAATTCTACGCGTAATTCTATCATCACGCAGTAGGTAGGTACCTATGTGTAATAAACTAGAGATTTTTTTAATCGTGTGGAAATCCTACATGGATGCTATGCCGGATTCCTACCGACCAAAACCTCCCAATGTCGTGTACGTAACCCCAGCACCCAATGCCTTACAACAGTTACAACAGTCTATGGCCGGGAGAACCGAATAAGCCCTCGGAAGGATGTCCCAGAGGAAGAAAAACAGGGATTCATTTTGATGCATAAAGATAGGTCGATAAAAAAAACTAATCCTACTAATCCTACTTCCTACTAATATTATAAATGTGAAAGTTTGTGAAGATGTTTGGATGTTTAGATGTTTGGATGTTTGTTACTCAATCACGCTTTAACGGCTAAACGGATTGAGTTGAAATTTAGTACAGAGATAGCTTATAGTCTGGAATCACACATAGGCTACTTTTATCCCGGGAAAATGTTCCCATGGGAAGCGGGAACGGGTACCGAATTTCACGCGGGCGAAGCCGCGAGCACCATCTAGTCACATAATAAAAGGCCCACTTTGACATTTGAGAAAGCGACACTTTTCATAAGTCGTCCACCCAACACCAACGTAGTTTGTTCGATTTTAGATGTTGAAACTTTTTATAGGCAAGTACCTACTCAAAGTCCCGGGACATCCTTCCGACGGCTTACCCGGGGCTCCCAACCACAGGCTGTTGGGCGTTACGTGAGGTTTTTTGTCGGTAAGAGTCCGGCATAACATCCTTTGAGCATTTTCCCTCACGAAAAAAAAAGGCGAGTACTCAAAATTCTTTTGTTTTTCAACCACCAGTTCAAATTCAATGAGAATTTAATTAATTATTTACTTTTGAAAAAGCCTTTGTTCCGCTTTCCAACCAGGATCACAGCAAAAGGTTTCTATGAGGAAAAGGCTATCGACGTTTGCAACACCAGAGAGGGGTAGGAACCTACTCACGCTACGAACCCTTTAAAACCCTTCTAAGACCATCTTTTCAAGAACCTTAAACAGAATAAGATTGGAAAATCGTAGCAAGGATTTCCACAAGCTATGTAAGCGTATAATTGAATGCGACTGTCAAAAAATACCTCTTTGGGTCTCTGCGCCTAGTAACTATTTAGTAATCTGTGGCCTAAGGTCAGCTGCACCAAGTGGTTTACAACCTACTTTGACATACTGACAGTAATAATAAAAAAACCGGCCAAGTGCAAGTTGGACTCGCGCAAGGAGGGCTTTGAAAAAATCGCGTTTCTTGTACGGGAGGCCCTCTCAATTGCCCCCTTTTTTTCGGATTTTAGTATTTGTTGTTATAGCGGCAACAGAAATACGTCATCTGTGAAAATTTCAGCTTTCTAGCTATTACGGTTCCTGAAATACAGCCTCGTGAAGGACAGAGAACCAGACAGATAGCAAAGTCTCATGAATAGGAAGTTTTTACCTTTTGTGTACTGAACCCTAATAAATAAACTGTTCTTCTATTGGCTTTACCCCTCTGGCGCTATTTAAAAACTGCTGTAACTTTTTAAAAGTTTATTCATAAATCAACAGCTACACATAGGATTGTACGTAAAGTTTTTCAAAATGTAAACAAAGAAATAAAGTAATGCTTTATCAGTAAATAATTCAACTTTAACAGTCATTGTGAATTATTTGTTCTGTGTAATCAGAAGTGGGAAGCGAAACAAAGAAAATGTAACAGGAGTATATCAAGTTATAATGTACGTAGTAATATTAGTTCAATGAACAGGAGACTTTATTGGGGTTATGAACCGCAAAAAAAGACGGAACTTTATTAACCGAGTGAGCGAAGCGAACGAGAGTCTCCGATTCGGCAGTATAAATTGGATGAATTTTCTTTCGTCAGTGTGTCTTTTTTTTACGTGTGGAAATCCTACATGGATGCTATGCCGGACTCCTACCGACTAAAACCACGCGATGCCCTACAACTGTCTACGGCCGGGAGTCCCGGGTAAGCCCTCGGAAGGATGTCCCAGGTTCGTCAGTATGTCTGTGTCTATGTCAGTTCCGGTCTAGAGGACGCATTTATTGACCGATTTTCACCAAACTTGGCACACGTGTTCTTTGATTTAAAATATAACTTTTGTCGAGAGCCTTTTTTGACAGGGAACCAAATGGGGGAGAAAAGGGGTGAAAATTGTTGTCATGTTATTTATGAACCGATCTTGATGATTATTGGCTGAAACATAAAGGATATGATTCTTCACAGGTTGTTTGATTTTGTGTTTTTCCTGGGTACTCTCTTCGCAGAAGTACTAGTTTATTGGGCCAGGTAGCACCTGACCCAATAAACTAGTACACTATTCACTCATGTGTCTGGGTGTTCCTTATTTGTGAAGCACAATAGAAATGCCATAAAGTCACAACGCTCAGGATCATAATCTACGATCAGCTACGACTGCTACGAGCACTTCTCTAAGATAATCTTCAAAATTGTTTATAAATAATGATGAAAGTAGTCCCTCCCCCTTCCCCTTCTCTTATTTTGCGTACATAATTCACACTAATTTTTTGTTTGAATTTATAAATTAAATGTTTTTTTTTTATATTACTAAGGTTGGCAAGCTTACGGTAGACAGTAAGATTGCCTGCTACCTTTGAAAAAAAAATCAACCTATCCTTTGTTTTTCAACATGAGGGAAAATCCTCGTGGATGCTATGCCGGACTCCTGCAGACTAAAAAAATTGCGTGTACTTAGTGTACACACGTAGAAGTGAAACTTCTTCATAAACTTAATTTTCACCTCACCTTAAATTAAGTCAAAAAGTGCAAAAGTACAAAAGTCCAAAAGTCCAAAAGTCCAAAAGTCCAAAAGTCCAAAAGTCCAAAAGTCCAAAAGTCCAAAAGTCCAAAAGTCCAAAAGTCCAAAAGTCCAAAAGTCCAAAAGTCCAAAAGTCCAAAAGTCCAAAAGTCCAAAGTCCAAAGTCCAAAAGTCCAAAAGGCCAAAAGTCCAAAAGTCCCAAAGTCCCAAAGTCCCAAGGTCTCGAGGTCCCAAAGTCCCAAAGTCCCAAAGTCCCAAAGTCCCAAAGTCCCAAAGTCTAAAAGTCTAAAAGTCCAAAACTCCAAAAGTCCAAAAGTCCAAAAGTCCAAAGTCCACCAGCACTTTTTTGTTTTCTTTTTACCCTATTCTGACTTACAACGATCTCCTCTCTTGGGTCTGTTGGAAGAGATTTCTATTTAGAAATAAGCAGACCCTTTGTACTAGTTTTCGTTTGTGTATCTCATTTTCAAATAATGTGTGTACAATAAATTATTAAATAAAAAGTCCCAAAGACCCAAAGTACCAAGGTCCCATCCAAAAGTCCAAAAGCCCAAAAGTCCAAAAGTCCCAAAGTCCCAAAGTCCCAAAGTCCCAAAGTTCCAAAGTCCCAAAGACCCAAAGTACCAAGATCCCATCCAAAAGTCCAAAAGTCCCAAAGTCCCAAAGGCCAAAAGTCCAAAAGTCCAAAAGTCCAAAAGTCCAAAAGTCCAAAAGTCCAAAAGTCCAAAAGTCCAAAAGGCCAAAAGTCCAAAAGTCCCAAAGTCCCAAAGTCCCAAGGTCTCAAGGTCCCAAAGTCCCAAAGTCCCAAAGTCCCAAAGTCCCAAAGTCCCAAAGTCCCAAAGTCCGAAAGTCCCAAAGTCTAAAAGTCTAAAAGTCCAAAACTCCAAAAGTCCAAAAGTCCAAAAGTCCAAAAGTCCCAAAGACCCAAAGTACCAAGGTCCCATCCAAAAGTCCAAAAGCCCAAAAGTCCCAAAGTCCCAAAGTACCAAAGTCCCAAAGTCCCAAAGTCCCAAAGTCTAAAAGTCTAAAAGTCCAAAAGTCCAAAAGTCCAAAAGTCCAAAAGTCCAAAATTCCAAAAGTCCAAAAGTCCAAAAGTCCAAAAGTCCAAAATCCAAAAGTCCAAAATCCAAAAGTCCAAAAGTCCAAAAGTCCAAAAGTCCAAAAGTCCAAAAGTCCAAAAGTCCAAAAGTCCAAAAGTCCAAAAGTCCAAAAGTCCAAAAGTCCAAAAGTCCAAAAGTCCAAAAGTCCAAAAGTCCAAAAGTCCAAAAGTCCAAAAGTCCGAAAGTCCAAAAGTCCAAAAGTCCAAAAGTCCAAAAGTCCAAAAGTCCAAAAGTCCAAAAGTCCAAAAGTCCAAAAGTCCAAAAGTCCAAAAGTCCAAAAGTCCAAAAGTCCAAAAGTCCAAAAGTCCAAAAGTCCAAAAGTCCAAAAGTCCAAAAGTCCAAAAGTCCAAAAGTCCAAAAGTCCAAAAGTCCAAAAGTCCAAAAGTCCAAAAGTCCAAAAGTCCAAAAGTCCAAAAGTCCAAAAGTCCAAAAGTCCAAAAGTCCAAAAGTCCAAAAGTCCAAAAGTCCAAAAGTCCAAAAGTCCAAAAGTCCAAAAGTCCCAAAGTCCCAAAGTCCCAAAGACCCAAAGTACCAAGGTCCCATCCAAAAGTCCAAAAGTCCAAAAGTCCCAAAGTCCCAAAGTCCCAAAGTCCCAAAGTCCCAAAGTCCCAAAGTCCCAAAGTCCCAAAGTCCCAAAGTCCCAAAGTCCCAAAGTCCCAAAGTCCCAAAGTTCCAAAGTCCCAAAGACCCAAAGTACCAAGGTCCCATCCAAAAGTCCAAAAGTCCAAAAGTCCAAAAGTTCAAAAGTTCAAAAGTCCCAAAGTCTCAAAGTTCCAAAGTCCCAAAGACCCAAAGTACCAATGTCCCATCCAAAAGTCCAAAAGTCCAAAAGTCCAAAAGCCCAAAAGTCCAAAAGTCCAAAAACCCTTAAATGACATGCTATCCCTGGATAAAGTACTCTTAATTCGAATCCACCGTGGTGGGAAACAGAACAAAGATGGCGCGTAACCAAAAATCGTGACGTGACGCAAATTTTTTTCCAACGCCGATAAAGAAGTTTCACTTCAAAAACCTCACATAACGCCCAACAGCCTATGGTTAAGCCTGGGTAAGCCCTAGGAAGGATGTCCCAGGACCACACGCGTTGTTAATTTTTTTTTACATATTCAGCAATGGGTAAAGACTTGAACTTCATGAGCATTTGACAATAGCCCTCAGTCAGGAATTTAAGATTGGACGAGATATTCAGCTATATTATTGTTGCAGAGAAAAAAAACTACTAAGAAAACCTTGTACTTAGAGAATGCTCCATTATACTTTTGCGATGCCAAGCATACGGTAGTCACGCGGCCATTTCCCTCCAACACACAACACGACACTCGTTATTGTGTCATGTGTCATAGATAGTTCATGCACCTAAGTGCATGTGTGTACCTACTGATTATATCACCACTTGAATACGTTTGTTGTACCTAACTACCTACTTACTTGTGTTGTCTTTTGCTGTCCTAATTAAAACATAGTAAGTATACAGGCTGAATTTTTCAAAAGGGATTGGATGGCCAAATCCGAAACTATAAGGAATAACGAAAAATGCTCAAAGGAGTCACGAGCCCGATTTTGATGAAACTTAAAACCTTATCATTAGATTTTTGAAAAACCAATAATCCTAGCTGGGAATCGAATCCATTGATTTTGAAAAAAAACACACCCTTTATTATTACACCATACGATAGTGTTGCTATTAAGGATCATATTCTGGGAAGTAATGTTAAACGGCAAACTACAGGAAAGAGCTCATCTTTAACAAAATACATTTTATTTTTCTTACGTTAACTGATTAATTGTTCAAAATCTTTGCAATACATAGCTGGATTCGAAACCTCAAGGAATAATTAAGGAATATTATTGATTCCGTTGAGAATATTCTCTAAAAAATCATTCTGAGCATAATTTAAAACACGGAATAGTTACGATGTTTTCTGGGATTTCGAACGAAACAAAATTATGATACAAAATTTAGGTACATGAAATATGCATTCTATTAAAATTCCAAATGTTCCTTAAATTTGGCGTATATCATTACTTTGCAAAATTTGATCCTTAACAGCGACTCTATCGTATGGTGTAATAATAAAGGGTGTGTTTTTTTTTCAAAATCAACAAGTTCGATTCCCAGCTAGGATTATGAGTTTTTCAAAAATCTAATGATGAGGTTTTAAGTTTCATCAAAATCGGGCTCGTGACTCCTTTCAGCATTTTTCGCTATTCCTTATAGTTTCGGATTTGGCCATCCAATCCCTTTTCAAAAATTCACCCTGTATAGGTAGGTAACATAGAATTGGAACGCTCTGTCAGCGCACGTGTTTCCTTCTTATTAAAAGTCCAGTTCGTGTAATACCACGAATGTGGCAGACAATATGGTCACCGTAGCATATGGACGTTTGCAACACCAGAAGCGCCGCACTCGCACTGCATTTTGAAGAACCCGATATTGTAGGCGTTTGGGAAAACCGAGGCAGGGAGGAGAAATTCCATAATCTAAGCGTGCGCGGAAGAAAGCTTATATTGAATTTTACTGTTCTCAAACGCTCTGGACGTAAAGTGTGAGCATGTTTCTTTAAAAGGAGCGTGAAGAGGCACGTCATAGGGCTACCAAGACTCGTGGCCTGTGATCTCACCTCTCTAGAAGTTGCTATGGATTTCCAACAGACGGGCGGCATCATTTCAGTGACTGAACAAAATTTTTGACGTGAAACCTCTATAGCCTCTAGTCAGTTACTTTGGTACGTGTCCACTGTAGTTCCATTAATTTTGTGTCAATCAAGCAAACTAAATGAAACCCTACATACCCGGTACATGTAATTAAAAAAAAAATTGCGTGTACTTAGTGTACACACGTAAGAAGTGAAACTTCTTCATAAACTTAATTTTCACCTCACCTTAAATTAAGTCAAAAAGTACAACAGTACAAAAGTCCAAAAGTCCAAAAGTCTAAAAGTCCAAAAGTCCAAAGTCCAAAGTCCAAAGTCCAAAAGTCCAAAAGGCCAAAAGTCCAAAAGTCCCAAAGTCCCAAGGTCTCAAGGTCCCAAAGTCCCAAAGTCCCAAAGTCCCAAAGTCCCAAAGTCCCAAAGTCCCAAAGTCCCAAAGTCCCAAAGTCCCAAAGTCCCAAAGGCCAAAAGTCCAAAAGTCCCAAAGTCCCAATGTCCCAAAGTCCCAAAGTCCCAAAGTAACAAAGTCCCAAAGTCCCAAAGTCCCAAAGTCCCAAAGTCCCAAAGTCCCAAAGTCCCAAAGTCCCAAAGTCCCAAAGTCCCAAAGTCCCAAAGTCCCAAAGTCCCAAAGTCTAAAAGTCTAAAAGTCTAAAAGTCTAAAAGTCCAAAAGTCCAAAAGTCCAAAAGTCCAAAAGTCCAAAAGTCCCAAAGACCCAAAGTACCAAGGTTCCATCCAAAAGTCCAAAAGTCCAAAAGTCCCAAAGTCCCAAAGTCCCAAAGTCCCAAAGTCCCAAAGTCCCAAGGTCTCAAGGTCCCAAAGTCCCAAAGTCCCAAAGTCCCAAAGTCCCAAAGTCCCAAAGTCCCAAAGGCCAAAAGTCCAAAAGTCCCAATGTCCCAAAGTCCCAAAGTCCCAAAGTCCCAAAGTCCCAAAGTCCCAAAGTCCCAAACTCCCAAAGTCCCAAAGTCCCAAAGTCCCAAAGTCCCAAAGTCCCAAAGTCCCAAAGTCCAAAACTCCAAAAGTCCAAAAGTCCAAAAGTCCAAAAGTCCAAAAGTTCCAAAGACCCAAAGTACCAAAGTCCCAAAGTCCCAAAGTCCCAAAGTCCCAAAGGCCAAAAGTCCAAAAGTCCCAATGTCCCAAAGTCCCAAAGTCCCAAAGTCTCAAAGTCCCAAAGTCCCAAAGTCCCAAAGTCCCAAAGTCCCAAACTCCCAAAGTCCCAAAGTCCCAAAGTCCAAAAGTCCAAAAGTCCAAAAGTCCAAAAGTCTCCTTCCACCAAAACTTCACCTTAAATTAAGTCAAAAAGTACAACAGTACAAAAGTCCAAAAGTCCAAAAGTCCAAAAGTCCAAAAGTCCAAAGTCCAAAGTCCAAAGTCCAAAAGTCCAAAAGGCCAAAAGTCCAAAAGTCCCAAAGTCCCAAAGTCCCAAGGTCTCAAGGTCCCAAAGTCCCAAAGTCCCAAAGTCCCAAAGTCCCAAAGTCCCAAAGTCCCAAAGTCCCAAAGTCCCAAAGTCCCAAAGTCCCAAAGGCCAAAAGTCCAAAAGTCCCAAAGTCCCAATGTCCCAAAGTCCCAAAGTCCCAAAGTAACAAAGTCCCAAAGTCCCAAAGTCCCAAAGTCCCAAAGTCCCAAAGTCCCAAAGTCCCAAAGTCCCAAAGTCCCAAAGTCCCAAAGTCCCAAAGTCCCAAAGTCTAAAAGTCTAAAAGTCTAAAAGTCTATAAGTCCAAAAGTCCAAAAGTCCAAAAGTCCAAAAGTCCAAAAGTCCCAAAGACCCAACGTACCAAGGTTCCATCCAAAAGTCCAAAAGTCCAAAAGTCCCAAAGTCCCAAAGTCCCAAAGTCCCAAAGTCCCAAGGTCTCAAGGTCCCAAAGTCCCAAAGTCCCAAAGTCCCAAAGTCCCAAAGTCCCAAAGTCCCAAAGTCCCAAAGGCCAAAAGTCCAAAAGTCCCAATGTCCCAAAGTCCCAAAGTCCCAAAGTCCCAAAGTCCCAAAGTCCCAAAGTCCCAAAGTCCCAAACTCCCAAAGTCCCAAAGTCCCAAAGTCCCAAAGTCCCAAAGTCCCAAAGTCCCAAAGTCCCAAACTCCCAAAGTCCCAAAGTCCCAAAGTCCCAAAGTCCCAAAGTCCCAAAGTCCCAAAGTCCCAAAGTCCCAAAGTCCCAAAGTCCCAAAGTCCCAAAGTCCCAAAGTCCCAAAGTCCCAAAGTCCCAAAGTCCCAAAGTCTAAAAGTTCAAAAGTCCAAAAGTCCAAAAGTCCCAAAGACCCAAAGTACCAAGGTTCCATCCAAAAGTCCAAAAGTCCCAAAGTCCCAAAGTCCCAAGGTCTCAAGGTCCCAAAGTCCCAAAGTCCCAAAGTCCCAAAGTCCCAAAGTCCCAAAGTCCCAAAGTCCCAAAGTCCCAAAGTCCCAAAGTCCCAAAGTCCCAAAGTCCCAAAGTCCCAAAGTCCCAAAGTCCCAAAGTCCCAAAGTCCCAAAGGCCAAAAGTCCAAAAGTCCCAATGTCCCAAAGTCCCAAAGTCCCAAAGTCTCAAAGTCCCAAAGTCCCAAAGTCCCAAAGTCCCAAACTCCCAAAGTCCCAAAGTCCCAAAGTCCCAAAGTCCAAAACTCCAAAAGTCCAAAAGTCCAAAAGTCCAAAAGTTCCAAAGACCCAAAGTACCAAGGTTCCATCCAAAAGTCCAAAAGTCCCAAAGTCCAAAAGTCCCAAAGTCCCAAAGTCCCAAGGTCTCAAGGTCCCAAAGTCCCAAAGTCCCAAAGTCCCAAAGTCCCAAAGTCCCAAAGTCCCAAAGTCCCAAAGTCCCAAAGTCCCAAAGTCCCAAAGTCCCAAAGTCCCAAAGTCCCAAAGTCCCAAAGTCCCAAAGTCCCAAAGTCCCAAAGTCCCAAAGTCCCAAAGTCCCAAAGTCCCAAAGTCCCAAAGTCCCAAAGTCCCAAAGTCCCAAAGTCCCAAAGGCCAAAAGCCCAAAAGTCCCAAAGTCCCAAAGTCCCAAAGTCCCTAACTCCCAAAGTCCCAAAGTCCCAAAGTCCCAAAGTCTCAAAGTCCCAAAGTCTAAAATTCTAAAAGTCCAAAAATGACATGCTATCCCTGGATAAAGTACTCTTAATTCGAATCCACCGTGGTGGGGAACAGAACAAAGATGGCGCGTAACCAAAAATCGTGACGTGACGTGACGTGACGTGACGTGACGCAAATTTTTTTCCAACGCCGATAAAGAAGTTTCACTTCAATAAATTGTTCTGTGAGGCTTTTAATAATGTGTTTTGTTTGTGGTTTGCTGGTACACACACAAAAGGAGTTTTTAAGACTTCTGTATATTGCAAAAAAGAAAAAAGCATACCATAGTACTCGCGACGAATGTTTAATATGAAGATGATATTGAGCTACTTCGGTACCTACTAAGGATCCTCTTTATCGACGCTTTTGTCCAACAGTATACTGGTAATAAAAATTCCCCATGGACCCACTAATGGCTAAAGCTGGTGGGTGAAACTTTCTCTTCTACATCAGACTCAACATTAACATTTCACGAGTCATCCCAATGTCCCTGCAGATTTGCAAACATGATTCAATATCATCAAGAATCTTTGAAACGTATTTTAAAATATATTAGATCGTGTTTTAGAAGACCTTTTTCTTGAATGTTTATCGAATGATGAAATAAGGATGTTTCCTACGAACTAGCCTGATCTATTGACCCAAAATATCATGTTTATCCTTTCCACTTCTATCGATACTCAATAACAGATTATAGAATCTAGTATTTGCGTTATCTGTCCAACCGTCGTCTGTGCAACTGCGCAGTTGTTGATAAGAAAATGTGTTAGTTCACAGATAGCGAAAGGACCTTCTGACGTAAAGGGGCGCGACTGTGATAAGGGTTGCACGTGGCGCATGCAAGGGGGACGTATGTTAGCTTTATTTTCATTATCTAGCTGCACAGATGCTACAAAATACTCCACGCAGCTAAGAACAAACGTATGATATCAAACATTTAGTACATAGTAGACGTCATGATATTTTCTTTTAAAGAACTGAGTCGAATAGCTTTTGAAATTTTGTATTGAAATAGAAACGTAAAGACTGTGACAACCTGCTGTTGAAAATTTTCAAGTCGTCAATAAGTATTTTAACTTGACTTAACGACTCCCAAATTACTGGTATCGGGACCAACGGTTTAATGTGTCTCCTGAAGCACGGGAACGCAAAAAGACACCCGTCTTAGTACCGACTAAGATGCTTAGCGAAATACACTGTGATAACGAAGCTATAGCCAATTCAAATTGAATTAAAATAGAAGTTCCCAAATGAAACTGCAATGCTGCTCTGTTGCTTTGACCCGAACTCCGTATAAGTTTTGTATGTAAGCTGCAAGCAGGCGTAAAATGGCGAATATAGGTGAACTCCTTGCCCCCTTAGGGAGCGAACTCGTAGCTTAACTTATATAAATGAAATTTACTTACGTATGACACAAGGATTTTGTTTGAGGAAGTCCATCCTGAGCTGGTCGAGTTTCTCGCAGATCTCTTTTTCTATCGGGCCCTCGATCGCTTGGAATACTGAAGCACCTGTTAGAAACATTTCTTTATCAAATAGATGGAATGAAAGATATCTGTGAACTCTTTGAATAGCGAGTTTACAACTGAGTCGTCCACAAATAGTATTAGTATCTAGGTACTGAGATGTTTATAAAATGTAAATTATTTTTTAACATTATGTTTGTACATTAGCTTAGTTTTCATAAGAAAGTTTCAAAAACTTTTATAGAAAAGATTTCAACGAGATCACCATTTTAATAAATATCAAATTTATTGCAGATAAGATTTATCTAACATTTTTCTTAGTCATAGGTTATAGATATTTGTAGTTGGGAACAAAATACCATAATACAAAGGACATGGATATATCATCATCTCAGCCGATTTGACAGCCACTGCTGGGCACAAACCTCCCCTAAGAATACCACAACATTCGGTCTTGTACTGTCCGTGTCCAGCTTGTGCTTCCGACAATTTTATTAGGTCATCATTTGTCCACCTTGCGGAAGGTCTCCTCCCCACTGCGTTTTACGGTACGTGGACGCCATTAGAGCACTTCTCGACCACATCGGCCGTCAGCGTTACGAGCAATATGCCCGCCTACTGCCACTTAAGTCGGGCGATTCTTTCGACTATGTCAGTGACTCGGGTCCACCTTCGGATATTTCAAGGTCGAACGGGTTTTGAGCCTACGTCTATTCCCACACCTCTCCCCAAAAGGTTGAATGTTTTATCAGCTTCGAGATGGGCTCGAAAACTTAGAGGTCTAAAGTGCTTTCCATGGATTGGAAATAAAGACCACATGTCAAAATTCACCTACAATATGGACCCTGTCGGGCACGGCAGCATAGGAAAGAGGAGGAACCAATTATCACCTTCCTTTCAGGCAAAGGCTTTTTGGCCAGTCCTACGACTATACATCTTGAAATCAGTCCTATTATGGCACACCGGAGTCTGCAATAACAGTAACAGATGCAAAATTCGATTCCCACTCAAGCTACACTGACCTACAAAATCAGAATTTCCGTCTAGCGGATGCTGCTAGATGTGTTGTAGAATTGTAGTTTCAAGATGTTAAATCAGAGTTTTTAAATTGTTCTGTTCAGAAATGACAATGATTGCTTGAACATTTTATTGCTACCTGTATTCTTAAGCTGATACAAAGCAATGCTTACCCATGACTAAGTATAGTGCCATAGCGAAGGCTAGGACGAAGACCCGCAGCGCAGGGATGCTGCGCGCATCCGCAATACATCCCGGCATCACCAGACGCATTGTGAAATACTACCTGTGGATAAAAGGAACATTATGCATTAATTACGGTCCGAGTATTAATTGCTTTTATCTTCGAAGGAGTAGGCAGAGGCATATTATATTACACGCCAAAATGTTCGTACATTTGTTTTTTGACCTCACGAGTGTGTCGGTGAGTCAATTGCCGTGTTCAAATGGACAGGACCAAGTTAAAGCTACCAGCCGTTGAAATTTTCAAGCCTTTCATAAGTCTTCAAACAAGTTTTTCTTAAAAAGATATTTTGAAACTACACCCAACCCTACACGGCAAATGTTAAATAGCTTTCCAGTAATCTTAGAATGTTCGCCATGAGTTGCCATCAGGCAGGCGTTATCATTTTGATGAGTCGGAAATAAAACAATTATACTATATTGTAACTAGAACAAGAAGCCGTGAGACGGTCACACCCAACTGCCCCTCTAACGTTTATTGTGAAAGTGAAAGTTCAATCCGAAAATCCGATTGACGTTGTCATTTTTGTTTTATTTCAAACTTTGAACAGATGATCCACGTGACCTAGTGACGTAATTTAATGCAACAGAGTCACAGACTACAGACACAAGTCTCGCCATAAGCCCCTCTGCAATCTATTTTATAGAGAGGGGCTAAAATGGAAGACATAATTATTTTCTATTGACTTCCATTTACTATCAGTGAATAGATTCATTATGTACCCATGTATCTACGTAATTGATATACTGACTTGCATAACTATGATCCCCGAGCGCGCACAATCAGCTACTTCTGTTTACTTGCCACAGTTATTCGTCAATAAGATTATGACGCTAAAGATTTATACCATTAGGTATCACTATCACTAGTTCTTCGACGATAAATGGAAAATTACATGAATGGATACGTAAGAACTTGCGTCTCTAAGGTGGTTGTGTTATCTACTCTAGGTATGTAGGAAGTATTTTGTTTGTATTGATAAAATTGGAATTTACGAAACCGACTTAAATACATCTTTGCAAGTCAAGTTATTCTGAATTAACTTCTACATACATAGATACTAAACATTCCGAAGACTATCGGCTTCTATGACCGGGTGGACGGTGAGTGGGCTGCTCACCGTCCTTACAGAAGCAGGCCCATGACGGCAGTGTGACGTAAGGGAGTCAGTCCCCCCTTAGAGGCAGGATTACATCCGAAAGCCCCTCAAAGACGTGAGATAGCACCCGAACCACCCCCTAGGCGAGGCCGCAGTGGTAGCCGTAGGTCTGTTGGGAGTTCTGGGACATCGTTACGAGGGCTTACCCGGGGCTCCCGACCGTAGGCTGTTGGGCGTTACGTGAGGTTTTTTAGTCAGTAGGAGTCCGGCATAGCATCCATGATGGATTTTCCCACACGTTAAAAAAAAAGATACTTAACATTATTGATGTGAAAGTTTGTGATGCTTTTCTTACGTGCAAAGTCTCTCATTGGTGCTATGTTGTCTCTTATTATCTAAAATCATACATGCCCTACTACTAAATTTATAAAAAAATATTCTAATGATAGTAAGAAAATTGATAGCTAGTGAAAAGCAGAATTTAAAACTTTTAATGAAGTCATATAAAAAGTAGCATAGAACATTTTTCAACACTACAAGGATGACAACATTGATAAGCAATTACATTAAACTGTACATTACTGTGACAGTCACATTTCAGTGGGAGTGTGAGTGGCGCCAACGTCGTCACTGAGTCGTGTCGGGTAGGTACTCTAATTGAGAGACGTGGGGGGTGGGAGTAATAATGTCGCGACATGAATAATTTAGACTACCCTATATCACGGTCGTATTATGCCTTTATCACGCAGAACAAGTGAGATAATAAAATGTTACTAGGATAAGACAGTAGGTACACATGTAATCCTACTTCCTACTAATCCTACTTATCCTACTAATATTATAAATGTGAAAGTTTGTGAAGAAGCGGGAGCTAGTTGTGCATATATTATTTTATGTATGTATGTATGTATGTATGAATATTAACTATGTTTGTTTGACAGGAATCTTGACACAGAATTTTAGTTACATGAGCGTTTTTGTACAGGACAGTTTTTGATACCCAAGTTCGGCTATGGGCTGGTGTAATTCAATCGAAACGTATATACAGAGACGCTGAAGAGTCACTTTCATCCATCTAATAAACCAGATGAGATATTTTTTTAAAAAAAATTATAGAAATCTATAAAATATAAAAAGAAAATGTCTCTAATATAACTCGTATATGATAGATAGATTATGAAAAAGTGTTCACGTCTATTTTTAATTTAATTAATTTTGATAAACAGTTTTCCATAACCTTCAACTCTTTTGATCACCGTCAAATTAATTTTAATCTAGCAGTTAGCATAGACAATGTGCCTCTGCCTTGGTAAGCTAGACTATTTATTTTTTGGAGAGCCATTGAACAGGCGAGTCAAAAAATAAAAAAATGTCTCATCTGGCAATCAGCTGAGTGAAGGTTGCTCTTCAGCATCTCCCTTAATAGTAAGGAAAATACAGGAGTTAGTAGATTTAGGTACTTATTAGGTTTTGAACTTAACAATAAGTCGCGAATAAGACCCAAAACATACATAAATATATGTGTACAAATATAGTCCCTCTATTCATGTTATACCGTTATATTACAATCCCTTACAAACAAAGTTACAAGGAAACCCAATTGTATGTGTTCCGAAATCTATGCTGAAAGTTTGAAATCAAACAAACAGCCTCATACTATTTACCGAGAAACCAAATAGGAGTAAGAAGTAGGTAGTTTGTTTAAGGGGAGTGGTTGACAAAGTTTGCGCAAAAGAGGTGCAAATAAAGACGTTCTTCTCGGTATTAGTATACGAAAAATGACAGCCAAAAGTAGATTTGAAATCTACAAGATGTGTTCCAGAGGATGGTTTCATCAGAAATTGTGTATTTATTATAAATAACTAGTAAAACATCACAGAAATAGCCCATAATTTTTTAGAAGAAGTCGTTGTATGACATCTATTTATTAATGAATGATAATAAAATTTATATCAGAGACTAAAGAAAACATAGACCTCTAAAATGGTTTTCTTCAATTTTGAATTAGTATACGTTTTAACTAATTATAACTAATAATGTATTCAAAGAATACATCACATTGCTTGCTTCCCCGCGCTCGCCCGAAAATCTAGCGCGGGGGGAGTCGTGTTGCTAGACGGACGTGTGTCGCTCTGGTCAGCAAAATATTCTCGTAAAATGTTATATTTTCATTCATGTACAGAGTAATGCGTGTAACGGAGCCCCAGTAACACAATGCATACTGCATTACATGAGAATATAATGCATTTGAACTTATTTTATGTATTGTTTTATTAAATTACTTCGAAAGATAGTCATGCTAATATTGTAAGCGGTACTTAATCGTTTCAAAATATATAAATGAAGAAATATTTGTGGACATTCCCACACAACTTAAGCTATTATAACTTTGTGCTAGGATATAGACAACTGATAAAAATACTTATATTACAGTTATTATTAACACACTGCTTTTTTTGAGACACTGCTCTCAACCGTCAATTTTTTCAGTTTATTACGTCTTGGGGCGACGTAGGCACCATCTACCGGCAACTTGGTTAAGGTAATAAAGTGAAAGAGTTGACGGTCGAGAGCAGTGTCTCGTTGGTCCAATGGTGAGGCCGTCTGGTCCGGCAAACCAGAAGACGCAGGTTCGAATCCTGCTCGGGACCAAAAATTGTATACAATTATTTGCTAGACAAGTAAGTCTGGAAATGATCTGCTGGCTCTGTTGGATTCTCAAACAATTTGTTATGATTTTTTAAGTTTATATTTTAGTAAGCACAGCACTTAAAAGAATAGCCCGCCGAGTTTCTTGCTAGTCTATATCTATACATAATAATAAAACTGTTGAGGGTCGAGAGTCTGAACATGGAAGCTATTTAAAAAAAAAGAACGCGTTCTCTAATCGATACCTACTTAATCCAAAATTTTCATGTCCGTCTGTATTCCGAATACTTATCACGCCAAAACTACTGATTTGAATGAAAATTGATCCGAGGCAGTTCAGGAGAGAGACATCTCAACTTCTCAAAACCTAGAATTCAAGAGTTCCTTTGAATGTGAGGGTAAATCTAAACCGGCGTGTTAGCTTTATCATTATAAGAGCTTAATGATTAAGTCCAGTGTTAAATATTTCGTCCGCGCCGAAAGCGTGGACTGAAATAAATTATTTTAGAATAGATTCTAAAACAATTCAGTCCACGCCCTCGACGTGTAAATTCTTTTATGATAAAGCAAACAGGGCAGTTTCACTCACCGCTTGCTGAGTCTGATGAAGAAATACCTCCCTTTTCATCATAAACGAAGTTGTGAGGGTCAGCTAGTTGCATACATACATAAATATGGTCACGCCTTTATCCCCGAAGGGGTAGGCAGAGGCATATTATTATGTCCCCACATTTCACCTTTTTAGAATTTGTCCCACGTAATAGGCGGTAAGCTGTATTGCCGTGTTGAGATAGACAGGCGCAGGTTGTGAGTTGTGACTGCCTGCTGTTAAAATTATTCAAGCCGCCAAAACGGCCTTCAACTTCGCTTAACGACTGCCATTTTACGGGCAACCAGGACCAACGGCTTAACGTGCCTTCCGAAACACGGAAACGACGCTCAAATAACTGTCACAAAGTGGTCACATGGATGGTCACCCATCCAAGGACTGGCCATAGTGAATGAGCTTACTACAGTGATCGTTTACAGAACACTGAGTCCGCGGTGCCACGAGCGCTTCTTATTTATACATAACTAGCTGACCCTCGCAACTGCGTTAACGTCTATTTTTGTTTGTTTGTAATAATAAAATGAAATGAAATTTTGTTCCAAAAGTAACAAAAATTTTAAGCGAGTGGAAGACCCCCCTTTCTGGATTAGTAATAATTTAAGTACAAAACAATGAATATATGAACATTCGTCTTTGTGAATACATACGTCACATTTAAGTTTTACGTAATGATCAATCACATTTTTTGCAGTGTATTTTAACTACACTTAAATACAAAGGAAAATTGAAATACAAACGTTCCTTTGTTTTTTAATTTACTTTTCGCCTCTCTCTATAAAATAGAGTGCAGAGGGGATTATGGCGAGACTTTGTCTGTAGTCTGTGACTGTGTTGCATTAAACTACGTCACTAGGTCACGTGGATCATCTGTTCAAAGTTTGAAATAAAACAAAAATGACAACGTCAATCGGATTGAACTCTCACAATAAACGTTTTAGAGAGGGGCAGTCGGGTGAGACCCTCTCACAGCTTCTTGTTTATTTGGTGAAGCGAGGAACGCATTTCCGCTACTATTTTTCTTCTTCTTCCGTGGTTCTTTTACTCTGATGTCTCTGTAGTTGCGCTACTCTATGTTAGCGAGTGATATCGCCCATTTGCTCAAGGTCGTTAGCCCTGGGTATGGCCTTAAGGCTGCAATGTTCGACCTTGACAAATCCTAAGGCAATTCGAACGATTACAGCGGCGTACGCTTTTGCCGGATGTCATTCGATTCTAATACATTATATTACTGTTATAAAACCTGAGGGGTTTTAAGAAAAAATCTATACGTAAAATATTGTTCTAAAGACCTATATCTATTTTATGACAAGTTTTTATGAGAATTAAACTCATTTATTTAGATAAAAAAGTACATTACTTGTTAAGATTTTTGCAATATTTCTCATTTTTCGAGAGCGATTTCGATATAACAAAGTATTCCTAATCGTGTTTTGATACGTTAAAAAGGCAAGAGTATCTAATAAATTACAATAATATAGTTTTATCAGATCAAATCGAAGAATATTTCCTAGAATAAAGTTCACCCTAAGATGAGTCTCTTTCGAACATACAAGCCTTAAAACCGTAGACTCAAATTTTCATTATTACTATTCGAATACAAATCGACTTGTGGGAACATACAGCCTACTCGTATTCGAGATAAAATCGATTTCAATTTATGTAAAAGCTTTTAAATTCATTTTAAGCGCTGTGGACGCGGTTCAGAGCGGCTTAAAAGTCAATTTACATTTATACTTTGAATATAATTTTTAAGTTTTTATTTACGCTTTTTCATGATTTCAATATGACAGGCCTAACTTTATTTACTTTTAATTCAATAATACAATTCGTTCTGAACAAAAACATTCTTAATCGTACTCGAAAAACTCATCTATAGTAAAAAAAAATATAACTTCTAAGAAAGACTGAAAGTCACGTCCCTAATATAAATATCACATTTTAAATTTTTTTTTAAGTAAGGTACCTATATTATCTTATAAACTTGTTTTCTGTAAAATGCTCTAAACTTATAAGAAAAAATTATTGAAGTTATAACTTTCTAGTGTTTTATTTCCTACTTATTTGTTCTACTACATCCTTCAGACTGTAAAGACAGTTCCTTAGCTCAGAAACGCTCCAGTTTAATATTGCGATTTGTGGACTCGGTACACATTCAATGTGGACTCGGCACACATTCATTGTGGACTTATACTTTCATTGTCCATTTCAAATTGTATTTGAACTGGTCCCGATAGCCTGTGAGCATTTGAACAACTAGAATGGAAACGCATTTGCTTGATGAAATAAAATATAATATTAATTTTAAGGTTTCTTTTAGTGCTTCTTGTGTATTGACAGCAATATAGATATCATTTTTTTTTTACGTGAGGGAAAATCCTCAGAGGATGTTATGCCGGACTCTTACCGACTAACAAACCTCACGCAACGCCCAACAGCCTGTGGTTGGGAGCCCCGGGTAAGCCCTCGGAAGGATGTCCCGGGATATATTGACAGCCTTGAACAGCTATTTCCCTTTAGAACACAAAGGTATCAAATGTTGATGAAGTGGTCCATCGGTGGTAACGATCAACTGTACCTACGTTGTGTACAGTTTTTAAACAGTGATGCTCTCGCTTCTTAAGGGTGCCTTCATAAGAAGCCCTGCAGCACAGCTAGCCTTTTTTTTTTACGTGAGGGAAAATCCTCATGGATGTTATGCCGGACTCCTACCGACTAAAAAACCTCACGCAACGCCCAACAGCCTATGGTTGTGAGCCCCGGGTAAGCCCTCGGAAGTATGTCCCAGGACAGCACAGCTAGCCTAGTAAACGAATAACTTGTGGATTTAAAGTCGAAAGCAGAAACTAGAACTCTGTTTGGACTAATTAGGAGATAAACATACTAAAAGTCCTGACCCCTCCGAGGTGAGCCCGAGTGGGGGGGGGCACAAAGAAGGTTCCGCTTTTTGGTTTTCTGCTTTCGACTTTTTCATCCACACCCCCCTTGTGAGCATTCATTTACTAGACTAAGCAGGCAAATTTAATATAATTCTAACAAAATAAATAGGACATTAAAATAGGTTGGATAACTTTGTCAAAGTCCATAAAAAGCTACATTCCTACTAATATTATAAATGCGAAGGTAACTCTGTCTGTTACGTCATTCACGCCTAAACCGCTGCATCGATTTTAATGAAATTTAGAATAGAGATAGTGTGAGTCCCTGGGAAGGACTATCCAAAAAGAGGGTAATGATTTTACGCGATAACGACGGACGAAGCCGCGGGGAACAGCTAGTCTATACTAATATTATAAAGAGGAAAGATTTGTTATTTGTTTTTTGGTTTTTTTGTTTCTTTGTTTGTAACAAATAGGCTTCCGAACTACTGGACCGATTTGAAAAATTCTTTCACTGTTGCAAAGCTACACTCTTTGCGGTGAACATAGGCTATATTTTATTCCCGTATTCCCACAGGAAAGGGAACGCGGGCGGGCAAAACCGCGTGACGTCCGCTAGTGGAATATAAAAGTATCACCTACCTGTACCCAAGAGAGTTAAACTAAATGTTATTAGGTATACCTGAGTTACATCAGATTCGGATCTCCGCTTGGCCCTTTTCATATAAATTCTATACTTACCCTTCATATCGCGGAGTTTATTTTGATTTCCCGCGAGAGGGCAACTATTATACTCTTAGGTCAAATAGAATCGTGTATTTTGTACCTTTCGTATTTTTTTATGTTAAGTGTATGTGTTGTGTAAGCAATATTTACAACTGAAATCAGCTAAGTAAAAGACCGACAACACGATTGTATCCTTGCCTTTTTTTTTTTGTTTAACGTGAGGGAAAATCCTCATGGATGTTATGCCGGACTCCTACCGACTAAAAAACCTCACGTAACGCCCAACAGCCTATGGTTGGGAGCCCCGGGTAAGCCCTCGTAAGGATGTCCCAGGAGTTGCATCCTTGCCTTGTCCGTTTTTTCGGCAGAAGCAAGATCAATAATAGAATAGCACCTATCGCTGACTTCGACCAACTAATAGTATAGACCGGCTCATCCATAGATTAGTTTTGAAAACGTTAGGTAAGCGTAAGTCGTTGTCGGTGTTATTGTTCCGAAGGTGAAACACGTGCAAGATAAGACATTTTACGCAAGATGCCTTCCTGTGCGTTCCCGAAGTGTAAAAACACTACCATAAATTCGAAAAAATAATGTATGTGCGCATGTCGTGTCGTTGCTACTATAACTTTGTGTGTGAACTAGTCTCACTTATTGAGTTCGTAATGTATGACGTGGGCCCGTCTATACTCTTACGTGGTCGAAGATCGCTGATAATATCGGCGATTGTACCGATTTTGTCTCGATATTATCGGCTGTAATACCGAAGTTAGTATAATAGCTGAAGGCAATCTAATGTAGGTATGTACTTTTTTTCACACCTACCCTCTGCTACGCACACTTGCGCACAAATCAGTATCGAAAACTACTATGAAAGTCCTTTGACTTCATGTCGTGCGTAGTCCGAGCGCACTTTGTATGTAGGTTTCCTTATATTACATTGTCATACATGAACTTTATTTTTGAAAAACATGCTCATCATCATCATCTGGACTTTACGCGATATACTTTTACCCCCTTATTCATAATCGTTTATTAAACCTATTTTAGTTAAAACACATTTTAAGTCTATTGCTGTCTCTAACCACACTCTGTCATTGGTTAGAGACAGCAATAGACTTAAAGTGTGTTTTAACTAAAATAGGTTTAATAAACGATTATGAATAAGGGGGTTACTCACTAACAGTCCAACCGCGACCACGGGCGCTGCAAAGTGCCCGAAACATCGGTGTATGTAAGTAAAATTAAAAATTTAAAAAACCCCCGACTTACAAAAAAAGAACAATAAAAAAACCTGTAAAAAGTAAAAAAATAACTATTCTAGTATGACCTATCTACCCTAAGTATTGAACTTTTATTATTATTATAGGTAGCTATATTATTTACGTATTCATAATTTTAACTAACAGTTTGTCTCGTCGGGGGGACAGCCGGACAGCGGTATCGTGATGTTATTACCTTTCATTTGATACCCAACATTTTGAACGAAGATTTGAACACTTTCAATTTTTCATCACCACTTTCACCCCTCATATCTTTGAAATGGCTTAACCAATTTTTATAAAACATAGCTAAGAACACTCTCCCCATCTTTCAAACAATAGAAACTGAATCAAAATCGGTTCATCCTGGGAGCTACGATGCCACAGACAGACTTACAAATACGCACACACCCACACACACGTCAAACTTAGAACAGCCCGTTCGGGTTTCCGTCGGGGGTTAAAAAGAATTTCGAGTGAAGTCCCGATTTCTTATACGTATTAAGTAGTACCTACAGCACATTACTAAAGTAATTAGTATCTGCTATCCACGAAAAGTTACAAAATACAGTTTTAATGGTGACTATTGAACTTTTAAACGACGCTTGTCGTTATTTACTTAACATTTTAACATTATAAAAAAATAATATATTATTTTGTTATTTTAAAGTCTCTCTAGGCTGTCTCCTAAAATGTCAATTTATTTTTGTTTCGTCTAGAGTTAAATTTAATCGCAAGTCGTTTATCTGGCTTGAGATTTATTTTAAAATACATGAATGAAATGTAAATGAAGCTAAAGCTTTATGCTCAGAATATTTTAGTGGTTGTTCGGAGAATTTGCTGGATTAAATCATTACAGCTGATCGATTCTCACGATAAGGTATACCTACGCACAGTAGAAATAGTAGGCACAAGGCCTCCGACAAAGATCTTTTTTAAGTTCTTTTAAATTCAGGTCTTGTATTTTTGTTTGATCTATTCCGTTTGAAGTGGATATTTAAATGTAACTAGAAACATCTTCAGTTTTCATTATAGTACATTAAAAAACGGCCAAGTGAAAGTCGGATCCGCGCACGGAGAACTGAGGGATCCTTATCAAAAATGGCAGAAAACTATGTCAAATGGGAACATCTTTAAACTGCTTTTTCTGTGTTTAGTACTTATTGTTTTAGCGTCAACAGGAATACATCATCTGTGAAAATTTCAACCTTCTAGCTTTCACATTTCTTGAGATAAAGCTTGTTGACAGACAGACGGACTGGCAAATACTTTATTCCCACTACACTACATTGATGTAGTCCTTTCAAAACAGTACTTATCAACATTATTTCCGAAAACAAGGTGTCAGATATAACGTCTCCAATCGCCCGTGAACAAACGAGGGTCGTATCGATCGCCCAAGGTCACGGCCATCCACCGCTGATAAATGAGCACGTCTGCCACCCTGCCTACCCCACAACCCACAGGCGGGACGTGACGTCAAACAGATTACACGTCAGCTCCGATTGTGTGCGTTGGAGGAATAAATTTAACTGTCAATGTGGGTATAGAGGCGATGGATATATCTGGGTTTGGATTAATGGAGTTTTAAGTGGATGGGAGGACTGCTAACTGGTTTTATTGTAGGTACTCCAATTCACAAATATAGGAATGAATTGGAAGTAATCCTACTGTGAAAGTTTGTGAAGGATGTATGTTACTCAATCATGTTCTAACTTCTGAAAGGATCTGACTCTACTAAAGTAGTCTGAAATAACATATTGGTGGCGCAGTCGGTAGTATAAGCGCCTTCCGTGTTAGAGATCCTGGGTTCGATTCCTGGGTCGGTCCAAATATCTGTGTGAGCCACAAATGTTTGTTTCGGAGTTTGGGTGTTTTCTATCTATAATGTGTATGTATTTACAAAAATAAAAGTAGGTAGGTATGTCTATCAGTCATCTAGATCCCATAGCACAAGCTTATATTAGCTTAATTTGGGCTAGATGATGTTGTGTGAGATTATCTACAAATATTTTTTTATTATACCGGGAATATAAACTCATGGGAAGCGAGAACGGAAACTGAATTTCACACCGTGCCATCACCTAATTTATTTTCTCAGTCATACTTTGAACTTAGTACCTACTTTCTACCAGCAACCATGTTTCTCTTCTCCTACAACGGCTACATCTAACAATGACAGGCTATGAAGCATAGACCTCTGACAAACATACTTTTAACTTTGCCATAAGTAGGTAAATTTTCAATAGAACCCTAGGATGAGTCCTGGGACATCCTTCAGAGTGCTTACCCGGGGCTCCCAACCAAAGGCTGTTGGGCGTTACGTGAGGATTTTTAGTCAGTAAGAGTCCGGCATATCATTCATAATGGATTTTCCCTCACGTTAAAAAAAAGGAACCCTGAGATTCGAACCCTGACCACAACATCAACAATGACGTTAACCAGACTACTGCCTACGCCAGCGAGACTGATTACATTGCAAAATACCTTACATTCAAACTATCTATACTAATATTATAAAGAGGAAATATGTGATTGTTTGTATGCATCGAATAGGCTCCGGAACTACTGGACCGATTTGAAAAATTCTTTCACTGTTGGTAAGCTGCACTCTTCGCGGTGAACATAGGCTATATTTAATTCCCGTATTCCCACGGGAACGGGAACTACGCGGGTGAAACCGCGTGACGTCCGCTAGTACGTAAACTGAGAAGGTAGGTACTTATTAAATCCGACGGCTTCCGCTGAAAATAGTGAAAATGACAGGGTGCTTTCATAAATATTAAAGTTTATCGTGAACGACTAAATCTCCATATTTTAACGGCTGAAATCTTGAATATTAAATGGAACTAAATAACTTCCTATTATACCTACGTTATGGAAACATTTTCCAATTAAAATCTCATTTCGTTGTGGCTGTACCTAACCTCAATTTTGCATGAAAATCGTTTCTATTAATAGATGAACCAAATTTTAAAGGTAGGGAATAAATATATTTGGTCCTAAGTTATAAATAAATGCGAAAGTTTGGTAGTTGAATTCTACCTTGTTTTTATTGATAGACATCAATTTTTGTATAGAAATAGATATCGGTCTGAAAAGTACCAATGGCTGCTTTTTGTCCCGGAAAATATGCCGATTCTCGATATTCGATTCGATTCCGAGTCCGGAAAATACACGAAAAAAAAGCATGTGAGTGAAGCCGACGAGAGACTTTAGTATAGGGACAAAACGTATTTTAAATGTTCCATTAAAGGTAGTTAAGTAGGTACTTAAATTTATCAAGAGTATTTCCTTATGAAATTTTAATCTACTTTCTAATTACCTTGTTAACCTCATTTATCTTAATAGCTACCCAAATTTCTTTTAATAATTTGGGTAACATAAATTGCCAAAATTGAGGTAGGTACATATATTTACATACATACAATACCGTCCATGAGCATTATCTTCCTAATCTACGATTAGTAGGTATAGATAGATTGAGACGCGGATATATAATTATGAGCCAGATTCTACGTATGTTCTAACCAACGACTATACAACCACAATATTTGTATTTTATGGTCTTCTAGCAGAAGATACTGTACTTACCTACTGTAACGCCGCCCTTAAATCACTATGACAGTTGACATAAGAAGTGACGTAATTTCCGAGTGTATATATTTATATAAATCAGTGTAAAGAAGCGCTCGTGGCCCCGCGGACTCAGTGTTCTGTAAACGATCACAGCAGTAAGCAACTTTCACTACGGCCGGTCCATGGATTGGTGACCATCCATGTGATCACTTTGTGACATTTATTTGAGCGTTTCCGTGCTTCGGAAGGCACGTTAAGCCGTTGGTCCCGGTTGCCAGTAAAATGGCAGTCGTTAAGTCAAGTTGAAAACTTTATTTCAACAGCAGGCAGTCACAACCTGCGCCTGTCCATTTAAACACGGCAATACGGCTCACCACCTATTACGTGGGACGAATTATACAAAAAGGTGAAATGTGGGCATATAATATGCCTCTGCCTACCCCTTCGGGGATAAAGGCGTGACCATATGTATGTATGTATGTAAGTCAGTGCGAGCATGTTTGTCGGTCATTCTGTACTGTACACTGAAACTAGTCGAAGCTCTGCCTAAATTATTGTGTGTCTATACGGAGAATAAAGTAATTAGCTGAGTCCTGAAGTGTTTAATTGCCCGTTCCGTTGCACAAAAATTTACAATACCGTAAGTGCGAAAAAGTATGGGTCCGCCTATGCAGAAACGTCTATTAGTTATTGGTAGATATGATGTGGTCCTTTAAGTTATCAAACAAACAGACAACGAAAAAATTGGTATTCCAAAATGGATACCTAATACACGAACGTCACAATAATATCATTCTTTTAGAGAGAGAGAGTTGTAGAGATTTTGATGATCATTAGTGATCATCAAAACCTACCATTGAAAAGGGAATTGATTGACTTTGTCGAGATTTTATCCACTATTTATATTATATAATCTATATATATAAAAATCAATGCCACTTTTCGTTGTAATTTTATAACTCGAGATCGGGCTCACCTATCCAAACCAAATGTTTAGGCTTTGTTCGGACTATTTAGTAGATGGTTTATGTGAAGTTTGCACAAAATCGGTAGAGCGGTTCTTGATTTATCACGCAAACAAAGTTGCGCGGGTCAGCTAGTTATGTATGAAAATTATAATCTTATTTATAAATGAAAATACAACATTCAAGACCACTCCATACAAGTACGTAGTCTACTTATAATAATTATTTATGAAAGATATTATACCGAATATTCCAGTAGGTAGAGAAATATTCAACTATATCTAAGATGGAAAAGCTCCATTCAAGTATCCACTTCGATAATTAAGAATCTTATTGAGTTCAAGAGATGTTCTGATATCAAAAGCTCTCTTCGTACTAGGTATATTTATTTGTAATGAATGACTTACGCAAAATAAGGGTATTTTTTTTTGTTTAACGTGAGGGGAATCCTCATGGATGTTATGCCGGACTCCTACCGACTGAAGAACCTCACGTAACGCCCAACAGCCTATGGTTGGGAGCCACGGGTAAGCCCTCGGAAGGATGTCCCAGGACTCCCAACAGACCCACGGCCGCCACTGCGGCCTCGCCCAGGGGGTGGTTCGGGTGCTATCCCGCGTCTTTTTGGGGTTTCGTGTGTGATTCCGCTTCTAAGGGGAGGCGTGCGTGAGTTCCTCACGTCACGCTGCCGTCATGGGCCTGCTTCTGTAAGGACGGTGAGCCGCCCTCTCACCGTCCTCAGGCCCCCGGTCATGGAGGCCGATAGTCCTCGGCGAAGACACGTCGGCGGCGCCCAGGCCGTCGATTGCGGAACTTGGGTGGGAGAGTCCTCTCCCGTTCCCGCCCCGCCGTCTCTTTCACGAGCATGACCTGCTGGCAGAAAGAGGCGGCGCAGTCCCACTTACTCCCGCTGGAGAGCATGGCTCGCACCATAAAATAAGGGTCTGTTCACAGAGTATGCGTTTTGAAGTGGCAGGGGGCTGGTCACATCTGTAGGAGAACCGATGGTCGGTAGAGCAAACGGGTTCTGGAGTGGAGACCGCGACTTGGTACACGTGGCGTAGGACGACCCCCGCCAGATGGACCGATGACCTGAAAAAGGTCGCAGGGACTGGCTGGATGCGGAAGGCGCAGGACCGTGTGTTGTGGCATGAATTGGGAGAGGCCTACTTCCAGCAGTGGACTGCTGGAGGCTGATCTGATTGATTGATTGAAGAGTCTGATGTCTATAATAAGTCATAAATATATGTAAATACTACCTGATGCCTGCAGCTTCGCCCGCGGTATAGTTTGTTCCCGTTCCCGCTTCCGATGGAAACCTATTCCCGGGATAAAAGTAGCCTATGTGTTATTCCAGACTATAATGTATCCCTGCACCAAATTTCAGCCAGATCCGTTCAGCCGTTCAAGCGTGAGAGAGTAACAAACATCCACACTCACAAACTTTCGCATTTATAATATTAGTAAGATTCACGAAAAAATACAGACTCACAACACTTTTTGATCCCAAAGTAAGCTAGGAATAACCTGCTTGTGTTGTGTATCAGACCACGGATATTATTATAAGTAGGTAGGTATTATACATTTAAATTCATGCTTATCAATGTCATCATAGAAAGAAACACCCAGACTCTCGAGACAAACATTTATGGATTAGGTACCCAATGGAACCTCGTGATCCGCAGTCGCACTTTACGACCTCTAAACCAACGAGGCAATCATCTTATCGATACATTTTTAGGGTTAAGTACCCAAAGGGTAAAAACGAAACACTATTCATTAGGCTTTGCTGTTCGTCTGTCTGTCTGTCTGTCTATCCGTCACGAGGCTGTATCTCAGGAACCGTGATAGCTATTAGAGAGCTGAAAATTTCACAGATAATGTACCTATTTCTGTTGCCGCTATAACAACAAATACTAAAATCAGAAAAATAATTAAGGGACTCCCATTACTGGTACATGGTATTACGCTACCAATAAATACCTGTGTCAAAAATCTTGGTGTATTAATTGATAAAACACTCAGCTGGGTTCCTCAAATGCGTGAAATTAGTCGAAAAATGTTTGCATCAGTGGGGTCTTTACGCAGATTGAGCAATTTTCTGCCTACTGCCACCAAAATTGCAGTTGCACAAACCATTCTTCTTCCTTTACTTGACTATGCGGACGTTAGCTATCTTGATGTCACAGAGGAGCAACTTAATAAACTTGAGCGCCTCCAAAATTTATGTATAAGATTCATATTTGGTATACGCAAATATGATCACATATCCGAATATCGCCGTAAGCTCAAGTGGCTCCCAATTCGCCTTCGACGGAATGCTCACATTCTCACGCTTCTCTATAGCGTGTTGTTTAATTCCTGTACTCCTATCTATTTAAAAGAACGGTTTTTGTTCCTTCATGACACACATTCGAGAACCCTGAGGTCATCGGAGTCCTTGGCATTAGCTGTCCCTGCACATTCCACAAATTTCTACGATAAGTCTTTTACTGTGCAAGCGACGAAACTGTGGAATGCTCTGCACCGGCAGAGCTGGCTCCATTAGACGGGCACAGACTTTGCAGGCCTTCAAGGGTATGGTGTAAACACACTATTTGGGTATTTAATAAATATTGTTTTTCATAAAATCTCGGTTTTTATAGAAAATCTCAGTGCAAAATTGTACATATTATATTATTGTAATGCAAAATTGTAATGTTATACGATATGAAATAAATATCTGTAATCATATTTTTATTTATTTTTGTCAATATGTATGTATGTATGTATGTATCTGTGTATCAATATATATGGTATGTATCTATGTATGTATTTGTATTATATATATTTAGAGTATTGTAACTTAGGTTCATTTAGGTTAATATAGGTAATAATAAAATGTAAAACTTTCCTCTCTTTTTTATAGTTTTTGTCTTTATTTTTCTTATTTTTTTACCAATAAACTACCCATTACTCACCAATATTATTTGTCCATTCAAAGGTTGCCTGAAAGAAATTGCTTTAAGCGATAAGGCCGCCATTTGTACATTCTTTTTATGTTATTTCTTATTGATTTTTATATTTTATTGGTGTACAATAAAGTTTTACTTACTTACTTACTTACTTACTTACATACTACAACATTTTTTTTTAGGTACGGAATCCAGCTGCGCAAGTCCGACTCACACTTGTCTGTTTTTTTTTTGGTATTTTATCACTAAACTTAGGTGAAAAACACATGTACAGAAGAATTGATAAGATTTTTTATTTCTTGTTACGACCAAAACACGACAGGTACTATATTTTGTTACATAAGTTCAGAACTGTGTCAGAAGGGTAGGTAGATTCAATTTCACGGTCGGGTAAACAGTTATTATGTTTTTGTTCAATTTGAGGCTTTGTTGTGGTCCAAAAGTTTGCGAACCGCTGAAACCCTGTTGAGGGTACCTTCCATAGATTTAAATATCTTATTTAGGTAGTGTTATGGCCGAATATCATGTATTTTGAAGTAAATCTTTTTTAAGCGACACTAGGCAGTAACTCAGATTTTTTTCAGACGGAAATAACGCTATTTGAATTTTGAACGCGGAAATAGCGGAAACTAAGTTTCCGTTATTTAAAATTCGAATGATTGATATTCATATAACATTTGATGCCGTCAATGGCAAAGAAGTTTTACTTCAATCGCGCGTAACGGTTACACGCACACACTTTTTTTGTTGACGCGGAGAATGCAGTTGGGCACCGTCATCCCAGCCGCGAGGGCAGCTAGAACGGTGTGTGGGGCTCTCATCCCGGGAAGGGACTGTCCTACCCACTAAACCCCAGGGTGTTCCTCCTCACAATATAGCCGGGCCGAAGGATATCCAAAAATTGTGAAGTTGTTCTATCTTCTTCATGGCTGGGCTCTTAGTCTAGTGGTAAGATTACCTACCTGACTCTGAAATAGTAGGTCACAAGGATACAATATAAATTAATGAACTAATTTAAAACAAAATATTTGTAGAAAAAGGGCGGGGGGGGGGAAGAAACTTAGAAAAAACAATGTGCAAGACTATCGTAGCTCTACCTAGGTGTCATAGAGTTCCTCCCCATCTCAATCAACTGGTGAGGTTCCCATAAGGCTGGCCACATTGCCACGTTGAATGGCAATGCTTATTCTCAGAGCGAGAAAAAGGCCAGCTTAATTTGTTTAAACTATAAAAATCTACAATAACAAGTTAATAGAAGTCGAACAGGTGCGCAAAAACTTTAAAATAAACTTTTACCTTATTCAAAATCCACGCTTAGGTAATAATCTTAAAATCTTTGAACCGTATTAAATCAGACAGCGACTGTGTTTTAAACTAAGTATTTAAAGGCATAGATCTTTTAACGAAGCCGAGAGATAAAATGGAAAAGCTCTAAATTTAAATTCCAATTCAAAAGTGTTCCATTTTAGAGTCACAGAATTAATATAATCTGTTGTAGTATGGCTTAAGCGATCGATGCCGTGACGTCATTGGTACTGAAATATAATGGTAGGTATCTGTGGTTCTGAAACGGCGCCCTTCATAGACTATAATAAGACTTAACTTAGGTACTGAGATTCGGCGGGAAACTTTCAGACAAGCGTCACATTGTGTTTTAATAATTTTTCAAAACTAGTGTAATTTTGAATGTTTATGTGTAATTTATGGTGGATTATTATTACATAAAGGTTCGACAACGTGCAAAAGTGTTGGAAAGTGATAAAGCGCAGTGAAACGCGAGTTTTTGGGTTTGTCGACGAATTCCACAGCAAGCCCTAGTAAGGTACCACCGCCTTACTAGAGTAGAACTTAGTCCAAACTTGGACATGGACATACATGAATACGCTGCTCATAAGAAGAATCATAACATGAAAGTGATTTATATTTTCACAACGAAATTTACTTGACTTTGGCATACTCTCAAACCGAGAAAGTCCAAGTACAAGAAGAAAAAAAAAAAAAAAAACTTAGGTACTACCGATTTTAGCTCCTCTCTATAAAATAGAGTGCAGAGGGGCTTCTGGCGAGACTTTGTCTATAGCTGTTACTCTGTCGCATTAAACTACGTCACTAGGTCACGTGGATCATCTGTTCAAAATTTGAAATAAAACAAAAATGACAACGTCGAATTTTTAATTAGACGAAGTAAATTGACAGCAACTAATGTCACTTCTTCATACAATGTTGCGTATTTTCTATGACGAAGTGACATTAGCTACTGTCAATTTACTTTGTATAATTAACAATTCGGGTATACGCTTCTACGCCAGCGGCAAAGTTAGAGCGAACGGGTAGTACGTACAGAGGGGCAAGTGCGAGTTTTTGCGTGAGCTTGTCGACATTCACGGCTCACCAATTCGTTTGGAATCGAGACCCCGCCACCTAGCTGTAAACGCGGGAACTTGTCTCGATCCCATTCAAATCGGTGATAACGCGCTCGTTCGTGAATGTCGACAGGCGCTCACCGAGACTCGCACTTGCCCCTCAGATTGTTTATGGATGGGGAAGTACCTACATGGTGCTAAATTTGTAGTTACTCGAAGCTTGCAGGGAATTTAGACAAGTGTCAAACTGTCAATTACGTTCGTAAAATAGAATTTACCATGTATGAAATTAACACTCCTTACGTTAGAAACCTATTAGAGTAGGTAGAGTAGATAAAAGGTAGGAATATTAGTCCTCAGCTATACATAACTTTTATAAAAGAAAAAAGCAAAGCCACTGCTTCCGCACATAACATCAGTCATTGTTGTGTGTATGAATAAGAAGAAAAAAGGTAATTATGCACCTACATGATATTAAGTACCTATTAGATAAATATTCAAACCGTGCGTGATTCGATCAAATCGATAATATTCTGAGAAAAGGTCAAGTCAAGAGTAGATACCCTTAACCGAAGAGCATGTTTGAAGAATTGAAGAAGCGAAAGTTGTTTGCCAGGATCGTAGCAAGTGGAAAGTCATGGTCTCTGCCTACCCCGCTGGGAGACAGGCGTGATGTGTTATGTATGTTTGATGTATATATCCGTGATTCCAAGAATTTCCTAATTCATATTAGAATTAATAAAGAAAGTTATACAGAATACGTCTAAATATACGATCTCTCATCCCATTCAACAAATATCGACGAACATCTACCTACATAAAGAAATATTCTCTGAATTCAGTAATGTAGTCTGGGTATAAGTGGACGGCTCACTGAATCTAATTGACGCCGCCATATTGGAATGTGACGTGGCGCGTGCCTATTGGTACATCATTCATATTTGAATTTCTTTCACAATTTAAATAGAAGCAGTTGATTTTGTAATCTTCTTTTAATAAGAGTTGAGTTTGTATTTAAATGCTTTTAAGTCGTTTAACTTTGTTTAATGAATTGCTTTGAAAGTCAGAGCAAATAAACTTAAAATCAGTCAAGCGCGAGTCGGACCTTCCCACGGAGGGTTCTGTACCAGAAAACCTAAGGGAAGCCCCCTTAATCCCACTTTTTTTTGGATTTTAGTATTTTGTTGTTATAGTGACTACAGAAGCAGATATTATATCATCTGAGAAAATTTCAGCTCTCATGCGCTCGTGGCCCCGCGGACTCAGTGTTCTGTAAACGATCACTGCAGTAAGCAACTTTCACTATGGCCGGTCCATGGATGGGTGAACATCCATGTGATCACTTTGTGACATTTATTTGAGCGTTTCCGTGCTTCGGAAGGCACGTTAAGCCGTTGGTCCCGGTTGCCAGTAAAATGGCAGTCGTTAAGCTAAGTTGAAGACTTTATTTCAACAGCAGGCAGTCACAACCTGCGCCTGTCCATTTAAATATTACGCTCACCACCTATTACGTGGGACAAATTATACAAAGGTGAAATGTGGGCATATAATATACCTCTGCCTACCCCTTCGGGGATAAAGGCGTGACCATATGTATATGTATGTATCACGATTCCTGAGATACAGCGTCGTGACTGACAGACGGATGGCGAAGTCTCATGAAAAGGGTTCCGTTTTTTACCCCTTGTGGGTAAGGGACCCTAGAAACTTTCATACCTGTCTCATCATTCATCAGGTCACCAACCGTCTACGCTGAGACCTTTCAAATTATTTGCACGAATGGAATTTGGACACCAGAGTAACGAGAACTAATATATTCACATTTTTAAAATTCTTAACAAACATTAGTTAAGGTGAAATAAAAACACTGAGAGTGAAATAAAGGTTCATTAGTAGTCGCATTAAATGTTAGTTGCAACAAAAATACAAGCAGACACGCATACGGCCCACCAGAAGGACCGGTGGTCACCGCAGCCTATGAACGTTTGCAACACCAGAGGCGCCACACTCGCGCTGCCGACCCTGTAAAAACCTTCTAAGACCCCTTTTGAAGAGCCCCATATTGCAGGCGTTTGGGAAAACCGAGGCAGAGAGTTCATTCCACAACCTAAGCGTGCGCGGAAGAAAACACCTATCGGATCTAACTGTGCTGGAACGCTCCGGACGCAGAGTGTGAGGATGAACTCCCTGTCTATGGCGAGCGGTGCGATGATAGAACATAGCCGTGGGCATCATATCAAACAATTCCTTAGAGCACATACCATTGTACAGGCGGTAGAACACGCTTATGGAGGCAAAGTCTCTGCTGTTCCGAAGAGGTTCCAAACCACCTGAAAGTATAGGATCGTTGACAACTCTCACAGCTCGTCTTTGCACCGAGTCAAATGGACGAAGCTGATATTCAGGCGCCTCCGCCCAGAGGTGACAGCAGTACTCCATGTGCGGCCGCACTTGCGACTTATACAGAAGCAGTGTTTGCGCCGCAGAAAAGAACCGCCGCGCCCTGTCGAGCACATCTAGCTTCTTGGACGCCAGCCTAGCCTTGTCCTCTAAAATGTGTATCAACTTACAAAGGATCTAGGTATCTAGGTGAGGCCGCAGTGGTAGCCAAGATCTGGTGGGTATCCTGGGGATATCCTTCCGAGGGATAACCCGGGGCTCCCAACCGTAGGCAGTAGGTAGTGAACATGTGTTTTTTAGTCGGAAAGAGTCCGGCATAGCATCCATCTCGGATGTTCCTCACGATAAAACAAAATAAATCATATCATAAGAATTCATAATAAGATAGCCAACGTTTTTGATCTTTTCATTTCTGTTATCAATCATCATATTCATCATCATCATCATATCATCATCATCATCATATCATCATCATACATATAATAAAATCGTAACAGGTCGCTGTCTGTACATGGAAGATAAATAAGAAAAAATATTATAGGGGGGCTTTATGAACGCAATAGAACCCAAAACAATGATTTTTAGAATTTTTGTCTGTATGTCTGTATATCTGTTTGTCTGTACGGTTGTGCTCGCTAATCTCAGTAACCGCTCAACCGATTGCAATGCGGTTTTTTTATTGTGTTGAGGTTTGCTCCAGTTAACATTTAGCGTTTGTTTTATGTAAATCGGTTTAGAAATAAAAGAGTTATAATTACTCTTTTAAGAATCAGATATTTTGAAAATTTTAATTGTAGGGGTTTCTTTGAATGTGAGTGAACCTAAACTGGCGTGTTGGCTTAATCATAAAAGAGCTTAATGATTAAGACTATTTTTAAACAATTCAGTCCGTGGACGGAATTGTTTTAAAATAGACTTAATCATTAAGCTCTTTTATGTTTAGGCAAACAGGGCAGTTTCAGACGCTGCTTGATGACTCTGATGAAGAAATACCTCTCCTTTCATACACCTTATGTGACGTAAACGAAGTTGCGGGCTCAGCTAGTACATATTATAAAATCGTAACATGTCGCTGTCTGTACATGGAAGATAAATAAGAAAAAATATTATAGGGGGGCTTTATGAACGCAGTAGAACAAAAGACAATGATTTTTAGAACTTTTGTCTGTTTGTCTGTATGTCTGTATATCTGTTTGTCTGTACGTTTGTGCACGCTAATCTCAGTAACCGCTTAACCGATTGCAATGCGGTTTTCTTTATTGTGTTGAGGTTTGCTCCACTTAACATTTAGCGTTTATTTCATGTCAATCGGTTTATAAATAAAAAAGTTAAAACACTTTTAAGAATCAGATATTTTGAAAATTTTAATTGTAGGGGTTTCTTTGAATGTGAGTGTAAATCTAAACTGGCGTGTTCATTAAGCTCTTTTATGATTAAGCAAACAGGGCAGTTTCACACGCTGCTTGATGAGTCTGATGAAGAAATACTTTCCATTCATACACCTTATGTGACGTAAACGAAGTTGCGGAGTCAGCTAGTTGGATAATATTATAATACAAAATAGGTAGGTACTAGGTACCTACATGTCTTCGTCATACGTTATATCTGAAAACATCAAACATTTATTGTAAACTAGCTGACCCGCGCAACTTCGTTTGCGTTCATAAGAGAGACAGAGAGAAAGAGCGCTATTATTTTGATATCATGTTTCCCGTCATTTACCCCCGTTGCGTTTACTCCCGTCGCAAAACTAACTCCCAAAAACGCGAGATAGCACCCAAACCCACTTAGGTGAGGCCATAGTGATAGCCGTAGGTCTGTTGGCAGTTCTGGGCTGACTACCGAAGGCTTAACAGCCGTAGACGTATACGTGTGGTTTTTAGACTTTAATAGTTCGGCATAGCATATACGCAGGAATTTCCTCACTTTAAAAAAAAATGTAATTGTGGGTATTTGGTTTTAGAACTTTTTAAGAGGAATAATTTTGTAATAAATTATTTTTATGTAACTTTATCCCTTTACGCAGAGGCGCAACGGATACTCTTATAACGATTAAATGTTTTTCGTTTTCGAAACATTTCTCATTGCTGCACCGCTCCTATTAATCTTAGCATTATGTTATGTAGCCTTAAGCCATTCTCATTAAATGAACCTACTTACTATCGAAGAATTAAAGAGTTTTTGAAACACTACCAGTAGTTTCAGTAAGGCTTGCCTTGGTATGATGTGATCATGGTCCCTTTGCAGCCTGTGTCCAGTACCAGCTACACTTCCGACGTTTGATCTGTTGATGGATAGGGGTCACTGCAGCGTTTCAATAGGCTTACGTTCGTGATGTTCTCGGGCCCGTATATACCGAGGATCCGTTGGAGGCAGCGGTTGACGAAGACTTTTAGCTGGTACCGAAATGTGACCTTCTATGTCTCGCATCCGTATAGCAGTTAGCAGTACAGTTTTAACGTTTACCTACTTTGTTTTGAGTTTCACTCTTCGAGTCCATTTTCGCGACTGCCTACGGGGCGCAGCTGTGTGAAGGTTGTTCTAGCCTTGGCGAGTCTTGAAATGATTTATGGTACCTACTCTTCTATCCCATCAGTTTCTGACACGACACTCCCGGTACGTGAATTAGTGCCTCCACCACATCTCTTGCGTCTGTCGATTTTAATTTCAGTCCAGCCATTCGCTGCCTCATCCTGCACGTTGTCCTGCAGACATGCATGACGGCGTGTGTGTGCCTCAGCAGGCACAGGTCATCGGCGTCATTTAAATCCTCCAGGATATCATTATACCATCAGCATTATACCATCTATTTTCTATGGATGGTTGTTAACTATCCTGTTATCTGCATAAGAATCCTCTAAGGTAGGTACAGTATGTATTTTCAAAAGAGTTTGTGAACTCTATGTTTAGTTTCTTTTTCAGAATATTGATGACATTTGATTGATGTCATTTTATACACGTACATTGATACATGTAATAAAATTCTAAGACGCCGGTGTTTGTATGTAAATTGTTTATACTGAGGAAAATTCTATACTGAGGAATAGCTTTAATCATTAAGCTTTATTTTGATTAAGCAAACAGGGCAGATTCACTCGCCACTTGATGAGTAGGATAAATAAATACCTCTAATTTCATAGACCTTATGAGACGTAAACAAAGTTGCGAGGGTCAGCTAGTTAAAAGATAAAACAATAGGTTTCTTCTTACCTACTTAAAAACTATTTTTACAAATTTTATGTCTTTGAAATGTGCATTTTATGGTATTGATGTGACTTATGACACGTTTAAAGTACATAGGTATGGGATAGATGGCGCTCGCGGCTACGTCAGCGTTCCACTTCCCATGGGAATGTACTCCGGGGATAAAAAGTAGCCTATGTGTTATTCCAGACTATAATGTATAATCTGTACCAAATTTCAGCCCGATCCGTTCAGCCGTTTAAGCGTGAAAGAGTAATAAGAAACATCCACACTCACAAACTTTCGCATTTATAAAATTTGTAAGATCCATACACTATACATATATTAGAACTGTTGAGGGTCGAGTCTGTACTTGGAAGATATTTTGAAAATTTTAAATGTAGGGTGTTTGTTCTCTCATCGATACTGCAACCGTAAATGTAATTTTAATTTTTCAAGTCTGTCTGTCTGTTTGCATCCCCAATCAGTATCACGCCGAAACTACTGAATCGATTAGAATGAAACTTGGTACAATCTGAGCTAATGATCCGAGGAAGGTTCTAGGATACTTTTGATCCCGATATTTAGTGCGGTTCCTTTAGGAGAGGGGATGAAAGTCAAAATGATTTTTAGTTGTAACTTCCCTATGCGAGGTACGATTTCAAAAACTTTTTCAGTGTCATAAAGGGTGTACTTTAAAGATCGTTTCAAACTTTTTTCAATTTTGAGTATTTTGTAGCCCACGCACGCCTTTGGCGCGGACTGAATTATTTTAGAATAGCCTTAATCATTAAGCTCTTTTTTAATTAAGCAAACAGGGCAGATTCACACGCTGTATGATGAGTCTGATTAAGAAATACCTCAACTTTAATAGACCTTATGTGACGTAAACGAAGATGCGAGGGTTAGCTAGTTAAAAGATAAAAGAATACCTAGGTTTCTTCTTAACTACTTAAAAACTATTTTTACAATTTTTATGGTAATAATAGACATTCTTTGAAATGTACATTTATGGTATTGTTGTGACGTTTATGACATGTTTTAAGTACATAGGTATGGTTCAGAGATGGCGCTCGCGGCTACGTCAGCGTGAAATTTTATTTCCCACTTCCCATGGGAACTTTAAAAAGTAGCCTATGTGTTATTCCAGACTATAATGTATTCCTGTACCAAATTTCAGTCAAATCCGTTCAGCCGTTCGAGCGTGAAAGAGTAACAAACATCCACACTCACAAACATTCACATTTATAATATTAGTAAGATAGACATTTAGACAAGCACAAAAGAACTCATTTACGCCTGAAAGACAAAGCCGCGACGTAGAATTATGTCATGCCAAATTTGACGAATTTGAGTTTATTTTATTACTAGCTGACCCGCGCAACTTCGTTTGCGTTCATAAGAGAGACAGAGAGAAAGAGCGCTATTATTTTGATATCATGTTTCCCGTCATTTACTCCCGTCGCAAAACTAACTCCCAAAAACGCGAGATAGCACCCAAACCCACTTAGGTGAGGCCATAGTGATAGCCGTAGGTCTGTTGGCAGTTCTGGGCTGACTACCGAAGGCTTAACAGCCGTAGACGTATACGTGTGGTTTTTAGACTTTAATAGTTCGGCATAGCATATACGCAGGAATTTCCTCACTTTAAAAAAAAATGTAATTGTGAGCGAACCTGATATATAAATAAATAGGTATTTGGTTTTAGAACTTTTTAAGAGGAATAATTTTGTAATAAATTATTTTTATGTAACTTTATCCCTTTACGCAGAGGCGCAACGGATACTCTTATAACGATTAAATGTTTTTCGTTTTCGAAACATTTCTCATTGCTGCACAGCTCCTATTAATCTTAGCATTATGTTATGTAGCCTTAAGCCATTCTCATTAAATGAACCTACTTACTATCGAACAATTAAAGAGTTTTTGAAACACTACCAGTAGTTTCAGTAAGGCTTGCCTTGGTATGATGTGATCATGGTCCCTTTGTAGCGTGTGTCCAGTACCAGCTACACTTCCGACGTTTGATCTGTTGATGGATAGGGGTTACTGCAGCGTTTCAATAGGCTTACGTTCGTGATGTTCTCGGGCCCGTATATACCGAGGATCCGTTGGAGGCAGCGGTTCACGAAGACTTTTAGCTGGTACCGAAATGTGACCTTCTATGTCTCGCATCCGTATAGCAGTTAGCAGTACAGTTTTAACGTTTACCTACTTTGTTTTGAGTTTCACTCTTCGAGTCCATTTTCGCGACTGCCTACGGGGCGCAGCTGTGTGAAGGTTGTTCTAGCCTTGGCGAGTCTTGAAATGATTTATGGTACCTACTCTTCTATCCCATCAGTTTCTGACACGACACTCCCGGTACGTGAATTAGTGCCTCCACCACATCTCTTGCGTCTGTCGATTTTAATTTCAGTCCAGCCATTCGCTGCCTCATCCTGCACGTTGTCCTGCAGACATGCATGACGGCGTGTGTGTGCCTCAGCAGGCACAGGTCATCGGCGTCATTTAAATCCTCCAGGATATCATTATACCATCAGCATTATACCATCTATTTTCTATGGATGGTTGTTAACTATCCTGTTATCTGCATAAGAATCCTCTAAGGTAGGTACAGTATGTATTTTCAAAAGAGTTTGTGAACTCTATATTTAGTTTCTTTTTCAGAATATTGATGACATTTGATTGATGTCATTTTATACACGTACATTGATACATGTAATAAAATTCTAAGACGCCGGTGTTTGTATGTAAATTGTTTATACTGAGGAAAATTCTATAATGAGGAATAGCTTTAATCATTAAGCTTTATTTTGATTAAGCAAACAGGGCAGATTCACTCGCCACTTGATGAGTAGGATAAATAAATACCTCTAATTTCATAGACCTTATGAGACGTAAACAAAGTTGCGAGGGTCAGCTAGTTAAAAGATAAAACAATAGGTTTCTTCTTACCTACTTAAAAACTATTTTTACAAATTTTATGTCTTTGAAATGTGCATTTTATGGTATTGATGTGACTTATGACACGTTTAAAGTACATAGGTATGGGATAGATGGCGCTCGCGGCTACGTCAGCGTTCCACTTCCCATGGGAATGTACTCCGGGGATAAAAAGTAGCCTATGTGTTATTCCAGACTATATTGTATAATCTGTACCAAATTTCAGCCCGATCCGTTCAGCCGTTTGAGCGTGAAAGAGTAATAAGAAACATCCACACTCACAAACTTTCGCATTTATAAAATTTGTAAGATCCATACACTATACTATTAGAACTGTTGAGGGTCGAGTCTGTACTTGGAAGATATTTTGAAAATTTTAAATGTAGGGTGTTTGTTCTCTCATCGATACTGCAACCGTAAATGTAATTTTAATTTTTCAAGTCTGTCTGTCTGTTTGCATCCCCAATCAGTATCACGCCGAAACTACTGAATCGATTAGAATGAAACTTGGTACAATCTGAGCTAATGATCCGAGGAAGGTTCTAGGATACTTTTGATCCCGATATTTAGTGCGGTTCCTTTAGGAGAGGGGATGAAAGTCAAAATGATTTTTAGTTGTAACTTCCCTATGCGAGGTACGATTTCAAAAACTTTTTCAGTGTCATAAAGGGTGTACTTTAAAGATCGTTTCAAACTTTTTTCAATTTTGAGTGTTTTGTAGCCCACGCACGCCTTTGGCGCGGACTGAATTATTTTAGAATAGCCTTAATGATTAAGCTCTTTTTTAATTAAGCAAACAGGGCAGATTCACACGCTGTATGATGAGTCTGATTAAGAAATACCTCAACTTTAATAGACCTTATGTGACGTAAACGAAGATGCGAGGGTCAGCTAGTTAAAAGATAAAAGAATACCTAGGTTTCTTCTTAACTACTTAAAAACTATTTTTACAATTTTTATGGTAATAATAGACATTCTTTGAAATGTACATTTATGGTATTGTTGTGACGTTTATGACATGTTTTAAGTACATAGGTATGGTTCAGAGATGGCGCTCGCGGCCACGTCAGCGTGAAATTTTATTTCCCACTTCCCATGGGAACTTTAAAAAGTAGCCTATGTGTTATTCCAGACTATAATGTATCCCTGTACCAAATTTCAGTCAGATCCGTTCAGCCGTTCGAGCGTGAAAGAGTAACAAACATCCACACTCACAAACATTCACATTTATAATATTAGTAAGATGTACAAAAACACTTATTGTGAAAAGATTACTGGAAAATTACGAATGTTTTTCCCATAATATGTTCTTGTTTCTTTATTATAAACTAGAGGACGTCACGTAGTTTCGCCCGCGTAGCTCCTGTTCCCGTGGGAATACGGGAATAAAATATAAAAGTGTCAACAGTGAAAGAAATTTTCAAATCCGTCCAGTAATTTCGGAGCCTATTCGATGCAAACAAACAAACAATCAAATCTTTCCTCTTTATAACTAGTATAGACTAGCTCTGTGCTACACGGCATCGCATGTGATTTGCTACGAGCCGCGTAGCAGTCGCTTTAACCACACCATACTACTACAATAGGTACCTACTACCCGTTCGCTCTAACTTTGCCGCTGGCGTAGAGGCGTATACCCGAATTGTTAATATGACGAAGTAAATTGACAGTAGCTAATGTCACTACGTAATAGAAAATACGCAACATTGTATGAAGAAGTGGCATTAGTTGCTGTCAATTTACTTCCTCTAATTAAAAATTCGACTTTAGTATGGAGCAGAGCGGCAAAGTTAGAGCGAACGAGCAGTATATTATATTATCTGTGTTATTACTTAGGTACTGACTACACGCCCCAATTTACAATAATGTTTGGAAGGAAATATGACATTTATATTTTTTGACAATTGTTATTTGAAAGAAAGAAAAAATAGTTTTAGAAGTTCCAGAGGTTATCAATTTCAAACAAACCAATTTCTCTTTATAATAAAAGTGTGTGTAGTGTAGTAGTGTGTTCGGCAGCGCGAGTGTGGACAGTGTGGCGCCTCTGGTGTTGCAAACGTTCATAGGCTGCGGTGACCACCAGTTCGTCTGGTGGGCCGTATGCTTGTCTGCCACTTTAGTGGTATAAAAAAACCTATAGATGTAAAATGTAAATAAAAACAGCAACCCACTTAGATATTTCAATTAATTCGTTAGTACTAACGTTTGTGGAATACCTCGTCCATTTGAGCTTAATTCTAAAGTCCCTTGGGTATTGCCGTAATGCCGAGGTAGACGATGTAATATTCAAGAGGATTCGCTCTGAGTACTCATACGTAATCAAGTACATGACCTAAACTGTTATTGGATACCTGTCTGTATATCTACATTATCCTGTACCTACATGGCATAAATAAAAGGGGTTAATTAATGATGGGGGTGACGGGGGTGCCCACCGTCCTTACAGAAGTAGGCCCTAGATGACAGCGTGACGTGAGCGCCCCTAAGAAGCGGGATCACACCCGAAACCCCCCAAAGACGCGGGATAGCACCCGAACCACCCCCCGGGCGAGGCCGCAGTGGAGGCCGTGGGTCTGTTGGGAGTTCTGGGACATCCTTCCGAGGGTTTCCCCGGGGCTCCCAACCACAGGCTGTTGGGCGTACGTGAGGTTTTTAGTCGGTATGAGTCCGGCATAACATCCATGAGGATTTTCCCTCACGTTAAACAAAAAAACAAGTGTGCAAGGGTTCTTTCTTTATCGTATGGAAAACCTTGTAGGGACACATAGCAGTGGTATGCAACGCTGGTATCAGGTAACGAGTAAGTATTGCTAAGCTAGCTTCTAAACATTTAGCGCGCCTGCGTCCGCGCCTGCAAATGTTTAAGGCGTAATAAACCTGTGAATGGTGACAGTTATTTCATTGTGTCTCAAACCCCATATACTACTCCTCTACCACGGTGGCGCGGAGACGACACATTCCCTATATCATCATGGATAATATGCTAATCTCCTACGCCTACGGCAAGGAGCTGGTTTATAATTATGTATGAGTAAATTTAGCTTTTCTGATGAAACTTCAGTTGTTATTATTATATTTTAAAGTAGGGAGAGGGCGTTTCAAATTAGATCTGAACTAAAAATAGACTGATTTTCCACGATCAGGCAGTGGGATGGCTGGCGGGGGCGCGAGCGTGCAACTTAAACCGTTGTAAATTGAACCATTTAAATTGTTTATTACTCTAGTGCCTCTAGCACTAATAAAAATCTAATTTTAGATTATTAAGTAGTAGCATTAGTTGTTCTTTTAGGTAGGTATTAATTAAATATTACCCGTGACTTCGCCTACGTGAAAATTAATCTGTTTTATTTCGTCTACAAACGAATCGAATGATCACTAAAAAAAGTGATGTTTTGAGAATGTAATCAGCAAGCAAAATATTAGTTTCAGCTTATGACTTTTCCCAAGCCACATCTAGGTATTCTATTATAAAATTTTTAATTGATCGTGTCTGAATAATGGAGATATTAAAAAAAACCGGCCAAGTGCGAGTTGGACTCGCGCGCAGAGGGACCCGCACCAAAAACGGCAAGAAATCACGTTTGTTGTATGGGAGCCCCCTTAATCCCCCCTTTTTCCTGATTTTTGTATGTGTTGTTATAACGGCAACAGAAATACACCTTCTGTGAAAATTTCAGCTCTCTAGCTATCACGGTTCCTAAGATACAGCCTCATGACGGAAAGACAGATGGACAGCAAAGTCTTATGAAAAGGGTCCCGGTTTTACCCTTTGGGTAAGGAACCCTAAAAACACCTAACTGGTGTTATAGGTGTAGGGTAATAATGTATATTACTTCATTTACTGTATGTGGGTAGTGGTAAATAAATCAGTCTGAATTGCTATCCGTGGTGTTAATTATAATGTTCCTGATATATTGCATGAAGCGCTCGTGGCCCCGCGGACTCAGTGTTCTGTAAACGATCACTGCAGTAAGCAACTTTCACTATGGCTGGTCCATGGATGGGTGACCGTCCATGTGATCACTTTGTGACATTTATTTGAGCGTTTCCGTGCTTCGGAAGGCACGTTAAGCCGTTGGTCCCGGTTGCCAGTAAAATGGCAGTCGTTAAGCTAAGTTGAAGGCTTTCTTTCAACAGCAGGCAGTCACAACCTGCGCCTGTCCATTTAAACACGGCAATACGGCTCACCACCTATTACGTGGGACGAATTATACAAAGGTGAAATGGGCATATAATATGCCTCTGCCTACCCCTTCGGGGATAAAGGCGTGACCATATGTATGTATGTATGTATATTGCATAAATCCTACTATAGGTATTCCCGATAGGTACGCCTGATGAACTCCGCCTGCTATGCGAGCTATATCATACCAAGTGCGAATCGATATCATATTTTACATTTCAATATCAATTTCATGTTGGTAAAATATTCAGGTTCAGGCACACTGGTACAGCGGGCACAGATGTTGCCACCATCCAGGTCTAAATCAATAATAACGCTTAGATGTTGCAATGTGAAATAAATATTTGAGGTAGATTTTTTTTAACGTAAGGGAAAATCGTTCATAGATGCTATGCCGGACTCTTACCGACTAAAAAACCTCACGTAACGCCCAACAGCCTATGGGAGCCCCGGGTAAGCCCTCGGAAGGATGTCCCAGGAGAACAGTTTTTAATGCACAAGTTTTTGACAAACTATCCCGTCCCCGTGGGAATAATAAATAAAAAAGCCTTTTATTTCTTACAGAATTACAAAGACGATTAACATCTATATATATAAAAATCAATGCCACTTTTCGTTGTAATTTTATAACTCAAGAACGGGTGGACTGATTTCGCTAATTCTTTTATTTCTTGTGTTAGTTATAGTCCGGGCAAGGTTTTAATCAAAAAAAATCCATAAAATAATTTTCAAAAATTATATCAGGTCAGCTTGATATGGCGGAACAAAGTTCGCCAGGTCAGCTAGTTAACTATAAAAGTATTTCCTAGTTGTATATAAGTAAGTATGTTTCCTATATCTAAAAGTTACTTTTCCCTTAAGTTTTAGAATAATCCTAAGATCTTGGGAATACGGGAATAAAATATAGCCTATATATGTTCACCGGGGGTGGTGTGAATTCTCATCAGATGAAGAATTTTTCAAGTCCTTTCTGTAGTTTCGGCGCCTATTCGGTACAAACTAACTTTGTATGTTACAAACAAACAATATTTTTTCCCTCTTTTTTTTTAACGTGAGGGAAAATCCATCATGGATGCTATGCCGGACTCCTACTGACTAAAAAACCTCACGTACCGCCCAACAGCCTATGGTTGGGAGCCCGGGGTAAGCCCTCGGAAGGATGTCCCAGGACTCCCAAAAGTTTTTTCCCTCTTTATAATATTAAGTACCTACCTATAGATAAAGAAAATGTGTTTTCCAAATTTCATCCTGATCAGTCGTTAGAGCGTGATTAAATAACAAAAAACTAAAACCTCAACCAATTTTACCTTCTTATGAGTTGATTTTACCTTCCTATGAGAATATTTACAAAATCGCTTAAATCTTATACCTTCTAACCACATATTTCACTCCCTCTGGGATGGATTAAAATGGAAAAAAAAATCTAGGGGTCTAAGTTATAATTTATAACTAGCACCAAAATGGTAAATTTTAAAGGGCCCGACGTGATTATAACTTTCAACCCCTAAAAGGTATGAATGTTTCCACCCTCTTCACGTTAGCGAGAAACTTTGGAATACTTTCAACACAAAATATTTTTTAAGCCAGCCAGGTAAGCTCACGCACACACGTGGAACATCTATAGCTCCTAAAAGTTTCAGAGCTCGTGCCTACTCCGGGCACAAATATTATATAAGACTGACCTGGCGAACTTTGTTCCGCCATATAAAGCTGATCCGAATTTTTTTTTTTGATTTTTTTTTTTTTTTTTTTGGAAACAAACCTTGCCCGGGCTATAACTAACACAAAAACTTAATTATTAAGATTACCAAAAACCCGACTGCAAAGTAAAAATACAACTGAAAAGCAAAAAACAAGCTCTACATTTCTTTTGTAATTTTCTTTAGCTACTGACTGTTTTACTTTGTCGGCAATATTTGCCAGCAGGAACAAGCTATATCAAGCGAGTGGTGGTTTACAAAACATCTAAACGTTTCCATTCCTAATAATTAAGTTTATTTAAAACTTTTTAGTTATCTTAGATGTGGAGTTATTAATTTTGTGTAGTGAAGGAACTTCACCGAAATTTAACCTTAATTATTATATTTTTGGTCATATTTCTGGTTTTTCTCAACCAATTGCAATCAAACAAATGTAAGATTTAAGTCTGACTAAGATCTTAAACAAATAAATCCGCATCGAAACAGGTTTAGTAGTTTTTGCGACCATAGCAGTCAAATAATTATAGCGCAAAAATTCGCCATTTTGATACTTTAGGAATTTTATTATAGGTACCTGGTGTCACTCACACAATCACGACGAGTCAAATTACACCTTGCGTGTCAAAATCCGTAAAGCCGTTCAGGCTGTAAAGCGAGCAAGAAAAATTTTCAAGGTTTTCATTTTAGCGCCAAAAGTCTACCGTTTTGACTTTTTTTAAAACAAATTATATCTGGTGTCACTCACACAATTACGACAAATCAAATGACATCTCGCATGTCAAGATCCGTGAAGCCGTTCAGGCTGTAGAGCGTGCAAGAAAAATTTTCCAGATTTCATTTTAGCGTGCATTATCACGCGCGAGAGCATCTGGATGCAATGTATGTGACTCAAGTATCTCGGCTACGGCGTTTTTTTTTTAACGTGTTGGAAAATCCTCATGGATGCTATGCCGGACTCCTACCGACTAAAAAACCTCACGTAACGCCCAACAGCCTATTGTTGGGAGCCCCGGGTAAGCCCTCGGAAGGATGTCCCAGGACTCCCATCAGACCCACGGCCGCCACTGAAACATTAAATATTAATCTACGCGACCTAAAATATCTGAGAGCCAGTAATAGGTAGGTAAACAGCCTGACACCTCTAAATAATTCCCATCCAGCGACGACCCGATTCAATCCCGTTATTTTGATGTCACTCATTTATTGACTGTTTATTATGTATGAGACCTTTTATTCTTTGCACAAATAGGTCGCAGAAAGGTCGGTGTCACAAATTTTCTGCCTATATTCGTATTAGTAGGTATAAATATTTAAGTTTATACGAAGAATTTGTAAGCGTGACACGCCCAAATTACTTAGACGGCTCAAATTCTTTTAGGTGAAATTATTTTTCTTTGTTTATCTAACACCAGGTTACTGCTCGTCAAAAAAAAAAGAGAAACTTTCACTATGCCCAGTCCTTGGAAGGGTGACCATCCATGTGACCACTATGTGACATTTATTTAAGCGTTTCCATGCTTCGGTAGGCACGTTAAGCCGTTGGTCCAGGTTGCCAGTAAAATAGCAGTCGTTAAGCCAAGTTGAAAACCTCGAAAAATTTCAACAGCAGGCAGTCACAACCTGCGCCTGTCCATCTCAACACGGCAATACGGATACGGCTCATCACGTGGGACAAATTCTAAAAAGGTGAATTGTGTTCACATAATATGCCTCTGCCTACCCCTACGAGGATAAAGGCGTGACCATATGTATGTATCTAACTACTACTTTAGCCTTTAGCCCTTATAATTCTAAAATTAATTGTTGTACGTCAGTTTTGGGCCTTAATGACATAACGTGGTATGACGTCAAACAAACCACAACTAAAATTAGCCGTCCTTCAACTTGACGACTTAATGACTACCATGTTCGACAATTCGAACCAACGCAATTAGACTTATCACAAAGTTTACCCATCTGATGACCGGCCGTGGTGAAAGATGCTTACTGTAGATCGATTACAGAACAGTGAGTCAGCGATGCTACGAGCTCGTTGGTAGTGCGAGGTGCTTACGGAGAGTCAGCGATGCTACGAGCTCCTTGGTAGTGCGAGGTGCTTACGGAGAGTCAGCGGGGCTACGAGCTCGTTGGTAGTGCGAGGTGCTTACGGAGAGTCAGCGGTGCTACGAGCTCGTTGGTAGTGCGAGGTGCTTACGGAGAGTCAGCGGTGCTACGAGCCCGTTGGTAGTGCGAGGTGCTTACGGAGAGTCAGCGGTGTTACGAGCTCGTTGGTAGTGCGAGGTGCTTACGGAGAGTCAGCGATGCTACGAGCTCGTTGGTAGTGCGAGGTGCTTACGGAGAGTCAGCGATGCTACGAGCTCGTTGGTAGTGCGAGGTGCTTACGGAGAGTCAGCGATGCTACGAGCTCCTTGGTAGTGCGAGGTGCTTACAGAGAGTCAGCGGGGCTACGAGCTCGTTGGTAGTGCGAGGTGCTTACGGAGAGTCAGCGGTGCTACGAGCTCGTTGGTAGTGCGAGGTGCTTACGGAGAGTCAGCGGTGCTACGAGCCCGTTGGTAGTGCGAGGTGCTTACGGAGAGTCAGCGGTGCTACGAGCTCGTTGGTAGTGCGAGGTGCTTACGGAGAGTCAGCGATGCTACGAGCTCGTTGGTAGTGCGAGGTGCTTACGGAGAGTCAGCGATGCTACGAGCTCGTTGGTAGTGCGAGGTGCTTACGGAGAGTCAGCGGGGCTACGAGCTCGTTGGTAGTGCGAGGTGCTTATGGAAAGTCAGCGGGGCTACGAGCTCGTTGGTAGTGCGAGGTGCTTATGGAGAGTCAGCGGGGTTACGAGCTCGTTGGTAGTGCGAGGTGCTTACGGAGAGTCAGCGGTGCTACGAGCTCCTTGGTAGTGCGAGGTGCTTACGGAGAGTCAGCGGTGCTACGAGCTCGTTGGTAGTGCGAGGTGCTTACGGAGAGTCAGCGGGGCTACGAGCTCGTTGGTAGTGCGAGGTGCTTATGGAAAGTCAGCGGGGCTACGAGCTCGTCGGTAGTGCGAGGTGCTTATGGAGAGTCAGCGGGGTTACGAGCTCGTTGGTAGTGCGAGGTGCTTACGGAGAGTCAGCGGTGTTACGAGCTCCTTGGTAGTGCGAGGTGCTTACGGAGAGTCAGCGGGGCTACGAGCTCGTTGGTAGTGCGAGGTGCTTACGGAGAGTCAGCGGTGCTACGAGCCCGTTGGTAGTGCGAGGTGCTTACGGAGAGTCAGCGGTGCTACGAGCTCGTTGGTAGTGCGAGGTGCTTACGGAGAGTCAGCGATGCTACGAGCTCGTTGGTAGTGCGAGGTGCTTACGGAGAGTCAGCGATGCTACGAGCTCGTTGGTAGTGCGAGGTGCTTACGGAGAGTCAGCGGGGCTACGAGCTCGTTGGTAGTGCGAGGTGCTTATGGAAAGTCAGCGGGGCTACGAGCTCGTTGGTAGTGCGAGGTGCTTATGGAGAGTCAGCGGGGTTACGAGCTCGTTGGTAGTGTGAGGTGCTTACGGAGAGTCAGCGGTGCTACGAGCTCCTTGGTAGTGCGAGGTGCTTACGGAGAGTCAGCGATGCTACGAGCTCGTTGGTAGTGCGAGGTGCTTACGGAGAGTCAGCGGGGCTACGAGCTCGTTGGTAGTGCGAGGTGCTTATGGAAAGTCAGCGGGGCTACGAGCTCGTTGGTAGTGCGAGGTGCTTATGGAGAGTCAGCGGGGTTACGAGCTCGTTGGTAGTGCGAGGTGCTTACGGAGAGTCAGCGGTGCTACGAGCTCCTTGGTAGTGCGAGGTGCTTACGGAGAGTCAGCGGGGCTACGAGCTCGTTGGTAGTGCGAGGTGCTTACGGAGATAAAGTGATTATGTAAATAAGTATGAAGAACCCTGTGGTATCCTTCCGAGGGCTTACCCGGGGCTTCCAACCATAGGCAGTATAGGTTTTTAGTTTAGGGAAAGTGTTGGTTTTTAGTCGGTAAGAGTCCGACATAGCATTCATGACGGATTTTCTACATGTACGAGCAAGTTGCACAATAATGTATTTCGCCGTAATTATAAATAAGTTATGCTGATATGCACATTCAATAGGTGTCATTTTTAAAACATATTTATGAATCAGTACAATAAAAGCATCTATCAAAGCAAGTCGACATATAATTTAACAAGTGTACTCACATCATCTTAGCATTAGCAACCCTTATCACCAAATGTTGGGAAACACCCCTACGCCACACGTAAAAAAAAAGTAACTATGAAGTTCCACTGTGTCCCAAAAACCACATGTTCAAGTTCAAATTAATAGATATTTGGTTATGTCGTTATGACGTAATTTATATTTCTTCTTTTATGTTTATATTTGAAAGAAAAGTCATTAGGCGCACTTCGGGCGGGCCAAGTACCTTTGCTAATAGCAGGTAGTTACTATGTACATTAAAATACTATAAGTTATGGATATTATGTTATGAGTATGACTTATGTATGAAGGTTATAATTTATTTTATGATAAATTACTACGCTTTCGAGGTTCATGTTGTATTCATGTATTTCAAGTAGAAAAAGAAATCTTAGTGTCAGAGTTGCCAGTTAAATGTTCTATTGACGAATTTAAGGAAAAAAACCGGTCAAGTGCGAGTTGGATTTGCCCATGAAGGGTTCCGTAGCAGCAAGTAACATAATATAAAACTTCTTATAGTTCGTTGTAACTTTGATTGATGATTTAACACGTTCGCAGTGGTAGTGATTTTTTTAACCGAAAATTGCGGTTTATGACGTATTAAAAAAAAACTACTTACTCTATCTCGTTCAAACTAATTTTCGTTGGTAGTTTTTATGACAATGTACATCATATTTTTTTTTTTACATTTATCATTTTCTTAGTTTAAAAGTTAGAGGGGGGGGACACATTTTTCCACTTTGGAAATGTCTCTTGGTTCCATTTTTGCCATTAGGCTACGGAAGCCTAAAAATACAATCGAAACTCTACATTTTACCTACTCTACTGAAATATTTATCTTTAGGCTCTTCAATATTTGCCACGCAGTGATCCATATACCTACATATATCTTACCAGTGTTTTCCAAAGACTAATGAAAAGATAATACTTATCTACTAATAACAAGTATTTTGATGGATAGGGCGTCTCGGTTGCCTCAAAAAACCTAGCAAGCAAGTTGTTCAACAAGTACAAAATGTGGTACCTACAAGGGTCTATTGTTTCACTTTACAGAGTTACGCTACTAACCAATTTCTTTGTAACTGAGTTTTGTTTGAAATAGGTTAAAACCCAATTTTGCTCAGGTTCTGTCCTGGACTTACCTAATAAATTGTGCTTGAAAAATTATACATAACATGTTTGCTCAAATTTGTCTGTCATATGCTGCCGGGGGAAATCATATTAGCACACAACATAAATACAATACACTAACGTTAAGAAGGCTTTTTTAATTAGATTTTTTTTCTAACATATATAACTTATTGTTGCTATGATTAGTAGTTTTTGAAGAGCAAAGTCTGTTTATTGTAATAAGCAAAGTGATTTTCTAATGAATTTTACTTTTCGTGTATATTTTTCACTTTATTCCTTATTATCACCATAAAGCAAACCTTTACCCTACGTACATTAAGGGCATAACGACTGCCATTTTACTGGCAACCGGGACCAACGGCTTAACGTGCCTTCCGAAGCACGGAAACGCTCAAATAAATGTCACAAAGTGATCACATGGATGGTCACTCATCCATGGACCGGCCATAGTGAAAGTTGCTTACTGTAGTGATCGTTTACAGAACACTGATTCCGCGGGGTCACGAGCGCTTCCTAAATTTCTTCTGCTTCTGCTTCTTAAATTATATGAGTGTGTAAAAGCGTTTTCCTTTTGGAGTACGCTTTGACAGACATAGGGCAAAGTTCCAGTATGGCACCTTCCCTCCCCAGGGTGCTGCTTTACGACTAAAACTAACAAATTATTATTACATCGATAACACCAAATCTGATGTTCGACAAAATGAGTGCTCAATAAAATGTCGGCCATGATTTTATGATCCGATTCTGTATATTAATGGCTGTCGTGAACGACTAGTAATTAAAGCTCTTTTACGTGGTAAGCTCCAACAAACACGATTTAGGCACGATTTTGCGAAAGCTCATAAATAAATTACTATTGGATTAATTTTTGAACGTGCCCTGTAATTAATTTACTGTCTTAGATATTTCAGTGCAGAAAAATTCGTCGGCTCGTGGCCCCGCGGACTCAGTGTTCTGTAAACAATCACTACAGTAAGCAACTTTCACTATGGCCGGTCCATGGATGGGTGACCATCCATCAACAGCAGGCAGTCACAACCTGCGCCTGTCCATTTAAACACGGCAATACGGCTCACCACCTATTACGTGGGACAAAATTATACAAAGGTGAAATGTGGGCATATAATATGCCTCCGCCTACCCCTTCGGGGATAAAGGCGTGACCATACGTATGTATGTATATACATACATACATACGTATGGTCAGATACGTGGTGTAATGTCACAATGCCTACAGGAGTTAACATACGTTAACTCCTGTAGGCTTTGTCTGACATTATTGATAATAAACTGGGATTAAGTAGGCTTTTGTTGACTCATACATTCCAAAATGTTACGGGGTCTTTATTATTTAACATGTTGAAAGGAGCAATACAGTGAATACAGGAAGCCTTTGCACTGCAGAGAAAGCTTATTATTTGAGACAAGACTTCAATTTAAAAAAAAAAGTAGATTTCCTGCAGTATTTGTTTAGAATTTTAAATGAAACACATAAGTATATACATAATATAGTCACGTCTGTTTCTCTGAATGGGAAAAAAGAGGCTTACTATAGACCCGCCACATTTCAGCTTATAGTTTTTTGTCCTAAGTAGGTAACGTACTTGCAACCGACACCAACGGGTTTAACGTGCCAAATTGATGGAGTGAAGTTAGCTAAAATAGTGAAGTACTCGCCTCAGCTAAAAAGTAGCAGAAGCGATTTGTAAAATATGCCAGGGACCTTCCTTTGAAATGTCAATGTTTATCCACATCAATAGGAAAAGATGTACCCGTATGTATATTTTATGAACCACAGTCGATTGACGTCAACAATTCCCTAGGTATATTTTAGTTAATGGTTTAATTAACCCTACCGCCCAACATTATTTTTAGACATTGTCATGAACTCATGACATTATAATACAACTGGGACATGTTGTGAATAATTCTCGTTTTATTTTTGATACATTCAACATCAAGGATTCAGAACATAAAGAAATATTTAAGCCAGTTATACGAGTAGGCATACGTTTTGTTAAGGTTGATTTCCACCGCGAGCTGATAATGAACTAGCGTACGTTACGTGGCTTCACCAGCGTAGTTCCCATTCCCGTAGGAAAGGAATACGGGAATAAAATATAGCCTACTAGCTGATGCCCGCAGATAAAATAGTAGCCTTTTTTTTTACGTGAGGGAAAATCCTCAAAGGATGTTATGTCGGACTCTTGCCGACTAGAAACCCTCACATAACGCCCAACAGCCTGTGGTTGGGAGACCCGGGTAAGCCCTCGGAAGGATGTCCCGAGACTCCTAACAGACCTACGGCCGCTACTGCGGCCTCGCCCAGGGGGTGGTCCGGGTGCTATTCCGCGTCTTTGAGGGGTTTCGGGTGTGATCCCGCTTCTAAGGGGAGGCGTGCGTGAGTTGCTCACGTCACGCTGCCGTCATGGGCCTGCTTCTGTAAGGACGGTGAGTGACCCTCTCACCGTCCTCAGACCCCCGGTCATGGAGGCCGATAGTCCTCGGCGAAACACGTCGGCGGCGCCCAGGCCGCCAACTGCGGAACTCGGGTGGGAGAGCTCTCTCCCGCACCCGCCCCGCCGCCTCCTTCACGAGCATGACCTGCTCGCAGAAGGAGGCGGCGCAGTCCCACTTACTCCCGCTGGAGAGCATGGCTCGCACCATGGTCTCGAGCGAGAGAGTGTCCACGTCCAGACCCACTACGAGGACCTGGCGCTGTTGCGCCCACGCCGTGCACTCCACCAGCGTGTGGAGCGCCGTGTCATCGCTGCGGTCCTCGCAGTGCTGACACTTGGCCGTGGTTTCCCGGTGTTTTCGCCACAAATACGTACCGAAGCTACCGTGCCCGGCAAGCATCTGAAAAATAGTAGCCTATGTGTTATTCCAAACTATACTCTATCCCTGTACCAAATTTCAGCCAGATTCATTCAGCCGTTAGAGCGTGATTGAGTAACAAACATCCAAACATCTTCACAAACTTTCACATTTATAATATTAGTAGGATACGCTGAACTCGTGCCGGTAAACTGTGCACCAGTAAACGCCACCGCACTGGCTGAAAGCAAGTATGGAGTTAAACGTATTCATTAATGTGCTCGCTCAGTTCGCGGTGGGAACAAGGCTATAGACGTGGGCGGACGCCCCCGTTCGCTGTAAACGAAAATAAACATTTGTATCATTAAATATTTCGATGAAAGGCTTCTATGTACTCTGCAGCGTATTTTCCTCTGACATTAAGTCAATCAGGGCCTGCCCCTTCCTGCCCCGATTTTTCTCAACACCTACAGTATGGGGCCTTAAAAGAGGTCTTAGAAGGTTTTCACAGGGTCGATAGGCCGTAGTCTACAGTTACCTTTTTCCTTTTATGCCTGTCTGGGTTTTGGGTTTTTAAAAGATAGTTGTATGTAGTTTCTACGTCACAGTATTCAGTTGTAACTGTAACCAACTTCATTCTTCGATACTCTACACAAGCTTCCAAAAACATCAAAATCAGTTCATAAATGCCAGAGATACGAGGTAACAAACATAAGAATTAGCAATAAAGCCTTCCTTAAAGCAATATCAATAAAAACGTTTTAAAATGTCTTACAACCCATATTCTCTTGACCTTAAAAGAAAATACAAGATACAAAGCATTAAAGGATTTATCAACCGTGTTAACAGCTACATAAAAACGACATTAAAAACCGGCCAAGTGCGAATCGGATTCACGCACCGAGGGTTCCGTACAAAAAAACGGAAAAAAATAACATTTTTATTGTATGGGAGTGTCCCTTAAATATTGTATTATTTTCTGTTTTTTTTTGCCCCGCAGCCTATGAACGTTTGCAACACCAGAGGCGTGACACTCGCGCTGCCGACACTGTAAAAACCTTCTAAGATCCCTTTTGAAAAACCCCATACTGTAGGCGTTTGGGAAAACCGAGGCAGGGAGATCATTCCACAACCTGAGCGTGCGCGGAAGAAAGCCCCTATCTATTTTAGTAGGTAAATTTTGTTATAGCGGCAATAGAAATCAAAAATCTTTGAAAATTTCCACTGTCAAGCTATTACGATTCATGAGATACAGCCTGGTAAAGTACAGACGCGAAAACATCGAAGTCTCTGTAATGGGGTTTCGTTTTTACCTTTTACCGTACGGAACTCTAAAAAGCAGCATTAAGGCTTTATCCTTAAGTAAGGAGGTGGGGTTTACAGGTCGTTCTATTTTCAGTATTGTTATTTCAGGAAGTTTCCCTTTGTCCCTCCCCGTCTTTCAGTGAAATTTAACCTCCTTTAGTAGACTAATTTCTTAATAGGCCTGTAAATAATGTTCTTGTGATCTACCCACATGTATAACGGTATTTGTGTTTTGAAAGTTTATTAAAAGCTAGCTGATATGTGGTTACAATCAAATATTGTGTCAAATGTAAACAAGTCTGTCTTTCCGAAGTATTACCCAGTGGCTCCAGGCCATTGATAGCTGCAGGTGTCGCGTGGCTTTAATCGGTAGGAGTAGGGCATATCATCCGTAGCATGCATGAAGGATTTTCACCCGTGAAAAATCCCTGTCCGACAATCAAATTAGAGGTATAATAAGAATAGGTTGTTGTAGTGAAAAAAAAAGTTGCTTTTTTCACTCTTTAGAATTAAATTTTAAAAAAACCTTTATAGAGAGTGCCTACATTATAAAGGGTAGTGTAATCTAATTTCGAGTTTTTAAGGGTTCAAATTGGGTGTTGGCGGGGAGCGGGACGACGACGGTGGCGACTTGATCAAAAGCGGCCAGATATCTCGTGTAGCGGTGACGAATTAATTGTGCTTTGTGTCGATTGTGGATACTTTTGAATATATTTTAGGAACTATTTAGTCCGATTTAAAACCCACGCACAAATGCATTGTAATTTTATGAAAAAAATCTAAATACAAAGAAGAATGAGACTACGCCGACTCATATCATGTGACAGCCGCTCGTTGCTCGGACACACCTGGCTATTTCTACTGGTTGCTTAAATTTGATGGTCACACGCTTATATTTTCAAAACCGTAAGTTAGAAAGAAATGTTTTAAAATAGTGGATAAAACATCTATTAATCTATAAAATACATGAAATTTGTTGCAATAGAAGTAAATATTCATACCGAAAATCAACACGAAAGGTCAAAATCGGGGTCATTTTTCGCATTCTACTCGTGTCACACTTCCCGATTCAGTTAAACATTTGGTTACTGCTTCACTAAATTTCCATAGATTTTGAAGTTACATACACTAAATTCACAATAATAACATACACTACACACACAGTATTACAAAAAAAATCTTCTAACTATTATTTAGAACTTAAAACACAATATACATCGATCACACGAATCTAGGTACTTTAAATTTGCGTAGTAAACGGTTGACTGTTGACCCCAATAACAAAACTCAACTTAACTGAACGTTATTCATGATCGGGCATCGCAAGAGTACGAAGTGCAACTCCTGACTCCTTGAGAAAAAAAAACACTAAGTTTCTACATTTGACACTTAATTCGAGTACTTTTCGTGGGTGACTTTTTGTACATTGTATAATAGCTATTGAAGTCAGAGCTTATTTATCGAAACCGCAAATTAATTAAGATATTTATGTAGTATTTGATTTAAAACGTAACGGCTAAACGTTGTCAGAATTTAAAAAAAAGCTGTTTTCGTTACCTTCGTGTCACATCCTTGGTGGCGTTTCACCCACGAAGGTGAGTTTATGCCACGAAGGTGATCTTTGACTAGTTTCAGTAAGAGTGGTACTCTTTTAGATTCGTATTGTAGTATGTAGCGGAATAATAGCAGAACAAATAAGTAGGCACCTACAATCATGGCAAAGGACAGAGCAATACCTATAACATTCCGTGTGAAGCCCTTTTATAGGAGTAGAAATCCCACCGGACGTTATGCCAGATCCAAACCGTCTAAAACCCACATCGTAGCTACTTACCTGTCTAGTGCTAGGCGCCCCGGGTAACTCCTTAGAAAGAAGTATCAGGGTACCCGACAGGCTTAGGCTATCACCGTGGCCTCGCCTACGGGTTCGGGTGTTATCTTGCGTCTTTTGGGTTAGTTCCGATGCTATTCCGCTACTTGAGGCGTGCGGCATGCTAAGAACTTTTGAACGAAGACACAATGACCTTCGCGTCCAAGTCTCAAGGAGAAATCCCGGGAAAGAGTCATGCCACCTAAAGCTTAATCAAGGCACCTAATACCTTATACTTATACATACATACATACATATAATCACGCCTTTATCCCCGAAGGGGTAGGCAGAGGCATAGTATACGCCCGCATTTCACCTTATAGTTTTATGTCCCACGTAATAGGTGGTGAGCCCATTGCCGTGTTGAAATGGACAGGCGCAGGTCGCCGCGACCCGCAGTTGAAATTTTTCAAGCCGCCCATAATGCCTTCAACTTGGCTTAACGATTGTCATTTTACTGACAACCGGGTTTCATTTCGAGTTTTCCTTCTCTACGCAAGGATGGATCTTTTTGCGAAAGTGTTCCCTTAGTCGCCTCTTACGACACCCTCGGGATGTATTGGGGTGGCGACATTTTGTACTCTTACCCGTTGTAACACGGGACCCCGTCGCCACACGGGGCTGGCGCAGCCGGTAGGATAATTTTTTAGTTATACTTATATCAACTTATAATACATTTAGGTTCCTAGTACTCGTCGAGTTTTCCGGCAAGGTGGTTTGTGACTACTCTCGAAAACAACTTGTAAACATGGCTAAGGAGTGAGATGGGTATGTAATTCTTCAGCAAGTTCTTGTCACCTTTTTTGAAAAACAGAGCCACTGCAATCCCGCTCCACGCTTTAGGTGTTTGTCCCTGTTGGAGGACGGAATTAAAGAGACTCGTCCGCTCTTTGAGAACTAGAGTCCCGCCAGCTTTAAGAAGCTCAGTCGTTATTCCGTCCTCTCCAGGGATTTATTGGTTTTTAGTTGTTCGAGAGCAGCCCTGACCTCGCCCTGGTCAATATACGGAATGTCTTCGGTAATAGTGGCGCGTTAGTGGGGCTCTGTGGTCACGGTCGCTAGGTCCCGTCGGTCTTTTTTTCCGTGATGCATATAGGTCTCTGTAGAAGCTCCTAACTTCTTCGAGAATCTCGAACCTCGAGGTCACGGTTTTGCCACCCGCTGTCTTCCATTTTGTCAGACGAGGTCTTCCGAGCTGTTGGGCAAAGACTTTAGTAGGTACCCCAATTTTGTGCGATCGCTGCCTCTACGATGTTGGTGTTATAACGTCTGAAGTCGCGTCGTATCAGCTTTCGGATTTTGATGTTTCAATCTCTCTGGTCTGACGAAGACGTAAGTATGCATAGATTTTTATTTTTATTTTTTTATTGAGATTCGCAAAGTGGATTCTCGGCAAGACTATTCAACATCGCTCATTTAGACTCAGTTCAGCCGAGCGCCCTACTCAGTGCGAACACAGCATGCATCCTAGTTTTCGCACTTCAATGAAATGTAGATGGCGTTTCCCGTCTAATTCTCATGAGCTCGAGGGTCTCGGGCGAAAGCTTGGAACACCTATTTTTGCTTTTTTACAGACAGAAACTTTCGGGACACTTGTTGTAGCGTCCTGACTACAGTGTCGGCCTTATCGTGATCGCTGCCAGTGGTTTCCAGCAGATCGAAACGATTTTGAAGCTTCAATTGAAACTTCTCGGCACACAAAGCTATTTGGAGCGCAGTAGGTCGGAGAGTAGACTTCATCATCCGGGCCCTTTCGACGCGGAAGTCTAAATTCAAACACGCTCTGACGAGTCGGTGATCATTTCCGGTATTAAACCTGTTGATCACAGAGACATCTTCTCTAAATATACACCTCCTTGTTGGGGCTTCGTCAAGTCCACCTTCTATGGGGCTTCTTCTTAAAGAATGAGTTCATCAAGAAGTGCTCCTGAGCCTCAATAAAGTTGATAAGTATACTCCCCCGCGGCCCCCGGTCATTTCTACGCCCAACACCAAAAAGGCCGATTTTCGTTTCACCGCGTTCTTGTACTCCCACTTTGACAGTAAAGTCCCCTATCATAACATAACTTAAAGTGAGTCTTGGCAGTACCGTGTAATGCTTTCACCACGTCCTCGTACACGGTCTCAACTGCCTCGTCAGTGCTTCTCGAAGTCGGGGCATAGGTACCTACACGTGAATAACCTTTAGGGAGTCCTGTTGGTAAGTCTCAGTATTACGTATGCTACCCGAGGCGAAACACTGCTGATCACCACAATGCTGCTAACTAATTACAACAATTTTCACCATAAAGCCGACACAGCCCTCGGAAGAATGTCTTCCATCACCTTCCCGAAAGTAGAATAGGTCACCCGACCCAAGGGTTAGCGTGTCCTCCCCCTTTCTTCGGATTGGCACAATACCAGTATGTGCCAGTTTATGCGACCCAGTTCTACCTCACTCCAGCCGCAGAGTGCTTCCATTATAAGTAGCCAGGTTCGGACATTCTCACACAACATCATCTAGCCCAAATTAAGACAATATAAGCTTATGCTATGGGATCGAGATAACTGATAATTTGCCACTTTGTGCCAAAGAAATGTACTGTGTTATTTTCATAATATATGGTTCCAGAATAACTTTTACGTCAAAAGCATGTGTATGGGATCTGGTAATTGTTTTTAGTTAACTAGCTGTTAACATATAACTGCCGAATGAACAAATTAACTTATAATTTGTACTTAAATAATGATTAATAATGTCTGTAAAGCTACTGCGTCACCTTCGTGGATCGTCGCGTCACCTACGTGGGATCTAATAATTCAAAACCTTATTCTTCCAAATCTGCCTCACAATTTAACTTGTTGACTTATATGTATATGTTACTTAACTTACCAAACGCTTTGTTTGTTTACAAAAATAGTTGAAATAATCAGTATTTAAAATTTACCATGAAGGTGACGATGAGAATCATAAAAAGTAGAAATAGCCACCTGCACCTGACATCCAGTTCACTTCTATGAGACTCCATACGATCGCGCAACGCGCCGCTATAGCTCGTCGCCCCGCTTCCCGCTCACATCCAATTTGAGGCATAAAGGTTTCGTTTCACGGCTTCCTGTCGCGGTTTTCCCAATCGACTATATAGTATTCTCTAAAAAGCTTTTAACTAAAGTTGGTAATTGAGTGTTAGACGGAGCGTGTTACAAACTTTCTAGACTAGGCACCGTACAACTGTATCCACTTTCCAGTGGGCAGAACCTTTCTAGAGATCCGTAATCAACACGAACCTTCAGTATTTCACGCAAAATACGTCTCACGGCATCTACTCTGCTTTTTACATCTTCATAGTAGTAGTTTAGAGCGATTCGTAATTATGCAAGAATATACGATACGTTTGTAAGTATGTACTTGTACCAACGGTATGCGTGATACTTCAAGATAATTTAATAATTCACCATCCTGAGTTGTAATGTACTTTAATATAACATAAGTACATTAGGTATTGTTTGTCCTTGACAATATACATACATTACTAAGTACAAAGGAAAGGTATAAACGCGCTGCCTCTTTCTGCGAGCAGGTTATGCTCGTGGAAGAGGCGGCGGGGCGGGTAGGTACGGGAGAGAACTCTCCCACACGAGTTCCGCAATCGGCGGCCTGAGCGCCGTCGACGTGATTTCGCCGAGGACTATCGGCCACCATGACCGGGAGCCTGAGGACGGTGAGAGGGTCCTTACAAAGCAGGCCCATGACGGCAGCGTGACGTGATGAGTTCACGCACGCCCCCATTTAGAAGCCGGATCACACTCGAAACCCCCCAAAGAAGCGGGATAGCACCCGAACCATCCCCTAGACGAGGCCGCAGTGGTAGCCGTAGGTCTGTTGGGAGTCCTGGGACATCCTTCCGAGGGCTTACCCAGGCTCCCAACATAGGCGGTTGGGCGTTACGTTAGGTTTTTTAGTCGGTAGAAGTCATAGCATCCATAATGGATTTTCCCTCACGTTAAAAAAAATCGAAATCGTTTTTGAGTTTATCGTGAACAGACATATAGACAGATGCGTAGGTAATAATAATATTTTTATATACAGCATAGCAATAGCACTTATAAAAACATTTTCTCAATGAAACTTTATTTTCCTTTCAAACTTTTCGCTTATCCGACAGGTATGAGTAATAATACAAGGTTCTCAGATAAATGGCGTGTCTTGATTGAAAGGGGCATCATAATAAAGGACTCCTTATAATGTGACGGATAATATCAGAGATAGGTTATATAGAATCCTAATCGATTCCCATATTACGATAGATAGCGTATTTGTCGGATGATTACGTCGGATTTGTACCCGATTGTGCCTAGATTGGGAATAATTTTGGGCTTTCTACTAATTTTATGTATCTACTAGCTGTTGCCCGCGACTTCGTACACTGCAATTTATATGTGATTCTTTAGAATGATATAGGTAACTTTTTTATTTATGAACCGAATGACATGAAACAAACACTAAATGTTAAGTGGAGTAAACCGCAACGCAACAAAGAAAACCGCGTTGCAATCGGTTGAGCGGTTGCTGAGATTAGCGTGCACAAACGTACATACAAACCGAAAAAAATATAAAAATGGTTGTTTTAGGTTCTATTGCGTTCATAAAGCCTCCCTACAATTTTTTTTCTTATATATCTTCAATGTACAGACAGCGACATGTTACGATTTTTTTTATGTAGGTATTGATATCTATATTAATTGATGATTGACTTCCTTTTATTTAAAAGGAAGTCAATCATCAATCAAGTGAAATCAAGTGAAAGTTTGTGAAGACGTTTAGATATTATTTGTTACTCAATCACGCTCTCAACACTGAACGAATCTGGCTGAAATTTGGTACAGGGATAGATTATAATCTGGGATAACATAGGTATCTATAGACTTCTTTTATCCCGGGGGAACGTCCCATAGAAAACGGGAACAGAATTTCACTAAGAATCTAGTATCCAATCTATCAATCAACTTGGCCCGCACACGTGTTTCCCTCATCTTACAATCCTGGGTTCTTCAGCGGAGCGTGAAGAGGCACATCACAGGGCCGCCAACTTGAGGACCACTGTCAGAAGTGTTACGGACTGTGAAAGTGGCCCCCAATCGCTACATGCGGCTTTCCATCAGGCTGGCAAAGTCAATTGGCGAGCTAAATATTAAAAAAAAAAGAAAAGCCTATGGCTATCGACTGCTGGACGTAGACCTCCCCCGTTTTACGTCACAACACACGGTCCTGCGCCTTCCGCATCCAGTTAATTCCTGTTACCTTTTTCAGGTCGTCGGTCCGTCCTGCAGGGGTCGTCCAACCCCACGTTTACCAAGTCGCGGTCTCCACTCTAGAAGTCGTTTGGGTATCCACTAGATATAGTATCCACTAAATTGTAATTTAGTTTGTAGCCCATGTGGCAGTAGTCCTGGGACATCCTTCCGAGGGCTTACCCGGGGCTCCCAACCGGTTATATATTAAAATACCAGAAATCAAAATGCCTTTACTTAAAATGCCTTAGACCAAAATACCCGAATTCAAAATACCTTAACATTCAAAATACCTTATTTCAGTTCACCTTACCTTAAGAGCGTAAATTCGGTTTTCAAATTTCTTTACGATCGTAAGAAATCAGCCGGCGCGGCGCACATAGCCGTATAGTGCCAATTGTTGCTACTAACAAGTTTGATACTTTTGTTTTCCTTGATGTATTACCGGTGTCATATTCTTAGTCTAAGCGTTCAATCTTTAAATTTAATTTTTATGTTAGTTATATTAGTTAATAATTATTGATTATTTTATTGCAAATTGATTGATATTAAGTAGTGATAGACACTGACATCATAAAATTAATAAAGTTGACATTTATTTACCTAACTAATATCAATATTGCAATTAGAAATACCGAACCGAAGGAACCGACGTGCATGGATGAAAAGAAAAATGAAAGTTGAAGAAGCAAGTGAGGTGTGTATGGAGCGTGCCGTGTAGCGCTCGGTTCTTTCTGCCTACCCCGCAAGGGATTTGGCGTGAAGATAGTATAGTATATAATACACACATACATGAAAAAGGTCCACAAGTTTATTTTTAAAGTATCTTAATATACGAAAATTGTAGAAAGTAATGGACAATTTTCTATTTTACACTATAAATTTGACAATAATCATAGTTAAAAACAATAATATTAATGTAGCAATGCGCAGGCGCTTGGCATGGTACGATGTTTGCTGCCTACTGCAGATTCAGTGCTGGCAGGAACGTTAAAATATTTTTAATAAATAATCAATAAATATTGTTGGATATTCTCACACAACATCATCTAGCCCAAACTAAGCTATTAGCTTGAGCTATGGGATCTAAATCTAATCTTAATTGATAGTAGGTGTTTTTCATTTACAACAACCAAATATTTATTAAGAGGTATGTGCATAACAATGCACACCGCCCAGAAAAAGCCATTCCGTATCGGCATTGATAGATTATTAGATACCTACTAAGATGAATTTTGGGAGGGACCGAACTGAGTTTCTTGGGGTGTTCTTCTCAGTTTGTAGCATTTCCCAAAAATGTTGACAAACCTATTTTTTTTTAATTTCAAAGATAATAAATTTTATTTTATTTTATTTTATCGGCTCTTTCTGGGCTCAATCATTTTGGGCAACAGACATTAGTCATAAAAAATTAACAATTTAGGTTCCATCCTCGTAGTCCAGAACTCGTCGTCTTGCGAAATATTTACTGTGCTTATGGGCAAATTAGTGTTCAGTCTACACTGCAAATCGATAAATGTTGGCTTGACTGAAAGTAATTTTAATACAATTCATTAAAAATATTTATTATATACACAAGATCACTAGAAGATAAAATAAACGCAGCTTCTCACTTAATTTGAAGTTGGCCTTGGATTTTAAAATACCAGTCATGCTTTGCAAACAGATCCGTTTTTCTCCATAATTTAATTTTACCATCTGCTATGGCTTGTTCCACATCCATGTATATAGGGACTGTTCTAGGTTAAATTGATTGATTGATTGGTTATTAGGTCGTCTACAACAAGGTTCTTTAGCAGTGGTGAGACCACGCCCCCTTGTGGACAACCTTTAACCTTTGGCCATGGCTGCGCACTGGTTTCTACTTGTCTGTAGCTTTAAAATGAGTTTGTTTAGCATGTTATCTATCCATTCACTGACTACCGTGTATACTCGGTGTTTTGCCAGTGCCGTGGTTATGCTTCTTCTGTCGAAAGCTCCCTCTATGTTTATGAAAGTGCCGAGGCACATTGATTGATTGATTCTGGATGACCTCTTCTATTTTGTGTACTACTGCATGTAGTGCTGAGTCTGTAGACTTGCCGGGGGCATTATGCGCGTTGGTTGGAATGCAGTGGCTTATTTTGAAGGGCCGTCCCTCGTTTGTCTCTGTCACACAATCTTTCCAGAGTTTTTAGCAGGAAAGACGAAGGGCTTATCGGTCTGTATAACCAGAGGTCTGAATCACAAACATAATCCCTTTAACGGGTTTTGGTATAAAGATCACTTAGACCTCTCTCCACAGTCTGGGTCACAGTCCCATTCATTGTCAGGCGTATAGATACTATGTAACTGACAATATCAACTTGTGTCCTCCCCCATTTTATCACTGCAGGGAAGACTTCATCCTGTCCTGGAGATTTGAAGGACTTGAAGCTGTTAATTACCCATTCAGTTTTTTGTAAGTTGACAGAATAGATTAGAACAGGTCTTGCGAGCTCCCACTGGACTTCTTCTGTGGATACGTTTTCCACCAGCCACATGAGTGTCTGCAGCAATTGGCATTCTGGGAAGTGCGTTTGTATCAAAATACTCTCGGCTTCTTTTCATGATAGTTAACGTTAGTAGAATGATGTAGTGGTAATTTATATTTATTATTAATTTATTGTTTTCGAGTAATTAAGTAATTTAGTGGTCATTATATAATGTTAATTTGCCTTTGAAAATGCCGAAAGGTTCCACCAAGCAATTACCACTTATGAAAATAGTGTGTTAATGTGTTATTATCAATACCACACGAATAGTGACTACCTGCCTTGCGTATAATACCTACACCTACGCTGTTCGTGAAGAAAATAGTGCAACTGTAAAAGCTTATAACTTGGTCAGTTTTCGTTAGTTTCATTTAATTTTTTTATACAGTATTTCGAAGCGAAACTCTAGTCGGGGTGTCTGAGCTTTGCACTATACAAAAGTTCACGTTGTATATCGACCATAAATATTTATATATATTATATTATACGTCACAAAGTACTAAGATTGTTTGGTCACGCTAGAATTAGACTATTTTTGTTCATTTTTTCGTATTCAAAAATGGAACATCGAGCGACATGACCACTCTCTGAGAGCCTCTCGGCGGTACTAAATCGTATTTGTTCGCGTATCTGCATTTATAGGGGTTCACAAAATACTTTGTAAAAAAAAATCTGTATCCAGTTACATAAAAAGAAATATTTTTATTGTCAAAGGAGAAGTTCTGACATAATATTACATAATTATCATAATGATTTAAACTACAGAAGCTGGTGAAAATACTACTTTATTTTGGTGAAATTTCTCACTATTTGAGCAAACTTTGCAGTCATTTTTCTCTAAAAAAAGGAACCTACCTGATATCAGGTTATTCTACAAACAGATAGCCAACCCCCTTTGCAATTGCTTCGTATCCCTTGTTTATTAAATTTATCAGTAATTTGACATGAATTTGAGCCTCGAAAACTATGCAAATCGTATGATTTGAAAAACCTGTTTCACTTTCATTGATAATTACCATTATGTAATTCGTTGTTAGGTAAAATGTGTTTTAATAAACGTTTAGGGAGCTAAATTTACTAAGTATGTTAGTGAATACCATGTTTGTACGATAAATATTTAATGACTTTAAATGCAATGAAAAGTATGGTTTCTGAGCAATATGTGGCGCGAAATATGTTAGCCCTCTTAAAATGTCTAAACTTAAAATACAAATAATTATTATATCAGAATTCAAAATACAAATTTTCAAATATCCTTAATTTAAAATACCGAAAATAGAATACAATGTGAATATAAAAAAAAAACGATAACCTACCCAGTTTATCGCTATAACCTACTGGGTATTATTAGGTATATATTATGCTATACCAGTTCATTATATAGCGCATAGTTAATAAATGAATGATTTAAGAAATAAAGATTTATTGCCACTCACACGTTTTGTTATTTGACTTTAACTTATTTCCCCCCCCCCCCCTCCCCCCCTCCCCCCCACCACCTAAGTGAAGCCGCAGTTGTAGCCGTAGGTCTGTTGGTCCTTGGGTATCCTTCTGAGGGCTTACCCGGGGCTCCCAACTGTAGGCTGTTATGTAGGATACGTGTGGTTTTTAGTCGGTAGGAGTCCGGCATAGTATCCATGTAGGATTTACTAAATAAAAAAAAAATAACAACAAAAAATAACCAATTATTAAATAAAAAAAAAATAACCACGAAGGCTAAGGCGGGAGCTCCGCTTCGCTTCGCTCCCGCCTTAGTCTTCTAACCTAACCTATCCGAGTCGGGATACTCTGAGTCGGGGTGTTAACCATTCACAGATATATAGCATCCATGTAGGATTTAAATCATGTTAAAAAAAAGGTATTTTGTGTTTGAACATTTTAGGATAAGGTATTTGATAAATTTATTTTTTGGGTTTCGGTTATTCGACCGTAAGGCATTTTAAATTATTTATATTATAAATATTTGCCTTTTGAATATTGATATTTCGATTTCGGGTATTTTGGGCTCAGGCATTTTAAGTAAAGGCATTATGATTTCTGGTATTATGACGGTATACCCTCCCAACCATATTGGGCATTACGTGAGGTTTTTTAGTCGGTAGGAGTCCGGCGTAGCAGCAATGATGGATTTTCCCTCACGTTAAAAAAAAATATAAAAAAAGCCCATGTGGCTAAAACTATTCTGTACCTCGAGGTATCATTAGATTACCTACATCCTTCCGGGGGCTTACCCGGGGCTCCCAACCGTAGGCTGTTGGGCGTTACGGGAGGTTTTTTAGTCGGTAGGAGTCCGGCGTAACGTTAATGAGAATTTTTTGCTTACGTTAAAAAAAAAGATTCTAGGTCTTCCCGTTATAGGCATTTATAAATACGAGAACTTTAAATTTTAGTTTTTAAATTTGTAAACAGACGCAGATAGTGGCTACGCGCTGTTGAAAATGTTCGAGCCATCCATAACTTAGATATACGAGTGCCATGATACAGCAACCGGTACCAGTTGGTTAACGTGTCTTCCGAAGCACGAAAACGCTTGTAAATAGACAAGCTACAGTTTGCTCACCCATCTGAGGACCAGTCTGCTAGCTTACAGTACACTGAGATAGGGAGGTTACGAACTTATACAGGATCTCCTAGGTCCACTTTGATAAAAAAAGGTAGGTAAGAGTATTAAATATTAACGGTATTAAAATATTTAGTTTTTATCAGAAGAATTAATTTACGTCAGACGAAATAACAGCTGTACCTAGTTGAAACATTAACTAAGGAAGTGAACTCCAAGCACCGAAGCAAAGACACCAATTAAATTTAGTATCTTTGGCCTTCGGCTAACGAGACAATGTATGGGGAATACTCCACGATCTAAGTACCTACCTATAACATAAAAAAAAGAGACCATTGCGTTCATAATCATACTACAGAATACATGACGCAAAAACTTTTTACTTAACACATTTAAAGGAAAGTGCTTGAACGAGTGAGCGTGATATTTATTTATTCAACACAGTTACAAATTGTCAGTTTACATGACAAAGAGTTACTTTTTCATGAATTACTGTCGAATACTGTAACGATAAACAGTTCTCTAGTAATACTAATTAGGAGTGAACCCCCAAAAATAGGTAAGTACTTTATTTTTAAAGAGAATATTGAAAATACATTTCTCGGCAATGAACGCAGCGCCGATACTAAAAGCGTAGCTAATTGCTACGCCTCGTAGACCGCGTAATCGCCGTAGTTCAGCTTGTCACAAACTTATAAATATTTCTACCTCGGTTCTAAAAATATTTGAAGTTAAAGACCTTTTATAGAAGCATTCAAATAAAAACATGCCACACGTAATAAATAAAAGATAATAATCTAAGTCTGTACACAATAAAATTAAATTAAACTTACCAAAATTCCTCAATAATCTTCAAAATTCACCAAAACTCTATTAAAAAAGTTAGTCTATGCTCACAAAAAAATCCAGTCTGAAATAAAAAAAACAACAAATCGAACGTACGAAATATTTAAATTTCAAGTTCGCGGTTTATTTTGTGTATTTTTCACGAGGAGTGGCGTGGCGTCCGTTCAGTGAACGGCAAAGGCGCCATCTGATAAAGCCTACATGTCGTCAAAGGAGACTGCTTCAGCACGGCCCTAAATCCTTTTATATGGGACGTTTACAGGCGCGTGTAAAGGTCTGAATGGCTTAATGATATTGAGTGAGATTTAACCTTATTTGAGACAAGTCATGTGGGATGTTTTTTTACTGGATTGTTTTGATTTTATCTTGATATCAAAGTTGCTTTCTGAACTTTACACAACACTACAAATTATTGAAGTAAAACTTCTTTAGGCGCGTCATACAGGAACAACTCAGTTATATTTATTTCTGACGGAAGTAACGCTTACTATTTGAATTTTGAATAGCGGAAACCAAATTTCGAATGAATGATATTAATATAACATTTGATGCCGTCAATGTCAAAGAAGTTTTACTTCAATCGCGCGTAAAGGTTACACCACGCACACATGTTTTTTTAGACAAAGTTCCTTCGTATTTTTTTAATATATTTTAATGTGTAGACACTTTCAATGATGATCAAAACTTAGGAAGGCATTTACGACGTTTCATGATTTACTTAACTACTAAGACACGTACCTACGTGTTATCTTAAAGTTAAAAAGATAAGTGAAACTTGACTATCTAATTATTTAAAGTTATATAGGACATAGCCAGGACGATATTCATGTTTTTGGCAGCAACGGGTCAACATTAGATATTCTTCTTAAAGTGTTCAGCCTAAAGAACAGATCTACCTTTTATAGGTACTTATGGGAGATTATTATGATAGTACATTTTAATATATTTCTTTTAATATGAAGTCGTCAAATAATCGTAAGTCGGATCGTAAGTTCATCGTAAAGTGTCAAGCTTCCTTCCACTCTATCAATGGCTGTAAAGCGTATAGCCTGTGCCATGCGCAGTGCGAACTCCGCGCTCCACCACCTTCCCGCCTATATCAATGGGCTCGCCATCTTATTGACGTCATAACATGGCCGAGTTCCTGCTTTTTTTTTAATTGTTTGTTTTCTTTAGCACTTCTGCTGTTGATCTATTTCTGAGAGTATGTACCTTCTGTGTTGGTATTTCTATCGTATAAAATATGTATACTGTACTGGCTATTAGGCACGTTATTTTTCCAGTATTTCAAGTTATTTTCATCGACCTGGAAGGGTTATTATTAATTCTAAATAGTTGGTAAGATATTCTCAATGAACATTAATAACTAGCTGTGCCCCATGTCGCATACTACGAAGCTCGTAGCACCTGGTGATATGCCATTTGCCTCATTCTCATTTCTATTTACACTTAAACGGTAAAAATTGAGACAAAAAAAATTGAATCCTTAATTTTTTTTTAACGTGAGGGAAAATCCTCATGGATGCTATGCCGGACTCCTACCGATTGAAAAACCTCACGTAACGCTCAACGGCCTAATGTTGGGAGCCCCGGGTAACCCCTCGGAAGGATGTCCCAGGACTCCCACAATCCTTAATATTGCTTTTTTCAAAGTATGTGAATGTAGTTTGAATTATCTCAAAGTTAGGATAGGTCTCTTAAGAACGTTTTCGTAGCCATAACGGTGAAACTTTAGCGAGTTTAACAAGGCGCTAAGGGCAAGTGTCCCTTAATGCCCGCTCCAGAAACCCAAATCCACCCAAATCAATTAAAACTATCACGGGTGGTAAGTAATTAGAATTTACAAGATACAAGTAATAGCAGGTAGGCCAATTGAAGACTTACATATTTTATTTTACTTTTCGAATTTAAAAGATTTAAAAAAAAATCGTAAAACTTTGAAGAAGCGTCTTGTGGAGTCAACTGGTGACCTAAGGACTGGCAGTTATTTCTCCCAACGAATAGGCATCGCCGTTCAAAGGGGGAATGCTACCAGTCTTTTAGGCACAATGTCACGAGGGCCCTATTTAAATTTAGTTTAGTTTTATTCATATTGTAAATAGTTATTTTGCTTTATTGTAACATCTGTTTTTTACTATATCGGAATTCCTATATTTGACTGCCTATGTAGCGTGATAATGACTGCCTCTGTGGCGAGACCCATAAATGTTTGTAGAGTAAAGAGTCTGGATTTAAAAACTATATAAGTATTAATATCCGTGGTCTGATACCCATAATACAAGCAGGTTATTCCTAGCTTACTTTGGGATCAGATAGCGTTGTGTGAAAATGTCCATGAATATTTAAAAAAAAATGTATATAGCCTATTTGAAGACCCTATGCCTAGTTAATATTTGTGCAAAATTTGAATCAAATCTATTAAGTACTTTTCGAGATCCTTCCGGACAAAGCAAAACAAGAGACAAACAGACAAATTATTTTCTAACTATATTTTCGGTTTCGGTATCTTATGTTGAACACCCAGCGTGTATTTTTTAGTTTTTATTTTTAGTTTTGACTTTACTATCATTTTATTATACGTATAGATACCTACCGGAACCTTCTGTGCACGCATTTTTTCCAAAATATCTTAATTTACGTACCTACGAGCGAAAAACATTACCTACTCTATTTGGGTCGGGCGAGTAATTAACTTTGCCAACGAAGCTTTCAGGTAAGTAATTTATTTATCAATTATAGCTAAAAATATGGGCATAGTAAATTTAATTTTTGTGTTAACGTTATTGAAAATGAAAATGAAATAGTAGATTGTTAACCGAGGGTGGAAAGAATCAATTCCCGAGGTATTTAGACGCCCGAGCGCAGCGAGGGTGGCTATAGTCCGAGTCGGAATTGATTCTTTTACCCGAGTTAAACACTCTACTTTTCATTTCAAATACGAGGAAAATCAAAACTAATAATAAGATTCAAACCTTACCATAAAAGATTATTACCAATTGTTTTGAATTCTGTTACATATAAATAATAACTACATTATGTCGACTTTTTAAATTTTAAATATGGAACTCACCGCGTAATTGTTGCAGAGATTACCAGCCTTATACACGTACAATATTATTGACTCAATAATATTGCCACAATATTTATTTCCATCCGAATATAGTCTGTTCAAACCTCAATATTACCGACGACGACGAAACGTGGTCAATTTATTGCTATATTGATCAATATTATTGTACGTGTATGGGGCCGGAAGAAATTTTCGCTAAAGTTAAAGTTCACACTGGCTGTTTGGAAAGTCGCATGGCCGCAGCATTTTTTTAAATTTTTTTTTACACAAATCTCTTCACTATTACAGCTGACCTGTCAGCAGTTCTATTTTTAAAGTTCATTCCGGCCCTTGGGTGGGAAGTAATTTGTAAAACAGCATTTTCCACCCACTAGTCAGATCAAGAAAACACTATTTTCCGAGTATGAGAAATGAAAAATATTTATTCATAACTAGCTGATGCCCGCAGCTTCGCCCGCGTAAAATTTTTATCGTGTCCGCTTCCCATAAGAACTAGTTCCCGGGATAAAAAGCCTATATGTTATTCCAGACTATAATGTATCCCTGTACCAAATTTCAGGCAGTTTCGTTCAGCCGTTCGAGCGTGAAAGAGTAACAAACATCCACACATCTGCACATCCGCACTCACAAACTTTCGCATAATATTATTACATAGTTAGAAGTACGATAGGTCACAGTGTAACGCTTATGCACGTCCAATGACTGCTTCAATCTACATTTACATTTCTGGCAGATTCACAACGCCATTGGTAGAGCTGGAGAAAAAAGAACCTGGCCATAAAACTTTGGCCGATCTATTCCAGAGTAGAACTGATTCTGGTTTCAATATATTATTGACTAGCGGACGTCACACGGTTTCACCCCACCCGCGTAGCTCCTGTTCCCGTGGGAATATGGGAATAAAATATAGCCTGTGTTCACCGGGAAGAATGTAGCTGATATATGTTTTAGTACCTACGTTATTGAATGGTCCTTCCGTGCGTGGTTGTGTTACTCGCGTAGCTCTCAAAACGTTTGGATGGAAAGAATTATATTGCTAGGTGCAACCGTATTTCCCGTTGGCCATACGTCAACCGAAAGGGCTAATGATAGATCCTTTATACTTTTGATTGTTGGCACTTGGTGGAACTTGTAATAATACATTATGAAAACTCACTCACTTGTACTATTCCACAACTTTGTAAAGTTGTGGAATAGTTCAAGTGAGTGATTTTTCATAAAGCTAATGCTAGATATTGGAGTAATACTGGGAATGCCTGACATTCGATAGCAATATCTCAGCATTCTCAGCAATGTCTAAATATCTAAGTCTTCATTAGTTAGGTAGCGTACCTACGTAACACCCCATTTTTTTCAGAACTCTATTGCTTCCCATTTCGTGAATGAATTCGTAATCACAAACCCTATTTATGCAACCTCTCACTACGATTAAAAACAGCATTATTAACCGTAATTCCTTCTGTATTTCAATTGCCCGAACATTTATTACAAAAAACGTACAAAAGACAGAGACAACAATATTCAGTGACTTCGTATTCATACTTTTTCACTTTTCACTCACAAACACCCCTTCACTAAAAGTATTGGGGACCATCCCGCGCGTGCGTAAATCAATAATCCCCCTCTTACTAAGCTACATCGTGCGAGTTTCCAATTACGTATTAAGCTGTTACTATCGTAACCATTGCTGTTTTACGTAGATATCACAGTCCGACGTGTACTGAAAAGCGTTCAATGGATTGTGTAAATGTGTAATTTTGTAAGCATTGTTGGAAGCTTGTGGGCTTCGGAGTACAGAGTCGCGCTTGCGCCTTGCATCCCACGATGGACCAAATTTATAACAAGTGTAATATAACGCGAGATCTGTGTAAAGTGCATTTGTTTTGTGCGAAAATTGTTTAAAAACAACAAAAAGTGAGTTTGTTTGATGTTTCTTTAGTATGAAAGAATGTGAGGTACAAATATTATAGTTGAAATAGGGATGTGCTGTGTTAGATTTCTAAGTGGTGGAATTTTCATTGTGTAAAGTACCTACCTCCATAGCTTTTCCTACTGATGTTTTGCCTTTTATGGTGTACAATAAATTGAACGATCGTTATAATTTCTGTTAAAAGCAAATATTAATGAATCTGTAATTTCACAAAACCAACAGCTTTGTTTGAAATATTCAGGTATTTATTGGTAATTAAATGCCGACCGCTCCACCTTTAGAAGTAGGGATTTGGTTGTGTGGCGCAGTGGTTGTGTATGCGAGAACAGTGATTTCTGATTCGATTCTCAGGTCAGAACAAACTAGGTGCTATATTCAAGGATTATATTCTGTTTGTGTTGTGCGTTGTATGTATATCGCTACATATGTAAACAGAGAACGTTCTATAGGAGGATTTAGCAATACTTTACGATTATGCCTACATACCCTTGATATTCGTTACATTACTTTTTATTTTTTTTAAAATACACTTGTTCAATTTTTTTCTTTTTTGAATTAGTAGGTATGTTCTAATTAGCCCACAGATGGTACGTATCCTGTAATTTTGGTATAGGTGGAGTTGGGTACTTATCTCGCTGGCAACTTGATGCATTAGTCACTTTCAGATTAACGTGTCGTGGAAATACCATCAAAATAAAATCGCGAAAGTAACAATATTGTAACAATATTTAACATTCACTGACCCTATTCATCGGAAATGGTAGGTAGATATATACCTACCGTTGCTGATGAATAGGATCTGCGAATGTTATTAAAAGAGTGGAAGTGAGCTGACGAAGAAACATATCGGTCATATTGGATTCGGCCGGTCGCTACAATGGCACAAACACACGGACACGGACAGATCAACACGCATATCCTCACGTTTAATTTATAACACCCCTCGTTTTCGCCGAGGGTTAGAATTTTTTTTCAAAATAATTATAAAGTATTTGTATTCTCCCCAGCATGACATGTGGGTCAGACTGCCTGTCCCTTGGCCCTCCGCCGGACTCCATACTCCACATGCCCCCGCCGCCGTTGCCGGCATTCCTGGCCAATGCAGCAAACCTGACGCCGCCCTGCCGAGCTTCCAAGTGTCTGCCCAACAGGAACAACGAAGACAACTCCATCTTTCCAGGAGTTGAGTACCACGAGCTACCCAGACACGGTGAGAATCTTAGTCTCTTTTTACAACGCTTAAATTTCTTCCTGCCAATGAAATTTATGAAGGCTAATCCATATTGCCTTCGATCAACTATATGACCGAAGCATTTTGCAAATTGCCACCCTTCAGTGATGGTTACAGAGAGACTTCGTGGGGGGCTCCTAGTCCTAAAGACTCTATATTACCCGCTAAACTACCATCTTACCTAGACCAGGTCGTAGGTCGCCAGAAAAAAAATTGAGTTAATAAGTCGTAAGAAAAAATTAGAGAAATTTTGGCACATAACAACTAAGTAGGTACTACAGGCTCCTTGTGGGCAAACGTACTTTAATTTTACATGGTATCTCCTTCAATCTCAGCTTGGTAATGTAAAGGGTTAAAAACGGCAACTGAAGTATAGTACAGTGATTGTTCCAGAGCCCGCAGCTAACGACGACACCTGGTTCCTGGTGCTGATCACCTGCTGCGTCGCCGTGCTGTGCATTGCCGCTCTGCTGGCACTCTTTCTACTCAAGTGCAGAGAGTAACTATTATTTTTCTACATATTTTACCAGATTTTTATTGCATGTAGCAACCTTTCAGGATGAGGTAAGCTAACTGCATGAATCGATAGCCATTACCTACCTACCAAGACTAAATACCTCACATTTGATTATCCATAAGTATAATATCAATACTCGATTCATACTTCTTGATTTCACAAAAAATATCCAAGTCAAACAATACTTTATTTGTCCAAACTCTTAACATTTTTTATTATCCAGGGCCCGTGGAGGATGCAAGAGTGGCACCGGCAAAGCATCCGGCTCCAACGCGTTATATGGAGGCGCAGCTTTAGACTCTCGAGTATTATGGGCGGCCCTCACTCCCCGTGGAACCAGACACTTTGTCGCCGACACATACCCTCACGATGAAACCGAAGACCATCACTACGAATGCGTTGAACCTCCTCTTTATAAACTTGGACCTCCAGAAGACTTGACAATCCCTCGTCATTTCAACGTAGAATACGAAGACCCTGCTCCTTTAATCGAAAGCTACAGTGATAGGACTGATGAGTATTTCCGAAATGGACTGGATACACTTCGCCGTGGAACACGACCTTTAGTCTCCTCACCGACTAGAATTGAAAGACCCAATCTTCCTCCTTTGAATCTCCAGCCTCGTACCCTGCGAAGAGCTCCACATTCCCGCCGTGTTAGCGATGCGAATAATCCGGAGAAATCGGCCATCTGAACCGAGAATGGCGCGGTTTTCTCCGTCGCCAATACAACCGATGTCGATTACGATTGGCAATCGCTTGAGAACTCCAACATCGATCGTCTTGTCTAAAGACTTCCACTTTCCGACGTGTTTTGTTCTCAGGACTTTACAGGATGCTTTTAATGTTACCATAGTGATCATTGACGAACTTTTATAATCAACTTAAAGCAATAGTTTTAACAAGTAGTGAGAGTATCTACAATCAGGAAAACTGTTCGATATTAGAGGCTTGTTACGGTAAATAGTACTTATATTATCAAAAGGTATTTAGCACAGAATAGTACCAAGTATGCAAAAGTGTCGTATCGGTGTCTTTAAAAAATTTGTACCTATATCTCAACGTCTATTTATCTAAGAATTTTGATTTTCTTGTAAAAAATACATGCAAACATTTTTTCTCTAGCAGGAAATCTATGTATAAGCCTTGTAAATGCTATACGAGAATATCCCTATGTACTGCATATTAATCTAGTCACCAATCGCAATTTTCTAGTCTTTTTAGCACAGTGTAACCTAGTCTATGTGTCTATTTTTACTCGATAAACCCTAGGCAATGTGAATGTAAAAAATATTTTTGTTATAATTTATTTACTTGTGATAATTTTTTGTACTTGTCAATAAAGATTATTATTTATATCTGTTTAACTATATTATTAACATCGGTAATCGGTAATATACCTTTATTATTATAGTGCACCCTGTAGGTAGGTAGTTTCCTAGTAGGTAGGTACCTAATAAGCGCTGGTGGCCCCGCGGACTCAGTGTTCTGTAAATGATTATTGCAGTAAGCAACATAAATATGCTATGGCCGATCCTTGGATGGGTGACCACCACGTGGCCACTTTATGACATAATTTATTTGCTAGCGTTTCCGTGCTTCGGAAAGCACGTTAAACCATTGGTCCCGTTTGCCGGTAAAATGGTTGTCGCTAAGCTAAGTTGCAGGCATTTATGGGCGGCTTGAAAATTTTTAACAGCGGGCAGCCACAACATGCGCCTGTCCATATCGACACGGCAATAAGCTCACCACCTATTACGTGGGACAAAATCTAAAGGTGTATCTCTCTATCCCTCTGCCTATCCCTCCGGGGACAAAAGGCGTGACCAATCAGGACTAATTTGGAATATGCACAGTATATTAAAATTTACTCCTGATTTGATTGATTTATCTACTAAAAATGCCGCTATTGTTCACGCTTTTTTTTAACGTGACGGAAAATCCTTCATGGATGCTATGCCGGACTCCTACCGACTAAAAAATCTCACGTACCTAACGCCCAACAGCCTATGATTGGGAGCCCAGGGTAAGTCTCGGAAGGATGTCCCAGGTCTCCCGACAGATCTACGGCTACCACTGCGGTTTCGCCTAGGCGGTGGTGGTTCGGGGTTATCCCGCGTCTTTGGGGGGTTTTCGGCGGTCCAAATATATTTTTTAATGAGCATTTGACGAGGATTTCGCGCGTGAAACTTACTGACTAGCGTTTTCCTCAGCGAAAAAGTTTTTCAAAACTAGTGTATTTTTGAGTGTTTATGTATAATTTATGGTGGATTCTTAAATATAAAGGTTCGACAACGTGCACTAGTGTTGGAAAGTGATATAGCGCAGTGATACCACTTTTTAGGTTTATCGACAAATTCCACAGCAAACTCTAGTAAACTACCACCGCATTACTAGAGTAGAACTTAGTCCACCCCAAGAAACTTATTTAGAAGTATAAGTTTCTTGGTCCAACCTTGGACATACTTGAATACGCTGTTGATAATACATGGAATCTAGATTTGGCGTATGGTCTAAGTAACCAAAGCCAGTATAAGTTAATTGAAAAAAAAATAAAGCATTTGACGACTATCACAATTTGTTTTGACAATGACATTGACATGACGCAAACATACTTCATCGTGCGGTGTTTGGAGTTTTGGACTTGTGGTATTCCGTGTTTTGTTGATATTGTGTTGTAAAACTTTAATAAGTGATGAATGTTTATTAGACTCAACACGATAAATAATTATATTATAGTGTAATTTCAAATACGGAGAAATAATTACAAGCCAAAATGTCGGAGGAAGTAATGAAACATTCAGTGCACACTTTAGTGTTTAGATCTTTGAAAAGATCGCATGATATGTTCCTTGCGAACCAGGGAATGTTGCCGGCAATTGACGAGAAAGCGTAAGTATTATATTATATACAATAGTCTCTCCCTATGCGTATAAACATACCATTCAGTAATACAAACCTGTTGCAGTCCGTTACTGAATGCATACCTCTCACAATTCGGGCCATAAAACCAGTCCTTCGTTTTCCGCATACAGTTTCACTCTAAAACCTTTTTAAATGTGTCTATCCAACTGCCTGGTGTGTACTCTGTCATGTTTGCTAATTGAGGACTGCTCAACTCAAGCTTGTTTACTGAAGCGAACATTGAATCTTCCACAAAATACTACACAATTTATAGGATTCGTCATAAAACTACAAACGCAATTTGTATTTGTTTCAATCAAAGAGTACCATGTATTACTAATGTTTTCAGGGAGAAAGTTCTGAAAGGAATCAAGGCCCGTGACAGTTATGGACAAGTGATGGATGCTGTAAAACAGGCCCAGTTAATGAAACAAACAGATAGCAGAAGCCTACCAGATATGCCACATGATACAGGTATGTCTATAGTGTACAATATTATAAATGCGAAAGTGATCTGTCTGTCCGTTACCCTTTCATGTTCACACCTAAATGGCTAGAGCTATTGAGATGAAATTTAGTATAGGGATAGTTCGAAGCCCTCGAAAGAACATAGGCTACTTTTTAACCGGCTTCGCAGAAGGAGGGTTATGATTTTACGCGATAACGACTTCTATGCAGTCGAAGCTGCGGGGAACAGCTAGTAAATAATAATTACCATCTCCTTCACCAGTCTTTTCTAATATTAATCTATTTCTTCCCTCACTCCTATTCATCTGATAACTTTCCTGTTCATATAAAAGTAGAATACAGTTGTTGTTGTAAGTAACATTGTAGGAAGTTTATGTATTCATGTTGAACTTATAGTTTAGGTTAGACATATTTTACACACTAATTTAAGCAGATCTGCCTTTTTTTATACATGAGGAAAATCGTACATGGATGCGATGCTAGACTCCTACCGATTAAAAACCACACGCATCCAGCCTAGCAGCTACGCACAAATTAGAGATAGTACAGATGGAAATCTACATACTAAATTCGCTGAGGCTACACACACATAGACAACTCATTCACAAACACAAGGCACACATATACAACTCATTCACAAACACGAGGCACACATAGACAACTTATTAAACAGATACAAGGTCAGGCAGTCTCAACCGAATTTTCGATACTGATTTGTGCGCGAGTGTGTGTAGCAGAGGGTTTTTCTTTTTTTTTTTTTAATTTTCTTTTACATCTGCAATCGGCTATTTAGCCATAATCAGATATTTTCTGAGGTTAATGTGTGTTGGGTGCGATTCCATTAAATGGCACCGTTTGTAGTAGAAGCTACTTAATTTGGTCAGTTTCTCTGATCTAGGTCTAGTATTTGCCATCTTTTTAGGCGGGCCACATCATCTCCTGGAGTTAACAGATTCTTAGCCAGTTCATTTGTATGTGTGGTTAACCTTTTCCTGTATCTAATGCTGGTTTTGCAGATTACTTCCTTTAAGGTTGGCATATCCAGATATTCATGGATTTCCTTGTTTCTAACAAACCAGTGTGCACTCGAAATGGTTCTCAGTGCAATGTTTTGAAATCTTTGGAGGATTTCTATGTTGGAATTGCTAGCGCTGCCCCAGAGTTCTACTCCATAAGTCCAAATTGGTTGTATGATGGTCTTGTAAACAAGCATTTTGTTACTTAATGTCAGTTTGGATTGTCGGCCTAGAAGCCAAGATAGCTCTTTGAATTTCAAGGTGGCTTCAGTTTTCTTGGCTTTTATATGGTTAGCCCAGGTCAGTCTTCTATCCAGGTGTAGTCCGAGATATTTCACGCCATTGTTGCTCGGTAACGGTTTGTCTTCCATATGAACAGGTGGACAGGCGCATTTTCGCAGTGTAAATGTTACTTGGATTGATTTAGTTATGCTAGGCTTGATTCTCCACTTCTGCAGCCACACATTCACCTTATTGAGCTGTTCCTGTAGTATCAGTGATGCGTTATTTGGGTTCAGATCACTTGCAAGACATGCAGTGTCGTCAGCATATGTTGCTGTTACAACATTTTTTGTTTCAGGCAGGTCTGAAGTATATATTGAATAAAGGATTGGCCCGAGCACTGATCCTTGTGGAACTGGGGCAGTGATGTAATGCAGCCTAGAAAGTTCTTCCTCATACTTGACTTGGAAACTTCTTTGATCTAGATAAGATTTTAGGATCATGTAAAATGAGTTTGGTAGGAGGGTTTTCAGCTTGTATAACAATCCCTTGTGCCATACTCTATCGAATGCCTGCTGAATGTCTATAAATACTGCTGAACAATACTCCTTTCTTTCTAGAGATTGTCTTATTTTGCGAACCACTCGATGTACTTGTTCTACAGTGGCGTGTTTTTCCCGGAATCCGAATTGGTGATCAGGTATAATCTTGTATTGGTCCAGAACTGGTTTTAGTCTCCGCAAAAATGTTTTTTCGAACACCTTAGATATTGTTGGGAGCAGACTTATAGGCCTGTATGAGCTAGGTTCTGTTGGTGGTTTCCCTGGTTTTGCAATCATAATTACTTGTGATATCTTCCACAGCTTTGGATAGTATTGTATTCTAAAAATGGCGTTAAATAATAATGTTAAAAATACTTTTGCTTTTCTAGGTCGTTTTTTAAGGATTTCGCCCGTTATTAGGTCGAAACCAGGAGCCTTTTTGTTTTCTAGGTAACTTATTGTTCGTGTTAGTTCTTGTGGAGTGACGAGTTTTAGCGGTAGTGATAGCTGCTGGTCACTACCGATCATTCTATCTACTTCTTCATCAAACTCAGTCATGGATGATTGGTTTGGTGTGAAGACTTTGCTAAGATGGTTAGCGAAAAGTTCAGCTTTTTCACTGCCACTCCTAGCCCACGGATCGTTTGTGGATATTCTTATAGGTGGTATATGGTTATGTGGTCTTTTAAAGTTTTTAGTTATTTTCCAAAGTGAGTAGTTATCCTTCTTAAGAGCCGAGAGTGAACAAAGCTTTTCTTGGAAGGTTGTGTTTTGATTTTCTTTGATTAGCTCTTTCAGTTCTCTAGATATTCTATTGAATTCCGTTCTGTCTGCAGCGGATCTGCTGGTGTGTAATCGCCTTCTTTGTCTCCGTTTTTCTTGTAACTTGTTGCGTATCTCCAGTGGTATGTTATTTGCTTGATCGGAAGAGCCTAGTTTCGGGGTAGCGCGCCACGCAGCAACTTGAATGAGGTTTGTGATGTAGAATGTTGCCTCGTCTATATCTTCTTCTGTCTTTAGTTTAACCTTTAATTTAATGTTATCCTCCAAATACTCAGCAAATGCGTCCCAGTCTGTTTTATGATTATACAGAGCCAATCTCTGTTCTCTGTGTATTGCCAAAATACTAAATGTTGCTATGATGGGCGTGTGGTCAGACCCACCATCAGGCAATGATGCAACGTCAAAATACACATCAGACAGTCCCCTCACTATAAAAAAGTCCACTAGGTCGGGTATTCTGTTGACATCAGTTGGCCAATAAGTTGGTTTTCCTGTTCCTAGTGTTATAAGTTTATGTTTGTCGACACTTTTCTTTAACTCACGTCCCTTACTGTTGGTCAATCGTGATCCCCAATGGGTGTGTTTACAGTTCCAGTCCCCACCACTTATGTATCTGTTTCCCAAGCTCTGAAAGTAACGGTCAAACATGTGTTCTTTCGGTTTATGTTTTGGTGGACAATATACGGCGCTTACATTGATGGGGCCCATGCTTGCATTTACTGTGATGGTAGTGGCCTGCATCCACTCTTCGCGGAACTCACTATGGAGGTGGTGTCTGATGTTACTTTTTATAATGACTGCAGATCCTCCATGTGATTTGGTATTGGGATGATTCGTACAATATACATCATAATTGTCCATTTTAAATTTTTTGCTGTCATTGAGACGGGATTCAGATATTAGACCAATATCAATTTTGTTTTCCTTTAGCATAAATTCCAGTTCTTTTTTATTTGACGTTAGGCCATTGATATTCCAGGTTATAATACGTAACGACATCATAGTGTAGCAGAGGGTAAGTGTGAAAAAAAAGTACAAACTTGAGTTTTCCATCTGTACTATCTCTAATTTGTGGCCTACGGTTGGGAGCCCTGGGTAAGCCCTCTGAAGAATACCCCTGGACAAGCAGATCTGCCTCCTGGTCAACATTTTATTTATCTAATTAGTGTTTTCACAGATATAAAAATTGTAAATTGATGCTGAAAGAACCACATTATGTACCTATATTGTTTAAAACAATATTTACACCTTGCATGAAAATAATGACAGAAAAAATAGTAGTGATATTATTTATCTCAACAGAAATCACAGAAACAGCGGCTCTAGGGTCTGAAGGTGCACTTCTACCATTTACTGGCCCTACCCCCACTGCAGCGACTGCAGGGGCGGTGGCAATACCTCGCAAGCCACCCACCATGCCCAAGCCAAGGTGGCATGCTCCTTGGAAGCTGTTCAGAGTTATATCGGGACATCTAGGTTGGGTGAGATGCGTGGCTGTTGAACCGGGGAATGAATGGTTTGCTACTGGTAAGTATAATATCAGTTTATCTATTCTAATATTATAAAGAGGAAAGATTTGATAATTTGATTGCATCAAATAGGCTCCGAATTGGGAAAGCATTTTTCAAATTTTTCCAGTACTTTGGACCGATTTGAAAAATTCTTTAACTGTTGGAGAGCTACTCTTCCCGGTGAACATAGGCTATATTTTATTCCCGTATTCCCACGGGAGCGGGAACTACACGGGTAAAATCGTTGACGCCCACTAGTAATTAATATAAAGACTGGAATATGTTGCTAAATATTACCTTGACTATGAACTAACAAATCTAAACATGATTATTTTGTCCACAGGGGCAGCAGACAGAGTGATAAAAATTTGGGACTTGGCGAGTGGCAAACTAAAGGTGTCTCTCACAGGCCACGTCAGCACAGTCAGAGGTAAATTGATGCATTCACTTTCATTCTTATTTTTGTGTTTGCAGTTACGTAGAGCTTCATCAAGGCCAAATCAATACTGAAATTATTGACTACATGATTCTTGCTCACAGTACTCTGTCAGTGATATAATTTAGTGTAACTCTCTTTGATAACTATGACATTGGTCTTCAACATCAATAAATTGCGGTTCTAAGTTTTCTAAGTATTTTTTTCTACATTAAACAGTCATAAGTCTTAGCTAAAAACTATGTTGCATTAAGGTTTGGCAACAAATTATAATAAGGATCATATATTTATATTTATGATTTCAGGTTTAGAAGTATCAGCTCGACATCCATATCTATTCAGCTGTGGAGAAGACAGACAAGTCAAATGCTGGGATTTAGAATATAACAAGGTATTGTATATTAGTTGCACCACAACACACGATCTTTCGCCTACCGCAACCAGTCCCAGCCTGCTTCCTTTGCTAGGTTGTCGGTCTATCTGGCGAGTGGACGTCCTACCCTATGGTTGTCGAGGCGTATTGTATTTTTCGCACCACAAATCCAATGCTGCATAAGTGTCTTTCTCTTTTTCCTACTTCTAGCGAAATCTCTGTTGCTTAAAACATTTCAAAATTGTAGTCCAGAGTCCACTTTGATTGACTGCTAGGAAGTGACCGCCATTAGACTTCCCAGTTCTTTTACAACATGCAGGCTTGGAACCTTGAAATCTCGCTGCAATCTCTTACACCCCGCGACTATATGAAACCCTATAATAACAATGTGTTTGTGCCAGGTGATCCGGCACTACCACGGACATCTATCCGCCGTGTACTCCCTGGCGCTGCACCCCACCATAGACGTGCTGGTGTCGGCGGGGCGGGACGGCACGGCGCGGGTGTGGGACGTGCGCACCAAGGCCAACGTGCACACGCTGTCCGGACACACCGACACCGTGGCCACGCTGGCCTGCCAGGCCGCTGAGCCGCAGGTATGCTTATACACATACACACTATAAACTTAGTTACACCACTCACACTGGCGACACTGTCCCCAATACACTCTGTTTTTACACACCCACACTGTCACCAATTCTCTTTTTATTTACACACCCACACCGACCCCAAATTGCTATGTTTATACACACGCACACTGGCGACACTGGTCTACCAGGCCTTCCGAAACGCGAGTACGCAATACACTGTTTATATACACAGTTATACACTCACACTGTCCCCAATACTCTGTCTCTACACACCCACACTGTGGCGACACTGGTCTGCCAGACCTTCCGAAATGCGAGTACGCAATAAACTCTTTATATACACAGTTACACACTCACACTGTCCCCAATACACTCTGTTTGTCACACCTATACTGGCGACACTGGCCCCAATACACTCGGTTTGTACACACCCACTCTGGCGACACTGTCCCCGATACTCTCTGTTTCTACACGGCGACACTGGTCTGCCAGGCCTTCCGAAACGCGACCTTATATACACAGTTACACACTCACACTGTCCCCAATACACACTGTTTGTACACACCCACATTAGCGACACTGGCCCCAATACACTCTGTTTATACACACTCCTCACACTGACCCCAATACACTATGTTTATACATACCTACACTGTGGCGACACTGGTCTGCCAGACCGGTCGATTCTAGGTCGGCCTGTGTGTTTACAGTTACGCAGAGCTTCATCAAGGCCAAATCAATATCGAAATTATTGACTATATGATTCTTGCTCACAGTTATCTGTCAGTGATATAATTTATTTAATCTTATATAAAAATGAATCGCAAAATGTGTTGATAAGCGCATAACTTCAGAACGGGTGGACCGCTTTCACTAATTCATTTTTTGTTGTGTAAGGTATTGTCAGGAGAAGGTTCTTATGGAAGAAAAAATATTGTATTGTATGTAAAAAATATATGTAAAAAATATGTATGTGTAAAATGTATATGTAAAAAATATTCTCACGGGAACGGAAACTACGCGGGTGAAACCGCGTGACGTCCTCTAGTGTAAAATAAAATTCTCTTTTTTTTTTCAGATTATAACCGGCTCACACGACTCAACAATCCGCCTATGGGACTTAGCTGCCGGCAAATCGTTATGCACACTCACGAATCACAAGAAATCAGTGCGCTCCATAGTCATACATCCCACATTATACACTTTTGCGTCCGCTTCCCCCGATAACATTAAACAATGGAAGTGTCCGGAGGGGAAATTTATTCAGAACTTGTCGGGGCATAATGCTATAGTGAATTGTATGGCGGTGAATCCTGAAGGCGTATTGGTGAGCGGAGGTGATAATGGTACTATGTACTTCTGGGATTGGAGGACGGGGTATAACTTCCAGCGGTTACAGGTGAGTTTTACTTTTAAATTCTATTAAGTAATAAATAAAAGCTTCATCTAGGCATAATTTATGGTCCTGTAGAGTCTGGAGGGTCATCTTAATTTATACAGTAATTCTTCTGCTTATCATCTACAGACACACATATTATAGTCACGCTTTTATCTCGGAAGGTATAGGCAGATGAGGGAAATGTGGGCTAGTCATGCCCACATTTCCCTCATTTTAGTTGTTGTGCACCACCTATTGCATGGGCAATAGGTGGTTTGTCACCGGACAGATTTAGATGTAATTTTTGTGTATATTTCAATGGATTTCTGAATTGTGTCAATTGGGACTGTCCGTATATTACCAATTTAAGAGCCTACCAGACGCCAAATTGTTAAAAGAAGATGGAAGATATACATTTTAGCGTGCAAGAAAGAGAGAGATGGGATCGATTTTTGTGCGCTTTTAACGAAATAAAATTAATTATAAAAAAACTATAACCAATATGAAAAAAATGCTCTAGTGCAAATGAAGATTTTACTATTGGCTTTCTTATAAATATTGTATGTTATAAAAACAACTTATAACATACGAGATCTAGCTTAAAATTTCACGAAATCGAGGTATTTTCAACACAAAAATCTATCGAGGATTTTATCAGTAATCGTGTTTCGAGCCTAGAGCGTTTTTAGTTCATGAACTGAAGTTGTCTGTGTTCAAATTTTAATTCAGCAGACCTCACGAGTCCTGAGATCTAGATCAAAGTAATAGTCTATTTTGGCGTCATAATATGACTTATGGACTCTTAAGGTTCGCTACTAATAACACAATATTGTCCGTCCATCAGGCCGCCGTCCAACCCGGCTCAATGGACTCGGAAGCCGGCATATTCGCGATGACCTTCGACCAGTCCGGGTCCCGCCTCATCACGACGGAGGCCGACAAGACCATCAAGATCTACCGCGAGGACGATACTGCCTCGGAGGAGACGCACCCCGTCAACTGGCGACCTGACATACTGAAGCGGAGGAAGTTCTAGATAGTTGCATACAATAAATTGAATTTATACCAGCTATTTCGTGTTTGTTTTCTTGACTTCGGAGTGTAACTTAGACCACGCATCACGCTCAAATGGTTGAACGGATCTAGTTGAAATTGGATACAGGGATAGATTATAGTCTGTAATAACACTTAGGCTACTTTTTATTCCCGGGATAAAATTCCCATGGGATACGGGAACGGGAATATAATTCCACGCGGGCATTATATAGTCATCTATATTCGTACAAGAGCACTATAAAAACCCGCGTCTCCTTACATTTACTAAGGACCATCAAGATATACCGCGAGAACGACGCCGCCTCAGAGGAGACGCACCCCGTCAACTGGCGACCTGACATACTGAAGCGGAAGAAGTTCTAGATAGTTGCATACAATGAATAGATTTTTTACTTGCTTTCGGAGTGTAACTTAGACCACGCATCACGCTCAAATGGTTGAACGGATCTACTTGTAATTGCTTACAGGGATAGATTATAGTTTGGAATAACATAAAGGCGTTTTATTCCCGAAATAAAAATACCTATAAGGAATTTTCGTTTCTGGTCATATGCGTCGATAGGTGTATACACAACTAGCGGTCGTCACACGGTTTCACCCGCGTAGTTCCCGTTACCGTGGGAATATGGGAATAAAATATAGCCTATGTTCACCGCAAAGAGTGTATCTTCCCAACAGTAAAAGAATTTTTCAAATCGGTCTAGTAGTTCCGGAGCCTATTCGATGCAAACAAACAAACAATCAAATCTTTCCTCTTTATAATATAAGAATAGATAAACAAGGTAAAATCTAACCTCAAGCGTCTCGATGAGTCAAACAATCAAATCAGTCTATTATAGCAGTCCACCATACCATGGCATCCACGTGCTGGACGCAGACCTTTCTCAATTGACGCCACGATACATGATCCTGCGCCTAGCATGTACCGACCCTCATAAACAGTCGTTATTACTATTAAACCACACGCTGGTACATTGTCTTATAATCTATATCTTTTTCTGTCCATCCCAAGGTTGCCTGGCAGAAATTGCTTTTTAGCGATAAGGCCGCCCTTTGTACAATATCTGGGTGTCTCCCATTAGTTCTATAGAAATATGACGTCATAGAACTGTTGAAACATTTTTGTCCCTGTTTTTCTATGATAGATCAGATGCAACTAAATTTGTCCCATTTGTTCCATAGAACTATGACAGAACTGTTAAAACATTTTGTCCTATTTGTTCTATTTTATATTATTATTCCCTCACAAATGAGCTATTTCGCGAAAGGAGACGTAAGAAGTACAGACAGTACACCGGATCTATACCTAAATCGCGGTACCCAGACAAAGGTAAACACCACTTCTGCAACAACGCAAACTGAATTATGTCCACATTGACATAGTTGCAGAAACCGGAACAGTCCTGGCTGCTGAGCTTTTCTTTGCCGATGAAATTAAGAAAAATAAATTTCTTAAGATTTACACCAGTATCGTTAATGTTTATTGAGTGAATTAATATATTTGTTATTTACCAATAATTTTGGTTTATTTTAATTATGGTTAAAAAACTAATTGCTTTAAATGATTTAGCTTGTTTTATTGCAACATTCAACTGTAATATTCTATAATTCCTTTTATAAAGTTGTTCCGATATAGGACACTAAGGTCCAGTGTGTATTGTAGGTAGGTACCTCATAATATGTAATGTAAGTATGTATGTAAGTAAAACGGATTATTCCGTTAATCCACCCCAAAAAATCCCCCCCATGGGGTGGATAACCGGAATTACATGTTATGGTATGTCCGGAATTCCACCCCTTGGGTGGATTTCCGGATCTATTCATGATAAATAAAAAAGATCAAAAAAACAAATGAAGATCGAAAAAACAAAAATAAGATCGGCAATACAAATAAAGAACGTCAAAACAAATGACTGTCGGATAAACAAATGACGATCAAAAAACAAATGAAGATCGGCAAAACAAATGAAGATCGTCAAAACAAACGACGGTAGGATAAACAAATGACGATCGAAAAAACAAATGAAGATCGGCAGAACAAATGAAGATCGTCAAAACAAATAACGGTCGAATAAATAAATGACGGTCGAATAAACAAATGACGATCGAAAAACAAATGAAGATCGGCAAAACAAATGAAGAACGTCAAAACAAATGACTGTCGGATAAATAAATGACGATCGAAAAACAAATGAAGATCGGCAAAACAAATGAAGATCGTCAAAACAAACGACGGTAGGATAAACAAATGACGATCGAAAAAACAAATGACGATCGGCACAACAAATGAAGATCAAAAAAGAAAATAGAATAAAATAAATATATAAAATAGAAGAAAATAATCTAGCTGCGATTGCCATTGCAAAAATAGGTGCAAGCAAATCTAGACCTTAATGACGCTTCTCTAAAAATGTGCTTGTAGACATCACTGATCACGAATATACTGGTTGAATTTATAGTCGTTCTGGAACAAAAAGGTACAGTTTCGATAACAGAACCGAACGGGAGTGTCAATTTGAAAATCAAAAAAAAAATACGAAAATGTCAAAATCTACATCGTTTTCCGAAATCAAAACGAGAACTCGTTGTTACTCTTGTTTGTTGTTAAAAAGTAAATAGGGGGGGGGGGGGGGGATATTATGTATGCCCATAATGTCGAAATTTGCTTTCACCCATTTCATTTTTATCAAGATGCGATAACCATCCTAAAAAATACGTGCAAGCAATTCTCGATCTTATTAACATGCATATTTATTTATTTTTTACATAGTCGTGATCAGTAATGTCTGTTATCGCCTAAAATAACATTTTTAGAGAAGTGTCATTAAGGTCGAAATTTGCTTGCACCTTTTTTTGAATGGCAATCGCATCTAGATTACAAAATATGGCTGCAAGTAATTTTTGACCACCAAAAATCAACAAGGCTGAAAGCTCAAAAGTCAGAACTCAGAACTCAAAACCCAAAACTCAAAACTGAAAGAAAAGCTCATAATTAAGTCTTTTCTTTTGTTTTATTATACTATACTATACTATCTTCACGCCAAATCCCTTGCGGGGTAGGCAGAACGAACCGAGCGCCACACGGCACGGTCCATACACACTTCACTTGTTTCTTCAACTTTCATATTTCTTTTCATGCATGTGATAGATATGCTTATATATAGGTAAGTTACTTGGTTGACCGTACAGTTCATATGGCAATACGTTAGAAGGAACCATTATTATTAACCATGCACGTCGGTTCCTACGGCTCTTGACACCACCCTCAACTAACACAACTAACTTTTGTTATATTGATATGCATAATGTTTTATCGGTTTTCATTTGTTTACGATCTTCATTTGTTTTGCCGATATCATTTGTTTTTTTGATTGTCATTTGTTTATCTGACCGTCGTTTATTTTGTCGATCTTCATGTGTTTATCCGACCGTCATTTGTTTTGTCGATCTTCATTTGTTTTTTCGATGGTCATTTGTTTATCCTACCGTCGGTTTTTTGACGATCTTCATTTGTTTTGCCGATCTTCATTTGTTTATCCGACCGTCATTTGTTTTGTCAATCTTCATTTGTTTATCCGACCGTCATTTGCTTTGTCGATCTTCATTTGTTTTGTGAATTTTCATTTGTTTTTCCGACCGTCATTTGTTTTTTCGATCTTCATTTGTTTTTTTTTGATTTATTTGTTTTGTCGATCTCCATGTGCTTTGACCATCTTCGAAATCCTCCCATTTCATGGGTGGATTAACGGACTAATTGGATTAGTAATATATAACTCCGGAAATCCACCCCTTGGGTGGATTTTCGTGGGTGGATTATCGGACTATTTTGATTAAAAATATATAATTCCGGGAATCCACCCAAGGGGTGGATTTTCATGGGTGGATTAACGGACTAATCCAGTAAAACTGGTTATGGATATAGGAGTTGTATGCATGTAAAAAGGGAACTTGTAGAACATGGAGATCGAGGTTTCCAATTAAGCAAAAGTATTATTTTTTCTATGGAACAAATGGGACAAATTTAATTGCATCTGATCTATCATAGAAAAACAGGGAGAAAAACGTTTCAACAGTTCTATGACGTCACAGTTCTATAGAACTAATGGGAATCACCGCAATATCTGCAATTATTTATTTATGTAAAATTTAACATGGTGTGCAAATAAAGTTTTATTCTATTCTATTCTACATTTCCACTAACCATGATTTATAAACATCTATTTCCTTCAATATAATGAGTAATAATGACATTCTTATAAATATTTTAAATTAAAAACAGTAATAATAGGTATATAATTTTTATTAATAAAAAGTAATCTAATACCTTATCATCATAATTGTAATGTGCAATATAAACAAGCAGAGATCTGCGAACAATTCTAAATCTCCCTGGAATGTTACAAATTACAAACAACTTTGAAATTCAGCTCTAAGGGTGCATACAGACTATGCGAACGGTTGCACATGCTAAGTGCAAACTTTCGCCATTTACTCTCTAAAGATTTTTCGCTGTCGAGTTTCGCAATACATTGTACTCGTCGTAAGCAAGATGATAAAAATCGAATGACATTCAGTCTGTGCAAGTAGCTTTCGCCTTATAGCGAAACTATGAGTATTTTTTGCGTTTTATGCGAAATAAATAGACGTGAACGCCGTCTGTGCACAACAAAAATATAAATTATTAAAAAGTAATGACTTGATTAAGAATTATAGCTCTTGAACTCTCGTGAATAGAGTCCAAAATATTTAACACATGATTCTGTATTTATCACTCTAACATTAACGATTGGCGCATTTGACTTGCGTCGTCTCAGCAGTGTTTTACACAAAATGACTCGAGAAATGTAGGGTAGCGCACACATCTTGCGAACGCGGTACATCCCTTAGGGTTAAAGCGACAACTACCTAAAATGACACATTTCAAAAACGACCAATTAAAAAAATACAAGTTTGCAATATTTTTAACAGACTTCCAAAAAAGGAGGAGGTTCTCAATTCGTCTGTATTTTTTTATGTTTGTTACCGGCAAATCGCTTGAAAGAGTTATCCGATTTTGATGATTCTTTTTTTAATCGAAAGCTGGAACTTCCCATGTGGTCCCATATACAGGAAGTCAGAATCTGATGCAAGGATCTCGCCTCGAATCGAGGGAATTCCTTAACAATTTACAGCAGTTATCTTGTGTTTGGGCTTAATTTGTATTGGGGAGAACATTATCCCTAGACAGATATAATTTCAGTCTACCCGTCACTAAAAATCATGAAAAAAAATTTTTTAACAAAAAACCGACTTCAAACAAAAACTAAAAATTGAAAAAATTAAATTAACTTAGCACAAAGTAATAGGTAGTATATTTAGTTTTATCAGATATTATTGACTGTAATACTGAAGTCGGTGCCAATATTTCTATGAGAGATTAATAATATCTACCTAAACCTACAGTTTGACATGGCGCCGATTTCAGAATTATATTCAATAATATCTGATAAAACTAAATATACTACCTTTTACTTTGTGCTAAGTTAATTTTATTTTTAAATTTTTAGTTTTTGTTTGAAGTCGGTTTTTTTTTGTTAAAATATTTTTTTTCGTATAAATTTTAAATTTCTGACAATTCACCACTTAGTTTACTTTGAGGAAGCTCCCTCGGGAAAATTCTATTCATATTCTTTAAAGTAACACTAAATATTTAACACGTGCAGCTCACGGATTTCACAGAATTTTCGCCAGATGTGTTCGCGCCCTAACGTACGATGTTTTATATAAAATTAGTATTTAAAATATATGTTACATAAATTATAATCTGATATATAAGCCTGCCAGCAAGCTTATCGTAAAAATATGCGATTGTGTCGCCATTACAAAATGTTATTGATAGATATCAAAAAGTGTTTAATTATGGTACGAAGCAAGTATTTTCATCACGAAAAGGTACTTTTGTCAGAGTATTATAATATTTTCAATTACTGTTTATGTGATAAACAGGATCGTTGGATCAGATTCATGACTTTTGCATTGATGTTTTCTTTAAATCGTCCATGGAAATGGCAAAACATGTAGCCAAAGATTCGTCCCAAAAATTACTTCCTTTTCGCTTCTCGGCTGTCATTCATATCGGTAGTTTTAAAATAAACCGTTAGCACACGCTATATCTGTTAGCTAATTAAAGGAACTACTGAAATTTTGAATATAGTTTTTGCAAATTTTAAAGCGAAATACACGTTTCAAGCTATCACCGTTCAAAAGTTCTTACGATAAAACGTTTTGCTGTGGGACACAGTAACTGCAAATCAGTAAGTATAAGAGTGTTACATTAGTATGGAAAAAAGCTTCGTACCAATATAAGCATAGACACAACACTACATATAATACAGTCGTCCGTTCTATCCGTGAGTCCGCGATTATATCTCATCGTCCAGATCGAACTCCTCTTCGGGGAAGTCGCCCACTGTCACGTAGACAGGCTTCACGAATCCACCATACTTTGGTGGGCAGGTGAAATATCGCTTGCCATTTACTCTGGAAAATAAATATATTAAACATTTTAATAATTATTATAACTAGCTGTAGCTGACCCGCACAACTTCGTTTGTGTGATAAATAAAAAACCGCTCGACCGATTTTGTGGAAACTTTACAGTCCCAGCCTGTGACCTTTTCCAGATCTTTGGTTAGGTGGACAATGGACATCCTACCCTACGTATGCTTAGTCGCGGTCTTCACTCCAGAATTTGATTACTCCATTAAACGTCGGTTATAGCATAAGGCTGGCGTTGATTTCAAATCATCAAAATAAGAAATTGTTACTGTAGGGTGGTACCCCCTTTTTTTTGTTTAACGTGAGGGAAAATAAGAAGAAAGAAAGAAAAACCATTTATTTCTACGACAAAAATGCGGCGTGTACATAGATGATAATTATCCTTAGTATGAAACTATAGCTACCCGTTCCCCCAATAAGCTATGAACGCCACGCATTGCCCAGAAAACGGTCACATCTCAGCGTATGCTGGAACGCAGCCGGTTAAGCTACGCTGACCAGCGCTGATTTTCAGACGTGGCCAGTAAGTCCGTGTAGATAGCGCGCCTATTTGTATTAAATTATATGTGTTCGTGTGTGGTAATAAAATCCTTTATTTCCCGTGGTCCACCTCGTAGTCCACCCAGGTGAACCACGGGATTTTTTTTTTACCCGTAGTCCACCTGCATAGCCATATGTTTGTAACAGTAAATTATATAATAAAATTATGGATATACTTTTGATCAAAAAAGTAAAAAATTACCAGTAGTACTACTAAGTGGTCCCAGTAGTACCACTGGTACTTAAATTTTACCCATGGTACTACTGGATCAAAAATAAATGAAGATCGGTAAAAACAAATGAAGATCAAAAAAACAAACAAAGATCGAAAAAACAAATGAAGATCGGAAAAACAAATGAAGTTTGAAAAAACAAATGAAGATCAACAAAAACAAACGAAGATCGGAATAACAAATGAAGTTTGAAAAAACAAATGAAGATCAACAAAAACAAATGAAGATCGGCGAAACAAATGAAGATCGACAAAACAAATGAAGATCGGAAAAACAAATGAAGATCGGCAAAACATGCAGATCAATAAAACAAACGTCTATAAGCAAGTTCATAAGCTCAAAAACTATTCGCAGCTATATTTTGTAATCTAGATGCGATTGCCATTCAAAAAAAATAGGTGCAAGTAATTCTCGACCTTAACGAACTTATTTAAAAATGTGTTTTTAGGCGTTTATAGACATCACTGATCACGAATATATAAAAAATAAATAAATATTATGCATGCTCCTAAGGTCGAAATTCGTTTGGACCCATTTTTGTAATCTAGATGCGATAAACATTCAAAAAATAGGTGCAAGCAATTCTCGACCTTCTAAACATGCATAATATTTATTGATTTTTTACATGTTCTTGATCAGTGATGTCTATAAACGCCACAGAGCACATTTTTTGAGATGTGTCATTAAGGTCGAGAGTTGCTTGCACCTATGTTTTTGAATGGCAATCGCATCTAGATTACAAAATATGGCTGCGAGTAGTTTTTGACCTTATAAACTTGCTTATAGTCTTTTGTTTTATTGATCTGCATGTTTTATCGGTCTTCATTTGTTTTTTCGATCTTCATTTGTTTTGCCGATCTTCATTTGTTTGTCGATCATAATTGGTTTCGCTGATCTTTGTTTGTTTCGCCGATTTTCATTTGTTTCGCCGATCTTCATTTATTTTGTCGATCTTCGTTTGTTTTACCAATCTTCATTTGTTTTACCAATCTTCATTTGTTTCGTTAATCTTCATTTGTTTCATTGACTTCATTTGTTTCGTCGATCTTGTTTTGTTTTGTTGATCTTCATTTGTTTTGAAATTTTTTTCATTACTTTATACGTTTTACCTTTTAGATGTTCTTCGTATACCACAACCTATAATGGATCTTTTTCCACTGACATGTCCTAAAACATCCATTTTTCATAAAAAATACTTTAAGGTATTAAAGTGGACATGATGTCCACAAAGATCCATGATGAATCTTTTTAATGGATTTTAGTGGATAAAGGGCACTTGCATAAAAAGGTTACCATAGCTGTAAGTGTTGATAGAAGAGCGCTAAGTGTCAGGTGGACCACGGGTAAAAATTATTTACCGTGGTACACCTAGGTGAACTACGGGTAATAAAAAAATTCCCGTGGTACACCAGGTGGACTACGGGTAAAAAAAAAATCCCGTGGTTCACCTGGGTGGACTACGAGGTGGACCACGGGAAATAAAGGAATAAAATAAATCAACAAGTAATCATACATAAATACGTAAATACCTTATTCCATTGAATAGTACATATAATAAATACGAGATATATATATATATACAGGGTGAATTTTTCAAAAGGGATTGGATGGCCAAATCCGAAACTATAAGGAATAGCGAAAAATGCTCAAAGGAGTCACGAGCCCGATTTTGATGAAACTTAAAACCTCATCTTTAGATTTTTGAAAAACCCATAATCCTAGCTGGGAATCGAATCCATTGATTTCGAAAAAAAAAACACACCCTTTATTATTACACCATACGATAGTGTTGCTATTAAGGATCATATTCTGGGAAGTTATGATATACGGCAATCTACAGGAAAGAGCTCAATCTTTAACAAAATACATTTTATTTTTCTTACGTTAACTGATTAATTGTTCAAAATCTTTGCAATACATAGCTGGATTCGAAACCTCAAGGAATAACTAAGGAATATTATTGATTCCGTTGAGAATATTCTCTAAAAAATCATTCTGAGCATAATTTAAAACACAGAATAGTTACGATCTTTTCTGGGATTTCCAACGAAACAAACTATGATACAAAATTTAGGTACATGAAATATGCATTCTATTAAAATTCCAAATATTCCTTAAATTTGGCGTATATCATTACTTTGCAAAATTTGATCCTTAACAGCGACTCTATCGTATGGTGTAATAATAAAGGGTGTGTTTTTTTTTAGAAATCAACAAGTTCGATTCCCAGCTAGGATTATGGGTTTTTCGAAAATCTAATGATGAGGTTTTAAGTTTCATCAAAATCGGGCTCGTGACTCCTTTCAGCGTTTTTCGCTATTCCTTATAGTTTCGGATTTGGCCATCCAATCCCTTTTCAAAAATTCACCCTGTATATAAACTACAAATATATAATTCTGTTTAACAACCCGCAATGCATGTATGCACATAAGCACGTTTGACCACGTGAGTCCACCGATAGCCAAGGCCGCAAAGTAAATCGTAGCTGAGTATCTAAGAGACATAGATAATATTTGCGACTTATAAAATTATAGTAATAAACTGCATATACCAATAAATAATAATGAATTAATTTGTTGAATTGATTACTTAAATTATGGTGTATTCAAATATTAACAATAAGGAGATCAAGAAATATAAGATTTTATTTGGTTCTCTATATAAATTTTCTTTATTAACCTTTTAAACGTATTTTGAGTTTTTATGCTGCGAATCGGAGGTGACAGAGTATTCCAGCAATGTGTTGCCGCGTGTTTGAAACAACCCCGAAAAGCCGCTGTCTTATACCTGGGCAGCGAGAGTGGGGCCACTTTAGACCTTTTGCTGTACCTGTCCTTCTCATGTCTCCACATTAACTTACTGTAGAGATACACAGGCTTACGAGTATTCATGACACCAAATAATTGGCTCGCTAAGTGCAACTTTCTCCTGGCAGCCATTTTCAGCATTCCGAGGTCATTTATATATGGTGTAACGCGACCCCGCCTAGGGATATCAACACAAAATCGAGCACAAGCATTTTGGACACGTTGTATTAACGCCTCTGTCCTTTTTAGTAGACATGGGCCGTAAACGGTGTCACAATAATTGAATTTTGACAGTATCAGTGTGTCCACTAAAAGTTTACGAAGTGGCTGACTCAAGTACGCCCTAATATTGTATAGCACCTTTAACCTGTAAAAACAGTTACTAACAACTTGATTTATGTGTCCCTCGAAACGCAACTCTGAGTCCATCTTCAACCCCAAATTTGTGGCCACCTCTACCCTCTCAATCGCAGAACCATTAATCTTTATAACCGGATCGTGCGCCAGAATAGATTTTATTTGCTGTTTAGATCCGAGAACCATAAACTTTGATTTATGTGGATTTAGAACTAGAGAATTGTCTACTGACCATGACACTACTTTATCTAGATCATCGTTTATGAGTCTTACAGCATCTAAAGTATCATCAGGCTTAAAGGACCTATAGAGCTGGATGTCATCGGCGTACATGTGGTACTTGCAATGTGTGAAAGAGCTCTGAAGGTCAGCGCTGTACAGTATATACAAAAGCGGTCCCAATATTGATCCCTGCGGTACACCTCTGGTCAAATACCGGGGATGAGAGCATACCTTAGACCCATCTCCTCCAGCAATTTCTACATACTGTGATCTGTCTCTGAGATAACTGTCGAACCATGCTACAGCCCCACTAGAAAATCCATAAAACGTCAACTTTGACAGCAGCAGTGTTGTATTTATGGCGTCAAAAGCACGGGAAAAGTCCAGTAGCACCAAAATAGAACCCTTCCCCACATCCCTTGCTTCAAGGATATTACCGACAACATCTGAAAGAGCCGTCGATGTACCCCGACCTTTGCGGAAACCCGACTGTAACTCTGGCAATATGCTATTTTCCTCCAAGTATTCCATTACCTGTGTGTAAACCACACGCTCCAAAACCTTAGATAAACAAGGCAGTATACTGATAGGTCTCAGATCCCTGTAGCTTTGAGGGTTACCAGTTTTGGGAATAGGGCGAATTATAGCACACTTCCTCAAGTCAGGAAATCTGCAGGATACTATCGATGCGTTGACTATGTCAGTGATAGCTTTTAGTGTTGATGGCAGAGTCATCATCAGCATATCATGACAGATGCCGTCCACTCCTTGCGCATTCGTATGTATGTCTCTTATGATTTTAGCCACGACATCGACACTAACAGTATTAATACAGAAATGCGAAGAAGTACCCCTATGATACTCGAAATACGTTAGCTGTGATATTGTTGGACTGGAAGTACCGGGAATATCCAGAAATGCTAGATTCATAGCGTCAGGATCACTGAAGTGACTCGGAAGTGATGTGTCTCTATGCGTCGGTATACATTCAGATTTCAGGTTCTGCCATAGACGCTTTGGGTCATTGATTTTGTTGTTAATATTGGTTTCGAAATATGCTGATTTTTCACTTAGTAAAGATCTGGCCGCTAGATGTTTCAAATCCAAGTAATGATCTTTATGCTGCGGCAACCTGGTACTATGATATTTCTTTCTCGCCTGGTCTCTCAAACGGAACAGCAACCTGACATTGTCCGTAATCCAAGGCGTAGGTCGACTCTTAAACATTCTTCTTTTTATGGGTGCGTGTAAATCAAACAGTGTAACAGTTAAAGCATTGAAAGTGTTAACCATTCCATTCACATCCTGGCTTCCATCCAAAATCTGCAATGGAAAACTATCCCGATCCAACTCAAAACAATCCACCAGAATGTCCTTAATTGCTCTATAAGTGACTATTTTAGGTTGAATCTTATTTTTTTTTTAAATCGAATCGCAGACCAAAAATGCGTGCCTCCCCAACTCACTGATGTGATCAACCACTACACTGCGCATTTTAACATCTGTACATATAATATCAATCAAAGTGGCTGTTTTCTACGTGAAGTGGGTTGGTGTATTCACCAGCTGGACCAGATTCATACATGCCAAGAAGTCTAACATTTTTCTGGTCTTAATATCAGATGTCTTCAGCATATCCACATTAAAGTCACCCAAAAGCACGACACCATCATAAGGAGCCAAAGCACTAATGCTGTCCATGACTCCGGCCAGAAACACATCCAGATCAAGCCAGGGTGGGCGATAGGCAGTGCCAATCAGCAACTTTTTCCCTGTGGTACTTACGTTGATCCACATTTGCTCCACGCTAGGGCTCACCGGATGCCGTCTAGTGCGGGCACTTATGCCGGCTCTGACATAGAATCCGACGCCTCCGCCACATTTTTTGCGTATACTCAACGATCGGGGTAGGTGTCTCAAAACGTCGTGTCTCAAAGTGTCTTAACCTTGAATGTTGGGTGCTCGGCCCTCCTCGCCAGATTTCAGCCACGTTTCGTTTATGGCCATGATATCCACCGCGTGGTGTAACATGGCCACCCTGAACTCGTCATGCTTTGTCGATAGTGAACCCGCATTTAGTAGCCCAAACTTCAAAGATTTAGCCTTAATCATTTTTCTTGTTCATTTATCATGTATCAACGTTAAATCTTAAGATTTAACGTTAATACATACACTCCGCATCCCATAAGTATATAGATCAATGGAAAACAGACCACTGACTGGCTGCGCGTAGGCGAGTGGTGAAAATGTATCTTTGTCCTCCTCAACTGTAAAACTAGTCTACCCAAGGGCATCCCCAAGCACACATAAAAAGATTCACTGAAATTGGACCATTGGTTTCGGAGGGTTTTAGTGACATACATACACACAGGACACCCAAGTACGTACACATAAATAAATACATAAATACAAAATGTCATGTGACTGTGTGAAATTTTGAATTGTTTATTAAATAATCCCTGCCGGCTAGATAAATAACAACAGGTGTAATAAATAGTTTTCACTTGAAATTTTATTCCTACAAATAATGTACATACCTACAGATGACCCACAGAATAAATACACGACTGACATTATGCACGAATGCGAGTGACCGTGATGTATTATTGTCACCATCCTCAACTGTAAAACAGGACAATTCAGATGCCATCCCGTGCACAAACAAACAGATTCACCCAAATCGGTCCATTGGTTCCGGAGGGTTCCAGTGACACACACACACATACAGAAGACCTAAGCCCATACATAAAAAGAATGACATATATACAACGTGCTATGTGATCATGTAAAGCTTGGAAATATTCGGGAAATAGTCCTTTTCGATTAAACATTATAACAAATGGTGTAATGGGTGTAATATATAGTGTTTACATAATATTTCATTTCCAGAAATATTTCACATGCAGATAATCTGTTTAATATATACATAATAAATAATAAATTAATTAATTTAATTTTTTTATGCCTACCCCGCAAGGGGTTTGGCGTGAAGATAGTGTAGTACAGTATATAATAAATAATAAGTGAAATTCGTCGCTTTTCAAAACAATCATGAATTGCTGCAAACCGGAAAGGCATATCTCACGTAGACCGATCAGTGCCCGGGGTTTGGAAACTATAAAATGATACAACGATGTGACCGCATTCGTAAGCAATGCATGGCACACAATATCAGCATTACAATTGTGACACGCAGTATGATAAAAAAGAACAGACACAATCACACAAATTAGAAATAGAAACATGACAAAAAAGAATAAAATTATTCAGCAACCGTTCTCCTACGACCGATTCGCCGTTGGACTATCCGTCGACAGGACGATTCTTTTATGTCCATTTCCCCAGCAGGGTCTTTCACCCGTGGACATTTCGCCGACAGAACCTTTCATATGCGTCACTTTCGACGACAGCCCTTTTCAGCTACTAAGTGATTCACCGACACGACGATAAACCTACAGCTCCTTTAACTACAGACCTATCCATCTACGATGATGAAGAATTCGCCGTCAATCTTAAGACAAAAAATATTACAAACAATCGTATCATTTTTTCATAACGCGCCTAAAGAAGTATAACTTCAAAAATGCACCTAAGTAAAGCTTACTGTATCTTTACTAAAAGATCAGGGACAGGAACTTGCCCTAGAGAATTTAATGTTTGTTTGAAACTCAAAAAAACTTCTAATGAGCAAAAAACATCCTACATATGAAAAGCATTAACTAGGTACTTATTTATGTAGTTTTAATTACTTACATCCTATCCTGTTAGAGAGACCGTATTCTTAGCATTCCATGGATTCTCCGTGCGGGCGCCGGGTCCATAGCGTGGCACAGGGGGGAACACCCCGACGGCGTCTGGGACTTGCGACCCATTTGAGTAGGTTTAGGGTGGCCACCTTACTATGCGCATAAACGATCACCTTCCACCGTCAACAATGTTCCCCCCCCCCCCCCCCCCTGCCCAACCAGATTTGGTAAGATCCTATCAATGCCGCTTTGGATACTCGTTTTAGTAAAGAGCTTACTGAAGCTCTTGGCAATCCAAGGTCCTTAAATAAATTATACAGGGATTTAGCTGGAATTCTCCTTGCTCCTACTTCTACGGCATAGAGTTTAACCACATAGCCATTTTTGGTTAACTCATTGGTCAAGTCAAAGTATTTATTTGTCTTCATGGCGTGGTCCTTCGGTATGTTGGTCTCCCACGGCACCGTCAGCTCCACGAGCACCGCACGCCCGTGTATCCTCGAAAACAGGAATATGTCGGGTCTGGATGACGAGGCACATACATCCTCCGGGATTTTGTAGTGTTTTTCATACGTGTCTGAGAGTATAGTCCAATCGGCGGCAGCCATCAAAATTGAGTATGGCTTTTGAGGTACTTTCTTTGAACAGCCTTCCTTTACAAACGCAATGTCATTTCTTTTGTTTGTGGTTAATCCCTTTTTCGCTCTCGCTACCGCCAAACTGACAGCCTCACGTATGATTTCCAATACCCTATCGTGTCGGCGCACAGTGATCAATTTTCAACTTTTAGGTGTACGAAAATATTGAAAGCCAGAAATGTATTTTTTTCAGTATAAAATTAATTTATTAGACTGAATTTGTTATTTATCATGCATTATTATGTATTTTAAAACACAAAGTAAATTATTAAATAAAAAACAGACATATTCATTCTTGATTTTCTGCGTCAACTATACAAGGTTCGTCTGGTAATGCTATTGCATCGCAGGAAAGAGCACCTTTTTTTCTAAACGTTACTGAGTGAGGACTTGAGATTTGGGGATCCGATTTACTCTTAGACCATATAACACGGGACTAGCCTTTGCGAACCACCGCATTCAAAAATATTCTGCCAGTTTTCATACAAGTGAAGGGGGAAACACAAAGACATATAAAATTTCATTGCATTTAAAAATGTATTAATCGACAAACGCGTAATGGCTGTTGTGTGTTACTTGTTATTGTACAGTCAACTACAATGTAATGTACTAGTTTAATCATATAAAATGATGTACTGATGTACAGGCTTTTCATAAAGCCAAAAGACCAAATGGTCATGTGCAATGGCAGAAAACAATGCTTAAGTAAGGCGCATCCTGTGGTTAGATGATCTAAGGATTTACTAGTAAAATTTTAAAGAAGTCTTCATTTTGTAACTTTTCGGGATATTTTCTGGTATTATGTTCCCTATAATATTTTACCTCTTTATGTCGACATTCCTGTGCATCTTCACCGTGTTGGCCGATAGGCAATAAAAAATGATCAATGATATCCTTGCCATGGAGCAAAATCTTATGAACTGTGGGTGGCATAGGATCATTTAACCTTCGTCGCTTTGTTCTATCACAAACATTCGAAAAGACATGTTTTGGCCGCCCTTTACGTGTATTCTGTGATGTAGAAGGTTCACTTGTTTGTGTACCGGAGATAATACTGCATTTATTAAGCCAATTTTGGTACTTTTTCGCAAACTTAGTGACGTCCCGGTTAGTTGCTATCCAACTTCAAGCGGCTGAAGTACAAAAGCTATGGATGGTATTACGCAAGTTGTTTCTTTCTGTAACGTCAAAATTTGGTACTCCAATGGTATTCAATACGAAGATAAGTAGCATGTCTTTTGATTGCTTAGCCGTAGGTTTCATTGGAGGATGTTACTTAAGCACATTGAACAAATATTGATTTTTTAGCGTAGTACCGTTCCCTAAAAAATCATAAACTTTGTTCATGAAGTGCAAAAATGAGCAAAAAAGTCTCATTGAATATAAAAGCTGAGGGCTTAATACTCCTAAATAACCTTAATATTTAATGTTTCTTTATGTTTCTTTAAAGATATGTTTCTCAGAAGCCCAACAAATAGGGTAAAATTTTCTATGTGAATTATTAATTTTTTTTCTGAGCAATAAGAACTATGATGCATAAACTAACACTTAGAACAAATCATAAATACCTTTAAGAATATGCAGCATTTTTTTTCAATGCCACAGTAAACAACTTACACTACAAAATATAACTGACTTTACTAGATAAATCTTGTGTAAACAGCAATTATCAATGCAATTTGCGGAGTCGACATCTTTAAGCATTAATATCTAATGACACAAACAAACATATCAAAAAAATATTGTAGCACGAAGTGTACACAATACTCATAAGCACGTAGCGACTATTTTTTCGAACTACCTTCATGTTGAGAATAATGAATTTCGTCCAGCTAAAATTCAATAATTGATCACTGTGCGGCGTGAGTAATGACCCCGGTCTAGTAACGTCCTACAACCTACCAGCAGGTGCCTAGCAGTTCCAATCGCTTCTCCACATGCATTACATGTTTTATCTGTGGCTTTCCCCCACCTGACCAGATTACTTGGGTCGGGGATGGTCAATTGAAACGCGTTCAGGTAGAACTTAAGCAAAGCCGGCGACCACTCGTACAATAAGGTACGCCACTGCAAGGCCATGGGAATACAAAACTCGCCCAGAGTAAGGCATTCATTCTGTATCTCCAGGTTCATCGCGTGCACCTTATAGGCATCGCTTTCATCCTGCTCCAGAAAAGATTTAATAATGTCTTTATCTGATTGTCTCCGGATACTACCCAACCCCGCTCGACCAGTCCGCGAACCCACCATGAATTTCCTTAGGAATTGGAGGCGTGACTCAAGTTCTGCTATATTTTTATCCTTTGGAAGAGTTTGAACGATTTTGTCTCTTGATTTTGCCAAGACGTGCATTTTAGTAACTCTTAGGTGTTTATAGAGTTCCGACGGCTTCTTAAACGTCATTCCGAAGTTATTAGAGGCTCTGTATAATGCCGACGGGTCCGCCGATTGAACTAGCCCTAGCCACGACTTCAACGTCTTCGTAACATTCGCATCCAATTTTCTGAGAAGGTTTTGGCCAAATAGAACAAAATTATCGTAAACCGCACGTATTCCTATGTACGACAGTTGCATCTTTTTGCTTTATCCATCTTTTACACCGGAAATGATCTATATAAATATTGCGCTACAACACATTTATTTTGCAAACAAGAAACACGTTAAAAAGTTGCCATGATGAGATGAGATGAGAAAACATGATTAGATTTTGATTAAGTAAAATGAAAAACAAAAAATACGTTTTGTGGTTTGCTTTATTGCTGTGTATTGTTTTGATATTATTATTATGTTTGGTTTATTTATATGAAATGGTCAAAACTGACTCTCTTCATGGTTCATGTAATATAACACGGCTGCTGCATCCTTTGTCTTGGCTCAACTTTGGCGTGACACACGTCTGCGTGTCTAGATTTTTAAGGGCAAATAGCCAGCCCTAATCTGCGGCCAAACCCAATAACCTACCTATCACCAGCATAGGCATAGAGGAGATAACAAAACAAATTAAAACAATATGAAAATTATATAGGTTTTCTGTTATTTCATTTGAATATGCAAAAAGAATTGGTTTCGAGCTGGATTCGAACCTACGTCTTCTTGCAACCCGTGCAGACGCCTTAACCACCGGCCACCGAATCCTGCTCGAAACCAATTCTTTTTCCATTTTTAAAATTTATGATCAGTTAGCACACTAATTGCTTTTCAAAAATAATATTAATTTTTTTCACTGTTGGGAATCTACACTCTTTGTGGTGAACATAGGCTATATTTTATTCCCGTATTCTCACAGAAACGGGAACTACGCGGGTGAAACCACGTGACGTCCGCTAGTGATAGATAACTTATTGTGTTCGGCCGATAGTAAAGACACAGTAAGCTATAGGTCATTGGTTTTCAAAGTGGGGGGCGCGCCTCCCTGGGGAGGCGCGAAGACATGTGCAGGGGGGCGTGGTCAGATCAGAGTGACATCACAAGAACAAGCTATGGAAATTTTGAAAAGATGCTAAGACACAATTTTGGGTCAAATATCTCAAATGTTATACCTTTTTTTTTAATATTCATTTAGCATGTAGCATTGGTTCCAATTATAAAAACAAAGTTTAAAAGCAAACTAAATTTTGCTAGTAATCTGCGTTGTGCAATTTTTTTATCTCTATTATATTCACAATCGGGAATCTTCTCAAAATTATGCAAGCACATCTATCTTTGACTTTTTTTGTAAGAAGTGACCTTTTGTAAGTGTGACCGTGAATTGCTGGCATCAAGATAATAAGAGGGTAACGCATCTCCGTCGAGGCTGCATGTCTCCTACCTGGGAACCCTCCATGGGACCTGAAAGCGAGGGTTCTGGAGGAGCTGCAGTGAAACCATAGGCCTGTTCCTTGAGCTGTCAAATTGGGAACTCACTACTATCGAGGTGATGAAGCCGATCATGGAAGAGTGGCTTAAGAGGCGTCATAGATATTTACCGGGCACGGCTGCTTCGGTAAGTATCTGTGGTGCATACACCGGAAGGTAACACCTGAGTGCCAGCACTGCGGTTACTTCAGCGAGGACACGGTGCCGCATATTCTGACGGTGCTCGGCATGGACGCTGCAACGCCAAGAACTGGTCACAGGCCTGGTGTGGACATTATCACGCTCAAGACCGTGTTGAGGGCCATGGTCCCAAGCTGTGTCTTTCGGCGTGGAAAAAATGGTGGCGTGGTGGGAGCGGGAGATAAATACGCCCAAGACTACCGGCCTTCATGACCGAAGGCCTGAGAACGACGGGTTTGCTGCTCGCCAGTCTTACAGAAGCAGGCCAAGATGGTGGCGTGTCTCTTCATACCTCAAAGAAGTGGGATAGTAAACAAGAGGGAGTTCTGAGATGTATTTGTAAACTTTATTACCTTCTCTTATTTTATTTAATAATTGAACGTTTTAGGGTCCGTGTCCAAAGGGCCAAAACGGGCCCCTATTCAAGAAACTTCGGCTTCCGTCTGTCTGTCTTTCCGTCACGAGGTTGTATTTCAGGCACCTCGATAGCTAGAGCGCTAAAATTTTCACATAATAATGTATTTCTGTTACCGCTTTAACAACAAATACTAAAATTAGAAAAATAGTAATTTGTTATTTTATTTTTAAATTGTTTGGCCATCCCACTTGCTGTTCCCTGGGCTGAGGGGAGGCGTGGGCATATTAATTTTAACACTAGGGGGGCGTGATACCTAAAAGTTTGGGAACCCCTGCTATAGGTGGATTTTTTTGTAATATTGTTTGTCTTAAGATTGACGACGAATTCTTCATCATCGTAGATGGATAGGTCTGTAGTTAAAGGAGCTGTAGGTTTATCGTCGTGTCGGTGAAACACTTAGTAGCTGAAAAGGGCTGTCGTTGAAAGTGACGCATATGAAAGGTTCTGTCGGCGAAATGTCCACAGGTGAAAGACCCTGCTGGGGAAACGGAAGTAAATAATTCATCCTGTCGACGAAAAGTCCAATAGCGAATCGGTCGTAGGAGAACGGTTGCTAAATCGAATAAAATAGCCAATATGACATTCATAATATTGACAAAAATTAGAATAATGTGCAATTGCAAGGATACATAAGGCCCAAACTCAGGTTGCAGTGATGATTTGACCAAAAACTGTTGACAAATCCGTTTCAGTGCGAATGCGGTGAGTTGGATCCCCGGGCCTGCTGCAAGCAAGGATTTGTCCACGTCTAGTCCACACAAATTTCCAACCCTTGGTACGGGCTGCATCTCTCGTTTTATGAAACAACTGCCGATTGGGCCCAGTCAAGCGCTCGTTGACGTAAAAACGACTAGGCGCGCAGGCCATGCCCAGATCCTGTGTGGTGGCCCCGCGTCGCACGCGTGCTCCCTTCAGCAGTTCGTCGCGAAGGTCTCGCCGCGCCAGCCGCACCACCAATGCTCGCGGGCGCCGCTCGGTAGGGCCCTGGGGGTCAGTGGCGGTAAGATAGCGCCTCCCGACTCTCTCGGCATTAACAATATCGCGGTCCTCCACACACACACCCAGTTTGTTACCGATAACCTTTACCAGGTGTATGGGGTTCTCCCCATTGAGTTCTGGTATATTCGTTACTTCGATGTCATTCGCCAAGAGCTCCTGATCCCTATCATTGAGCTCGCGTCGTAACTTTTCAACAACACTTTCCATAGACCCATTAACATTTGGGGTATACGTCGAAGCCCTTTCCTCAACGGCGACCAGTCTGGCCTCCAGACTATCCATACGTGAGTTGCACGTCTGTATGGACGCCTTTATAGCTGCCATTTCCAGTTCCATATGTCTTCTAAATGTCCCCACCTCTGTGCGTAGTTCCCTGATCTCCCCTATGAGCAGTTGATATTCTTGTCCATGGGAGGGACTAATAAATTCGTTGTCATCAGTCCTGCCAAGCTCTGGCGTTTCGCCCGTCCTCGCGGCATGCACTGTCAAAGCAGCATCCTGCAGGGTCAAACGCACCGGTGTATCATCAGTTTTAGTCCTATGTGCACCTTGCCTCTTGCATTCCGGGCACTTCCAGTTAGGCGAAACATTACCTCTCACAGACACACCCACACAAGCCTTATGATATATAATTAGGCAGTTCTCACATTTGATACATTTAGCACCATCTGTCGGTGAAACAAATTTTGCACAACCACCACACTTGCTCATATTGATCGTTAGATGGCGCTATTGAAAAATGATTCTTCCCGTGTGCCAGTCTTTAAAGTTCGCGCTACTCCACGACAGATGTCACTGTGCGGTATTTTGTTTCTCTCAATGGCAAATACTAAGTTTGAGTTCAGGTGCGGAGAGAATAAGTGATAAACGGTTCACCCTCACTTTCAAAAGTATGAAAATGGTTATGTAAACAACAAAAGAAATTCATACGATTCCACTGTTTACTTTCGTATAATTCACCGCAAGTCACCTTTTCAAAATACGAATTAGTGAACTGTTCATATAGCACCCAGGCTTCCTGTCATAAAACCACTAAGTCTATCCAGCATATAGTTATCACCACACTGTCTTGTTTCGGAAATTGTTCACTTCACGGACACACCAATACTTGCATCAAAGCACAGATGTACCACACTCACAATGTACTATACTTTTTGTGAAAAGTCTTAAGTGTTTATATTTTTAACTAGCTGTTACCCGCGACTTCGTCCGCGTGGAAATTATGTTATAAGCAAAGTTTGAACCGCATTCTATCGAGCCTCTAGGAAAAGTCGGCGGACGGCGCGGACTGAATTATTTTACTATAGCCTTAATCATTAAGCTCTTTTTTGATTAAGCAAACAGGGCAGTTTCACACGCTGCTTAATGAGTCTGATGGAGAAATACCTCTTCTTTCATAGATCTTATGTGACGTAAACGAAGTTGTGAGGGTCACAGCTAGTCTATACAGACAATAAACTGTAGAGGGTCGAGAGTCTGTACATGGAAGTTAATTTGAAAATTTTAATTGTGGGCATTCTCTACCGAGGTCTATCGACCTCTATCGGGGTCAGAGGACGGTGAGAGGGTCGCTCACCGTCCTTACAGAAGCAGGCCCATGACGACAGCGTGACGTGAGGAACTCACGCACGGCCCCCTTTAGAAGCGGGATCACACCCGAAACCCCCCAAAGACGCGGGATTGCACTCGAACCACCTCTGGGCGAGGCCGCCGTGGCGGCCGTAGGTCTATTGGGAGTCCTGGGATATCCTTCCGTGGGCTTACCCGGGGCTCAGAACCATAGGCTGTTGGACGTTACATGAGGTTTTTTGGTGGGTAGGAGTCCGGCATAAAATCCATTAGGATTTTCCCTCACATTAAAGAAAAGGGCAGTCTCTAATCGAAACTGAACTCGAAAATGTAATTTGAATTTTTCATGTCAGTCTGTCTGTCTAAATCCCTAATAAGTATCACGCCGAAACTACTGATTCGATTTTAATGAAATTTAGTACAATCTGAGTTTATGATCCGAGGAAGGTTCTGGGATACTTTTGATCCCGACATTTTGTGCGATTCCTTTGGGAGAGGGGATGAAAGACAGGATTGTTTCACACAAGTTTCAATGTTGAGGGTTTTGTAGTTCAGGAATTAGAGACATCTCAACTTTCGCAAAACTAATCGTAATCTAAACTAAATGATTAAGGCTATTGTTAAATAATTCGGCGCGGACTGAATAGAAGTTTTGGAATAGACTTAATCTTAAGCTCTTTTATGTTTAAGCAAACAGGGCAGTTTCATACGCTGATTGATGAGTCTGATGAAGAAAACCTCTCCCTTCATACACCATAATATATGTGACGTAAACGAAGTTGCGAGGGTCAGCTAGTATAAAATATAATTTCATTGACTGCCGCTGCGGCGTAGTCGGTGTAGTGATGCCGCCTGCCGCACCGAAGGTCCTGGGTTCGATTTCTAGTTTGGTCCAATTATTTGTTTGATCAACAAATTATGTTTCTATCGGAGTTTGGGTGTTTTCTATGTATAATATGTATGTATTTAGAAATATATAAGTATGTATATCAGTTGTCTGGATATCATAGCAAACACAGGATTTAATTTTTCTCTATCGGGCTTCCTAGATATTTAGCGTGATAATATGTAGCCGGTGTGTAAAACCGATCTCTTACTAATGTTCCTGCAACGTTTTAGCTTAATCGATCCCCATACTTACATATTTCATTGCCCTCTGCCTAGTCCTTAGGATACGTAGCGTGATAATATATAGCCTATTTAAAGATCCTGCCTCTAGATTTACTATTCAAGTAAAAGATTAATTAAAATTATTCAGTAGTTTCTGTATTTTGCAAAAATAAGCAAACAGATTTTCATTGTTGTCTGCCGAGCTCCTAAAGTATTTAGCGTAATAATATGTTGTCTTGGTGTAAAACCTATCTCTTACTAATATTCCTGCTACGTTTTAGTCGAATCAATCCACCGGCTTACACATTTCATTGCTCTCTGCTTAGCCCCTAGGATATTTAGCGTGATAATATATCGCCTATTTTAAGACCCCACCTCTAAGTAATATTTGTGCAAAATTTGAACCAAATCTGTTCAGTACTTTTCGAGATCCTTCCGGACAAAGCAAAGCAAACAGACAAACAGACAAACAGACAAAAATTTTTCTGACTATATTTTTGGGTTCGGTATCTTACGTAGAACACCTAGCGAGTATTTTTTTTTAAATATTTCCAATGTACAGTTTTGGCTTTTCTATCATTTTATTATATGTATAGATTATTTTATTACACACAGCGATCGAAATATTTGTTTACTATCATACTACTGTTTACTGTTTACTATAAAATCCTCATGGATGTTATGCCGGACTCCTACCGACTAAAAAAACCTCACGTAACGTCCAACAGCCTATGGTTGGTAGCCCCGGGGAAGCCCTCGGAAGGATGTTCCAGGACTTCCAACAGACCTTAGGCCGCCATTGCGGCCTCGCCCAAGGGGGTGGCGCCCCCTATGAAAATCTGATATGATCGAGTTAATTTTTTCTTGGTTTTCTCAGCATGGCCATCTAAAATTGTCTATCGACCGCGACCGGGTACGTGCGTTCGCACTTTTTGGTCGCGCCCAGGGATGCAATATCGTTCATAAAAAATATCGATATCGGAATATCGATATTTCTCAAAATAAAATATCGATATTGAAAATATCGATGTTTAAAAACGATATATCGATATTCATGAACGATATATCGATTTTTGCTGCTCTTTTTTTAAATGAATAATGATAACACGGAAACAAAACCCTGATTATTCTACTTTTGTTCATAACTCCGCTTTTTTCAACCGATTGCCTTGAAACAAAGCTCAGATTTAAGCTTAACAAGATCTCTATTTAAAAAAAAAAACGCATATACATCCGTTCAGTAGCATTTGCGTCCATCGCGAACAAACAGGCATAAGGACCAACAGACAAAAATGAATAAAAATTGTTGTGTGGATTATCGTTCGTTAAGATATTGTAATTAAAGTATTATTTTATAAATTTCTCCGTTGTACAGACACGACCACTTTGCAATTTAATAATAGTATTAGTCTGTATTAGTATAGACAGAAAACACTCAAACTTTGAAAAATGTATTAGGTCGATTGGCTTACCCGGGAATCGAACCCAAGTAAGACAATCGGCCAAATACCTCAGCGTAGCAGTCGCATGCACTATCACTCCGCCACCGTGGCAGTGGCAGCCATACAGCCTAGTGTTAAGTTTATATTTTAATATTTGAATAGTTTTGATAATTCAAATTAGTTAGCCAAAATCAATCTATCTATCAATCAAATCTGGATGTAGGCCTTTCCGAATTTACGCCACAATACACTTATACATAACACATGAAATTAATTTCATTTTAACTCAGTTTCATTTACGAAAACCTAAGTGTCTTGAAATTTATTATATTTATGTTATTAATTTATTTCAAGACAAATACCCAAACCTTTTACATAAAATATTCAATGAATTATAATTTTTGATTGAGTTGATATCGCTCATGAAGAAATCATCTTACGCTAATGAATAAATCGTCGAAATTTTGGGTTTCAGTATGGATATTAGAATATCGATATTTCGCTCATGAAGAACGATATATCGTCGATATTTTTGATTTCGATATCGATACCAAAATATCGATACTTATAACCGATATATCGATATTTCAAAAATATCGATATATCGTTTGCATCCCTAGTCGCGCCACCATATTTCCGAAACAGCTTGGAAGATCCTTGCAAAGAAAATAAATTATTTGGGACATGCCACTTCCGGTTCACGTAGGTTAACCGGAATTAGGTGTATATTGCTAAGCATCCGGTAATGGCACAAATGCAGGAGTGTGCGCGGCTTCATGCCTTTCACCGACTCCGAGCTTATAAATATTCGGGAGGATGAAAAATGTCCATATCTATCTGACGCGCTAATTATTTCAATGCCATTGGTTTATTTTTATAATTTTATTGTAATTTCGTTTGTGGGCTCCATTACCATGCCTGCGCAAATCGAGCATAGCGTGACGTATGTTTGTCAATGAACTTGTTCGTAAAAAAAAGGGTACATGTTAGGGGCCGTCTAAAAGGGAGAAAACTGATTAGAATAGTGACTCACTCGCCGTCGTTCTTCCCGCGCGGCTCGTCGTACTGCACGCCGATCCACAGCCCGCGCGCGCCCTCCAGCGGCCCGTTGTAGCGCACCGTCGCGCGACGGACTCCCTGCGACGGGACAGACACCTGGCACCTCGCGCCTACTAGCACCGACTCCGCCAGTCTGGGGACAGGCAATAAGCATTCTAAGAGAATGGAATGAAATCCTGAAGAAATGCGCGAGAGTAGCCGTGCTAAACAGAACTGGAAACGCATTGTTAGTGTCATATAGCAGATCCTAAAAACTCCGCTAGTCTGGAGATAAGCATTTGTAGCCTCATGAAGTCATGGCAGCTCATCCTTCAGAAAGATTCCGATCACATACCAAAATGGAATAGAATCCTAAATAGTGAATGTTGCTGTCCTAAACAGACATAGTAATGCATAGTGGCTGACTAGACTAGACTAGTGAGATGAAACATGAAGTTCAAGACCGATGGAGCATCCAAAATCCATTCATTCAGATAGACATGGACCACAAGCAGTCACATAGACATGATGCAATGCATGTTAATTGTGCATGGGATATTATGTTGTGTCTGAATAGAGTACACAAAGGTTACATTACATTTTCGGATAGACTTAAGTTTAAGTTTATCCGTTACAAAGTAAGAAACAGACAAACATTAATTTTAGAAATATGTATGACAGAATTGTTTTCCATCAAGTTGTAACTATCCCTACTGACTTTGGGGGAATGGGCAGCAGAATAAGTGGTTGGACCATGTACCGAGGGCATACCCGGATTTCCTGGCCATAGGCAGATGGATGGGTGCTGTGTAGTTTTAGTCCATAGGAGTCCGACATAGCATCCATGAGGATATCCACAGGTATAAAAAGGCCCTACTTACTTGGCTTCATCTTCCAGCTCCTTTTGCTGCTGTTCCTTAATCTTGTTCATTTCCTCCTCATTGTATTTGCCAAGTTTGTTGCGTAGCAGAAATGACCGTACAGTGTCTCCCTTCTTTTGATACTCTTCTTCTGAAAGACGGAACCTGAAAGGTACCATTCTGTAAGAACTTTGTTCTAGCTTTCATGAAAATTCTGACTGCAGAATGACAGTAGAAGACAGAAAGGGCACTTTCAGATAGCTGTATCTTTATGAAACAGCTACTGCTAATGTCCAAATTTATACAGTGATGATTGCACATCTGCAACTCACAGCAGAGTAAAATAAATAAATAAAATAAATATTCACGGACATCTCACACAACGCTATCTGATCCAAAAGTAAGCTAGGAATAACCTGCTTGTGTTATGGGTATCAGACCACGGATATTAATACTTATATACTTTTAAATACATACATATTATACATAGAAACACCCAGACTCTTGAGACAAACATTTATGGGTCACACAAATATTTGTCTCCGGTGGGAATCGAACCCACGACCTCCAGCGCCGCAGGCGGTATCACTACCGACAGTCAGAGTAGGAACCTAAGTAACTTTAAATAACAGTGTTACTACAAATCTGGTGAGTACCTAGTTATTTTTATAACAATACTTTATTTAATTTTCTTAAAAATTATAGGTTTTTCCATACAGAAACAGCCATATCATAAATACAAGCTGCTCAACTTTTAGTCCTGAGTTGAAACAAATATTTGTGTAACCAGCAAATATTTCTTCGAATGTTTTCTATGTATATATGTGTTAGATGTTTATAAGTACCTATGTTATATACACTCATTTGCAAAAAAAACGGGCACCTAAGCAATGAACCATTTCAAATGTTAATATTGCTTTGTTTGATAATTATAGGTAGTTTTATCCTCACAATTTGGTAAATTAATAAGAAAATAATCGTTTTCATCAGTATTTCATAAAATTTTGTTACAATTTATGGGAAATAATGCTAAACCTCGCTAGTAGTGTATGTTCGCTAGTAGTGCATATGCTCATGAAGTAAAAATAAAAAAGTTTTTTTGTTTGTTTTTCTTTAATAAAGTAAAAGCAGATAAATGTTTAGTATCGAGTGTGACCCCCTTGGTCCAAGATCCCAGAGCCCCCAGACGTCACTCATTTTCTGATGGACAAAATATGTACGAGTGATTAGTGGTGGGGTGTACTATGATCATATGACTAGTTGCTACCTTGGCCAGACGGCCAATTTTCTGGTAGCAATTAATCAAGGTACATAAAAACACTGCTCATGTCACTTAAATTCTGATAGCTGATTTTAACATATATTTTACACAATATCGTTAAAAATCAGTATTCATTACTCCCAGACATATGCGGTCGGCGGTTTCACCTTACAGACGCTTCAAAGCTCTGAAAAAAATTTATTAAGTTCACTTATTTTCTGATGCTTGATTTTTATATATGTTATTCAGACAACTATTTTAAAACGTTTTGCAAACGGACAGACCGATCCAAGGGGCCAAACATTCCCCAGACCCAATTTTAATGTCGCTGAGAGCATGGGCGCGGGCAATATCCGTGCGTATTATGCGTATGTAGCATGTCTAATCGAAGTCGGAATTAATATTGAAATGTAAATAAAAATGCATAAGTACCTATTAGTAATTAACGCCTGTCATTTTAAAATTTACTTTTTCGTATTTGTTTTATTTAATAGAGAACTAAGTTTTAAAGGTAATAATTTGAAAATCACGTAAATAATCAAAGATTAACTTTGAGAAAAGTGCTCGTCTGACCGCAATAAATTACTAGCTGACCCGCGCAACTTCGTTTGCGTCAAATGAGAGTGACAAAGAGAGTGGTATAGTATTAATATTTTAAGTAGGTAATATAATCCCGTCGCTTTTACACTCGTCGCGTGTCTTAGGTATATTTAATAGAGGGTTGTAGGTTTTAATAATGTGTGTAAAAAGTGATATAATTTTTCCTGTCGCGTCGCTTATATTCATTTAGAGTTGACCCGCAAAACTTTGTTGAAGTGATATTATGTTTCCCGTCACATTTATTTTGAGTCCGACTCGCACTTGGCCGGTATTATCTTTCAGTTGATTGGCTACTGCTGCAGAAAACGTTTACTTTCGACGCGTAGTCGAGTTGCGTCGCTCATATTTTAAAAATTGTTGTGAAGGTTATTGTAAGTGAACCTTAAAAGATGGGCATTTGCTGTTCAGGACTTTTTTTTGTAAATTTTTAAGAGGAAACATTTTGTAGTACACAATTTTTACGTAACTTTAACCATTTACGCAACGTACGCAATGAAACCTCACAAAAGAAATACATTTTTCCCGTTCTTAAAACATTATTCATGGCTGCTCTGCTCCTATTTGTCTTAGCGTGATGTTATATAGCCATTAGCCATCCTCAATAAATGGACTAAAAAACTGTGAAATTATTTTTGTAATGCAACCAGTAGTTTCTGAGAACCTAGCACAAACAAACTCTTCAGTTTGATAATATTGTGAGCTCACCTTAAAAGAAAGACAAATAATTTTATTGTGAGCAAACCTTAAAAGATAGACATATGCTGTCGCGGACTTTTTTATAGAACTTTTTAAGAGAAACAATTTTGTAATATACAATTTTTACGTAACTTTAACCATTTAGGCAGCGTACGCCTCGGAAGCTCTCAGACGGTAAAAATATTCCCCGTTTTCTAAACATTCTTGATTGCTGCTCCGCTCTTATTCGTCTTAACGTGATGTTATATAGCCTATAGCCATCCTCGATAAATGAACTATCAAACTGTAAAAGAATTTTTGAAATCCCAACAGTAGTTTCTGAGATCCTAGCGTTTAAACAAACAAACAAACTCTTCAGCTTTATACTATTAGTATGAATATAGTATATATAGTATATATTGTATATAGTATAATATATAGTATAAAGTATGGATTGCGGTCAGACGAGCACTTTTCTCAAAGTTAATCTTTGATTATTTACGTGATTTTCAAATTATTACCTTTAAAACTTAGTTTTCTATTAAATAAAACAAATACAAAAATGTAAATTTTAAAATGACAGCCGTTAATTACTAATAGGTATTTATGCATTTTTATTTACATTTCAATATTAATTCCGACTTCGATTAGACATGCTACATATACGCATAATACGCACGGATAATGCCCGCGCCCATACTCTCAGCGACATTAAAATTGGGTCTGGGGAATATTTGGCCCCTTGGATCGGTCTGTCCGTTTGCAAAACGTTTTAAAACAGTTGTCTGAATAACATATATAAAAATCAAGCATCAGAAAATAAGTGACCTTAATAAATTTTTTTCAGAGCTTTGAAGCGTCTGTAAGGTGAAACCGCCGACCGCATATGTCTGGGAGTAATGAATACTGATTTTTAACGATATTGTGTAAAATACACTCGAGAGCAATGAATCCGGGTCACTTAAAGAATCCTAAAAATCTCGGAAACTAAAAATGCTAGGTTAATGCAATAAATTGTATATAATAGACAATGTAATACTCCTTAAATGAAGGTATTAAAACTTCTTAGTTATTGTAAAGTTATATCATAAAAAAATCAAATTTGAAAAAGGGCCACTTTCGAAGATGGAACTACGAAATTACAGCATTTGGTGTTGCTTTTGTTTGTAATCTGTCATTTATGTGGGTACATAAACCATGTTGATAGTGCTCTATATTCATTAATCAAGCTGAAATTATGTCGCTTACGCCTGAAGAATGCACCAGAATACTTACAATGCTGGAAACCGGCCGGAGTCAGCGCGATACAGCCAGGACTGTCGGTGTGTCGCTGTCAACAGTACAAAGAGTTCTCCGACGTTACGAAGAAACTGGTTCTAACCTACGCAGACCAGGAACGGGCAGAACCAGGTGTACCACAGCACGAGAAGACCGATACTTGGTGAACACCATGCTTCGAAATCGCTTTCTCACAGGAACTGAACTCACCAATCAGTTTCGACGCCTCGGAGGAAGTAACCCAAGTGCATGGACAGTAAGACGTCGGCTTGCTGAATCTAACTTAAAACCCCTTAGACCTGCAAACGGCCCTAAACTGGAGCGTGGGCATCGTATTTCGAGACTAAGGTATGCCCAGAGCCACGTAAATTGGAGTATTGAAGATTGGTCAAAAGTTATGTTCTCCGACGAATCAAAATTTATGCTCTACAAGCACGATGGAAGACACAGAGTGTATCGAAGACCAGGGGAAAGATTCAAGCAAGCATGCATCGAAGAAAAAGTAGCCTACGGTGGTGGGTCTGTACTTGTGTGGGCCGGAATTTCTTCTGAAAGTCGCACAGAGCTGGTGATCATAGAAAACGGCTCTTTAACTAGCGTAAGATATGTGGAAGAAATCCTCAATGATCACGTTGGTCCATTTATGATCAATTTAGGTGAGGATGCTATATTTATGCATGACAATGCCCGACCTCATACAGGTAGGATTGTGAATGACTACCTTCAAGAGATGAACATTACTCGTATGGAGTGGCCAGCGCGCAGCCCGGATATCAACCCGATCGAGCATGCTTGGGACGAGCTAGGCGTAGGAGATGCGTAAAACAACGAAACCCTCCCCCAATCACGCTTCGTGAGCTCAAAATTGCTCTCACAAAGGAATGGGAGAATATTCCCCAAAATCGTATAAGGAACTTGGTGTACAGCATGCCAAACCGCGTAAACGCAGTAATGGAAGCACGAGGAGGCAATACGAAGTATTAAAATTCAAGAAAATCGTAATAAAGTTCAAAAAATTCATGTTTCCTATTTTTGTTTTAAGGAGAGATCGGCAGTTTTTTCTTTATGTAATTTTGTGTTAATAAAATGTATGGTGACTCATATTTTTTTTACTTTCATTTAAGGAGTATTACATTGTCTATTAAATACAATTTATTGCATTAACCTATCATTTTTAGTTTCCGAGATTTTTAACATTCTTTAAGTGACCCGGATTCATTGCTCTCGAGTGTATATGTTAAAATCAGCTATCAGAATTTAAGTGACATGAGCAGTGTTTTTATGTACCTTGATTAATTGCTACCAGAAAATTGGCCGTCTGGCCAAGGTAGCAACTAGTCATATGATCATAGTACACCCCACCACTAATCACTCGTACATATTTTGTCCATCAGAAAATGAGTGACGTCTGGGGGCTCTGGGATCTTCCTCTACCTCGAGCTAAAATCACAGCTTTAATTCGTCTGGGCATGCTAGCGAGTATATCCCGGATACTTGCTTGCGGAATACGTTCGCACTCCGCAGTAATCACATTCTTCAGCTCTCTGATGGTCTGCGGAGCCGGGTGTACTGATCTCACACGCCGTTTTAGAACGTCCCAGATATGTTCTATGGGATTGAGGTCGGGACTTCGAGCTGGCCAATCCAAACGACAAATGCCGACCTCTTGCACATACGCATTAACATCGCGGGATCGGTGGGCGCGAGCATTGTCGTCCATAAAAATCGAGTCTTGACCTAGAGCGGCCAATGCGGGTTGTGCATGAGGAATTAGAACTTCCGTTATGTATCGATGCCCAGTCAGAGAGCCGTTTTCAATGAAGACTAACTCTGTATGTTCCATTGAATTTATTCCTGCCCAAAACATAACAGAGCCCCCACCATAAAGTGTGATTTCTTCGAAACATGCATCTGCAAAGCGCTCTCCTTGTCTAATTAGCACTCGCCGACGTCGATCTTCACTGAACAGAGATATCCTGGCTTCATCAGAGAACAAAACCCTATTCCAATCTTCTTGAGTCCATGATTCACAATTTCTAGCGAACCTAAGCCTGTGAACTCCGCTCACGGAGTAATTTGGGGCCGCGGGCTGGGCGGTGACTGCGTATATTGGCAGCGAGAAGCCTCCTCCTGACCGTCCATAGACTAATATGCACATTTCTTACTTCTTGGAGGTTGTTCTTAAGATCCACATACGAAGATTTGCGATTTCTCAATGCGCGACTCACAAGAAAACGATCATCCCGTGGTTGGGTACATGGTTTTCTTCCAGAACCAGGCCTTCTCTCGACGGAACCAGTCTCCTGATATCGCTGCCAGGTCCTTTGGACCGTCAAGTGACTAACATTTAGCCTCCTATCCACGAAACATTGGCTGCAACCCTCTTCAAGCAGTGCGATAATTTTGGTAGCTTTTACCACTTTATCTACCATTTTGGATACAGCCAAACAGCTATAAATAAAGCTTTGACAGTCAAGGATATGAAATTAATCGATAAAAATTGAATAAAAGTTGTGAAAGTCAATGTTAACTTCTGGAACTTTGCGCCAAAAATGTAGGATAAAAAGGGGTTTTCTGTAAAAATGAGCATTAAATGAAAATTTGAATTTAGAACGTACTTTTTTAAATACCACGGCATTTTTAAAACCGGCCAGTAACGTGTACAAACGATTGAAACCTTTTTGGTATTGTATCTTTTTAAAGCCCGTTTTTTTGCAAATGAGTGTATTGTTCTTAAGATCTGTTTATTAGAATTAGATGGCTCTGTGAAAACAATGAAACATCCTGTTATGTTTACCTTTCTGCACTATCACTGGCGCCAAAATCCTGGAGCAGAGCGAACTTGTCTACCACATGTATCCTCATACCGTCATCTAAAGGGTAGGAACCCAAAAGTGCGTCATCATTGTCTATGTCAGCAATATAGTTGTTTTTTGAGTCATAGATTTTCAATTTCATGGTTGTAGCAGAGCCGCCTGTTACTAGTTCCAGCTTCGTCTGTAGGCACATAGCAGTAGAGATAATTTTATTTATACCATTATAAAAATCTATTAGCATACAGACAAAAACGATAGGAGCCTTCATATTATACACAGGCTCCTTTCTCAAAAGAGCAGGCATTAAAATGTATATTTAATATGGTCCAGTAATGATCTCATATTCCAAAATCATTTTACATACTTAATTTTATTGAATTTCTACGAAAATATATCCATCTGATGAATCATTCTAACCTTAAACTCGCTAATCGTAATTGCTTTCTTAAATCGTCTCTCAACTGGCGCCGCATCGTCACTATCAGACTTCGTGATTAGCAAATTCACGAAATCTTGAGTAATTACTTGAATGCCTTCCATAATTTCATAAAATTGAAATGTATTTATCAAACAAACAAAGCCGCCTGGCGTCAAAACAATACAATAAAAGTGTCAATGTCAAATAAAGTGTCAGGCACTGTCATTAGTGTCAAGCTCTTAAATCGGTGTCAGTAGAATAACTTTTTTATGACCTAGCCACGTAGTGCGCAATGGTAAGCCCATTTTCACACGTACCGATTGCCAGGTAGCCGGTACCGGGTACCCGGCGGCGAGTGTATGGCATTACCCGGCAAATGACGCCGGTACGTGTGAAAGCTATGTTACATGGCCATACACTTCGCCGCCTGCCGGGTACCCGGCGGTGAGTGTATGACATTACCGGGCAAATCACGCCGGTACGTGTGAAAGCTAAAGTATACTGTATTTCAATAGCTTTGCGCAAATATGTAAACAAACACATTTGATCCTATATATCCCATAGTTACTTGCAACTGAATATTTACCATGATTATATTCCAGTATCCTGGAGTCATACAGTGTTCTCACAATTATTTCGACACCAAATAACTTCTTGTTACTTAACATAAGACAGTTTATTTTCATTTAAAGTACCTATTCAGGATAGTAAAAAATCAATGATTTGTCATACTATATTTTTCTACTCATCTATCTTAGACAACGATTGTCAAAACATGACCGGTCTTACTACATAATATAATTTAAACACTGGTCTAGCATGTGTTTAGTTAGACAGTTCTAAAAAGACACACATGTCGACCATGTGTTTAAGTTTCGCTACCACAAAACCGTATTCAGCGTGTGTCTCACAAGATAACGTTTATCTCAATCAGTTCTTTTCACATAGGCAGCACTACTCATCATTCGTATAGGTTCGTTCTTTTCTGGTTTCCTAAAAATAGTATTCAGCGAGAAATATGGTTATCCATTGTAACATTAAAAATTAAGTTAAGATATCTATACTAATATTATAAAGAGGAAAGATTTGTTTTTTTGTTTGTTTGTTTGTTTGTAACGAATAGGCTCCGGAACTACTGTACCGATTTGAAAAATTCTTTCACTGATGCATGTTGCGTCCCACACTAAGCACTTGCCGTTCTTCCATGGCACAAGGGTCAGACCGTCCGGTCTCTTGCCGTCTGCGCGGGACAAACCTGGTGGTTCAAGGATACAGGGGACCTCAGCCGACCCAGAGCCCGCCGGATTAACTAATTAAGAGCGTGGTTACGCGGATGCCTACCGGTGCAGCGACAACTCAAAGCATGATGACCATCGCTCTGCACCATGGCACCGTAGATGCATTCGTGAGGTTCACACACCTTGCAACCTAAGCGGAGAGCCACACGTTCAAATTATTTAAAATCTTATTCCAATGACTTTAACACTAACATTTCTTTATTTTGACATGAAGAGACATCGGCAGACTGTGAACTACCACGAGCTGCCGCGGCAGACTGCGAGCTACCACAAGCTGCAGCGGCAGCTTACGTCACAGCCTGCCACGGAAAGCCGCAGCGCGCGAGACGTACAGTTGATTAACCTTGAAAAATAACCTACTTGGATGAATAGCTTCGTTATTCGCAATGTACCTATGCAATCTGCAGAGAATACTACCTATCAGTTTTCGTAAAAAACAGAGAAAATAGTTAATCTCGCCTTTGTACATCTAATTTCTATACCTACTTAATAATTTTTCACCACCTATTCCGTGGGACCAATTCTTAAAAAAGTGAAATGATAATATACCTCTGCCTACCCCTTCGGGGATAAAGGCGTGACCTTATGTATGTATTGTATATCTAGTTGTATTATGAATATATATTGTCTTTATTGTGTATACAATAAAGAATATATAGAAAATGAAGTATCCAGGCAAAAATAAAAATAGGGCTACCCTACTTAGAAAGAGACGTAGAGCCCACACAGAGCAAGACAGTAATATACAGACTTCGCTTCAAGTAGGTATTCGAAGTGTGGCCTCCATGTTTACATAAAGCTTCATGATTTAAACACGCGCTAAACTATCAGCTCCGTGTGCATAAAGTGATGTCTAACTTTAGACGTGTCTATAAAATAAAATGATTTTTTTTTAATAATTTTAAATATTTTTTTTTTAATATGAAATCAGCGTCAGGCGCTATTTTGTGGTAGAACTTTTTCTTAAACACGTGTTCAGCACATGTTTAATGTTTTTGTAGTAAGACGGGACATGTTTACATTATTGCCAGATCGGGCAGGATTAACCTATAAATGGCCATACTCTTCGCCGCCTGCCGGATAACCGGCAACCGGTACGTGTGAAAAGGGGCTTAGTGTGTGCAACTGCCGGATTCGATACTCGAGTCAAATTACTTACCAAAATGTTTATTTCAGAGTTTGGGTAATTTGTTATTTTTAAACTATCGCGGTTTTCTACACTCATAGGTACTTATAGAATTCGGGACTTCACGCGAAACACATTTACTTACATTTTCACACCGACGTTTCGAGCACGTTGCAGCGCCCGTGGTCGCTTTTGCAATTTGGGTAATTTCTACCTTTCTTGCCCTTGGTACTACCAGTGGTACTAATGTTAGTACCACGAGTAAAAAAAATCCGTGGTACTACAAACCGGTCACAGTAGTACCAATATGGTAATTCAATTTTACCCGTCCGTGGTACTACTGTATAAAAAATAAATGAAAATCGGTAAAAACAAATGGCAATCGCTAAAAACAAATGAAGATCGGCAAATACAAATGAAGATCGGTAGAAACAAATGAAGATCGGTGAAAACAAATGAAGATCGGTACAAACAATTTGAAGATCGTGAAAAAGATCAGAAAAAACAAGTGAAATCTTAATTTTTATCACCGATCTTCATTTTTTTTCACCGATCTTCATTTATTTTTACAGATCTTCATTTGTTTTTCGGATCTTCATTTATTTTTACCGATCTTCAATAGTTTTTACACATCTTCATTTGTTTTTTACTGATCTTTATTTGATTTTACCGTTCTTCAGTTGTTTTTATAGTACTTCTTATGTTTATACTGATCTTCATTTGTTTTCACCGGTCTTCATATTTTGTTTTTACCGATTCTCATTTGTTTTAACGATCTTCATTTGTTTTTACTGATCTTCATTTATTTTCACCGATCTTCATTTGTTTTTACCGATTTTCATTTGTTTTTACTAGTGATCGACCGAAGTTTCGGTTTTGGCCGCAGTTTCGGTTTCGGCCATAATGGGCCGAAACTTTCGGCCGGGCCGAAACTCACGTCACGTGTTCATGAATTTTGAAGGCCTGGCTATGCTTATGACATGTTTGGGTTCAGCCTAACCAGTTAATATGTTACTAACCGAAGATTTACAAAGGACTACCAATCAATAGTTATAACAATACAATTTTTACGGAATCCTAAAAAGGTGATCTAGGACATTACATAACCCTACCCCTTTGTTGTGGGTTTCGTGGACCTCGTTGGTGGTCTATCTGTCTGTCAGCAGGTTGTAACTCATGCACAGTGATAGACAGTTTAATTGTTTACAGATGATGTACCTATTTCTGTTGCCGCTATAGCAATAAATAATAAAAAAATAGACAAAAAATACGTGATTTTTTGCCGCTTTTCTTGTACGGAGCCCTACGTGCGCTAGTCCGACTCACTGTTGTCTAATTTTAGTTATATACTTCCAGAATGTAACCAAAACGAACCTGCTTACAGCCGCTGCAACCTACCCAAGCAACATGCTCACGTGATAAATGACGATAAACTGACGTCATCTTTGAAACAATGACGTCCTTCGCCATATATGACGTATTAAAATGACGTGATTCGGAGCTATATGTCGTCGTTTGCTTTTTAAGACGTCATCAAGTAACGTGATTCGGAGCTATATGTCGTCGTTTGCTTTTTAAGACGTCATCAAGTAACGTGATTCGGAGCTATATGTCGTCGTTTGCTTTTTAAGACGTCATCAAGTAACGTGATTCGGAGCTATATGTCGTCGTTTGCTTTTTAAGACGTCATCAAGTAACGTGATTCGGAGCTATGTGTCGTCGTTTGCTTTTTAAGACGTCATCAAGTAACGTGATTCGGAGCTATACATCGTCTTTCGCCTTATAAAACGTCATCACATGACGTTAACCTGCGCTGTGTATCGTCATTTAGTCCATTGAAATGTTAAATGAGCTTTGCATTTGTTGTTGTGAAAAAAGAATTTTTTTATAGAAATTTTCTCACTTTTTTGCTTATAACTTCTTTAATTTTAAATTTAGGGCAAAAGTTGTATGAACATATTTGTAGGCAAAGCGATTTGCTACAAATTATGTCTTTACGAATTTTTTGTAGAACGCATAGTTTCCGAGATATTGCGATAAAGGTGTTTGCACCCCTTTGTCCAAGATGGCGGCCGGGGGACAAGGGCGGCAACCCCACAAACTTGGGGTTAAGCTTCTATTGACCCCCCCACATGTCTCAAAAATAAAATTGCGTCCTCTAACAAATGCAATAAGGTCCTTAAATTGTAACATTTCAATGGACTAATTCGCCGTAAATAACTTCAACAAAAGACGTTTTTGGCTTTATCGCAATGGGGATGGTGACTGTCAAGTCCTCTTATATGTCTGTGGTCAAGTCAAATAACAAATCAGTGCCTTTGTTTTAAACGTCAAAACGGCATGTTCGGTACATTTTAGTATGAAATACTAAAGTATGACGTCACGTCTAGCCGTTGTCAAATCATTCACTTTTAATGTTGATTTCAGGTTTTTAATAAGTTAGAACATAAAAATAAAAATCGAGGTAAGTAATTTTTCGCAATAATTTAATAAGTTGCATTGCATGGCTCAAACGAAATAATTTATTTTAATCATAGCCTCTACCCAATCCGTCGAATGAAAATTAAAAAAAAAAAGTATTTGACATTTTTTAAGGCGGGCATTGGCGAAACGACCGGCACTCGGCTCACAGATTAGAGAGTATATTACTAAATTACAAGACAAGTAGACTCGGCTTTCGTTCGTAGTATTACACATACATTTTCTTTGCACTCGGCGGCTGAGGCCACAGAAATTCTGTGACAGAATACTACCTATTACTCCTACGGAGGCTGAGGCGGATAAGCGGATTACAATTTCACAAATCAATTAATTATATTAGGTAAGGTACCTACGCTAATAAATAATCACAGTGGCCTAGTTTTTGAGTTTTGGGCCAACTGTGTCCTGTTTTGTTTGTTCTGTGTGTGTGTTAAAGAGTAGGTTAGGTACGACGCCGACGAGAGCAGCAAATTTCGTGGTGGACATTTTCTTACATTGGTCAGTAAAGTGAAATGTTTTTCTTAATCCTAGGGGTTAAGATGTACGTGGTTGCTGAAGAAGAATCGAAGGATGAGGGGACTGCTGGTAACGTGGTCATAGTCTCATCAGTATGGCTTACGCCAAGAAAGTTAGAAAGTTTCTGGCCCAATTCGAAGTTTTCTGCTCAATATAACAAACTTCTTGTTAAACATGAACATCCAGCCGAAGATTGGCCTATAATACAATTGAGGCGGAAATTTTTCGAGACTGGTAAGTATGATCGAGTTATCGACGTTGGTAGGATACATATTTATTGTTCACCAGTTTCTGGCACCTGAAATATTTTAGGTTAGAGTCAGTAAATATTTGTTGGGTTATGTTTATCTTTGTAAAATGGTATATCTTCACAATAATGTTTCTAGTGTTTTCGTAGACTTTGTTATGTGTACAAACTGCAGGTTGTACACAGTAACAGATTTTACTGCTGCAAGCCTGCATGTCAACTGTCAGCAGACAGCAAGGTATAATATTATATTATGGATGGCAGGCCGTCCAACTACATGAAAGGTCAGTGGGGCTCTTACGGAAAGGTGATTTACTAGTTATAAGATACTAGCCTTGCAAGGCGCTAGTAGTGTGAGCATGGCCATTGGTTCCCATATGATTGCACCTATCTTCTCACTTTCCTCACTTATCCTGCTACCTGCTGTGTACACATACACATAATACTGCATGGCAAGCAAGCAAGTTCGCATGTACTGGTGAACTCGTGACTCTGGTGTTGGAGTTTTCAGGCTGCTATAAGGCATCTACCATGGCTTAAAACTGCAAGTTTGTATGTGCTGGTGGACTCGTGATCAACTCTGGTGTTGGGGTTTTTAGGCTGCTCTAATCTAACATGGATTGAAAATAGCTATAAGTATATAGCAAGGATTTTCACAGTTCTTAAGGCGACTAATGGGCATCCCTAAGTAACTTTTCTACAATACTTACCTTATTTAATTAAATTTTAGATGATATTCTACTAGCACGAAAAAAAGCAAAGGAAGCAGAGATAAACAGCGATGTGACTGATGGAGAGGAAAGAATTGAAAAACGTAAAACAAGGCCATCAAAGCGGATATTATCTAGCGATGAAGAGGATGATGATATATTTAATGTTCATAAATCACTAAGTCATACTCGCAAATTGGTCAAAATATTTGAAAATCCAGGTAAAACTTTAAATAACTTTCAGAAACTTAGCCTGCCTATTTTTTATTTTTAATGGTACAGTTTTACCACTAGGTGTAGTCTGGTTGTCAAAGATGAAGTTTGAAAGGTAAAATAAATATGTATTCATAGTAAGTTCAGTTGTCTGCAATAATATATATGTAAATTTTCAAAATTAAACCATTACTTTTGATTTCACGTCTGGTAAATTATCTCATTACTTTTGCATCTACCAGACATGATACTAAGTAAGGACAGATTACCAGATGTGACAAAACCATTTTCTATTCACAAACAATTGTCATTGAATTGTATTTGAAATTACATTATAAGACATCTCAACACATACAATACACTTTAAAGTGTAAGTACATAGTAAAGTGTAATATTAATGTGGGCGACTGTACATTGTTTTATGTTATGTAGGTATGCATAATATACATGCAATATAACTTGCATGTTCCATTAATATTTGCAATAAATTAAATAGCTAAATTGAGTATAGGTACTTAGGTAGGTTAGGTATCTAATGAAAACTTACAAACGCCTGTCATTGTCATTACTATAGCAAATTGATTATTTCCTATAATTAGAAATCTTTTGAAAAATTTACATTATTATTTTACTTTGTTTTTTTAAGGTTCAGTCCAACCATCTCTGTCTACTGATGGTGATACAACAAGCATCACACCTACACATAGAGGTAAAGTAATATTTACCTGTCATTATTTTGTTTTAGTACATAAGTTGATATTGGCTTAGTTTCAATCTCATATAGGTGTTTACTAATAACATTATATTTGTTTTTAGTGTCATTACAACCGTTCATGCCTACTGAAGAACTAGTAAGTGTTCCTACTACACCTCCTACACAATTGAGAGGTAAGTCTTTGTTTGCATATGACTTCTACCACAATGCCTGCCCAAAACATAGGAGATCTGAGAGAATAGATGAGTTAAAATATACACAATCTTCTTAAACAATAAACAAATGAAATAAAACTGATTTAATGTGATTTTGGGGTTCCTTGAATTTTGTATGACACTCTTTAGGTGACTGGTGGTGGTTGCTAGTTCAGCCACCCGTTTGCCTGATCTCAAAACAAATATTATCGTTATTACATTGCATTACATTATGCCTTATTTTTCACTGAATTGTTTTTGTCTTGCTATGATTGAGTAACAAATAAATACTCAAAATTTGTAGTGTGTGGGTTGGGGACAATGTATGTGACTGTTGGGTGTTATTTAGTTAAAAAGAAAATTATATCTTTGTACTATTTTTATGTGTTTTAGGGTCATCACAACCTTTGTATACTGAAGAATTAAGTGTTCCCACGACGCCTCATACTGAATTAAGAGGTGCTAAGCCTGCAGATGGCTTTTCTGCAACTACGCCCGTGTTGAGTGGTAGAATATACTGACTTATTTATTTACTCAATTTATTGTAGTTAAAAATCAGCTATCATTTTACTACTACTACATTGTACCATAGAAAACTCATTGATTAATAATTTATCTTAATTGTATCTAAATCTCGACTTACACTCTTTAGGTGACTGGTGGTGGTTGCTAGTTCAGCCACCCGTTTGCCTGATCTCAAAACAAATATTATCGTTATTACATTGCATTACATTATGCCTTATTTTTCACTGAATTGTTTTTGTCTTGCTATGATTGAGTAACAAATAAATACTCAAAATTTGTAGTGTGTGGGTTGGGGACAATGTATGTGACTGTTGGGTGTTATTTAGTTAAAAAGAAAATTATATCTTTGTACTATTTTTATGTGTTTTAGGGTCATCACAACCTTTGTATACTGAAGAATTAAGTGTTCCCACGACGCCTCATACTGAATTAAGAGGTGCTAAGCCTGCAGATGGCTTTTCTGCAACTACGCCCGTGTTGAGTGGTAGAATATACTGACTTATTTATTTACTCAATTTATTGTAGTTAAAAATCAGCTATCATTTTACTACTACTACATTGTACCATAGAAAACTCATTGATTAATAATTTATCTTAATTGTATCTAAATCTCGACTTATTTAATTACAGCTTTTGAACATAAATCGCTTCGAATGCTAGCAACTATTGTGGAGCAAAATAACCAAATATTAAGTTGGATGAGACAGCAAAATGAACTTAATACAAATAATTTAAAAAATACTGACTTGGAGTTACCTGTACAGTTTCCACTTCATCAAGAAGATGAATTAAAATCATTGGAAACTCACCTTGAAAATGACAACAATTTGACTGAACTGGTTTGTTATCAATTTAAATAAAATTATTGCATGACTTTTAAAATCAATTCTTAATAACTTGAAACACAGCTCAAAACTGAATGACTATGCATTATTAACTCACTTTCTTTTCTGTCTGTTTGGTACCCAATTTTTGCAATCAATTCCAAACTAGCTTCCCGTTGAAGGCGAATACAGGAGCTAATGTACCTCTCGCTACTCAAAAGTTTGCTTTACTAGTTTTAGTACTTAAGCAAACTTTTGAGTAGGTAAACTTGTATCGATTAAAATTATTTTTTTACTAAACTGTGTGCAATGTGATTGCACATAAAATGTTGGATTGCGATTTTAAAAAAATGGGATCAGTGATTTTATAAAATATATATCTTTCAAAATGTCGAAACGTGCGAGCGAGAGGTACATTATATGTAGTAGCGGCACGCAGTTATACTGCACACCACTATTGACAATAAAGAACAGCAATATGCTCCTTTCATGGAACTAATAAGAAGTACTTATTAGTTCCATGGCTCCTTTAAACGTAGTTATTTAATATAAAGACAAACGTCAAAACGGCCATCGTAGCGTGCCGCTAGTATAGCTCTTGTATTCACAGACTAAACATTTAAACATAGCTACACGCACTATACGATAAAGTATCTACTTAAGTATATATTTTTTTATTTAAATAGTTTTATTCATAAATTACGAGTAAATTGATAGGTATGTGCTTTATATGTAAAATTATTATGATTGATTGATTTTATTTTTATTTACAGTGTAACTATTTCACATCATTTGCATCCGTTTCCCGAACTGGGACTGTTAATACCATTTTGAAGCATTGTCTTACAAATAAATTAGCTGCTAAATATAGCTACAGAGGAAAAAAAGGAAAATTTGCCTTTGAAGGGTTGTCTTTAAGGACTGCAATCATTCGTAAGTTTAAAATATTCTCAATTATACTTTTTGTAATTATAAACTATTTGTTATACCACTTTAATTACTTACCTATGTTTTATTGTCACAAACAAATACCGTGTATTTTTTTTCTAGGCACTGTTAAGCGGATGTTCAAACTGCCGACAGAAAAAGATATTGAAAACGATATCAAGATATGGTTGAAACATGCACCTCAAAGATTAGCTATTCAAGAAAAGAAATCTAACGTTCGTTATGTAAGCCGGGTATAAGAAGAATAGGTACTCATAGATAGTATCGGTTTAATAAGTATGATTCTACAGCCACAAAAATTAAACTAAAACTACCTTTACTAGAAAGAGACCAATTAATACATACTTAGTCCTAAATTAAAATTTAGCTATACGCAACCTACCTATGGTACCACGGTTCACTTTAATGTAAAAAAAACATGTCTTTTTTAAGTAAGCGTCAATTATATCGAAAGGTAGCTCAGAATTTAAAAACTATCTTAACTGAAAATATAAATAATGCTGAATCGGTTACTATTGAAGAATCTGACTATTCATATTGTGATACTACAATTTTAGACACTGGGATTGAAACAGATACCATTAATAATGTTACAGATTTGTTGAATGCACCAACTAATAGTAATGTTTCAGATTTGTTTAATGGACCACTACTAGGTACTACAGACGATTTAATTGTGTCCCAAAGTAATTATCAAAGTGGTACAGTAGAGGCACAGAATATTCATAACTATAGACCTACTAGCAGTCTTGAACCAGAAACGAAAGCTTTTGACAACGATTTGTCATTGTTTTTACGGGAATGGGCTCATAAATTTAATATATCACATGTAGCACTATCCTCTTTGTTAAAATTCCTACAATCACGGCATAGTAATCTTGTTTCGGATGCCAGAAGCTTAATGAAAACTGGAGATAACAAGTACAGTTTAAAAATTTTAAATAGCGGTGAATATATTCATTTTGGTATTGAACCTTCTATACGTAGATTTTTGTCTGTTTTATCTTGCAGCAATATAAGCAACATTAAGTTATCCATAAATATTGACGGACTGCCACTCTTTCACAGCTCCAGTGTCCAATTCTGGCCAATTTTGGCAGATATTGTAGGATTCACAAATAGTATCATTGTTATTGGTATTTTTTGCGGTTCGACAAAACCCGATCCACTAGAATCTTATCTAGAATTATTTATCGGTGAAGTTAAAACACTTTTACAAGACGGTATACTATTTGATGGTCGATTAATATCAGTATCTTTGCACAACTTTGTTTGTGATATGCCTGCTCGTGCATTTTTAAAATGCGTTAAGTCACACAATGGCTACTCAAGTTGTGACAAATGTACTTGTTCTGGAAGTTACGTTGAGCATCGTATAATTTTGGATGAATTACATTCTCCATTAAGAACAGATCAAAGTTTTCGTTTGCAAATTGATGAAGATCACCATATTAAAAATTCCCCTTTACTGGATTTACCGATTGATTTGGTTTCTGCTTTTCCAATAGACTACATGCACAGCGTTTGCTTAGGAGTCATGAAAAAACTACTTCACACATGGGTCAAGCCTACTAAAGGTGATGTAAAACATATAAAACTAGATGCGAAAACAATTAATTTACTTACCGAAAGACTAAGCTATGTGCATAAATTTGTACCAATAGAATTTAATCGTAAACCTAGAGGAGTAAATGAAATTGATCGCTGGAAGGCTACCGAATTCCGCACCTTTTTATTGTATCTGGGACCAGTCGTTCTGTTCAAAATATTAAAGAAAGAAACATATGAGCATTTTTTAGTTTTACACTGTGCAATTTCATTTTTGATTTCTTCTAAATGCGCTACATATTCCAGATATGCAAAGCAATTGCTTAAATTGTTTGTAAGTGATTGTAGTAGAATATATGGAAAACAATATCTTATATATAATGTCCACTCTCTTATACATATTGCAGACGACGTAGAAAAATATGGAGCTTTAGACAATTTTTCTGCATTTAAATTTGAAAATTATTTGGGTTACTTAAAAAAAAAAGTTAGATCACCATACAAACCGTTGCAACAAGTTGGTAACAGGATAAGCGAAACAGATTTTAAACCAAGTAAAATGTGTAATGGTATAAACTATTCACATGAACATTTTCAAGGACCAATACCACCTTGTTATAGAGGAAAACAATATAGCAAATTAGACTTTGGAAACTATCTTCTTCAGATAAAATCTAGTGCTGATTGTTATTGCATGTTAAGAAATAAAACTGTAATGCAAATATCAAATATCATTGTGTTACATGGTAATACTCCCGCATTATTTGGGAGCATGTTTAGCCACCATGAAAAGTTTTATGATTATCCTTGTGACTCAACTAATTTAGACATACTTTTGGCTTCTGAAATGTCTAGTCAATTAACCATAATTGACTTACAAGATGTATTATGTAAGTGTTTTGTTATACCAATTTTTGATAAATTTGTGTTTTTTCCTTTGTTACATTGTGTATGATTTTATAATAGAGATTTTATTGTTAGATTATAAGTAAAGCTCGGTATACCAGTAAGAACTGTTTTTCTTCATATTTTCTACTGAAATTTCATTGCCATACGAATAACTTCATTAAACACCACCGGCTCAAAACCCAAACTTGCGTCGAGTAGACAAGAAAAACAGTTCTTCGTAGGTTAAACCGGGCTTGGCACCATAGTAATTAAGATTTGTTAATTCCACAATTAATAAAAACTTATTCTTACTAATCTATTGTTTGTTTTTTAATAGGTAGGTAAGTCCAAACTCTAAAGGTACCATTCGGATCTCGGCAGCTGCGGCCGACTGCTGCGCCCGTAGCCGCATCGTACCGCTCTATATGGATTTGTATGGAGAACCGTCCGATGCTTGCCGCAGTGCCACGCGGCCTGGCGGCGCAATCCCTATAGAGCGGTACGATGCGCCACGACGGGCGCAGCAGTCGGCCGCAGCGGCCGGGCCGCAGCTGCCGAGATCCGAATGGTACCTTAATTTAGCCATTTATGACGTGATTATCACGACGAATGCGACGACATAGTAGACGTTATAATTGACGTCGAAATTACGTAAGCTGATCACGACATTTAGACGTCATTTAGGAGTCGTGATTGCCACGACAAATATGACGACATTTAGACGTTGTTAAACACGTCATTAATGACGCACTAATTTGTGACATCCTCACGTCAAAATTGACGTCTCTAATGACGTGATGCGACGTCTTTCGATGCCTTAAAATTGACGTCATTATTCACGTGAGCATGTTGCTTGGGTATAGTGCTAGTAGCAGAGCACCGGTGGTTTTAGTCGATAGGAGTTCGCAATAGCATCTATGAGTAGGTAATTCAACCCGTAAAGAAAGAAACTCATCTTTAGGTGGAGATATTTCTATAATGAACACTTGAGAAGATTTATACCGTTGATTGATGGCACTTGGTGGAACTTGCTGCACTTATTGCAAAATAACCGGCCAAGTGCGAGTCGAACTCTCGCACGGAGGGGTTAAAGCGGGACCCTATAAACGAGACATGAGGCTTAGCCGTCCGTCTGTTTATTAGTCAAGAGGTTGTATCGCTGGAACCGTGCCAGGTAGAGGCCTAAAATTTTTACTGTACAGTAGTCCTACCGCCTAAAATCCACACGTATCCTACCTAACAGCCTAAGGTTGGGAGCCCCGAGCATGCCCTTGAAATGATACATACTGCGGCCGCGTTTTTGGGGGGTTTTTCAGTTGTTATCCCGCTTCTTGAGAGGCGCGTCCATGAATCTCTCACGTCACGCTATCCTAAGGCCTGTAAGGACGGTAAGCAGCCCCGTCACAGTCCTCAGGCCCCCGGTCATGAAGGCTGATAGTATGGGGCATCGCCGCAGACTGTGGAACTCGGGTGGGAGAGTTCTCTTCCGCTTCCTCCCCGCCGTCTCTTTCACGAGCATGGTCTGGTCACAGGAGGAGGCCTATGGCCCCGCTCCAGCGCCTCCTTGCACCATTTAAACAATGACGCAAGGGCCCTCGCTTCCTCGCTTCCAGGTCCCATAGAGGGGTCCTGGCTAGAAGACATGCCGCGTCAACTGCGATCGTGCGGTATCCCCTTATAACCCTGACAGCCGTCGCCTGCTGTGGGCTAATCAATTTAGCCGCATTGCTGGCCATCAGGATCTTCGCCCATACGGGGGCCCTGTATAGGGCCATGCTCCGCACGATCCCAAGGTACAGTCTCCTGCAGGGAGCGTTGAGTCTCCTGATATTAAGCAACAACGGCGAGAGTGCGGCTGATACCCCCCTCCATCAGCTATGGGACCAAACTTCGGAAGTGGTATCCGAGGTTCCACCGGCTATCGAGTACGAGCCCCAGATAAATCATCGAGTGCTCGATGCCGATCCTGACGCCCCCTATATGTAAGCTGGATCCCGCAGTTAGCCTTCAGGGCTGTGTCTCGGTGCGTTGCTCCTCGCACTGTAATGAAGGTGTCGTCGTAACACGTTACGCCGATACCTCTGAGCAACGGACCACGCAGCACCCAATATCGTAACCGATGTTCCACAGAAGCGGTCCTAGGACCGATCCCTATGGAACACCGAACGACACATACCGAACAAAACAATTTTTTTTTAATGGAAATCAAATTGGTTCTAAATTAATGCAACATTAGCGACAGGAAACATGATATTAATACACCTCTCTCATTCTATCTCTCTCTCGCTGACGAAATTTGCGCGGGTAATGTTATGTAGGAAATAAAAAAAAACAGTCCAACCGCGACCACGGGCGCTGCAACGTGCTCGAAACGTCGGTGAATGTAAGTAAACAGTATTTCGCGTGAAGTCCCGAATTCCATAAGTATGAGAATAAAAAACAGTTACTTTGTAATCTAGCTTGCGATTTGCGAATCTAGGATAACGTATATTCTGACAGATTGTACATAGGTACATACATACATATGGTCACGCCTTTATCCCCGAAGGGGTAGGCAGAGGCATATTATATGCCCACATTTCACCTTTGTATAATTTGTCCCACGTAATAGGTGGTGAGCCGTGTTTAAATGGACAGGCGCAGGTTGTGACTGCCTGCTGTTGAAATAAAGCCTTCAACTTAGCTTAACGACTGCCATTTTACTGGCAACCGGGACCAACGGCTTAACGTGCCTTCTGAAGCACGGAAACGCTCAAATAAATGTCACAAAGTCCATGGACCGGCCATAGTGAAAGTTGCTTACTGCAGTGATCGTTTACAGAACACAGAGTCCGCGGGGCCACGAGCGCTTCTATAGATCTGATAGATTGTAAACTAATAATAAAATTATTACGAAAAATAATGCTAATATAAAAAAAAGTGTGTGCGTGTAACCTTCACGCGCGATTGAAGTAAAACTTCTTTGCCATTGACAGCATCAAATGTTATAAAGTCCGTTACCTCTGACCACAGACCAGTGCCTCTGACTGACACACAGTGTTTTATAATCGCTCAGTAGCGGTCACTCTTTTTTTAAGGCCAATAACGATAGATATAAACGTAGTAGGTACAGCATAATATGACACACCAAAAATTGAAAAAAAATTAGTTTTGAAATTATGAAGTTTTTCTTAAAAGGTCATTGAACTTTGACAAAAACATTTTTACAGATTTTGCTCGAAATAATCAAAATTTATGGTGGTTAAAATTAGCAATGAATGGAGGAATATATTCGTAATGATGTGTAGAAATTACAAGTCTGCACCTGCCCTAGCATACGAAATAAAAATTCATTTTCAAATTTTAGAAATTAAATATAAAAACTTTTCTACTGAACGGTCGCATTTTTTTTCACTATCTAACTAATGTCCAGTTATGTAGCTTCCTACTCATAAATTTTTAATTTTTTTCAATGCAGGACAGCTGAGATAAGACGTTTCTAAGTTTTTTATAATTTTCTATGGAAATAGGGTTGTCACAAAAAATTTTGATGTCTGAAATTTATAATATTTAGAATGATGATACAATTGAGATATAATTGAAATGAAATTAAATTTTAGCTTGAAAGTTTTGGAATGGGTTAGTGATATTGTAGGTAACAATTTAAGCGAGATTTTTAAAATTATATCTTTTTTTTTCATAGGAATTCCTTGACGGCCGCATTTTTTAAAAATGTTTTTTGTTAATTGCGCTGATGAGTACTACCACAAAAAAAATTACGCGCTACAAGCACAGGACAGCTGCGATATTCAGTTTTTAAGATTTGAGTTAGTGTTGTATCTCAAGTCAATGGTATTGTTCAGTTGTGGTCTTTATATTTTTATGTGTTAGGAATCAAAAAGAAATCCAAATTTATTCATTGATATTACACTTATCTTCTTGCGATATGGCAAACTGAACTATACCATAGAAATGAGCGATAACCCTTACCCCTCAAAACTTTAAAATTGAATTTCAGAGCTATCCTGGGCTTGTAGCGTCTATTTTTTTTTTTGGTAGTAGTACTATCCACAATTAACAATTCGGCATCTAAAAAAATGCGACCGTCAAGGGATGCCCCTAGAAAAAAAAAAAAAAAATATTTTCGCTTAAATAGACAACATTCGTTAATTTTTTTTATAAAAATTTTCTCTAAAATAGTTTCACATTATACACCATTGCGGTTATACACCATTAAAATCGTTACTACTTAGTTTCTTTTGATAAACGTTTTATTTAATTAAAATTTAGGATTGTTATTATTATTTCAGTTAAATGTAGTTTACTCTTCATATACGTAAACATATAATTAATACAAAAGAACAGGCTGTTTTGATTCATAAACATAACACATAAAAAATTTAAAGACCACAACTGAACTATATCATAGATTTGAGTGACAACCCTAACTCAAAACTTTAGAGCTGAATATCCCAGCTGTCCTGGGCTTGTAGCGTCTAATTTTTTTTTGTGGTAATAGTACTATTCACAATTATCAATTGGGCATTTAAAAAAAATGCGACCGTCAAGGGATGCCCCTAGAAAAAAATAATTAAAATATTTACAAAAAAAATATTCTCGCTAAACTAGACAACATTCGTTCATTTTTTTTAATATATCGATGCCAAGACTATTACTTAATCATGGAAAAATGAAACAACGATAATAATACGAATAACAAAGGAGATGAAGGGTTTCTATGGTTTCTATGGACTTTTCTCGATTTCTTAAATTTTTCTAAAACTATGGGTGATAAACATTTTGGAGTTTAACTATCTGCTTAGTTTGGCTATTATCCATCATAAAACATAAAAAGAAGAGAGTGACCGCTACTGAGCGATTATAAGACACTGTGATGACAGCTTGTCGATAATTTCCTGTATGTTGGCATTACAGTAAAGTCCCCCTATGAGTGCCAGCCTAAGACATTTTACCGATTATAGTGGAGATTATAACATCCAACTGTTAGCACGAAGAGTTTGTTTTACATGTCATAATATACTTAACTTTACTAAAACAGTGCTCTTACTATAGCTCTAACTATAGGATTGGATTTGAGATATTTTTTTTTTATGAATATCTGAAAAGAAACATTCACTACCATCACCAACGGAGGTGAAGTTGCTGCTTCCACGTTCCGCATCTCAATTAATGGTCACACCCAAAAAACAATAGCAAAAGAAGTAAGTAAGTTTCGACTAAAAGTTAGATTACCTGGGAGAAACAAAAACTTATTGGGGTAACACAGCAATCAAGATAGGCAACCTAAGTGCTAGAGGTAATATATCTCTGAACGGACTATATTAATAACATTCATTCGAATTTTGAATAACGGAAACTACGTTTCCGCTATTCAAAATTCAAATAGTAAGCTTTACTTCCGTCAGGAAAAAAAACTCGAGTTACTCCCGAGTCGCGCCTAAAGAAGTTTTACTTCAATAAGGCATTTGCCGCGGCCCGCTCGCTTAGCTCGCTCGTCTTCGCGGTCACTGTTCTAACCTAACTATCTTTTATGGTTAACAACATTATATTATCGACAGGTTACAATACATTTTCAGTTACGAGCCTGACTCGAAAGCATAGCCGTCAATTTAATCAACAGAGAGGGGTCGCGGGTTTGGAAGCACATAAATTATTTCATATAACATGTTTTTTTATGACTCGAATATAAAACAGACAGACAGACAAAACTTGAGAATTCTATACAATTATACATGTGCATTTTATTACTTCTTGTGTGGGAAGTAGTGCTCTGGAGTGCGGGAATAATTTGTATCTTCTGGTCCTTTAAACTTCAGCAATCTGAAGCTACGTTCGACGACTATATGAGGCTTAAGAGCTGAAATCAATACAAAACAACGCACAAACTAGTCAATGTGTGCAAAAGTGACCTCACACGTCGACTACGGACCTAAGTAGTACCTGAATAGGGTAGGATAAGGAATCTAAATCGTAGTTTTCCGAAATCTAAATAGTAGTTTTTTGAAATTTTAATGGTAGTTTTTCGAAATCTAAATAGTAGCCTTTCGGAATCAAACATTACTCAAATACATTTTACAAAATTTTATTGAAGCAAATATGACAAATATTAAGGCATGCAATGAAATTATAATGCTTATCTACATAGCTAAAACGTACCTAACGTCAAAAATAATTGAAAAGCTAAGTCTTAAAACACTCACATTGTAATTTTATAAAAAAATATGATACATACGAACGCCCAATGTAACAGGCGAACATATTGCAGCGTTTTTTATTAAATTAAAATTATTTATTGCTTGCCTACGATATAACTCCTACGTTGATAAACAGTTAAACTACAGATAAAGTGCTTATATAAATTTATTAATCTTTTAAATAAGTTTTTTAAATAGTTAGCTTTGAAATCCATTTCCTACCGCCACCAAAATATTGATAGAATTGAGTCAAAATTATATTGAATCACCTATAGATTATAAATTGTAAAATACACATTTGACAATCAAGGTCAGATTAAATATTGTTTAGCTCAAACGATGCTGGCAAAAAGAAAGTATACACAAGTATATTTCGAGTAATCGAAGTTAATCATTAAATAATAATAAGTCGGTATATCGAGAATCTCCGTAGCAGAATCCAGGCTGTCCAATCGAGTCCAGGTGTATTTCCAGGTTGATTCGGGTGACGGGCCGCCATCAAGGTATTTTGCACACATTGCTAGTGATATATCAAAATTATGTCGAAATGGTAATCGTATAGAAAATTTCGAATCAAAAATCACAACTAATATTCAATAGAAAATGTAAGTAATTACTATTTAGTGATTGAGATTCCGTTTCGACATTATTCAAACAATAAAATATAAAACGCCCGTCGAGTACAATTGTGATTGAATATTGTTAAATAGAAGTTGCAACATGCATATTACGAGAGACGCGATATTCGAAAGAGAAGAGGACAGAACGAATGCCAGGATAACTGTAAATGATGTAGTGCTGGAACAGGTGGATGAGTTTGTACATCTTGGATGTGCATTTAGCAGGGATGGACGGTACACCGCTGATGTAGAAAGGAGGGTAACTGCGATCAATAGTGTGAATGGAGCGTTAGGCAAACTTTTGGATACCAAAAGCTTGAGTCAAAAGGCCCAGCTCGCAGTACACAGTGCGGTACTGATACCTACGCTAACGTATGGAAGCGAGAGTTGGGTATGGCAGGAAACTCATGAAAGTAGATTAAACGCGGTCGAGATGCGCGCGCTACGCAAAATCTGCGGAGTAACGCTCGCAGATCGCGTTCGGAATGAAGATGTAAGAAAGAGAGTTGGTCTGGAAGAGAGTGTCGGTGTTAAAGTAAGGTAGGGCATGCTACGATGGTTCGAGCATGTAGAGCGAATGGGAGATGAAAGAATGACAAAACAGATATACAACGCGAAAGTGGATGGACGTAGCAGTCAGGGAAGGCCACGACACACCTACCACGACCAAATTAATCGTGTGTTAGTTGAAGGTGGTGTCAAGAGCCGAAGGAACTGACGTGTATGCATGAAAAGAAAAGTGAAAGTTGTAGAAGCAAGTGAGGTGTGTATGGACCGTGCCGTGTGGCGCTCGGTTCTTTCTGCCTACCCCGCAAAGGATTAGGCGTGAAGATGGTATGATATGGTATTACGAGAGACTAAAAAATCGCGATCAAATAAAGAAATATTTAGCAAAAAGAAAAAGAAGTCCGAAGATATTGATTATGTAGATAAAGTCGCGAGCATGTTGCAACGGAGCTGAGCGGAGCGGTGCGAGGTGTGCAATTGTTCTAGACGCGCGTACAGCAAGTGTAAGAGTGACCGTACCTGGCCCGGGTCGCTCCGTTTGAGCGCCCAGGCTGGCTCCTCTGGACCCGCCACGCCACGCCGCTGAAGACTCCCGGACAAAACAAAACACCATTTTGGTAACCAATAAGGCACTCGTATATTTCCAACTTTTTGTTTTGTGTATAAAAAAATATCTTTGGCGTTAAGTGGCACTGCAGCGACGCACGGTCGCGACGCGAGTGTGGCGCGACAGTCGCGCGAGCGTGGCGCGACCGGGAGTCGCTGCAGGCGGGAGCGGCGGCTGCTGACGTCACCCGAATCAGTTCCACTGGAAATACCCAATCTTCCATCTGCGTCGCTGTCACACCGCTTCTGAGCTCTCGGCGACCTTTTCAACGGGTTCACTCTCACTCTTATCTTCCTTTTCTGAGCTAAATATATCGTCCGCGGGTTTAGTCAACTCCGTAGCAGGTTCAAGCTCCTTTGCGAGCGGCGCTGACTCGGTGTTTGTCGGCGCAAGTATTGAGAAGCTGGTATCTATAGATTCATCAGCATCGTACAGGCCGGCGGGCGATTCGGTTCTATCCACCTCCGGGGGTGGATCATATCTAGCTATTTTTGCGGGAGGTTCAAAACTAACATCCTCACTGGAAGGTTCAAATCTATCGAGCTCGCTGGGAGGCTCAAATCTATCGGCGTCACTAGAAACTTCGGAACTGTCTACTCTAGGAGGTTCATTTTTATCGCTGTCTGAGGATTCAGATTTGTCTAGTTTAGGAGCTTCATATTTGTCAATCTCGGGAGGTTCAAATTCAACAGCCTTAGGGGGTTCCTCTCTAAGAACTTCGGCCGGAGGTTCCGATGATGGCGTTGAGTTACTGTCCTCGGACCTTTCAGGCCTCTCATAACTATTTGCCTCCTCATTATAACCATCTCCCGACTTTTCATTATCGTTAGAATCTGTTGCGTCGGTGACGGCCTCTGATATATTATTGCTATCATCGTTCGATTCTTCTCTGAACGTTTGTTTGCTATCGTCGTCGGATCGCTCCGGTTGTACATTTTGTTCCTCAATCGTTGGCTCACTGCGTTCAGCAGTCTCAGCGCTCTTGACTTCATTGAGGCTGTCCAAAAACTCCTGTGGAATTCCACTATCCATTGCCATTTGTTCGGGCACTTCAGTAGCTTCTGTAGGTTCGTCTGCGGCGCCCCATCGTGACTTCCTGTCTCTCTCGCGTCGAGCGCTTCTCTCGTCCTTCTGCGGTTCGGGCGGTTTCGGTATGTCGGCTAGTTGGGCATCGGCAGGAGTGTCACTAGGACCCTCGTTATGCCTATGTGTTTCCTGTCTTGGGGTGTCTGACTGTCGCCTAGACCTATTATTATCGTCATACGTCCGTCTCCTATCGTTCCGTTCCCTGTCGAACCTTTCCTCGTGTTCCCGCGGTCTCCTGTCCCTGTCTCGGCGTCGATCGTCCCAGTCAGGTCTGCCCCGGTCTCTATCGCCCCACTCGCGGTCACGATTTCTATCCCGATCGCCCCAGGGCCTCTCCGGGAACTGTTCTCGATCTTCGAAACGGCGTCCTCGGTCGAAAAATTCTGGTGGGCCATCGAAACGAGGCGGTCCGTCGAACGGAGGTCGGTCTCCATCGAAATGCGGCCCATCGAATGGTCGCGGTCCATCAAACGGCGGCCTCGGTCCGTCAAACGGTGGTCTGGGGCCGTCGAATGGCGGTCTGGGACCATCGAACGGTGGTCGAGAACCATCGAACGGTGGTCGTGGACCGTCAAACGGTGGTCGAGGACCGTCGAAAGGCGGTCGAGGGCCGTCGAACGGCGGTCTAGGCCCATCAAAGGGTGGTCGGTCAAACGGCATTCTACCGAAAGGCGGTCGGTCGAACATTGGAGGTCCATCGAAGGGCGGGCGCGGACCGTCGAAGGGTGGCCGGTTGAAGGGCGGCCCCATGCCGTTGAAGCGGGGCCCAAACGGACCCGGGCCTGGCGGGCCGTCCATCCACGGAGGACCTGGAAATGACATGTTTCATTTCAAGTTTAAGTTTGTACAGTGAGTCAACTCACAGTTGCACAATATTGCATCGATCATATTTCTAAATACACAATTAAATTGAACAAGGAGAGAAATTAGTCGAAAATTACGTCAACCCTGGGCATATAACTATAAACAACAACTATGGCAACAGATGATACAATAACATCAGACTATCAGCACAGGGCGGAAACTACATCCGTTTTCAAGCTTGAATGTGTGCGTGTGACCAATAAGGCTAAGCCAATGTTCCCTCACGACACCCGCCAACTATAATGACAGCTGTGGCGGGGCGGGAGTTGCCTATCTGTATTTAATACTATTATAATTATTATCTTTGCTATCAGTCAGCACGACCTTACTACCTGCTGCCCTCTATCTCAACTTTAAAAATGTATACAGCATTATAACTAGAGTCTGTCTGTATGATTGAACACTACAATAAGGTTGAGGGTACCAGGTATTGCAAACGTGCACTAGTTAGTGATCATTTTTGATAAGATGGTCCGTATGCTTATCTGCTACTTACGGGGAAACATTAAAACGAGCTCAGATTATACTAAAGGAAGATGACGCTTACCGAAAAAGAAAGTGAGGCCTAGAAAGCAAATACAAAATTTTTACAGTTGCAATGTTTTGGAAAAGGAGTTTTAGCCCCTCTCTATAAAATATAGTGCAGAGGGGCTTATGGCGAGACTTTGTCTGTAGTCTGTGACTGTTGCATTATATTACGTAACTAGGTCACGTGGATCATCTGTTCAAAGTTTGAGATAAAACAAAAATGACAACGTCAATCGAATTGAACTTTCACTTTCACAATAAACGTGTTAGAGAGGGGCAGTCAGGTGAGAACGATCTCAGGTTTTCTTGTTTTCTGTCACCTACACTAAAAACACGCTATGTTCGTACAGAGCTTGAATGTGTGTGTGACCAATAAGACAAAGCAAATGTTCCCTCAAAACTATAATGACAGCTGTGGCGGGACTGGCGGGGGTGGGGAAGCTTGCTCAGTGGAGGGCAGGGAGTTGCCTATCTGTATGTACATACATACATATAGGCACGCCTTTATCCCCGAAGGGGTAGGCAGAGGCATATTATATGCCCACATTTCACCTTTTTATTAGAACGTGTCCCATGTAAAAGGTGGTGAGCCGTATTGCCATGTTGAGATGGACAGGCGCAGGTTGTGACTGCCTGCTGTTGAAATTTTTCAAGCCGCCTAAAAAGGCCTTCAACTTAGCTTAGCGACTGTCATTTTTACTGACAACCGGGACCAACAGCTTAACGTGCCTTCCGAAGCACGGAAGCGCTCAAATAAATGTCACAAAGTGATTATGTCATGGTCAATCATTCAAAGACCGGACATAGTGATAGTTGCTTACTGCAGTGATCGTTTACAGAACACTGCAGTAAGCAACACTATTGTAATCGCTCGTTACGTGTGAACCAAAGATATGGTTCACACGTAACGAGCGATTTTAGCTCTTCTCTATAAAATAGATTGCAGAGGGGCTTATGGCGAGACTTTGTCTGTAGTCTGTGACTGTTGCATTATATTACGTAACTAGGTCACGTGGATCATCTGTTCAAAGTTCGGAATAAAACAAAAATGACAACGTCAATCGGAGTGAAGTTTCACAGAAGGGCAGTTGGATGAGACGGTCTCACGGCTTCTTGTTTAATTTACTGTGAATAATGCCGTCATATTATGAAGACATTATTTACGAATTCACTTGTAAAGAGCTTTGTTTTCTTGGAGTATTCCCGTTCGTCCCCTTGACTTCGTCCCCCTAGGGGGACGAACGGGAATTTAATATTTTATTTTCCCGATGGTCCCCTTAATTTTCTTGGGGGGACGAACGGGAATAATTTTTTCATTCTTTTTTTGTTCTATTGCTCCCAACAAATAATATAAGACAGGTGCGTTGGTGAAACATCAAATTTGATATTCTATTTTTATTTACAAATGAAGATCAACAAAACAAATGAAGATCAACAAAACAAATGAAGATCGACAAAACAAATGAAGATCGACAAAACAAATGAAGATCGACAAAACAAATGAAGATCGACAAAACAAATGAAGATCGACGAAACAAATGAAGGGCGACGAAACAAATAACGCCCTTAGCACACCTCCGCCGCGATACCATGATAGCGGAACCGCAGTAATTCCGCCAAGTTCTGTCACATGTAGGAGGAGCGGAACACTAGCGAAACCGCCTGTTCTAATGCATAGATTTAACTATCTTCTATCTCTTTCACCGCACGGTTTCGCCAATCTGCTCCTACGCCAGTCAAACCTCCGCGCTTCGGCCGCCTTGTTATTGCAGTGCCGCGTTGTCTACGCGCCGGTTTGTCAAAATTGACAGAAATACAGAGCGGAACGGCGAAACTAACATTTTTTCAGTAAATGGACGTGAAGTTCACGGAAAAACTACTTCAAGCCTTCAGAAATAGACCCTTTATGTATTTATTAAGTCATCCAGATAATAAAAATAATATGATAAAATTGCGATAGCGTCACATCGACTAACTCGTGTCAGGTTCCGTTGCCCAGTTCCGCTGTTCAATCCACACTTGATCACAGCGGAATTCATTCAGCGGTTCCGCTGTTCTGGTTTCGTGTCAGGTTCCGTTGCCCAGTTCCGCTGTTCAATCCACACTTGATCACAGCGGAATTCATTCAGCGGTTCCGCTGTTCTGGTTTCGCGGCGGAGGTGTGCTTAGGGCGTGAAGGTCGACGAAACAAATGAAGATCGGCGAAACAAATGAAGACCGACAAAACAAATGAGGATCGGCAAAACAAATGACGGTCGGATAAACAAATGACGATCGAAAAAACATAATTAGATCAATAAAACAAAAGACTAAGCAAGTTGATAAGGGCAAAAACTACTTGCAGCCATATTTTGTAATCTAGATCAGTGGCGGCTGGTGGATCCTCGATCTGGTGGTGCACTTTTCTTGCTTTCTTGTTTTAAATTTAATAAGTGTTAATTTTATATCAACTTTATTTTGAAAAGTTTTGTATGGGTAAGTGTAAGTACTTAGTTAATGTTTATGCTCATTTTCACACACTCTACAAACTTTACACGCAGTATAGAATAGAACTAAGAACAAAATAAAAAGAGTTAACAATTTAAAAATCAAACCAATCAATAAATATGTATTTAACGCGTCACAGATACAGCGAAACAATACCGGGAGAAAGCGACTCATTGCCCGGTACATTTTCTATAAACGATGTTTTGTCTCATGCGCCAAGCGTGTTAGCTCGTATCTAGTACAAGATGTATGGGCAGCCCTCGTGCACTCGGGAAAGCGCACGCCGATATTTTTTACAGGGAAACTAGGCTTTGGTACTATTTGGTAGTGTAGCAAAGGGCTTAAATTGTTTCGTCATAATTAGTTAGGTATGTTATAGTTTTGTGTTTTTGTATGTTTAAATAATAAGTGTTACATACCTAATGGTAGGATTGGTAAGTAATTTAATAATAAAGAAGGCGTAATTTTTAAATCTTTTGAGCTGGTGGTTCACCGCACGAGCGCACTTAAGGTACGGCCGCCACTGATCTAGATGCGAGAGCCATTCAAAAAAATAGGTGCAAGCTCGACCTTAATGACATTTATCTAAAAATGTGCTTTTAGGCGTTTATGGACATATCACTGATCACGAATATAAATAAAAAATAAATAGATATTATGCATGCTCATAAGGTCGAAATTTGCTTGGACCCTTTTTGTATTCTAGATGCGATAAACATTCAAAAAAATAGGTGCAAGCAATTCTTTACCTTCTGGACATGCATAATATTTATTTACTTTTTACATATTCATGATCAGTGATGTCTATAAACGCCAAAAAGCACATTTTTGAGAAGTGTTATTAAGGTCGAGATTTGCTTGCACCTATCTTTTCGAATGGCAATCGCATCTAGATTACAAAATATAGCTGCAAGTAACTTTTGACCTTATCAATTTGCTTATAAAGGGTGTTTTTTTTAGAGGTATAGAACTTTGAAATTGAATTAAACAAATGGGATTATTTTTCTTGATATGAAATTGACTTTATTCGAAAGACAATTTTCTGGCATTATAATTTAAATGTGATTTCTGGCACATGACCGCCACGGCTAGCTCAGACGTAGTCTAATCCAGAGGTCCAATTTTCGACGACTTTTTTCAACATTTGTGGCCGTATATCGGCAATAGCGCGCCGAATGTTGTCCTTCAAGTGGTCAATCGTTTCGGGCTTATCGGCGTAGACTAGCGACTTCACATATCCCCACAGAAAATAGTCAAGTGGCGTTAAATCGCACGATCCTGTAGGCCAATCCACGGTACCAAAAGGTGAAACTATGCGGTTACCAAACGTTTCCTTCAATAAATCAATTGTGACACGAACTGTGTGACATGTTGCACCGTCTTGTTAAAACCACAACTCTTGCACATCATAGTTGTTCAATTGATGGATGAAAAAGTCAGTTATCATCGCTCTATAGCGGTCACCATTGACTGTAACGTTCCGGTCAGCATCGTTTTTAAAGAAGTACGGACCAATTGTTTCATCAGCCCATAAAGCACACCACACAGTCAGTTTTTCTGGATGTAACGGTGTCTCAACATACGCTTCAGGATTATCATCACACCAAACGGCAATTTTGTTTATTGACGTATCCATTCAACCAAAAGAGGGCTTCATCGCTAAACAAAATTTGCTTATGAAAATTGCGATACGTTTTTCGGGCAGAACCATGATTTTCAAAATAAATTTGCACAATTTGGAAGCGTTGTTCCGGCGTCAGTCTATTCATGTTCAAATGCCAAACCAAACTAAACATAAATCACTTGGCAGTTAACAAAATTACCGCCAGTTAAAAAAGTTGAGCCAACTTAAAGTTCTATACCTCTAAAAAAAACACCCGTTAGTTAGTCTTTTGTTTTACTGATCTGCATGTTTTTTCGATCGTCATTTGTTTATTTGACCGTCATTTGTTATGACGATCGTCATTTGTTTTATAGATCTTCATTTGTTTTTTCGATCGTCATTTGTTTATCCGAAGGTCATTTGTTTTGTCGATCTTCATTTGCTTTTTTTTACATCTGTTTATCGTCATTTGTTTTTTTTTTCATTTGATTTCGGTCGAGGGGGACGAAAGGGGGACGAATGGCACTTAATCGAAGAACATATTCCCATTCGTCCCCTCTTGAATTAGGAGGGGGACGATCGGGAACGATTAAATATTATTTTTGTGAATTCCCGTTCGTCCCCCTCGGGGGGACGAAGTCAAGGGGACGAACGGGAATACTCCGAAAATGTTCTTAAGATATGCGTTCTTGGTCTCACTTTCTTGTTCGGTAAGAAAGCGACATTTATTCTATTACATGGGAAAAGAATATGAAGGCTTATGTCTTTGACAAAAAGGTGTTTGTGTGTATGTCTGTGTGTGTGCTTTTGTAAATACGTACCTTGCATTGCTGGTCCAGGGGGTCCTCTCATTCTCAAATCTGAAAGGGAAATTGTCACATTGTAATAAAGGTAGATAAAAGGACTTCAGAGGTTTTTTTGTGTATGTTAATTAAAAACCCGAAATGAAGGTTGTCAGTAAAATGACAATCGTTAAGCCAAGTTGAGCCTTATGGGCGGCTTGAAGAATTTCAACTGCGGGTCGTCACGACCTGCGTCCATTTCAATTCGGCAATAGACTCACCACCAATTTAGTATAACTCTCATTCACATTAAAGTATAGAGTAAAATGTGGGTGTATACTATGCCTCTGCCTAACCCTTCGGGGATAAAGGCGTGACTATATTATTATGTATCGTGGCTGTTGGAATTATATTACAATGGAATATCTGTTTGTCGTATGATAATATATGTCGGGGGGAAATCGTATTCATAAATACCATTATAAAAGCAATTGGCTGTCATTATGGAATTTACACAAAACAATCCATTTATAATTTTAGACACACACACATAATAGGGAATATGCATAAAATTTTTATTGCCTCAAAAATATTTTTTTCCACTTTTTATTTTCATTTAATTATAAATAATAGTAGATTGTACTACAAGTGCATAAAAGAAGCCATTTTATACGAGACGTTTATCCGCCCGAGCCAAAGGCGAGGGGGTGGATATTAAGTCGAGGATAAAATGGGTTTTATGATCGAGTTATACACTCTGCTTTTCACTTCGATTGCAAGGAAATGAAACAGTGATATTGTAAATAAAAATACTAAATACTGCTAACTTTCTAAGTTTATTTCCCGCCAATGTCTTTTTTCAAGTTTTTTTTAATCATTCTACATGAAACATTAGGCATGGGTAACGAGACCTATACTGCCTAAACATAAGTTCATTTTATAATATTTTTTCACTCATAGTACTATCTGATTTTTAATGTTTCTTAATTTATATAGAACACAGAAAGTACAAATTAAATGTAACAAAACAAAACAAGTTATTTAATAGCGTTTTATTATGTTTGGTTCATAGAGTAACACGATCTTCATGGTACCGTCTCTACGGTCTAGTATGGCCATATTGTTTTAGAAGAAGAAAAAGAACTTTATGCAATAGAGCATAAAATGTTGTTTTAGTCCGCATACACCCAGCATAAACAAGAACTTTACGAGCATAAGAAGTGAAAAAGGTTTCTTTTTATTTATTTATTATTTAAAACCTGTAAAATACTGCACTAAAAGTGAAAATCCTGAGAGCGAAATTCAAACTTGCAAAACGCTTCACCATTGGTCGACACGAAATGTGACGTCATTTGACTCACACAACATTCAACTTATAGGCGTCAATATGTATAAAGGTCATTGACCCAAACAAACAGTACAAGCATACACGGATTGACAAGTGTCATCTTTTGTCATCAAAATGGCGCCAATATTGGTGGCGTTTCGAGTGCTCAGATTTAATCAATGTTTTAAATTTGAATTTGAAGAATAATTTGATCATTTTAAGGCTTACTTATTTATTATTTTATAATGATGTAAGGAATTTATTTATGTGATAAAAAAAATCATGCATATACCCTATTATATATTTGTTATACCATTTGGAGATGAATTGACACCGGGGAAGTCTCTGTATGAACTCTCCTTTTTGATCAAAGTCATAGGTCGTGTAGTTCTACGGTTAAATGTGACAAGTTCGCAAAAAAGTTTCACAAAAGATCGTTCCTCTGTCGAACTATAAAAACTTGGAACGACCTGCCCGCACACGTTTTTCCCTCATCTTACAATCCCAGGTTCTTCAAGAGGAGCATGAAGAGGCACATCACAGGACTTCTGTCAAAAGTCTTACGGACTGTGAGAGTGGCCCCCAATCGCTAGATGCGCCACGGTTTTCCATCAGAGGTGACGTCAATTTAATAAAATAAAAAGTTCAAATACTTACCAGGTCGGAAGTGTGGCGGCAGCATAGGCACGGGCGGGCCGCCAGGAGGTGCTTGTCTCAGGGGCGTCCAGCCTTCCGGGGGGCCGCCTGGCCCGGGGCCTGGTCCTATAGAGCCGGACTCGCTTGAAGGCCCGCTTGATGGTTTGGCTAAATAGATGATGGCAAGTGTTAATTTGTGTACTTACACGAAACATTGCCTTAAATACTAGTTAAGGGTGCTGTTGAGAGGCCCTCATTCCCTAAGTTCTAAAATTTCAACAGCAGGCAGTCACAACCTGCGCCTGTCCATTGTCAATACGACTCACCACCTATTACGTGGAACAAATTGTTTAAAATACGTGAAATTTGAGCATGTAATATGCCTTTGCCTACCCCTTCGGGGAAAAAGCGTAACCATATTTTAATATGTACGTACAATGTAACGTATATGTTTGTATGTACAATGTAACGTATAATGTATGTATGTACAATGTAGCATATTTTATTTTCCATTAAATTGTGCACTAGCCACAAAAAAAATACAAAAAATCATACCAATAGGACATCTAGTAACTTTTTCAACCGAACCAAACCACTTTTAGTTTACCATCTTTTACAGTTTACAATATAAAAAGTTTTACAGCTTTAAAAATTTTGCTATGACACATTATATAATTCAAAGTCTACCTGGAGTATTCCGATCAAACACTACACTAAAAAAAAATCTTACCATTATCAGCGGTCAAGGACCGGTCACCGTCCTGCTCCCTGTCATCAGCAGGATCTTGCTGCTCAAAGTCATCCCGCTTGTCATCACGCGGCTTCCCATTAGCCATTTCCCATAATCGTTCTTGTAAACTCTTCTCTGAGCCATCGTTGTTAGAGTTTGCGTTTCTGGGGGACTTCTCACGGCTGCGGTCTCTGTGAGAGGAAGTTTGTGTTAAATGTTGGGTTTAGGAGTTTATCCCTTAAGGTTGGGGGTATCGCTACTTTGTATGTACAAACTTCGGGAGAAAATTACTCAATTATTTTATATCCTACATTTTGTATTGTTTTTCGCTAACATTAACTTTATCTGTACGGATGATCGATTTTTCTTCTTGATGTTTAAACACCTTTCTGAGTAAGCAATGAAAGAAGTATAAAATATCAAAATATAAACATATTGAAAATCTAAATTTGTACCAACAAAGTTTCTATCATCATTTCTGTAAAATCTAATTTCAAAGAGATTTAATTTTATTTTATGCAAAGTAAAATGTATCAAAAATATGTTACATTACACGTCTAAGTTTGAGATTACATAAACATTTAGCACGCCACCATCTTACCTATTGTTGTTGTCCCTGGGGAACCGTTCCCGCTCCCTGTCTCGGTCCCGGTCTCGGTCCCGCCTGTCTCGGCCAACGTCCCGCGGGCCGTCTCGGCCACCGTCTCGCGGTCCGTCCCGCGGTCCATCCCGTGGTCCATCTCGAGGTCCATCCCGTGGTCCATCTCGAGGTCCGTCCCGTGGTCCATCTCGCGGGCCATCCCGTGGTCCATCTCGCGGGCCATCCCGTGGTCCATCTCGCGGGCCATCCCGTGGTCCATCCCGGGGTCCGTCTCGCGGTCCGTCCCGCGCGTTGTCTCGGCCACGGTCTCGGTCCCTGTCTCGGTCGCGACGTTCGTCCCTTTCACCCCTACACATGATAAATAATATTGTATGTTTTAGCTTTTAATAAAATGGGGTAAAAAAAAATTACAATTGAATTGAGAACTGCCTCCTTTTTCAAAGTCGATTTAAATGATTGCATTTTTTAAAGTTAAAACCTGATTGAATCGAGAATTATATTCTTCACTGGTTACATCAAAGATGAAAAGACCAAAAAAATGTTTTTTTAGTAATTTGGTACAAAACAGCAAAGAATATAAATTTTACTTTTTGGTGACCACTTTCATTCAATAAAATTTAAGCACCGTACTGAGACAGCATATAAGACATTTAAAATCTTAGCTATGGGATCTAGACGACTGAAAGACATGCTTATATATTTCTACATAGAAAACACTCAAACTTTTCTGTAGTTACAAATTATAAGTAACGTAATTTAAACATACCTGTCTCTGTCCCGCCCGCGGTCTCGCTCCCTGCGATCTCTATCTCTTCTATCACCTCTATCGCCCCTATCACCTCTATCACCCCTATCATTTCTCTCCGCCCTATCATTCCTATCACCCCTATCACTTCTGTCTCGGTCCCTCCGCTCCCTGTCTCGGTCCCGCCGATCTCTGTCTCGGTCTTTTCTATCGTCTTCTTGCGGTTTGTCTTCCGTAGAGGGTGGAGGTTGGCTCGCGTTGAATGGAGGTGGTTCTGAGAGGTTAAAGCCAGGTGGAGGTTCTGATGCGTTGAACGTTGGAGGCGGTTTTGATAGCAGCGCTTGGATCTGAGTGAAGAGAATATAATTATAAATAGCTAATCCTTGACTGTTTTGTAAACATCATGTGAACGGTCTTTGTGACTTCTAGTTAACCTTTAATCGGAAGTGTCGTATCACATCTGTTAATTCATCTGAAGCGAAGGGAGCAAAATAGTATTTTCTACCGCAAGGGCGCTACTTTGAATCACGAGTGAAGCGAAAGATTCTAGAATAGAAACCATCACTGCGCTCAGGCTTCTAACGTAGAATCCTGAGCGCAGTGAGGAATTCAAAGTACACCGCCTAAGGGGAAAAATTATTTGCCCGACTAATATACTCTACTTTTAGAAAAGATTTACCATCATTTTTGCTAACGCTATACCAGAAATCTGTCAATTCCAAAATATTTGTATACCTGGTCGGGCAGTAAAGCCGGCGGCGCGTTGTCCGTGACGTCACCGTTGGCGTCGTCCGCGTGCTCCTCCGTGTCCAGGTCCATGGCGTCGTCGCTGTGGCTTATCTCGCCGCTCCTCTGTTGCTGTGTACGATAAGGACTAGTTATTGGAAGCCTTTTTGTTTGAACATATTTCTAAGCAAGTGCATTATTTATACGTGGAAAACACAGGAACATAGCAACTTACTTCAAAATCCCTGTACCAAATTTTAGTCAGCCCATTCAGTCGTTACAGCGTGATTGAATAACCAACATCTACACTAGTGACGGGCAAAGTATGGCCCGCGGGTCGTCGCCGATGCGACACGGTTCTATTTCATTGGAACTTATTTTCGGAATAAAAAGTTAAATACATACATATGGTCACGCCTTTATCCCCGAAGGGGTAGGCAGAGGCATATTATATGCCCACATTTCACCTTTGTATAATTTGTCCCACGTATTAGGTGGTGAGCCGTATTGCCGTGTTTAAATGGACAGGCGCAGGTTGTGACTGCCTGCTGTTGAAATAAAGCTTTCAACTTAGCTTAACGACTGCCATTTTACTGGCAACCGGGACCAACGGCTTAACGTGCACTCCGAAGCACGGAAACGCTCAAATAAATGTCACAAAGTAATCACATTGATGGTCGCCCATCCATGGACCGGCCATAGTGAAAGTTGCTTACTGCAATGATCGTTTACAGAACACTGAGTCCGCGGGGCCACAAGCGTTTCGAATAAAAGTTGCCTATGTGTTATTTCAGACTACAACCTATTTCTGTATCAAATTTCAACCAGATTCGTTCAGTTGTTAGAGCGTGAAAGAGTAACATACATCCACACATTAATGTTATAAAGAAGTAAAGTTTCAACACAAAATGCATTTTTCTATAGTGCTAACCTTTCTCTGAAATTTTTTAATTTTGTGGTGCCCATTATAAAAGTTTACCCACCATTGATTTACACAAATGCTCACATCTCTTCCGTAGTATAATGAAATAGTTCATACGAGATATATTAAAAAAAAGTAACTGTAATCGACTAATTTAGGGTTCCTGATCCATATCTATAATGTTTTCCTTTGTGTCTGTTTGGGGTTGGGGCGAAATCCTGTAGATTGTTCATATAGTATGTACTATTAAGACTTTGTAAGTATTTTTTCAACTTAATTATTGCTATATGTTTCATCAAAATCGGTTCAGCGGAAATGAAAATACAGCTTGATCTATGTATTAATAGAAGTCCTATGCGTTGGACAGGTCAAACGATTATCAGTTAAAATACATAGAGATCGAAGTCGCGGGCAAAAGCAAGTTTATAATATGAGTACTACCCGTTCGCTCTAACTTTGCCGCTGGCGTAGAGGCGTATACCAAAATTGTTAATTAGACGAAGTAAATTGACAGTAGCTAATGTCACTTCGTCATAGAAAATACGCAACATTGTATGAAGAAGCGACATTAGTTGCTGTCAATTTACTTCGTCCAATTAAAAATTCGACTTTAGTATGGAGCCGTGCGGCAAAGTTAGAGCGAACGAGCAGTATGTACATTGCCATAAAATCTACCAACGAAAATTGGTTTGAGCGAAATCAAGTTGGTAGTTTTTTTTTTAATATGTCATAAACCGCAATTTTCGCCGAGAAAAATCACTACCACTGCGAACGTGTTAAAACTTCAATGAAAGTTACATCGAACTACAAAACTTTTATATTATGTTACTTGCTGCTACGGAACCCTTCATGGGCGAGTTCAACTCGCACTTGGCGGTTTTTTTTTACATTTCAAAGGGAATAATTTTTTTTGTAGCAAATATCAGTGAATACTCACGTTGGGAGCGATCTGCGGCGGCGGCTGCGCATGCGCCAGGTGCGCCTGCGCCAACTGCGGTAGGGAGGGCGGCGCGTGCAGTGGCGCGTGGTGCAGGAGAGGTACTCCGCCTACCAGCCCGCCCACGCCTACGCCTACGCCTAGCAGACCGCCTAGGAACCCGCCCACCATGCCTGCAATAATACAAATATTTGTGCACATTCACACACAACATCATCTAACCCAAATGAAGCTAATGTAAGCTTGTGCTATGGGATCGAGACGACTGATATACATAGGTACTTCTATTCTACAAGGTGTAACATTCGAAGCGATCAGTATGGTCAAGTCTGTAAATATAGACATACAACACGGCGGAAATATCTGCAAACTTGACTTCCCCTCGCGCTTCCCCGCACCTGACCACGTTGTCGCCTTTTTAGTATAACCTGCACGCGATTAAATGGTATGGTATTTGACAAGATTCCGCACATTCTCGTTACGCGCGATTTATCCCGTACAGTTTACATGACGTCACGAGCCAGGTTCGCAGGTATTTCCGCCGTTTGTACAAGTATTTATTCTTAGGAACCATCAATTTTGAACAAAATTTAAACTGCATATTTATACTTAAAACAAAAATCTCTTGCACAGTTCCGGAATCGAACCCGTCCGTTTTATTCTCAGTAGTTTCGCCACGGAACTACTGAGAATAAAAATGTCCCAGTAGTTCCGTGTTCCGAAACTACTGGGAAAAAGAAGTCTCACTAGTACCGCCACAGAACTATTGGGACAAAAAGTCTCACTAGTTCCGTCGCGGAATAACTGGGAATGAAGGGAAGTAAGAATGTGTCCGTAAAATATAGCTATGATTTAAAAGACAGTTATTTGAACGTAAACGTAACTTCATTTCAACGTTAAGTAATTATTTATATTTTGGACATCTGTGTTCTCATTCTATGCATTTCAACCACAAAAACTTTGTGGTACAATAATACATGGTCAGTAGCCCGAATTCAGGAACACGTAAGAAGTTACCCGAATTCGGGCACACAGAGCATTATTTACAGTATCAGTAACTGGAGCACGGGAAACCGACCCTGTATCCACAGATAAGTACTACTTGAAAGGAAACGAAAGCTGCTCGAATACGGTAGCACTCGACTCGCTTCATTTACACATTTTACACTTATGGGCAAACGAATATTTTTATTTATTCAGAGAAACAAAGTCGATCAAGTCATTAACAAAGTATTTAACACTCACCAGGCTGTGGCATGGACTGAGGCGGCATTCCCGGCGGGAAGCGCAGTAGTGGCGGGCCTGTGGGAACAACGCCGACGTTATCAATGCCAATGATATTCGGTAAAGATGCTACACTCAAAAACGTTAAACTTTTTGAAGTGAAACTTCTTTATCGGCGTTGGAAAAAAATTTGCGTCACGTCACGTCACGTCACGATTTTTGGTTACGCGCCATCTTTGTTCTGTTCCCCACCACGGTGGATTCGAATTAAGAGTACTTTATCCAGGGATAGCATGTCATTTAAGGGTTTTTGGACTTTTGGACTTTTGGACTTTTGGGCTTTTGGACTTTTGGACTTTTGGATGGGACATTGGTACTTTGGGTCTTTGGGACTTTGGAACTTTGAGACTTTGGGACTTTTGAACTTTTGAACTTTTGAACTTTTGGACTTTTGGACTTTTGGATGGGACCTTGGTACTTTGGGTCTTTGGGACTTTGGAACTTTGGAACTTTGGGACTTTGGGACTTTGGGACTTTGGGACTTTGGGACTTTTGGACTTTTGGACTTTTGGACTTTTGGACTTTTGGACTTTTGGACTTTTGGACTTTTGGACTTTTGGACTTTTGGACTTTTGGACTTTTGGACTTTTGGACTTTTGGACTTTTGGACTTTTGGACTTTGGGACTTTGGGACTTTGGGACTTTGGGACTTTGGGACTTTTTGACTTTGGGACTTTGGGACTTTGGGGCTTTGGGGCTTTGGGGCTTTGGGGCTTTGGGACTTCGGAACTTTGGGACTTTGGGACTTTGGGACTTTGGGACTTTGGGACTTTGGGACTTTTGGACTTTTGGCCTTTGGGACTTTTGGACTTTTGGCCTTTGGGACTTTTGTACTTTTAGATGGGACCTTGGTACTTTGGGTCTTTGGGACTTTGGAACTTTGGGACTTTGGGACTTTGGGACTTTTGGACTTTTGGCCTTTGGGACTTTGGGACTTTAGACTTTGGGACTTTGGGACTTTGGGACTTTGGGACTTTGGGACTTTGGGACCTTGAGACCTTGGGACTTTGGGACTTTGGGACTTTTGGACTTTTGGCCTTTTGGACTTTTGGACTTTGGACTTTGGACTTTGGACTTTGGACTTAGGACTTTGTACTTTGGACTTTTGGACTTTTGGACTTTTGGACTTTTGGACTTTTGTACTTTTGTACTTTTTGACTTAATTTAAGGTGAGGTGAAAATTAAGTTTATGAAGAAGTTTCACTTCTTACGTGTGTACACTAAGTACACGCAATTTTTTATGCACAGATAGCACTCATTGTAGCCAATGGACACAAATTAGAGATAGTACAGATCATGTATGTACTTTTTTTTTCACACCTACCCTCTGCTCGGCATTTGATGCTTTTTATGACTATTTTTGTCTGCTGTATAAACTTTGTTTTCCCATAATTAAGGTTAAAACAAATTCATTAAAAAAGAATAATTGGATGTCAAAGGGACTAAAAAAAAGCTGCAACTATAAGAGACGACTGCGTTCAAGATATTATTCGACCGGGTCAAAAAAAGACAAACGTATTTATTTAAATTATGACAAATTATTAAAAAAGTGTGTTGAGACAGCTAAGAGAAATGGTAACAAAAAATATGTTTTAAATAGCAAAAATAAATGTAAGGCCACCTGGTCAGTAATTAAAAATGAAACGGGTGACATAAGTAAGGGGAATTACATAACAGAGATAGTCAGAGGGAAGGACAGAGTAACAGATGGACTAAAAATCGCAAATAACTTCAATGACTTTTTCATATCTTCGACAAATGTGACAAACAGCATAGTTCATAACACATGCACCAAAAATAGACAACTGAAGTCTATATTTCTGTCTCCGGTTGATGAGTCATATATGTATAGAACCATAATGTCTCTTACAAACACCACATCCGAGGGTTACGATTTTATTTGCACAAAAATTATAAAAAGATGTAGTGTGCAACTAGCACCCATATTGACATACCTTGTGAATCTCTCGTTAGAAACTGGCACTTTCCCTTGTAAACTAAAATATTCTGTCATTAAACCGCTTTATAAAAAGGGAGATAAAAAAAACATGTGTAACTATAGGCCTATTGCCTTATTACCTATATTTTCAAAAATCTTTGAACGAGTAATGCACGATAAGCTTACTTCATTTTTCACTGTTAACAACACCATTGTTGAAAATCAATATGGTTTTCAAAGAAACAAATCAACCAGAGATGCAACTTTCTGCTTGGTAAATGATATCCTGCGAAATGTTAATGACAAAATGTATACCACCGTAATGTTCCTTGACATGTCCAAAGCATTCGATTTTGTCCCCCACAAACAGCTACTGGCAAAACTTGAACATTATGGCATAAGAGGACCTGCTTTGACCTGGATAGAAACCTACTTAACAGACAGGTATCAATGTGTCGAGGTATTGCAACTCAACTCAACGAACTACGCAGAAAAAAAAAGGTCAGAATTTACTAAAAACAAATTTGGGGTGCCTCAGGGAAGTGTACTGGGACCTCTACTCTTCCTGGTCTATATAAATGACCTGCCATGCAGTACGCTGTATAAAACTATATTGTTTGCTGATGACGTGTCTGTGATAATTACCACAAATAGAAACCTGACAACTTTACAACATGAATCTGACATAAATAAAACTTTGACATTAATTATAAATTGGATGAATAATAATAATCTACAAATTAATTTATCTAAGACACATGTAATTAACTTTAATAATCTAATTAATAACAATATTAGGATAGAATATAACGGACAAGATCTATTAATGGTTAACAACACTGTATTTTTGGGTATTAACATAAATAATACACTAAATTGGAAAGACCATATTGAAAAAGTCGCAAACAAAATTAACGGATTCTCATTCGCTTTGTATAAACTGTCAAAAATATCTAACCTTGGCACTGCATGCATTGCTTACTCTGCTTATGTAGAATCCGTATTAAGATATGGATTGCTTATTTGGGGGAACGGTACCTCAATAGATAAAGTATTTATTGCACAAAAGCGGTGCATACGATCTTTGTGCAACATAGCCCCAGATGTATCCTGTAGATCATACTTCAAAAAATTAAAACTACTTACACTTCCTTGTCTATACATACTCGAAGTAAATAAATTTGTAAAACAACATCCTGATTTGTTTAAACGAGCGAAAGACATTACAAGACGAACCAATATTAGGAATCCAGAGAGGCTAGTGTTGGACGTTGTACCTAGAACGGTCCGAATGAAAAAAAATAGTCACTCAATGTGCATAAAAATTTTTAATAAAACTCCAGAACACATAAAATCACTGCCATTAAATAAATATATTTCGGCTTTAAGAGAGTGGTTAGAGGAAAGGGTTTATTATACAATTGACGAATTCCTAAATGAATGATCTTATTTAAAAATGCATGATTGGATGGATGTCGTCCTAATTATAATGTTGGTTGAAATGTTAATTAGAATTTATATTAAATTGTTCCTAACGTAATATAATTTGCATGCCATTTAAATTGTGGCTAAGTGGGCATGCTCTGTAAACATTATCTTTTTTGTTTAAAATGTAACACCATATTATGTACAACCCCGTTTATAGCAAATAAATGATTATGATTATTATTATTATTATGCTACACACACTCGCGCACAAATCAGTATCGAAAATTCGGTTGAGACCGCCTGACTTGGTGTCTGTGAATGAGTTGTCCATGTGTGAGTAGCCTCAGCGAATTTAGTATGTAGGTTTCCATCTGTGCTGTCTCTAATTTGTGCTATGGACGCTTGCAACACCAGAGGTGCTACACGTGCTACCAACAAAGGCGCAGGTTGGGACGATCTACTGTTGAAATTTTTCAATAATAAATAAATAAATATTCACGGACATTTCACACAACGCTATCTGATCCCAAAGTAAGCTAGGAATAACCTGCTTGTGTTATGGATATCAGACCACGGATAATTATACTTATATACTTTTTAAATACATACATATTATACATAGAAACACCCAGACTCTTGAGACAAACATTAATAGGTCACACAAATATTTGTCTCCGGTGGGAATCGAACCCACGACCTCCAGCGCCGCAGGCGGTATCACTACCGACTGCGCCACAGAGGCAGTCAAGTCAAGGCAAAGTCAAGGCAGTCAAGTTCAAATTACCCAACTTGGCTGAACAACTTGTCATGTCACTTACAACCGGGATCAATGGCTTATCGTGACTTCCGAAGCACGGAAACGCTCACAACTAATTGTTCCACATGGTCACTGGTGGTCACCGATTCAAGAAACGGCCGCGACTAGAATGGCTTACTGCAGTGATCGTTTACCGAACATTGAGTCTAGTTCAATATCATCATCATAATGATTCATCATTCAAAAAAGTCGTAATTACCTGGAACGCCAGCGGGCATAGTCGGTGGCCTGATGCCGGGCGGCATTCCCGGGCCCATCCCGGGTGGCATACCCGTCGGCATACTGGCGACAATACAAATTGATTTGATATACACGAATAATAGAGTACCTACTTTATATTTTCTTGGGTAGACATGTTAGCATGTACTGACAATATATGTGATGTGTGGTAAAGAGGTTTCATGATTGATTGCCGGGGCCGAACAAATATCTGGTTGATTAGTTTTACTAATTTTGATTCTCCTTACCTCTTCCAATTGGGCGAAAAGGCGAACAGGGGATTTAAAACTTCCACCTTATTTTAATAGCTATCAGATTTATGACAAAAAAATATAGGTATTAATACAGCTTGGTAAAATGGTCCTAATATTTTTAAAAGAATGCCACATTAACAAAACATGCTAATTTATAGTGCTATAATAATAATATGGATGGAACTGATACATTGTTTCGTTGAGACGCAGTTCATGCTCTGACGACATAACTTCACATACACTGACTGTCTTAACATGTATCACCAGCTATGATAGTTGACAAGTTTCACACTAGAAAATATTATCTAGGAGGTCTCAATGCTCATAGACTGTTAAGATTTTGAAAAACCGCCTAGTTGAATCGACTGGTGTCTGGTGGCTTGCAGGTATGTGTCGCAGCAAATAAGTATTGCTGTTGTTTAAAATAAAAAATATATTAAAAGGCAAAACTTACCCAGGAGGTGGCATCCTCGGCACTTGCATACTCATAGTGGCCGTCGGAGGTATGCTCAAGTTTGGCAGACTGGCTGCCAAGCTAGCCGGGGGCAGACCTCCCGCCATGCTGACTGGCGGCATGGGAAGATTTCCCGGAGGTGGCATGTTCGGCGGCATGTTGGGAGGCATAGCGCCTGCCATGTTGGGAGGCATGTTTGGCATGTTTGGCATGTTGGGCATATTGCCTGGTGGCATGTTAGGCATGAGACCGGGGCCCGTCGGTGGCATGCCACCCATCATTGGTATATTGTCCATCACTGTTTTTGGTAGTATCTGTTGGAGAAATGGAGTTTTACGTCAGTATGATCTGGTATCTAAGGGAAAAAAAATTACGTCAGTATGGTCACGAGTCTGTTGCTAATAAAACTTCACTACTGTTAAAGTTAGACGGTTAAGCTACCACGGGATATGGTGTGGCCTATAAATTAGATGCATAAAAGGAAAGATTACGACAGGACCTAGATATGGCTTAATGAAAAAAATAATTACGAATTTCGTCATTGGCATCCGAGATTAAAATCGAAACTTTCAGATTCGAGATATTTTCACTCCATCTTCATCATCATACACTCTTTAAAACCGGGGAGGTGAGCGACAAAAAAAAATACAATTTCGAAGGGTCGAAGGATCCCATTTTGTAGCCCATCCAGACTCTCAAGAAGCCACAGGAGGCGAAGCGAGTGCGAGTGAGGCTGAGAGTCCACGCAGAAACACGCCCGTATTTTGTCCTGTACGACGTCTGTCGCCCGATGCAGGCGCACACTGGCTTCTTGTCGAGTGTGATGGCCGTACTATACCAGACATCAGGACAGGTACGACACGCCCAGCTCTGTCCTTCCACACAGCACCTCTAACAGACTCACCCGGGGAGGCAACCAGCGAGGTAGCGAGTCCTCGTCCACAGCGCCGCCGTCCTCCAGCGCATCCAGCGACAGCGCGCCCAGCGCCCACCGCTGCTGCAGCGCTGCCCAGGGCAGGTACGACACGCCCAGCTCTGTCCTTCCACACAGCACCTCTAACAGACTCACCCGGGGAGGCAACCAGCGAGGTAGCGAGTCCTCGTCCACAGCGCCGCCGTCCTCCAGCGCATCCAGCGACAGCGCGCCCAGCGCCCACCGCTGCTGCAGCGCTGCCCAGGGCAGGTACGACACGCCCAGCTCTGTCCTTCCACACAGCACCTCTAACAGACTCACCCGGGGAGGCAACCAGCGAGGTAGCGAGTCCTCGTCCACAGCGCCGCCGTCCTCCAGCGCATCCAGCGACAGCGCGCCCAGCGCCCACCGCTGCTGCAGCGCTGCCCAGGGCAGGTACGACACGCCCAGCTCTGTCCTTCCACACAGCACCTCTAACAGACTCACCCGGGGAGGCAACCAGCGAGGTAGCGAGTCCTCGTCCACAGCGCCGCCGTCCTCCAGCGCATCCAGCGACAGCGCGCCCAGCGCCCACCGCTGCTGCAGCGCTGCCCAGGGCAGGTACGACACGCCCAGCTCTGTCCTTCCACACAGCACCTCTAACAGACTCACCCGGGGAGGCAACCAGCGAGGTAGCGAGTCCTCGTCCACAGCGCCGCCGTCCTCCAGCGCATCCAGCGACAGCGCGCCCAGCGCCCACCGCTGCTGCAGCGCTGCCCAGGGCAGGTACGACACGCCCAGCTCTGTCCTTCCACACAGCACCTCTAACAGACTCACCCGGGGAGGCAACCAGCGAGGTAGCGAGTCCTCGTCCACAGCGCCGCCGTCCTCCAGCGCATCCAGCGACAGCGCGCCCAGCGCCCACCGCTGCTGCAGCGCTGCCCAGGGCAGGTACGACACGCCCAGCTCTGTCCTTCCACACAGCACCTCTAACAGACTCACCCGGGGAGGCAACCAGCGAGGTAGCGAGTCCTCGTCCACAGCGCCGCCGTCCTCCAGCGCATCCAGCGACAGCGCGCCCAGCGCCCACCGCTGCTGCAGCGCTGCCCAGGGCAGGTACGACACGCCCAGCTCTGTCCTTCCACACAGCACCTCTAACAGACTCACCCGGGGAGGCAACCAGCGAGGTAGCGAGTCCTCGTCCACAGCGCCGCCGTCCTCCAGCGCATCCAGCGACAGCGCGCCCAGCGCCCACCGCTGCTGCAGCGCTGCCCAGGGCAGGTACGACACGCCCAGCTCCGCCTCCCAGTAGTCCTTCCACTCGCGACCCTTTACGCCCTTGCCGGGTGCCCACGCCACCTGTACCCAAAAAACATTGGTTAGACTGTGCCTATTCAATAGAGTTTACGCCAACACAATGATTTTGATTATAAATCAAAAGCTTTAGAGGGATCACAGAATACACCACGTATTCTGCTTTCTCTCCAATGCTTTTGATTGCGTTGATCATCATAACACACTATTTCGCAAACTCAGTTACCAGAAACCACATTTAAATATTGTGGCATCCTCTATTATCGATAGAATGCAATAAACGTAGATGTCAAAATTGAAAGTAGAGCTTCTGGAGTATGTGTAACTGTGAGTGTACCTCAGGGACCGATTCTTGGTCCGTTTCGATTTCCATTGTTCTTTTGCTGATGTTACTTCACTTATTTTTAACGTTGATCGCAAGGTAAGTAATTTTGACAACGTAAATAGTGCATTAACCCCAAGTTGAGGCTTGGTTTACGACTAATAAATTGTTATTAAATGCAAAGAAGAAAAAATGTGGTAGATTTAACATGCTTATTGTAGGAATTACGCAAGTTAAGTTTCTCGATAGCCTTGGCGGCCGCGCGGCGCCCCAACGGTTGGGCGTATATTGTGTGGGACTGAGAGTGCAAGTGTGATGGACGCTCCACATTCTCGTGAGAACGCGAGAAAAGCACAAGAAACGAGAATGTGGATGTGATTCTCGCCGTGTTCTCGCCTTGTTCTCTGAATGCGGATCCAATAGAAGTCCCTCGAGACTATCGTCGAGAAGACTCGGAGAGATTCTCTCGTGAGAATGTAGAGGACCTGTGAGAATGACAGTGTAAGGGTGCGACTTACCGTAATCTCCTTGGAGTGCAGTTTATGCTTGTTGAGTTTCTCAATGGCCTTGGCGGCGTCGCGGCGGCGCTCCATGACGACGAAGGCGCAGCCGCGGGGCGCCACTACATCGATGGACGCCACGCCGCCTAGGCCGCCGAAAAGGTCCGATAGTTCTTCAGGCGTGGCTAGCTTTGATAAGTGTCCCACCCATAGCGTTGTACTGCACACTGTTAACCAACAAATACGTTTAGGCAGAGGTATAACTATAAGCCCACATTTTACCGTTTATATTTTGTCCCGTGACGAGCCTATTACGGTTGAAACGAATAGGCGCACGTGATTACTGTTGAAATATTTCAAGGCTTTTGAAATATTTCGTTAGGCTTTCCAGGACCTACAGCTTACCGTCTTTCAAAGTAAAGAAATACTCGAAAATGGAAATATCACCTAGTGGTCACATTCGCGGCAATGGTTATGTTTTTGGAGATTTATCTGAAGCTCTCGATTATGTTTAATTCGAAAGTCTTGTAAATTAGAAAATTGCGCCACTACGGAAACATCAGAAACTAATATTACAGGAAAGATTTGATTGTTGTTTGTTTTATTTAAGTAACCGAATACGAAGTGCCAAATTAAAATGGTAAACGATCTCCAGTAGTTGAATTGGTGTACCGCAAGGATCAATCCTTGGTCCATTAAAAGGGATGAACCAAGGATTAACATGAAATAAGACTGTTTGTGAACAACAGTTGTTGTTTCAAGTAATCTTCATTTCAATTAGGAAAAATATCATTTTCATTCTCACTAAAGATTCACACACCAATAAATGAGCCTTCGTAACAACACTCACCACTAAGATTTTCTTTCTTCAACGGCGGCAATCCTTTCTTCTCTCGCTCCTTTTGCTTTTCCCTCTCCGCCTCACGTTCCTTGTAACTTTGTTTTTCTCTTTCTTTATCTCTGCTGTCCTTTTCTCTGTTATAATACAATGCAATGTTCAGGAATTGTATAGTCTACGTATTCGTTTTATACAAACAATCTATGATGCAACGGTTTCCAATAGCGACTTCAGTGGAGTACCGTAAGCTTTATACCTCGGAATCCAGGGTCTTTCAATGAGTTTTAATATAAACTGTTGAATTACATTGCCAAAAGCCCAAATAATAAGGCAAAAAAGTTCGCTTTTTAGTGGGCAAAACAGCTATTGTAAGTTTTTATGAGAAATTCTTTAAAGATTAAAGAAGAAGCCACACCAAATTTCGTTAACACAATTCTGATAAAAAATCGGTTGTCTGTAAAGTCCTGACAATAGTTGAAATTGATAACTCAGCCTTAAATGGAACGCCTCAGAGCAAGGTAACGCCGCATGCGTCATGTTTTTTCTTGCGTGCAGCTGGCTCCATCGAATTATAAGACATTGTCACGTCAAAAATATGAATAGGTGTTTCAGGATTTTAGGAAATTTTACCTTAAAGATTGTAAAATAGGGGATGAGACATAGACCCTGGATTCCCAAGGTGTACAATGAGCAAGCAGCTACGGTATATACCTGTCCCTGTCGCGGTCTCTCCGCCTCCTGGGCGAGCGCGAGCGGGAGCGGGAGCGGCGCCGCCGGCGGGGCGACTTGGAGCGCGAGCGGTGGCGACGCGACTTTGGCGACGGGCTGCGGACACAACGCCTTGTCAACGCCACGCACACCAACACGTTAGATACATTGGTACGGTTAGAAAACACCCCGGCCACCACTAAATGGTAGTTCACAAATTTTGCAATTTTATGGTTATACGCCGCAAAAGTCAATTATGAAGCACAGATACGGATAGAAATAAAGACAGATCATGCTTACTGAATAAAAAAGTGAGACCAAGGAAGCAAATACCAAGCTCAGAAGTGAGTACTGTAACGCAGCACTGCTAAACACTGAGTGGCAAGAGCGAGTTTCGGCGTGCACCTGTCGACATTCACGATGAGCGCGTTATCGCCGATTTGTATGGAATCGAGACCAGTTCCCGCGTTTATAGCTAGGTGGCAGTGTCTCGATTCCATACAAATCGATGAATACGTGAATGTCGACAGGTGGACGCCAAAACTCACACTTGCCACTCTGTTTACACGTAATAAGTTTATACACTTTTCTTAAGTACTCTAAAGTCTTATTCGGAAAGAGCCATCTTCTTATAGTTCTATAATATGCAGTATGACGAGACTTCTAGAGCTAATAGTTAAATCACACTACATGCAGAAAGTACTATAATATTATAGTTTATTCATGATAAGAATGCCATGAGTATTCACTTCGAAATCTCAATGTACAATTCACAGAGAATACAACCATTTCATTCACAGAGCTTTTGACAAGTCACTGTGAACTCGACATTGTAATTTTGGATGAACACGATTGAGTAACGTCATGGCGTCCGGAGAAAAGGACGAGTAACTGAATTCTTTACGCAAACAAACTATTGAGAATAAATAATATAGAAAAGTTTGTCATTTCACTACATTCTCTACGTGAACAAATTATAAGCAAAACAACCTACCTTCCTACTTATAAGATTATATATTGAAAACTTGATTGAAACTTTAAAGATGTCTGCATGTTCGTTACTCTTTCACGCTCTAACGGCTGAACAGATCTGGGCGCCGATTCTCGACCACACGACGTAAATGCGTGGACGCAAATTTACGGGTGAAAATCCGTCCGTCTCATGTTCGCCGTTCCTAAATATGAGACAGGCGACGCATTACCCGCCGATTTCCGTCCACGCATTCATGTCGTGTGAAGCGAGAATCGGTGCCCTGGCTGCCATTTGATACCGGTATATATTATGGTCTGTACTTTATAACCCGGGAATGTATTCCCATGGGTTCCCAACGAGAAGCCGCGTTTACCTAGCGATAAATAAAGGAGAGTTAGTTATTACCTAGAATCATTAGCGTCAGGTATTTCTATGACCTGAGGGCCAGCGTCCACAAACTCAATGTCAGATTCATTGTTGCCCATATCGTCTTTGTTTTCCAACTGTTTCTGGTTGTCTTGTTGTGATGACTGAAACACATAAAAAAAATCACAAATTATTATTTCTGCCTCATAATATTTTAGTATAAAGTCATATTTCAGATCTCATAACTATGAATGAAAATTTATTACAATGAATTCAGGAAATATTGCTGTACAACCATAACGAACATATTATGGTATTTACGGGATATCCCTACTAATATTATAAGTGCGAAAGTAACTCTGTCTGTCTGTCTGTATATCTGTTTGTCTATCTATTACGCTTTCACGCGTTAACCGCTAATCCAATTTTGTTGAAATTCGGTATAGAGATAGTTTGAGTCCAAGGGAAGAACGTAGGCCTCTTTTTAACTGACTGCCTAAAAGGAGGGTAATGATTTTACGCGATAACGACTTCTACGCGGTCGAAGCCGCGGGGAACAGCTAGTTTACTATATACCTACTTATTGTGGCGTGGGTGTACAGAGTAAGTTTTGTAAATAGCAATAATTCAAATAAAAATTACTAAATCCGTTCAAAATCATAACAAACTTATTTGAAAAATAGATAATCAGTTGACAGTTGAAAATTTTCATTCGGTTGTCGGTAAAATGACAATCCTTAAGCCAAGTTGAAGGCCTTATGGGCGGCTTGAAAGATTTCAACTTCGACCGCGGCGACTTGCGCCTTTACACGGCAATGGGCTCACCACCTATTACGTGGGACATAAAACTATAAGGTGAAATGTGGGCGTATACTATGCATCTGCCTATCCCTTCGGGGATAAAGGCGTGACTGTATGTATGTATGTACAGACGAATTAGAGAATGCATGGTCAATCCGAAACGAAATTGCTTTGCACTGAGAATTGACGCCATCTCTCGGATAACATTGGAAGTTAAGTATCTAGCGTTGCCGGTTTTTTTAATACCTCACACAGGAACGCGATTATTGTCAAAATAGCAACTCATTAATCTTTTGAGTTATGTAAATATGCCATCTAGTAAATTTTTTGTGATTCTAAGGTGTCTATGCAATATTTTATTCGAGTAAAGTTTCGCCATCTAGTTGAGTTTTTGTAAATTTGGACTTAAATGTGCATGGGATTATAGATCTTAAGGGGCCCATGCAATATTGGAGGTGACTGTACAAACTTAGACAAGACAGACGAACTAACCTATAATTTTATTATTAAGAATACAACAGCTAATACATACCATGAACGAGTGTCCTTGGTTAGTGTTGTGTTGCATCTGTAGGTCTGACATCATTGGCATCAAGTTCTGTGGAACAAACGGTATCTTTTAAAGTTAATTCAACACTTGGCAAATTATTGCCATTTAGACTTTACAAAATTTTACTGTCTCACAAAATTTTATAATTGTTATAACATTATGATCAAAATGATTTTTTTCTGCGGCTGTAATTTCTTCCTTTATAATTATTGTTACAAAATATTTGCAGTTTGGGGTCAGAATCTGATGCCTAAAAAATCATTTGTGTGGTACGGCAATGTTTGTTTTGTAGTTTGGCATGTTTATCAATTGTCTAGATCTCATAGCACAAACATAAATATTTGAGCTAGATAGCGTTGCGTGACAATGAGCCAAAGTAGTTTATTTACAAGATTCATTACAGTTTACACAATGTGCTTTATCATGTAGTGAAAACTTTTAAATATTTTGCTCAGAAACAGTAACATTATCCAATCGACCGGTTTTCCCACAAAAAGATCACGTTGTTTACAGAACTTCGTGAAAACAATACAAATAAGTACTCACAGGTATCTGCATCCCTGTCATCATCTGCATCTGTGCCTGCAAGCTCTGCAGCTGTCGCATGATCTCGGGGTTCGTCAGTATACTGCAACACACAACAAAATGTTAGTAGATAAATTTGATTTATTACCCGTTCGCTCTAAGTTTGCCGGCCGCGTCCCCTACTACGCCTCTACACCAGCCTCTACGCCAGCGGCAAACTTGGAGCGAACGGGCTATACAGGGTGAATTTTTCAAAAGGGATTGGATGGCCAAATCCGAAACTATAAGGAATAACGAAAAATGCTCAAAGGAGTCACGAGCCCGATTTTGATGAAACTTAAAACCTCATCATTAGATTTTTGAAAAACCAATAATCCTAGCTGGGAATCGAATCCATTGATTTTGAAAAAAAAACACACCCTTTATTATTACACCATACGATAGTGTTGCTATTAAGGATCATATTCTGGGAAGTAATGATATACGGCAAACTACAGGAAAGAGCTCATCTTTAACAAAATACATTTTATTTTTCTTACGTTAACTGATTAATTGTTCAAAATCTTTGCAATACATAGCTGGATTCGAAACCTCAAGGAATAATTAAGGAATATTATTGATTCCGTTGAGAATATTCTCTAAAAAATCATTCTGAGCATAATTTAAAACACGGAATAGTTACGATGTTTTCTGGGATTTCGAACGAAACAAATTATGATACAAAATTTAGGTACATGAAATATGCATTCTATTAAAATTCCAAATGTTCCTTAAATTTGGCGTATATCATTACTTTGCAAAATTTGATCCTTAACAGCGACTCTATCGTATGGTGTAATAATAAAGGTTGTGTTTTTTTTTTCAAAATCAACAAGTTCGAATCCCAGCTAGGATTATGAGTTTTTCTAAAATCTAATGATGAGGTTTTAAGTTTCATCAAAATCGGGCTCGTGACTCCTTTCAGCATTTTTCGCTATTCCTTATAGTTTCGGATTTGGCCATCCAATCCCTTTTCAAAAATTCACCCTGTATACATTTTCAGGGTTATTTATAAGTGTTTTGGAACAAATACTTCTATCTTTTTTGAATTAAATGTAACGATTAGCATTTTTGGACAAATTGATTTGTTCGGATTGATGAACATTTGCTTCAAAACTAACCTCTAATTTGAACAGCAAAACGAAGAATGAGAGAAAACCCTACAAAATAAGACAATATTTTTTATTTCCTTTGAAAGTAGGATATCCATCCAATTTAATATCCGATTTTCGCTGTCATACTACATTATTTGTTATGAAACGGCGGTCCATTGAAAGGTGGTCAATCCCCTTTTGTATCATAATTTGTTTCGTTCGAAATCCCAGAAATCATCGTAACTATTCCGTGTTTTAAATTATGCTCAGAATGATTTTTTTAGAGAATATTCTCAACGGAATCAATAATATTCCTTAATTATTCCTTGAGGTTTCGAATCCAGCTATGTATTGCAAAGATTTTGAACAATTAATCAGTCAACGTAAGAAAAATAAAATGTATTTTGTTAAAGATGAGCTCTTTCCTGTAGTTTGCCGTATACCATTACTTCCCAGAATATGATCCTTAATAGCAATACTATCGTATGGTGTAATAATAAAGGGTGTGTTTTTTTTTTCAAAATCAATGGATTTGATTCCCAGCTAGGATTATTGGTTTTTCAAAATTCTAATGATGAGGTTTTAAGTTTCATCAAAATCGGGCTCGTGACTCCTTTGAGCATTTTTCGTTATTCCTTATAGTTTCGGATTTGGCCATCCAATCCCTTTTGAAAAATTCACCCTGTATATATATAGCAACTAGTCCATCCAGTCAATAAGTAGTTGAAGAGTATGTGGGCAGTTAAGTTAGCAACTAAAGTGATTTTTTCAGCAATTTCTTAGGAGGAAAATATACAAAGTCCCCAGCTCTAGGAGGTGAGTTGGAGTAAAGGGGGAGAGGAGGAGGAGTGGAAACAAAAAACTCAATTTAAAGTTTGAAATGTACCCTAAAAAATGTTCTAAGATGGAATGAAAGCTCATAAAATTCTTTACAACTTTGATTTTTTTTCACTTGTTCATATTCCCAACCATTTACGTACTACACACTTCAGAAATATAGTAGGATAGTTACTACGTATACAATTTTGTACGACACACTCCATGAAAACTGGAAAACAAATAATAGAAAAAAGTCACGTACCTGCCGAGCGCATCCGCTGTGCTCTGCGCATGCGGAGGGGGATGATTCTGATGTGACGAATGTGTCTGATGTGACGAGTGTGTCTGATGTGACGAGTGTGTCTGGTGTGAGTGTGTCTGATGCGACGAGTGTGTCTGGTGCGACGAGTGTGTCTGGTGTGAGTGTGACGGGTGTGAAGAGGCAGGCGGCGGGTCTGGAGGCGCGTCGTCTTCACTGTCGTACTCAAAGTCGTTGAGTAGTTTGCGGTTGAACTTGCCCGGAGGGTCTGGCTCGTCCTGGAACTGAAATGGATATATTTGAGTACTGACTTAATATTTTACTATTTTAGAAGTGGAATTTCGAAATGAAAGCCTACAGCTTATCAAAAAAGTAGCAAATATGGAAGCGCTAAAAGTAGCCACTGTTCATATGAACCAATTAGAAAAGATGAAATTTATTTTATCTACTCTGATACTATAATACAAAGATTATAAAATTGAAATCAATACTATTATGACAAACATTACGCACAGGCCAAAAAAAAAGTTTTATTACGATACAGGTCTTGTATGGACACCTGTATCATAATAAAACTTTTTAATCATTACGATACACCATAAACAATCTCCAGCTGAAAAAGAAGTTTGAACCTCTACTTTAAAAAAAAATTGTGTCTCCAGAGTAGCGAAAAATCCTAAATCTATGGTCTCCGCACCCTAAAAAAAAAAAACACGCATGCGCAATCGATGTTTGCGCCTTGGCGCCAACATTTTACATTTAAATTAAACAAAGTTTGGTTTTGTTTGTAAAATAAATTAGTTTTTGTGTAAAAACATGTCTTAAAGCGAGGATGGTGGTAATTGTACACCACCAGACATTCTGAAAACTGCGTCAAACATGACCATGAACCTGTTACCGGCGAAATCAAGGAGCCACTATATATCACAACAAAATGAAATCAGGTATTATAGTCAAAGACTTCTATATAAACTGAGGTAGACGCGCCGTACTCTAACAAACGAGATTTCAAAAGCAATCGAGTGCAAGTCGAGCACCTACTCTCGAAGTTTTGACTCACAACAGTGCGAGCAACGCTGCTAATTAGCTCAGTTTATAGGTTTCAAAAATCGGTGCGTAGGGCATGTCTACCTCAGTTTATATAGAAGTCTTTGATTATAGTATGAGAGTAGATAAAGTAGTGTATGACACTGTACATAACTTGGTCTTATAACACTCGTGTGATACTATAAAAAAACTCGCCTAGTCTACCTCAGTTTATATAGAAGTCTTTGATTATAGTATGAGAGTAGATAAAGTAGTGTATGACACTGTACATAACTTGGTCTTATAACACTCGTGTGATACTATAAAAAAACTCGCCTACGGCTCGTTTTTTTAAAACACACTCGTATTATAAGAACCCTTATTATGCAACAGTGTCATAAACTACTATTACGACACAACAAAATAAACAAATTGTAGTACTTTATTCAATAACTGAAATAAGAGATGTTTTCGGCAGCATTTTGACATTGCAGTCTACATGCGAAATATTAGTTTCGTTTCAACACGTTTGCCAAGCTGTATCTAGTATAGTAAGTGCTTAGATTAGTTCCCCCATAAAAATTCAACTAAGTTCAAGGGCTTTTACTCAGCAAGCAAGTCGCCTGGTAATATTACTAATATAGATTGAGAATGTACATCATAACAGTATCTCCTGCATTACAGCTATAGAACTACTTCAAAGATGGTATACTTTCATAAACTAAAATCAAGAACATGGTACACTGTGAATAGACTAGCAAAGTAAAAAAATATCCTTACCTGATCGCCACCCATCGGAGATGATGCTGGAGGACTGTGTTGGCCGGGAGACATTTTATTGTCTGATGAACTGATGTTCATGCTGCTTCCTGCAATTTAAAATATTTCACGTGTTATTGATACAATTTTAACAGGCTTATACAAAAGTTGAAAACTAAACATTAATCAGTTACAATTTAAGAAATTCCTAAAATAGTAAGGCAAATCAAATTTTTGAAATATGCCAGAGTCGAGTATGAGAGAGGATTCACAAGGCAATGTAACCTCCAATTTTGGAATCAGTAAAAAAACCTCTTTTCGCACTCCTTGAGCAGAAGTTTGAATAATATATTATTGACCTTTTTGCAGTCCAAGCCTGCAAGCAATGCATTAGGACAAATCAGCCTCTTCAAATGCAATCAAAATTAAATCTTAATGGGAGAGAAATAGAATCTAAAATGATCATACCATTGGCCGTGTTGTTTTGTTGCTGTTGTATTTCTTGATGCAAAGGATGGTTCGGGTCAGCCATGTCCAGTAAAGGTTGTATTACTTGCGAGCTAAACACATTGTTCTTCTGCCACAAGTTGAGCACTCTGATGATATTACGCTGGAATAAAAAAAAAAAAGGTACAGTGAAATATAAAGTATAAATTTAATTTCAATGTGCTGCCTGTGTGATGGGTACATTTGCACCAGATACGATGAGAGGGACAATTAATTAGTCTTAATTTTAAATTAAATGTAAAACTGTGTTTGTATATCAACTTTATATAGTAATGTTCACTTTAAAATACATATTTTAAAGTGAACATTACTAATTTCTTTACAATAATCTGTCCATAAATTAACTGGAGACATTGTATCAATATACAAAAATGGTTTATATGTTAATATAATGAAAAAAAAATTCCTACATTCCTATAAAAAATCTGTTTAGAACTAGTTCAATTGGTTCGCTGTCGATTAAGAACTTCTAGTTGTAGTGTAGTGTAGATACTATTCAGTAAACGTATAGTCTGGCCATAACTGCTCTGCACTCTCTGAGGTATGCGCCGCGAGGTGGAAGCCGGGGAAGAAAGAGCATGAGTACACACACATGTGATTAATTATAAAAATATATTATTTGTACTAGGTACCTATCCTATCTATACTAATATTATAAAGAGGAAAGATTTGTTTTTTTGTTTGTTTGTAACAAATAGACTCCGGAACTACTGGACCGATTTGAAAAATCTTTCACTGTTGGGAAGCTAGTTACTTCATTAAAATGTAATCTACAGATCTCCATATTTTATTAAAACATCTAGCTAGACAGTTGATGAAGAGTGCACAGCAGTTATGGTCAGACTATAACTAGTTTGTGACTGAGTGTTATACTACATTAGTTAAACAAAAACAATTGTGTAGTAATATACCTACTACACAAACTATATTCATGTATATTCTAGATAAACATTTAAAGCACAATTAGCGATGAAACAAAACAAGGGAAAAGGATACAGGCACTATCAGTTGTAGACAACTGCCTGCCTGCTAAATAATCTTTTTTTTTTTAAAGTGCCATTCATTGGAGTTCAAAGCACGCTTTAAATAGAATTTGTACAATGTTTAAAGATTCCAATTTTAATTCACAGCTTAAGCCATCGAGATAAAAGCACATTGCAACTTAAGCAGGTACTGCCCATTCACTCTAAGTTTGCACTGGTGTAGAGGCGTAGTATCAGAAGTGACCAGCAAACTTAGTGCGAACTGGCAGTACTCAATATTACAGGGAAATCCCATGAGTATTTTTTCGAGAGGACAGATTATCAAATTTAATTTATATCAATCTCACACACTTCGTAAAAACTCTTGGTTCATTTGTTTAAAACATTCTTAAAATGCAGAATTCGTCTTAAAGATTACAAACCAATCATTATGTACATAAATGATCTCTCATCTATACTAATATTATAAAGAGGAAAGATTTGTTTTTTTGTTTGTTTGTTTGTTTGTTTGTAACGAATAGGCTCCGGAACTACTGGAACGATTTGAAAAATTCTTTCACTGTTGGAAAGCTAAACTCTTTGCGGGTAACATAGGCTATATTTTATTCCCGTATTCCCACGGGAACGGGAACTACGCGGGTGAAACCGCGTGACGTCCGCTAGTGATAGATAATATCAGTAAACATGCTGATTTTGGCCATTTGATGTATAAACTGATCTAGCTTTGTTGATAATATATATTCAATATAAGAACTATAGCTTTGTTCAACAAATCGCTATTTTGTTTAAGATAATATCAGTAAACATGCTGATTTTGGCCATTTGATGTTTATACTGATCTAGCTTTGTTGATAATATATATTCAATATATAAGAACTATAGCTTTGTTCAACAAATCGCTATTTTGTATAGAACTCCCAAAGAGTTGTTCCTATCAGTATGAAAATATATTATAGGTAAATTTACACTCCTCTGGTGGTCCTAGCAGTTACCACCAAAACAGTTTAATACAAACAACAATCAGAACATAACCACAATCCATACCTATGTGGTTTAGTTATTCCCCACAGCCACATCGGTTTATCAGTAGCCGAAGATCTCTATTTGTGTAGTAACATAGATTACAGAGGTAGAGAATATAACCTAAAATATTCAATTTATGTAACTAACCTTATCTTCGGGAGGACATCTGAACAAGTTAGCGAATGTTTGTTGCATGTTTTTCGCGAATCTGGGAGCAAACACATCTTTGTCTTGTCCAAACTGGTGCCGCGATTGTCTCACGATGGAATCTATCACGTAAAGACCAGGAACTTTGTACTCTGGTTTGCACTTCTGTATAAACTTTTCAACACTGTGTACTACATGTTTATAAAATTTTATCGCCTTTATAGCACCTCTGGTGATAGCACTCATCTTCGCCTTCGAAATAGGCGGCTTGTTGTCGTACAACCCGGATAACTGCAAGAAAAAGGTTGTTAGATATGTGCCACGGAACATAGGCTTCAATTCTTCATCACAATAAAATATACCTCCGCGTTGAACGACTTGACTTCTGGCATATCCATGGCGGTGTAATGCTTTTACTTATAAATAGGAAGAATTACAAATTTACACCGTCGCAATACTTAATTTGAGAAAAGAAAATCATTTTTGTTGCAAATCAACATGCTCAAAATTATAAAATGGCGTAGTCGTCAGTCAGTCAGATTGATTGTCTATGATGGATGCACCATTTTTTTTATTTCTTCCACTCGAAACTAACTAAGTTCTGAAAACATACTGCCTAAATATTAGTATTCCATTTTTCATTTTGTTCAGACGAGTAGCGAAAAATTCTAAATCTATGGTTCAGACATATAATAAAAATTATATTGCTTACTTTATAATAATATTTTATTATGTGTGTGTAATTTTGAATGATTAATAAATAAATAAAAGAATTAGAAAAGTAGAATTTTTAAAAATTGTTTTCACTATAAATTTAGTAAAAAAATATTATTTATTTATTTATTTATTTAATAATTTATTGTACACACATTATTTAAAAATGAGATACACAAACGAAAACTAGTACAAAGGGCCTGCTTATTTCTAAATAGAAATCTCTTCCAACAGACCCAAGAGAGGAGATCGTTGTAAGTCAGAATAGGGTAAAAAAAAAAACAAAAAAGTACGTAAGGAAGTCAATAGAGACATCAGATACATATACATCCATACACACAATACATACATACAATACATACACATACATATAATATACATACTTATATAACAACACTATACTGTAGCTAATAAATATACATACAATTACTTATAGACAAAAATAATAATTGCGAAATTAGTCAACATCAAGATAAGGAAAGATAATGGAGTCTGAGTTTATGTTTAAAACTGTTAATAGATTTACAGTCCCTAATGGCAGCTGGAAGTGAGTTCCAGAGCCTCACTGCATGGACGGAAAAGGAGTAGGAAAAGAAGTCAGTTTTATGAGAAGGAAAATTCAGTAAAGTGCGTAGGTGAGCCCTGCTGAGTTTATCCGCGGAACGAGCAAAAGAAAATCGCTCCCGCAAGTAGGATGGAGAGGAAGGATTGTGAAGAACGTTGAAAAGAAGACATAGTATCCGAGTGTTCCTGCGAAGGCGGATTGGGAGCCACTTGAGTACTTTGCGAAAGTGGGAAACATGATCATACTTTTTAAGATTAAAAATAAAGCGAATACTTAAGTTTTGCAAACGCTCAAGTTTGTCAAGGAGCTCCTCGGTGGCATCCAAATAGCAAGCGTCAGCGTAATCAATGATGGGCTGTATGAGCGTTTGAGCCAAGTAAATTTTAGTTTTCAAGGGCAAGAAACCCTGCAGCATTCTCAATGTATGAAATGCAAAATTCACCTTCTTACTAACCTCAGCAATTTGTTTACGCCAAGAGAGATTGGAATCAATAATGATCCCTAAATTTTTTGCAGTGTTAGCAATTGGTATCTGTATGCCGTCAAGAAGCACTGGTGCAATTGTCGCATCATTGATCCCTCCGCGAAAGTATCTGCTACCAATTATTAAAGCTTGTGATTTGGCAGGATTAACCAAGAGACCAAAAGCCTTGGCCCATTTACTCAAGCAGTCCAAATCCCTGTTCATGCTATCGATAGCCAACCCAATATCGGCTGCCGCACAATGACGATACAGCTGCAGGTCGTCCGCATAGAGATGGAAGTGAGAGGATTTGTGATTTGTGAGGATTATTTTATTATAAATAGAATCAAAATTTAAGGAAGGTTATTTAAGAGGCGCATCCAGGTTATTATTTAGTAGTAATGTGGTGGCTCCTTGCAGTAAATTTCTTTCTTAGCATAAAGTCTTGCAGTAAATTTCAACCACTACTGTCGCGACGATCAGAGGATCTGCGAGATTTCAGAAGTTATACTCCAAGAAGGTTCCTACTTGAGTTACAGAATACAAATAACTGGTAAGATCGTCGGCCCATTTATTCCAAGACTTTTTCTATATTTGAATTTTAATCTGATTTCGTTTCTAATGTCAAATAGATATTTTTCAGTTCACGTCAGTTGGTTGGAGCGGAACGTAGTACGCTGGTCTAATAAGAAATATTCTAAAGACGCGAAAGTTAAGTGTGCGGTCAAATATATCCGTATTAGCGACGCCAATCGCTCGACAGTAACGCGTGTGCAGTGAGGTGCTGTTCGCTGCTTGACAGGCGATAGCAAGTCTACGAAGACTCGAAGGCTGGTATTCCCTTCACATGTAATTTCTTTTCCGCCATAGCTTAGTGAACTATCAAGCGGTCCCCCTGCGGTTCATCGAATGCCTGTGTGTCTACATGCCGGCCACAGGATGTGCAGTGAATGCTTTTCGGTGAATGCTTTTCACCTAGCAACCAATAACTACAATAATAAATTAATAATGTTGTGGAACAGTACCATACCAGTGACGTTTTTCAATATGTATAGCAAGTTTCAACAAGTGCCATCATTATCAGAAGTCTTAATACTATTGAAACTGTATAAGTAAGTTGTATAAGAAAGGGTTATAAACATCGATCTATATGTACTAAGTACTATAATAGTAGTACATAATTATAGATCGATGTTTATAACCCTTTCTTATTACTATTGATACTGCTGATAATGATGGCACTTTTTGGAACTTGCTAAACATATTGAAAAACGTCACTGGTACTGCTCCACAACAGTATCTAGTATAATATGTACTACGTACTAGATGCGGCGATCAGAACAAGCGTCGTGCTCGTGTACCACACAACTGCGGTGGGTGCACCGATATCATGGTCAGTTCGTATGTGCCATAATACGAATGACACGCACGTGACGGAGATATTTAAATTTATTGTGGTAGAATTATCAAACAAAGTGTTGTAAACGCAATGTACAGAGGAAAAAATATTAAAGTTAATGTTAAGGCTAGTATGTCCAAAAGAGACTCATGTTGGGGTGAACTTTATACTAGGAAATATTCTTCGATTTGATCTGATAAAACTATATTATTGTAATTTATTAGATACTCTTGTTTTTTAACGTATTAAAACACGATTAGGAATACTTTGTTCGATCGAAATCGCTCTCGAAAAATAACAAATATTGCAAAAATCTTAACAAGTAAGTAATGAATGAATGAATGAATGCATTTATTTTAGGAAATTAACATCCCATATACATTAAATACAATGACATAATTAACCACAAATAGAAATTAATTTATAACAGTAATATAATGTATTTCAATCGAATAAAATCCGGCAAAAGCGTACGCTGCAATCGTTCGAATTGCCTTAAGTGGTCCCGACATGATCAATTGGCAATTGTCAATAACGTAGAATTTCATGTGCACGTATACGTCGATGCACACACACATGCAAAGCAATCACGCACACTGAAGCAACTTCCATTCATATTTAACGTGATGGGGGCCTATTAGGATTTGTGAAGGTCGAACATTGCAGCCTTATGGGGTCCAACACGATCAATTGGCAATTGTCATGCCTCGTCAATATCATGTGTACATATACGTCGATGCACACACACATGCAAAGAAATCACGCACACTGAAACTACTTCCATTCATAAATATCAGACTTGAATCAATATATTGACCCGTGTCGGGAGCTCATTAATGTTTTGTAGCACCTGTTGGGCGAGTCCATTAGCATCGCTCTTGCTCCTGTTGTCGAAAAAGAAAAAAAATGGTTGATTTGTGGGTTCTTTATTGATTTCGTATTAATTTCGATAACTGTGATTTCGTATAACTGTGCTGTTTACGTCCAGAGATGTTCTTGCTTGCTTTATCTGAAACAAATTAAATAAACGTTATTCTCACAAAGAGAATTGCCGTTACCTTTTCACATGTCATATCATAATGCACATGAATGCATACTTAGGTCAATATAGCCCAATTATTGGGTTGGGTACATTGACTCCTTACCGAAGGACATCCAATGTATCAGCGTTGCATAAATAAACGTTATTCTCACAAAGAGAATTGCCGCTACCTTTTCACATGTCATATCATAATGCACATGAATGCATACTTAGGTCACTATAGCCCAATTATTGGGTACATTGACTCCTTACCGAAGGACATCAAATGTATCAGCGTTGCATACACCTCACCGCAAGCCGGTACCAGCCTTATGGGTCGCGGATTATTGGCTGCGATCCTACTAATATTATAAATGTGAAAGTTTGTGAAGATGTTCGGATGTTTAGATGTTTGGATGTTTGTTACTCAATCACGCTCTAACGGCTAATTGGATCTGGCTGAAATTTGGTACAGGGATAGAGTATAGTCCGGAATAACACATAGGCTACTTTTTATCCCGGCAAAATGTTTTCACGGGAAGCGGGAACGGGAACCAAATTTCACGCGGGCGAAGCCGCGCGCATCAGCTAGTATAACATATAGTAAATCCATTCCCATTCCATAAACATTTCCCACTGAAGACTGCATTCACGTTCCCCTGTGGACGGCATGATGACACACAGGCCCGGTGAATCGCAGATTGACCTCATTACTACTAAAAGTGCTGTACGGAGCATCAACAAACAAGTTATAACATGTAAAAAGAATACCAGCCTTCGTAGATGTGCTATCAGACTTCGCACACGCGGTACAGGATAAACTTAACCTTGCGTCTTGATAATATTAGACCAACTAAATGACGTGCAAAGAAAATTATCCATTCGACATTAGAAACGGAAACATATTCAAATTTAGATAAAAAACAAATAGACCGACGCGATAATTACCATGGAGTCTGCACCTCCAGTAGCAATCTCCTTGGAGTATAACTTCAGAACTTCGCAAGATCACCAGATCTTCGCGACACCTGTCTATCTGTAGAATATATGTCAATGGTTATTAAAGGTAAGCATAATTAGAACTATGCAGGTGCATTTGTGCAGTGTGCATGTGCATTAAAAACCTAGACAGTCTAATGGGCTCCCGACACTGTTCAATATATTGAGTCAATTCTGATATTTATGAATAGAAGTTGTTTCAATGTGCGTGATTTCTTTGCATGTGTCTGTGCGTGTGCATCGACGTACAGTTCGTTTATAAAGTCGTGAAATGAATGTTTGAGGAACTAAAAATAGTTGTGTGTGGCAACACTGGCAACACGAAACATAAGTACGTCAGTTGTCAATGCTCTCGTCGAATTTCGTTTACTCTCTCACGTAACTTTAATGTTTGGATTAAACTGCAACAAATTGAAACCAAACTACGCATAAAGGTTTGAGAATATGAACTTTTGTAATGTGGAAAAGTTCTAAGAAGATAAGAATAATAAACAGCTTGGTTAAAGCAAATAAAACGTTGTTTTATTATAGTTTTAAGAAATATGAATAAGCAGTTATCGAAATATATTGACAGTCTCTAAATCACAGTTCTGAGTAACTATAGCAACCCAAACCATAGGTTGTGATACCAAAGAGACGACATCCATACAGTCTCTTCACACCCTCGGAACTTTTAAGAATTTTTAAATTCTCTTCAAACCAATCTGTCCGCTTAAAACTTCCAATCTTGGACCAAAGAGCGGCTTGGTAAGCATATCAGCTAGCTGTCGCACGGACGGTACTTGCTTAACTTCAAGTTCACCATTGATTACACATTCACGCACAAATAGATGCTTAAGTTTGATATGTTTTGAACGTTTGTGGTATTCGTGCTTCGGATTGTGCGATAGCTTTATAGCAGACTCGTTATCCAAATACAGTATTGGTTTCTTCAAATCCACCAAACCTTTCATAAGGCTGTTCAGCCATATAATTTCTTGTGTTGTTTCACTAGCAGCAATGATTTCTGCTTCAGTGGATGAAATAGAGACAACTGTTTGCCGATGACTTTTCCAGCTGATTGCAGCTCCTGAGAATAAGCATACCATTCCAGTTGTTGATCTGCCTGTTGCTTGATCTCCAGCAAGGTCTGAGTCAGAGTAACATAAAAGCCTTTGGTCTGACTCTTTTGATTGCTTATATACAAGACCTTTATCCGTCGTTCCTTTTAAGTAACGGAGAATCCGTTTCAATAGCATGATATCTTTCGTGCTAGGTTTCTCCAGGTTTCTGGATGCAACACTCACAGCGTATGCTATGTCGGGCCTTGTACCTAGAGATGGGTAACGACCCGGGTTAAAACCCACCGGTGGGTTAAAACCCAGTTATCACCCGTTTCAATCCACCCACTGGGTGGTTTGGCCGGGTGAAAACAAAATATTGCCGATAAAACTTGCAACGCGCTGCGATCGGTATGCGGGGTGGTAGGTAGAGATGGGTAACGACCCGGGTTAAAACCCAGTTTTTTTTTTTTATACTACTTAGGTGGCAGACAAGCTTACGGCCCACCGGAAGGTTGGTAACCGTAGCCTATAGACGTTTGCAACACCAGAGGCAACACCAGAGGCGCTACACACGCGCTGCCGACCCGGGTGCAGGCTGTGACGACCCACAGTTGAAATTTTTCAAGCCGCCCGTAAGGCGTTCAACTTGGCTTATCGACTGTCATTTTTACTGACAACCGGGACCAACGGCTTATCGTGCCTTCCGAAGCACGGAAACGCTCGTTATCACCCGTTTCAATCCACTCACTGGGTGGTTTGGCCGGGTGAAAACCAAATATTGCCGATAAAATTTGCAGCGCGCTGCGATCGGTTTGCGGGGTGGTAGGAAGAGATGGGTAACGACCCGGGTTAAAACTCAGTTATCACCCGTTTCAATCCACTCACTGGGTGGTTTGGCCGGGTGAAAACAAAATATTGCCGATAAAACTTGCAGCGCGCTGCGATCGGTTTGTGGGGTGGGAAAACTGTGTGCTGGAGGGGGGGGAGGGTGGTTTGATCCGCGCCCCGCCCGTGCTCAAACTCACTCTCTCTCTTTACTCTCTAGTGTACTTCGCTACGCCAGTTAGAGTGGGCGCGTTTTGTGTGAATTTGTTGTTGTTTTTATTTTCGACTCTGCATTATTATTGTGATCTGATCCAGTTTTTACCTGAATGACCTTGGCTTGAACACCTTGACTACGATTTGCTAATGAAATTTGATTCTGTAGACCCGGCTCTTGCCAGCTCGTGTAAGTTATTCGCTGTGGCTGGCCCTCTCGGAAAGATAAGCCCCGACAATTCGACGGAGGTAGGGAGGCACTCCATGATAAATATGTGCCTCCCTAATGCAGCTTCAGGGCAAGATGTTGAATGCGTTGGCGATGTCAAGAGACACTGCCATCACCACTTCGCCCTGTGATATCACTTCCTCCGCCAGTCCTCTAATGCGCATGATCGCATCCACGGTGGAGCGCCCCTGACGGAAACGTAACTGATTATCCGCCAGATCTGGCCCCACGCGTGTGAGGTGCCCGACGAGGCGCTGTGCAATAATACGCTCAAAGAGCTAGCACACCTTGTCGAGCAACACGACCGACCGGTACTCAGATGGGGAGTAAGCCGCCCCCCCCCCCCCCCCGCCTTTCGGATAGAACCAGTGTCCCTGTCTTCCAGACCTTGGAAAACTGGCCTTTTTCAAGGCATGCGCTAAAGAGCCCTATAAGCCGCCCAAGTTCCTCGAAAGCCAGTACCTACACTCGGCCTGGAATGCCGTTGGGACCAGGGGCAGTGTTCCTGCGGGATTTAAGCCGCAGTATAGTCGCCCCTAACTGACCCTCCGTGACTTCAGGTACATCGTTCTCGCTGTTATCGCTGTTATCCGCGCCAGGCGCCTGAGACGAAGCCTGTTCCTCCGCCCTTGATGGGAACAAGGAACCCAGGACCCTCCAGCTGGAGACTCTGGGTCAGTGTGGGTTCCTTAGAGCCTAGTTTGCCTCTTAACATAAGGTACGGTGCGATTTCCGGCATCCACCAATACACTTAGTCTTAGTGGGGTGACTCTTCTGAACCACACCACTAAGGCATCATCATCGGCAGGCTTGTGTGCAGTCGAATTCAGGCCTGCCCGATGGCCACCTCCAAGAGAGCCTCCCGATCCAGGCGATTGAGTGCCCAACGCGCTTCCGGGGGATTCGCGATAACCGGCGGTAGATTAGGTGGAGGGGAGGCGTCGAAAGGGGTATATCGGTGGTCTGATGACGACTCATTCTCCTTCATTACACGCTATCCCTGGACACAGCGGGCGAGATCAGGGGTCGCAAACGATACGTCTACGACCGAACTAAGCTCCCGCCGCTTCCAGGTTGCGATTGCGACATTCCTCCGTTTTAGGATTACTAGGCCACGTGTAGTGACCCAGTCCTCCACTTTATGGACCGCTGCGCGATGCTCTGGTACAGAAGATTCTGAGCAGCAGAGAAGTGGTTCAGGTTCAGGTGCAGGATGGGAATATGGGTGTTCATTAATGGACGTCCATCTATGTACCCTACCGCGAAAGTGGACGCTCTTGAGCGGTACCCTCGCTCCCCCGAACGGACGGACGGGGCTTTAACTTGGAGGCGGCGCAGGCCTTGGTGCCCACCCGGTGGTCGGCCACCTTGCCCTCCATGACACAAAACAGAGTCGCGGAGCTCCACAAGCAAGGGCCGTGTGACCGGACTAACCACAGCGGAAGCACCGGTCTCCCACGGTGACTTCCGCTGTGCACTGCACCCCCACATGACTCCGCCTGGCTTCAAGGTGCTGTAGAAGATGCACCTGCGCCTTGAGGAAGCCCACAATGAGAAGGCTCCGTCAGTCTGCCACTTTCTGAGCCACCGCGACAGGGCAGCTCGCTACTGCCGACCCGTGACCAGTGGTACTAAAGCGAATTTCGCTAGATCTTATTTTCGCGACGGCAGCCGCTCGCTTCCATGACGGCGGAGATTATCTTCTCTGCCGTGGCCGCGTCATCTAGACCCGTAATGCGCAGACCGGCGCATTTATTGGGTCTGGTGACGCTGACGCGTGTGAAATCCCCCGTGTCGGTGTCTCCCTCAGCTTAGCCGCCAGGGCCTCAGCCTTGGGACCGCTGGGGGCACCGGAGATCTCGAGGAGGAGTGCTTCAGTGCGCGTCACCTTTCATCGGAGCCTCCTCCTGTGTCGAGGGCCTTTAGGTCCACTGAGGCTTTCGCATGCCTCAGGACCTCAGCGTACCCCACGCCCCTTGCCATGCCCTCTGTCGTCACCGTAAGGATGACGGCGGTGGCGTGGGAGCACGGAGCATCTTTGGCGCCTTCGCTGCGGCGGCCCTTCCCGTCTTTTTGGCAGCCTTAGCTGCCTTCTTTTTCGCTACCGCTACCTTCCAGACCCTCTCTCTGGAGGGGTTCTGGGGTGCAGCGTAAGCGCTAGCTGTGCTGGGGGAGGCGGTGTTGCCACTCTCCCCATGCGCCATTTTCTTTGGGGCGGGGGAGGGGGCGTTGGCCTTTCGCTGGGGACCGGGAGCCCAACTGGATGCAGACGTCGTCACATCGTATGTGACGACGTCTGCGTCCAGTTGGGCTAGTGGTGGGCTAGTGCCGCTAGTGGTGGGCGGTTTGCCCGGTCTTCGAGGACGCCAAGGCGTCTCTCGATGGCCTCCAGCAGCTGAATCATGCTCGATGTCACTTTGGGTGCACGAGCAGGGGCCTTTTGTGGAGCGGGGGTTGTCACACCCCAAGCCAGCTGCGTGAGCTTTGCGATTTCCTCCTGCATCAGCTCTTGCTGTTTGCGGGAATCGGCAAGCTTAGTCTCCAGGCTCGCAACCCGAGCCCAGAGTTTTCCCTCCTCGTGGGAGATGCTCTTATCGAGGTGCTCATCCAACGCCTTAGCGGCACCTGTGACGGCTTCCGCCACTATCTTCTTCCTGCCCGTTACATTCTTGGCGCCTTTTACGGCGCCAGAAATGCGAGCAAGAGACGCCACTATCTGTTTTGCCGCTGATACATCTGATGTGAAGAATGTAGCTGCGTTAGCTGCCCGGCACTGTCCAGCGGGGGATCATCTACCGGCGGCCCCGATGCCCTCCCCTTGGTTCTGTCGAGGTTGGCTTTCCGACCTCTACCCACAGTGGTAGCGTCAATTTATTGAATAAACTGCCTACTAATTAGTTCTGTTTTTAAAATATATATCTGTTTTAAGGGTAAGGAGTTTATTTTTGACTTGCTAGACCACTAAACACTACTTCCCACTTCTTACTAGTTTACGAAACCTATTATCACCCTCCCACATCTTACTAGTTTACGAAACTTATTATCACCCTGCAAAATGGGTGATTATGGGTTTTAACTGGGTTAAAACCCAAATCACCCAGTTTTAACCCAAATGGGTACATCTCTACTTGTACCTACGGCTAAGTACGTAAGGGCTCCAACGGCTTGTCTATATGGAAAAATGGTACCAACATCAGGTTCTGTATCGTTGATACTTTCTTTGATTATTGGCGTCGGTGTTGGTTTGCAACTAGTCATACCATACTTTTCAAGAACCTTCTTAATGTAGGCTTGTTGGCATAATGTTATTTTGCCTTTTTCAGCTTTGATTTCCATACCCAAAAAGTAGGAAGCAGGTCGGGTAGTTATCTTGAATCTTGTTTTTAATTCCTTGATAAACTCGTCTCCTGCAGTTGGTGTATTCGACGCTACAAGTCCGTCGTCAACGTAGAGTCCAATCAAAACTTTTGACTTTCCTCTGGTTCTAACGTACAGACAAGGATCAGCTTCACTTTGTTGAAAGCCTGTAATTTTCAAGAATTCGGCAATGCATGAGTTCCAGCATCTCGGTGCTTGCTTCAGACCTAGAGGCTGCGATTAAGTTTGCATACCTGCTTTGTCCCATCTTGGAAACCTTCAGGTTGTTTCATGAAAATTTCTTCCTCAACTGAGCCATTGAGAAAGGCCGTAGCTACATCGAATTGGCGTAGGTTTAAATTTTCTTTAGCAGCAATTGCGATAATAGCTCGTATAGTACTTAGTCGAGTCACAGGACTAAAAGTTTTGTCATAATCGATTCCTTTTTGCTGTGAATAACCTTTTAAAACTAGTCTAGCTTTGTATTTATCGATTGAGCCATCTGGATTTGTCTTTAATTTGAATATCCATTTGCAAGGTAGTGCTTTTCTTCCATCAGGCAAACTGACTAAGTCCCATGTTTTGTTTTCATTTAGAGAGTTTATCTCGCTCATCATGGCTTTAATTCATTGTTCTTTATTAGGAGATTCCAATGCTTGTTTGTAAGTCACAGGATCTCTAGGTAAATTTTGAACCTCAGCAACAGTAGCTAGTACAAAGTCATCATACCGTTGTGGTTTTTGTATTGCTGATCTGTCTCGTAGACTGTAGCTATTCGGTTCAGACTCCGTGTCAACATGTTCATGACTAAGACTTTCTGGAATAGAAGTTTCGTAAAAAGAATCTTGTTCATCATCAACATTTTCATCAACACTTTCATATTGTAGAGTAGAATCTGCTGCTACGTTTTCAGTAATACTATCATTTTGTTGATTTTCAACATTTTCAATAAAATTACCTTCTTGCGTTTCAATGTTGTCAATAGAAAGATCTTGCCGAGTGTCGTCAGCATCATCGATTTCTATTTGAGTTTTCATTGTTTCTGAAACCGAATCACAGTTAGTGTTTTTATTGTATTTAAAGTTGTTAACACTAGTTGGACTTTTGTAGTAATCAGCCTTGACTACTTTCACATCTGCGGATATAAAAGTTTTGTTCGGAACGTAAACCCTGTATGCTTTGCTGGTGTCAGAATATCCAACAAACATCCCCGGTATTGCTTTTGGAGCAAATTTATGACCTCTTGGTCCTTTCTTCAGAATAAAAGCTTTTGAGCCGAAAGGGTGGAGGTGATTAAGACAGGGCTTTCTTAACACCCATTTCTCAAATGGTGTTTTATTTTCTACAACACTGTTTACACTTCTGTTTGCTAGGTAATTAGCAGTGTTCACTGCTTCTGCCCATAGGTGCATTGGCGCTTTAGCATCAATAAGCATAGCTCTAGCCTTCTCCACAAGTGTCCGATTCTTGCGTTCAGCGATACCATTCTGGTGTGGGGTATAGGGTGCAGATAAGCGTCGTGCAATCCCGTGTTGTTTTAAGTAGGCTTGGAATTTGGCATTGACGTACTCTGATCCATTATCCGTTTGCAAATGTTTAATTTCATTGCCCGTAAATTTTTCCATTTCTTGTTTGTACTCTTTGAACTTGTCTAATACTTCAGATTTATTTTTGAGGAAGTAGACCCGTCCATACCTACTGTAATCGTCAATAAAAGTAACGAAGTATCTGTTTTTGGCGTGGGTAGGTGTTCTGATTGGGCCGCACACGTCGCTGTGGACGATTTCTAGACGTTCAGTGGTTCGAGGAGTAGTTCGTTGTGGAGGACTCGGTACTCGAGTCATTTTTGCTTGAATGCAAATTTCACAGTCTGGCAATGACAAAATCTCATTTTTATTAAAGCTCATGCCAGTCACTGTCTCGTTGTTGAGAGCCAGTTGGAGATCTTTGTAATTCATGTGCCCAAGTTTTCTGTGCCAGTCTTGTATGGTGTTTGTCGAACCAGTTGCAGTCGTTGCTGCGAAGCTTTGTTCAATGTTTGGTTTTCTTACATAGTAAAGACCATTGATCGACTTTTCTGCAGACAGTACAAGTTCACCTGACTTGTTGCGAACTAAAGCACGGTTGTTGTCGAACGAGACGGTGGCTCCATGTGAAGTCATTTTAGATACCGATAGTAAATTGGTAGAAAGGGAAGGTACATAAAGGGCGTTTTCCAGATGTACTTGTCGTCCTCGTTTTTCATCAGAAAATGTAATTCTTCCTTCACCCAAAATTTCTGTGGAGTGATTTTCTGATGCAAAGTTGAGTTTCCTTGACACAGTCTTCATGTTTTTGAAGTGCTCGTGGTGATGGGTCATATGTGACGTACAACCACTGTCAAGTACCCAGTCATCCTGGTAGTTCCGTGTTGAACTAAGAAAACATTCTTCAGCGTATAGGGAATCGGCGTTTTTGCTAATGTTAGACTTCTGTTTGTCTTTGTTTTTCTTCCAACAGTTACAGCAAACTCTGTGCGTCTTTTCCTGAAAGATTCTGCTTCCCGTTCTCTTACAGATTTTGCAAGAAGCTAAAAGTGCGTTTTCTTCTTGTTGTTGTTGGCCAGGTTCGTAATTGTCATTGTGATGACGAGCGTCGCTTTCTTCGATTATTTTTATTTTTAATTCTTCCGGCTTTGGCAAAATGTCGCGAGACTCTATAGCTACGCGAAAGTTTTCGTACTCTGAGGAAAGGCTGTAGAGCATTATGATAGTTAGCAAATCCTCATTTATGGTGACATCCATGTCAGCGAGCTTATCGACGGTGTCCATAAACTTGTTTAGGTGTGTACGAACATCACTGCCTTCTAGTTTGATCAGAATAAGTTGCTTCAATAATGTGGCTTTACGAGCAGGGCCTTTGCTCGCATGTATTTGTTTCAATTTATGCCACAAATCTTTCGCAGTGTTACATTTCTTAACCTCTTTTAGTTGGGAAGGAGCAATGATTAAAATTAGTTCTGCCTTGGCCTGTTTATCAGCTTCGATCTCAGCAGTATCTGCTTTTACGTCAAGCGGAGTTGAGACATACTTCCATAGCTTGCTTTTGACCAATACAGCTTCGGCTTGTATCGCCCAAGTGTCATAGTTATCCTTATCAAGTGGATCAATGTGATATGTTGCTTTTGGCATGTTTATAGCAAAAAAAAAACTTACGTAAAAATTTTCGCTATATTACGTCGTGACAACTTTTCACTATGAACATTTCGCTCTGCTACCATATGAACTTTTGTAATGTGGAAAAGTTCTAAGAAGATAAGAATAATAAACAGCTTGGTTAAAGCAAATAAAACGTTGTTTTATTATAGTTTTAAGAAATATGAATAAGCAGTTATCGAAATATATTGACAGTCTCTAAATCACAGTTCTGAGTAACTATAGCAACCCAAACCATAGGTTGTGATACCAAAGAGACGACATCCATACAGTCTCTTCACAGAGAAATGAGTAAAGAAAATCGGAGTGGTGCGCAGGAAGTGATTTATAAAGTTTTCCAGTGATGTTTCGCGGAGTACCAAGCTGGACAATTGTTGTGGGATTTTGAGGATGTTTATGAGCGAACAGCATTTTTGGTGGGTATGTAATCGTGTTATTGTTTGTTTTGAATCTGTCTGAAGTTACAAATTTACTGAATTTACGATTTGGAGACAAAAAAGGCATTGTTTACGTTGCATATTTTTAGGTTAGAATCACAGACTTACAATCTACCTATAATGTAAGTCAGTGGTTAGAATAACATTGTTAGTAGGTTATTTTATAGTACGACCTACATTTTTGATACTCAGTTCAATCTGGTTTTCTACCAATTTTTGAAGTGAAACTTCTTTATCGGCGTTGGAAAAAATTTTGCGTCACGTCACGTCACGTCACGTCACGATTTTTGGTTACGCGCCATCTTTGTTCTGTTCCCCACCACGGTGGATTCGAATTAAGAGTACTTTATCCAGGGAAAGCATGTCATTTAAGGGTTTTTGGACTTTTGGGCTTTTGGACTTTTGGACTTTTGGATGGGACATTGGTACTTTGGGTCTTTGGAACTTTGAGACTTTGGGACTTTTGAACTTTTGAACTTTTGAACTTTTGGACTTTTGGATGGGACCTTGGTACTTTGGGTCTTTGGGACTTTGGAACTTTGGGACTTTGGGACTTTGGGACTTTTGGACTTTTGGACTTTTGGACTTTGGGACTTTGGGACTTTGGGACTTTGGGACTTTGGGACTTTGGAACTTTGGGACTTTGGGACTTTGGGACTTTGGGACTTTGGGACTTTGGGACTTTGGGACTTTGGGACTTTGGGACTTTGGGACTTTGGGACTTTGGGACTTTGGGACTTTGGGACTTTGGGACTTTGGGACTTTGGGACTTTGGGACTTTGGGACTTTGGGACTTTGGGACTTTGGGACTTTGGGACTTTGGGACTTTGGGACTTTGGGACTTTGGGACTTTGGGACTTTGGGACTTTGGGACTTTGGGACTTTGGGACTTTGGGACTTTGGGACTTTGGGACTTTGGGACTTTGGGACTTTGGGACTTTGGGACTTTGGGACTTTGGGACTTTGGGACTTTGGGACTTTGGGACTTTGGGATTTTTGGACTTTGGGACTTTTGGACTTTTGGACTTTTGGACTTTTGGACTTTTGGACTTTTGGACTTTTGTACTTTTGTACTTTTTGACTTAATTTAAGGTGAGGTGAAAATTAAGTTTATGAAGAAGTTTCACTTCTTACGTGTGTACACTAAGTACACGCAATTTTTTTTATTTTGAATTAATTGCTTCATGTCAATAGTTTGTTTCCATTAGGTAATTAATTTTCTTTTTTTTACTCTTTTCAGGAAAATCAGAGAGTACAGTTAGGCGAATAGTTAACGAAGGTTTTAATAATGAAGGAAAGTTTGAAACTCCTGGGAAACACAGAAAAGGTCGGCAAAGAAAGAAATAGACGATTTTAATATTTGTGCACCGCGCCAAAAAAATCCTTGTCAGATGGGGGAAAGTTACAGATAAAACATGTAATTACATGATTGTGGCGAAGCAATCGGGACTGCTAGGCACCTGCTGGTGGGTTGTAAGACGCTATTAGACCGGGGCTTCTGGATCTGGTTCAATAACTTTATTCTGGATCTGATTCAATAAAACAGAAACAAAATTAAAAATGTATAATGTGTTTTATTTATTAACTCACTAGCTGATGCCCGCAGCTTCGCCCGTGTCGAATTTGTTCTCGTTCCCGCTTCCCGTAGGAACTTATTCCCGGGATGAAAAGTAGCCTATGTGTTATTCCAGACTGTAACCCAAAGATGTTCTGTGTTACTCACCAACTAGCGTGAGGTAGCTATGCAGAGAACTCTATCCCAGGGCGCCTTATTTCTGAGTTTCCAGTCTGTGTGCAAGGGTAGGCTAGGGCTCTGACGAAAACAGACAATAGGGTGTACACACATATATTTACTAAGTACACAGAGATACACAGAGACACACAGAGAGCTTATTCACTGATAGACACAAATATCACAGGTACACAGAAATAAAGTCTAATTCCACTTGATAGACCACTGCCGCGTGAGCAGGTAGAACGGGTAAGCAGCTAACTACACTGTAATAGGGTGACAGTTACTGGCCTTGAGTAAGCTGAGAGCAGCACAGCCCTAGAGTGCCACGTGGAGGCGGCTGGTCCCTCTCAAAACACCTCGCTCATGTAGTCCACGTGTCATTGGGTGTGGCTCTGCCAACCGTGGACGGGCCGCTTTTCCCCGTAGTAAAAAAACCCTGTTATGACAAGTAAACGACAAATGAAATAACTGACATCGCGACCGACGAAATTCGAACCGCTTAGCAAACAAGAAATGACGCTTACCGGTATCCCGGGTGTAGGTTGACACAGAGTCCAACTCCTTCCGAAGAGAATAAGTTAACTCAGACTAATTCCTTAACAGGTCCTCATGTTGCAACTAACAACCTCCAAAGCTAAATTGAGGCGTGCCACTCAGAGTAATATCAATCCCTCGTCCTTAGCCGATGGTCAAAAGAGACTCGGAACCTTGTATCAGGGCTTTATCCCCTCTCTCACGTGGAATCGTCTCGAATTTTTCATCTAAAACCAGCTTTCATTCAATGCAGAAAACGATTCGTCACTCGTCCTTATGACATCCTGTCATTCTGACAGCAGAAATGTCACCACTGACAACCGATTAAAAAAAGATAACTAGATAAGGCTGCTTTCACATCCTGAATACTGCATCTATAGAAAATATATGCTACAACCACCCCCCCTTTAATAGTATTTCCTGCGGATATGACACGCTGGAAATACACAATAAAGAAAACAGAAAAGTACTGACTAATAAACAAAGACAACCAGCTAGGTCCTTCAAACACCAGCTGACTACGACCATTACAATAACAAAGAAAGATCCTCCTATGTACCTAACTAGACACTGACTCGTGTACCGGTTAGGCTAAGTAACTAGAGTCTAATGCCCTTCATAGAAAACGAATGCTCCCTTTACTCACTGCCGATACCCTAACACTACCCAAGCTCTCAGGATAATGTAGAGTACTAAGAAGCGAATGAGAGAAAAACGCTCGGTGCGGTGCATAGAAGAAACTACAACGTGACAATTTAAAGTCACGTACACATATAGAAATACAAACAAAAGATTAAAATAGTCTTACATAATGATCACATAGCACTGGTTTAATAAACTAGAGAAACAGTGCTATGTAGTTACGTTAGGTATTGGAGACTGCTCCTCCTGATACTTCAGGATGTCCTTGATATGGTACTCCCCAAGATCCTTACCGTCCAGATCTGACAGCCTATATACTAAAGGGGATCGTTTAGCAGTCACCACACATTTAAGGAACTTAGGAGCTAGCTTAGAAGTAAAATTCTTGGCCTTGTTGGACAGGTAGAACGTGCGTTTGTAAACTATCTGTCCCACTTTCAGCTCTACATGCCTTTTTCTGAGGTTGTAATACTTTTCATTACGCTGGTGGGCAACGTTCAAATGTTTCCTCACCTGGTCGTAAATGCGTTGTATTTCTCTCAGCTTGACACCGAAGGCTGATGGATCGTCTACAGAGACTGAAGTAGGATGGCACGCGATATCTGTCTGCCTGTATAACACTCCATCCCCAATAAATTCCCTACCATGTACCAAAAAGTAAGGAGTGAAACGAGTTGCTTCGTTAACTGCAGTGTTTAAAGCACACTGTATCTCAACCAAGAACTGATCCCAAGACTTGTGTTGCGACTTCACATAGCATGAGATCGCTTGAACAACATTACGAATAGCTCGTTCCGCCTGATTAGTTTGGGCATGATACCTAGGGTTATAATATATATTAGGTACATTGTATTTAGCCAACAGATCCTTAAATGGCTTACTCACAAACTGAGGGCCATTATCCATGTAAATAGTCTTGCAGACTCCGTGCACGAGAAACACACTCTTCTCTATGAACCTCGCGACTACAGCGCCTGTGGCAACCCGAACAGGGCACAACATGACGTATTTGCTAAAGTAGTCGGAGACCACGATCAGGTGTACGTTTCTATTGCTCGAAGTGGGAAAGGGACCAAGCAGATCGACAGAGATAGCTTCGAATGGCTTCGAAACCCGCTTCGGGCTACCCATTAGGCCGGGACGAGACGTATTTACGGGTTTGTACTGCTTGCATGTTTCGCAATTCCCAACATATTCTTTGACGTCCTCGTACATCTTGGGCCAGTAATAATTTAGGGCTAACCTTTTATGCGTCTTCCAAACGCCACCATGGGCACTAAGTGTGTCATCGTGGTACTTAGAGAGCAGGGGCAAGCGATCCTCCTGAGGTACCACCAGCTTCCAGTCAAAGTCTGAAGTCAAAGAATATTTATTTTTAGTTAACCTATATAGAAGGTTGTCACGAATGTCATAATTTGGTGACTTCCTAGGGTTCTTCCGAACACTATTCATGGTGTGGTCATACCACGGGTCTTTAGTGGGTACTGCATCGAGGGAATCAATTTTGATACGAGACAGAGCATCAGGTACAACGTGGTCTTTACCTTTTCGATGCTCTATGTCAAAATCGAATTGACTGAGCCTCATGCTCCAACGTGCTAGACGACCCGTGGGATTTTTTAGCTTATGGAACCACAGAAGAGATGAATGATCCGTGACGACCGTACATTTTTGGCCTTCGACGTACTGTCGAAATTGTTCCAAAGCGAAAATCACGGCCAGAAGTTCTCGCTCAGTTGTGCTGTAGTTCACCTCATTCTTGTTAAGAGAACGGCTACAGTAGGCGATAGGGTGCTCAACACCATCGTGAGTTTGTGTCAGTACAGCAGCAACTGAGTAAGCTGACGCGTCACTAAGAATGCGGAAGGGCATCTCAAAGTTAGGCATTTTTAATATAGGGGCAGAAACCAAGGCTGACTTTAGCAGGTTAAAGGACTGTTCAGCCTCAGGGGTCCATTCGAACTTAAGGTTCGTAGAAGTCAGTTTGCACAGAGGTTTACTAATCTTCGAGAAGTTGTTAACAAAGCGACGATACCAGCCGGCCATTCCCAGAAATCTCTTAACCTCCTTAGGGTTAGAAGGGGTGGGATAGTTGAGGATAACCTCAACTTTACCCGGGTCTGTCCGTAGGCCATGTTTGTCCACATAATACCCCAGGTATTTGAGTTCACTCCGACAAAAGTGGGATTTTTTCATGTTAATAGTTAGGCCAGCATCCTTGAGTTGCTGATAGACTCTATGTAAGAGCTCTACATGCTCCTCAAAGGTGCTGGACACACAGACTATGTCATCCTGAAACGCAAATACCTTGTTGTCGAACTCGGGACCAAACAGACGGTCCATGAGGCGTTGCATCGTGGCACTGGCCCCGACAAGACCGAAGCACATCGAATTGTAGTGGAATAATCCTCTCCGGGGAACCGTAAAAGCAGTCTTCTCAGCAGACTGGGGTGAGTCAAATGGAATCTGCCAGTAAGCCGCACTCAAATCTACAGAAGTTAAATACTTAGCGTTATTAAGGTGGTCCAAGATTTGATTGATATAGGGTAAGGGGTAGGCGTCACTCTTTGACACAGAGTTCAGCTTGCGAGAGTCCAAGCACAATCTGAGGTCGCCGTTCGCCTTCTCCACCATGACCACTGGAGAGTTCCAGGCGGATTGAGACGGGGACACTACTCCCATCTCCAGCATTCGGTCCAGCTCGGCTTCCAGGGCCTTCTGCTTAAGGGGAGAGAGCGGATAATAACGCTGCTTGATCGGCTTGCTGTCACCAGTGTCAATGACATGGTGCACAAGTGAGGTCCGACCTAAACCCACCTTATCAGTGTTCAACGAGTCGAACTTTTCAATGACCTCGTTGATTACACACCTTTGTTTAGTTGTCAGGTTGTCGTAATCCTCGAGGCCACCGTTAAGGGACACAGACTCTATAGGATTATTATCACTAAAACTATCAAGGCTAATATTTTGTAAAATTAATTTATCACTTAACTTAAATTGTTGCCAGAAATCCACACCAAATATCATGGAGGTGGTTATACCTGGGACAACATAGAACTTGACAACTCGGATAACCGAATTGTACTCAATTGGCAAAGAGATACAACCCAGACATTGCAAGTGAGTGCTGTCTGCAGTTGTAACACGAAAAGTAGGATTGATACTCACAAGATCAAAACCCAGTTCCAAGAAGATGCGGTGCGCTCCCTTACCTAGTATAGAGCAGGAGGCACCGGAATCTAGAAGGCCTAAGACATTTAAATTTAAAACCTTAACAACTAGATACGGTCTAATGTCACTATCCCGTTTAGGAAACAGGACCTTATCAGAAATAGACTCAGATACAGAGTAATGCACAGAGTTCCTAATAAGGCCCTGGCTTACGCGTTTTTTGACTTGCTAGTACAGTGTGAGCAGTCTGGGGTCTTGACTCCTTTGAGACCACACCGGAAACACACCAGCTCCCTTGACTGTGTGCAGCTGTATGCAGTGTGACCGCCCCCGCCGCAACGAAAGCATTTGCGATCGTGGGGGGTAACCGGCGTCTCCACTGCAGACACCTGCTTAGCGGGCTTTTGTACACCTTTGTTCTTAAGCTGGTGTAAGTCAGATGTAATCTCAAACTTGTCAAGAGCAGGCTCATGGAAAGCGTCTGCCCTAGTACGCGCAAGCTCCAAGCGCTTACCCAAACGTCTCAAGTCATCTACAGAGTTGACATCATGCAAGGCCAGTTCCTTCATGTAGTCAGGTCTAATGTTGTGCATGAGAATGTCCAGCTGTTCCTCACTGGGCATCTTACATGACAACCTTGAGAACATGGCTTGCATTGTACATATATAGTTAACCAAGGACTCAGAGCGGGCTTGTGTACGCTGTCTTATCTCGTTCCTGAGGCGGTAATCATAATCAGGAATATCGAAGGTATCTCTAAGCTCACTAATAAGATCCTCATATGAGATGAAGTTAGCTTTGTTTGTACGGAACCAAGACAAAGCCGGTCCATCCAACAGGTCGGAGAAAGCCATAAGGAGTCTAGGCTTAGTAACCTCCCGAGCACATCTAAGTTCCTCTAATCTCTCTAAAAACACACGTACACAAGTAGAACCATCATATTTTAAGTTAAATGAACATAAGTTAAGGGGACGTTCTTTATACACTATGTTACATGTAGAACTATTCCTACTTGAACTAGCTCGCACCGAGCGGTCCTCTCTCACTACTGGTGAAGTATATTCCACCTGGTCACGACCCGAAGGATCATCACCATCATCATCCGAACCTTCGGATTCAGAATCACTACTGGGTTCAGCCCTAGCGATGATCTTCACTAGCCTACCACGAATATCCACCAGGTCGGGGCAATCCAGACCACAACGAGCTAACCTACTCAATAAGTAGTTGGCCCTGAGGGACACCCTAAGACGACTACCCTTATTAATGAAGATGTCACCTGACTGAATAGCCTCCTCCAGCTCGGACACCTTCGGGAGGCAGATCGAGAGCTCAGCCGATGCATCAGCGGGTACCGGAGCACTCGCTTTGATGCTACCTCGACGGACGAGTCGGTGTGCCGCTCTTAGCTCACTCCGAAGGCCAGACACTGTCGTTTCCGGTTCCACTGAAATACCCATGTGGGACAGCTCGTTAGCAAGTTCATCCTTTCTTAAATAATTAATATATTTTTTCATCTGTGCCATTATGTAAAAATTTACTTACAACAATTATAAAGATAAAATGGCACAGATAGGGATCAATTACAAAGTAAAAATGTAAATTGAGTTACAACAAAGTGTACTAAGTTAGGTAATTATGTTTCAAATTGACTTTTAGAATTTAACAAAGATTAAGGGTATATTAAGAGAGAAAAGTTTCTAAATTTTCTGATAACACAGTTCAGGTTAACATTCAAAATTACAAGGTATGTACACACCTTATAAAAAAGTTTTAAGTTACACAGAGAAATTCACTAAGTTAACACAGAGAGATTCACTAAGTTTACCTTACAAGGTGAAGCTATAGGATAATATATATTATATATTAATCTACACTAATAATATAATAAATATATGTGTGCACCATAAAAAAAGAAAAAAAAACACAATAAGAAAAAGAAGTGGGTATGCCAAATAAAATCAAAAAGTTTTTCCAAAATCACAGCTATTTTAAATTTTTGAATTTAGAATTTTGTGTCTTTTCCAGCCAAAGATGTAGGGAGCTGGAAGAAGACGAAAGGGAAGGTTTTGTGCTTAGCTGCTAGCACCACCAATTAACGTCCTGGAGCGTCTCGGACGATATTACAGGATGGTTTCGCCAGAGATAACCACCTATGCACACACACCAGACTGAGACTACCGCAGAGTAGACCCAGAGATTTGCCACTACGTTGGGAGCCAAATTTGTAACCCAAAGATGTTCTGTGTTACTCACCAACTAGCGTGAGGTAGCTATGCAGAGAACTCTATCCCAGGGCGCCTTATTTCTGAGTTTCCAGTCTGTGTGCAAGGGTAGGCTAGGGCTCTGACGAAAACAGACAATAGGGTGTACACACATATATTTACTAAGTACACAGAGATACACAGAGACACACAGAGAGCTTATTCACTGATAGACACAAATATCACAGGTACACAGAAATAAAGTCTAATTCCACTTGATAGACCACTGCCGCGTGAGCAGGTAGAACGGGTAAGCAGCTAACTACACTGTAATAGGGTGACAGTTACTGGCCTTGAGTAAGCTGAGAGCAGCACAGCCCTAGAGTGCCACGTGGAGGCGGCTGGTCCCTCTCAAAACACCTCGCTCATGTAGTCCACGTGTCATTGGGTGTGGCTCTGCCAACCGTGGACGGGCCGCTTTTCCCCGTAGTAAAAAAACCCTGTTATGACAAGTAAACGACAAATGAAATAACTGACATCGCGACCGACGAAATTCGAACCGCTTAGCAAACAAGAAATGACGCTTACCGGTATCCCGGGTGTAGGTTGACACAGAGTCCAACTCCTTCCGAAGAGAATAAGTTAACTCAGACTAATTCCTTAACAGGTCCTCATGTTGCAACTAACAACCTCCAAAGCTAAATTGAGGCGTGCCACTCAGAGTAATATCAATCCCTCGTCCTTAGCCGATGGTCAAAAGAGACTCGGAACCTTGTATCAGGGCTTTATCCCCTCTCTCACGTGGAATCGTCTCGAATTTTTCATCTAAAACCAGCTTTCATTCAATGCAGAAAACGATTCGTCACTCGTCCTTATGACATCCTGTCATTCTGACAGCAGAAATGTCACCACTGACAACCGATTAAAAAAAGATAACTAGATAAGGCTGCTTTCACATCCTGAATACTGCATCTATAGAAAATATATGCTACAAGACTATAATATATCCCTGTACCAAATTTCAGCCAGATCAGTTCAACTGTTCGAGCGTGAAAGAGTCTCACATCCACACTCATAAGCTTTCGCATTTATAATATTTGTTTTGTTCCCGTTCCCGCTTCCCGTAAGAACTTATTCCCGGAATAAAAAGTAGCCATGGTTATTCCAGATTATAATGTATCCCTGTACCAAATTTCAGCCAGATCCCTTTAACCGTTCGAGCGTGTAAGAGTAATAATTGTAATAAACATCCACACTCACAAACTGTCGCATTTATAATATTAGTAAGATTTTACTCGGAACGAACTCCTCGTATCAAAATCATTTTGGTCGTACTATATATAGGGTTGCTACATGCATTCAGCAGCGCCCTCATTTAATTTCACGACTTTATAGACAAACTGTATATGTACACATGATATTGACGAGGCATGACAATTGCCCATTGATCGTGTCAGGACCCCTTAAGATTAAAAAATGTACTCTGTCTGTGTTGGCATACTCTCAAGCCTAGAAAACCCAAGAACATGAAAAAAAGAAAATCATGTCGATGTCGATTGCATCGATTTCTTTATTTGTTTGACATGTTGTCATTATTTTTTATTTGTAACAATTTTATCTTATATATCAATATACATATTTATTCACATATTTACAAAATGAGAATTTAAAATTACTTATACTCTACATATTTATATACAGGAAAAACAAAAACAAAGAAAATTAACAACAAAAAAAAAGAGAGGGGTGTGACAAGACTGAAAAAGCCTCGCTCAGGTGTCAAAGAATTCCTCCCCATCGGTGTCAACCGGTAAAGTCCCCATAAGGCTGGCCGCATTCCCACGTTGTATTGCGATACTAATTCTTTGAGCGAGAAAGAGGCCAGCCCTATGGTCGCGAGAGGAGTCAAATAGACGCTTTGCGATTTCCCTATAAAGAGAACGAGCACTTGGACCCCACGAGCCCGATGTCTCGACCCCAAACGGCTCAAATATATAATTGCCTATTAAATTATTATATTTGCGCCGTTTGAGAGTCTCGGCAGAAGCAGCAGCAGAACAGGCGCAGCCCGCCGTGCTGGGAAGATGAGAAGGAGCCAGGGTGTCCACACAGGTTGCATCCCAAACTAAAGGCCTTCCCATCTTCCATGGCACCAAAGACATACCATCCGGCCTCTTGCCATCGTCACGAGCCAAACCATTAGGTTCTAGAATGGCTGGAACACCGGCGGTGACACTAGAGTCCGGCGGATGATGTCATTAAGATATGCATGGCGAGGCCTGCGACCTGCACTCCTGCTGCATGATAGACCGTGATGCCCAAAGCTGCTGACTGCTTCACCGCATTGACAACTATGCGGAGAAACGCAAGGAGCACCTAAACGAAGACAGGTAGCAATTCTGAATGTTGTGTCGTCCAACATAGTGCCTATGTTGGGCGACGGAAGAGCCTGAAGCCAGACACCAGATTCCCATTCTCCCACAGCCAATAGGCGAGCACGATCTGCAACATTCGAACACGTATTCAATAAATGTTTCCTAACTTCGTTGCAGAGCGGCTTATCCCAAAGTCTCTGGGAGCATGGTTTGGTTGGCAAAACAGTACTTGGGCAAATCATTTTCCAAGCATTTATGGCTTCAGTCTTGCCTGGCACTTCAGAATTAACCAGTGTAGGATTTAAAATTTTCCTGGTCAATTCATCAGTGCCATGGACTGAAGACAAAAAAGCTGGTAGACTTATGTCTGAAATTTTTCGAACGCCGAGGCCGCCCAAGCGTATTGGTAAAGACGCCTGGAGCCACGCCCGGTCGTCCAAATCTGTATTTAAAATTTTGCAAAGGGTGGAATGAATAATTTTGTCCAATTTATCTAAAAGTGTCGAATGTTTAAAAAACTGAGATGAACGGAGAGCATGAGTTAAATTTGGGACGAAAAGACAATACCGAATATGCGAATGATTGTAAAAGCCGAATGTATATTAATTTGTCATTATTGGGAGTTTGCGCGCGAAATCGGAGACATGCGGACTACTCCGTTGAAAATTTTCCAAAATTAGTGTGTTTGGAGTGTTTTATGAGTAAAAGTGGTGGATTTTTAAGCATAAAAGTTCGACAAAGTGCACAAGTGTTGGAAAGTGATAAAACGCAGTGAAACGTGACTCTTCCATTTCTTGACAAACTCCAGAGACACTTTTAGTAAAGTACCACCGCTTTACTAGAGAAGACTGACTTTGACTTAGGGCTGCACTTGACTTTGACTAGACTTAGAGGACGAGGACTGTGACTTGAAAAACGAAGATATAATAAATATAAGACTATAGTCCGTTCATAGTTAATTTACCTCTAGCTGTGAGGTTGGCTTCCTTGATTTTCATGTTACCATACTAAGATTTTTTTCTCCCATGTACTCTAACCTTAAGTCGAAACTTATTTTATTCTTTTGCTGCCGTTTTTTCGGGCGTGGAAATTATTTGAGATGTGGAAGCAGCACCCTTGTCCTCCTTGGTGATGGTGATGTGTGTCTTTTTTGAATTACACATCAATTTTATGTAAAAAAACTGAAACTTAAGAAAAATCTTATAGTAACAGAACTACGTCTTTACTAATGTTAATTATACTGACTAATGGATATTTACATAAAAAGAAAACTCTCAGTCTCAACGGTTCCATCTTATAATCTCCCCCAATATGCGGCAAAATGTCTGAAGCTGGCACTCATAGGGGGACTTTACTGCAATACCAACTTACAGAAAACGATCTGTCAGAGGTAAATAAACTGTGAACGGACTATAGGCTGTATGGCTCAAATTGCCTTTGCCTATCCGAAAATGGATAAATAAAACTACTACTACTACTTTGTCATTATTGTCACATAAGTCAGTGTCACTCACTCACTTGTCTGTCTGCTGCCGTCTTTGCCCCTGTGCGTGTTGTTGTTATATTTTTCCTGTGCTCCCTGCTACATTATAAACACTAAAAGTATTTCAATAAAATCAAATACATTGTACATTCAGTATTAATTTTAAAACAGTATTAAAATACCATTTATTCGAGTAAATTTACTTACTCGTTGACTACTACATTGTTTTTGTCGATAATCTCTATGTTGTTGGGTTTTATTATCCCGCAGGAGATAATATTAATAATTATAATAATGTCCTTGTTAATACTTTCAATGATCAATCAGTTTGGCTCATTATTACCATTTTTTTGACTTGTGTAGATTGATTTAATCGGGACTATGGCTGATGAGTACTCAGCTGTTAAACGTGGAAAATTAGTTTTAAAAGGAGATAAACCCAAGTAAGTACCTACTGACATGATAATCACAATGAAATTAATGTTATGGTTTCGTGTTCGTTCTTTGTTCAGTTATTCTTCATAATCCCAGCTGTGTTGTGATATTTTGTGATTGAAGCTTCAAGTTGTAGGTGTTTACTAGATGACCCAAATTATGTTATTGATTATGTTTCTTTCACACTTAGACTACCTGTAAAGTGACTGCTGGCTTTGTTGATTGTTTGGTAACAAACATCTTGGTGACTGACACTGCTTGCAGTAATGAGCTAGTTCCAACCATATTGATTCATGTACCAATGCTAAATCGGTACAATATTCCTTTAATTGCCATCGATAATGAGGGCGGGAGGTGGCTGGGGGAAGATTACTAACCTCCCCTTTAAGAAAAAGTTGTGGAACCCCTCTTGTTCTAAAAACACTAGGGGTAGGTCAGACTCGTACCAGGTGGAGTCAGGGTAAATCAATTCAGTTCTTTGATCTAAGTTTGATGGTGATGATTAGAGACCGGATTATATGCATTGTCATATTTAAAGGTAACTGTCCGAACCTGACTGCAAGCAGCATTGGTGTCAGGGCGGCAAGGCGACAGTACTGAGTGCAGTCGCGATGCTGCTGCCGAGTTCAAAATGTATTGTAATACAAATCTATACAGAATTTATGGGGACCGGTGGTGCGGTTGCTGCAATGCTGTGCAGGTCTGCTTGCAGTCGAGTTCGGACTCATACCTTAAGTCAACCTCGGCAGTAATTGCATATTTTACCTAAGATCTAGCTATAATGCATATTATCCGTAAATTTTTAATATTTTTCTGAGCACAGTGCACGCACCCTGCATTTCAAAATGCGTTAAAATTCATAATATTGTAAACCTGACCAAATTTACTTGTTCATACTTGACATGCATGCTTATTGAAGACTGACTGATGCATGCTTATTGATCTCCTCTTGAGTTAAGGTTTTAGGGTTCCACCAAAAGGGTTTAAATGAAACCCTTATAATGAGACTCCACAGTCTGTCCATTTCTTCTGTCTGCCTCCGGCATATACTGGTTGAATTTATAGTCGTTTTGGAACGGAAAGGTTTAGGCCCAGTTTCGATAACAGAACCGATCGGCACTGTCAATTTGAAAATCAACAATAAAAAAATACGAAAATGTCAAAATCTACATCGTTTGCCAAAATCAAAACGAGAACACCTGGTTATTCCTTTAAATTTCACGGAATACGTTTACTACGATTTTCTACTACAATTTTTCATTCAATGTCTAACGTTCCAATCAGTGAGAAGAGTCACCGCGCCGGGAAAATTCGACCAATCACAACGCATGAATGCATCGGTCCATGTGGACTCGTTGCCAAGTAACGTCGGTAGGTTATTATCAGGCATATTATCCGTAAATTTTTAATATTTTTCTGAGCACAGTGCACGCACCCTGCATTTCAAAATGCATTAAAATTCATAATATTGTAAACCCGACCAAATTTACTTGTTCATACTTGACATGCATGCTTATTGAAGACTGACTGATGCATGCTTATTGATCTCCTCTTGAGTTAAGGTTTTAGGGTTCCACCAAAAGGGTTTAAATGAAACCCTTATAATGAGACTCCACAGTCTGTCCATTTCTTCTGTCTGCCTCCGGCATATACTGGTTGAATTTATAGTCGTTTTGGAACGGAAAGGTTTAGGCCCAGTTTCGATAACAGAACCGATCGGCACTGTCAATTTGAAAATCAACAATAAAAAAATACGAAAATGTCAAAATCTACATCGTTTGCCAAAATCAAAACGAGAACACCTGGTTATTCCTTTAAATTTCACGGAATACGTTTACTACGATTTTCTACTACAATTTTTCATTCAATGTCTAACGTTCCAATCAGTGAGAAGAGTCACCGCGCCGGGAAAATTCGACCAATCACAACGCATGAATGCATCGGTCCATGTGGACTCGTTGCCAAGTAACGTCGGTAGGTTATTATCAGGCATATTATCCGTAAATTTTTAATATTTTTCTGAGCACAGTGCACGCACCCTGCATTTCAAAATGCATTAAAATTCATAATATTGTAAACCCGACCAAATTTACTTGTTCATACTTGACATGCATGCTTATTGAAGACTGACTGATGCATGCTTATTGATCTCCTCTTGAGTTAAGGTTTTAGGGTTCCACCAAAAGGGTTTAAATGAAACCCTTATAATGAGACTCCACAGTCTGTCCATTTCTTCTGTCTGCCTCCGGCATAGGGAGTTGAAATTTTCACAGATGATGTATTTCTTTTTATGGCTATAACAATAAATACTAAAAACTGAAAGACAACAACAAATATTTAACGGGGGCTTTCATACAACAGAGGTCTTTTTTATAGCAATTTGGTACGGAAACCTTTCGTGAGTTCGACTCGCACTTAACCGATTTTTATTTATTTGTGTAAAATTTGATGCCTTTCTTGCCTCTGACAAAAAAAAATAATGTTTGATTTCACATAAAAAATATCATTTAATTTGGCATATTCTGCCATATTTCATGCATATAACAACCTTTTTATGTTGCATATCAAGCATTTTTCATGCATATTTGTGCATGTTGCATATAATCGGGTCTTTAGTGATGATGATGGGTTCACAGGCTGGTAGAGTAGGTCTAGGTTGTATTAAGTGACAAACAGATAAACACAACAAAATCTTTTCTTGAACAAAATAAAAATATTACCTATAAAGTGCCTGCAAGAACTTAGAAATGCAGATCTAATTATTATTTTATGTATAATTCAGGCAGGCAGTTATAGAACTGATAGAGCCTGTATCCCGCTGACGTGGATCAGTTCCTTTTTGTTTTGTTGTTGCATGAATTTGTCTTTACTTCGTCTAATTAAAAATTCGACTTTAGTTTGTTTTTAAACAAATTAACATTGGCAGTTGTCAATACAACTATCGCGGTCTTCGGTTGACTCATACTAATAGAATTCGGTACTTCACGCGAAACACATTTACCTACATTCTCACACCGACGTTTCGAGCACGTTGCAGCGCCCGTGGTCGCGGTTGGACTGAGTTGGACGGAGTACAACCGAGACCACGGGCGCTGCAACGTGCTCGAAACGTCAGTGTGAAAATGTAAGTAAATGTGTTTCGCGTGAAGTCCCGAATTCTATAAGTATGAGTGTAGAAAACCGCGATAGTTTAAAAATAACAACTTCGGTTGACTCTAGGCAATTTTTTTGCTTTTATGTCTTTGAAATGGCACACCTTATGGTACAAATTACATTCTACCTTAATGCATTCCAATTTACTTTCTCTGACCGAAATATTCTTATCAGATTAGACGGGGGAAAATTGATTTTTTTTATACAAAGATTTCTTTATTTCAGGGCTAAAAAGCGCAAACACAAAAGTGACAAGAAGAAGCAGTCTGAAGGATCTGATGTAGATAATGACTCAATCAAACATGGAGGTTGGTGGAAAGTAACAAAGATAGAGGATGTCACCGGCTCTATTTCCATCCAATTTGGTAGCAATGCTTATGTGTCCGCTCTCGACAATGGATTATTCACGATAGGCGCTCCACATGACGAAGGCACTGGACCATCGCCAGAAGAAATCTTCACAGCTTTTCCAGCAGGGGATAACAAATTTGCACTCAAATCAGGATATGGGAAGTACTTGGGTGTAAATAAAGATGGAGTGGTCACAGGGCGGTCAGATGCTGTTGGGCCTATGGAACAGTGGGAGCCCGTTTGGGAAGATGGTAAGTAATTCATTATTTAAAATAGAATTTTACACAATAAGTTAGTATTTAGTCTGTTACAAAATAATTAAAGTAAAAAGTAATCTATGCATCTGCAGGCTGGTGTGCCTTGTGACCAAGTCATGAAGGGCTGAATCAGACATCAGCCACACCGAACAAGCCAAAAAGCAACAAGAAATCAGTGTAAATTCAAACAATATCCACATTGCAGTTTGAGTTCAAATTTAAAATCTCTATCATTACTTCCAGGAAAAACAGCAATTCTCAGTTCTTTAAACAAGTTCATATCAGTGAATCTCGAAGATGACTCGGTGGTTGCCTGTTCTACTGCAGCAGGAGAGCACGAGTTCTGCACCATCCGGAGTAACAAGACTAAAGAGGTGAACAAAGCCGTCATACCTGATGAGGAGCAAGCCGATTTATCACAAGTTGAAGTTAATTATGTGTAAGTATGCTCTGTCCAACTTTCGCATTTCCTTTTCTTTGTTGAGATTGAACTCTTTTTTTTATACCGCTCTAGTGGCAGACAAGCATATGGCCCACCAGATGTATTGGTGGTCACAACAGAATAGCCCATGGACATTTGCAACATCTCATCTCATAATGTTCTTTCTCGAAATTTCCTTTCTCATAATGTCCTTTTCTCGAAATGTCGTTTCTCAAAATGTCCTTTTCCCAAAATGTCCTTTTCTCGAAATGTCGCTTTTCTCAAAATGTCCCTTTTCTCAAAATGTCCTTTTCGCGAAATGTCCTTTTCTCAAATAGTCCCTTTCACAAAATATGTGCACTACAGGGTTAACTCCGCTCAATCCAACTTGGATAGGTTAGGTTAGAAGGCTAAGGCGGGAGCGGAGCTTCCGTATTATTAGCCTTCGTGGTTATTTTTTTATGTGTGGTTTAAGTCAGTAGGAGTCCGGCATAGCATCCATGTAGGATTTGTACACGATAAAAAAGGCAGTGAGATCATTTATCAATCTAAGCTTGTGCGGAATTAAGTCCCTATTGGATCTCACCGTGCTTAAACAATCTGGACATAAAGTGTGAGGATCAACACCTTGTCTGTGGCGAGCGGTGCGATGGTAGAACATAACCGTGGGCATCACAGCCCCGGATCTAGGGGGGGGCAAGCCGGGGCCCGTGCCCCGGGCGGCAAAATCAGGGGGGCGGCAAATCAAAGGGCGACAAATAAAAACTTTTCAGACAAATGGACAAATCATCAGTTAATAACTATGACGATAGTAGATTACCTACCTAATAATAAACACTTCAACTTATTTAACTCTTTTCACAAGAAGTAATTATGGTATTTGTTCAAATTATATCAGAAATTAACAATTCCATGTTACATGCACCACTTCTTTACAAACTTGCAGCATGTTGTGGGGGAGGCCAACGCAGGGGCGGCCACAGTAATTCATATTCTGATTTTTGCATCGTACGTCAACGGATAGCGTTATAAAGTTTCCTTTGATTATTTTCTTGTTGTCTCTTCAAAATTAAAAAATGCTAGGTCATTTTTGCATACGAAAAAATTGATGATTAGGCACTTTTGCGCTGACCTCAATCGTGCCGCTGGATGGCCAGTTTCTTGAACGGGTGACGTTTATCTGCTGGTCAGGTTCCTGCTTTCTGCAGTTCAAGAGTAGGTACCACAGGGATCTGTGTTGTCCAAAACTATTTCTTCGGCATATTATCCCTTGGGTGCACTCATTGTCAGCCCCGGATCTAGAGATTTTTTTAGGCGGGGCAAAATGTGAAAATGCCGCCCCACAACCCCCCCCCCCCCTATTTTTTAGGTTCTTCAGTTCAAAGTTGAGAGTAGTATTAGCGAAGGTACAAAGCTGCTTAAGGTACAATAGACACCTCTATGGTGGCGTAATCATCACCTTTTGTATTTAGAGCTCCCATTTTTCGCAAGAGATGAATTTGGAGTCTAGGTCGTGAATGTCTAGATAGCCCTTCAGTAGTATTATCGCATCCTGAAGAGAGGGTTTTTTAGATACGTATGGAAATCCGTCATGGATTCTATGACGAACTCTTACCGACTGAAAGCACACAAATCCTACTACTGCCTACGGTCTGGGGCCCCGGTTAAGCCCTCGGAAGGATTTCCCAGGATTCCCAACAGACTTTGGCTACAATTGCGACCTTACCTAGGGGGTTAAGGTCTGGGTGAGGCCGCACTGGCGGCCGTATGTCTGTTGTGAGTCCCGGGACATCCTTCCGAGGGCTTACCCGGGGCTCCCAACCACAGGCTTTTGGGCGTTAATTGAGGTTTTTTAGTTGGTAAGAGTCCGGCATAACATCCTCTGAGGATTTTCCCTCACGTAAAATACAAAGGGGGTTAAGGTCCTATCCCGCATCTTCGGGGGTTGATCAGGTGTTATCCCGCTTCTTAGGGCGTCCCGGGCTTGGACTTCTGTTAAGAAGATGAGCATGCCCTCGCCGTCCTCAGGCCCCCGGTCATGGAGACTGAGAGTCTTAGGCGAAGATAACGCTGCGGCGCGGGCGCCACAGTTATCTCCAGTTTCACGCTTCCTCCCCGATACTCCTTGCCACGCCACTCTCGAACATGAACTGCCCGCAGAAAGTCGAGGCGACATCTCACTTACTCCCACTGGAGATCATGGCCACAATGATCTCCAGCGAGAGAATGTCCACGACCAGACCTGCTAATAGGACTTGGCGCTGTTGCGCTCACACTGTGCACTCCTCCAATGTGTGCACCGCTGTGTCCTGCACACTGTGCACTCCTTCAATGTGTGCACCGCTGTGTCCTGGCTGCGTTCCTCGCAGTGCTGTCACTCGGCTGTGGTTTCCCGGTGTATTTGTCAAACAGAAGATCCCGTGCCCAGTAATCATCTGCGACAACCGGTAGAAGAGCTTGCCGTTGCATATCTCCTTCTGAAGAGGTAGAGAAGTAAATGGCATCTTTCAGCTGTAAACACACATTCCTGTGTTTCCTGGCATTTAAATCTACTAGGTTTTCTAAATAAAATTGGGAAATGCGGTCAGGCCCGGTCGAGATCCGCCACGAGATGCCGCCTCTTTTCTTCTACGTCGGACCGCCCCCCTATGAACGGTTGGAGGATGTCTAGATATTCCTTTAGTAGCATTATAGCATTGTGAAGAAAGGGTGGAGAACGGAAAGGAGATCTTTCAGCTGTAAACGCACACGCCTTAGAGTATAAATTAAGGTACCTTCTATTTATACTTTATGGCACACGCCTTTATTTCCTGGCATTTAAATCTACCATGTTTTCTAAATCCCATTGGGAAATGCGGTCAGACCCGGTCGAGAAACGCTACGAGCTGTCGCCTCTTTTCCTCCAGGTCGGGCCACCCCTCCGTGGGACGGACAGATTAACTCTCCTGTAGAGTACTTGTCGTCTGCATACCAATAAGTGTACTCAGTGTACCCAAGGGATAATATGTCGAAGGAATAGTTTTGGACAACACAGATCCCTGTGGTACTCTTGAATTAAACTGCAGAAATCAAGGAACCTTATCAGCAGAGGGGACTAGTAGATAAACGTCACCCGTTCAAGAAACTGGCCATCCAGCGGCACGATTGAGGTCAGTGCAAAAGTGCCTAATCCTCAATTTTTTCGTATGCATAAATGACCTAGCATTTTTTTTTATTTTTAAGAGAGACAAAGAAAATAATCAAAGAAAACTTTTTAACGCTATCCGTTGACGTACGATGCAAAAATCAGAATAAATATGAATTACTGTGGCCGCCCCTGCGTTGGCCGCCCCCACAACATGCTGCAAGTTTGTAAAGAAGTGGTGCATGCAATTTGGAATTGTTAATTTCTGATATAATTTGAACAAATACCATAATTATTTCTTGTGATAAGAGTTGAATAAGTTGAAGTGTTTATTATTAGGTAGGTATTCTACTATCGTCAAGGTTATTAACTGATGATTTGTCCATTTGTTTGAAAAGTTTTAATTTGTCGCCCTCTGATTTGCCGCCCCCCTGATTTTGCCGCCCGGGGCACGGGCCCCGGCTTGCCCCCCCCTAGATCCGGGGCTGACTCATTGTTATGCAGACGACAAGTACTCTGCAGGAGAGTTAATCTGCCCGTCCAACGGAGGGGCGGCCCGACCTGGAGGAAAAGAGGCGGCAGCTCGTAGCGTTTCTCGACCGGGTCTGACCGCATTTCCCAATGGGATTTAGAAAACATGGTAGATTTAAATGCCAGGAAATAATGGCGTGTGCCTTATAGTATAAATAGAAGGTACCTTAATTTATACTCTAAGGCGTGTGCGTTTACAGCTGAAAGATCTCCTTTCCGTTCCCTTTCTTCACAATGCGATAATACCACCAAAGGAATATCTAGACATCCTCCAACCGTTCAGAGGGGGGCGGTCCGACGTAAAAGAAAAGAGGCGGCATCTCGTGGCGGATCTCGACCGGGCCTGAACGCATTTCCCAATTTTATTAAGAAAACCTAGTAGATTTAAATGCCAGGAAACACAGGAATGTGTGTTTACAGCTGAAAGATCCTATTTACTTCTGTACCTCTTCAGAAGGAGATAAACAACGGCAACCTCTCCTACCTGTTGTCGCAGATGATTACTGGGCGCGGGATCTTCTGTGTGACATATACACCGTGAAACCACAGCTGAGTGACAGCACTGCGTGGAACGCAGCCAGGACACAGCGGTGCACACATTGAAGGAGTGCACAGTGTGCAGGACACAGCGGTGCACACATTGGAGGAGTGCACAGTGTGAGCGCAACAGCGCCAAGTCCTATTAGCAGGTCTGGTCGTGGACATTCTCTCGCATTGTGGCCATGATCTCCAGTGTGAGTAAGTGGGATGTCGCCTCGACTTTCTGCGGGCAGTGCATGTTCGTGTGTGGCGTGGCGAGGAGTATTGGGAAGGAAGCGTGAAACTGAAGATAACTGTGGCGCCCGCGCCGCAGCCTTATCTTCGCCCAAGACTCTCAGTTTTCATGACCGGGGGCCTGAGGACGGCGAGGGCATGCTCATCTTCTTAACAGAAGTCCAAGCCCGGAACGCCCCAAGAAGCGGGATAACACCTTATCAACCCCCGAAGATGCGGAATAGGACCCCCTAGGTAAGGTCGCAATTGTAGCCAAAGTCCTAAATCCTGGGACATCCTTCCGAGGGCTTAACCGGGGCCCCAGACCGTAGACAGTGGTAGGACTTGTGTGCTTTCAGTCGGTAAGAGTTCGGCATAGCATCCATGACGGTTTTCTATACGTACCTACCTATCTAAAAAAACCCTCTCTTCAGGATGCGATAATACTACTGAAGGACTATCTAGACATTCTCGACCTAGACTCCGAATTCAGCTCTCGCGGAACATAGGAGCTCTAAATATAAAAGGTGATGATTAGGCCACCATAGAGGTGTCTGTTGAACCAGACGCAGATTTGTACCTTCGCTAATACTACTCTCAACTTTGAACTGAGGAACTTAAAAAAATAGGGGTGGGGGGGGGGGGGGATTGTGGGGCGGCATTTTCACATTTTGCCCCGCTTAAAAAAATCTCTAGATCCGGGGCTGGGGCATCATATCAAACAATTCGTCAGAGGAAATTCAAGTCTATTTCTCCATATTACAGAAAGAAATTCCAAAAATTCCAAGACAAGAAGCTACGTTTGAACGACGGGGGAGTGAGGGAGCTGAAGACAGCTAAGAAGGAAGGCACACTGCACGAGACCCTGCTAGATCGTAGGAGCAAGATGAAAGCGGACCGCTATTGTAAATAAATGTATACTGTTTCAAAATACTTAATTGTTCTTATTTTGTGGAAAGCCTGCCTCTGACTAGGTGCTAAGGAGCTTGCGAAACGCCCCTGTTTTCTCATGGTTATCCTAGTGGACACGGCAATGAACTCACCACCTATTACGTGGGACATAAAACTTTAAGGTCAAATGTAGGCGTATACTATACTACTTCGGGCATTAAGGCGTGACGGGACTATATATGTATGTTTGTACACTAGTGGGAACCATGAGTGATTGTTTCTCGTGGTCCCAGTAGGTATATTAAGGCTGTAAAAATTTTCATTCTTATACAATACTAGCTGACCCTCGCAACTTCGTTTCATCAAATAAGGTGTATGAAAGGACAGGCCACCGATTCTCGCTTCACACGACATGAATGCGTGGACGGAAATCGGCGGATGACGCGTCGCCTGTCTCATATTTAGGAACGGCGAACATGAGACGGACGACGTTTCACCCGTAGGTAAATTTACGTCCACGCATTCACGTCGTGTGGTCGAGAATCGGCGCCCAGGTATTTTTTCATCAGACTCTTGGGAGCGTATGAAACTGCCCTGTTTGCTTAATCATAAAAGAGCTTAAAGATTAAGTCCATTCTAAAACAATGCAGTCCAGTGAATTATTTTACAATAGCCTTAATAGTAGGGGAGCCCGGACCGCTAAATTTTCAGTTACTAAAGCGTCATGGGGATCGATTAGATTGTGAAGATTTGGGCCTAAAACGAAAAATAATTTGTTCATTTTGCCATTTTAGTGAGGAGGAGAGCGTGTACAAATTTTCAAAAATGTTAAAAAAATCATTCACATGAAAATACTCGAGCGCCTCAGACATTCACGGTGTTTACCCGCTTTGTATTTCTAACAACCGAGAGATGTTATTTATTCTGACGAGTAATTAGGGGAGGATGGCTGTAGAAAAGGGTTGAAAAAAAAACAAAGTTATTCGAGCGTGTCAGATATTCGAAGGGAATATTTAGAAAACCCAAAAAAGTGTCCTATTAAAATATCTGACGATTTGGATGTGATCAAACGTCATGGTAGATTTTTGAAAATGTTAAAAATGAAAGTGACCTCGAAATATTCGAGCGCATCAGATTTTTACACAAATGGTTTAACTTGATGTTCTAGTCGTCCCAAATGATAATCTGACAAATATATGAAGGAATATTCTTAATCTGAAAATTTGAAGGAAAAAAAATTTTTTACAATTTCCGAGTGGAATAAATTATTACGCATATATTGGGTGTAACAAAATTGACTCTTCTTTCGTCACGTGACGTGGCATCAGTCAAGAAACATTACAAAAATGAAGAAAAAAAAAAATCACAAAAATTTTATTGTGCCAATCGATTCTATTTCATGTAGGGATCAAAAGACTGGGATCATTAAAGCTATATCATAATCACGCCTTTATCCCTGGAGAGGTAGACAGAAGCATATACACCCACATTTCACCTTATACTTTTATGTAGTCTATGGCCGTGGTGAAATGGACAAGCACAGGCTGTAAAGACCCACTCCCTTTTTTTCTGTGTACCCTTGGCAGTTCCCTTGATGGTACAGTGGAAAATAGATTTTAACAGCTGTACCCTTGGCCCTAAAACCCAACCTAACCAACTTAAACACACTGTTGAAATTTTTAAGCCGCCCATAAAGCTTTCAACTTGGCTTAACAAATGTCATTTTACTGACAGCCGGGTTTCATTTCGAGTTTTCCTTCTCTACGCAACGGATCATTTTGTGAGTGTTCCCTTAGTCGCCTCTTACGACACCCTCGGGGTGTAGACCTTTAGCACTCTTTCCCGTCGCCACGAGGGGCTTTTTTGGGGCCAAATTGTGTTACGGAATTCTAGAACGCCCCCTTAGCAAAATGAGGGAGTAAGTGATCTTTTTTTCAGCCATTGAATATAATCCAAGACTCAAACTTGATGTACAGGCAGAGTAAAATGATAAAAATAAAACAAAAAAATAAAATAAGTATCCATTTTTGTTTAATGAGAGCATTACACATAAATTACATTTCAAATGAGTTGGTAAACAAAACACATTTATTTTCATAAATTTTCATTTATTTCTCTTGTAATAACATCCTGTACAGTTGCCAAATTGTAGAGCAATTAATTTATATGGGAATTTTAAAATGGCCAATACACACATGAACACAAGCTAGATGTATTTCTCATTCGATTAAATTCAATGACAATTGTCTCACGCATCGATGTTACAACCAATAGATACCTGTTCAATTTTACTATTTTATGCTAACGTAACTTAAAAAAATTGCATTTACTTTCTTCTTCTTTTCTTATATGAATGGCCCGTCGTTTACCAACGATTCTTGAAAACCCTCTGCATTTACTTTGAGGAAAAGCAAACAATATCACTATCATAAAGTGAAAATGACAACATGTCATTTACTTGAGAATTTATGACAAAAAGAAAATTGTTTTTTTTTTTTATAGTGACCACATGTTGACATTCTTGAGCTATAATAAAACAATAGGACGGTGGCTCCTTTGCTTCTTGAAGAACAGAACTTTCTGGCACTGACGCAAAGACTACCTATGAGAACGAAAGAGATAGTATACATTTTGCTCATGTAAAAAAGGGAAGAGCTGCTACTTACATGGACAAAATGAACATCTACATTGCCAGAAATTATTGCCTGTGATGATGTGTCAGTCTTAGACAAAGATGTAAAAGTTCTTTACCGAAGCACGGTCTTGAATCATTATATGATAATATGAGCAAATAGTAAAGTGCCTACATGAAAAAGTCCACATGAACAAAATATAACGCGAGTAAGAATGATTAGATGACATGAAGAGTTGCATATGATGCGAAGAAGAATGAAAAATACAAATAAATATTCACGGACATTTCACACAACGCTATCTGATCCCAAAGTAAGCTAGGAATAACCTGCTTGTGTTATAGGTATCACACCACGGATATTAATACTTGAATACTTTTTTAAATACATACATATTATACACTAGCTGAGCCCGCAACTTCGTTTACGTCACATAAGGTGTATGAAAGGAAAGGTATTTCTTCATCAGAGTCATCAAGCAGCGTCTGAAACTGCCCTGTTTGCTTAATCATAAACAATTCAAAGAAAGCCCTACAATTAAAATTTTCAAAATATCTGATTCTTAAAAGTGTTATAACTCTTTTATTTCTAAACCGATTTACATAAAACAAACGCTAAATGTTAACTGGAGCAAACCTTAACACAATACAAAAAACCGCATTGCAATCGGTTGAGCGGTTACTGAGATTAGCGTGCACAACCGTACAGACAAACAGATATACAGACATACAGACATACAGACAAACAGACAAAAATTCTAAAAATCATTGTTTTGGGTTCTATTGCGTTCATAAAGCCCCCCTATAATATTTTTTCTTATTTATCTTCCATGTACAGACGGCGACCTGTTACGATTTTATTATATGTATTGATATTGATAGAAACACCCAGACTCTTGAGACAAACATTTATGGGTCACACAAATAAGAAATGATATTTAGACATTAGCCTGTATTCTTGTGTATATTGGTCAAAACGCAATGCGTCACACAAATCCTCAGTGCCGATTATTCGCTAAACTGTAAATTTTGTATACACGGTATTTTTACAGAGAAACATTTCACTTACAATCAGAGAATTTGAATATACTACCTACACATATTATTAAAACGATATCTACACCTAAAGCTAGTTGTTAAGACTAGTTTATAGAGCTAGTCTATTGGAACATGATTCATAGTGGCCTCGACCCGTCTAAGATGGTATTGGATCAAGCCTTTGATACCTACAATCAACACAGTACCAGTTTTCAGTGACGGAACTAAAAAAAAAATATTTTCTATCGTGCTAACCAACGTAAATGCTTACTGATGTATTGCCTAACAAAAATAACACACTGGGGATGTATGGATGAGTTTTTCTTTGCATTGTATTCAAAAAGAGTAATTAGGACCACAAAATTGATGTCAGTACGATCAATTGAAAAAATATATAGGTGCAGAAGAGATTTGGGCTAAGCAGGCTTCAACACTAGTCACAAGTTGGATATTACATTTTGGCAATATCGAATAGAAAATAATAGTGGCCCCAATGCGCTACCTTACGAAAGCCCGCTAGAAAGCATCATATTTTTTTTCTGGTAATGCCTTTTTAGTCCATTGAAATGTTACAATTTAAGGACCGAATATTGCATTTCTTAGAGGACGCAATTTTATTTTTGGGACATGCGTGGGGGGTCAGTAGAAGCTTAACCTCAAGTTTGTGGGGTCGCCACCCTTGTCCCCCGGCCGCAATCTTAAAAAGGGGTGAAAACACTTTTTTCCCAATATCTCGGAAACTATGAGTCTCACAAAAAAATTGTGCATTCATAATTTGTAGCAATTTGTTTTGCCCACAAATATGTCAAACAAATTTTTGCTCTAAATTAAAAATTAAAGAAGTTATAAACAAAAAATTGAAAATAAAATTATTAAAATTTTCTTTTTTGCTGTGGCGTTTTTTTAATTTCTCTTAAAAGATCATCTACAAGATTAGTCTGAGGTATTTTTTTTGTAAAATGTATAAAAAAAGTTATAGAGCAAAAAAGATTATAAAAATTTTCTAAAAATTTTGTAAAATTTTTTGTTAAGTTATATACACATTTGTAGACAAAACAATATGCTACAAATTATGCCTCTACAATTTTGTAAGACTCATAGTTTCCGAAATATTGCGAAAAAAGTGTTTTTTCCCCCTTCTTTTCAAGATGGCGGCCGGGGGACAACGGTGGCGACCCCACAAACTTGAGGTTAAGCTTCTATTGGCCCCCCACACATGTCCCGAAAATAAAATTGCGTCCTTTAATAAATGCAAAGCTCATGTAACATTTCAATGGACTATTTCCCTTGTATTGATACTATTTTCCGCCAAAAACTTAGCGTGGATTTAGTAAGTGTTTAAAAATGCGTGTTATTAGTTAATTAGAGTATTGAAAGGCCCCGATTCGCTGCCTTTGTGAATTCCGTGCGCGGTTTAGCGTAGTTGCCAAACGGTTTGACCGATCCGAGGACTTGATAAGGCATATTATTTAAGTCAATTAGGAAAGGTGCAACGACACACCCAGTTGGCGATAGGTCAGCTGGAAGTCACAGCGGTCATTCACAATGATGTTGTGTTAACACAATGCTCGGCTAGTTTTAATATAATTGTTCCTCAAAACTCTGTTATATCAAAAGGAATTTATGAATCATGGCCTGCAAAAGAACTCATTCTGCACCTATTTATTGTGGCACTAGTTACACTAATCCCACCAACGTACGGCAAATTATAAGAAAACAAACTGATAAATTGTAACATCGGTACTCTGTCTATTGTACTGTTGGAAAATGTATAAAACATCGGTTCGGTGGGATACTTTATATAATAATTTATACACTTGAGATTGCTTTAATATACTGAAATATGTTGTTATACTTGTGAGGAGCAGGACAAGTCATAATATACACATGTTAAAAATATACAATTGAAATTATATGCTACTCGACTAAGACAAAATGATATTACATATACAAAATACAATATGTTGCGACCTTACATATAACTATCATGCTCCTCCTTCGGCCAACTAATAATACAAGGCTAATTTAATATCTATATACATCATTCGTGAAGGGAATAATTGAAATTAATGTTTTTAATGGTGCAGAATCATATGTAATCATAGATAAAGTGGGCACGATCAGAATGGGATGATTTATTTCACTTTTAATAAATTCCTAGTTCTAACCCATTCTGAATCCGCGGAGTATGTTTTACAATAACTAATAGTTCTTTATAATCAATACCCAATTATTATTTAATAGGAATACAAAGGCTAAATATCTCGCACGCCTCGGCGAGGTAGCCAGCATAATTTGGTATACTAATTAGAAATATTTATCAGTCCAAACAAACACACTACATCATTCTCTCCTTTATTACATTTTAGCGTTAGTGGCAAAATTCGTTAACAGATAATGGTGTTCAGATCGTAATATATTGAATGACACGAATGAAGAACAGCGAATGAAATAACTGAAGGATATTGGATAAATAGATAACATTCAACGAGACAAGCAAAGGATATTTAACGAGGCGCTTGAAAAATATTCAATGCTCTCATCGGAGAATATTCCATGAGAGAAACGGAGAATATTAAACAGCATAAATGAAGAAAATGTCTATAAGGGAAAAAAAGAATCAATCAATACGAAAAACAGAGATTAATTATTCAATGTCACAAAAGAAACATTGAAATTGAGAAATGGAGAATATTCAATGAAAGAAACAGAAAATATTTAATGACAGAATCAGAGAATAAGATAAACAGAGAATATTCAACGAGAGAAATGGAGAATATTCAACGAGAGAAACAGAGAATATTCAAAAGAAAGAAAGACATTTTTACTTGAATATTAGTTTTAGAGTAAACTGCTATGATGTAATAAGTATAAGAATTGTATCCCTGTTTTATTTATCTATTGCTAATAATCTAATTAACATACCATGTAGGTTTATGTATTAAATACTAAAAAGTAAAAACGAACGATTGTCGTTGTGTATTGTTAAGGCTGGATTCGACCAAAATAGGAGTAAGACTATACTAGAGAATAACTTGTATGTATACTAAAAGTAAAGTGAAAGTGAAGCTACCACCAACCACTAACAAGCAAAACTATGGTAACCATACTGAAGGAGTCTACTACCCGTTCGCTCTAAGTTTGCCGCTGGCGTAGAGGTATATACCCGAATTTTTAATTAGACGAAGTAAATTGACAGTAGCTAATGTCACTTGGTCATAGAAAATAAGCAACATTGTATGAAGAAGTGACATTGTTGCTGTTAATTTACTTCGTGTAATTAAAAATTCGACTTTAGTATGGAGCAAAGAGAATACAATACTACGTAAGAAGAGACGGGACTTCCATAGTGCGAAATAGTCTTACGAAATGTCAAACCATGATCAACTGACAGTAGCCAATCTAACAACTGTAACACATACAGTTGCCAACATAAGGGAAAAATAGTGATGTATACTATATTTATCGATATCGATAAATGCAGTGGTCTTTACTTCTTTAAAAATATTTTGAATTTTAACAGAGATGCTATACTCCATCTTTCAACTAAAGTACTGCGTCATACAAGTTACATTTTAAAAATGAATAAGCATTTTAATTCCCGGAGGCAGTACATTTAATTAAATAAAACAGAGTATGTATATATTTGTAATTTCAGCGCCTTATTCTGACTTCTGACTGTGAATCATAATGCCCCTTTTTAATTACCAAATATTAGGACGAAGGAAATGAAGCAAGTCATTTTTGCCTTTATTTTAACTGGTGGAGTTTCTCTATGGGTATGTATTATATGCTAAATCCTCGTTTCCTGTTTTCTTCACCCATTCCTTACAACAAAAAATAAAACATCGATATATAAGTAATTGCAAAACTACTACCACACTATTTTCCTAACGATTATACAATATATAATTTTCATTGTTTTCACCCATATAACCTATGAACCATTGATAGATTTAATAATATACTACTCACCGAAGCTCATCCATAGGAAATCTCGTTTTGTGCCGTCTTTTCTTCTAGATTTTAAACCGCATATTTCACACTTTTTAAAATGCATAATTCGACAAACTATGTAGAACAAACACAAGAGAATATAATATAGGGAACGAATTGATAGCAAAAATAAGCTATTATCTCAATTATTTCAATAATATCTTTCAGAGAAAAATAAATTGAAAATAACGAATAACAACTTGACATCCACAGTGACAGACAGATGACATTTCCTCAAGGAACGAGCGAGGCAGATAGAGTAATTGAGTGAGACACATATAGTGGCCATTACAATTTGATCAATTTTCATACATTTTTTTGCTTGTACGTAGTTGCGACAGACTGGTATGGAGCCGAGCGGCAAACTTAGAGCGAACGAGCACTACTTCCGTATGGTTACCATAGTTACGTTAAGCTTGATAGTTGTTGGTATAATAGAAAATCACTTTACTATAAGTATACCTGTATGGTTACAATAGCTACGTTGAGCTTGATAGTTGTTAGTACGTACAAGTTATTCTATGGTATAGTGTTACTCCGATTTTGATCGAATCCGGCCAAGTCGTGTTACAGTTTCAGAGTTCTAAAGCTTAGAAAACAACACTATATTGATGATGACATCGTAATAACACTGGGACATAATCATTTATAATGTAGCAAGTATGAACTTTTATAACAATATTATTTCAGATTTGAATCATTGGAAAAAGAGTTGCACTTATAGCGCAGTATGGAACTTCAAAATTATAACTGGAATAATACTGTTATAGAAGTGATGGCATGATGCGCGGTGCTTTTATGAGTCTCAAACTACGACACAGTATTGGCTCACTCGATGAGACAGCTTGCTCCAAAAGAATAGAATTACCAACAAAAAAAAGCAAAAATATTTTATTTAGGTACCTACTTGACATATTCAACGAGGAAAAAGGAGAATATTCAACGAGAAAAATGGAGAATATTCAACGAGAAAAATGGAGAATATTTAACGAGAAAAATGGAGGATATTCAATGATACAAGCGGAGAATATACAATGAGACAGCGGAGAATTGGAGTTTGCCAAAAGTATTTCATTTTCTTGACATAGATTATTTCTTTAATTTTCTTTTAATAATGAGAAGAAGAATATATTCTTACATCAAGTTTTAAGTTCATTTTGGTGAAACAAAACCCCAGATTTTTTCAAATAGATTGAAGTGGATTATTATGGTTATGTTTTAAGTTTATATTATCTAGGCTATTTTTCATATCAAAGGATAGCCTCTGAGCCATTACAGAATGTCGTAGTGTGTGACGTCATAATACAGTTATACAGTGGTATTATAAAATATTTGGATCGAGTTTTGTTCCATGTTACATTTTCTTAAATACGTTTCTTGAATGAAAAGCATCCCATATCAAGCGAGATTGTCAGATCAGGAAAACATTAGTTACATTCATTACTATTACATAATACTTGGAGTATTTCCAAATGTGTGTTACAGATATTTCCTGGCCACGTGTGGTGTGGTGTCGTGTACGGTATGTGTCTGTGTGTGTGTGCGCGCTACTCACGCGGGCCTCAGCTGGCGGGCGCCATGGCGGCGTCCCCGCCCCGCTCGGCGCGGAGCCACTCTACGAATTCGTCCAACATTACCGGCCCTGGAATAGACAATTACGATAGTGTCACTTTTTTTCTGGAACTTGCTATTAAAAGAAATTTAATTAACCTGTAAATGTTGGAAGTCAAACATGTTACCACCCGGTTGATAGAAAGCTTTGGCGGCTTCCGGCGACCGGGTGGCACTCCCACAGTTTACCAGACCGTTGGCAGTGGTCCTCAAATTGACGGGCTATATAATGTTTCTCTTTAGGCTCCGCACCACTGGTCGCGGTTGACGACGCGGTAGCGCCGGTCGCGGCCCAGGAACTCGCCTAGGGCGGCAGTGAGGCACAGCTGTAAGACACAGTACTCACAGGCGCCGTCCGCGTCGTAGGTGGAGAGCTGCGCGTCGACGGAGCGGCTGAACTCGAGGATGTTGCACCACTGGTCGCGGTTGACGACGCGGTAGCGCCGGTCGCGGCCCAGGAACTCGCCTAGGGCCGGCCGCAGCGCCCAACGGGGCAGTAACACCCCCAGGAGCGCGCGCGCCGTGCCTGTCTCCAGGGAGCGCTGGTCCTTGTCCTGGCCAACGCACAATACAATACTGTGGATGATGTTCTAGCTAGAGATCTCCAGACGCAGAAAGGAGAGATGGTGTGGAGTCTATGGGCTGCTAAACTGGACTGGACGGATCTGGGATTGGTGGCATTAGTTACAGAAGTACAAAAATTAATCATAATAGTTGTCCTGTGGCAACGGGAAAGAGTACAAAATGCCAAATCATCTCGAAGGTATCGTAAGAGGCGAGTGAGGAAACAATTTTACAAAACGATCCATTGCATAGAGAAGAAAACTCGAAATGAGGTTGTCAGTAAAATGACAATCGTTTAGCCAAGTTGAAGGTCTTATGGGCCGCTTGAAAAATTTCTGTCGATTTCAACACGGCAATAGGCTCACCGCCTATTACGTGGGATAATAAAACTATAAGGTGAAATGTAGGCGTATACTATGCCTCTACCTATCCCTTCGGGGGTACACAACTGTCATATAGCTGGAGGGTATTTTGAGAGAATGTTTTGATTAACCTTAGAGGTCACACACACATTCAAGTTCTGTACAAACATAGTGTGTTTTTTAGTGTAGGTGACAAAATTGAATTTGCATAGAGTTTCCACCCTGTGCTAATACTCAATTGCTACAAACAACATAAGATGACATCAGGTATTTCGATTTAACAGTTTATTGTAATATCTCCAAAGCTTTTGATTGCATGAATCATACACACTATTGCGAAAATGGCTTATAAAGTTTCAGAGAAAGCGCACTAGACTTTGTTGCCTTCTATCATAATGATAGAAAACAATGTGTTGATCTCAATGGCAGTCTGACCTTTGAAGCATCTGTAGCTATGGGTGTGCCTCAAGGATCAATTCTAGGTCCATCTTTATTTTTAATGAACACTAACGATTTCTAACTGGTGATGATGTACGACTTATTTTTAAAGTTAATCGCAAGTAATTTATTTTACACGACGTAAATAGTGCACTGGCCCAAATGTTAAGCTCCGTACTCACATACGGGGTTACTCTATAGTTTTACTCCAAAACGAGTAAATATTAACGTGTGGACCGCAAAACTCATTTTGAAGGCTCGCATCGAGTCGGCTCGATGGAATTAAATAAAAGTAATTTCCTTCGCACCTACTCGAAGCGAGCCGTCGAGCTTGACTCAGCGTGTGTACGTCGAAGCGAATGGCGCAAGTTGAGCGTCAGTCCGCCGTTGTTGACTGTCGTTTATATTTGCAGTATTGTTCATGTTTTGGCTCGAACGGTTCGGTGAATACTGAACGGTGAGCGTCACTCGATAGATTATTGCTGAATGTGTGGGCGAAAGCCCATGCCATGGGTTTTACTCGACATGATAGCTCGATCGAGTAAAACCGTATGTGAGTATGGAGCTTTAAATTGGTTTATGACCAATAAATTATGTATTAAACACACAAAACGAAGACACAATGTATCACAAAGATTCCGCATGCAAAATTACGCAAGAAATATAACAATGAACAGTGATACACATTTTTTTAAAATATCATAGGTACAGTGAATTTTGAGTAAATGTTTTCACACCAAAATGTCAACAGAAAACATTCCTATCGTTACCTACTAGACGAAGCTAGTACGCAAGAAATATATTGTTTATATTAAATAAGGACTTACCCTAGCAAAATCATATGAATATCGGTATATAGCCTTAAATATAAAAGGATCGTTGAGTAAACTACGAAGATATTCTAATTTGTTCTGCAATTTTTGCACTCCGTCACATTGTAACTCTGTTAATCCTGAAATAGAAAACCAAATATTTTTCAGTTTTGTTCAGTAGTTTATGGAAATAGGTCCCAGGACAAGAAATAATCAATTATATACCTTTCAGCCATTCTTCCTGCGTAAAGAAACCCATTTGCTTGGCGCCCATTTTGTAAGCTATAACTAACATTACAACGTTCTCAGGATCTACATTTAGATCGGAACAAAACTTTTCCATTCCTTCAGGACCTGAAAAGTATACCATTCTTTTTAAAGACATGGGCAGAGTTTCACGTATTATATGGTAACATCTTTTGGGTTTATTGAGGGTTCATGCTGGAAAATGTTTATTAGTTTCGCTGTTTTGCAAAGAGGAGAAAAAATGTGAGACATATTTGTTAGGGTGTTATTAGACCAATCGATCGATCGTCGATCGACGGCATCGATCGATGGCAGAATGGTTTAGTCGACGTCGATCGATAATTTCTATCACACCAATCAATCGATCGTCGATCGACGGCATCGATCGATGGCAGAATGATTTAGTCAACGTCGATCGATAACTTCTACATACCAATCGATCGATGGCAGAATGGTTTAGTCGACGTCGATCGATTGTTTCTATCACATCAATCGGTCGATCGACGGAATCGATCGATGGCAGAATGATTTAGTCGACGCCGTCACGTCGTCAACGTCGATTGATGTCATCAACCGGTAATCGATCGATGGGTTGGTCGACCAGTATCCGTCGATCAATTAAAGCTATTACACCAGTCGATCGACATCGATCGACGGTGATTGATGCTGTCGATCGACGATCGATCGATTGGTCTAATAACACCCTTACACAGCCGTATCTAGCCCAGATTTAGTTACTGTCCTTAGGAATATAGAAAAATGACACATTAAGTGTAACTGTGGCAGTAATCCTTACAGAAGAAATTAACAATAACTAGCGGTACCCTGCCACGCTTCGCTGTGACTTTTTTATGGTGGTTTTATGTACCTATGAGAAATGAGTAACAAACCAAAGGATGGGTAGGTAACCTACATTACAAAATAAATTAATGTTGAGCCGTAACCAAAATTATAAATCTTTCTGAAAATCCAATTAACATCCAAATTAAAAGAAAAAAATCTATTCTGTGATCAATGTTCAGTTTCTAAAACATCGTGCGCACGCTTCAAAAAAATAAATTCACTATACTATACTCTGTTAAAATTAGGTTGATAATTTTGATAGCTCTGAATAGTGCACCCCATAGTGTATAATCGTTAATGAATCTATTCGATTATCGTTCCAGTAAAATTTGAAATCGATAGTAACAAAAACGTTTTTATTATCTATATATATAAAAACAAGAACTGACTGACTGACGACGTCAATATTAATTCAGGAGCCACCTTACTCCTTTTAAATTAAATTCACGTAAGGACGTGACGTGAAATGAAAAAAAAAATAAAAGCCCTCTCACGACTACGATCTTGCGCATATTTTTTCGGTACCTAATGAACTTGTTCAGTAGAATATACGCAAGCCCCAAATCGTTGTTGAGGAAGAGCCTCTTTTTAAGTGTGGAATCTAACATGGATGCTATGGAATCCTAATTACTAAGACCACAGGATGCCTTACAACTGTCTCGGAAGGATGTCCAGGGGCTCCCGGCAGACTTTGGCGACCACTTAGGCCTGCCTAGGGGGTTCAGGTGCTATCCCACGTCTGGTGAGCTATCTCGGTACTTGGGGAAGAGGAGGAGAGTTGGGTACTATCCGCCACTAAGAGGGGCAAAGAAACATGGCACCGTTTTGGCCTGATTCAGCAAGAACGGCGAGCAGCCAACTCGCCTTTCTCAGGCCGCCGAGTCGCCGACTGCGGAACTACGTAAGGATATTTCTCCCCGCTCCCTACCCGCTGCCGAGGAAGGGCCTTAGGTGAAATGAAACGAAAAATAAATCTAAATTACTATTTTAATTCTTTCAGGGGTGCACAACCTAAATCCTCATCCTCTTCATCACTACTCGAACCATCACCAAGGCAAATAATAAATTCTTGCTGTTCACAGATGTTATCAAAGTGAACATCGCGCTCCCTGTCCTCTTCAATATTTTTTTTCGTATGTTCTATGACTTTCCTCCAGTCCTCCGCAGTAATTATAAGTCGCTGTCCTTTGCCTTCGGGTACTTTTAAAACAGACAGTGCTGTGTCATCGGTCCATGCTTTCGGCACGGTGTGATTGGCATTAAGCCACGTCTCATCGAGAAAAATAACAAAGTCCCAATTTGTAATTTTTTTAGCTTTTCTTAAAAAATCTATGCGTGCCGGCATAATATCTGTACGCTCCATAACAATCTTTCTTTTATTCTATTTTTTGAACGAAAATCCAATATTATGCATAATATGGCGCCTATAATATTTATATTATTTAATAACGTCCTTAATATTTAGGTTAATATTACAAAACATGCTTAATATTACAAAAAAAAACTAGTAGATTCCCACGTAATCATTTTACTTTCATTTAAAATAATATAGTTTAATTCGATTTATTCGATTAATTTGTCTATGGTCAATTGTGCGGTATTCTTGGAAGACGCTTCACTACGATAAGTGGGCGGTACTCGTCTATGTGCTACGGTATTTTTTTGAGGTATTCTTGACATAAACAAATACGGTACTTCATAGGCGTGAGCTATCAAAATTATCATCCTAGTTTTAACAGAGTATAGTAATAATATTTCCCTAACGCGCCAAAACTCTAACTTCAAAAATAACATGCAAAACATATCTGACCTCTTTATTAGGTAGGTAAGTACTTTCTTTTATTATTCTGAATGCAAGGAGGCCGCAATCAAACTTTTCTTAAAATACAGCAATCTGGTAGGTACCTTCTAAATAGGTTGTTTATAATATTTTGTTCTGAAGCTGGCAGAATATAATTTAAAAAAAAAACGACCAGCGCCATCTATTGGTAAAATCACTTTTTAAAGCTGTTTTATTCTTATTGCTCTTATGATAAAAGTGTATAAAGTAGCCTAAAACCATCTCTGAATCCTATTGAATATCGTGTCCAATTTTGAGCTCAGTCAGTTCAGTAAATTTTGAGTTTTTGATAAGTACTTAAACGCACACAAAATTTTTATATATATAGATTAACCAACTTTTTATTATTTCCAGATGGCTTGTGTACACATTGTACAGCTTAGGGTGCGCTGCATTATTCTACTACAAAAAATCTATTAGCGTATATCGGATGTGACCACGCATTCTTATGCTGCGTCCAAATATGTAACATATCAGTAGGCATGTGTAAGTAACGTACGTAATGCGTTACTTGTCATGTGACTCGCTCGAGTACCATGACAGTGTACGTTACTCGACGAAATGTATCATGACAAAATATAGTACAATCGGGCAAACGTGCCGTCTGCGGTGTCGAATGTCGATATTTACTTCGCGCGCTTTCCATGCATGCAATCGTCACTCGTCACACGTTGCCGTTCCGCACGTGTGTGAGCGAAAAAGCGTCATTGTTTAGTACTAGCCGCCACGCGTCTCGACTCGGGCGGCACGACCGGCAGGCGACAAGTTTATTTTAACTTTACGTTGACGCAATAAGGTCTATTTTTTCTCAACTCTGCTTCTTTCGTATTCATTACATTACGTACCTACCTATGTTTGACTCTGTGATACTTTGCAGTTTGATTAGTTAGCGTTTAATAATGAAGAACCGCGCATTCTATTCTAAAAAAGTAAAAAAAAAACATAATCATTGTAAATAAAGTTGATTTTTAAATACATTAATATTATTTTAATAGTATTCATTGGTAATAATAATAGATTTATTTTTAATAATTCATGGATATTGCAAGTCCTAAGCCTGAAGTACATAACTACCTACTACTAGTCACATGTTTTAGTTTTATCATGTATCTAGATTATTTAACTAATTTAGGTTAATTCATAATAATTCAATTTATTATCTGATTTCTACAACAAAACAAGATTACTTTCAGTAGGTACATAAAGTATGAAGGAAGATCAACTGTTTTTACATACCTATATAACGTATTTTTTACTTCATTAACTTGCACACATTCACACCAAACTAAAACTACTATCAATTTTCAATTAAATTTATTAGATCTATTATTATACATAATATCTATTCGAACACTATTAAATTTACTTTACTGCATACAATTACACATAAACCACATCATACGTTACTTTATTTACACCTTAACGTGCGTGCGTACATTCGCATTAGCCAAGTCACGTTCAGTTAGGACAACGTACGACACTTCGTCCTGTGACTGTAATGCGATGCGAACGAATGCTGGATTTGGCGCGCACGCAGCGCGCGATTAATATTTTAGAACTTTGTGCCGCCGCATGAGATTGTCATGATAAAAGTCATAGTACAAAGTAATGTGACGCGGTACAAAATGTAATGCCATATGACATTACTTTTTAGTGTAACGTTTTGCGCATGTCTACATATCAGTGTGTCATCGTGTCGAACATTTAACTCGTAGCTGCAGCTCTCAACAACGGTACCGACACGCGAGTCTGATACGGTAATAGAGCAATGTGCCGTAAAATAGTTACAAATGTGGACGCAGCATTTGATAAAAAAAACTGTGGTACTCTGTAAAGGGGTGAGCACAGATAATATTATTAATGGAGCTTACCTAATACATCTGGCTCTGTTACAGAGGTATATTCTTTGAACCAGTTTAAACATTTTCTTACGCTAAAACTTGTGTCTTCTGTTTTGGAATGTCGACGTGAACTGAAACATGAATAAGAAAACCTTATAAGGTAGGTATACCATTTATTTTAGCTGCAATTTCGCTTAGCTAGTATAAAAAGCTTTTTACAACATTAGAGTTTCGACCCCTATCCTAAAGGTGCGGTTCCACTTAGGAGGAGCCGTGGATTTCTCTTTTCGTACGCTATCTTTTTTTTTCACTTTAATTCTCTTTTCTTTTTCATCTTTGATATTCATCTGTCTAAGTAGTATGTATTACAAATTACCTGCTATTTCTAGATCTTTTATGATGATGGTGGTCCTCTAGCGCAGTGGCTCCCGGCAACAGTTCGCCGGCGCTTGTGGGAGCGCCGCTGCGCGTCCGTTTGCTAGACCGCGGCATCGCTCTACCACCCTGCAAATTTATAGCTTCGGTTAACTGTTATGGACTTCTAGAAAATGTATGCGGAAGGCGCAGGACTATGTTGTGGCGTAAATTGAGAGGGGCCTACGTCCAGCAGTGAACTGTCTGAGGGTGATTTGATTGATGTCTTGTGGAGAAACAGGTGAGAGAGATGTTCTCCAACAAAGGGAGGATCCTCCAGGCAATGTGATCAGCCTGGCGGGCCGAAACCCAACGATTGATGTTGGACTGTTGTATTACGTAGTCATCAACGGTCGCATTGTATATTATCCTGATACGGAATTGTTTGATTGTCGAACCTTAATTATTTTTTCTTCTTGACAAGTGGCGGTCAACACATACTAAAGGTATATAGGCAGACTCATTGTTAAACTTGTCAATTTATTAATTATTATTATTTATAAAGAAGGATCTCATGCCGTATACAGGCCTTCAAACACTTTAAAGAATGTAATAACAAGCATAACAAAAATTCGGCTGATTTGAGAACCACTTTTTTGGACAGCGAGTTAAAAAAGCTGTTGTACATGCGGATTTTAAAGTTACTAACGCGGGTATTATACATAACCCTGTCTAAATTGGGCAGAATGATTAATTCCCCTCAAATTTCTAATATTTTTTAATGCCCATGACCATGACAATTATTATCAAACTGCCATAGTTGATAATAATTGGGTGTTTATCAGCCTCTACCGCGGCACGCTCGTTCGGATCATACGTTGTTTACACAGTTTGAACCTAACCTGACTAATTAGTCTCGATGTGGTGGTGATGCAAGCGGTTCTTTCTTCCCTCTGGACCCATGACAAATAACACCTCTTGACACCAATGTCACCCATAACCAATTAAACATAACACCAATGACACATGACACCTATGACACACACAACACCCAGTCACCTTTTGACACACCTGACACCCATGACACCAAAGACACTCATGACCTATATTATCACCCATTAACTATCACCCTTCACCCGTCAGATTAGCTTAATCTGCAACAGCCTGTCATGCCATTATTACTGTGCACAGTAAGCACTGGGCATTAGTGGACATTATGTATAGTGTCTGGGCAAATTAGATTAATTGAATGTTTATCACATTGCCCGCTCATATTGGGCGCTATACTTGATGCCGAATTAATCACTTCGTCCATAACAGATAGGTACATGAAAAGCATTTAAACGATTATGAGGCAGACCTTTTAAATTTTAACCCATTTAAATTTTTATTTTTTATCAGGTATCATCTATTAAACTGTAAGCATAGCACATACCTATGCTGGCCGCCAACTTGAGGACCACAGTCTTACAAACTGTGAGAGTGGCCCCCAATCGCTAGATGCGCCACGGCTTTCCATCAGTGGCAATGTCAGTTTGGCGAGCTTAATATAAGAAACAACTACCTCTGTCTACCCCTTTGGTGAAAAGAGTATGATTGTGTATAAAATAATAATAATAACAGTTTACTGTAAATGTTATGGGCAAAGTGATTAATGCAGGCATTATGTTAAATTGCCTGGCTAAATCGGGGAAAGTTATTAATGTTTCTCTAAACTTCATTTATCATCACACTTCCTACAAAATATACTAACTTTGGGGGAAGGGGGGAGGAGATAGTGGAAAGATGGGGCTGCAAGGTATCTCTCTCCTTTCTCCCCCATTGTTATTGTTATATCAAACTTATTCAAATAATCTCAGAACCCATTAGGAATTCCTTATCTCATCTTCAGATGATTCAGATAATAACAAAAAGTTAATATCAAAACATGGTTACATAGTCTAATTTATAGATATGTTCACCACCAAATACTCATACCACCAGAAATATTCTACAGTTTATGTTTACATGTATATCTATTTTATACAGTGTTATTTTACTTAACAAAGTAATTTGTAGAGCTAACCTTAATATAGCGTTGTCAGATTTTTATATCTAACTTTGTAAGAAGTTGTATAAATAACCATGTAGGTACTTATAATAGCTGCAACAAAGCAACATGTTATGCTGATATCAACAATATTATTAACTTAAAAACCAGTGTTACATGAACTGCATGTCAAAAGAATAATTGATATATGCATTCAATACATCAGTCTATTGCAGACATAAAGTACCTATAATATAAGAATAGATAAATGCAATTGTTTAGTAACATTAACTTGCTACCTATGTGATGAGGTCATTTATTCTGAGATATAACTAAGAAACTGGTCATCATTTCCACCAGTCAGAACCAAATCATAATCATAGCTCAATATAATGCCTACAATACAATTTGACAGGTTTTTTAGCAATCAAGTTAGAATTTACGATTCTGTTCGAGCATAATTGTAATAGGAAATTTGAGCCCTGGTGGTGGAGAAGCCTTTCTTATGAGTACGGAGTATTACACGAGTTATACAGTAATCAAGGGACCGCTTATCTAAAATTTATTCTTCCAAATATACTTTTGTTAAGAAAATGTATTAAAAATTTCATATGTATTGTGATCTAATTAATAACAGCTGATTATGGTAAATATGTGGTGCAACTGAAAGTTTACTGAGGAGGGGTAAGAAGACCCTTGATGGTCTCTAGAGTCCAAACAACCTCGCCTACTTGCCGTGCACTTACTGACTAATTGATGAGGCAATGAAACAGACAAATGAAGGTCATACACTAGTCACTCCCAAAAACCTAAATAATATAGTCTGAAAAGGAAAACAGGCAGCAAACACACACTTAGTTTGACTAATGGTACATCTTGAGGAAATGATATGAGTATAAGAAAATTTATAGTGACATAAACATTGATGGTCAGTATAGGTAGGTTTTAGAGGTTATGTTTAATTTATTCATTCAAGTCAATATCTCCTATTAATACTGCAAGGTGCGTCAGCATATTTATACAACCTAACTTAGTAAAGGTATTACCATAATTACAAACTTGTAAAGTTGGAAAAGAGTATAAGTTCAATTTTTATAGGAACAGAAAACGTAAGCCATAGCAGCTATAAGCTTTAACTTAAGGATATTGATCAAACTTACTATTGGTGGCAGATTCGATATAAAATTGGGAAACTTAAAGGGGTTATCGTCTCCTATTTTGCAAGTTTTGCAAGCACAGCTTTACGAAAAAATGTCTTCTTGACAGGTCGATAATAACCTGAAATATAAAAAAAATCAATGTAGGCCAAAAGAGAGACTAAGTTAAATGAAACAATAGGCTAGAGAATAGATTACTTAATCGATGAAAAAATTGATTCCTAAAGTATTTTACAGACATCCGTACAAGTCAAAATATTATTGGAGTTGCCCGAAGACATGGTGGGTTTGATCTTACCTATTGAGGTTTTTCCAGATTTGAAACTGTCCAACAGTAATTTTATGGGAGATATGGACTTTCAAAACATTTCAACAATAATACAACTGAATAAAATGTAAAACCAAACAGCAGACACAGCGGCTGAAAAAACTCAAAACGAATATTTCGTTTAGTTACTGCTCCAACTTTTCATATTGAACTTCAAAATAAAGTAAAATTAAAATGTGTTCAGAAGACTAAACCAATCTAAATACATATTTGCCTTGATTTTATATTACTTGTTATTTACTTTGCTTATGAATTAATGTGTTATGTAATGAAATGTGAATAAAATACGTTGCTTTATGAAAAAGTTATCAAAACGCATAAATGTTTTATAATATCTCATCGTTGACACCCCTTCCAGTTATTCGACACCCCAAGTCAATAAATTTTAAAGGTTATCATGTCTAAAAAATCTAGTTTTAATAAATATGTATCTAATTGTAACGAATTATAAATTGTGAATCCTTGTCGAAGATTTGGACAGTGATGTAAATCGGGATTAAGGGCTCCCGACTAGAGATGAAAATGACCAAAGTGACTGAATTTGACTGACTGTCATTTACGGTCAAATTGGTCAAAAACGGTCATTTATTGTCAAAAAGGGTCATAAACAGTCACTTTGATTTTGAGTGCTTTTTGATATTTATTTTGAACTAGCTGACTTTCGCAACTTCGTTTACGTCACATAATGTGCACGAAAGGAGTGGTACCTAATTCTTCATCAGACTTGTCAAGCACCGTGTGAAACGGCCCTGTTTGCTTAATTGTAAAAGAGCTTAAAGATTAAGGCTATTCTAAAACCATTCAGTCCACGCCTTCATGCATTCAATTTAATAATGAAGCTCTTTTATGATTAAACCAACACGCCCGTTTAGATTTACCCTCTCATTCAAAGGAACCCTTGAATTCTAGGTTCGGCGAAAGTTGAGATGCCTCTAATTTCTGAACTACAAACCCCTCAATCTTGAAATTTGGGTCGAATAATCCTTAAAGTACCTACTCCCTTTTCAATACTAAAAAAATATGTGAAATTGGATTACGCGTTGAGAAATTACAGCTGAAAAACGATTTTAACTTTCATCCCCTCTCCCGCAGGAACCGCGCAAAATATCGGGATCAAAAGTATCCTAGAACCTTCCTCGAAAAATAAGCTCGGAATGTATCAAGTCAAGTATCATTCAAATTGGTTTAGTAGTTTCGGCGTGATACTTATTCGGGATACAGACAGACAGACAGACAGACATAAAAAGTTTAAATTACATTTTCGGCTTCAGTATCGATTAGAGAACGCCTTACAATTAAAATTTTCAAAATATCTTCCATGTACAGACTCTTGACCCTGAACAGTTTTATTATATACTGAGCCCGCAACTTCGTTTACGTCACATAAGGTGTATGAAAGGAAAGGTATTTCTTCATCAGAGTCATCAAGCAGCGTCTGAAACTGCCCTGTTTGCTTAATCATAAAAGAGCTTAATGATTAAGTCTATTTTAAAACAATTCAGTCCGCGCCGAAGGCGTGGACTGAATTGTTTAAAAATATATATTTAAAAATATATATTTTTAAATATATAATAATTGTTTAAAAATAGTCTTAATCATTAAGCTCTTTTATGATTAAGCCAACACGCCAGTTTAGGTTCACTCACATTCAAAGAAACCCCTACAATTAAAATTTTCAAAATATCTGATTCTTAAAAGTGTTATAACTCTTTTATTTCTAAACCGATTTACATAAAACAAATGTTAACTGGAGCAAACCTGAACACAATAAAAAAAACCGCATTGCAATCGGTTGAGCGGTTACTGAGATTAGCGTGCACAACCGTACAGACAAACAGATATACAGACATACAGACAAACAGACAAAACTTCTAAAAATCATTGTTTTGGGTTCTATTGCGTTCATAAAGCCCCCCTATAATAATTTTTCTTATTTATCTTCCATGTACAGACAGCGACCTGTTACGATTTTATTATATGTATTGATATTGATATTGATATAGATTATACTGAAATGGTGCCCCCTGTTGGAAAAAATTGGCATATTTAGTCACTTTAATAGTTAGAATTAATAGTAAGTTTAAGTCAAATTGACTGAATTTGACAATAAATGACCGGTCAAATACGGTTTTTGACAATCGTGACCGGTCAGATTCAGTCATTTTACATCTCTACTCCCGACACGGATCAATATATTGAGTCAAGTCTGATATTTATGAATGGAAGTTGTTCCAATGTGAGTGATTTTTTTGCATGTTTGTGTGCATCGACGGCGACGTAATGTACACATGATATTGACGAAGCATGACAATTGCCAATTGATCGTGTCGGGACCCTATTATTGTGACCATTTAATGAAAGGGTGACAATAATACAGATAATGTTGACAGACAAAAAAGGAGACCCATAGTAAAGCTTTCTTTTTCTTATTACATACTAGAACAATTTCTTACAAAATTTAAAGGTCTTGTAACCAAGCCAAAATTATTAAAAGAAAATCTGATAGCATCTTAGATCATCTAACCACAGGATGCGCCTTATTTAAGCATTGTTTTCTGCCATTGCACATGACCATTTGGTCTTTTGGCTTTATAAAAAGCCTGTACCTACATCAATACATCATTTTATATGATTAAACTAGTACATTTCATTGTAGTTGACTGTACAATAACAATTAACACACAACAGCCATTACGCGTTTGTCGATTAATACATTTTTAAATGCAATGAAATTTTATATGTCTTTGTGTTTCCCCCTTCACTTGTATGAAAACTGGCAGAATATTTTTGTATGCGGTGGTTCGCAAAGGCTAGTCCCGTGTTATATGGTCTAAGGATAGCATACATAATCGCTTTGTTTCACCACCTGTGTGCTTTTTAGGGTTCTGTACCCAAAGGGTAAAAACGGAACCTTATTCATGAGACTTCGCCGTCCGTCTGTCCGTCACGAGGCTGTATCTCATCTCATAGCAATTATCCCCATAGATAAATCCATCAGAGATAACCCCATGTAAGCAAAATTGGCATAGATACGAAAGAAAGTGTCCATCCATATTCTTAGCAATACCCGACTTCCAATGATAGCTGTAACGTGACTTTTTGCGCTTCGCTACGGTTGTTCAGCCTTCATCCCTACTACCTTCAGTCAAGTGTACCGGTTGGGGGACTGAAACCATAGTTGGCGCACTTGGCTTAGTGTGTATGCTATCGGCAGATGTGCGAGGTCTCGTGTCTACCTGCCACGGTGACAGCAAGTTGCTTCGCAGGTTGCTTGCAGCAGGGGAAGTGATTTCACTACCGGCCACCAATGCATCTTCGTGTACCGGGATACTAAAGCCGAAGTATTCTGAACCGGCATGTCTGTTCTGTTGCACCTTGGTGTATTTGTATCTGGCCTCAGTATATCCCTAAACTCTGTTCTAAACTCTGGGCTGATGCTCTTGGTGATCGTGCGCCTATCATTATTTTCCAACCATTAATCCAATGAGTTGATTAAATTTGAAAGGCCCATAGGTCCACTATCACACATCCACGCCGCGGTTTGTTGTGGACCTATTTATCCGAACTGCCGAAGACAGGAGGGTAATGTTTTTTAGATTTATATTTTGCGTGACCGGCGCCGGCTGTAGTGAGTCATTTTTGATGCAAATCATTTCTGAGCGTAATTCTTCTACATGTTTTATCGTGGCGTAGGTAGGTACACTTTACTTCTTTCAACTCATTACGAAGTTTAATCGTCTTTTAGCAGCTTGATGTAGTCCAGATGGTCAAACAAAACCGGGCCCATTTCTCAAGCTCCCTGGCTACAAAAATGGGTACCACATCTGGTTCAGTTGTTTTCAAAACGGTAATTATATCATCCAGTTCCCTTTCTTCCTCGCCTTCGCCTTTTCGTTTTGGTTTTTGTACATCTGTCGGTAAGGACTCGAACAAAAGCGTTTTTGATCGACGTATTTCGTCACTAGAGAAAGCCGAGACACATATACGCTATAAAGTAATTCATCTATTACGGATATTTTATTTTGCACGTACCTATGTATTTGAATCTTCATTGCATAAAAAGCTTGTCTAATTCTAACGCAAACCTGTTACAATGCGCTGCCACCCGGTTAGTCATAGTTTGCGATCTGGTGGCTAACGTTCTCGACCCTTTCACTACCAACATAACACTCACTTGCGTCAATAAATGAAATAAGCCTATAGCAGTCCAGTGCTAGACGTAGACCTCTCACAATTCCCGGGACATCCTTCCGAGGGCTTACCCGGGGCTCCCAACTGCTGCTGTTGGGCTGTAGGGCGTTACGTGAGGTTTTTTAGTCGGTAGGAGTCCGGCATCCTTTAAGGATGTTATGATATTTTTCCGGGTCCTGGAGCTCCCAAAGGAGCTAAAGAATCAAGCCTTTAATTATTGTTTATTGAGCGATTCAAAAGATAATTTCAACAGAGAAGCGATCTTTTGAATCGCTCAGTTCGAGCGAAGATTCTCTCCACTGTGTAGGAGTGGCGTGGCACCTCTGCTCTGCCCACGTTATTGAGGATTGCAAAAGAGAAGGGAAATGGGAAAGAGTTCTTCAGAAGAGTTGCTGTGACAGCAGCTCAGGGCTTTCTGTCACCCCAAGACAATCAATAATTCGGATAGCATACCTCTACATACACGAGCAACAAATCTGCGTCTTGTTCAGCACATATCTCGCTCACCTGCTCAAATATCTTGGTGGCTGTGGTTACTGCTATTGGGTGATATTTGGCCTGATAGGACCGATTCCCTTTCTTGGGGATCAGCTGGATAGGAAAGGCGGTACAAGCGTGTTAGCTTTGGAGAAAATTCGGCTGCACATTTTTAATGCCACAGTTGGCGATGACAGGAAGCTGCATGCAAAGACTTCTATATAAACTGAGGTAGACATGCCCTACGCACCGATTTTTGAAACCTATAAACTGCGCTAATTAGCAGCGTTGCTCGCACTGTTGTGAGTCAAAACTTCGAGAGTAGGTGCTCGACTTGCAATCGGAGTCCATACGCCTTCTCTTTTACTCTTTTTCTCTGCTATTGTGTGTGGTGACAATTACGTAAAAAATATTTATAAGTGAGTGTAGTCTTAGTAATGTGTGTATTTGAGGATTGCTTTTGAAATCTCGTTTGTTAGAGTACGGCGCGTCTACCTCAGTTTATATAGAAGTCTTTGGCTGCATGCCACTGCATGGAATTTGTACTTACTTTTTTTACAATGAGCTAGCTAGTCCATAAAACTATTGGCAGTGGCCCGTAAGTTGGGAACCTTATGATCGGAGCTATGATGTGGGTCTTCACGTTCCGCTTTAAGAACCTGGGATTGTTAGAGGTGAAACGATATATTTAACACTGGGGAACATTTTCCTCATTGATAAGAGTACCTTTTCCGGGCTAGCTAGTTTCGGAATCGAAAAGGGGAGGGTGAGATTAAATCAAAAGCTCTTCTTAATTCGCTCACTATTCTACGGCGAGTGTTCTGAATTTCTATTTAAGCTTTTCAAGCAACGACAAAGTTATTGCGTCTGATCCGGGCCCGTATTACTTGAACGTATTAAATTTTATATCTTCATAAAGTCTAGTATTGCTAGGCTTTACATCGTTTATAATAATAATAAATAATAAATCATTTATTCTCAAGCAACAATAATGGCTCATAAGTGTTAGTTGACATGTCTTACAACTATGTTAGTAACCATAATTAAATAAATTTAATTAAATAATAATAAATTAAACAATATAAATTTAAATTATACAATATAAATTACCGATACAATGTCAAACGTCCTATTTAGTTTATCGTCGTTCCGGGTGGTAGGTATCTAATAGAATTGCCCCAAGAAGCGGGATAACAATCATTACCTTCAATCAACTTTCTCCATCCAAAGGTTGCCTGGTAGAAATTGCTTTTTAGAGATAAGGCCGCCCATTGTACATCTTCTTGCACTGTATTTATGTACCATAATTTTATTTACTTGGCGTACAATAAAGTGTAAATAAATAAATAACACCCGAACCAATCCCCAAAGACGCAGGATAGTACCCGAATCCCTAGGTAAAGCTGCTGGGCGCTGTGTTAACCAAAGTCTGTCGAGAATCCCGGGATATCCTTCCAAGGGCTTATCCGGGGCTGAATTAAACTGCATAGTTCTTCCTATCAAAGAGTTAAGCTATATCTAACAAAGATAAAATAATAGTCTCATAGGTACACCTACATAACCGAAGTACAATTTGTCCACAACCAGTAAATCAGTCTATTCTCCACCTTGACGTTGGTTGTCGTTGATCGTTGGTAAACGACGGGGCCATTTCTTAAAGAAAAGAAGAAGAGCTATCTGCTTTGTCAGTGTAGTGGTCGCATTGTGCGACTGCTCGATGGGGAAGTCGGCGGATGGGTGACCACTTTGTGACATTTCATTTCTGTTGCTTCTGGAGGGATGTTATTTTTCAAAATATTCTATTCTTCATGCTCTAGGTACTTGAAGATCCCGCACGTAACATCAGGAGATTCGAAGTATCTATGACACTTCTTATTTCTTACAATCCATACTTAAGTATACCTAATAGCTAATTCATTATTTAATATCAACATACGTATAGTCTATCAACAATTATTCAGAGTGGTTACAGAATTAGAAATACATTCCACTCCTCATATATTTCGAATGGGTAAACCGATTTTCATAAAACTTGCGGTAACGTGATGTATATGTTATAGGCAATGTGTATAATCCGGCATTGTATACAATGCCTAGGCATTATATCCATTGCCTAAAACGTTCAGGCAATGTGTATAATACGATTTATTTCATACATTGACTAGGTATTGTATGAAATGCCCGAAGCGCATCAGGCAATGTGTATAATGAATGGACAGATTCGAGGACAGAATCGTTAAACAAATAAGAACTAGTCGACAAAACAAAAAACAAATAACCACGAAGGCTAAGGCGGGAACTCCGCTCCGCTTCGCTCCCGCCTTAGCTTTCTAACCTAACCCATCCGAGTCGGGGTGTTAGAGTAAAATTCTGTTCCCGTTTTTGCTTCCTAAGTGGTAATAAATGAACAGGGCGACTTTCGGCAGCAATTTCTTGGAAAGAACTGCTATGTAAGAAACATTCTAAGGCATACCAACCAATAGAACACATGTCTTATCAGCACTGTCTGCTGTTGGAAGTTGAAATTAGGAGTAGCTCTCAAAAGATTAGTACTAAATCATAGAGAAGAAAAATAGATTACACAGATTACCTATGCTTCGACCGGCATTCTATACAATGTCTAGGTATTCTATACATTTCCTAGGCAAAGTGTAAAATAGTTTAAACATTTAATATCATTCCATACATTGTCTGAACGACCCCGTCATTCTATAGAATGCCTGCATTATACACATTGCCTATAACATATATAAGTTATGACCTTTCATCACATCTCCAACACGGGTATATTTGAACACATTAAATTTTTCATCACCACTTTCACCACTCATATCTTTGAAATAGCTTAACCGATTTTTATAAAACATAGCTAAGAACACTCTCCCCTAACTCATCTTTCAAACAAAAGAAACAGAATCAAAATCAGTTTATCCGTTTGGGAGCTACGATGCCACAGACAGACTTACAAACACACACACACACACCACGTCAAACTTTTCCCGTTCCGGTTTCCGTCGGGGGTTAAAAAAAATCTGCACCAACGCTCAAGATAGATTGATAGATAATGCTATAATGTAGGTACACCATTACATACAGTATTTTAATCAGAACTTAATAAGTTAATAACTATTAATTAGGAGTAGGTACAGTCCCCTCCAATATTGCATGGGCCCCTTAAGATCTATAATCCCATGCACATTTGAGTCCAAATTCACAAAAACTCCACTAGATGGCGCAACTTTCCTCGAATATAATATTGCGTAGACACCTTAGAATCACAAAAAAATTACTAGATGGCATATTTACATTACTCAAAAGATTAATGAGTTGCTTTTTTGAAAATAATCGCGTTCCTGTGTGAGGTATTAAAAAAATCGGCAACGCTAGATACTTGACTTCCAATGTTATCCGAGAGATGGCGTCAATTCTCAGTGCAAAGCAATTTCGTTTCGTATTGACCATGCATTCTCAAATTCGTCTGTACAATGGGCGAACTTATCGCTAAAAGCGAGCAATCTCTTTCAGACAACCTTGGTATGGAGAGAGGAAATAAATAAGCTACTAATTAAAATTAAGCTACTTTTATTCCCGGAATGAGTTCCCATAGTTTTCGGGAACGGTAACAGAATTCCACGTTGAGTCGCTGGCGCCATCTAGTGTGTACACAGGTTAGGGTGTCAGAAGACAGGCACTACCAACCAAGCCGAATAATAAGCCGAATCACTGCTTATCTAAGACGAAGGGGTTGTTACCCCACTTTATAGTCCCAGGGGAGCTCCACGTCGTATCTAGGACTTTACGCTAAAATGAGATGATGTGATCCGGGAAGTTTGTTCCTATGTTTGTGTGCTTTTTAGGGCTCCGTATCCACAAAGTAAAAGCGGGAATCTATTTATGAGACTTCGCCGTCCGTCGGTCTATCTGCCTGCCACGAGGCTGTATCTCAGGAATCGTGATAGCTAGCGAGCTGAAATTTTCAAAGATGATATATAATCTGTGTTTTCACTTTAACAACAAATACCTATCTAAGACATAAAATACACACTTAGATTGATTTTTATGTATAATCTGTTACTTAGATCCCATAGCAGCAGCTTATATTAACTTAATTTACATTACAACATTGCCTGCGACAGCCATATCGGCAGTGGCAGACAATATTCGAAAATTTGATTTATTTAAAAGCTTATATGTATACACTCCAAAAAATAACTACGCAATACCTCCATTTAAAAACCTACAGCTACCGAAATATTCTCTAAAAGCATACATATCTCACTTGTTGTATTTAGAATATGAAACAAAGCGCTTAATCTAGTAAGGGACAATTTAGGAGGGTGTCTGGGCCCCTCGCTATTTGGGCGTACGGCCGGTCGCGGCGCACCCCTGACGCGACGCCGGTCTAGGTATTGTGAAGAGCTCATTATCGATTTTAATTTGAATGCATGCACTTTGTGCCCGATATATCGGGGATGTGTAAATATTTAGGGTATTCTCTTAATGAAATACTTTTTTGAAACGGGGTTACCGGCTTTTTATGCCACTAAAATCAATTGACCTTTTTATGACACTGAAATCAATTGACCTTTACAAATGAAGCTTTTCCCGTATGCGGTGACACTTAAAAGTAGAACAGTTTTAGCTTAGGTTTTAGAAGTTTGCTAGTCTATGCTATAAGTACAGATTATTTAATATGAATTTCTTAATAAGTACTTTACTTAGCACTGCGAGGACCGCAGCGATGACACGGCGCTCCACACGCTGGTGGAGTGCACGGCGTGGGCACAACAGCGACAGGTCCTCGTAGTGGGTCTGGGCGTGAACACTCTCTCGCTTGAGGCCATGGTGCAAGCCATGCTCTCCAGCGGGAGTAAGTGGGACTGCGCCGCCTCTTTCTGCGAGCAGGTCATGCTCGCGAAGGAGGCGGCGGGCCGGGTGCGGGAGAGAACTCTCCCACCCGAGTTCCGCAGTCGGCGCCCTGGGCGCCGCCGACGTGTCTTCGCCGAGGACTATCGGCCTCCATGACCGGGGGTCTGAGGACGGTGAGAGGGCCGCTCACCGTCCTTACAGAAGCAGGCCCATGACGGCAGCGTGACGTGAGCACTCACGCACGCCCCCCCCTTAGAAGCGGGGTCACACCCGAAACCCCCCATAGACGCAGGATTGCACCCGAACCACCCCCTGGGCGAGGCCGCATTGGCGGCCGTAGGTCTGTTGGGAGTCACGGGACATCCTTCCTGAGGGCTTACCCGGGGCTCTCAACCATAGGCTGTTGGGCGTTACGTGAGGTTTTTTAGTCGGTAAGAGTCCGGCATAGCATCCTACGAGGATTTTCCCTCACGTTAAAAAAAAAAAAAAAAAAAAAAAAAGACGTGTGGCACTCGGGGACTGCCGCGGTAAAGCTATTACATAGCATTTTTTACCGACTATGCTAGTATAATTATTTCTATATAAGAATACTAGCTGATGCCCGCAGCTTCGCCCGCGTAAAATTTGTTACCGCGGAAAGTTATTCCCGGGATAAAAGGTAGCCTATGTGTTATTCCAGACTATAATGTATCTCTGTTACCAAATTTCAGCCCGATCCGTTCAGCGGTTTGAGCGTGAAAGAGTAACAAACATCCACACTCACAAACATTCGCATTTATAATATTAGTAAGATTTTAAGGCCTATGTTCAACAAAGTAAAGTACCAAGTACCTACTTGACTGTGGACATTTGGGCTTTTGGACTTTTGGCCTATTGGCCTTTTGGACTTTTGGACTTTTGGACTTTTGGACTTTTGGCCTTTTGGACTTTTGGACTTTTGTACTATTGGACTTTTGGACTTTTGGACTTTTGGACTTTTGGACTTTTTGACTTTTGGACTTTTGGACTTTTGGACTTTTGGACTTTTGGACTTTTGGACTTTTGGACTAAAGTCCAAAAGGCCAAAAGGCAGGAATCTTAGCATTATGTTATGTAGCCTATAGCCACTATCAATTAATGTACCTACTTACTATCGAACAGTTTTTGAAACCCTACCAGTAGTTTCAGTAAGACTTGCCTTGGTATGATGTGATCGTGGTCCCTTTGCAGCGTGTGTCCAATCTAGCGCAGCAGCTACACTTCCGACGTTTGATCTGTTGGTCTCACTGCAGCGTTCCAATAGTCTTACGTTCGTGATGTTCTCGGGCCCGTATGTACCGAGGATTCATTGGAGGCAGCGTTTGACGAAGACTTATAGCTGGTAGCTGGTGCGAAATGTCTTTAGTGACCTTCTATGTCTCGCATCCGTATAGCAGTTAGCAGTACAGTTTTAACGTTTACTTTGTTTTGAGTTTCACTCTTCGTGTCCATTTTCGCAACTGCCCACGGGGCGCGGCTGTGTAAAGGTTGTTCTGGCCTTGGCGAGACTCGAAATGATGTAAGGTACTCTTCTATCCCATCAGTTTCTGACACGACACTCCCGAGGTACGTGAATTAGTGCCTCCACCACATCTCTTGCGTCTGTCGATTTTAATTTCAGTCCAGCCATTCGCTGCCTCATCCTGCTCGTTGTCCTGCACGTTGTCCTGCAGACATGCATGACGGCGTGTGTGTGCCTCAGCAGGCACAGGACATCGGCATCATTTAAATCCTCCAGGATATCAGTATAGGCCCCATTCTATGCCGCGCCGATTGTTCTTTGCGGTATTCAGCATTATACCATCTATTTTCTATGGATGGTTGTTAACTATCCTGTTATCTTCATAACGATCCTCTAAGGTAGGTACAGTACGTATTTTCAAAAGAGTTTGTGAACTCTATTTTTAATTTCTTTTTCAGAATATTGATGACATTTGATTGATGTCATTTTATACACGTTACGTCTACTACATTGATACATGTAATAAAATTCTAACACGCCGGTGTTTGTATGTAAATTGTTTATACTGAGGAAAATTCTATACTGAGGAATAGCTTTAACCATTAAGCTCTATTTTGATTAAGCAAACAGGGCAGATTCACACGCTACTTGATGAGTATGATTAATAAATACCTCTAATTTCATAGACCTTGTGTGACGTAAACAAAGTTGCGAGGGTCAGCTAGTTAAAAGATAAAACAATAGGTTTCTTCTTAAAAACTATTTTTACAAATTTTATGGTAATAATAGACATTCTTTGAAATATGCATGTATGGTATTGTTGTGACTTTTATGACACGTTTAAAGTACATAGGTATGAGATAGATGGCGCTCGCGGCTACGTCAGCGTGAAATTTTCTTCCCGCTTCCCATGGGAACGTACTCCCGGGTTTGGTTATCTTTATAGCAGTATTATATATAAATTAACAAAACAAAAAATAATACTGCATTGGTGATAATAATAATAAAATGTATGTATATAGAGTACTCACCTCTTATATTTGCTCCATGGTACTCACTCATTTTCTTTCACTATTTTTCGTGACTTTCTTCATTAATAACTGCACTTTGTTTATTCATATTTAAAACACTTTTTACACAAATTATACGAGTACAGTTCACTGTTGTACATAGATGATGAATACCTATACACCTATAGTCGAATTTTTATTTAGACGAAGTAAATTGACAGCAACTAATGTAATTGACAGCATCGAAATTGTCATTTCACATTATGAACTCTAAATTCGACCAGCACTCTTAATTCAACTTTGGTCGAGTGGTTAAGACGCGGATCGGTACGCAGAAGGCGCAAGATCGATTCTGGGTACAAGCATCAATTTTTGGATTATTTGACACAATATCATAATATATAACGACTGCAGAGTTCATAATTGACGTAAACAAAAAATTTATGAAGTGCGAGACGAGATACACGAACGTGGCCGAAGGTAGCCGAGAGTGTGACTCGTTTTCGTGACACAATTTCTGGATTCGGTCTCCACGCAAGGCCCGCGATAGAAGCTATGCAATAGCTTAAAAGTACTTTACTTAATTCTCAATATTTTTTGTTAGAAAGTATATTATTCAATCCTCATTAATCACACAAGAAACACTTATCAAAAAGAAGGTTACAGGATTCACATTTCGTATTAAACGAGTTTTGAAACATGTGGGATTATTCCCATACCTACTGGATCTCTAGAACACAATCCAACAACCACACTTTCAAGTCTCGGTCCATCAATTGGTAGGTCCCGATTGATGGACGGAGAGGGAGGTCGAATGGTTGTTTGTCATTTTACTGATGTTAATGAACTACTGCAAGGGCAGTCAATAATTTTTAATAGGCACTAAATACGCGGGATAGCCGCAGTGGTAGCCGTAGGTCTGTTGGGAGTCCTGGGACATCCTTCCGAGGGCTTACACGGGGCTCTCAACCGTAGGCTGTTGGGCGTTACGTGAGGTTTTTTAGTCGGTAGGAGTCCGGCATAGCATACATGAAGGATTTTCCCTCACGTTAAAAAAAAGCAACTCATAGAACTTCTTTCGCTCCAATCTATACTAATATTATAAAGAGGAAAGATTTGTTTTTTTTGTTTGTTTGTTTGTAACGAATAGGCTCCGAAACTACTGGACCTATTTGAAAAATTCTTTCACTGTTGGGAAGCATTTTTACACACACTCTTTGCGGTGAACATAGGCTATATTTAATTCCCGTATTCCCACGGGAACGGAAACTACGCGGGTGAAACCGCGTGACGTCCGCTAGTCTAAGATAATTCAGTAGAGATAGAGTTGTAGGTAGTTATTAAAACTAGTTAAGGCTAGTAGCCAGAAAGTCGATGAAGTATTTACATATTAACTAACTAGTTGTCAGTATCTGACAGTGTCGAAATATGGGTCTAATGGCCACCTACATCCAAATTTCCATCCAATAACATGGGTACTGAACACATTCCTAAATACCTATAATTAACAAACTTCGCGGAGTTAATTTGTTGTAAGTAAACATGTTCAAATTTACATTAATACCGCATAGTGACTAATTATTAGGTCTTAGTACTCATAAATAAACGAAAAAGTTATAGGTTATAGGTTGTAGACATGTTTTTCGGTTCGAATCTCGGGTACGGTCAGGATAAATTTCAGTGTGTGAAATTAAATCCTACTTATCCTACTAAAATTATAAATGTGAAAGTTTGTAAAGATGTTGGATGTTTGCTACCTACTCAATCACGCTCTTACGACTGAACGGATTGGGCTGAAATTTGGTACAGAGATAGCTTATAGTCTGGAATAACACAACATAGACTTTTCATGCCGGTAATATGATCCCACGGGAAGCGGGAACGGGTACCGAATTCCACACGGGCGAAGCCGCCAGCATCATCAGCACTCACACACAGTGGAGAGAATCTTCGCCAGAACTGAGCGTTTTAAAAGATCGTTCCTCTGTCGAACTATAAAAACCTGGTACGACCTGCCCGCACACGTGTTTCCCTCATCATACAATCCCGAGTTCTTTAAGAGGAGCGTGAAGAGGCACATCACAGGGCCGCCAACTTGAGGACCACTGTCAGAAGTGGCCCCCAATCGCTAGATGCGCCACGGCTTTCCATCAGGCTGGTGGCGACGTCAATTTGGCGAGCTGAATATAAAAAAAATGTGCATTTTAGGAAGTTACTAGCTGATGCCGGCGATTCCGCTCGTGTCGAGTATTGTTTTCAATCACCCTTTTCACTTAGGGGTAACACGCGAATTTCGCGAAACTGTACTGGAGACATATTTCTTTGTTTTTCTACGGCTGAGTAAAGCTTTATTATTATGTACTAGCTTTGCCCGCGTAAAATTTGTTCCCGTTCCCGCTTCCCGTAGGAACTTATTTCCGGGATAAAAAGTAGCCTATGTGTTATTCCAGACTATAATGTACATATCTCTGTACCAGATTTCAGCCAGATCCGTTCAGCGGTTCGAGCGTGAAAGAATAGCAAACATCGACGCATCCACATTCACATACTTTCGCATTTTTTTTTAAGTGAGGGGTCATTCTCATGGATACTATGCAAGACTCCTACCGACTAAAAAACCTCACGTAACGCCCAGCAGCCTATGGTTGGGAGCCCCGGGTAAACCCTCGGAAGGATGTTCCAGGACTCCCAACAGACCTACGGCTGCCACTGCGGCCTCGCCTAGGGGGTGGTTCGGGTGCTATCCCGCGTCTTTGGGGGCTTTCGGGTGTGATCCCGCTTCTAAGGGGGGGTGCGCGAATCCCTCACGTCACGCTGCCGTCATGGGCCTGGTTCTGTAAGGACGGTGAGCAGCCCTCTCACCACCCTCAGTCCCCCGGTCATGGAGGCCTATAGTCTTCGGCGAAGACACGTCTGCGGAACTCGGGTGGGAGAGTTCTCTCCGAAACTTTCGCATTTATAATATTAGTAAGATAGGTACTGCCAGTAGCCTTTCCGGGTGCACCATAAATAATGGGACATTACCAGGTTTTCCAATTTTCCACGAGGCGGCGGCGGCTTCGTTTTGCTGAGTTAATCTATATAAAAATAAATAAATAAAGAAACGGAATTTTAATTTCGCATCGTCAGATATTTTTAACTTGAAGACGTTGAGAAATTTCAATGAAAAGATCAATTTGGGTCACAGAATTTTTTATTTCGCAAAATTGTAATAACTGTTAGGGTCTGAAAGGGATATTTTTATTATGCCCGCAACGGTTAAGGTCGTTTTTACAATTTTTTCGAATATAAAAGCTAATATTCATTATCCTAAGGACAGATTAGTCGATGTTGGGCCTATGAACAAAATCATGCTAGCATACAAACACATCTACCTACTATAATTTTCCATAGGTCTACAGTACCTATGTTATCATTTGAAGCGCTCGTGGCCCCGCGAACTCAGTGTTCTGTAAACCATCACTGCAGTAAGCAACTTTCACTATGGCCGGTCCATGGATGGGTGACCATCCATGTGATCACTTTGTGACATTTATTTGAGCGTTTCCGTGCTTCGGAAGGCACGTTAAGCCGTTGGTCCCGGTTGCCAGTAAAATGGCAGTCATTAAGCCAAGTTGAAGGCTTTATTTCAACAGCAGGCAGTCACAACCAGCGCCTGTCCATTTAAACACGGCAATATGGCTCACAACGTATTACGTGGGACAAATTTAAAAAAAAAGGTGAAATGTGGGCATATAATATGCCTCTGCCTACCTCTTCGGGGATAAAAGGCGTGATGATGATGATGTTATCATAGTATAAAGATAGGTTGCTTTTTAGCGATAAGGCCGCCCTTTATAAAATTGTAATGTCTTTCTCTTCTGTATGTTTTTTATTGGTGTACAATAAAGTTTATTCTATTCTATTCTATAAAGAGAAAACCAGACTGTGATAATATCCTGGGGCATCCTTCCGAGGGCTTACCCGGGGCTACCAACCGTAAGCTGTTCGTGAGGTTTTTTAGTCGGTAGGAGTCGGCATAACATCCATTAAGGATTTTCCCTCACGCTAAAAAAAAGACTGCGATAATTTACTGTAAACGTTTGGAAAATCGTTTTCATAAATTTATAGGAAATACCCGAATCAAAATGCTGCCAGCTGACAGAACACAGGTCAAATTTAAAATTCATGAACGGTAATTGGATACAAACTGTAATTATGAATGTTCAGATTCAGTCAAATGTGAGTGTTTGTTATCCTCGTTCGTCCTACACTGTAATCTCTCATAAGTAAAAATATTTCGAATATGGTTGACCTTACAGACAGACCTTTGCTTATACTGCTACACCTACCAACTTCTGAAAAGTTCTTCAAAAGGGGTCTTAGAAGGTTTTTACAGGGTCGGCAGCGCGAGTGTGGCGCCTCTGGTGTTCCAAACGTTCATAGGCTGCGGTGACCACCGGTCCTTCTGGTGGGCCGTATGCTTGTCTGCCACCTTAGTGGTATAAAAAAAAAAAAAAAAAACCTACAACCCAGGACAAAAGACCAAGTAATGGACATTCTTTTGAGGCACCAGTTTACCATACAAATATGGCTTAGAAGGCATTAAGCTGCTTCAATTATAACAGCGCTTTTTTGCGTCGGTGATAAAAATAGTCATCGTACATACAATTCAGTCTTTATTCCTGTCTAGCGGACGTCACGCAGTTTCACCCGCATAGCTCCAGTTCCCGTGGGAATACGGGAATAAAATATAGTCTATTTATGTTCACCGCAAAGACTGTAGCTTCCCAACAATGAAAGAATTTTTCAAATCGGTCCAGTAGTTCCGGAGCCTATTCGATGCAAACAAACAAACAACCAAATCTGTCCTCTTTATAATATTAGTATCTAATCTATAGATAAATACGGGGGTGGTAGGTAGAGGTAAATTCGCCTCTGGTGTCATAATTGTTAGTACTTTTGTTAGTCATAATACGGGACAAGCTCCTTTGCCGGGCACTTAAGAGGGCTAACATATTTCGCGCCACATATTGCTCAGAAACCATACTTTTCATTGCATTTAAAGTCATTAAATATTTATCGTACAAACATGGTATTCACTAACATACTTAGTAAATTTAGCTCTCTAAACGTTTATTAAAACATATATACCTAACAACGGATTACATAATGGTAATTATCAATGAAAGTGAAACAGGTTTTTCAAATCATACGATTTGCATAGTTTTCGATGCTTGAATTCATGTCAAATTACTGATAAATTTAATAAACAAGGGATACGAAGCAATTGAAAAGGGGGTTGGCTATCTGTTTGTAGAATAACCTGATATCAGGTAGGTTCCTTTTTTTAAAGAAAAATTACTGTAAAGTTTGCTCAAATAATGAGAAATTTCACCAAAATAAAGTAGTCTTTTCACCAGCTTCTGTAGTTTAAATCATTATGATAATTATGTAATATTATGTCAGAACTTCTCCTTTGACAATAAAAATATTTCTTTTTATGTAACTAGATACAGATTTTTTTTTACAAAGTATTTTGTGAACCCCTATAAATGCAGATACGTGAACAAATACGATTTAGTACCGCCGAGAGGCTCTCAGAGAGTGGTCATGTCGCTCGATGTTCCATTTTTGAATACGAAAAAATGAACAAAAATAGTCTAATTCTAGCGTGACCAAACAATCTTAGTACTTTGTGACGTATTATATAATATATATAAATATTTATGGTCGATATACAACGTGAACTTTTGTATAGTGCAAATCTCAGACACCCCGACTAGAGTTTCGCTTCGAAATACTGTATAAAAAAAATTAAATGAAACTAACGACAACTGACCAAGTTATAAGCTTTTACAGTTACACTATTTTCTTCACGAACAGCGTAGGTGTAGGTATTATACGCAAGGCAGGTAGTCACTATTCGTGTGGTATTGATAATAACACATTAACACACCATTTTCATAAGTGGTAATTATGGAACACCTGTGAGGAACCAGACCAGGATTGGGACGCCGCTAAAGCAAAATACAAGTAGCGACTGAGATACAAAAGTACCAAGTCTTGGAGAAACCTCTGTTAGAGTCAGACTAATACTAGCCAAACAAGGGACAGAACTGTCCGTATCTATAAAGAAACCTGACGGCGCGGCGGCCTGACCCACACATGAAAAGAATTATTTATACTGTTGATTGATGGCACTTGGTGGAACCTTTCGGCATTTTCAAAGGCAAACTAACATTATATACAATAAATTAATGACATATAAATTACCACTATATCATTCTACTAACGTTAACTATCATGAAAAGAAGCCGAGAGTATTTTGATACAGACCGATAAGCCCTTCGTCTTTCCTGCTAAAAACTCTGGAAAGATTGTGTGACAGAGACAAACGAGGGACGGCCCTTCAGAATAAGCCACTGCATTCCAACCAACGCGCATAATGCCCCCCGCAAGTCTACAGACACAGCACTACATGCAGTAGTACACAAAATAGAAGAGGTCATCCAGAATCAATCAATCAATGTGCCTCGGCACTTTCATAAACATAGAGGGAGCTTTCGACAGAAGAAGCATAACCACGGCACTGACAAAACACCGAGTATACACGGTAGTCAGTGAATGGATAGATAACATGCTAAACAAACTCATTTTAAAGCTACAGACAAGCAGAAACCAGTGCGCAGCCATGGCCAAAGGTTGTCCACAAGGGGGCACCTTGTTGTAGACGACCTAATAACCAATCAATCAATCAACTTAATTTAGAACAGTCCCTATATACATGGATGTGGAACAAACCATAGCAGATGGTAAAATTAAATTATGGAGACAAACGGATCTGTTTACAAAGTATGACTGGTATTTTAAAATCCAAGGCCAACTTCAAATTAAGTGAGAAGCTGCGTTTATTTTATCTTCTAGTGATCTTGTGTATATAATAAATATTTTGAATGAATGAATTGTATTAAAATTTCTTTCAGTCAAGCCAACATTTATCGATTTGCGGTGTAGACTGAACACTAATTTGCCCATAAGCACAGTAAATATTTCGCAAGACGACGAGTTCTGGACTACGAGGATGGAACCTAAATTGTTAAATTTTTACGACTAATGTCTGTTGCCCAAAATGATTGAGCCCAGAAAGAGCCGATCAAATAAAATAAAATAAAATTTATTACCTTTGAAATAAATAAAAAAAATAGGTTTGTCAACATTTTTTCGGAAATGCTACAAACTGAGAAGAACACCCCAAGAAACTTAGTAGGTATCTAATAATCTATCAATGCCGATACGGAATGGCTTTTTCTTGGCGGTGTGCATTGTTATGCACATACCACTTAATAAATATTTGGTTGTTGTAAATGAAAAACACCTACTATCAATTAAGATTAGATTTAGATCACATAGCTCAAGCTTATAGCTTAGTTTGGGCTAGAATCTAGCCCAAACTTGGATATTCTCACACAACATCATCTAGCCGCTAGATGATGTTGTGTGAGAATATCCAACAATATTTATTGGTTATTTATTAAAAATATTTTAACGTTCCTGCCAGCACTGAATCTGCAGTAGGCAGCTAAACATCGTACCATGCCGAGCGCCTGCGCATTGCTACGTTAATATTATTGTTTTTAACTATGATTATTGTCAAATTTAAATATTTATAGTGTAAAATAGAATATTGTCCATTACTTTCTACAATTTTCGTATATTTAGAAACTTTAAAAATAAACTAAAAGAAGCGCTCGTGGCCCCGCGGACTCAGTGTTCTGTAAACGATCACTGCAGTAAGCAACTTTCACTATGGCCGGTCTATGGATGGGTAACCATCCATGTTATCACTTTGTGACATTTATTTGAGCGCTTCCGTGCTTCGGAAGGCACGATAAGCCGTTGGTCCCGGTTGCTAATAAAATGGCAGTCGTTAAGCTAAGTTGGCGGCTTTATTTCAACAGCAGGCAGTCACAACCTGCGCCTGTCCATTTAAACACGGCAATACGGCTCACCACCTATTACGTGGGACAAATTATACAAAGGTGAAATGTGGGCATATAATATGCCTCTGCCTACCCCTTCGGGGATAAAGGCGTGACCATATGTATGTTAAAAATAAACTTGTGGACCGTTTTCATGTATGTGTGTATTATATACTATACTATCTTCACGCCAAATCCCTTGCGGGGTAGGCAGAAAGAACCGAGCGCCACACGGCACGCTCCATACACACCTCACTTGCTTCTTCAACTTTCATTTTTCTTTTCATCCATGCACGTCGGTTCCTTCGGTTCGGTATTTCTAATTGCAATATTGATATTAGTTAGGTAAATAAATGTCAACTTTATTAATTTTATGATGTCAGTGTCTATCACTACTTAATATCAATCAATTTGCAATAAAATAATCAATAATTATTAACTAATATTACTAACATAAAAATTAAATTAAAAGATTGAACGCTTAGACTAAGAATATGACACCGGTAATACATCAAGGAAAACAAAAGTATCAAACTTGTTAGTAGCAACAATTGGCACTATACGGCTATGTGCGCCGCGCCGGCTGATTTCTTACGATCGTAAAGATATTTGAAAACCGAATTTACCCTCTTAAAGTAAATCCTGTAACCATTCTGTAATAGTAACCAAAATTTTAACAGCCAAAACAGATGTTATACATCGACATAATTCATATCTCTGCAGTCTAACCATCTTGTAGTTTTTTAGGGTTTCGTAGCCAAATGGCAAAAACGGAACCCTTATAGATTCGTCATGTCTGTCTGTCTGTCTGTCTGTGCGTCCGTGTATCACAGCCACTTTTCTACGAAACTATAAGGCCTATGCTATTGAAACTTGGTAACTAGTTGTATTCTGTGAACCGCATTAAGATTCTTATATAAAACTAGAAAAAAAGCAGTAAATTTTTGGGGGTCCCCATACTCAGAACTGAAAAACAATTTTTTTTTCATCTAACCCATACGTGTGGGGTATCTATAGATAGGTCTTCAAAAATGTTATTGAGGTTTCTAACATCATTTTTTTCTAAAGTGAATAGTTTGCGCAAGAGACACATCCAAAGTGGAAAAAAGTGTCCCCCCCCCCCTCTAACTTCTAAACTAAGAGAATGATAAATATAAAAAGAATATATCGCACATCCATATCTAAAGAGCTGCAACTCAAAAATCGCATTTTTTGAGATAAGCACACCACCGCATTCTTTATCCGAATACCTATCCACCAATAAAACAGACTTAAAAATAAGTCCACTACTCGCTGCTAGATAGCACCAAGTGTCCCTTTAGTTACACGAGGGAGCCCCGCTCCCTTCCGCCAAAACAGAGACATCGCTAGTTGCGGCCTAAACTACAAGCGAATTACACGGGTCCATCGTAAACAAAAGGGAATTATTTTGAGTTCTATCTGTACCGTTGAAATTTCAAGCACTATTTATTTTGAGTTGCCGACTTTTAGACGACTTTTAGACGTTTAGTTGCTCAGTAAGTAACTACGCATCTTGAGTTAAACCCGTATAGCTGGCAGGGTAAGTAAAAGTTTTAAGTTTATTTAGAGATCTTTCCATACTGTTGCTACATTTTTGAATTCGTAGTTGTGTCCGTTTAGTTGAGTCATATTTTAAAGCGTTATATTTCTTTAAAAAGCCATTTAATTGAAACATTTTTGCTATTGGCGGTTAAAATCTTGTAATCTTATTATAATTTCATTTTTATAACTAGAATTTCTATAGCATTTTACTCAATTACTGCATTTTTTTTAGTTACGTCTCTTTAGTTGGATTTTGCCAAAATAATTTCGCAATATCGCTAATAACATCGAAAATGTTCTTTTGTTGACTCTTTTAATGCGATTTGATGCACAAGACCATATTAATAAGTAATAAAAACCTTCGATTTGCCGGCGACATCGTCATAGTGGCGGAGACGCTGGAACAGTTTAGTGGAATGTTGCCCAGCCTAAACGTTGCGTCTCGTCTCGACGTGTTGGTCTCGGCATGAACTTGGAGAAAACCAAGGCCATGTTTAATGAGCACGTCACGCCGCGCCGGGACCAATCTACGTCGAAGGATCGAGGCTTGAGGTTGTCCAAGAGTATACATATCTTGGGCACGTTATCACGTTAGACAAGGGCAATCTGGACAAGAAAATCGCTAGAAAGATCCGTTTGGGTTGAGCAGCGTTTTTTCAATGCGCCTATAGCACAGTGCGTGAAGACGAAAGTCTACAAACAACCAGTGCGTCCTACCAGCTATGACATACGATGCCAAGACGTGGACACTTACGGTGGGGCTAGTTTATGCCCTTAAAGTTGCACAGCGAGCTATGGAACGAGCCATATTTGAAATATCTCTGAGGGATAAACTCCGAAGGTTTTTCGGCGGAGAGCCGGAGTGGTCGAAATAGCTCGCAGAATAAGCACATTAAAGTGGCATTGGGCTGGCCACATCTGTAGAAGAACCAACGACCGAATGGAGCAAACGGGTTCTAGTGTGAAGACCGCGACTCGGTAAATGTAGGGTAGGACGTCCACCCGCTAGATGGACTAATGACCTGGTAAAGATTGCAGGCTGGGACTGGATGCGAAAGGCTCAAGACCGGGTACTGTGGCGTGAACTGGGAGAGGCCTATGTCCAGCAGTGGACTACTATAGGCTGCTTGATTGATGATTTTTAGTACATACTCGTATTTTAGATATCTACTTACAGTTTATTCTTAAATGTAAATGATTTTTGATGTGCATATAAAATTGTTTTCCACAAAAAGGAAGTTTATTTTTTTTTTTATTTATAAGAAAATTATGTTTGTTGCTATATATTTTATAATTCAAAGGTACAAAAGTGACTTTCATTAGTTGTTTTAACCACTATCAATAATATATTTACACTTACTAAAGTTAACTTATCTTTTCTTCCTCATTGATCATCCAATATACTCCTATTGCTGACCTCAGATCACTCTATTAAATTGGACTAATTAAAAATAACACATAATGCTATTACGTTTTGAGTTTATAGTGTTTCGTCAAAAGAGAGTTAAGTACAAATTCAATTCACCTATATAGACTCAACTCAAAATAATATGACAAAACACACCTACATTGTCAAGCAATAGGGCAATTACTCGAAAATTCCAATTTTCAGCCCCAAAACATGATTAAAATGAAAGAATCGTACAATTTTATTCAATCTTGCTGCGCACAGAAAACATAATTCTATACAGAACACTTCTACAGTGCATAGGGGTCGAGCAATCAGTTTTTTTGCATTTTCCCAAAAAAGTGCTTTTTTGAGTTATGCTCTCTTTAGATCTAGGTGTGCGATATGATGTACATTGCCATAAAAACTACAACGAAAATGGTTTGAACAAGATAGAGCTGGTAGTTTTTTTTAATACGTCATAAACCGAAATTTTCGGTTAGAAAAATCACTACCACTGCGAACGTGTTAAAACATCAATCAAAGTCACAACGAACTATAAGAACTTTTATATTATGTTACTTGCTGCTACGAAACCCTTCATGGGCGAGTCCAACTTGCACTTGGCCGGTTTTTATGCCTTTCAACTTTACTATCCTAGCTAAAGTAAACTAGTCAAAATAAATTAAGAGCGCGTAATAATTAGAAAACCATTCATTGCGAAACGTCAGCGTCAAGGGAGCCTTTCTGCTACCACCCGACGATACACCGTCATACATTGCGTCGTCGACTCGGAGGAACGACATTGCCCATTCAAGGGTTGCCACCCCCGCGTCACGTCACCCCATTTCCACCCCACTGGTCGCGTCCCTCACCGTAGACTTCAGTTCGCGTTTTACTGGCAACCCTGCTACATGTCGCTTGTTCCGACGAGCTGCTAAAATTCGCGATCTCTTTTAAACTAGTGCAATATTCTAAACAGTTTTTATCGTGCTCTTTGGTATTTAATTTCTCGTTTCAAACAATTGTTGGTGTATATTTTTTTCAATTAAGTGTGGTATTTTTTTTGTTGTTTATTAGTTTAATGTGTGTTGTCGTACAGTTTAGTGGACATCCGCATTTAGCGAACTTACGTAAGTACATACTGCATTGCGTTTTGATTTGTTGACCTTAAACTTTTTAATGACCTCGCTTTTCAGGAAAAATTGTTACCTAATTTAATTGTTAAGCTATCGTGTTGATTACCGGTTTATTCCGGAATCTGTTGTTGATTTGTTAATTGGTTGTTGTTTTGATTTTATTTTGTGATTATGATTGAAAATATTAGGGTTGTAACAGTTCGAAATCAATCAATACGTATAATTAAAGAGTTTTCTGGGAAATACGCAAAATAGCATACCTGCACATTTTAAATAGTATTCGGCAGTCGATGATTAATTTTTCTGTTCTTTTGATAGATAGAAAATGAAATAATCTTAGTGAAAAATTTATTACGATTACGACCTTAAGATGCGCTACGACGCGACGTAGACGTGTCTACGTCAGTTGTAGGTATCTACGTTTACTTAATTTTTGGAAGAGCAATAACATACGCACTGTTCGGGAAAGTTTAGAGTAAGAGCCTCTGAGAGTTCCTGTATAAGGCATCCCGACGACGATATGAGGTTTGTTGTAGGAAGTTGCGAATTTTTAGTAGGAAGAGTAAGAAAACGTACCCAGTGCTTTGAAGTCCTCGCTTCTTTTACAACTGGGACTAATGTTCGGATGATCTTCCAGTTTCCAGTGAAGGACTCTAGCAATTGGTTTACTATCACATAACTTGAATGGGTTTAAAAATGATTTTGCCTGTGTAATATGCTGTAACTATTGAACTACTCAAATACTACCTAATTGTAATAAAATGCAAACTCTTTTCAGCCGTTCTTGGGTGACAACGTAGCCCATACACAGACGGACCTGAATTCTAATAATTGAGATGTTTGGTGTTTCGTTTTGGGAAATGCTTATAGGTAGAATATTTTTTTTTATTTTACAAACCTTCTTATACAGGTACTTATTATATTCATGCCCTTTTCCCTCGAAATCCCTTATATACCCACATTTAACATTCTTAGAATATTCAATCGTTTTCCAAATTCTATATACTTAACCTAGTAATAACCTCTTCTTATTCAGCTATCCTCCATTCTATATAGAAATTGTGCGATCCTTTGACTGGCTTACACGGGTTCAGCTGACAATCGCAAAGGCCCTCAGAGAATTTTAATTTAGGTCGAGATGGCCAATAGAGATTGCTCATATCAGTACTATAAACGCATAGTTAAGGATATATCGTTTTAGATAGAGGCTGTATGGTATAATCTTCAAAGTAATATATCTGTTCATGTGGATTCTACATGAACTGTGACTAAGATTAATCATCTAAGCCAGCCATACTCAATTTTTTTTTACTAAGGGCCACGAACACGTTTCAGTCATGGTGCCGCGGGCCACATCTCATAATTATTTAGGTCCTAACTAAAACGCAGTTCCAAATTAACTTGTGGGTGATCGCGCCTTATGGAACCGCTACAGCACCTTCATGCGCCACGTAAACAATGAGTCAGAAGACCTTGCTTCTAAGTCCAATGGAGGGGTCGACTAGGAGATATTTCATGCAGTATCCACTTATTAATCTATATTCAGATGGCCCACTATCAAAGGCCCCGCGGGCCTGATGTGGCCCGCAGGTCACTGTTTGAGTATAGCGGATCTAAGCGTTAGTCCTAACATCATTGGGAGGCCTTATTGGTCGTAGTGTGTGGTTTTCAGTCGGTAGGTGTCCGGCATAACATCCCTGTAGGATTTTCCTCAAGTTAAAAAAAATGCTAATGAATTTCAAGGGTAGGTATTCCTTCGTTCAAAAATGTGTCCAGATAGTCCAGTAGGCCGTTTGTAGAGGGCACCTGTGGGTTAGCCAGTCGGAGGCCTGCACATCCATGAGGATTTTCATAATTATCTTTGTGTTTCTTCATCATTGAGCTGATTTTAGACTACGCTATATTAGAGTGCTTTAAAGTGTAGCAAATAAGAACTAACGTTGGTATAGTAAACTAAATAATATGAGTACCTATGAGTGCAGTTAAGTGTGTCCATAGTTAATGTATTGTGTGTGGTATTGTTGTGATCATGATTGGGAACTTCTGAATATTATTTTTAATCATGTTTTAATCAAGTGAAAGCATTTTCAGCTTGTTGTAAATTTATGTAACTTTGCTTCTCTTTTTTAGTCTAATTTGACCGGACTTTTATGAAATAAATGCTATATTATAGCGAGGCGTGAAATCACCTTTAGTCTATCCTAGATATACGAGCAAAGTGGTACAAGCCTAAATGTGCCTATTGTGAAACTAGACAAAGTGGTTGAGTGAGCGATAAATTGTGAATTCAATTTAGAGTTCAGCTTCCTTGTAAACTACTTAGACGCGCGACTTAAGGATCTTGTTAAGGATTATTTAAATTAGTGCAGCAATAAACTTCAGTGTGAGGTATACTGTATTTCAATAGCCTTGCGCAAAAATGTAAACAAACACGTTTGATCCTATATATCCATAGTTACTTGCAATTGAATATTTACCCTGATTATATTCCAGTATCCAGGAGTCATACAGTGTTCTTACAATGGTTTCGACACCAAATATCTTCTTTATGACAGTTTATTTTCATTTAAAATACCTACTCAAGATATACAAAATTCAATGATTTGTCATACTATATTTTTCTACTCATCTGTCTTAGACAACGATTGTCAAAACATGACATGTTTACATTATTGCCAGATCGGGTAGGAATGGACTATAAAGTACTCGGTATTCTGTAAACGATCATGACGTTAAGCATTTTACGCTATGCCTGGTACTCAGATGGGTATCCAGTATCCACTATGTGGACTTTCCATTTACGAGCGTATTTGTGATTGGGAAGTCTCGTTAAGCTAATAGTCCCGGTGATATATTAACTCGGCATTTTTTTTTTTTTTTTTTTGTTTAACGTGAGGGAAAATCCTCATAGGATGTTATGCCGGACTCTTACCGACTAAAAAACCTCACGCCACGCCTAACAGCCTATGGTTGAGAGCCCCGGGTAAGCCCTCAGGAAGGATGTCCCGTGACTCCCAACAGACCTACGGCCGCCATTGCGGCCTCGCCCAGGGGGTGGTTCGGGTGCAATCCCGCGTCTATGGGGGGTTTCGGGTGTGACCCCGCTTCTAAGGGGAGGGCGTGCGTGAGTTGCTCACGTCACGCTGCCGTCATGGTCCTGATTCTGTAAGGACGGTGAGCGGCCCTCTCACCGTCCTCAGACCCCCGGTCATGGAGGCCGATAGTCCTCGGCGAAGACACGTCGGCGGCGCCCGGGGCGCCGACTGTGGAACTCGGGTGGGAGAGTTCTCTCCCGCACCCGGCCCGCCGCCTCCTTCGCGAGCATGACCTGCTCGCAGAAAGAGGCGGCGCAGTCCCACTTACTCCCGCTGGAGAGCATGGCTCGCACCATAGCCTCGAGCGAGAGAGTGTCCACGCCCAGACCCACGTCCACGCAGTGCTGACACTCGGCCGTGGTTTCCCGGTGTTTTCGCCACAGATACCTACCGAAGCTACCGTGCCCGGCAAGCATCTGTGTCTACCGGTAGGAGAGAGCACCGTGTCTTCTCTCCAGCCACTCGTCCATGACCGGTCTGACGGCCGCGATTGTGGCGAATCCCCCCTTTTGGTTGCTCAAGTCGCACCTTCCTTGTCTCCATGGTTTCCTGGTGGAGCAGGGTCCACTGGGCCTCGATTTCTCGAGACGCAGGCCTTTGGCCCCGCTCCAGCGCCTCCTTGCGCCATCTGAACAGTGACGCAAGGGCTCTCGCTTCCAGGTCCCATGGAGGGGTCCCGGCTAGGAGACATGCCGCCTCACCGGAGATCGTGCGGTATCCTCTTATCACCCTGACGGCCATCACTCTCTGCGGGCTCAGCAGTCTAGCCTCATTGCTGGCCGTCAGGGTCTCCGCCCATACGGGAGCCCCGTACAAGGCCATGCTACGCACGATCCCCAGGTACAGTCTCCTGTAGGGAGCGTTGGGTCCCCTGATGTTGGGCATCAGCCGCGCGAGTGCGGCCGATGCTCCCCTCAGTTTTGGGACCAAACTTCGGAAGTGATGTCCGAAGTTCCACCGGCCATCGAGTACGAGCCCCAGATACTTCATCGAGGGCTCGATGCCGATGCTGACGCCCCTGATTAAGTTAGCTTACGAATTGCTCTTCAAAATAATCAAAATAGAAGTGGTGAAATATGGGTGTAAAGTATATATCAGCCTACCCTGGAATGGAATAAAGGCGTGATTGTTTGAAGTATGTCTGTTAACTCATCATTATATAGAGTCATTTTATGTTCGGTAGCGCGGGTGCGGCGTTTCTGGCATAGTAGAAATAGTAGAATTATATATAGTAGGGTATCTCCGACCCCGACCGCACGATACTTACCTATAGTATCAGGGCTGTCACTTTTAGTTTATTTAATCGTCGTAAATGACAGGTTAGGTTAAACAATTGGACATTCTCATACAACATCATCTAGTCCAAATTAGGCCAGTTTAAGCTTGTGCTATGGGATCTAGACAACTGATAGACATATGTACTTATATATTTCTAAATAAATACATAGTAGGTATACAAAAACATCAAAACTCTGATACAAAACTTTGAGGAACACACAATTTATTCGATTCCACCCGAATCCAACCTGGGACCTCAGCACAACATTCCCATATTAATGATGGCAACATTTTATGGATCACAGAATTAATGTGAAAATTTCAGCTTTCTAACTATCACGGTTCCTGAGATACAGTCTCATGACGGAAGGACAGACAAAGTTCAAAGACAGCAAACGGACAACGTAGTCTCATAAATAGACTCCCGTTTTTATCCTTTGGGTAGGGAACCTTAAAAACGACCGAAATTCTAGAATATTTTAGCTTTTCCTTAATTCATACACTAAACACTATAAAGGAGATCATTCACGTTTCATACATTTTTGGGCCAATTCTCAAAGTGCCGGCCAGAAAAAAGAAATGTAATATTCGCATAGAACACACAATTTCTAGCAAAAAATACTACTACAATAACCCTGTGCGTGCTATGGTTTTGTTGTTACATGCTTTTAAAATACGAGAAAAATGTTATTTTGGTGATGTATTTTGATACATTTCATCACTTGAATAGTGATTTGTTTTTACGTTATTCTATTGTAATAAGAAAGAATTGTCATTTTACTAATTATCTACGTACCTACGCACAGACAAAACGTACCTAACGATTCACAACAAGTCCAAACTTGTTTCAAAAAACTTAGACAAAGGTTCCGCGCGCGCAGCTCCCCAGGCTCAAGCGAATGGTACCTGGCAAATCACCCCGCCACCTCCCGGCGCCCGATGGGTGCGATGGGGCCCTACCACCAACCCCGGGGTCCAAGCCAGCTTCACCTGCGAGTGGTGCACCTGCTGATAAACGGACGAGGGCAAGGCGTACAGAAAAGGAAAATTCGAAACTAAACCCTGTACCAACCCGTCTGGCCAGCGTGACGACCAGCGCGTCTGGCGACATGTTTCACTATAGTAAAAGTGACGGAAGACATTCTTCCGAGGGCGGGATCGGCTTTATGGTGAAAAAGGACCTCGTTAGCAGCGTTGTGGAGATCAGCAGTGTTTCGCTTCGGGTAGCGTACTTAATACTGAGACTCACCAACAGGTACACCCTGAAGGTGATACAAGTGTACGCCTCGACCTCGAAAAGCACTGTCGAGGCAGTTGAGACCGTGTACGAGGACATAGCAAAAGTACTACATGGTACTACTGCCAAGACTCACTACAGCGTTGTGATGGGGGACTTCAATGCCAAAGTGGGAGTACAAGAACGCGGCGAAACGAAGATCGGCCCCTTTGGTGTGGAGCGCAGAAATAACCGTGGCCATATGTTTATCAGTTTTCTTGAGTCTCAGGGGCTCTTCTTGATAAACTCTTTCTTTAAGAAGAAGCCTTACAGAAAATGGACTTGGAGATGCCCCGACAAGGTCACAAGGAACGAGATAGACTTCATCATGACGGACAGGAAGTGTATATTTAGAGATGTCTCTGTGGTTAACAGGTTTCATGCTCACAAGTCGGTGATCAGCCGGTGGTGATCACCGACTTGTGAGCATCTCTGAATTTGGACTTCGAGCTGAAAGGGCCCGTATGATGAAGCCTAGTCTCCGACCTACCGCGCTCCAGTTAGCCTCAGGGGCTGAGAGGTTCCAGTTAGAACTTCAAAATCGTTTCGATCTCCTGGAAACCACTGGCATTATTCACGATAAGGCCGACAATGTGGTCAGGACGCTACAGCAAGTGTCCCGAAGGTTTTAGTCCGGAAAAAGCAATTACAGGTGCTCTAAGCTCTCGCCCGAGACTTTCGAACTTATGAGAATAAGACGGGAAACGCCATCTACGCACTTCGTCAGACCAGCGGGATCTAAATCTCAGAATCCGAAAGCTGATACGACGCGACCTTATACGCTATAACACCAGCATCGTCGAGACAGCGATCGAGCAGAACAGGGGTACCAAAGTATTTGCCCAACAGCTTGGAAGACCCCGTCTGACGAAACGGAAGACAGTGGATGGCAGAACTGTGACCTCAAGGTTCGAGATTCTCGAGGAAATTAAGAGCTTTTACAGAGACCTGTATGCATTACGGACAAAAAGGTCGACGGGTCCTACTGATTGTGACTACCGAGTCCCACTATCACGCCACTATACCGAGGACATTCCGGACATCGACCAGGGCGAGGTGAGGGCGGCTGTCGGGCAACTTAAAAACAACAAGTCCCCTGGGGAGGACGGAATTACAACTGAACTACTGAAGGGGGGGGGGGGGCTCCGGTTCTCAACGAGCTGACGAATTTGTTTCATTCCGTTCTCCAACAGGGACAAACACCTGAAGCGTGGAGCGGGAGTGCGGTGGCTCTGTTCTTCAAGAAAGGTGATAAGACCTTGCTGAAAAAATTACAGACCCATCTCACTCCTGAGCCATGTTTACAAGTTGTTCTCGAGAGTAGTCACAAATCGCCTCGCCGGAAGGCTCGACGAGTTTTAGCCAAAGGAGCAAGCCGGATTTCGAAAAGGCTTTAGCACCGTGGACCACATCCATACTGTACGGCAGATTGTACAGAAAACAAACGAGTACAATCAGCCGCTGTGTATGGCTTTTGTGGACTACGAGAAGGCCTTTGACTCTGTCGAAATAAAATACTCTTTATCTTTATTTTACATGCTCCTTTATGTAGGAACGAGTAATCAAAATTGGGCATAAAATATGCCTTTGCCTTACCCTTTCGAGAAACAGGTATAATTATATGTATGTGTGCTTATATGTGTGCTGAAAGACATAATTAATAAAATAAATCACTATTCAACTGCTCATATCAATTAGAATGACACCAACAAAATAACATTTTTCACGAATTTTAAAAGCATGTAACAAAAAAACCATAGCGCGCACAGGGTTAATGTAGTAGTATTTTTTGCTAGAAATTGTGTGTTCTATGCGAATATAACATTTTCTTTTTCTGGCCGGCACTTTCAGTTTTTGGTCCAAAATGAATGATGTTATTTGCATTCTTTTGAAGGTTCTATATTCGTTTGAAGTGCCACCAAATCACCAAAGTAAAGTTCGATTATCAGTCAGTCAGTGTTCACTCACTGCATACATACATATAGTCACGCCTTTATCCCAAAAGGGGTAGTCAGAGGCGTAGTATACGCCCACGTCTCACCTTTTAGTTTCATGTCCCGCGAAATAGGTGAGCCTATTGCCGTGTTGAAATGGACGGGTAGTGTTCTGTTAAAAGATACTAAATTTACTTCAAACTTCTAGTTTTATCCACAAAGAAATTATAAGAGGTCGAAAACGAACTGAGTGGGTTCGAAGCAGTGGGAGTAGAACTCGCGCAGCGAGGGTTCCGTACCAAAAAACGGCAAAATTCATGTTTGTTGTATTCCATGCAACAAACGTTCCCCTAATACAATATTATTTTTCTGATTTTAGTATTTGTTGTTATAGCGGCAACATAAATACATCATCTGTAAAAATTCAGTTCTCTAGCTATCACGGTTCCTGCGATACACAAATTTTGTGGGACAGACAGACAGACGTACAGCGAAGGGTCATGTAATGGGTCCTGTTTTTCACTCTTTGGGTACGGAACCCTAATAAATACGAAGTCTAATAGGTATTGAACGAATTCGTACGTAAGCATTGAACTTATATTACTACGTCCATAATAATCTCAAGGTGCCTACCTTGAGAGTATTATGGACGTAGCAGGTACGTAAGTGAATTATTCAAACTCACCTTTCTTCTTCTTTTGTTACCTATCGTGAATTCGTGAATAACGATAGATAATGAGGGAGTTTAAAAATTACTGTTGAGGCATCCAAAAACAGAGCAATATATATCGTCCTTACTTCTTTATAGGCATTGTCATATTTATCTAATGGCGACAGGTTGTGGCGACGAGGTCCCGTGTTGCGACAGGTAAGAGTACAAAATGTCGCCACCCCAATACATCCCAAGGGTGTCGTAAGAGGTGACTAAGGGAACACCTTCGCAAAAAGATCCATTACGTAGAGAAGGAAATCTCAAAATGTAACCCGGTTGTCAGTAAAATGACAATCGTTAAGCCAAGTTGAAGGATTTATGCTTGGCTTGAAAATTTTCAACTGCGGGTCGTGGCGACCTGCGCCTGTCCATCTACTCATCTCAGGCTCATCACCTATTACGTGAGGCATAAAACTAAAATGAGAAATGGGGGCGTATACTATGCCTCTGTCTACTCCAATGGGGATAAAGGCGTGATTATATGTATGTATGTAAATAAAGATAGCAGGCATAGGACACATACATTTTACGTAATCACGCGCACGCGGTTCGCGGCAACACTGATTGAACGCTTGGTTTACCTGCTGGGAGCGTTCCGACTAGTACTGATTTTTAAATGTGTGCGTGACGCGCGGCTCGTTCTGAGTTCTGACGCGACGCGTCCGTAGGCACTGCGCACGCACACAAGTATACCGCGCTCGGTACCTTTGATATAATTTTGTTTGAAGATGCCTAACTCTATTAAACTCTGGTACCTTTGATATAATTTTGTTTGAAGATGCCTAACTCTATTAAACTCTGTTTCTGGTGTTGCAAACGCACAAAGTCTACGGTGAACGCTTTCCATCAGGTGGTCCCGTAAACTTGTCTGCGAACTTAGTTGTACACAAAAGGACGACACGCGGTTTCACCCACTTAGCTCCCGTTCCCGTGGGAATACGGAAATAAAATATAGCCTATGTTCACCGGTAAGAGTGTAGCTTCTCAACAGTGAAAGAATTTTTTAAATCGATCGAGAAGTTTCGGAGCCTATTCGATGCAAACAAACAAACAATTAAATCGTTCCTCTTTTAATATTAGTATAGATAAAAAACCTTATACAATTTGTAACTTATTTATTTTAGCAAAAAGTTTTATATTAGGTAGGTATGTAGGTAGTACAAAAGTTTCAATAATAATTTCCCTAGCTGTGAAAGATACAATAGCTATACGGAAAAAAACTTTTTCTTTTGTGAACAAGGATCACGCATTTATAAGTCTGAAATATTTAATATCTCACCTTCCTTATTTCAAAAATATAAAAGCACAGAATACAAAGCGATACCGACTTTTTTAGGGTTCGGTATCCAAAGGATCGGTTTTCCCAAACGCCTACAGTATGGGGTTCTTCAAAAGGGGTCTTAGATTGTTTTTACAGGGTCGGCAGCGCGAGTGTGGCGCCTCCGGTGTTGCAAACGTTCATAGGCTTGCTGTGACTACCAGTACATCTGGTGGACCGTATGCTTGTCTGCCACCTTAGTGGTATAAAAAAAGGGTAAAACAATACCCTATTACTGAGGTTCCCTTGTCCGTCTGTTTATCTGTCTATCACCAAATAGTGTGAACCGTGATAGCTAGTTAATTGTAAACCAGGGTTAGGTTCCGAGGGACTAGATTGTAAAAAGGCAGTGTATTTCTGTTGCCGCTATAACAACAAGAAACGGCCAAGTGCGAGTTGGACTCGTCCATGAAGGGTTTCGTTGCAGCAAGTAACATAATAGAAAAGTTCTTGTAGTTCGTTGTAACTTTGATTGATGTTTTAACACGTTCGCAGTGGTAGTGATTTTTGTAACCGAAAATTGCGGTTTATGACGTATTAAAAAAAACTACCCGCTCTATCTCGGTCAAACCAATTTTCGTTGGAAGTTTTTATAGCAATGTACATCATACATTTTTTTTTAGATTTATCATTCTCGTAGTTTAGAAGTTAGAGGGGGGGGGGGGGGGGCACACATTTTTCAACTTTGGAAGTGTCTCTTGCTCAAACTATTCACTTTAGAAAAAAATGTTTTTAGGAACCTCAATAGCATTTTTAAAGACCTATCTATAGATACCCCACACGTATGGGCTTGATGAAAAAAAAATTGAGTTTCAGTTCTGAGTATGGGGACCCCCCAAATTTTCTGCTTTTTTTCTATTTTTATATAAGAATCTTAATGCGGTTCACTGAATACATCTAGTTACCGAATTTCAAAATCATAGACCTTATAATTTCGGAGAAAAGTGGCTGTGACACACGGACGGACAGACAGACGGACAGACAGACAGACAGACATGACGAATCTATAAGGGTTCCGGTCTTGACATTTGGCTACGAAACCCTAAAAAAGCTGAAAATAGTTTTTACTAGTAGCTTCGCCCGCGTCATACTCGGTACCCGTTCCCGCTTCTCGTGGGAACATTTTCCCGGGATGAAAAGACCATAAGCTATGTCTGTACCAAATTTCAGCCCAATCTGTTCAGCCGTTAGAGCGTGTCATCCAAACATCTTCACAAACTTTCACATTTTTAATATTATTAGGATTAATAGTGGGCTCTCACATACAAGAAACGTATTTTTTTGTCGTATTGTATTTTAGTACGGAACCCTCCGTTTGTGAATCCGACTCGCACTTGACCGGTTTTTCTTACTCTTCTAAATACACGAGCTACACGGCTTTTTGATATCCTCCGATATTATGAAAGTAATGTACTGATGTATTATCTGTTGACACGAGAACGTGTCTGTGATACAGTCTGGAATATTTTGTAGAGTTTTGAGTTAGATTTTTTTCTGCTGCGGTAAAATAAAAAAGTTTGTTTGATAGGAGATCTAAAACTAGGTAGATTATTAGATTTCGAAAGGTGCAATAGTGCAAGAAAATGATTATAGCCTGACTATACAAATGTGATTTTTATAGTTAGGCTATGATCATTTTCTTCTCTCTCCTGATATCTACTTCATACGTTCTACAGAAGCTCAGTAACGTTTTCACAACTTTACTGCTGCAGGATTTTGGCTTAAGACTGTACTTGATTAAAAGAATAATTAGGATTTTAGAGATAATTTAAAATACCTACTGGGATTTTGAAAGTTCTGAAGAAATATTTAAACAATATACCTTTGCATTTTTAAGATGAAGCTTTTAAAGTCAAAGCTTTAAATATAGAAATAGAGTTTTGTACATCCGTCTTTCTGCCGCGACATTGTATCTCAAGAACCGTGATAGCTAGAGAGAGTTTAATTGTCACAGATAATGTATTTCTGTTGCCGCTATAACAAGAAATACTAAAACATGAAATGCGAAACGGGACATTTCATCTGAGTGAGTAACAGACCATAACACATAAATATTTATATTTGTTTTCTATTGCTATCTGTGGCATTGTGATTGCGGTGATGATGGCTGAGGTCAAAGGCGATAAAATAAATATAAAAAAATGTAGTGTCACAATTCATAGCCCTGTGTGTTTTGTTTTATGTACATACCGTTTGTAAAAATGCCAGCATTTAAATCTGATTAGAGATTCATTCACATACGGTAGGATCTGTGCTTGATGGATCACGGTCTGACGAATACGCACAAAGGGATGATGAATTTGTTTGATAAAATTAATGGTTTGATCACAGGAAGGGTAAGGACCTGACGAGTACAGGTTAATAGCTCTGTATAAATTTTTATAATATAAATTCTACTAAGTAATATTATAAATGTGAAAGTCTGTGAAGATGTTTGGATGTTTAGATGTTTGGATGTTTGTTAGCCGCGAGCATCATCTAGTTTATTTATAAACTAGCTGATGCGCGCGTTCGCCCGCGTGAAATTTGGTTCCCGTTCCCGCTTCCCGTGGGAACAAATTCCCGGGATGAAAATCCTATGTGTTATTCAAGACCACCACCACAACAATACCAGACAGCCCAATCCGTTCAGCCGTTAGAGCGTGATTGAGTAACAAACATCCAAACATCTAAACATCCAAACATCTTCACAAACTTATAATATTAGTCGGATAGTAGGATTCAGCTGGGTTTGGGTTACTTTTTCCAGGTTACTTTTGAAGAATACATCGAATGATCGAACACATGATGAGCAGTGCCGAACAAGCAAGGAGAGGTCGTTCTTTTTTTCTTTTTATATTCAGCACGCCAAATTGACGTCGCCACCAGCCTGATGGAAAGCCGTGGCGCATTTAGCGATTGGGGCCACTTTAGACAGTGGTCCTCAAGTTGGCGGCCCTGTGATGTGCCTCTTCTCGCTCCTCTTAAAGAACCCGGGATTGTAAGATGAGGGAAACACGTGTGCGGGCAGGTCGTTCCAAGTTTTTACAGTTCGACAGAGGAACGATCGTACCAAAAAACGGTAGATTACGTTTGTTGTATGTATGGAAGTCCTCCAAAATATGATTATTTTTCAGTTTCTAGTATATCTGTGGGTATACTACGCCAAATCGAATGCCAAATAATCGAACGTTCAAAATATCGAACGTTCAATATATCGAACGTTCAAAATATCGAAGATTACAATATCAATGTTCGATATAGGTATTAAACGTTCGATATTTTGAACGTTCGAGTATTTGGATGTTCGACTTTGAACAGATGATCCACGTGACCTAGACACACAGACTACAGACACAAGTCTCGCCATAAGCCCCTCTGCAATCTATTTTATAGAGAGGGGCTAAAAGGTAACATATCTCTTTCATTTACGCATGGCCGCTTCTTTGGCTTCGAATAGATGCTAAAAATGTTGTTTAAAATAATAAGCTACAATATTGACTGTCTCTGGCAGAATTTCGAGGTGAGCTTGAGCCTCGAGCCCTTGGCGCAGCGTAGCTATAGGTACGTAGCGTCTTTGACTGCACTCTACCGAATATATCACGACGCGTGTTCCAAAGAGCTCTTCAACATAATCCCTTCCGTTCATTTATGATCTCGAACCATGCAACTACCCGACTCGATCAACACTATGAACGGGGGCCCCCTGTATACTACCCGTTCGCTCTAACTTTGCCGCTGGCGTAGAGGCGTATACCCGAATTGTTAATTAGACGAAGTAAATTGACAGTAGCTAATGTCACTTCGTCATAGAAAATAAGCAACATTGTATGAAGAAGTGTCATTAGTTGCTGTCAATTTACTTCGTCTAATTAAAAATTCGACTTTAGTATGGAGCCGAGCGACAAAGTTAGAGCGAACGAGCAGCATGTGTTTATTACCATTATCAATAGTCCTGAACACAGAGAACATTTTTAGGTCCTGAAGTGACGGGAAGCCCTGTGCCTTTGACGTTCTACTTTGGCTACATTACTATGTCTATTACAGCTAGTGTTATGAAAAGTTTTTCAACTTAACTTTTCGATCACAAACAACGCTTGCCCAGCAGAATTGGGAAAGAATCTTCGCCAGAACCCAGAGCTTTAAAAGATTGTTTATCTATTGACCCATAGAGACTTGGATCGACCTGCCACACGGGCTACCTTCCTCCTACAACCCGGGGTGACCTCATTTCAGCATCTGTAAAAAATATAAAAAAAATATTATTTACGATGGTGCACAAAAATGGTGTACAAAAATTTAGGTAGGCGCATAGAATTATATGGGTAGGAGTAATAACTTTGTCAACAAATTACAGTTACATTTTAGAACTCCTGTATTTTTTCTTCCTTTGTGTTTTCTGACATATCGATGCCATGTTAAAAAATAAATGTGGAAAAAGTCGATCGTGTGTGACGTCTTTTAATAACATTTACACGCAGCAACCAACATTCGATGGAACATAAATAAAATATTTTAAAAGTACTTACGTATTCTGTTCTGTTATCGATTACTGTGTTAAGCAATTTTCGCTATGACTGGTCCTCAGATGGGTGACCCGCTTTGTGACATTTCATTTCGGAAGGCCGTTGCTCCCGGTTGTAGCATTGGCACTTGGCAGTCGTTTAGAAAAGTTGAAGATCTTGGGCGGCGCGGTCTGAAAAATTTCAACAGTGGATAATCACAACCTGCACAATGGACATGTCATGTCCATTTCAACATGGTAAATAGGCCATGTGAATTTTCTCCCACATAATAAGTAGCGATACTTTTTATGTAAATTTACATGGTGAAATGTAAGTATGTATGTATCATATGGTCTGCTCACACAAAACACAGAACAGTTATGTTAGGAAAAAGGAAGAATCATATACTTTTGCCAAATATGACTTTAACCAAGGTGACTTCTTATCACGAATAAACAATGATTTAAAATCTAAATAAATTGCACCAAGAATTTCAACGCCTCCATAACACCTTGCGAAAACATTATCAAATTACTTTGAAACAAAATAATATGTTCTGTTTATTTGTGAACACCTTCAAATGGTTAATGAGTATAAACTGAGTTATACGCTATGTGTAATATAAGGAGCAATTACTTCGTCAACAAACGCTGTAATTTGGCATCTGTGAAGCTTAATTTCGGATGTGCGAAGCTTAATTTGTGATCTGCGAAGCTTAATTTAATGCATTACTGGATAGTGGTACACGAATTGTACGTGGAAGGTGTGCCTAAGTTTCATTTGCTACAAATTAGTGTAAAATACAGCTATGTAAATTGCAGAATATGTCGCATAGTATTAGGGTGCTTTTCACCAGAGATGTGCTATGCTACGTTGCTATGGGTGTATAAAGTTAGAAGTCACAGTCCACTTAATACAACATCACTTTAGTTTAGGTGTCACAGACAGTCCTCTTTGCAGAGCCTGCATGTAGACCGACGAAACTGTCATCCACATTTTTACGATAAGCCCGGAACTGGCACGATATAGGGCTACACACCTCGACACACTGAGTTCGCTCGAGGAAGCCGTCGGCAACGTGAATAGTCTGCTAGATTTCCTGGAGGAACTGGGATGGCAATAGCCATACCATTACCTCTTAGACAAAAAAGGCGCAATAAATGACGTCCAGTTGCGGAAACCAGCTTCTGTAAACCGAGAACCTAGAACCAATGGGTGCGTTTGAGATCCACCAATCATATTCATCAGCACAAATGACACGATACTGACAACGTTACATGTGGATATCACCGCATCCATCGCACATATCTGGCTAAAAAGCACCCTTAGTAGGGCAGCCTATTCCGAGTCTGGCAATAGTTTGCTTCTTTTGTAGAACGGTAATATAATTAAAGAGGTAATTCCTGTTTCTATTAGTTGCTCAACAACAACTCAAACTGTCTTAGCTCTTGCTCAAGTAAGTTAAGAAGCAATTATTCAACTACTGTGTATCCATGCCAATGAGGAATAATAGTCAATGAACACCTACTAAGTACTTGGTCTGTGCAACAGATTCTAGTTGCAAAGCAGACTAAACTTAATGTTTCATACATGCATTTTAGTAGTTACATTCTTGAGAGAAAAAAGTATGTATTTTGCGAACATAATTTCGATAGAGCTTTTGGTCCTTAAGAGAACTTCTATTGGTTTAACTCCCGAGCACTAGGATGGATCTACACTGTAAATCCGAAGTTCGTAGTTTTTGTGCTCTTAGTCATTACTGTAGATCCTACAGTAATGACTAGAAGCACAAAAATCTTCGCGTTTGAATTCACGTTTTACAAGATTACAGTTCTTGGATGGGTGACCACAACTTGACAACTTTGTGACATTTATTAACGAGCGTTTTCTTGCTTCCGAGGCATAAGCCGCTTGTACCTGCGCCTGAGTTGACAGCACGTGTAGCGCCTCTGGTGTTGCAAACGTCAATTGGCTACGGTAACCATCCGTCTGGTTGGCCGTAAGCTTGTACTCCACCTTAGTAGTATTAAAAATGTATAGATTTTAAGTTTCTAATTATCACTGGTAGGTACCTCAAATAAAGCTTTCAGACATTACTTATGGTTCAGAAAGTCAAATGAATAAGTCAAGTAGGTAAATGTAACTTACACAAGGTCGAGTGTTATATTGACCGAACAGGAAACTGAAGTAACAACCTTTCGGCCCGCACAGGATGATGACATTAATTATGTACACTGAAGGAGTAGGCACGATTATCCCTGCCTTGATGTGCCGCGACCTTTGAAACAACATGAAACCCACCGGGTCGAACTGATATTAGTACGAGAGAGATGGCACAGATAATAGGATTTATATATATATATATATATATATATATATATATATATATATATATATATATATATAACTCAAAGGTGACTGACTGACTGACATAGTGGTCTATCAACGCACAGCCCAAACCACTGGACGGATCGGGCTGAAATTTGGCATGCAGGTAGATGTTGTGACGTAGGCATCCGCTAAGATAGGATTTTGATAAATTCTTCCCCCAAAGGGATAAAATACGGGAAGCGAGAATGGGAACAAATTTTACGCGGGCGAAGCTGCGGGCATCAGCTAGTAGGATTATAAGAGTCTAAAATGAAATATGAAGTTGAAGACATACACAGTGGAGAGAATCTTCGCCAGAACTGAGCGTTTCAAAAGATCGTTCCTCTGTCGAACTGTAAAAACTTGGAACGACTGCCCGCACACGTTTTTCCCTCATCTTACAATCCCGGGTTCTTTAAGAGGAGCGTGAAGAGGCACATCACAGGGCCGCCAACTTGAGGACCACTGTCAAAAGTGGCTCCCAATCGCTAGATGTGCCACGGCTTTCCATCAGGCTGGTGGCGACGTCAATTTGGCGTGCTGAATATAAAAAGTATTCTTACTAATGATAATGCGAAAGGTTTGTAAAGAAGTGTCAATGTTTATTAGTCTTTCACGCTCAAACGGCTGAAAGAATCTGGCTGAAATTTGGTACAGTTATAGATTCTAGTCTGGAATAACATATGAACTGCATCCCGGGAATAAGCTATCATTGGAAACGGGAACAGAATTACTCCGGCAGCCTGAATATCAGCTTCGTCCTTTGACTCGGTGCAAAGACGTGCTGTAAGAGTTGTCAATGATCCTATACTTACAGGTGGTGTCGAACCTCTTCGCGACAGGAGAGACTTTGCCTCCTTAGGCGTATTCTACCGCCTGTACAATGGTGTGTGCTCTGAGCAATTGTTTGAAATGATGCACGGCTACGTTCTATCATCGCACCGCTCGCCACAGACAGGGAATCCACTCTCACACTTCGCGTCCAGAGCGTTCGAGCACGGTTAGATTCGATAGGGGTTTTTTTCCGCGCACGCTTAGGTTGTGGAATGATCTCCCTGCCTCGGTTTTCCCGAACGCCTACAGTATGGGGTTCTTCAAAAAGGGTCTAAGAAATTTTTTACAGGGTCGGTAGCGCGAGTGTGGCGCCTCTGGTGTTGCAAACGTTCATAGGCTGCAGTGACCACCGCTGTCATTCTGGTGGGCCGTATGCCTGTCTGCCACCTTAGTGGTATAAAAAAAGCCAGAGCCGCGGGGACATAAGGGTGACAGGAATCACTCCAAATGGTTACATACATATAGTCAAGCCTTTGTCTCCGAAAGGGTAGGCAGAGGCATAGTAGAAATGGTCACAAAGATCACATAATAAATATTAAATAAATAAATATTTGTGGACATTCACACACAACATCATCTAGCCCAAATTAAGCTATTATGAGCTTGTGCTATAGGATCTAGACGACTGATATACATACTTATATATTTCTAAATACATATATATTATACATAGAAAACACCCAAACTCCGAAACAAACATTTGTGGATCACACAAATATTTGGACCGACCCAGGAATCGAACCCAGGACCTCCAGCGCCGCAGGCGGTATCACTACCGACTGCGCCACAGAGGCAGTATATAATTTCAGAATACTCCGACCTATTCCGTCATACCTCATGCCATTTATATAAACCTTGTAAAACAGAGTAAAGAAATGAAACGCTTATTATTTTAACCCTCGCATAACTTAATTCGTTGAGAAATTTATTCAATGGGTGCCATTATGTACTTGTACTGACACATTCTGAAAGACCATTTGAATAAAACAACGCTTAATTCATGTCGATTTAACTGATGGGTATGTAACGAGTTGTTAAAACATAGCTCCATCTACAGTATCTCTACTGTATAAGGTACATACAGCAGCCTAGCAAAATGTGCTGCTTGAAATGGCAACCCTCTGAAAGAAAGAATTGTATTTTGGAGATAGGGTGATAACGACGAAAGATTTCGCCATTCACGTCTGAATCACTTAACCGATTCTGATAAGAATTGGTGCATGGATAGAAAAGATTCTGAGAAAGGACATACTTAATTTTAATTCTGGGATAAATTTTCTGTGACCGTGAGTTTTATTGCCAGGTTCTTTCATAAAGGTTCTACTTATTGCGTGAATCTGACATAATTACATGAACTCGACTGCCTCTGTGGCGCAGTCGGTAGTGATACCGCCTGCGGCGCTGGAGGTCGTGGGTTCGATTCCCACCGGAGACAAATATTTGTGTGACCCATAAATGTTTGTCTCAAGAGTCTGGGTGTTTCTATGTATAATATGTATGTATTAAAAAAAAAAAAATAAGTTCTTATTAATATCCGTGGTCTGATCTGAAAGAGGGGCTTATGGCGAGACTTGTGTCTGTAGTCTGTGACTCTGTTGCATTAAATTACGTCACTAGGTCAAGTGGATCATCTGTTCAAAGTTTGAAATAAAACAAAAATGAAAACGTCAATTGGATTGAACTTTCACAATAAATAAAACGTAGTGATTATATTTTCTTTGAATAAATGTTTTAGAGAGGGGTAGTCGGATGAGACCGTCTTACGGCTTCTTGTTATATGTCAGTTACCCTTAAAAGTGTAGTGTAGAAGTTTTTAGACATAGAGTATTATCCTAGCTGATCTACTTATACTAATTTTATAAAGAGGAAGGATTTTATTGTTTGTTTGTTTGTTTGCTCTGAAACTATGCCCTTGAACTGATTTGAAACATTCTGAATGTCCACAATTTTTTTTTTATTTATTCTTTCACTGTTTTGAAGCTACGCTATGCCCGGGTGGCATAAGCTATATCTTATTTCCATATTCCCACGGGAACGGGAACTACACGAGTGAAATCGCATGTCATCGCTAGATTAAAATGTTTTGATCACCAGCTTCCCAATAAAATACAATGCAATATTTCATGCCCGCCGCAGCGCTCCAGGGTGTGAGCTGCGCCGTAAATACATGGTTTTTAATTGGAACGCCACTCTCTGTGACCTGTGTTCGTCTACCGTTTGTTAAAATGATTCTGCTATCTATTTAAACCTTAAAACCTTTTGTTGCAGCGTATCTACCTTTTGTTAAAATGATTATCTATAAATCTATAAACTTTTAAAACTTCGGGTTTCCCAAACGCCTGCAGTATGGGGTTTTTCGTAGGGGCAATGCAACGTGCCGATGCAACGGTTGAAGGTTTTTACAGGGGGGCAGCTCACCGTCCTCACAGAAGCAGGCCCTAGACGACAGCGTGACGTGGGAGATTCACGCACGCCCCTAAGAAGCGGAATAACACCCGAAAAACCCCCTAAAAACGCGGGATAGCACCCGAACCCCTCCCTGGGTGTCCAGTAGTAGCTGTAGGTCTGTTGGGAGTCCTGGGGTATCCCAACAAGGGCTTACCCTGGGCTCCCAATTGTAGGCTGTTAGCAGGACACGTGAGGTTTTTAGGCGGTAAGAGTCCATGAGGAATCCACGAGGATTTTCCCTCACGTATAAAAAAGAATAAAAAAGGGTCGGCAGCGCGATTGTAGCGCCTCTGGTGTTGCAAACGTTCTTAGAGTATGGCGTGACCACTTCCATCGTGTGGCCGTGCTTGTCTGCCACCTTAGTGATATAAAAAAGGAGCTGGTTGACAGGCTCATCAAAACTACTAAAAATGGAAACATAAAGTAGTAGGGACTGGAGTTTTCTTTCGTGACGTAAAGATCTACTAAGTTTCATTATTAGGGTAGGTGCCCATTTTGAGTCCTGGGGTAGTCCTTTTACCCGGGGCTACCGACCGTAGGCATTAGGTAGGATACGTGTGGTTTTTAGTCGGTAGGAGTCCGGCATAGCAACCCTGCAGGATATTCCTCACGTTAAAAAAAATAGGTAGGTGCCCACCTACAACACAAAACTTACTAAGAAAAGATTTTGCCAAATTCCATTCTAAATGGAATAAAATAAGGGTTTTAGGTTTATTGAAGTCTGTCAAATGCTAAACCCCCAACTTAAGGCCTGTAAGCAGAACATTTTGACACATGAAAAGCGCTCGTGGTCACGCGGACTCAGTGTTCTGTAAACGATCACTGCAGTAAGCAATTTTCACTATGGCCAGTCCATTGATGGGTGACTATCCATGTGATTACTTTGTGACATTTATTTGAGCGTTTCCGTGCTTCGGAAGGCACGTTAAGCCGTTGGTCCCGGTTGCCAGTAAAATGGCAGTCGTTAAGCTCAGTTGAAGGCTTTATCTCAACAGCAGGCAGTCACAACCTGCGCCTGTCCATTTAAACACGGCAATACGGCTCACCACTTATTACGTGGAACAAATTATACAAAGGTGAAATGTGGGCATATAATATGCCTCTGCCTACCCCTTCGGGGATAAAGGCGTGACCATATGTATGTATGTTCTATCCCTTTCTGCCCAGTTAATAGATAAGTATAAATTTACACAAGAAAATGTAAAGAAAAGCTCCAATAAGATACGATGGAACGCTGAAAGGTGTTCTATATTTTTTTCCGTGCCCCATGGGATATAGCTAGCTTTACTGTGCCCCAATCTAGTTGATAAATACAAATAGCTTCCTACTACAAAATACATTTCCGACACGAAAGCTTTTTGGGTCAGCCCTAATAGACTGTAATGCTTCTATTACACCGTTCACTTTCGAATAAACTTTGTAACTAACTTGAAAAGTTCATCATAAGATGGCTCACAATAAAAAAAACTGAAGTCCTAATATGCATCAATTTAAAAAAAACTGTTTTGCAAAACGATCCATTGTGTAGAGAATAGAAAGAAAGAAAGAAAATGTGTTTATTTGAGATCACAACGTATGTACAATAAGAAAATATCAAACTGATTAACAAAAATAATAAATAGGTAGGTATCAATAAAAATACATATGGATAGAATAAGATGGAAAACTGGAAATAAAACCCGGTTGTCAGTAAAATGACAATCTGAAGACCTTATGGGCGGCTTGAAGGACTGCGTCACGGTCCATATGTCCATTTCAACACGGCAATAGGCCCACCACCTATTACGTGGGACCAAGTCAAAAGGTGAGGGCATATAATATGCCTCTGTCTACCCCTTCGGGGATAAAAGCCGAAATCTTATGATGACAATGCCCCAACATAATTTTAAAAAAATGCACAGCCATACATTGAACTTGAACTCTAATTTAGTAGCCACGTTGAACGTTGAAGGGGTCAAAGAAAAGTGGACAGTGTATAAGGTTTCTATGGGATGGCAAACATTTAAGTAGGCCGAACCGCGGGTTTCGCTAGTTATGTACATATCTAGGTCACAAGAAGATACTAATATCTATTTAGAAGGGTCATTTATATTCTGTTCAGTGTTGCAAATAGACGAGAACCGTTCAATCATTCTTATTGAACGAAATAGGTAGGTATTAATATTGGTGTTCACAATCGCCATTGGCACGCTATTTGCAAGGAAAATAAATCAGACGTACCTACTTAAAGAGGTTTGGGTTCTCTTTAATCTTCGCTACATGAAAACAGATTTATATTTGTAATAGTAGGTGTCTTTTTTTTAACGTGAGGGTAAATCCATGCTCCTAACCACTAAAAAACCACACGTAACGCCCAACAGCCTATGGTCGGGAGCCGCGGGTAAGCCCTCGGAAGGATGTCCCAGAACTCTGTATTGTGCTATTAGTTCCTGGGGTCCTCCTTCTAAAGGCTTACCTGGGGCTACCAACCGTACGCATTAGGTACGGAACGTGTGGTTTTTAGTCGGTAAGAGTTCGGCATAGCACCAATTAGGTTTTTCCTCACGTCAAAAAAGAAATGTGCTATTTACATTATAGCTGCCGTGTGTGAACGCCTCCTAACATAGCTGAGCAAACGCGATTGGGGAGGCGATGTTCAGACGTGTGAGTGTACTTGATAGGTCTTTTATGGGTAATTCAATTTGCTCAGAATATTAAGGGCGTGACAAAATAGAATATTAGCCTTAAAATCAACTGAGTAGCACCCTAATACATCTCATTACGTCTTTCATATGTATGAAAATCCCTCTTGAATACTAGGCCGGATTCTGACTAAGACCACACGGTGTTTTACCACTGCATCACCCCAGTAAACCCTCAGAAGGATCTCCCACGATTACCACTGTCACATTACTGAAAACCGAGACCAATGTCTTAACGTGCCTTCCAAAGCCTGGCAACACTCGCAACATGAAATATTCCAAAATGGTCACCTCTTTAAGAACCAGCCATAGTGATATTTGCTTACTTTAGCGATCTTTTATAGAACACTTAGTCAGGGCGTGAGGACGGTGAGAGGGTTGCTCACCGTCCTTACAGAAGCAGGCCCATGACGGCAGCGTGACGTGAGAAACTTACGCACGCCCCCCCTTAGAAGCGGGATCACACTCGAAACCCCCCAAAGACGCTGGATAGCACCCGAACCACACCCTAGGCGAGGCCGCAATGGCGGCCGTGGGTCTGTTGGGAGTCCTGGGACATCCTTCCGAGTTGGGCGTCCTGTTGGGCGTAACATGAGGGTTTTAAGTCAGTTGGAGTCCGGCGTAGCATCCACGAGGATTTTCCCTCACGTTAAAAAAAAAGCTCTCAGTCATTGGTATTTATTTCGTTCATTCGCCATGACACCACTGGGGGAACAATTTGGTGGTGTCAAGGGGAAGGAATGTTATTTCGTTACCAAAGTATATAGGGGTAATTTGTAAAACTCCAGCAGCCTGCTACAACTAGATAGCTTACATCATAATAAGCAACGTTTGTTCTGCGAATTTTGAAAATTCGACCCATTTTACTTTCATGAAGCGCTCGTGGCCCCGTGGACTCAGTGTTCTGTAAACGATCACTGTAGTAAGCAACATTTACTGTGGCCGGTCATGGATGGGTGACCATCACGTGACCATTTTGTGACATTTATTTGTGGTTTGTGAGTTACGGTTGCCAGTAAAATGGCAGTCGTTAAGCCACGTTAAAAGCCTTTATTGGGCGGCTTGCACAACTGCGGGCAGTCACAACCCGCGCCTCTCTGACTAAGACTCTTTTAATCTGAGCCGCGCCTCTCCACACCTATTACGTGGGACAAAATGTAAACGGAGAAATGTCGGCATATAGTATGCTTCTGCCTACCCCTTCGGGGATAAAAGGCGTGATCGTGCGTACGAATGTTACTTTCTTACAAAAATCATAATAGCGTAAACGTACCTTAGTAATCAATAAGCAAACAACAAAGGGGAACCCCCATTCTTGTTTAAATCGAACGCAGCTCTCGACAACATCGATATTTACACTACTTCTGATTAGAAGTCGATAAATCAACACTATCCGATAGCTCGGCTCTCGAATAAATTAATCCATCGAGTAATGCCTACTCGGAAGGTAAATTGAAACTGATTGTTCGGTTGTATTGAAGTATCGATATAGTTAAATCTAAACATTTACAACCCTTTATCGATTTTATAATAAAACCTATTTATATTTAAGTAGGTAGTCAATTAAAAAAATAATAGAGCAATTTATTAGCCTCGGCAGTACCTAATAAGTTATTCATTTGAATATATTTTTTAATTTCTGCTCGCCAAATAAAAACTCCGCCCGCCTGATGGTAAGTCACGGTGACATTAAGCGGATTGGAGAGCCAACATTATCACAGACCTCAAGTTTTAACCACAAGAGCCTGCTCTGGCAGATTGTTTCAAGTTTTTATGGTTCAACATAGAAAGAAATGATCTATGGTCTATCAAGAGCAATACTTAGGACTAATGAACTATAGAATCATAGTAAAAATAAAAATAGAAACTCTGATAGAATGTCCTGAAATTCGGTTCACTATAATTTTAAAAAATACAAGTTATTTTGTTAAATAACTTGTATTTTTTAAGTCACCTCTTAAATCTTCGAGTAAATGAGTACCTAGGCTCGTTCGCTCTAACTTTGCCGCTCGGCTCCATACTAAAGTCGGATTTTTTTATTAGACGAAGTAATTGACAGCAACTAATGTCACTTCTTCATACAATGTTGCTTATTTTCTATGACGAAGTGACATTAGCTACTGTCAATTTACTTCGTGTAATGAACAATTCGGGTATACAGTGATTCGGGTATACAGTGATTCGGGTATACGCCTCTAAGCCAACGGCAAAGTTAGAGCGAACGGGTAGTAATAAAACTGTTTCTTCTCATATCAGGAAACATACACCATCCCATTCATAACAGTAGCACTACTCTAGTACTGTAATGAAATACTCCAAGCCACCAACAAATATTAAATTACACACCCGGCATCCTTATCTCACAAGACATGGGTGCTTATGAGGCGAGAAAGTGTTGGAGATACGATTAAACAAGGAATAGGAAAATGTTATTATAGTATACTAGCTGACCCGCGCAACTTCGTTTACGCCACATAAGATGTATAAAAGGACTATTAAGTCCATTAGAAGAATATTAAGTCCATTCTAAAAAAAATCTTGAATTCTATGTTTTGCGATAGTTGATAATGTCTCTAATTCCTGAACTACAAAACCCTCAACACTGAAACTTGTGTGAAACAATTTTTAAAGTACTCCCTTTATAACAATGAAAAAGAATTTGAAATCGGACTACGCATTGAGAAGTTACAACTAAAAAACCATTTTTTCTTCCATCCCCTCTCCCAAAGGAACTTCGCAAAATATCGGAATCAAAAGTATCCTAAAACCTTCCTCAGATTATAAGCTCTGATTGTACCAAGTTTCATTCAAATCGATTCAGTGGTTTCGGCGTGATACTTATTCGGGATACAGGCAGACATGAAAATTTTTAATTACATTTTCGGCTTCAGTAGCGATTAGAGAACGCCGAAATTTAAAATATCTTCCAGTACAGACTCGCCACCCTCTACAGTTTTATTATATGTATAGATTTCCTTGCAATACGTGGAATACGGGCAGAGACCTTTAATATTCGCAAGTTTTTGTCTATAGCTAGTGATATAATAGATATATGCTATGCAATGGTCTTCGAGGTCCAAGTCAGCCTCAATCAATCCAAACAAACTCTAGGCTACTCCCAATTTAGGCCACGACACAGGACCCCGCGCCTTTCGTATCCAGTCCCAGCCTGCGATCTTTTCTAGCTCATCGGTTTATCTGGCGGGTGGACGTCCAGCCTTACGGTTGCCGAGTACCTAACGATCTCCACTGTAGAACTCGTTTGCTCCTTCGGTTCTTCTGGAGATCTGGCCAGCCCGTTGCCACTTTAATGAGCTTATAATGCGATAAAGTGGCCCACTTTAGTTCTCTGCTGGATATAATATCCTCATTTCCGAGTTTATTCCTCAAAGATACTCCAAGTATATAGCCTATGCATTAGCTCCTCACAGCGCAACTTTAAGGGCATGGACTGGAACAACCCCACAATAGGTGTCCACATCTCGGCACTGTAAGCCATAACTTGGAGAACAACTGGTTGTCTCAGCGCGGCTCAATCCATCCTCACCTACATGTGGTGCACCTGATAACTAGCAGACGAGGTTATGGCGAAGAGAAGGAGAACTTGAAACAAAACCCTGTACATCCAGGTAAAGGATAGAGGTAGTCCAAATTGTCTTATGACCATAATAATAGTTCTTGGTGAGAAAAATCAAAAGTCACCTCTGTTTGGAATTTTTTTTACGTGTGGAAATCCTACATGGATGCTATGCCGGACTCCTACCGACTAAAACCACACGATGCTTTACAACTGTCTACGGCCGGGAGTCCCGGGAAACCCTCGGAAGGATATCTCAGGGCTCTCGGCAGGCTTTGGCGAACACTTTAGGCTCCCCTATGGGGTTCGGGTGCTATACCGCGTCTGAGGAGTTGGTTGGGGCGTTAATCCGCTACTTGGGGAACGGTGAACGGGGGGGGGGGGGGAGACTTGGGTACTGTCCCACCACTATGAGGGGCATTCTCAGGTCCTCCGTGCGAGACTGCAACTCGCACTTGACCAGTACATAAGACTAATGTTTTGGCTGTTCCTTGATATTGTGTAAATTCCCAATCTCACCATGATTTAAATTTAAAAGTAATAAGAAGCTGCCGTCGGGCGTCGTCGCTCCGTAAAAATGAAGCCATGAATTTTTTATATCAAGATTCAAGACCTTTCAACGCAATATTGTTGAGAAATACTCTACGGGCAGTAAAAGGGTTGTAATTTCAAACAGTAGCGAAAGGTACATCTCTCTCAAGATTTCAAAAAATCGAAGGAAATATGTACCGTCACGTTTTTGCGATAGAAAGTAATGAAATTGTTCAGAAAGAGTTTGTTGTGTACCGAGGTGTGGTGTATGATGCCGGTCAAGATGTCAGCCATTTTGTGTAAACTAATGACGTCACTATGAGGTAGATACTAATAATGAAGCTACTGTCCTGTATCTACACTAATATAAGAGGAAAACTTTGTATTTTTGTGTATGTTTGTAATGAAAAAACTCAAAAACGACTGTGCCGATTTCAAAAATTCTTTCACCGTCTTCATTAACATAGGCCATATTTTATTCCCAAATTCTCACGGCAACGGGAGCTACCTACGTGGGTGAAACCGCGTGTCGTGCCCAAGTGAACCATTATATTCCTCGAATAACCACAGATACTGGTAGGTTTCTATCCAACTCGTTTAATCTTCTAATGAATTTGATGCGGATTCCAACACAGTCTAATCTAACTTCTGCTGCGAATCTACAGAGCTTGTTGTAATTTTTTTGATTTTGATCTTGCTTTGCCTTGTTTCTTTTACGTGTGATAATCATACATGGATGCTATGCCGGACTACTACCGACTAAAACTACAGCCTCGAGTAAGCCCTCGTAAGGAAGTACCAGGGTTCCCAGCAGACTTGGGTTCCAAGTCTTGCTCCTCATTCCTATGTTAGAAGAGTAGGTAACAATAATAAGAGAGTCGTTTGAATATCTCATTATTATCGTCTCAAATGCTTTTTTGCCACCACTAGCAGCGTACAAAGAAAACAAAAAGCGGTGAGACGATCTCACCCGACTGCCCCTCTAACGTTGATTGTGAAAGTGAAAGTTCAATCTGATTGACGTAGTCATTTTTGTTTTATTTCAGACTTTGAACAGTTGATCCACGTGACCTTCTGATGTAGTTTAATGCAACAGAGTCACAGACTACAGACAAAGTCTCGCCATAAGCCCCTCTGCACTCTATTTATAGAGAGGGGCTAAAACTTAAATTTAATAAAATTGAAGACTAAAATAGACAATAGAAATTCGCAATTGCGTACCTAATCCGTTCTCAAATCTTTCCCCTATCATTGAGAGACTTCATTATTACCTTCATTTAGGTTTATTTGATGGTTTGGGCGAGGCCGCACTTGCGGTTATCGCGGCGGTTTCTAACCTCAAAATGTCAAAACATTGACTTGATTTCATTGATTTTGACAGTTTGATGACATTTTGAGGTTAGAAACCGCCGCGGAAAAACGCAAATGCGGCCTCGCACTTTTACGAAAGAGTTATAGGTGCGGTATAGCATAAAAGGATAGCAATAGGTACCTATTCTAAATTTGTGATTATTGTCCTACAGGCTGTCGATTTGGCGAATAAATAGGTATAACCCGTTCTCTCAAAGTTTGCCGCTGGTGTAGAGACTAATGTAGAGGCGAAGTATGGGAGGCGACCAGCAAATTTAGAGCGAACGGGTAACTTCCTTCCACATTATATTTTTACGACCATCATATCAAAGGAAATCAGTCTATCGGAGTCCTGGCAGAGCATCGAATGGTTTTAGTCGGTTCCAGTGTGATATGTCCAATATATACCTACTCCTTGTGGGTGTGTGTGTGTGTGTGTGTGTGAGGAACCCGCGACAAGCTAACAGTGTACTTATAGCTCTTGGCCGGTTCTATACATTCATACATACATATGATCACGCCTTTTATCCTCGAAGGGGTAGGCAGAGGCATATTATATGCCCTTAGTTCACCTTTTTGATTTTTTTTCCACGTAATAGGTGGTGAGCCGTAATTGTCGTGTTGAAATGGACAGGCGCAGGTTGTAACTGTCCGCTGTTGAAAATTTTCAAGCCTTCAACTTGGCTTAACGACTGCCATTTTACTGGCAACCAAGACCAACAGCTTAACGTGCCTTCAGAGGCACGGAAACGTTCGCAAATAAATGTCACAAACTGGTCATGTTATGGTCACCCATCCATGACCGGCCATAATAAATGTTGCTTACTGCAGTGATCGTCCACAGAACACTGAGTCTGCGGAGCCACGAGGGAAAGTTATACATGTAAAATAACGACGTGTGTTGATGAATTAGTCTGCCAGTACCATCGTAATGTTATCATCCCTGTACCATTCACCGCCACCTTAAGTTACCTACCATGGCATTAACAAAAATCCGTAGTTTCGACAGCAAATAAAAATTGTCATAGTAGTTACCATTAATGGTACTGTGTGATGAGTCTTTTCGAACCAAGTCAAGTAATTTCAAATGTAAAGATGAAATATCATTATTGAATGTAGGGCCTATAAGAGAGATATAAATTTTAAGTTCATACCTCAACAATTCTGCGGCACTATATAACAGTAAATCTTGTAATTGCATAGCCCTCCCCAGCGACTTTTTTAGCCGTACCTATTTACTGCGAAAATCTCAAACGCAAAACAAAATGGCTGTATAATCAATTTGTACACATTCGCGTCAAGATTGTTTGTGACAAATTGGAAACTCATTTTATATGTAGAGCTAGATTTCTCCGAGCTGGCTAGGGCAGGGTCGGCGAGATGTGTCGTGCGGTGTTCCACAGGGATCGGTGTTAGGACCGCTCCTGTGGAACATCGGTTACGATTGGGTGCTGCGTGGTCCGTTGCTCAGAGGGGTCGGCGTAACGTGTTACGCCGACGACACCCTCGTCACGGCGCGGGGAGCAACGCACCGTGACGCAGCACTTAAGGCCACGGCAGGGGTTGCTCAGGTCGTAGGTCGGATTCGGCGGCTGGGTCTCGAGGTCTCCCTTCACAAATCCGAGGCTCTGTGCTTCCACGGAGCTCGGATGAGGCCACCTGCGGGATCCAGCCTACAGGTAGGGGGCGTCAGCATCGGCATCGAGCCCTCGATGAAGTATCTGGGGCTCGTACTCGATGGCCGGTGGATCTTTGGACATCACTTCCGAAGTTTGGTCCCAAAACTGAGGGGAGCATCGGCCGCACTGGCGCGGCTGATGCCCAACATCAGGGGACCCAACGCTCCCTACAGGAGACTGTACCTGGGGATCGTACCTACGAAGCATGGCCCTATACGCAGAGAGCGATGGCCGTCAGGGTGATAAGAGGATACCGCACGATCTCCGGTGAGGCGGCATGTCTCCTAGCCGGGACCTCTCCATGGGACCTGGAAGCGAGAGCCCTTGCGTCACTGTCATGCGGGGCCAAAGGCCCGCTTATCGAGAAATCGAGGCCCAGCGGTCCCTACTCCACCAGGAAACCGTGGAGACATGGAAGGTGCGACTTGAGCAACCAAAGGGGGGATTCGCCACAATCGCGGCCGTCAGACCGGTCATGGACGAGTGGCTGGAGAGGAAACACGGTGCTCTCTCCTACCGGTTGACACAGATGCTTGCCGGGCACGGTAGCTTCGGTAGGTATCTGTGGCGGAAACACCGGGAAACCACGGCCGAGTGTCAGCACTGCGAGGAACGCAGCGATGACACGGCGCTCCACACACTGGTGGAGTGCACGGCGTGGGCGCAACAGCGCCAGGTCCACGTGGTGGGTCACGTGGTGGACACTCTCTCGCTCGAGACCATGGTGCGAGCCATGCTCTCCAGCGGAAGTAAGTGGGACTGCGCCGCCTCCTTCAGCGAGCAGGTCATGCTCGTGAAGGAGGTGGCGGGACGGGTACGGGAGAGAACTCTCCCACCCGAGTTCCGCAGTCGGCGGCCTGGGCGCCGCCGACGTGTCTTCGCCGAGGACTATCGGCCACCATGACCGGGGGCCTGAGGACGGTGACAGGGCGGCTCACTTACAGAAGCAGGCCCATGACGGCAGCGTGACGTGAGCAATTCACGCACGCCCCCAAAGACGCGGGATAGCGCCCGAACCACCCCCTGGGCGAGGCCGCAGTAGCGGCCGTGGGTCTGTTGGGAGTCCTGGGACATCCTTCCGAGGGCTTACCCGGGGCTCCCAAACATAGACTGTTGGGCGTAACGTGAGGTTTTTTAGTCGGTAGGAGTCCGGCATAACATCCATGAGGATTTTCTCTCACGTTAAACAAAAAAAAAAAAGAGCTAGATTTCTTGCCCGAAAGAGACTGAATGTTTAAGCCAAGTTAAAGGTCTTTATTGGGCGGCTTGCAAATTTCAACTGCGGGTAGTCACAACCCGCACCTGTCCACACCTATTACGTGGGACAAAATCTAAAAAGGTGAAATGTAAACATATAATATGCTTCTGCCTACCCCTTTGGGGATAAAAGGTATGATCGTGTGTATGTATGTCACTTTCACGCAAAAATCATAATAGCGTAAACGTATCTTAGTAATCAATAAGCAAACAACAAAGGGGTTAAACAGAAATGGAGGTTCATTTCTGTTTAAATCGAACGCAGCTCTCGACAACATCGATATTTACACTACTTCTGATTAGAAGTCGATAAATCAACACTATCCGATAGCTCGGCTCTCGAATAAATTAATCCATCGAGTAATTCCTACTAGGAAGGTAAATTGAAACTGATTGTTCGGTTGTATTGAAGTATCGATATAGTTGAATCTAAACATTAACAACCCTTTATCGATTTTATAATAATACCTAAGTATTTATATTTAAGTAGGTAGTCAATTAAAAAAGTAATAGAGCAAATTAGTATCGGTAGGTACCTAATAAGTTATTCATTTCAATATATTTTTTAATTTCCGCTCGCCAAACAAAAACTCCGCCCGCCTGATGGTAAGTCACGGTGACATTAAGCGGATTGGAGAGCAATATCACAGACCTCAAGTTTCAACACACTGTAATTACTAAGGGCTGTTATATGAAGAGGGAATCACGTGCGCTGGCAGATCGTTCCAAGTTTATATGGTTCAACACAGACATGATCTTTTGTCTATCAAGGGCAACCCTTTGCGAAAATGCCGCAAGGCGAAACCAGTCAGGTCTAAAATAAATAATTGTTGTGGAGCAGTACAAGATGTGCAACCCTTTGACTAATGAACTATAGAAGGCTTTGAAATTCGGTTCACTATATTTAAAAAAAAAACGACTTATTCAACAAAGCTTCGAGTATATGAGTACCGAGTAATAAAACTGTTTCTTCTCATATCAGGAAACATACACCATCCCATTCATTACAGTAGCACTACTCTAGTACTGTAATGAAATACTCCAAGACACCAGACAAACATTAAATTACACCCCCAGCATCCTTATCTCACAAGACATGAGTGCTTATGAGGCGAGAAAGCGTTGGAGATACGATAAAACAAGGAATAGGAAAATGTTATTATAGTGTACTAGCTGACCCGCGCAACTTCGTCTGCGTGATAAATGAAGAACCGCTCACCCGATTTTGTGCAAACTTCACATAAACCATCTACTAAATAGTCCAAAAAAGTCTAAACATTTGGTTTGGATAGGTGAGCCCGTTCTAGAGTTATAAAATTACTAGCTGACCCGCGCAACTTCGTTTGCGCCACATAAGAGAGAGTATTACCTGTTCCCGTCGCATTTACTCCCGTCGCGTTGCGTTTACTCCCGTAGCGTCTCGTCGTTTATATTCAATACTACGTGAGAGAAAGAGAGAGAGAGAGAGAGAGAGAGAGAGAGAAAGGTTTCTCGTCGCGTGTATTCCCGTCGCGTTATTTTTAAGAACTATTTCGTTTATGAAAGAGGTATCCCGTGGCATTGTTGTAAAAAAAAATTGATTGCCATTAAAATGGTTATTGTGCACCAACCCAAAGATCGCTATCGCGCAATTTTTTTAGGACTTTTTTAAGAGAAACAATTTTGTAGTAATTAGTTTTTACTTAACTATAAATATTTACGCAACGAAGCTCTCAAAAGGAATAACTTTTCCCCCGTTTTTGAAACATTTACTATTTATTTGTTTATTTATTTATTTTACTCTTTATTGTACGCTAGATAAAAAACAACTTTTTACTATTACTGCTGCGCTCCTATTCTTTGTAGCGTGATGCTATATAGCCTATGACACTCTACAATAACGTAGCTTTCTATTGGTGAAAGAATTTTTAAAATCGGTTCAGTAGATCTCGAGATTACCCCTTACAATTTAACAAACATACAAACTTTACTATATATATACTAGTATAAACAACAAAAAGTGGCATTGATTTTTATATAATTATATAGATTTCCTTGCAATACGTGGAATACAGGCAGAGACCTTTGATATTCGCAAGCTTTTGAGTTTTGTCTATAGCTGGAGAAATAATAGATATAGATCTATTATTTCTCTAGCTATAGACAAAAGCTTGCGAAAAAGTAGCATAGGCTACTAGTTGCAATGGTCTTCGAGATCCAAGTCAGCCTCAATCAATCAAAACAATGGCAATCTAAGGGAGTCCACTGCCGGACGTAGGCCTCTCCTAATTTAGGCCACGACACAGGGCCCTGCGTCTTGGGCATCCAGTTCTAGCCTGCGATCTTTACCAGGTCGTCGGTCCATCTGGCGGGTGGACGTCCAGCCTTACGGTTGCCGAGTACCTAACGATCTCCACCATAGAACTCGTTTGCTCCTTCGGTTCTTCTGCAGATGTGGTCAGCCCGTTGCCACTTTAATGTGCTTATAATGCAATAACGTGGCCCAAATTAGTTCTCTGCAGGATATTCTCATTTTCGAGTTTATCCCTCAAAGATACTCCAAGTTTATAGCCCATGCAATAGCTCACAGCGTAACTTTAAGGGCTGGAACTGGAACAACCCTACAATAAGTGTCTACGTCTCGGCACTGTAAGCCGTAACTTGCAGAACAACTGGTTGTCTCAGCGCGGCCCAATTCATCCTCACCTACATGTGGTGCACCTGATAACTTGCAAACGAGGTTATGGCGAAGAGAAGGTGAGCTGGAAACAAAACCCTGTACATCTAGGTAAAGGATAGAGGTAGTCCAAATTGTCTTATGACCATAATAATAGTTCTTGGTGAGAAAAATCAAAAGTCACCTCTGTTTGGAATTTTTTTTACGTGTGGAAATCCTACATGGATGCTATGCCGGACTCCTACCGACTAAAACCACACGATGCTTTATTACCTTCATTTAGGTTTATTTGATGGTTTTACGAAAGAGTTATAGGTGCGGTATAGCCACTGACCTGTAATAGTATCTGGACTGGTGATCGGTTCCATAAAATTGTGCCTAATTGAAAATCGCCATTTGGCGCTGACGGCAGCTAGCGAATGTACTTGGAACTAATACTAGTGATGTACAACACCTGTCTTGGTGTCGATAAAAGCTTTACCAGATACTGACTACAATGTTAATTTTATTTTTGTACCAATGATGTTTACATAATATGAATGACTACTTTAAAGTACCTAAGTAGGCTAACCATCAGTCTCGCGAATTCAGTTTGGCGAGCTTAATATATAAAAAAAAGAGTTTGTTTGCTTAAACAGTGGTCGCAGTTATGTTGCCAAAGTAGTGTTACTATTGTAAATCGGCTGAAAAATGACACCGGACACAGCCCACACAGTCATTAAGGTTGTCTTTAATCATAATTGGGTTATGTTAGAACTTAAAGCTAGGCGTCCAATAGGCGGCTGGGCCGGGCCGGGCCGCAACGCAAAATCCGCATGCCATACGTTTTTAATGTGTGTTTCGTTGCGGCCCATAGTAAAGGCAGATGCTACACAATTTCATATGAAACGTACGGCACGCGAATTTTTGCTCTGCGCTGCGGCCCGGTCCGCCTGGTGGACGCCTCGCTTAGGCCGGGTTTCCACTGACGCGGAGCGGGGCGGAGAGGAGCTTAGCGGTGCACGAATTGACCAATCACTGTGCGCGAAATCTCCGCTCCGCTTCAATGGAATCAGCACGAGCGGAGTGGAGCAGAGCTGAGCGGATATGCATAGTTAAAATACAGCGAGGCGATGGGGTGCGGAGGACAGCGGGGCGGTGCCGTGCGGAGGACAGCGGGGCGGTGCCGTGCGGAGGACAGCGCGGCGGTGCCGTGCGGAGGACAGCGCGGCGGTGCCGTGCGGAGGACAGCGCGGCGGTGCCGTGCGGAGGACAGCGAGGGAGAGCGGAGCGGGATGCGTGGGGGATTCGTTATCTTCGTCTTCAAGTAGAGAAAGATATGAAATATTGCTTTTTAGGGTTCCGTAGCCAAATGGCAAAAACCGGAACCCTTATAGACTCGTCATGTCTGTCTGTCTTTCTGTCTGTCCGTCCGTACGTCACAGCCACTTTTCTCCGAAACTATAAGACCTATGCTATTGAAACTTGGTAAGTAGATGTATTCTGTGAACCGTATTAAGATTTTAACATAACACTAGAAAAAAGCAGTAAATTTTTGGGTTTTTTTTCATTAATACGTGTGCGGTATCTATAGACAGGTCTTCTAAAATGCTATTGAGGTTTCTAACATAATTTTGTTCTAAATTGAATAGTTTGCGCAAGAGCACTTCCAAACTCCAAACTTCCTCTAACTTCTAAACTAAGATAATGATAAATCTAAAAAAATATATAAAGTACATTGCCGTAAAAACTTCCAACGAAAATTGGTATAAACGAGATCTAGTAAGCAGTTTTATTTAAACGTCATTTTCACCTAAAAAAAATCACTACCACAGCGAACGTGTTAAAACATCAATCAAAGTTACAACGAACTACAAGAACTTTTATACTATGGTAGGTACTTGCTGCTACGGAACCCTTCATGGGCGAGGCCGACTCGCACTTGGCCGGTTTTTCTATTTGAGATAGTCTTTCAGAGAGATTGAGTGTAACTGAGCGAAAAAATGCGCGATTACTAAAGTATGCTCCGCTCCGCTCCACTCCGCTACGCTCCACTCCGCTCCGCTCCACTCCGCCACGCTCCACTCCGCTCCGCTTCAGTGAAAAAACTGACCACTTTTCACCGCTCTTCACCGCTCCTCTCCGCCCAGCTCTGCTTCAGTGGAAACACTGACCACTTTTCACCGCTCTTCTCCGCTCCTCTCCGCCCAGCTCCGCGTCAGTGGAAACGCGGCCTTAACGTGAGCCGCGCGAGCGTGCTCCCCGAAGCAGCCAATGCCAACTTGCTATTCCCCCTCAATGGCAACTATTTCCCATTTACTTCCCGAAGCAGCCGTGCTCAGAGAGGAATTTTGTTAAGTGACAGGTTAATTGTATTGGATTGGGATTTATTGTAGTTTTGTTTGTTTGCAGTAGGTAAGTACAGAGGAGGGAAGGTATTTAAAAAAAATATGAAATCACACATTTATTACGGGATATTTTTAAATGCACATCTGTATAATTTTTAAAAGAAAATTATCACATATTTTAAAAAGATTGAAAAACAAAGTAGATTCTCTTAAAATAGGCTTGTGTCCACTAAGAATAAATCTGATTGATGTGTGTTTCTAACGACTATGTCCAATATATAAATAATTAACCATAGATGCTAAGTTATATTTCACACACTGTTAGTTGCTGTTTCGATTATCTACTACAATTTTAAGTGTTTATTAATAATTTGAATATGTTCATTAAATTATTAAAGTACTTTTACCATGCCTCTTGTTTTTTAAACTACGAATTTTGGCATTGAACAGAAAATTATCGATATACATTTTTACATCCCTATTAAACATTATAGGTTATAAAAATATTCGTAAAATCCCCGAAACGGGTATTCGCTTATGATAGTAAAAAAAAACCTAAATTATGGTTTTATAATAAATGTTTAAGAATTAGTTTCTTAGATTTACTTACTTGTGAAAAGAGACGCCACAGCCCTTCTCGTATCTTGTTTTACAATATACACACGATCTCATGATAAATATCTACTTAATTACACAATAAACTAAATGTATATATCAAATCACTTCAAATTTATAGCAATCACAGTAATAACTTACAAATATTCCAAATTTCACACATAAACTCCTTCTGAAATAAACAAACAACGGCCATTTGCAAACTAATTTAGTTCTCAGTGCACTCGGAGGGGGGGACGGCGGCGCTTTGAATCGGCACAAAAAAGTGGCTGTCATTTTGTATGGAATAGCCAGTCCAGCGATTATTATTACAGGTCAGTGGGTATAGCCTAAAAGGATAGCAATAGGTATGCTAAATTTGTGATTATTGTCCTACCAAGTTGTCGATTTGGCGTATAAATAGGTATAGCCCGTTCGCTCTAAGTTTGCCGCTGGTGTAGAGCCTGGTGTAGGGACGTAGTATGGGTGGCGAATGGCAACCTTAGAGCGAACGGGTAACCTACCCTTGTTACGCTTCCACATATATTTTTACGACCATCACATCACCAGCGACAAGCTAACAGTGTAGCTTATAGCAGTTTCTATACATACATACATACATATGACCACGCCTTTTATCCCCGAAGGGGTAGGCAGAGGCATATTATATGTGTTCACTTTTTTTATTCTTGCTCCATTTTTGTGTTGATATGGACAGGCGCAGGTTGTGACTGCCTGCTGTTGAAATTTTGCCATTTTACTGGCAACCGGAACCAACAGCTTAACGTGCCTTCCGAAGCATGCAAAGGCTCTCAAATAAATGACCGAAGTGGTCATGAGATGGTCACCCATCCATGACCGGCCATAATAAATGTTGCTTACTACAGTGATCGTTTACATAACACTGAGTCTGCGGTGCCACGAGCGCTTCTTCACATGGGCGAGTTCCACATGTAAAATAACGATGTGTGTTGATGAATTAGTCCGCCAGTACCACGGTAATGTTATTATCGTCCAATCACCGCCACCTTAAGGTACCATGACATAAACAAAAATCCGTAGTATCGATGTCAAATACAAATAAAACCAGCCACAGTAACATTAAAGGTACTGTATGATGTGTCTTGCCAAACCAAGACGAGTAATTTCAAATGTAAAGATGAAGTTAAAGAGAGATCAACAATTCTGCGTCACTTTGTTACAATAAATCCTGTATTTGCGTAGCCCTCCCCAGCGACGTCTTCAGCCGCACCTACTGAGAATATCTCAAACGAAAACAAATGGCTGTATTATCAATTTGTACGCATACGCATACGATACGGTTTAATAGACATTCTTCTCAAGCTGGATTGTTTCAGATTCAGAGGTGTTTTCATTTTAGTCTGAAGTAGAAGAAGTCGAAGCACTAGGGACTGCGCGGTCTCAATGTTCTGAACGATCACTGTAGTAAGCAACTTTCACTATGGCCGGTCTTGGATAGGTGATCATTCTGTGACCACTTTGTGACATTTATTTCCGAGCGTTTCCGTGCTTCGGAAGGCACGATAAGCCGTTGGTCCCGGTTGTCAGTAAAATGACAGTCGTTAAGCCAAGTTGAAGGCCTTACGGGCGGCTTTATTAACGGGACGTTTACCATGTACCTACTTATTTTGAGTTATTTATTAATTAGGTATATTATGAACTAACAAATCTTTCATATTCTATTATGAGTATAGAATTATAGATGTCTTACGTGTTTATGTCTTACATTATGTATGCTCATCGAGCCAAACCGAATCTTCGCCAGAACTGAGCGTTTCAAAGTTCCTCTGTCGAACTATAAAAACTTTGAACGACCTGCCCGCACACGTGTTTCCCTCATCTTACAATCCCGGGTTCTTCAAGAGGAGCGTGAAGAGGCACATCACAGGGCCGCCAACTTGAGGACCACTGTCAGAAGTGGCCCCCAATCGCTAGATGCGCCTCGGCTTTCCATCAGCGAGTTAAATATAAAAAAAGACCCTCTGCCTCTTTGGTACAGAACCCGGCCTAATAGTAATTACTAAAATCGATTAGGGCAGCTAACTTCGCAATAATGTTTTACCTTTGCGAACGGCGATTCGTTTCCCTGTATACATTAGCATATTAAATAGGTCCACATTACTATGCACGTCACATCATACTCCTGGTGTTAGTGTGACCAGTACCCACGGAATAACCGCGTCACTGACACAGCAAAAAAACAGGCCAAGTTCGAGTCGAATTAGCGCATAGAGTTCGTTCCTAAAAAACAGCAATTACTTCAAAATATTGTATGAGAGCCTGTAGTACTGTTTTATCTGTTTTAAGTGTTTTGTTGTTACAGCGATAACAGCATGACATCGTCTGTGAAAATTAACTGTCGAAATGAAAAATGAAAATGAATGGAAAATGAAAAATCTTTATTCATATAGGTCACAATGTAACGCTAACGTCCAAATCATTGCTTCTACATTTACCAGATTCGCATCGCAATAGGTAGAGCTGGAGAAAGAAGAACCTGGCAATAAAACTCCGGCCACTCTTTTAACATCCAGTAGGTAATAATTACAAATCATTTAACAACTACAGAGGTAGAGTAGGTAATATCATGTAACGCGAAAGCATACGTGTACTGCTCGTTCGCTCTAACTTTGCCGCTCGGCTCCATACTAAAGTAAATTGACAGCAACTAATGTCACTTCTTCATACAATGTTGCTTATTTTCTATGACGAAGTGACATTAGCTACTGTCAATAATTACTTCGTGTAATTAAAAATTCGGGTATACGCCTCTACGCCAGCGGCAAAGCTAGAGCGAACGGGTAGTAAAGACTAAGTCTTATTGTGTGACTAAGTCTTATTGTGTGACTAAGTCTTATGTGTAAAGACTAACTAAGTCTAAGTCTAAGACTAAGTCTTACGTGTAAAGACATACCCCCTTATTCATAATCGTTTATTAAACCTATTTTAGTTAAAACACACTTTAAGTCTATTGCTGTCTCTAACCAATGACAGAGTATGGTTAGAGACAGCAATAGACTTAAAATGTGTTTTAACTAAAATAGGTTTAATAAACGATTATGAATAAGGGGGTTAGTCTTTACACATATGGCGAAAGTTTGAAAGTTAGAACTACAGAGGTGTAGTTGTTGAATGATTTGTGTGGTGAGTTTTATACCTACACGCGAGTTTTCATTAAGCATTGTCTCTTCATAACATGGGTATCTACAGGCTGGTGACAAAAAGACAGACTAACAGTGGAGTCTCAGTGACAGGATTCCGTTTTTTGGTATTTACCTATTGGTTACGGAACCCTAAAAAGGCACCGCTTCTGTGATTGTACAAAGACTCCTAGGAATTGGGAAATTTCACTCCAATTCGTATCGAAATCCCTACAGACAAAACCACTATATTATTTCTATCGAAGGAAAAACAGTGAGTTAAAGTTGAGTGGAGTAAATAAATATTATTGGTTGGTGTGTTTGATAAGTCAGTTCAATGGATTGTTGATATATGAGGCAGGGAATTGCGAAAAATGTTTCTAAAGTGCCTATTCTGAACAAATGTAGGTAATGATAATGTGCGTAGTTGTATAATTCCGTGTAATATTTTGTGTTGATTTTAAAACATTCAGGATGGGAGACTTTTGTAGGACTTCAAGTCTAACAGATTATCGGTTCTACAAAATGCCAGACGTGCTGTGCCGTGGAGTTAGCATTTAATTTTATATTTGCTGCGATAGCTTGGAATTAGTCTTGTCGTCTCTACTTTATTGATACTGAGTATACTCTATACCAGTATACATCTTTTTGGAAAGGAACGGCCTTATTGAAATTTGATTTTTTTGTACCCCTAAGGTAACAGACAAGTTTACGGCCCTCCAGATCAATAAATGGTCACCGTAGCACATGGACTTTTGATTTACAATACTCGTGTTGCCAATCTTGTAATAATAGCGTTGGTAAATATAAATCACTAGCGGACGACTCGCGGTTTCGCCCGCGTAGTTCCAGTTCCCGTGGGAATACGGGAATAAAATATAGCCTATGTTCACCGCAAAGAGTGCAGCTTCCCAACAGTGAAAGAATTTTTCAAATCGGTCTAGAAGTTCCGGAGCCTATTCGATGTAAACAAACAAACAATCAGATCTTTCCTCTTTATAATATTAGTATAGAAGTATAGATTATAGTAGGTACTTTTTCTCCTTGAAAATATTTAACAATTGTGTCTGTTTAGATGGGAGGGCATCCAATACGATTGCAAACTGCACAATCGTTATCGCGCGGCCAATGCTTACCTTATCAAGAACGAATCAATATTTAGCCGTAAGTTCATGCGTGACGGGGCCGCATTTTGGCGCCCGCTCCCATTTTGCGTGAATCGTACACACACAACACTGTCATACATTATAGTACACACACACACACACACATGCAGTCATTGACACAAACACACACCCTCTATAGTCAGACACCTACTTGTTAGGGTGATTTTATTAAAAATACACACATTTTTGTTTAAAAACGAATTGTAGTAGTGAGTTTATTTTTCTATTGACGTAGGTCAGTGAGCTCTACTTGCATTAATTTAATGCGTGTGATTTGAATTAAGTTTCTACTTAGGTACTTCTAGTGAGGGTTGTTATTATATAATATTTTTGGTTTTATATGTTTGGACTATGGAAATGTGTTTGTGAATGTGTAACATCTGTTCAGGATGTTGGAATTTTGGTTCAGATTATAGAATGATTAGGGATAGATTTACTCCGCTATAGGCTTTTCTCTACGGCCTAAATTTTATGTGAGAACGAGCAACTGTTATTCAACTGTCACCCTAAAATTGTCCTTTTCTTAGGGTTTTCTACAAAATGACTATGAAAAGACCAATGACACTTATTTTCAGAATCTATTTTTTGCATTTTTAAAAGTAAAGGCCCCGTGTGTTCCTGCGTGAAAAAGTAGGTATATCTTAGGGCCGTCAGACGAGAGCATTTCGGGCTGTGAAAGTGGTCCTTAATATTATTTTAGAGAAAATAAAAAATAAAATGTGGGGACCCTTGTGATATTAAGGGCCGATACATTTGTATTAGTACACATAAAGGCCTATTTCCCCCAGAACATACCAACTGTTATCACAGGAGCTTGTTAGGGGTATCAGACAATAACCATAAGAATAATGAATAGTAGATATATTATGCTTCTAGGCCCTTCCGTTACGGTCATGGGCGAATTTCTACCGAATCTCATTTGGGCATAGAAAATTGTATCCAGGCGGTAATCAAATCAAATCAAATCAAATCAAAATTATATTTATTTCACATAGGCATTATACAGATGCGCTTGTAAAACGTCCAGAATATAAAACAAAAACTCTACCACCAGTTCACAACGCGACCCACCTGAGAGGAACTGGCAAGAAACTCAGCGGGTTGTTCTTTTTTTTGCTCTATTTACAATTTTAAAGAATCTAAAAACTAGACATTTTAACAATTTCTTTGAGAATCCAGATGAGCATAATTGTCAACCATACCATAGCGTAGAAAAAAAAACTGGTGAAACGGCTAAAAATGAGACAAAAGATATTTCATGGGTAAACTTTCTAGGTAAGACCGCAGTGATAGCCAAGGTCTGTTGGGAATCCTGGGGTCATCCTTCCGAGGGCTTATCCGGGGCTACCAACCGTAGGCAGTAGGTGGGGAAGGTGTTGTTTTAAGTCGGTAGGAGTCCAGCATAGCATCTGCGTAGGATTTACCTCACGTTTAAAAAAAGGATAAACTTTCCGTTTTCTAAGTCGCACGATCGACTGGCATTGTAGATAGCGTCTTCTATGACTTCTTAGTACCTGTTTACAATCTTCTTCTCGAATTAAAGAATTGACTCGTACATATCAGATAGTTTGGAATCTTATTTTTAACATTCGGCTCAAAAGAAGGGTTGTTTTAAGTTTGGCCGATGTATGTGTGACTAAAAGAAGTTCAACATGGGCGCGGAGATAAAATAAGAATCTATAATCATACACAGCTGTCTACCCCTCAACGATATCAGTCGTGATTCATACCAAAGGTCAGTCACTTCGCCTGTGCAACGCCACACATTTGTATCAGAGAGTATTGTACAATCGCCAATAAACCCACACCCCACCCCAACTCCGGCAACTCCCCCAGTAATTTTAGGGTAGTTTGGCGTGACTAACGTGTTTTTATTTACTTATCTACTAACATCGGACAAGATAACTACTAATTTTGGGTAGCGTGTAGGAAGTCACGCATGTGGCTGTAGCCTTACTAATTAAAAAAGAATAGATAGTCTTTGGTCCTCGTTGGTGCAGTGGTAGGTAGATGTTCGACTGCTGAGTTATTGTGGTCGACGGTTCGGTTCAAATATTACTATGATCTGAAAAAGTTTATTTTGTGTGTTTTCTATGTCAGCTTATTAAATACTAGTGGTCGTCACGCGGTTTCACCCGCGTAGTTCCCGTTCCCGTGGGAATACGGGAATAAAATATAGCCTATTTGCACCGCAAAGAGTGTAGCTTGCCAACAGTGAAATAATTTTTCAAATCGATCTAGTAGTTTCGGAGCCTATTCGATGCAAATCCAAACTAACAAACAAACAATTAAATCTTTCCTCTATAAATTTTGAGAGTCAATTTTGTTACACCCAATATAATCTACTATATAAAAAAAAGTCGGGTTTTCCTTCCTGACGCTATAACTCCAGATCGCACGAACCGATTTCCATGGTTTTGCATTCGTTGGAAAGGTCTCGGGCTCCGTGAGGTTTATAGCAAAGAAAATTAACGAAATGTTACATAAAACGAAGCCATCCGGTGGCGAAACGGAGTTTGCCGGGTTTGCTAGTATTAGTATAGATTTGTAAAAACATAATGATATAAAGATAGAAGAGGGACTTACCAATTAGACTTAGACCATTAAAATAGGCAACTCTCTCTTTTGCTAATTTTATAACAACAACAAAAAAAAAATCTTTGCTGTACACACAGTAAAAAGTTACGACGGTAAAATTGTACAGTAGGAAAAGATTGCAAGCGCCTACTCAAAAGTTAAATTAGCTTCTCCGTGTAATGCTATGAATGTCGTCGCAGGCGTGAATTTCTTTTCCTGGTCTGTCTTTGTTATAACAAGATTTTTTTATTGTTCGGTTGTCAAATTTTTAAACATGTTCCAGTCCCTATTTTAAAAACTCTTTTTCGTCTGTTTTATTTTGCCATAATGCGTCATCTTGCCAAAATTAAGCTAATATAGACTGTATTACAGAATCTAGAGAATTGATAAACTTACATTATCAGTCCTGGGACATCCTTCCGAGAGGGCTTACCCGGGGCTCACAACCATACGCTGTTGGGCGTTACGTGAGGTTTTTTAGTCGGTAGGAGTCCGGCATAACATCCATGAGGATTTTCCATCACGTAAAAAACAAAAAAAAACACCAAAGACCATTACCATCTTTATTTTACAACGTTATTCTTGACAGTATGTTTCTAACCAAAGGTTGCCTGTAAAAGATTGCTTTTTAGCGCTAAGGCCGCCCTCTGTACATTTAAGAAATTGTAATATAAACACTTAGGTCACACAAATATATCGAATCTAAAACCTTAGGAACGGCTCGCATTTACTACACACAGTAGTTTCTCTATACGGATACCTAAGTAAAAACTAAAAAAGATTAATCTCTTTTTATTCTTTTCTGAGTCTTTATCTACTGATAAAATCTTGACCAATTTTATTCCTAACAGTTCACGTTATATCATTTATATTCGATCTTCTAAACTTTATACAATAAGGAAAGAATAAAAAATAAAACAATGTTGTTTCGTCGCAAAGTTCCCGACGCTATCTGGTACGGAACCCTCGCGTTTCACTGAAACTTTGTTTTGATAACTTTTTCTATTTCCATTCCACTTCTGTATTCTTTTATCTTATTATTTCTTTTGTATTTTGCCATAATTTTATATTTGTTAAACTTGCAACTACATCGGACTTTGGAACAAAGTTGGTTGCAATAAAAGCGAAGTTGGTGCGGAAGTTGAACATTACATATTTCAATTTACTATCTTATTAGTTAGTTGTGTTGATTGATTAAAATGTTCGTTGACTTGAATATGTTTCGAAATTTGATTTCTGGTTGAAAATAAGTACATACCTTTTCCCTACACTTACAGTATGGAGTTTTTCAAGGGTGGTCTTAGAAGGTTTTTACAGGGTCGACAGCGCGAGTGTAGCGCCTCCGGTGTTGCAAACGTACATAGGCAGCGGTGACCACCAGTACATCTTTTGGGTCGTATGCTTGTCTGCCACCTTTGTGGGATAAGAAATATACCTTTTTAAAAAAATAAAATCTATAATATCGTCTACAGCTTACAGTGCAGGTTTGTGTGCAATCTTCCACATGGATTTTCTCCTAACGAATGAGACTGTGACCATTCAATTCTAGTTAGTAAAGATTCACTTTATAAGTATATTGTGGTGATATTTTTAAGGTGGACACTGATTTTAATTTTAGCTTGCTATCACCGATATAGCAAGCTTACGCCCACATTATGACTTGAAATCTTTACAATTTTGACAGAAACTCAAAAAGACACAAATACTGTATCAAATCACCACCTTTAGAATAGGGATAGGGCTTACTACCGCGCTCGCTTGAGTAGATTGTGGAATGAACTCCCTGCTTCGGTTCACACAAACGTCTACAGTAGGAATGGGTTCTTCAAAGGGGTCTCAGAAGGTTCTTACAGGGCCGGCAGTGCGTGTTGCAAATTTGACTGAAGCTATGGCGACCTCTCACCAGCAGGTGGTGGACTGTAAGTTTGTCTACCACATTAGTTCAAAACCAGCCAAGTGCGAGTCGGACATGCGCACATAGGTTTCGTATCAAAAACGGCAAAAAAGCACGTTGGTTGTATAGGAGCTCCTCTTAAACCACGCCTATTTTTCTGTAATTGTTGTTATAGCAGCAACATTAATACATCTACATCATCTGTGAAAATTTCAGCTCTCTAGCTATCACGGTTCCTGAGATACAGCCTCATGACGGACAGACAGACGGACAGCGAAGTTTCATAAATAGGGTCCTGTTTTTATCCTATGGGTAATCGAACCCTAAAAAGATAAGACGACGTTCATTTACATGCTACACCAATGATAATAAGATTTAAATCCATACTGTTTTTTTAGGTCCATGTTTGCGAAATTCTCCAATTAATAACATCGCTGTCGGCATAAATTAATGGACGATGGTCGCCACTGTCTGTGGCACCTAAAATTGTGGTTATCAGCATTTAAATAAGCTCCATTTGTGTTTAGTTCTGATGGCCTTGCTGTTTAGTTTACAAATTTACAGCCAATAGAATTGATTGTGAATTTACAACGAATTAGAACTTTTGTAACTGAAACTGGTTTTCTATCTCGAAATCATAGAAATTATAGTTTTTTTTATTGATATCAAAAGAGGGCTTTATTAAAATGATAATGCTGCCGTCATTGGTATATAAAGTTTAAATATATAGAAATTATAGATGGAAACGTTATAAGTACGGGAAAAATACTTCGATCAACAATATTGTTGATCGAAAGAAACAAGAAAGCCGTGAGATCGTTCTCCCCTGACTCATGCCCATCCCTTACACGTTTATTGTGAAAGTGAAAGTTCAATCCGATTGACGTTGTCATTTTTGTTCTATTTCTAACTTTGAACAGATGAACCACGTGACCTAGTGACGTAGTATAATGCAACGGAGTCACAGACTACAGACAAAGTCTCGACATATGCCCCTCTGCACTCTATTTTATAGAGATGGGCTAAAACGAATTAGAACTATTGTAGGTAAATGGTAGTTGTTCACTATCTCTAATGATAGATAGGCAACGTTGTCAGTACGTAAAATATATCAACGGAACCAGCTATGAGCGAGTACGACTCGGTAGTTTGAAATTGTAAATTTAAATTCAGCCTCGTGTTGCGACGGGTAAGAGTAAAAAATGTCGCCATCCCAATACACCCCGAGGGAGTCGTAAGAGTTGAATAAGGGAACACTTTTGCAAGATCCATTGCGTAGAGAAGGAAAACTCGAAATGAAACCCAGTTGTCAGTAAAATGACAATGGTTAAGCCAAGTTAAAGGCCTTATGGGCGGCTGGATAAATTTCAACTGCGGGTCACGGAGACCTGCGTCTGTCCATTTCAACACGGCAATAGGCTCACCTCCTTTTTAGGTGGGACATCAGACTGTGTGGGCGTAAACTATGCCTCTGCCTACCCCTTCGGGGATAAAGGTGTGACTATATGTTTGTATGTCTTTACATTCAACTAGTTAATAAGTTCTTGTGAAACACTATCATTATAACACCTATTAATATTATCTCGCACAACTCATACACCTACCTACCCTCTTTGTTAAGAGGACCCAACTCAAGTAGAGTGACATACATTATGATTATGATTTATGCTTTTATTAGTTCATTAATCATCCTCTTAAGGCGAGGTATTCCTGATCTTACAGTAAAGTCCTGTATACATCCAGAAATATTTAGCTTTGACTGGTTTTAAGAGCGCTATCTTTTCTTCTGCCGATCAAATCAGAGACCTTTTGGAAAAAGGCAAGGTCAAGAGTACCCTTAACCGGCGAGCGTGTATGAAAACAGTTATGAAAGTAGAAGAAGCGAAAGTTGTATGTCAGGATCGTAGCAAGTGGAAAGCCATAGTCTCTGCTTACCCCGATGGGAGACAAGCGTGATTATATGTATGTATGTATCTTTTCTTCTTGCTGTAAGTGTCAGACTTAAAACTCTAACGGCCTGGCCACGGGGCACGGCGGCGCGAACGGCGGCGGCGGCGGCGGAGGCGACAAATCGTGCGGCATCGTTTGCAGGCCACGGGGCAGTCGCGTTCGCCGCCGCGACCAGTAATTTCATCACTGGCCTAGTCGCCGCGACTGCCGCCCGACGCCGTGGCATGCACCGTACTGATTCATGCATTTGTTTCACTCGCCCGCCGCACCGCCAGTCGCCGTGTCGTTCGCTCGGTACATTTCGCCGGTCGCATCGCCGGTCGCCGTGCCCCGTGGCATGCTCAGTACATTTCTATTCATTTGTTTGAGTCGCAAGACGCTTCGCCGGTCGCGCCGCACAAATTTTCGCCATGGCGACTGCCCCGTGGCCAGGCCGTTATGCCCGCTTTTCACTGCGAGCGACGACCCATTCCGGACTCCGCTATACTCGTAACGATGATTTCAATACATGTCATGTCCGCTTTGGTGGAAGGACATGTATGAAAATCGTTGTTACGAGCAAAGCGGAGTCCGTAACTGGTCCGACTCGCTCGCAGTGGAAGGCGGGCATTACTGCTGAAGCATTGGTCATTTTCCATCCGTTTCGGCTTGCAGCTTTTTTTATATTAAGCTCGCCAAATTGACGTCGCCAGCCTGATGGAAAGCCGTGGGCATCTAGCGATTGGGGGCCACACTCATAGTCCGTGAGACTTCTGACAGTGGTCCTCAAATTGACGGCCCTGTGATGTGCCTCTTGACGCTCCGCTTGAAGAGCCCGGGATTGTAAGACGAGGGAAACACGTGTGCAGTTGAGGTTGTCTCGAGCCCTGTTGATTTTGGCTAGGCCCTTTCTTCCTGGGACATCCTGCCGAGGGTTTACCCGGAACTCCCGGCCGTATGCAGTTGTAGGGTATCGTGTGGTTTTTGCCGGTAGGAGTCCGGCGTAGCATCCATGAGAACACGTAAAAAGGATCTTCCTTGTTAGGTTACTTGAAGGTGGCTCGAGAAATGCAATGGGCTGGAAAGAGATGAAGAGCTATGAGATCCAGAAGAGACATAGGAACTGTGGTGGAGCAAGCAGTAAAGCAGTACCACCGAAAGGCAGGCACACGGCGGGCTTAAGCACGTGTGTTCTTTACGCCTCAGAAGGGGGAGAGGTAGATATTTGGGACAAAGAAAACAATTTGTACAAATGAACCACTGGCAAATAAGGGTTTCCATCCGCCATGATTCGACATGTATAACCAGTAGGTTGAAACAAGCTATGAGGTGGAAGTGGGTTTGTCAGATTACTAGGTTCTAAAGATTGCTTTCTTTATTCCGCCTTAAAGATCTGTGATTACGTGCGCGTCAATGAGTGAGCACTAAATATTTCTCTCCAAAAGGAAATAACATTTTGTCGCATTCTGCACTCCACAAACACAACATTTATATGCAAGCTTCATTCTTACCCAAAGCTGCAGTAAAACACGAAATCGCATTGACAAAAATTATTCTCAAATTCATTAATACACGAGTCATAAATATTCGCATTACTCCTTAGGGGGCGAGTAATAAATTCGCAATCAAGTTGAAGAGAAAAGCATGCAGCGATAAAAACCGCCCCCTGTAGTGATCTGTGAACAACAACGAATTCATAACACCCCAATTTCTAGACTCGGTTATGCTTATGGCACACTTTACATAAAAATATGGTTTTTATACAGATCCGTGTGTAGGTACCCTGCAGTAAATAGACAATATCTCGAATATTATGGTTTATGAGACTGGTGAGGATTGTATAAAAGTATATTTGATATAGTATATTTTTGTGTGTTCTCATAAAAAAGCAGTCAAGCACGTGCCGGGTCATTCGAATGTAGGTTCCGCTGCTCAAAAGTGCCTGCGTCTTTTGGACGTCCGTTGGTGAACAGGTGCACTATTAGCAGGTAAGGTAGTTTGGGCTGTGGAGAGCTTGGTGAAACCTTACACTCTTTCCATTACGTAATAACTTTTAAACAAGGACTATGTTTTGTATTTTTGGTGAAATAAGTGAATTTATACAATAAAAATAATTACAAATTACAATATAGCATATTTACATATTTACCAAATTTATAAAACTAAACTAAATAAGACCCCCGTGGCATTTTGCGCAAAAGAATGGCAGCATTACCCCTTTGAATAAAGATGTCTATTCGTTGAGAGAGATAACTGCCAGCCCTTGGGTCACCAGTCGACTCAACCAGGCGCTTCTTCAACATTCTTGAACTATTTATGCACTTTGGAAGCTCATAGACCTAGGGTATTTTTATTTTTTAATATTTAGTACCATCACATCAAAACTTAAATAGACAATATTATTTTGCCTGTCATTGTTTTCTCTGCTCGTATTATACCGCTTATATACGGCGTATATGGATTAACAGGAGGTATTTATAACGATTTATAACGTTTATTGTTTGATTTATATAACAGCAAAATAAACAGAGTAGCATGTATAAACAAAAAACTATAATTGACTAACTATACGAACCGTTGCCTCCTACTGTGGCGCAGTAGGAAAACCATTATTATGTTTTATATTATTACTGTTGTTTGTGTTTGAATTTGTTAAATCATATGTAACTAATAACTTGGAAAATTCTCATTTATTTTGGGGATTATAGAAGTGCTCAAAGTATTCATCTCATTAATTGTAATAAGTCATACGTTGACACCTAGATTAGGCATTGAAGGTTTTCAGTATATTTTGCAAAAAATATTATGCACTATAAAAATAGGTACAGAAAAATTAATCGCAGTTACATAACAGAAACGAAACGAAAAGAAAAATTAAATACCACTAAAGCTCATTCAAATTCGACTACAAGTCATAAAATAACAAATTTCAAAACTGTCTGAACAGGCAATAAAGTTTGTGCCATTTCCACAAGTCGTGGCTAGTGCAGGGCTCATAAAATAAACTCATCTCATAGATTACTCGAGTGATGTTTTACAGTCCCTCATTTGCGGCGAGCGTAGCAAAATAGGGGCTTATTATTTGTCGAAGCAAACGAGGGTGGACGTGCGTTTCTTTGCAGCTAGTTGTTTGGCAAATTGTTTTCAGTAAGCGAGTGTAATTAGTCAAACATGTAGTTATTTGTCATCGTCAAGTTGATAACTTGCGTTGACTGTAAATTTAAAAGATCTTGGTTTAGGGCTTTTTCCAATAAGACCGCCGAAACTTACGAATCTTGCAAGCCTGCTCAATGACTCTTTCATTAAAGGATACGGTAACTCTCTGTCATCGAACCGTATCCCACAACCAGGGTATTTGAATTTATTTGTCACTTTGAGTCTAGAGGGAAGTATACAGTAAGGTACGATAGGCTCTTCCTTTCGATGTCACTTAATAAATACCTACTTACAATGATATTTAAGTACTATAACATCATTGCCTACTTACAAAAAAAAATTGTCTCAGGAACATCATGACAACATGATCGCTAGATTTTGGAGTGAGGTTCCTGCCTCGGGTTCCCGAACGTGTACTAAACATGATGTTCTTCAAATAGACTGATATTCGTCAGCCCGGTTATAAGTGTTCCAGATGACTATAAGCTATGGTGACTACTACATCAGTTATGCTATGCTGTATAACTAAATGCCTTAGTTTATTTATAGCATAGCTGTTGGTACTGGCAAACTGATAATAGACATTAATAAAGTGATATTTTCTTCGCAGATGGAGTTCGGTAACCTGACTAAGCTGTAGTCAGACCTTTGCGACCAGCATCTCACCGAGAGTCCGCTGTGCCCAGGTAATTAGACATTTTCTACTTAAATATTAGTTGATTCTACAAAATCTTCAGCACAATTTTCAGAAGCATAGATTACGTGGAATAACACAGAATTAGAGACATGTGGGTGTCAGTATGTCTCTGTATACCCCTTCGGGAAAAATGTGTACCTATGTACAGATACACATTTTTCCATATACAGTACGTACAGATTCACAATGCCAAAACTTTCATAACCTAAATACGCTGCGAGCACCAATGAATCGCAAAACCTTTTTGGCAGACGGCCATTCAAATCAATATTCTTTCTAGAACTGTACATAAACAGCACTCCTATTAACCATTTCCAGGAATGTGGCGAAATCGCGTGACGAAATGGAATGACTGAAAGGGAGTCGTGTCAACGTCCTTATAATTCATTGCCATGTGGCATGTTTAACGTGTTTGTTGTGAACGAGAAAGGAGGAAATGGTCGTGTTATAATGTGAAAAGGCTTTGGTCAGGCGAGACTGGGATTGATCACTTTAAAAAGACTGTGATAATACTTGCTGTCTCTCTGTGGAATACGTGGGACGATTGTTTTTTGTTCTGATGGCTTGAAATTTGCACAAAATAAACCTTATTATTTTGTAATGTAAATTTTATTGAAGAATGTAATAACAAGAAGCTGTGAGACGGTCTCATCCGACTGCGTTTGTTGTTGTGTTTAAAACGTTTATTGTGAAAGTTCAATCCGATTGACGTTGTCATTTTTGTTTTATTTCAAACTTTGAACAGATGAACCACGTGACCTAGTGACGTAGTTTAATGGAACAGAGTCACAGACACAAGTCTCGCCATAAGCCCCTCTGCAATCAATTTTATAGAGAGGGGCCAAAACTTATTATTATGTGATTTTAATTTGTCTCTGAGTCTTTATAAAGACAAATAATGTATTACCTACTTATTTCTATTTTTCTGTTAAACAAGTGATAGATAAATGTTGTACGTTGTACCCCATAAATGAAATCTTTTTGGCAAGCAAGTGGACTGAGCTAGATTAAGTTTGGCTACACCATATATCTAAAATAGCGTTGACATTACTGCAATAGACTTATTTTCTGCACCGAGTGTGACATATTGGTGTGATTTTAGCCCCTCTCTTTATATAGAGTGCAGAGGGGCTCATATCCAGATTTTGTCTGTCGTCTGTGTGTCTGTTTCATTAAACTACGTCACTAAGTCACGTGGATCATCTGTTCAAAGTTTGAAATAAAACAAAAATGACAACGTCAATCGGATTGAACTTTCACTGTCACAATAAACGTGTTAGAGAGGGGCAGTCTGGTTAGACCGATCTCACGGCTTCTTGTTTTTGCTTTTTTAAATCTATCTTTAGCTTTCTAAATCTATAGTGCGTGGTGAGAGGTGATCGTAGATGTCATTCGCTAGAATTGGGTGGGGCATCCCCTGGTACTGGTATGCTGGAATACTTAATACATTCTTGCACTCTGGTGTTCCAAACGTTCATAGGGCCGTAATCTTGTCTACCACCTTATCAGTATAAAAACAAAAGAGTTGGGATAACAGATATAAGATGCTGATCTTAGTTACGTTCCTACAAATTTGAAAATCAGGTATATTTTTAGAGTAGGTAACTGCAGTGGACTGCCTGAAAGTAAGTATGTTGTTTCTCCGAATGTTGTTTTTCCAAAAAGTTTATTGACAGTAACGCTCAACTCACAGTAAAATCGACCCATGATCTGTAGGCTCAACTAGACGGCCTTTTTAAAATCCCGGAGTTATAAAAAAAAAATCATTTGAAACCTTCACTCACCCCTCCTGAATATAAGATGGGAAGGAGGAATTATTCCCCGCACAAACACTAGAGCTGTAACTAAGTACGCTATTCCACTTACTGTAACACAATAACGCTTTAGGGCAGGAATAGGGACGCTCAGAAATTTTTGGTTATATTTTTATCGATTACCGCGAGGCCGTGGCTTAGAAACGAAAAAAAGCTATTTTTTTAGGGAATTATGTACAGCTTTTGGGCGCCAACTTCACTGTGTGTAGCAGTGCTGGAAATTATGATTTGCGATAATTTTTCTTTACTCATACTTCCCTACTAATATTATAAATGCGAAAGTAACTCTGTCTGTCTGTTTGTTATGCTTCCTCCACATTACTCGCGAAGTTGAACGAAGTTGGACGAGTACGATAGTGTAGAGGGGCACCTCGGCCTACATCGTCAAAAATTTTCTTTGACTCGGGCAACTTCGCCGACGAACTTCGTTCAACTTCGCGAGTAATGTGGAGGAAGCATTACGCTTTCACGCCTAAACGGCTGGAGCGATAGAGATAAAATTAGGATAGAGATAGTTCAAGGCCCTGGGAAGGATATAGGCTACATTTTAACCGACTGCGTAAAAGGAGAGTTATGATTAGGTCGAAGGTTAGGTCGAAGCCGCAGGGAACAGCTAGCAGCTAGTATCAAATATTTCGAAATATAGAATGAAAATGGTGCAAATTTAAGAAAATATCACGTGTATTCGACGGTTTGTAGTTAGTTTTACATTACAAATACTTCTTCTAATCATAAATAACTTATTTCTTTATCATCGCTTGCTAGATCGTGTTAGAAGTTCTTGACCTGACCATAAATATTACGTTTTAAATAAAACTATAGAATAAAACATTTCTAGGAACTTTGGTACACATTTTATAGTTACATAATGAGGCCTACAAAGAAAATTGTTATGAGTGCGGTTTAAAATAATAATTATAATCAAAGCTTAATTAATGGCTAGAAATAGTAATCACGCAAGCATGTAGAATTATAAGTATTCGTGGTAGAAGTCCATTACGGAATAGCTGTAGTACTACCAACTACCATTATAGTAACTCTTTGGTAGTTTTTTTTTTAAATTTCAGTTTTCACCTTGGGTCTTTTTAAATACAGCCAGTCAGTCAGTAGCAGTAATGCACTCTCTTTGCTTAAGAGTTATCGTGTTGCAAATCTATGTTATTGGGCATGATTTTTGATAGAGAATTGTGTACAGGACAGACCTTGGTTACCACTGTGGCCTCACTTAGAAGGTTCAGGCACTATACCGCGGCTTTGCGGGTTGTTCGGGTGTTATCCCGCTTTATAGGGCGTGCGTGAAACTCTCACGTCACGCCTCCGTCTTGGACATGCTTCTGTAAGGACGGCGAGCGAGTAGAAGACAGCCTAGTAGAATATTAGCGAGCGTCACCACTCTAGTCAAGCCTATGAAATCTTTGATCAGTATCACCGCCCGAGTTCACGGGCATTTAATAACTTCTAGATTGGTAGGTGTAGGTTAAGTACTGTACATAATGAATCGCTAGCAGATTATCTTTGCGCACAATTTATTAGGTACTTAGATTTCTAGTCAAAGTTTGACTAACAAAAATTACCCAGCAATAGAAGGATTTAGACTAGACTTTAGACTATACCTATTAGTTTAATTCGGCCTAGATGACATTCCAGAATATTTATTAATACAGCACAAAACCGTTGTAAATAACTGCAGGGCAAGTTTTGTTTTATTTATGGCCCGGCTACTACATCCTATAAAGCCTACCTGACCATGAGTACTCCAATACAACAGTTTACAAGTAGGGAATACAACCTTATGGACAAGTTCATCGCCCCGTGTTCACGTAAGGTTGCTACTCGCTAATAACGTCGTGCGATGAAGCCTTATGTAAACTGGTATCGATTCGCTAACTTGCTACCCAAGTACTGTACGAAATTTTCATATAGGTACGTACTTTACATCATTTTTTAAGTGCATATATACTTATGGATGCTATGCTGGGCTCCTACCAGCTAAAATGTTAATACTATGTACTGCATCCATTTCGTATTCCGAAATGTCGAATCGGACTAAAAGACTCAGTAGTCCGATGATTTATAATCATCTGCATCATCGGACTACTGGGCCGGAAAAGTCTAAGCAGTTCGATCATCGGACTACTGATACTAGGCGCTAAAATCACCCTGTGCCCTACCATCTGAATAGGGACGGGAGTCCATGCATGACTTTTCAGTAAAAAGAATATCAAAAATTATTTGCTATTCAAATATTATTATGAAATAGCCACGTCTTTGAATTGATGTGAAGGTTCTATATGTTTCTGATGACGTCGGCAGTATCCTGTTTTAGGGTTCCATACCCAAAGGGTGAAAACGGGACCCTATTACTGAGACTTCGCTATTCGTCTGTCTGCCCGTCACGAGGCTGAATCTCAGGAACCGTGATAGCTAGAGAGCTGACATTGTCACAAATTCACAAGTCATAAACAAACACAAACATATTGGTTACGACTTATCCTAGAAGCTCGATATAATAAAGTTCAAACTTTGCTTATAACATAATTTCCACGCGAATGAAGTCTCGGGTAACAGCTAGTCATGTCTGTTGCATTTATGTTATCATCACGCTGCTACCCAAGGGAGAGGCGCAGTAAACATAAAGTCGACAATTCGGGTCTACTTCCATTCATAATTTAATAACTAATTAAACCTATTCCCCAGGTTAGACTGGTTAGAGGAATGGTTTACAACGGAAGTACAAAATATATCACAGGCAAAACCAAGGGGCACACTTACTATTTAAATATTAATCATATTCCGTAATTACGAACGCAATTATACGTGTTTCAAGCCGTTTGATGGCGTTAAATAACTTTTCACCCTTCGCCATGTTAGCGTCCATTATCGGACGCCAAGGCACTGTATACTGTAGTTTGACTCGGCCGGATTTTAGAAATAAATGCCTACAGCCGCGCGGTACGTAAGCATGCGATAGGGCTGCCCACCTACAGCATTTTAATAATATGTGCCTACTTTGACTTTCTATTTAGTATTGCGATTGTAAATATGTACATACATACATTCATATAGTCACGCCTTTATCCCTGAAGGTTTAGGCAGAGGCATAGTATACGCCCACATTTTACCTTATAGTTTTACGTACGCGTAATAGATAGTGAGCCTAATGCAGTTGATTTTTTCAATCCGCCCACAAGGCCTTCAATTTGTATTAAGGATTGTTGTTTTACTGACAACCGGCTTTCATTTCGAGTAAATATGTACCTTTTTTATTTAAACAAAAAAAAACTTTGTGAGTAATAATATAATATCCCCGCAACGGCTGGCGGCGCGGGGCGGCGGCGTGGCGGCGCAGCGCCCGTTATCTACTAACGATTGAGTGAGACGGGTGTAGAAATTTGAAAACGGCGTAGACAATAATAATCGGCTCACCACATGTTTCGTCAGTGATAGAATCACGGAATTCTAGTCTTTATAATCATTGCGTTAAATTTTTGATTTACAAAATTAAAACATTTTTTCGATTTGAAATTACTAGTCAGTCTCTAGTACACTAGTACTTTTCGTACATTGTCCAGTTGTGTTAAACTTTGGAAGTTCATATTTGTCTCTATGCGTGTAATAAAAATCAAAGGTTTTTATTTTCACACAACGCTATCTGATCCCAAAGTAAGCTAGGAATAACCTGCTTGTGTTATGGGTATCAGACCACGGATATTAATACTAATATACTTTTTAAATACATACATATTATACATAGAAACAACCAGACTCTTGAGACAAACATTTATGGGTCACACAAATATTTGTCTCGGGTGGGAATCGAACCCACGACCTCCAGCGCCGCAGGCGGTATCAATACCGACCGCGCCACAGAGGCAGTCATACGGTGCTAAGTGTACTGTAACATCGGTCATCCACAAAGAAATGAATACTCTTGAAACATACCTAAATCATTGCTCTCAACTAAATAACTACGAACTGACAACGGAACTAAATGTACTACCTACACGTACTAGAGTTCTGAACTAGTTTTTTTTTGGATATTGTACTATATTGGATCGCACCGTTCACTGACTGAGCAAGCACAAGTCTAGTTTGAAACACAAACATACCTACTTCATGTAACAACCTAGTTCACTCGTGTCAATCACTTTGTTTAACTTTAGTCAACTAGTGGTATAGTACCAATTAGTACTTAAGTAAAATCAATTTATAGTCTTACCTTTCGGAGTTTCCAGGTAATCTAAAAAACGTTATCTCTGGGTGCGTTATTGACAAATTCATGCAACCAAAACAAGCACAATAGACACTAGTTGTCATATTAAATATTTTTAGTAAATAAAACACGCGCGGTTACTATTTAAAAAACGACACACCTTCCATTCGTCTACTCGGCACAATCGCGACTGCGGACGCTGCTTGCTTGCTGAAAGGCATGCCGAAAACGAGAATCGTAGGTATAGCTTGCGCTTCGTCCGTTTGTAGGGAGCTACAATACTGGTTAAACATATATTTATACTGTGGCCAAGGTTTGGACTAGGGAATGCAATCCCGCAACACAATTGTAATCCCGGTATTTGCAGGACTGAGAGATCTCAGTCCCACGGGATCCCGGTATTTGCGGGATCCCGCATATTTCTGAAAGTCATTGGGAAAAGAATAAAATTCTATATCATACATGCATCTAGAACTGAAAAATAGTCACGCCTTAATCCCCGAAGGGGTAGGCAGAGGCATATTATAATATATAACGATAATTGGCGCAAACGCCATTTTGAATAAGAAAAACGGAGAAGAACCTCTTTTCGTTCGGTGTGCATGATCGCGCATTCGTAACCGATTGAGACTTTTTTTTTAGCTTTCCCCACAAAGGGATATTTCGGCAAAATCGTATAATTATAAAATAAGAAAAACGACAAAACAAAAAAAATTGCTCCGCTACAGCTAAAAAAATAGTCTAAATTGGTTAGGAATGCGCACACCGAACGAAAAGAGGTTCTTCTCCGTTTCTCTTATTAAAAATGGCGTTTGCGCCAATTTTGGTTATGATATTCGTGATTAGGAGGTCAAAATACGTCATTACACAAAATTTCAAATTGATCAACGGTATGCGCTTTTCGGAAGTTTACCCATAAAATGGGTAGTTTTACTTTAAAAGTTTATTTTATTTTATTACATTACTTTAAAAGTGCGCAAAAAACATAGCATGTCAAAATTCTTGTCTGCAAAGAAAAGTCAAATATCCCTGATTAAATCACTAAAAACAAATAAGCTTAGGTTATATATTAGGTACGTCACAATAACAAAAAACTTACTCAAATCGAATCAGTTTCCGCGCTTCCGCTTAAAGAACGACACATGGCGTTTACCTTTGCACAGTCCCGCTAATCCCGCGGGATCCCGCACGATTTACGTGCGGGACTGGTCCCGCAAAAATACTGCGGGATCCCGGTATTTCGGGATCCCGGTATCCCGGTATTGCATTCCCTAGTTTGGACGTTTCATTTGCGTCACCAACTGGATGTTATTAATTGTGAAACCACAAACAGAGGAATATTCAGCTTACTGTGAAAGTTAAGCCAGCTGAGCTGAGTAATCTATTGCTGTAGTAAACAAAAGCAAATAATTTATTTGAACTGATCGGTGTTTAAAGCCGATGGATATAATTCATTATCATTTATGTAATTACTAATTACATAAATGGAGGCTAAGCACTTTAACAGCTAAAACTATTGTGGCTAAAATATCTATAATTTCTAAGTAAATCTTCAAATCAGGTCGCATTTTCGTCGCCTCTTTCGCGAGCAGGATGTTAGGCGGGCGTGCTATTACTCACGTTAGAGACTATGGTCTCCAGGGACAGAATATCTTCATCCATATGGCTACTCCTGCGGTTTTCGTAGTGCTGGCACTCGGTGGATGTATCTCGGTGTATTTGCCACAGATACGGGTATCTGTGACAACCGGTAATACAGACTGCCGTAGTTCTGATCGCCCCGATTGTGGCGTTTTCTCACCTTGGTTGCTCAAGTCACACCTTCCAAATCTCTATGAGTTCCTGGTGGCGCTGGGATCGCTGAGCCCTGATTTCTCGGTCTGCAAGCCATATGGTCACGACAACTCTCATCCCTTATAGAATAGAAGAACGGTTATTGACTACCTGCAATGGGAGCAAATCTACTGTTATTAATCTGTGACCCTCCCTCCTGCCAAAAGCTCAACAAACTTAGCAAATAAAATACGGTCAACAGTAATTTTGTGCGCCAATGAGGAGCGCCATTAATCACTCGATGTCCCATTATTTATCATGTTTGGGGTCACCCTATTTCACGTTTTTTTATTTTAAACTCTTTTCCAGCTTTCATTATTGCTGTGAAATGATGGGACACTTTTCGTGATATTACGGAGTTTTTAAGCAAGGGCTATTTATCTTTTTATAGCCGACAAAAATAAAAGGAGGAGAATCTACAGTTTTCTGTGTTTTTTTTTGTAGCCGTCTTACGTAATTGATGTGTGTAATATAATTTACTTTGTTCGGAAGATATTTAAATTTTATGGTCGATTGATTACTAACAGATCACAGTCAATTGTATTGTTTTGAAAAAATGAAAGTTTTATAGAAAGAAAAGAAAAGGTATAAAACCATACGACGAATGCATCTTCCACAAACGACTTTACCAACGGGGGCATCATGGATTATAATCTATACTTATAATAAAACTGTTGAGGGTCGAGAGTCTGTACATGGAAGATATTTTGAAAATTTCAATTGTAGGGCGTTCTATAATTGATTCTGAAGCCGAATATGTAATTTAAAATTTTCATGTCTGTCTGTCTGTCTGTCTGTCTGTCTGAATCCCGAATAAGTATCACGCCGAAACTACTGAACCGATTTGAATGATACTTGGTACATTCCGAGCTTATAGTCCGAGGAAGGTTCTTGGATACTTTTGATCCCGATATTTTGCGCGGTTCCTGCGGGAGAGGGGATGAAAAATAAAATAGTTTTTCAACTGTAAGTTCTCACCGCGTGATCCGATTTCAAATATTTTTTTAGTGTCAGAAAGGGAATGTTTTTAACATTGTTCCACACAAGTTTCATTATTGAGAGTTTCGTAGTTCAGAAATTAGAGGCATCTCAACTTTTCAAATTCAAGCTTTTCTTTGAATGTGAGGGTAAATCTAAACTGGCGTGTTGGCTTAATCATAAAAGAGCTTAATGATTAAGGCTATTGTAAAACAATTCAGTCAATTCAGACTGAATTGTTTTAGAATGGACTTAATCTTTAAGCTCTTTTATGATTAAGCAAACAGGGCAGTTTCATACGCTGCCTTGAGTCTGTTGAAAAAATACCTGTCCTTTCATACACCTTATGTGGCGTAAACGAAGTTGCGAGGGTCAGCTAGTTATAATACTAAAATCTTCCGTGAATCAAAAGTAAACAGTGTGAAATTAAGATATAGGTATGCCCTTGAAAGAAAGTTTCTGGAATCCTGGCTAGCTTTGACCATAGTATCAGTTGTGATAAGAGTACCTCTACGCTGCTTGGGGCTGGAGCATGTCCATGAAAGCCCGTCTGCCTCAGAGTATATATTAGTAACTTCTAATATTACTCTAAGCTGTCTGTACGTATACCTAACAGATATCCATCAACCCAACAGGACCAACCCAGGACCATATGATTATTTTGTTCCATATTTATATGAAATAAATCAAGATTAGAACTAAGTTAGAAATGTTGTTATATTAATACGTTATATTAATACTTGCCTCGAGGAGATGATAGTGCCTGATATCTGCAGGGTTGTCTCGGTTGCTGATCTGGTCTGATATTGTGTATGATGTAGGTACATTGAGATGTAAGAGTCCGGAATGAGTGTGACTCTTGACCCTGAGAGTGGAATGTTTCGGTACTTTAGCGTTAATAAGCACACGATTGATATCTGGTTGTCTAGAATAAGTTATTTTAATTGTTATCATAATACTAGCTGACCCGCGCAACTTCGTTTGCGTTCATAAGAGAGACAGAGAGAAAGAGCGCTATTATTTTGATATCATGTTTCCCGTCATTTACCCCCGTTGCGTTTACTCCCGTCGCAAAACTAACTCCCAAAAACGCGAGATAGCACCCAAACCCACTTAGGTGAGGCCATAGTGATAGCTGTAGGTCTGTTGGCAGTTCTGGGCTGACTACCGAAGGCTTAACAGCCGTAGACGTATACGTGTGGTTTTTAGACTTTAATAGTTCGGCATAGCATATACGCAGGAATTTCCTCACTTTAAAAAAAATGTAATTGTGAGCGAACCTGATATATAAATAAATAGGTATTTGGTTTTAGAACTTTTTAAGAGGAATAATTTTGTAATAAATTATTTTTATGTAACTTTATCCCTTTACGCAGAGGCGCAACGGATACTCTTATAACGATTAAATGTTTTTCGTTTTCGAAACATTTCTCATTGCTGCACAGCTCCTATTAATCTTAGCATTATGTTATGTAGCCTTAAGCCATTCTCATTAAATGAACCTACTTACTATCGAACAATTAAAGAGTTTTTGAAACACTACCAGTAGTTTCAGTAAGGCTTGCCTTGGTATGATGTGATCATGGTCCCTTTGCAGCGTGTGTCCAGTACCAGCTACACTTCCGACGTTTGATCTGTTGATGGATAGGGGTTACTGCAGCGTTTCAATAGGCTTACGTTCGTGATGTTCTCGGGCCCGTATATACCGAGGATCCGTTGGAGGCAGCGGTTGACGAAGACTTTTAGCTGGTACCGAAATGTGACCTTCTATGTCTCGCATCCGTATAGCAGTTAGCAGTACAGTTTTAACGTTTACCTACTTTGTTTTGAGTTTCACTCTTCGAGTCCATTTTCGCGACTGCCTACGGGGCGCAGCTGTGTGAAGGTTGTTCTAGCCTTGGCGAGTCTTGAAATGATTTATGGTACCTACTCTTCTATCCCATCAGTTTCTGACACGACACTCCCGGTACGTGAATTAGTGCCTCCACCACATCTCTTGCGTCTGTCGATTTTAATTTCAGTCCAGCCATTCGCTGCCTCATCCTGCACGTTGTCCTGCAGACATGCATGACGGCGTGTGTGTGCCTCAGCAGGCACAGGTCATCGGCGTCATTTAAATCCTCCAGGATATCATTATACCATCAGCATTATACCATCTATTTTCTATGGATGGTTGTTAACTATCCTGTTATCTGCATAAGAATCCTCTAAGGTAGGTACAGTATGTATTTTCAAAAGAGTTTGTGAACTCTATGTTTAGTTTCTTTTTCAGAATATTGATGACATTTGATTGATGTCATTTTATACACGTACATTGATACATTTAATAAAATTCTAAGACGCCGGTGTTTGTATGTAAATTGTTTATACTGAGGAAAATTCTATACTGAGGAATAGCTTTAATCATTAAGCTTTATTTTGATTAAGCAAACAGGGCAGATTCACTCGCCACTTGATGAGTAGGATAAATAAATACCTCTAATTTCATAGACCTTATGAGACGTAAACAAAGTTGCGAGGGTCAGCTAGTTAAAAGATAAAACAATAGGTTTCTTCTTACCTACTTAAAAACTATTTTTACAAATTTTATGTCTTTGAAATGTGCATTTTATGGTATTGACACATCAATACCATAAAATGTATAAGTCACAACTTATGACACGTTTAAAGTACATAGGTATGGGATAGATGGCGCTCGCGGCTACGTCAGCGTTCCACTTCCCATGGGAATGTACTCCGGGGATAAAAAGTAGCCTATGTGTTATTCCAGACTATATTGTATAATCTGTACCAAATTTCAGCCCGATCCGTTCAGCCGTTTGAGCGTGAAAGAGTAATAAGAAACATCCACACTCACAAACTTTCGCATTTATAAAATTTGTAAGATCCATACACTATACCAGGGGTCGGCAAAGCGCGGCTCGCGAGCCACATGCGGCTCTTTGGAAGTGAAGCTGCGGCTCTTTAGTTCCAGCCACAATACTCATAACATTCATTTTTATAAACTCTACAACAGCCTTACTTGCAGATAAATAAGCAACCACGCGTATAGGTGGTGTTCTGTGCTCGAAAGCGTTATATGAAGCACCAGTTTGGGCGGACCAGTTGGAGCACCATTTTCTTTCTAATAGGATTCTGTTGCGAAGTCCGCAGCGGGCCAGTGAAGTGAAGTTTCGGTGGGTAATTTTTTTAGACCTCACAGAGTTCAGCCTGTTACAGGCGGCGCATGTTGGACTGCAGAAGTTGTACGGTTGCCTTTCCTATAACTCAACAATAGCGACGAGAAGGACTCAGTGTACTGTAAACGATCACTGCAGTAAGCAACTTTCACTATGGTCTGTCCTTGGATGGGTGACCGTCCATGTGGCCATTTTGTGACATTTATTTGCTTAAATAAATGTCACAAAATGGCCACATAATTTCCGTGTTTCGGAAGGCACGTTAAGCCGTTGGTCCCGGTGGCCAGTAAAATGGCAGTCGTTAAGCCAAGTTGAAGGCCTTTTTAGGCGGCTTGAAAAATTTCAACAGCAGGCAGTCCAACCTGCGCCTGTCTATCTCAACACGGCGATACGGTTCACCAACTATAACGTAGGACAAATTGTAAAAAAAAAAAAGTGAACGCGTGGTCGACGACGACGGGGGTTTTATGCCAGCAGTCTCAGTCAGTCGCACGACTGACTAAGATGCGCCTTTCATGTTCTGGGGTCGCAGCAGTGAAGTTCCGGTGGGTAATTTTTTTTGGACCCCACAGAGTCCAGCCTGTTTCAGGCAGCGCATGTTGAACTGCAGAAGTTTTACGCTTGCCTTTCCTGTAACTCAACAATATCGACAAGAAGGAATACTCCATTGTTTCAAGGGCTCTTCACACGGTCAAACTGCACTTGTCATGCATGTTAAATATGAATGGAAGTTGCTAAACCACATGGTGCACTACCGCTACCATCTGCCCATGACCCTAAGTTAGCTCGCGACACACTTGGTCCGCAGTCTCTCTTCGCGGACTATGGTTTTATCCCACTTCTGGATGGGGGGAGGGGGGGGGGTGTTCGTATGACAAAGAAAGATTTTGTGGCTCTTGAAAAATGTTGTAATTTAAAATCGGCATTTTTGGCTCTTCCGACTCAAAAGGTTGCCGACCCCTGCACTATACATATATTAGAACTGTTGAGGGTCGAGTCTGTACTTGGAAGATATTTTGAAAATTTTAAAATGTAGGGTGTTTGTTCTCTCATCGATACTGCAACCGTAAATGTAATTTTAATTTTTCAAGTCTGTCTGTCTGTTTGCATCCCCAATCAGTATCACGCCGAAACTACTGAATCGATTAGAATGAAACTTGGTACAATCTGAGCTAATGATCCGAGGAAGGTTCTAGGATACTTTTGATCCCGATATTTAGTGCGGTTCCTTTAGGAGAGGGGATGAAAGTCAAAATGATTTTTAGTTGTAACTTCCCTATGCGAGGTACGATTTCAAAAACTTTTTCAGTGTCATAAAGGGTGTACTTTAAAGATCGTTTCAAACTTTTTTCAATTTTGAGTGTTTTGTAGCCCACGCACGCCTTTGGCGCGGACTGAATTATTTTAGAATAGCCTAAATCATTAAGCTCTTTTTTAATTAAGCAAACAGGGCAGATTCACACGCTGTATGATGAGTCTGATTAAGAAATACCTCAACTTTAATAGACCTTATGTGACGTAAACGAAGATGCGAGGGTCAGCTAGTTAAAAGATAAAAGAATACCTAGGTTTCTTCTTAACTACTTAAAAACTATTTTTACAATTTTTATGGTAATAATAGACATTCTTTGAAATGTACATTTATGGTATTGTTGTGACGTTTATGACATGTTTTAAGTACATAGGTATGGTTCAGAGATGGCGCTCGCGGCTACGTCAGCGTGAAATTTTATTTCCCACTTCCCATGGGAACTTTAAAAAGTAGCCTATGTGTTATTCCAGACTATAATGTATCCCTGTACCAAATTTCAGTCAGATCCGTTCAGCCGTTCGAGCGTGAAAGAGTAACAAACATCCACACTCACAAACATTCACATTTATAATATTAGTAAGAAGTAAGATATTATATGAGTGACTTACATGCTGTCTCGCGTCGTTGGATGTGTCCTCTAAAGGCGGACATTGAAAACCAGTTTCTATGATATGCAATGACATCGCTATCATAGTATTGCTGAATGTCGGCCTATTGCAAACTCAGCAAACAGGAATTCTATTCACATTTTTCTATACATACTTTAGATCGCACATGGTGCCACGTCAAAGGGTCAGTCAACTTAGATACCGCCATAGAGTAAAATATGCGTGCTGGGACACAGATAAATAATTTGTGTTGGCTCCGGACACGGTCAAATAACTATCAATACTTGAACGTCAATAAATGTGTAATACGCACTGAAATTAATTTATTAATTAACATTTTATCAGATTTGGCTCAATATTATTGACCATGTCCGGAGACTGAAATAAAATGGGTTTTTATTTTGCAGTGACTTTAAAGTCGCGTCCGCTGGTCCTTGTGTTCTTGATGTTTTCGCTGGTGGTAATTTATTAATACAGATCAGTGTTTCGCTGACTTTGTCGTATGGTGGCGGATGTGGCTGTGACTGCTTGAGTTGTAATTGAGTACCTAATTGTTTATTTTTTTTGTTATCTTTTGGCTTAAGTGTGGCATGGTTACTGAAATTGTTTGCAAATTTCTGTTTCTGTAATACTGACTCCATGGGAGTGTTATTGTTTCTGAAATTGTATGTAGAAAAGAAAAGATGATGTCCTGTAGTTTTGCAATAAACATTTATTTATTTATTTATTTTATTTTATATCACGTGATTGTTCTCGTACTGACCCCGATCTCAATAGCACGGGTTTTAAATTCGGGACTAACGCACAGATGATGATTTTAGTAAACAAATACTTTGATTTAATATACGAAGTTCATGAGAGACATAACATTTTGAACTTATAAACTAATAAACAACCCATTAAGGTTTATAAACAGTATTTGAAGGTTTAATGGCTTTCGAACAACTTTAATGTCTTTATGACTAGTTGTCACGACCTGGGCGGAGTAAGTGATTAAACTAGGTATGAAGCGGATGGTACACTTATAAAGTGTCATTTGTCAAGTCATAATGGCAGTAAGATGTTCCATATTGTCCTATAAAGAGCATAAAGGCATTAGAAGGGTTTCTCGTAGGAAGCTAGAATATATTTGGTATGGTTGGTGTTGCAAACGGCAATAAGCTACTTAAAGTAGTTAATCTATTTCAATCAAGTGAGGCCGTGTTCCTACGTATAATTTTGTGCGTCACCTTAGTGGTATAAAAATACCTGTCAATCATTACCGTCAGAAAAAGAAAATGATAGAAAATGTGGTGTGCATTCACTGATCTGTATTATTACCACAGATCAGTGTGTGCATTTGAATTGGCAACTGTTTTTTTTAATATTAGGCTGTATACCCTGCCTTCAAATCTAGACTCTGTAGTTCATATTAATACGCTTTTATTTAGTTCCAAGCATACTGCTCTTCGTAGCTCGCTACTTGACTTAGAGGGTAGCAGTAGGCTCCAACAAACGAGATACATTATTCCACAATTGCCAGAATTTCCTGCAAAACAACAAAGAAGGCTTATTACAAAACAGAAATGTAATTCATTAAAAAATAGGTCATCGATATTTTATACGATTTTACCAATTTCCGACTTCCAAAATTCAACGAGGTGAAATGACATGGAATATCTACGGCAATATAGATCATTATTTGCTTGAAGGGCTCAGACTCAAAGCTCATAAAATTTTCTAGAATTATACCCACTATTACTTTATTGACCCGGTGAGTAAATTTTGCATCGTTTCCAGCTATCGTAGTATTCTATAAACTACAGTCCCTTGGATGGGTGACCGTTGTATGATTTTCAATTCCTTGCGTTCCGCGCTTCAGAAGGTGAAGAGTACGTGAACGTGAAGCCGTTTGTCCCGGCACAGTAATTAATCAAACGCATTTAAAATAAATATGCTGGGATTTATCTGCAGTCCGTGGCTGTACGCACAAAATAAGAAAAAAGAAAAAAAAAGGTTTTCTTTTTTTGTACCTTGGTCATAGACTCAGGCTCCAGAGAAATCCCAACATTAAATGAGTTTATGACAAAAGTGTCATCAATGTATTATTGAACTGTGCAAAATTACCACAGTTCGATAATTTGTATGTATATACCGTGACGTTGATGGTAATTATATGTCCGGTGACTTGTTGCAATTAATATTTTCATTTCCCGCACAAATTGAACCGCTTGCAAACAGAGACCTGTTTCATTATTTGCTGCCGTCCATTGAAAATTAATGACAAATATTTGGTTTGTGGTTTTCTTTTAGTTCTTTGGAGTTTAATTTTTTTCCTACTTCAGACGCGTTAGGTATTTTTGCTTGCTGATATCTCGAAAAAGTCCTCGTCACCTCAAAACTGTTACCGGCTCGAGCTGTTCGAGGACTTCGTAATGTCAATATGATTTCGAAAAAAGAATTTAAATACTATCGACATAATTCCCTTACTGGGTTTCCATATTTAAATCAAATTTCTTTATTTATTCACCAGTAATTTATGTAAACTACGATTATTAATTCGTGTCAGTAAAATGACATTTTCAGTGTTGCGGGTTTCTTGTCACAAATAAATAGTGATGTGGTTGAATCGAGGTTTACAATTAAGTCAACGACAAGTTAGTCGAGATTATATTTTTTTATCCAATATCAAACAGTAATTAAATATTACATAAAACCACATTATATTGTATTTCAACCCATTCAAACAATGCAGTAAACAAACAATTTGGACCTCGATTGCTCCAAAATTATTTAGCTACATTTAAATATAATCACTTCTCACTATAGTTTGTTTTATACAAACATTTCACACCAATTTTCCTTGAAAATAATTTCATGAAAAATACTTTGATGACAAAAAATTAAAACTGTCATTTTAGCTTGTCCTTAAATTATTTTTTTCTACGACCATTTGGTAATATGCATAATACATAACCACAAGTCATATCTTCTTAAGCTTTTTTATCAGCTTTTATAATAATGTAATAGCAAGCAAATTTAATATGCTGGTAAGGTCCATATTTCTCCAATCATATTATATCGACTGCCTCTGTGATACCGCTTGCGGCGCTGGAGGTCGTGGGTTCGATTCCCACAGGAGACAAATATTTGTGTGACCCATGTTTGTCTCAAGAGTCTGGGTGTTACTATGTATAATATGTATGTATTTAAAAAAAGTAAATAAGTATTAATATCTGTGGTCTGATACCCATAACCACAAGCAGGTTATTCCTAGCTTACTTTGGGATTAGATAGCGTTGTGTGAAATGTCCGTGAATATTTATATTTATTTTATTTTATTTATATACATTTAAACAAATCGGCCTATATTAGTCCACTGCTGGACGTAGGCCTCTCCTAAATCACGCCACAACACACGGTCCTGCGCCTTCCGCATCCAGTCAGTCCCTGCGACCTTAATCGGGGACAGCGGAAGTGCCGGGAACCGTTGCTTTGTATGACTTATCATATTTGGGAGTGTTTCATTTCATTAGCCTTACTGTACCACGCTGGCCATTTCGAGTATTCCTTCTCTACGCCACGACCTCGTCCGTTAATCGGCAGGTGCACCACTGGCAGGTGAGGCTGGCTTGGACCCCGGGGATGTTGGTAGGGCTCCATCGCACCCCACATAAAATACGTATTGTAAATATGTAATAGATATTACATATAATAAATAAATATTCACGGACATTTCACACAACGCTATCTGATCCCAAAGTAAGCTAGGAATCACCTGCTTGTGTTAAGGGTATCAGACCACGGATATTAATACTTATATACTTTTTAAATACATACATATAATACATAGAAACACCCAGACTCTTGAAACAAATATTTATGGGTCACACAAATATTTGTCTCCGGTGGGAATCGAACCCACGACCTCCAGGCGGTATCACTACCGACTGCGCCACAGAGGCAGTCGTATTATAATCGTAAATTTTATATTTTAATATTTACAATATAAAATTTAAAATTATATAAAAAAACACTTTCACACCTAATAAAATAAAAAATGTCTAAGTCTATTGATTGTCGAACATCACTATTGTAGCGGGTCACCCTTTTTTGTATCAGTGACAGTTGCACTTGTCATTTTACTGACTGAGATTAAAAATCCGACTTTAATACATGTTTGGAAATTGAGTTCTAAAAAACTCATCATAATTTGAATCTACTTACCTAAAGTATAATACCTCCACATCCCTTTGATAAGACCCTAAGTTAACCTTTTCGCGTAAGTAAAATTCTGGAGCTTTTCAATCTATTCACGAATGAACTACTGATTTCCTTCGGGTCCACAATTACTATTATAACGATGGGTCCTAGCCACAATGGCGGGGTCGAAGGCAATATTGTAAAAGTGGACATCATTTCTGTTGAGGCGAAAGTAATATACCTACTCTGCGGGTGACATGAAGATGGGCGGGTAGAAATCTTTTTGGAGATTAGTTTGTGATTTTGAATGGGAGAATTGATTGCTTGGGGCAATGATTGTGAGTATTGAATACACGTACGATTTACGAGTAGTTCTCGTTACGAATGTTGATACACCGTACTTTAGTTGTTGAGAAATGTGTCATAGGATAATGAGGAGCTAAAGACGTCATTGAAAGTGATGAAAAGAGAGCCTTAAGTGTTAGATTTTGACCATGGTCTGCAGAGACGGTGCGGAGAATTACAACACCTTGTGTTGCAATGGGCAAAAAGATGGTGAATAAGTGACGGGAGAGGAAATATTTCAAATGAATGTAAAATTTTTATCGATTCTAATTCATTTATTGAAGTCAATTTCACCGTCCTATTTCACTGTCTTTTTATTTCAACTAGGCCTTATTTCTTCGTTAGAATTTCGTTCGAAACTTACTTTTATTACGGTAAACAGTCTTCCTGGTCGCCCGCTGGTCCCTACTGGTCCTAAGATGGGTTGCATCTCCAATTATGAGAATTACTTTTAAACGTAAAGCACGTTAAAAAGCTAAGTTGAAGGCCTTATGACTGGATTGAAATTTGCAACAGCAGGTGAGTGAGTGAGCATCTTGCGCCTGTCCGTTTCATCATAGCAAATTACGTTCTGACGTGTTTCCAGCTAAAATGTTTATAAAATTAAACAGACGCATGATTTCTAAAAGTATGTTTATTGTTTACAGATACCAGAAAAGTTGCAAGTTAATTTTATTACACTTAATATACTAGTAACTAGCCATCTATTAGCCCAACGAGTGACTAGGCCAACAATTTATTACTTCGAACCATTTATTTACGGCTAACCCTACGGAATACAGACGAGCGGACTATCCCGGACCATCCCGGTTTCAGTAGAGCGGATACATCGATATTATGTCATTGGATCGAGTTTCCGAGTGCCTCGACATTCAATTCGATTATATCCGTTTTGCTAAGTCACTCAGGTAACTAATGGGGGACGTCTGGATGTGTCCTTTGACAGATGGTGTTGCTACTTCCAGATGAAATTTGATGATTACCTTGTAGATTTGTGTTTGGTTAGACTGAATTATTGAATTATAATCTACACTAGGAAAGATTTGATTGTTTGTTTGTATCAAATAGGCTCCAAACTACTGAACCATTTTGAAAAATTCTTTCACTACAACTACAAAGCTACATTAGCCCCGGGTAACATAGGCTATATTTTATTCCCACGGGAACGGGAGCTACGCGGGTGAAACCGCGTGACATCCTCTAGTTGTGTATATTAAAGGACTTACTTCTTCACCACTATGCTATTGAGAAACGTCTGATATTGACAGGGCCTGATTTAGGGTTCCGCGCGCCCTAAGCTAGCTATGAATATGCGCCCCCGCCTGCAACTAATTAAATTACAAGTCCTACCTACAAAAGACACTTTACGTGACCTGATCCTACGTTCCTAATCGTTATTTTTTGTTAATTTGAAAATAAAATAAAACACGATCCTGAGACTTCTTATGAACTTATGACCCATGGTTTACTGAGGAGTTGGGTATTCCGCAGACTACTTGATGTATCAGCCAGTAAAAGCGTGATAAAAATACCATCAAAGTACCTAACAGTACCTCAGTGCATCCAGTTTCCGACAAATCGAACCAGTGAATCTTGTGAAATCCCTTCATAACTCAGGAAGGAAGCTGATGATATGCAAAATTTACAGATAAGAACGGCTCGAAAGCCGATGTGCTGGGGATGGCCCCGGCATATTGACTTTCGAGCATAGAAAACCGAAAAATTGGCTCATCTGTCGGGCTGCTACGACGCCACCGACAGACACACACATACACAGATACACAGGTCAAACTTATAACACTTCTCGTTTTTCGGCGAGGTTAATTAAATCGTCAGTGATTAGGTAGACGAAATACGAAAGGTACCAAATAAGGTACTAGAGCTAAGCTGAATCCTAGGTGTAAGCTGAATGTAACGGCTCGATTTGTCCGGGTGATTACCATCCGGACATTTCGACATAAAACAAGAGATCTGTTGTTTTTCCGGTAATTACATCTATTTCTTCTTCCAAAAAACTTTCCTGACTGTCACGAAATAAAAGAAAAATAACAAACAGTCCTAAAATCTACTTTATCCTTGCGGTGTCCCCGATATGATGGGACATTACTGATCACTTCCGGCAATTTGGACTAAACTGGACTAAACCCGAATCCCCCCCAAGAAATCAGATAAAACCCTTACCCACGGGAGGATCTGCGATGGCGGACAAAGTCTACGAAACAGACTTTGTACGCCATCGCCGTTCCTCCCGTGGGTTTGGGTTTTATCTGATTTCTTGGGGAGATTCGGGTGTATCGGGGAGGGGAAATAGGTCCGATCCTATTTCTTTGAGGATAAAGAGTCACGCTATCTTCCTGATCTGCTTCTGTAAGAATGGCAAGATGACAACTCGCCGTTTTCAGGCCCTCTGTGATGGAGGCGGGTAGCCCTGAACGTATTGCAGTGTGCGACGAACCCGCGTTCGACAACGGAACTTGGGAGGGAGTTCCTCTCCCGCTGCCTCTATCGCAATTGCTCGCAAAAAGACTCAGTGGCGTCCTATTTTCTCCCATTGAAGACCATGGCTCTCACCACGTTCTCCAGCGTGAGAACATCTACGCCCAGGCCCGCAACGAGGTTGCAGTGCATAAGCTGAGCGTATCCTAGCTGCAGTCACCGTAGTGCTGACACTCGGATGTTAACTTCCGCCGCAGAAACTTACTCGTACTGATGCACTCGTGTCCAGTAAGTATCTGTGACATTCAGTAGGTGAGGCTGCGATGGTGCCTTTCCAGCCACTCCTCCATGACCGGTTTCTCACACTTTTTTTTATACCACCAAAGTGGCAGACAAGCATACGGCCCACCAGATGTACCGGTGGTCACGCACAAGGAGGCAAAGTCTCTCCTGTCGCGAAGAGGATCCACACCACCTGCAAGCATGGGATCGTTGACCACTCTCATGGCTCGCCTCTGCACCGAGTCGAACGGAAGTCTTCAGTCAATTCATTCTGATATTCAGGTGCCCCAGCCCAGCAGTGGCAGCTGTACTCCATATGCGGCCGCACTTGCGACTTAAACAGAAGCACTGTTTGCGCCGCAGTAAAGTACCGCCGCGCCCTGTTGAGCATACCGAGCGGCTTAGACGCCAGCTTGGCCTTATTCTCCAAATCACTTCGGAACTGAACGTCACTGGAGATGTCAACACCAAGGATACCTATACTGTCAGAGATAGAGAGAGTTGTGCCCTGAAATTGTGAATTCAGAACAGCTGCCGTCAATGACGGCCCTGATGCTTCTACCGGCCAAAAAGCTGGACACCCATTCACTTTGGTTCCTGGGTGCCTTGAACGCGACACGGGTGGAGCTGTTGTATTTACTACCACGCTGCCAGGGAGGTGGGCGCAGGAATTTAATTTTGACGAACGTATTTGTAGTTTCACTAAATTACCAAATGTGCTTTGGTGTTACAAAATGTTAAATAACAATTTTAAATATGTTGTTAGGAGTTGTTACAATCTGTTAAAAATTGCTAGATGGTTTGTGTGCTCCATTTTGGGAGCACCAAGTCACAGCCCAGCGCCGAGCCCAACGCCAGGCGCCCCCTTGATCCTGGCGCCCTAAGCTTCAGCTTAGTTAGCCTGATTTACCCATAAGGTAAATCAGGCCCTGGATATTGATGAAGTATTAACCTCTAAGTCATAGTTGTGAAAAGATACCAGAAGCGCTATACTCGCACTGCCGACTCTGCAAGAACCTTCTAAGACCCCGTTTGAAGAACCCCATACTGTAGGAATTAGGAAAAACCGAGGCAGGGAGATCATTCCACAATCTAGGCGTGCGCGGGAGATAGTCAGATATCAGACTAGTAGTAAATGTAGAAGCAAAAAATTTGACATTTCTTCCTAATAGGTATTATAAATGCGAAAGGTTGTGAGTGTGGATGTTTGTTACTCTTTCACGCTCAAACCGCTGAACGGATCTGACTAAAATTTGGTACAAAAATACATTATAGTCTGGAATAATTTTTTATCCTGGGAATAAGTTCCCGGGGGAACAAATTTTACGCGGGTGAAGCTGCTGGCATCAGCTTGTTCATAAATAATTGTTTGTAACCTAAGTAAATAAAGATATTTTCATTTTCGGATCTTACCGTGCTCGAACGGCCCGAACGCAAAGTATCTGGAGACCTAGGTATAGAATAGAAAAGTTTTATGACCCATATCACAGTTTACTCAATAGTTGCCGCATTATACTCAGTTACCAGCAGTACATGTAGGTATGTATGTAATTATGTATGTCAGCGTAGCACGTAAGTTAGTTCAAAGGTGTATGGCATTCATTATGACTGCCTGTGTACTATGATTGTGTTAACTCATGTAAAATGATTGTTTAAACGGGTCACTGGGCCGAATTTTGAGTTGTTTACTGAGCAAGTACCTATTGACAATTTTTTCGTCACTGTAAAATCGCTCAGTGTTGCCACACTGCATGGAGACCAGAGAACAGGGGAATCATCAAGAAGGAAAAAAAATTTATAGGTATATATAAAAATGAATCCCTATTCCCTAGTAGGGCTTGAATATCGGACGCTTTTTCAGTTCCGGAATTGGGTTTCGATATTCAGTATTTGAATTCCGGAATTCCGGAATTCCGGAACTCAATCAAGTTTCGTTTTGTACAAAATAGTGATATGTAAAAAAAGAAACGGGAGCTGACAGTCCTACGTGATTAGTGATAAACTACTTTGATTCCCAGTAAAATTACTTATTTTAACGTAACCAACTAAAAACCACACGTTTCCTAACTATTGCCTACGGTTGGCCTGGGTAAGCCCTCAGAAGGATGACCCCAGGAATCCCCACAGACCTTGACTATCACTGCGGCCTTACCTAGGAGGTTTGGGTGCTATCCCGCGTATTTGGGGCTTGTTCAGGTGTTATCCCGCATCTCAGGGCGTGTGGCGTGCGTGAAACTTTCACGTCACGCTTTCGTCTTGTGCGTGCTTTTGTAAGGACGGCGATTACCCCTCCTACCGTCCTCAGGCCCTCGATTATGGAGGCCGATAGTCGTGGGCAAAGACATGCGGAATTCGGGTGGGAGCGTTCTCTCTTGATCACTTTTCGCCGCATTAACTGATCACAGAAAGACGCAGTGGCGTCCCACTTACTCCCACTGGAGATCATAGCTCGCGCAATGGTCTCCAGCGAGAGAATGTCCACGCCCAGACCTACCACGAGGACCGGGCGCTGTTAAGCATAAGCTGTGCACTCCACTAATGTGTGAAGTACTGTGCGTTTCTCGCAGTGCTGGCACTCAGGTGTGGTTTCCCGGTGTATTCGTCACAGATACTTACTGAAGCTCCCGTGCCCGGTAAGCATCTGTGACAACCGGTAGGACAGAGCACCCGCACCGTGGCTCCTCTCTAGTCACTCGCCCATGACCGGTCTGACCGCCGTGATTGTGGCGATTCGGCGATTCCCCCCTTGTGTGATGTGATGTGGCGATTCGGTTTGTTGCTCAAGTCCAAGTCTCCACGGTTTCCTTGTGGAGCTGGAACTGCCGAACCTAGATTTCTGGAGACGTAGGCCTATGACCCCGCTCCAGCGCCTTCTTGCACCAGAAAAGAATAAACGCAAGTTGCCTCGCTGCCAGATCCTCGAGAAATGCCGCCTCTGAGCAACGGACCACGCAGCACCCAATCGTAACCGATGTTCCACAGAAGCGGTCTTAAGACTGATATCTGCGGAACACCGCACGACGTATCCCGCCGACCCGGTTGGGCCCTAGCCAGCTTGGTAAGTTATGGCCCTCTCGGAAAGATAGACCCCGACAATTCGACGGAAGTTGGGAGGCACTCCATGATAAATAAGCGCCTCCCTAACGCAGCTCCAGGGCAAGGTATTGAAGGCGATGCCGGTGTTTCTTGACATCGCCATCACTTTCAACACCACCTCACCCTGCGATGTTACTTCCTCCGTCAGTCTTCTAATGCGCATGATCGCATCCACGGTGGAGCGCCCTTGACGGAAACCAAACTGGTCATCCGCCAGATCTGGACCCACGCGTGTGAGGTGCCCGACTGTGCGCTGAGCAATGATACGCTCAAGGAGCTTGCATACCTAACGAGGTATGCAAGCTCCTTGAGCGTATCATTGTTGAGGATCGACTTATCGTCGATCGGTCGGAGTTGCTCAACGGAGCAACACGATCGGCCGATCCCCGGATGGGTAAACTGCCGACCACCTTGCCTTTCGGATCAGAACCAGTTTCCCTGTCTTTCAGACCTTGGCAATCTGGCCTTTTTCAAGGCATGCACTAAAGAGCCCCATCACTCGAGGCCGGAGATACTCAAGAGCCAGGACCCACGCTCGGCCTGGAAAGCTGTAGGGTCCTGGGACACGGTCCGTGCGGAATCTAAGCCGCACTACAGTCGCCAATAACTCACATTTAGTGACTTCGGGCACGTCGTTCTCGCTGTAATCAGCGTCGGGCGCCTGAGACGGAGCCATGTGCGACGGAATATGTTCCTCCGCCTTAATGAGAACAGGGAACCCAAGACCCTCCTCACTCTGGGTCAGTGAAGCGCCTTGGGGCAAAGTTTGCCCCTAATAATACGGTACGGACTCCATGAGTTCCGTCAGAACTACTAGAACTATGCTGAGCGAGACCTCTGTCAAATTCTTACAGCGTTACTATCAAAGTTAAGTTTAACTCGTAGCATAAGTCAGAGCTTAGTCTAAGTTCGTCGCACTATAAATTGAAGTCTAAATGTAAAAAAAAAAAAAAAAAATTGCGTGTACTTAGTGTACACACGTAAGAAGTGAAACTTCTTCATAAACTTAATTTTCACCTCACCTTAAATTGAGTCAAAAAGTACAAAAGTACAAAAGTCCAAAAGTACAAAAGTCCAAAAGTCCAAAAGTCCAAAAGTCCAAAAGTCCAAAAGTCCAAAAGTCCCAAAGTCCCAAAGTCCCAAAGTCCCAAAGTCCCAAAGGCCAAAAGTCCAAAAGTCCCAAAGTCCCAAAGTCCCAAAGTTCCAAAGTCCCAAAGACCCAAAGTACCAAGGTCCCATCTAAAAGTCCCAAAGGCCAAAAGTCCAAAAGTCCAAAAGTCCCAAAGTCCCAAAGTCCCAAAGTCCCAAAGTCCCAAAGTCCCAAAGTCCCAAAGTCCCAAAGTCCCAAAGTCCCAAAGTCCCAAAGTCCCAAAGTCCCAAAGTCCCAAAGTCTAAAAGTCTAAAAGTCTAAAAGTCTAAAAGTCTAAAAGTCTAAAAGTCTAAAAGTCTAAAAGTCCAAAAAGTCCAAAAGTCCAAAAGTCCAAAAGTCCAAAAGTCCAAAAGTCCGAAAGTCCGAAAGTCCGAAAGTCCAAAAGTCCAAAAGTCCAAAAGTCCAAAAGTCCAAAAGTCCAAAAGTCCAAAAGTCCCAAAGACCCAAAGTACCAAGGTCCCATCCAAAAGTCCAAAAGTCCCAAAGTCCCAAAGTTCCAAAGTCCCAAAGACCCAAAGTACCAAGGTCCCATCCAAAAGTGCAAAAGTCCAAAAGTTCAAAAGTTCAAAAGTTCAAAAGTCCCAAAGTCTCAAAGTTCCAAAGTCCCAAAGACCCAAAGTACCAATGTCCCATCCAAAAGTCCAAAAGCCCAAAAGTCCAAAAACCCTTACATGACATGCTATCCCTGAATAAAGTACTCTTAATTCGAATCCACCGTGGTGGGGAACAGAACAAAGATGGCGCGTAACCAAAAATCGTGACGTGACGTGACGCAAATTTTTTTCCAACGCCGATAAAGAAGTTTCACTTCAAAATACAGAAACGTCATCAATAATATTAGTATTATTTAAATAGTATGTTTTCTATCAAATACCATTAATTTTATGGATTTACATTGTTAGTAGGTTTTAGAAATATCATCAAATAAAATGATTAATACCTAAGTACATAATCGAATTAATTTGTTAATCCTAAATTATCAACATTGTAGTAATTAAAGGTAATTAAATTGCATAAGAAGCTTATAATCTACATTTTTATTTGTAATGAAATTAAAGAAGAAGCGAAAATATATTATTTTTTTCAATATCGAAATACCGGTATTGATCTCGCCAATTCCGGAATTGAGAACGATATTAGATTTTATCGGAATTCCGGAATTATGTCAATTCCGGAATTCCGGAGTTCAAGCCCTATTCCCTAGTCACGGCATCACGCGTGAACGGCTGGACCGATTTCGCCAATTCTTTTTTTGTTGTGTTTGATATTGTCAGGAGAAGGTTGGAAAATCTGTGCGTGTCTTCTACGTAAACCTTAGCAGGAATCGTACAATGCCACTTTCATTCCAGAAAAGATAGAAAGTTATGGTAAAAGCAAAAAGAATTTGTGTAAAACACTTGTCTCACCGACCTCCCCTTGGCTCGCTCGCAGTCGCTACCCATTATTTAAAGTGGACCCCTTATTGCATCCCCTTTGTGTGAACCGCTCGGTAGCCCGTAGCCCACACAGGTACCGCACGAATACAATTTCACAGAATACAATTTTCATGATTATTTTATAATATTTCGATTACATTTTGGAAAGCGTGAAATTCTGTTCCCTTTCCCAGCGGAACATTTTCTCGGGATAAATAGTAGCCTATGTGTTATCCCAGACTATAACGTATCCCTGTGTAATAATAAAGCAAGATCCAGTCAGCCGTTAGAGCGTGATTGAGTAACATAGTAGGTATATCTAAACTTTACAACTTCTTCACAAACTTTTACAATTATAATATTACTAGGAAGTAGAATTTCATAGTGAGGTCTTCTACAGAGTAATGGTAAAAGACACTTTGTATTTCTATGGTAGTAGCCTATCACCTAGCGAATCAGAAATAGTAGGTATGCAAAAATACTTAAAAAATCATTTTGAACGGTTTACGCACATATTTCTTTACATTTCCCTTTCGTAATTTAATTCAAAATAGAATTACAACGTAATGAGTTGGCTCACAAAATTCTTAAGAGATTTACAACATAATGAGTAGTCTTGTAAAATTTAAGAGGCCTGTTACATTGTTGGATAGAAAAGCAGATGTTTTCAAAAACTATTATGATCATTCAAAACTGAAACAAGTCGTATCTTTTAACAGATTAATAATTTTGTGCACGTTTCGTTAAGCATACTTTCGATTAATAGCAGATTTTTGATTTGTTTAATTTGTCTCCACCCCTAATAGCAAAACGAAATAAGTAAAAAAATACGAAAAAATAATTTTGTAAGGCGACACAGTGCTCGAAAGACTAAGATCCAGATTGCAAATTTATACATCTCATTTTCCTATCAAGAATAGTAAAATGTTCCATATGAAAATCTTTCAAGTCAAATAACTCGCAATCTCCATACGTTCATCCTAACCTAGTATCCTCGTTCTAGACGTCCAACTAAAGCCTGTAAGTAGGTTATTCCGGCGGAGTCGACCCGGTTCGTTACGCCGTTCGCCATAATGTTATTCAGAATAGACTACCTACTTCTTACTTAGTAATTGTGAGTATTCTAGCGTATCGCAGAATTAAGATATTTATTTGGGGTTAACAGTAATATAAAATACTAGCTGTGTCACACAGCTCCGCTTTTGAACTACAGCGATCCCCGTACTTACCACAAATTAAACTTTTAGATACTTGAATAATAATTTTTGCAAAATGTTTTGGCATTTATCATTCTCCTTCGTTTTCTTCTCCTCTTTGGTTGATGATACAAGGGTTATTAATTTACCTATATTATTCTCTGTGATGAACTGATGCACCTCTCCCTTTCTAACTCTCATGTGCCGCAAACGAAGTTGCGCGGGTCAGCTAGTAATCTATAAAATAATTTGGTTTTCTAATTGATAAAAATATTAAAAATTCATTCCATACATAGTGTCAGAAAGAAAAGTTTTATAAACCTGTCAAATTGTCGTGATAAACCTAAATGGGGGTGAAAAACTTTTTCCTTTGTGAAATAAGAGCTTTATAATTATTGACGTTATACAGAATCAAAAAGCAGCCTCGGTTTTCAAGGATTTTCCTCGAAAACGAGGTTGCTTTTTGATATTTCGTGACTGTGTGTCAAAATAAAAACTTTATAAATCATTTTTAATTGATAGTGTGATTATTTACATGCTTATACCTTCGACCAAGTAATAGTATAGGCCTAAATATACATTAGTTTTGAAGACGTTAAAGAGAGCGCAAGTGAGCGCATGCGCTCTCTTGTTCGTAGTCGGTGTTATTGTTCCGAAGGTGAAATACGTGTCAAGATAAGACATTTTACGCAAGATGCCTTCCTGTGCGGTCCCGGAGTGCAAAAACACTATCCTAAATTGAATCAAATATTGCAGAAAGGGTCTTAGTCAGATTTTAATTAGTTTTGAGAAATGAGTAAAAAAGATTTATTTTTTTTCTGGAAGCAGTTTTAAATGCAAACTGCAAACTTTGTGCTCTCCTAGAATACTCGATATGGCACGGACTAATATCGTTTTTTACAAAACGCTCGATTTACCTTCGATGAACGTTTCATAGAACAAAGTTTAGTTTATTAGAAATTTGGACTCGTGCCTTTTCTGCAATATGCGATTCAATTCAAAAAAAGAATGTACTCGTAGATAGGCATGTGTAACCGGGAAACCACGGCTGAGTGTCAGCACTGCGAGGACCGCAGCGATGACACGGCGCTCCACACGCTGGTGGAGTGCACGGCGTGGGCACAACAGCGCCAGGTCCTCGTAGTGGGTCTGGGCGTGGACACTCTCTCGCTCGAGGCCATGGTGCGAGCCATGCTCTCCAGCGGGAGTAAGTGGGACTGCGCCGCCTCTTTCTGCGAGCAGGTCATGCTCGCGAAGGAGGCGGCGAGCCGGGTGCGGGAGAGAATTCTCCCACCCGAGTTCCGCAGTCGGCGCCCTGGGCGCCGCCGACGTGTCTTCGCCGAGGACTATCGGCCTCCATGACCAGGGGTCTGAGGACGGTGAGAGGGCCGCTCACCGTCCTTACAGAAGCAGGCCCATGACGGCAGCGTGGCGTGAGCAACTCACGCACGCCCCCCTTAGAAGTGGGATCACACCAGAAACCCCCCAAAGACGCGGGATAGCAATTCAATTCAATTCAATTTATTGTCTTTGTAAACATAGGTACATAAATAGGTTTTTAGTTAACAAGTGTAGTCTCTCTATGCTTTGCCAATAACACGGCGTACAAATCTTACAACTATGTTAGTGGTATTAAATTAATTAAGCGCCACAATAGACCTTTCTAATAGAATGCTTATGCTATACAGTACACACGACATAACGTATATATATAATCTCTAAGCATTATCAACCGTATAAGTGTAAGTTATCAAAATCAATCATTAATTATAAATATCAGAGTAAAGTCAAATTAATATAAACAATTCATTTCAATTCAACTTCATATCAGAGTAAAGTCAAATTAATATAAACAATTCATTTAAATCTATTACAAACATAAAAATTCTAATCATGTCAATAGGTATCTAGGTATACAATTTCTGGCATCATCTAATACTCCTGTCTAGCAAGTATTCAGATACTGTGTAGTAGGATTTAGATAATAGAAATGATGTCAACGCTTTCTTAAATAAGTTAATGTCATTACAGTTTAGAATTGCTTTTGGTAGTTTGTTGTAAAGTTTTGGGGCCATGCCCAAAAAACTTTTTCCGTAAAATACTTTTTTATGAGGTTTTTTTTTTTTTTTTTTTTTTTTTTTTTTTTTTTTTTTTAACGTGAGGGAAAATCCTCGTAGGATGCTATGCCGGACTCTTACCGACTAAAAAACCTCACGTAACGCCCAACAGCCTATGGTTGAGAGCCTCGGGTAAGCCCTCAGGAAGGATGTCCCGTGACTTTTTTTTTTTTTTTTTTTTTTTTTTTTTTATGAGGTTTGCAACGAATTTTATGTTTATGTCGAGCACTACTTAACGTTTCAAATAGATAAAAATTTGATTTAACGAAGCACCTGAACCACCCCCTGGGCGAGGCCGCAATGGCGGCCGTAGGTCTGTTGTGAGTCCCGGGACATCCTTCCGAGGGCTTACCCGGGGCTCCCAACCACAGGCTGTTGGGCGTTACGTGAGGTTTTTTAGTCGGTAAGAGTCCGGCATAACATCCTATGAGGATTTTCCCTCAAGTAAAAAAAAAAAAAAAAGATTGGCATGTGTGCATGTCGTGTCGTTGCTACAATATCTTTGTGTGAACTAGTCTCACTTTTTGAGTTCGTAATGTATGACGTGGGCTCGTCTATACTCTTATTTGGCAGAAGGCTTATACCCTACAACGATTAGAAATAAATAAACCGCCTAAAACGTACAATTTATTAACTTTAAAATTCTGAATGGCCTAATTTCATTCTCCACCGGTATAATATTCTGGTGATCTAATTTATGACGTTTTTTTTCTCTATGATGGAGTTGCCCGACGGCGCCAGACAGTTATGTAGGGACCTTGTAGGTAAGTCCGTCCGATATCTGTAGGAACCACACGTAGAAAAAAAAACCTCCGCAAAAACACAATCTGTTTTGAAACAAAAATATAAAAAGCGTTAAAAAAGATTGGAAAAGATAAACCTTAAAATGGCGCACTCATCAACACAAAAGGAAAGTTTTGAAAGTGGACGTTTACAACAAAATGTTTGCTGTTTTAAATGAGAAATACGGGCGGCCGGCGGCGGCGGTGTCGCTTCGGACTCTTGGTGTGGGAAATGAACTTAATAATTGGGGATGTGATTTTTTTTTTCTTGTGATAATTGGAAAGATCATATGTAACTTTAATAGCAAAACCATTTTTGTTTTTATGATATTAGCAATAAGTCAGAAGTTGTACCAATTTAAAAATTCAATAAAGAGTCGAGTACAACTACCGTCTGAAAACACGACGACAGCTCCCGAACAAATTCGAGGGCCTGTGACATCATCTTAACATATCGATACCTTAATTTGCAAACCTAATAACTCCACTTTTTCATGAAAATTACATTTTGATACCGGCAGAAACTAGATTTTTTGCTCTATTTTTTGAAATACTAATAACTCCATGATTCCCAACCGCATTGGTGTAAAACGCCATTTGAAAATCAAACAACTCCGCGTTAAACGAAATGCATCGATTTTGACAAAATAATCTAATAACTCCCGCGCAGTCGGCAATTTTGTATGGTGTCACAGAAGCGTACTAAATATTTTCATAACAAATGGTTAAAGTGTGTTTTATCGCCGTTTGAAGCTTAAAAACAGTAGAAGATATATTAAGGTTAGTGTATTTATGATACTATTACGCTATTGAATAGAACAGGGGCACCAAGGTCTTAGCCCAGCAGTTCGGTAGACCCCATCTAACGAAACATAAAACAGCGGGTGGCAAAACCGTGACCTCAGGGTCCGAGATTCTCGAGGAAATTGAGTACTTTTATACAGACCTCTATGCATCACGGACCTCGGCGGCTCTCGAGCAACTGAAACCCAATAAATCTCATGGAAAGGACGGAATTACGACTGAGCTCCTGAAAGCGGGTGGGACTCCGATCCTTAGATACCTTACGAGCATATTTAATTCCGTCCTCTAACAAGGGTCAGACACCCAAAGCGTAGAACGGGAGTGCGGTGGCGCTGTTCTTTAAAAAGGGTGACAAATCCTTACTGAAGAACTACAGACCCATCTCTCTCCTGAGCCATGTCTAAAAGTTGTTCTCGAGAGTAGTCACAAACCGCCTCGCTGAGAAACTCGACGATTTCCAGCCCAAGGAGCAAGCCGGGTTTCGAAAATGCTTTAGCACCGTGGACCACATCTATACTATTTGGCAGATTGTACAGAAGACAAAAGAGTACAATCAGCCGCTGTGTGACTATGGCTTTCGTGTACTACGAGAAAGCCTTCGACTCGATCGAAACCTGGGCAGTTCTAGAAGCTCTGCAGTGGTGTCGTATTGATTGCCGATATATCGAGGTGTTGAAGTGTTTATATGATACTGCTACAACTACCGCCCGGTTGTAGGATAAGAAAAGCAATCCCATAGCGCTGCGCAGAGGTGTGAGACAGGGAGATGTTATGTCACCTAAGCTCGTCACTAATGCGGTTGAGGACTTCAAGTCGTTGGACTGGAATGGATGGGGCGTGAATATAATCGGTGAATGTATCTCACACCTTCGGTTTGCCGACGACATTGTTTTAGTAGCGGAAACGCTGGGACAGTTGAGCGGGATGCTGCATAGTCTAAGTGAAGAGTCTAGACATGTTGGGCTCTGCATGAAATTGGACGAAACCAAGCTCATGTGCAATGAGCATATCGTGCCGGGACCAACATTCGTTGAAGGATCGAGGCTTGAGGTTGATGAGTACACCTACCCTGGGCAGGTTATCACATTTGAAACGAGTAACCTGGATAAGGAAATAGCCAGAAGGATTCGCTTGGGCTTGGCAGCGTTCAGCAAACTGCCTCGGGTTTTCTACTCGCCAATACCGCAATGCCTGAAGACGAAAGTCTTCAACCAGTGCGTTCTACCAGTGTGTACCTACGGTGCCAAGACGTGGACACTCACAGTGTGGCTAGTCCATGCCCTGGTTGCGCAATGAGCAATGGAACGAGCTATGCTTGGGGTGTCTTTGAGGGATAGGATCCGAAACGATGTTATCCTTGCATAGACACAACCAAGTGGCCAGGATTGTCCATCAGCAACTTGCACTACAATATAAACTTGTTGATTCGGATGTACCGTATGACAGGACTATTGTAGCCAATAAGCCTGATATAGTGGTCATAGATCAATCAGAGCGCCTCGCCATAATCGTTGACATAACCGTCCCACATGACGAAAATCTCATGAGATCTAAAAGGAAAAACAAATAAAATATTTGTATTTGGCTCACGAGATTACTGACATGTGGGATGTTGATTCAGCGGTTATTGTTTCGATAGTCGTATCAGCACATGGTCTGATTGCCAAGTGCCTCGATCAACATCTCCAGAGGCTCGCGTTAGGTAGTTGGGTCAAGGGCCAGATGCAAAAGGCGGTACTCATAGACACGGCACGTATCGTCAAGAGGTTCCAGTCTCTGCAGCCCTATTGGTCCCTGTACCCGATGCCGGTGGGACGCTATTAATTTTGGTTTTTAGTACGTATTTAAAAATTTATATTTATAAGTTTATAAATGTAAATCAGGGGAATACTAATAATAATTTATTTCAGGTCATATTTACCCATACATTATCAGCAAACAATTCATTAATATTAGACCTCAATAATTGTTTGTACTAATGTACTGTACTTAAAGTTTAAGATAAAAACAAACAACTCCACTTTAAGTTTCAAATATTGCTTAAACCAAATCTAACAACTCCTATTTTCATTATAAAACTCAATGGTTATAAAAAGAAGTCGATTTTTAAGTGTTTTTAGATAAATAAAAAGCATAATTTCCAACGGGATTTTTGGTTTTCTTCATTGTGTTAAATAAAATTTATTATGACGTTTTAAGTCTCTCCTGTAAAATTTGCTCAAGAGGAGTTAGTAGGTTTGCAAATTAGGGTATCGATATTTCTATCATTGTAGTTGTAGCAACCAGTTACGTGAAACGTACAATATCGTGACGCCACAGCCATAGTAACCAATGTCGAGCGTTTAAAGCATGGTCGTATTTCAAATTTTATCAATTTTAAAAGGTTCATAATTCAATCAAAAACTTTTTTTTTAAGTTTTTAAGATTAGCTTTTAAAATACGTAAAAATCATCAAAATCTATTTTTTTCACATTCCCAATTATTGTCATACTTATTACCATTTCTTCACGCGGAGAGTGTAAAGGCAGCTTTGAGGGCCTTCAATTAGAGAATTTATGGCCTTTAAGTAGGTATGTTTCATTAATGTCATTTAGAATTCCAGTTGTACATACATACATACATATCATCACGCCTGTTTCCCATCGGGGTAGGCAGAGACTATGGCTTTCCACTTGCTACGATCCTGGCATACCATTTTCGCTTCTTCTACTTTCATAAGTGCTTTCATACACGCTCGCCGGTTAAGGGTACTCTTGACCTGGCCTTTTTCCAGCAGGTCATCAATTTGGTTACCATGCGTACGCCGAGGATGACCCCTACCAGCTTGCCCATTCATTATCGCCTTATAGATCTGTTTAGTCAGTCTATTTTCATCCATCCTCTCAACATGTCCATACCATCTAAGCATCCCTTTTTCTATCTTTGTCACTTCATCTTCAGTTATACCACATTGTTTTCTAATCACGCTATTCCTTTCTTTGTCCATCAATTTCACTCCAGCTATACTTCGCAGACTTCTCATTTCCACTGCATTAATTTTACTTTCATGCTTCTTCTGCCACACCCAACTTTCACTACCATACATAAGTGTGGGGATAAGCACACCCCTATGCACAGCCACTCTCGCCTTCTTAGACACGTTTTGACTGCTCATAAAGGTATGCATCGCCCCATTCACTTGATTTCCTGCCAAAACTCTTCTCTCAATATCCTGGTCACACTTTCCATCCCTCGTAAATTTTGAACCCAGGTATACAAATTCTTTCACCTGTTCCACTCTTTGCCCTTCGATAATAATAGGGCAATTCGTCATACATTCCTCTCTTTCAAAAACCATTACTTTAGTCTTACTTACATTCACTTTCATTCCTCTACCTTTCAGCGCCTCATGCATAATATTAACCATCAACTGCAACTCCTCCGCCGATGCAGCTAAGATCACCTGATCGTCAGCATATAGGAGGCATTTGATGGTCAGCTCGTTCAGTTTTATACCACACGCACTCTCTTGCAATTCTTTCAAACAACTGTCCATGTACAGGTTAAACAGCCACGGTGACGCTACACAACCCTGTCTCACACCCCTTTCTATATTAAAGAAGTCCGTGCAAGCTCCGTTGATCCTGACACAAGCACTTGAGCCCTCATAAAGAGATTTCAGTGCTCGTATCAAGCTGCTGCTCACCCCGTACAAAGACAATGTTGACCATAGTTCATTCCTCACCACTTTGTCATAGGCCTTCTCCAGATCTACGAATACGCAATATACCTTTTGGCTTTTCGCCAAAACTTTTTCTGCTATGCATCGTAAGGAGAAGACCTGATCCGTGCATCCCCTTCCTTTCATAAATCCTGCTTGAACATCCCACATTTTTCCTTCACTTTCATTCATCACTCTTTTTATCAACACTTTCGCATACAGTTTACCGACGATGCTGAGCAGGCTTATGCCGCGGTAATTTTTGCACTCTTGCTGCGACCCTTTTCCTTTGTACAGCGGCACAATGACCGCTTTGGACCATTCTTTTGGTACGCTGCCATTCCTCCAGCACAGATTAAAAAGGCGGTACAGCTGGTCAATCACCACGCCACGTCCTGCTTTCAGCATCTCAACGGAAACCCTATCAATCCCAGCAGCCTTGCCTAGTTTCATACTATTCAATGCTTCCACTATTTCTTCCATGCTAATGTCGTTTTCATTACCAATTTCATTCATTTCACAAAAATGAGTTTGCACTTGCGTATCCTCTTTATCAAATAGACTTTCAAAATACTCCTTCCATATTTTTAGCACACACTCTTCTCCTCCCACAAAACTTCCATCCTGGTTTCTGATCTTATTAAGCGGTGATGTGGTCTGTTGACTCCTCACCGCTTTTATGGACTTCCAAAAGAATTTTATATTCTGTTGGAAGTCACCAGATAACCTTTTATCAAATTCATCTCTATCATTCTCCTTCTTTCTTACTAACACCTCTTTTGCCACACGCTTATACCTTTTATACTCATCGTTGGCCATTCGTACATCCTCATCTGTTGCCTTCTGCATTCTTTGATTGGCCTTTGTAGCCAGCAAGTCCAACCATGCTTTCTTCTTATCAGACAACGCTTTCAGAACTTCCGCGGTCATTCTTTTTAACTTACATCCTTGGCTTCTCTTGCTCACACCACACAGTTCAATCGCAACTTCCACGAGTCCTTCCTTAATCGGCTTCCATAATTCTTCAATCTCACATACTTCATCTAAATTATCAAACTTTTTGCTTAGTTTGCTCACAAATTCCTCTTTTATACCTATCTCTTGCAAATTCTCAACTTTTATGCGTTCTAGTACACTAACAGGTTCACGCACACGGTGCCTCCACCGCTGAAACAGACCTCTTACTCGGCTGACAACCAATAAGTGGTCTGTGTCAATCCCAGCACCGCGGTAGGCTCGAGTGTCTAGTACTTTCTTTCTCATCCTTGCGTCAACAATCACAAAGTCAATCATGCTCCTCTTACTTCCTTCTTGTCTCGTAACCAAGTGGATATCTTTGTGGTGAAACATGGTGTTAGTCACCACAAGATTCCTCTCCAAACATACTTCAAGCAAACTTTCTCCATTTTCATTCACTCGCTCATCACCAAACTTTCCCAATACTCTTTCATACCCTTCACGCTTGACTCCAACCCACCCATTAAAATCGCCTAACATTACTATCCTCTCATTTAGTTTGCACTTACTCAAAACATCACTCATGCTCTCCCAAAATGCCTGCCTCTCGCTTTGGTCTCGTAAAGATCGGCGCCACCGCGCATCTTGCGGAGCATATACTCCTAAAACAAAGATGCGGGTAAGTCCAACCTTCAGCCTCAACCAAACGAGTCTTGGGCTTACACATTCATATTCTGTGACACATTCATTCATTCTCGCAGACAGTACTACACCAACGCCCTGACACGCTTTACTGGTTTTAGGCACACCCGACCAGTAGGCAGTGTAGGGTCCATGTGTGGTGGTGTCACATCCTTTCCTCTTTGTCTCATTCACGCACAGAATATCGAGTCGTCTCTCTTTCATCATCTTGCATACTTCCTCAATTTTGTCTATCATACCTCCTCTTACATTCAACGTAGCAAAGTGGCTATCCCCAGTCCACTTTTCGCCTCGATGGGAAACGAGACGTGATGGGTTGCGAACCACATCGCCGCCATTTTGGATTTTGTTTTTGGTTTTGTCCATTGCGTTCCCACGAAAAGCAAGGGAAAATAAAGTCCACCCAGACAGAGCCCCGCATGTCTAAGTAAGGCTAGCCTTCATCTGGGGTCGCCCGGCCCCAGGGCAATTGGCACGCTAATACTAGGCTCGCCCCTAGTCACGCAGCACATACGCACGGCAACGTTGGCTTGGCGGAGAAAGGATGGGAAGAAGATGAGGTAGGAATAGGATTGGTGGATAGGAAAGGGTTGAGGTAGGAAAAGGACGGGGATAAGGTACATTCAAAGCCTTCTGTAATTCATTCCACAAATAACCCAGCAGCCAGGACAGTTGTTACCCACATTATATCTCTGCAGTCCGAGCCAAAAGAGTCCGAGTCCAGTTGTATGATCTACAAATAAATGTTTCTATCGAAATTTGGGCGTTTTAGATTTATTGCTAAGAATGAAATGTACAAAATATGTTTATGAATTATTGTCTATATTCGATTACATAGTTCAAAGCTTCATTAACTTAGCTTCGACTTGATGACGATGTACCAATTACATTACCTATAAATTTATAGATTGCTATGAAACCTCACTGATTGAATTGCCCTCCATTCTCTGCATTATTTTCCCGAACATCTACGGGATGGGAGTCTTAGAAGGTTCTTGTAGGATGACAATTTTCGAACCAAAGTGACTTACTATTTATTTTAGACACAACCACCTCGCGGCACGCAAAACTCGCGGATAAGGGTACCTCTTCAGCCTCAACCGTCACCAATATCGTTCTCGAGATATCAGAAAGTTTCTGTGAAATCACACGACTTTTCGGTCGAAAAAACGTCGGCTTTTTTCGATTTCCAAAATGTTTTTGACTTTTGCTAAATAATTTTACACATTAAAGCCCTTTAAATTCCGCGATTTTTGGAGTCTTGTATCATGCGTCCTCGTGGCTCTAAACCTTAGGGTATCACAGGCAGTCTCACTTTCAGCGAAAATGGGGGCCTACTGGAACGAACATAAAATCATTTTCAATGTTGAAAATATATCTAATAGAGAATATGGCGTATTATAACCTATGAAACCAAATAGCAATCAATATGACTACAACCACAGATTAGCCTTGCCCGCGTAAAAGTTTGTTCCCTTTCCCGCTTCCCATGGGAACTAATTCCTGGAATAAAAAGTAGCCTATGTGTTATTCCAGATTACAATCGATCCTTGTACCAAATTTCAGCCAGATCTGTTAAGCCGAGCATGAAAAAGTAACAAACATCCACACTCACAAACTTTCGCATTTATAATACCTACGAGTATTACTTTAACTTTCCACAATTTGTTTGCACACGTCCGAAATAGTTGTATTACACTTTTCATCTCACCTGTACTTCCTCTGGTCAGCATATCGCCCGTAGATTGACCGAGAGGGAGAGGGTCAGCCCCTATCGATGTCTAATTGAGTTTACCCGTGTTGTGTTACCTTTACCTGTTACCTGTTACCTACCTACTGTTTGTACCTAATAGGTAACATGTGGTACACGGGTGAATTAGTGTAAGAAAGTATCCAACCAAAAACATCCCTGTTGAAAAGGAGGCCAAGTTCCTATGGGCTAATTGTTCGCCTAAAAAAGGGTTGAAATCCAATCCAATGCCAAGTTTAGATGTACTTTAAATAATCTAAAAATATCTAAAATAATGTTACTTCTAAATTTGAACTTGGCAGGGTTTCGTGCAGTACGCAACACTTGATTAATTGTATAATTAAATTTATTATGTATATAATTAAATTAACCTGCCAAGTTCAAATTTAGAAGTAACATTATTTTAGATATTTTTAGATTATTTAAAGTACATCTAAACTTGGCATTGGATTGGATTTCAACCCTTTTTTAGGCGAACAATTAGCCCATAGGAACTTGGCCTCCTTTTCAACAGGGATGTTTTTGGTTGGATTTCAATACTTTTTTTCAAGAAACTGTACCTATTTTGTCTTTAATAAGCTTTGAAGTGTGCATTATGTATACATGACATTATTTTATACTCTCTCTCAACAAGACAAGCTCTCGAAAGGATGTCCCAGTAAAGGTCCATTTTGTTTCAATTATTTTTTTTTTATGAAAATACAATGCTCGATATTCTGTGAGTATTTCAAGCGTCTACTGGTTGCCCTTATTACCTATTAACACATAGCAACGCGCGCCTTAGATAGTTCGCGTTGCTCTATAGTGTTATACAACGCGCGTCTTTAGACAGTTCGCGTTGCTCTATAGTGTTATACAACGCGCGTCTTTAGACAGTTCGCGTTGCTCTATAGTGTTATACAACGCGCGTCTTTAGACAGGTCGCGTTGCTCTATAGTGTTAACTATCCTTGTATAGATCCTCTACGGTAGGTACAGTAAATATTTCAAAAAGAGTTTGTGAACTCTATGTTTAATTTCTTTTTCAGAATATTGATGACATTTGAATAATGACATTATAAACACGATATCTACGTCTACAACATAAATTGTGTGTTTGTACGTAAATTGTTTATACTGGAGAAGAATCTAAAATATGGACTATTTGTTTACCATTTCCTATGAAATAGCTATCTTTGAAATATTACACCTACCTAAAGTAATCTGCTGAAAGCGTTGTTCACTTTTTAAAGAACAAATATTTACGATGAAAGTCGAAAAATAAGTCAGTATGTGACCCGTATAATGTTCAATCATGGCGACACGAAATTAATTTCATTGAGCAACATTTGATTGTGCTGTACCTCCTAAAGTATTCATTTAATTTGCATGGTGTAAAGGGAATGAATGATCTTGATGAAATGGTCAAATTAACTAACGTATTTAAATTGTAAAGGATACCTTATTACCGAATATATAAGACAAAGTCGCTAAAAAACACGTTTGTTGTATGAAAGCCCCCCTTAAATATTATTATGTTTTTGTTTTCAGTATTTGTTGTTATAGCGGCAACAATAACACATAATCTGTGAAAATTTAACTCTCTAGCTATCACCGTTCATGAGATACAGCCTCCTGACGGACAGACAGACAGACAGACAGACGGACAGCGAAGTCTCATGAATTGGGTCCCGTTCTTTACCCTTTTGGTACGGAACCCTAAAAAGGATGACTCACGCTACGCAGTGCCGGGTCCGAGCCGAGTGCCGGCCGCAGCAAGGTCAATATTATATATATTTTGTGTGAACAAACTCACGTTAAACCATAGATTTAGAATTTTTCGCGCTAAATCTACGCGTTAAACCGAGCGGCAACTGAGTGACAGCCGAACTACGGAAAGCGCTCATAAACAACTCGGTCCCGCCTCGGCTCGGCCACGGCCCGTTGCATGAATACAGTGCCACCGAGCTTCGCCCGAGCAGTCGTGAATGCAACCGGCTCGGTGACCGTGCTACGGCCGACACTCGGCTCGGACCCGGCACGGTCTAGCGTGAGTCATCCTTTAGAATGCTTGCTGATCTCTAAACTACTGGACGAATTTGATCCAAATATTTCACAAATATTAATAACAATATTCAATGTGCAGTATTGACTTTTCCATAATTTGTATGTATAGAGAATTTGATTGACATTAATCAAAACATTGACAACATCTTTCTCAAATCTGATTGAGTTTTTAAACATGACATGTGTTAAAATAAAAAGTAAATTAAATCAAAAGAGTCCTCTCATCACTAAGAAGTATTGATACAAATTCGAATCGAAACCCCCCGAAGAAAACAATTGTTACCCCCTTTTAGCCTGTTCTGGAATGAATTTCAATAAAATACGAAACACATCTTCCATCAATTATGTTAGAGATGATTTATGCAAATTTTGAAGAAGATCCGACCAAGGAATCCTGTGGTCCCATACAAACTTTGTAACCCTTTTCCAACTCACGCTTGACCGATTTCTCAAATTTCTCAATTTTTCGGTAATCTACATATAACACCCGGTCTGTGTGCCAAATTTCATAACGCTAGGACAATTGGAAGTGGCCTAGAGGTTTTGATGACCGGTCAGTGAGTGAGTGAGTCAGTCAGTGCCAAAATTAGCTATATTCACAGGGTCATATTTCAGGATCTACTAAAGCTACATCTATGAAATTTGGTACACTGCCTTAGTACTAGTATATGATTATGTACGTACAATTTTATTTCTGTACTTGCAATAGGCACTGAGCTACAGGGGGGTCAAAAGTGGGTCGAAGCGGTTCGTGTAAATAGAGTACGGCATGCGCTCGGCCTGTTGCTGGAACTTGGCCTGCGCACTGCCGTGCGCTTAGATTAATTGGGGTATTTGATCAACTGTGTCTTTGTACAATACGTGTAGATAGCTTTATGAGTATTAGTTCTAAAAATAGATTGTAGGTACCATTCTTTTTTAGGGTTTCGTAACTGTACAGACGGACGGGCCTCAGTCGAGGTTCGGTACAATTTTCATTGCGGAAGTGTCTGCCTAATCGCGAATGACTTCGCCTTTTCTGGGGTCATCCTTCCGAAGGCTTACCTACCGTACCGTAGGCAGTAGGAAGGAAACGTGTGCTTTTTAGTCGGTAGGAGTCCGATTTGACATAGCATTCATGTAGGATTTCCCTCGCGTTAAAAACAAAGGGGTTTCGAACCCCAAGGGTCTGTCTGTCAAGAGCCTGTATCTAAGAAACCGTGATAGCTGGAGACCTAAAAATTTTTACAGATTATGAACCTATTTCTGTTGCCATTATAACAATAAATACCTACTTAAGGAAGAAAAATATGCTAAGGGGGCTTCCGTGCAACAAGCGTAATTTTAGCCATATTTTGATACGGAACCTTCCTTGCGAGTCCCACTCGCACTTGGCCGTTTTTTTATCTATTTTGCCACAATTGGTTATAAATATTTGGTGTGTTCGAATATTGTTATTCTATAATCAGGTAGGCCGTTGCTACAACTTTTTCCTCCTTCATTTCTGATTCTGCCATACCTATTGTCTTTCCACACATGCATTATAGTCACGCCTTTATCCCCAAAGGGGTAGGCAGAGACATTACAAAGTATTCGCCCATATTTGACCTTATAGTTTTGTGTTCCACGTAATAGGTGGCGAGAGTCTATTGCCGTGTTGAAATAGACAGTCGCTATTTGATATTTTTTCTACGTTCATCCAAATTAATATTAAAGACCTCTAATAGGGTCAGCGCTTAGAGTATAGAACAAGTAGCTAATGTTAGCTAATGTAATGTACCTAGTAGTCAGAGAGTTAAAATATGATCCTCCTTGTATAAGCCCCGCACGTTGATATTGCGCTTGGCGGCCATCTTGGTGACCACTTGGTGACGTATGTCCGTCGAGCAGTCAGTACTAAAAAAATACCGTACGCAGCCTCGCGAGGCCAGCCCGCGCTCGCGCTACGTCACGATGACTTCACTTAGCTGTCATTATGACAAGGTTCCAGCGCATTACCAACTTGCGGGGCTTATAGGTACATTATTATTATCTATGTAATTTATTATGCTACGAGTCCCGTACGTGTATCCTATTCATTACATCAATTTGAACCGAGCGTTAACACTATTTGGCTGACAATATTAAATCCATTTGCAAGAAACGATTTTACATGGAACAGTTTTACCTGTGTGAACTTGGCACCCTACTTGCAAAAATCGAATTTTTTTTTGCGTGTTCTTGAAAAGCTTGGTTTGTAGTTGATTGTAGTAAAAAAATTTTTGTTTGCCGAATTTTTTTTATGGATCAACCAAAAATAGCCAGCACCCGGATTTATAAAAATTCAATTCTAACGGTTGATTTGTATGAAGAATCGTTAGTAGTTGTTTGTAGTAAACGAATTTTCGTTTGTAGTTGAACCGAAAAAAAGTTATGGATCAACCAAAAATAGCGAACCCCAGATTTATAAAAAATCATTTCTAACGGTTGATTTGTATAAAGAATCGTTAGTAGTTGTTTGTAGTGAACGAATTTTCGTTTGTAGTTGAACCGAAAATTTTTTATGGATCAACCAAAAATAGCCAGCCCCCGGTTTTATAAAAATTCAATTCTAACGGTTGATTTGTATGAAGAATCGTTAGTAGTTGTTTGTAGTGAACGAATTTTCGTTAGTAGTTGAACCGAAAAAATGTTATGGAAATTTTTTTATGGATCAACCAAAAATAGCCAGCCCCCGGTTTTATAAAAATTCAATTCTAACGGTTGATTTGTATGAAGAATCGTTAGTAGTTGTTTGTAGTGAACGAATTTTCGTTTGTAGTTGAACCGAAAAAATGTTATGGATCAACCAAAAATAGCCAACCCCAGATTTATAAAAAATCATTTGTAACGGTTGATTTGTATGAAGAATCGTTAGTAGTTGTTTGTAGTGAACGAATTTTCGTTTGTAGTTGAACCGAAAAAATGTTATGGATCAACCAAAAATAGCCAACCCCAGATTTATAAAAAATCATTTCTAACGGTTGATTTGTATAAAGAATCGTTAGTAGTTGTTTGTAGTGAACGAATTTTCGTTTGTAGTTGAACCGAAAAATTTTTATGGATCAACCAAAAATAGCCAGCCCCCGGATTTATAAAAATTCAATTCTAACGGTTGATTTGTATGAAGAATCGTTAGTAGTGGTTTGTAGTGAACGAATTTTCGTTTGTAGTTGAACCGAAAAAATGTTATGGCTCAACCAAAAATAGCCAACCCCAGATTTATAAAAAATCATTTCTAACGGTTGATTTGTATGAAGAATCGTTAGTAGTTGTTTGTAGTGAACGAATTTTCGTTTGTAGTTGAACCGAAAACATGTTATGGATCAACCAAAAATAGCCAAACCCAGATTTAAAAAAAATCAATTCCAACGGTTGGTTTGTATAAAGAATCGTTAGTAATTGTTTGTAGTGAACGAATTTTCGTTTGTAGTTGAACCAAAAAAATGTTATGGATCAACCAAAAATAGCCAACCCCAGATTTATAAAAAATCATTTCTAACAGTTGATTTGTATGAAGAATCGTTAGTAGTTGTTTGTAGTGAACGAATTTTCGTTTGTAGTTGAACCGAAAAAATGTTATGGATCAACCAAAAATAGCCAACCCCAGATTTATAAAAAATCATTTCTAACGGTTGATTTGTATGAAGAATCGTTAGTAGTTGTTTGTAGTGAACGAATTTTCGTTTGTAGTTGAACCGAAAAAATGTTATGGATCAACCAAAAATAGCCAACCCCAGATTTATAAAAAATCATTTCTAACGGTTGATTTGTATAAAGAATCGTTAGTAGTTGTTTGTAGTGAACGAATTTTCGTTTGTAGTTGAACCGAAAAATTTTTATGGATCAACCAAAAATAGCCAGCCCCAGATTTATAAAAATTCAATTCTAACGGTTGATTTGTATGAAGAATCGTTAGTAGTTGTTTGTAGTGAACGAATTTTCGTTTGTAGTTGAACCGAAAAAATGTTATGGATCAACCAAAAATAGCCAACCCCAGATTTATAAAAAATAATTTCTAACGGTTGATTTGTATGAAGAATCGTTAGTAGTTGTTTTTAGTGAACGAATTTTCGTTTGTAGTTGAACCGAAAACATGTTATGTATCAACCAAAAATAGCCAAACCCAGATTTAAAAAAAATCAATTCCAACGGTTGATTTGTATAAAGAATCGTTAGTAGTTGTTTGTAGTGAACGAATTTTCGTTTGTAGTTGAACCAAAAAAATGTTATGTATCAACCAAAAATAGCCAACCCCAGATTTATAAAAAATCATTTCTAACAGTTGATTTGTATGAAGAATCGTTAGTAGTTGTTTGTAGTGAACGAATTTTCGTTTGTAGTTGAACCGAAAAAATGTTATGGATCAACCAAAAATAGCCAACCCCAGATTTATAAAAAATCATTTCAAACGGTTGATTTGTATGAAGAATCGTCAGTAGTTGTTTGTAGTCAACGAATTTTCGTTTGTGGTTGAACCGAAAAAATGTTATGGATCAACCAAAAATAGCCAACCCCAGATTTAAAAAAAATCAATTCTAACGGTTGATTTGTATGAAGAATCGTTAGTAGTTGTTTGTAGTGAACGAATTTTCGTTTGTAGTTGAACCGAAAAAATGTTATGGATCAACCAAAAATAGCCAACCCCAGATTTATAAAAAAACATTTCTAACGGTTGATTTGCATGAAGAATCGTTAGTAGTTGTTTGTAGTGAACGAATTTTCGTTTGTAGTTGAACCGAAAAAATGTTATGGCTCAACCAAAAATAGCCAACCCCAGATTTATAAAAAATCATTTCTAACGGTTGATTTGTATGAAGAATCGTTAGTAGTTGTTTGTAGTGAACGAATTTTCGTTTGTAGTTGAACCGAAAAAATGTCATGGTTCAACCAAAAATAGCCAACCCCAGATTTAAAAAAAATCATTTCTAACGGTTGATTTGTATGAAGAATCGTTAGTAGTTGTTTGTAGTCAACGAATTTTTAATCGTAGTTGAACCGAAAATTCGTTTATACTTATTTATTTATAAAAAATATTTATAATTTCGATTTTTTTTACTATAGTTACTAGTTATTAAACCTTTTGCCTTATTTGAGGTTTGTAGTGGCAGAACTTTTGAGTCTGTTAGAAGAGAAATTCATTAGTAGTAAAACTCGTTTTAGAAGTATCTCGACTGAACAACTTCGGTTGAGTAGATGAAATGGAAATGGAAAAAGTTGAGTGAAGTTGTGTGCTTGTACGTGCGTGTGTGTGTGTGTGTGTGTGTGTGTGTGTGTGTGTGTGTGTGTGTGTGTGTGTGTATGGGTCGGTACGTGGTTGAGTGTGCATGTGTATGAGTAGGTAGGTGCATGTGTGTGCAGGTGTGTATGTGTGAGTATTTACGTGGGTACATGCGTGTGTGTTTATGTAGGTGTGCGTGTGTAAGTGTGTGAGAGCGTGGGTGTGCATGTGTGTTTGTGAAAAATTACGTGAGTGCGTGCTGACGTGTGTGTGTGCGTATGTTTGGGTACTTAGTTGCCTATGAGTGTAAGTTCGTGCGTGTATGTGTACGTCTGTGCTTGAGTGAGCATGTGCGTGTGTGAGTGTGTGTAGAGGTGGGGGAGTGTTGAAGGATACGCACGTGTATGTGTGTGATTAAATGGATAAAGAAATCGATAGATAGATGGAAAAAGAAAAGCGATAGCAAAGTAAAACAGTAAAGAAAAATTGACGAAAAAACCGGCCAAGTGCGAGTTGGACTCGCCCATGAAGGGTTTCGTAGCAGCAAGTAACATAATATAAAAGTTCCTATAGTTTGTCGTAACTTTGATTGATGTTTTAACACGTTCCCAGTGGTAGTGATTTTTCTAACCGAAAATTGCGGTTTACGGCGTATTAAAAAAAAACTACCAGCTCTATCTCGTTCGAAATAATTTTCGCTGGCAGTTTTTATGGCAATGTACATCATATATTCTTTTTAGATTTATCAGTCTCTTAGTTTAGAAGTTAGAGGGGGGGGGGGACACACATTTTTCCACTTTGGAAGTGTCTCTTGCGCAAACTATTCACTTTAAAAAAAAATGATGTTAGAAACCTCAATAGCATTTTTGAAGACCTATCTATAGATACCCCACACGTATGGGTTTGACGAAAAAAAAATTTTTGAGTTTCAGTTCTGAGTATGGGAACCCCCAAAATTTATTGCTTTTTTTCTAGTTTTATATAAGAATCTTAATGCGGTTCACAGAATACATCTACTCACCAAGTTTCAATAGCATAGGCCTTATAGTGTCGGAGAAAAGTGGCTGTGACACACGGACGGACAGACAGACAGACAGACAGACAGACAGACAGACAGACAGACATGACGAATCTATAAGGGTTCCGTTTTTGCCATTTGGCTACGAAACCCTAAAAATTAATAAAGTAAAATGTGTTGGTCCTGTATTTCATTTAGAGTAACATCTAGCAAGATGGGTGGGATGGGTGGCCGTAGTACAGTGGTTAGCGCTCCCGACGCTGATTCTAAGGATCGCGGGCTCAGTCCTACTTAGTTTATCTGAACTCTCCCCATGAAAAAATATGAACGAAATTCTTCTACCACTAACCTCTACAGATCTTCCTCACTCGATTCTGCCCTTTGTAGTAATCGTTTATCCTTTTGAACGAGAACGATTCATTGAACATGATGCCAAAACAAGTTCCTCTTGTTTTTACCACCTAGATTTAAATTTTTTTTAACAATTAATTCTACCGATATTCAAGTTGTTTTAGAACTATCGAATATTATTTCACAACATACCTCAATTAGTCGATTTTCGCGTTTTTAGTAGTCGTCAAGAAGCTACATCAGAAGTTACTCTTTTAAAATCACTCCAAAACGAGTGTTACTCTACTTGATCGATTCCAATCAGATTTCGTTGTTCTACAATCGGAAATTCCTCCACTACAAACCTCAACAAGCATCTTTAAGCCATTTTTGACGTTTGTAGAAGCAGTCTAGTTTTTACAACCGCAGTATTTCAGTCGACATCACTCCAAAACGAGTTTTTTTTAAATAAATAATTAATAAATAATAAATATTCACGGACATTTCACACAACGCTATCTGATCCCAAATTAAGCTAGGAATAACCTGCTTGTGTTCTGGGTATCAGACCACGGATATTAATACTTAAATACTTTTAAATACATAATATAATACATTAAAACACCCAGACTCTTGAGACAAACATTTATGGGTAAGACAAATAATTGTCTCCGGTGGGAATCGAACCCACGACCTTCAGCGCCACAGGCGGTATCACTACCGACTGCGCAACAGAGGCAGTCGTCAGTTTTACTAAACTGGATCGATCTCAATCAATTTTCGTTCTACTACAATCGAAAATTCTTCCACTACTAACCTCTACAAGCATCTTTTAATCATTTTTCACGTTTGTAGTGGTTGTCCAATCTTCGCAACCAGAGTAATTCAGTTCAGATTCCGAGAAAACGAGTTTTACTCAACTTTTTCCATTTCCATTTCATCTTCTCAACCGAAGTTGTTCAGTCGAGATCCTTCTAAAACGATTTTTACTTAACTTCATCGATTCTAATGAATTTCTCTTCTAACAGTCTCAAAAGTTCTACCACTACAAACCTCAAATCAGGCAAAAGGTTTAATAACTAGAAACTATAGTAAAAATAAATCGAAATTATAATTATATCTATTTTTAAATACATAACTACAAACGAAAATTCATTCTCTACAAACAAGTGCTAACGATTTTTCATACAAATCAACCGTTAGAAATTATTTTTTATAAATCAGGGGTTGGCTATTTTTGGTTGATCCATAACATTTTTTTGGTTCAACTACAAACAAAAATTCTTTCACTACAAACAACTACTAAAGATTCTTCATACAAATCAACCGTTAGAATTGAATTTTTATAAATCCGGGGGCTGGCTATTTTTGGTTGATCCTTAAAAATTTTTCGGTTCAACTACAAACGAAAATTCGTTCACTACAAACAACTACTAACGATTCTTCATACAAATCAACCGTTAGAATTGAATTTTTATAAATCTGGGGTTGGCTATTTTTGGTTGATGCATAAAATTTTTTTCGGTTCAACTACAAACTAAAATTCGTTCACTACAAACAACTACTAACGATTCTTCATACAAATCAACCGTTAGAAATGATAAATCTGGGGTTGGCTATTTTTGGTTGATCCATTACATTTTTTTGGTTCAACTACAAACGAAAATTCGTTTACTACAAACAACTACTAACAATTCTTTATACAAATCAACCGTTGGAATTGATTTTTTTAAAATCTGGAGTTGGCTATTTTTGGTTAATCCATAACATTTTTTCGGCTCAACTACAAACGAAAATTCGTTCACTACAAACAACTACTAACGATTCTTCATACAAATCAACCGTTAGAATTGAATTTTTATAAATCTGGGGGCTGGCTATTTTTGGTTGATCCATAAAAATTTTTCGGTTCAACTTCAAACGAAAATTCGTTTACTACAAACAACTACTAACGATTTTTCATACAAATCAGCCGTTGTAATTGATTTTTTTTCAAATCTGGGGTTGGCTATTTTTGGTTGATCCATAACATTTTTTCGGTTCAACTACAAACAAAAATTCTTTCACTACAAACAACTACTAAAGATTCTTCATACAAATCAACCGTTAGAATTGAATTTTTATAAATCCGGGGGCTGGCTATTTTTGGTTGATCCATAAAAAATTTTCGGTTCAACTACAAACGAAAATTCGTTCACTACAAACAACTACTAACGATTCTTTATACAAATCATTCGTTAGAAATGATTTTTTATAAATCTGGAGTTGTCTATTTTTGGTTAATCCATAACATTTTTTCGGCTCAACTACAAACGAAAATTCGTTCACTACAAACAACTACTAACGATTCTTCATACAAATCAACCGTTAGAATTGAATTTTTATAAATCTGGGGGCTGGCTATTTTTGGTTGATCCATAAAAAAATTTCGGTTCAACTTCAAACGAAAATTCGTTTACTACAAACAACTACTAACGATTCTTCATGCAAATCAACCGTTGGAATTGATTTTTTTCAAATCTGGGGTTGGCTATTTTTGGTTGATCCATAACATTTTTTCGGTTCAACTACAAACGAAAACTCTTTCACTACAAACAACTACTAACGATTCTTCATACAAATCAACCGTTAGAATTGAATTTTTATAAATCCGGGGGCTGGCTATTTTTGGTTGATCCATAAAAATTTTTCGGTTCAACTACAAACGAAAATTCGTTCACTACAAACAACTACTAACGATTCTTTATACAAATCAACCGTTAGAAATGATTTTTTATAAATCTGGGGTTGGCTATTTTTGGTTGATCCATAACTTTTTTTCGGTTTAACTACAAACGAAAATTCGTTCACTACAAACAACTACTAACGATTCTTCATGCAAATCAACCGTTAGAATTGAATTTTTATAAATCCGGGTGCTGGCTATTTTTGGTTGATCCATAAAAAAAATTCGGTTCAACTACAAACAAAAATTTTTTTACTACAATCAACTACAAACCAAGCTTTTCAAGAACACGCAAAAAAAAATTCGATTTTTGCAAGTAGGGTGCCAAGTTCACACAGGTAACAGTTTTGCATGAAAAAAAGCGGCTATTATTCAAGTTTTCCTAAGTTACTCAGTTGAATTGCTTTTGAATATTTTATTTGCATTTAGTTGTCTCTTTCTCGCTATAAATTTGACGCGTAATGGCAGTGGGAATGAATAATAGTTTCCCAGAGTTTCCCAAGCTCCGCCTTTCGTTCGGCTTCAGTACTTAAAGTCTACTTTATCAAAATGTCTACTGCCTAAATGTCTACAGTACCAAATTGACCATTAATGTCCATAATGTCTACTTTATATATACCCACATGTCTATAATGTCTATAATGGCAAAACTAATGAAGATCGGCAAAATAAATGAAGATCGAAAAAACAAATGAAGATCGGCAAAATAAATGAAAATCGAAAAACAAACGAAAATCGGCAAAATAAATGATAATTGAAAAAACAAATGAAAATCGACAAAACAAATGACGGTCGAATAAACAAATGACGATCGAAAAAACACATGCAGATCAATAAAACAAAAGACTATAAGCAAGTTGAAAAGGTCAAATTACTTGCAGCCATATTTTGTAATCTAACTGCGATTACCATTCAAAAAAATAGGTGCAAGCAATTCTCGACCTTAATATCACTTTTTCAAAAATGTACTTTTAGGCGTTTATAGACATCACTGCTCGTGGATATGTAAAAAAAAGACATATTAAGCATGTTCATAAGGTCGAGAATTGCTTGCACCTATTTTATTGAATGCATATTGCATCTAGATATCAAAAAAAAAGCATCCAAGCAAATTTCGACCTTAAGCGCATGCTTAATAACTATTTATTTTTTATATATTCGTGATCAGTGATGTCAATAAATGCATAAAAGCACATTTTTAGATAAGTGTCATTAAGGTCGAGAATTGCTTGCACCTATTTTTTTGAATGGTAATCTATTATATAAAAATAAGTCGGGTTTTCCTTCCTGACGCTATAACTCCAGAACGCACGAACCGATTTCCACGGTTTTGGACATGGACATGGTTAGTCTTTTGTTTTATTGATCTGCATATGTTTTTTTCGGTCGTCATTTGTTTATCCGACAGTCATTTGTTTTGTAGACTTTCATTTGTTTTGCTGATCTTCATTTGCTTCACCGATCTTCAATTGTTTTTTCGATTTTCATTTTTATTTTGCCGATCTTCATTTATTTTGAAAATTATTTAATATATTTCTCTTTTATTTGTATATCTTATAATTTTGGTAGAGTGGTCATTTTGAGAAAGGCAGTAGTCATTATGAAAAAGTGGTCATTTTGATGAAGTGGACATTCTGGGAAAAGCAGTAGTCATTACGAAGATGTGGTCATTTTGATAAAGTGGTCATTTCGATAAAGTGGACTTTAAGTACTGAAGCCTTTCGTTCGCTTGAATGAGTTTGGCATAAACATCGTCTAGTCTGCCTTGTAGACTTTTCTTTCAAAGAAAGGATGGTTTTAATAAAAACCGGCAAAGTGCGATTTGGACTCGCGTTTGGAGAATTCTGTACCAAATAACTTCAAATAATTCACGTTTGTTCTAGCGGCAACGGAAATACGTCCTTGAAAAGTTCAACTGTCTAACAATCACAGTTAACCTTCGGTCCGTCGCGTGGGGTCTTTGAAAGCCCGAACATTACAAAAATGCAAAATTTTCTTATTTAAATCTATTGTAGCAGTGCAGTAGTTTATGTACCCTCCTAAGTTAGATTGTAGTTGGCGCGGATAGTGGCTAACTTCAATTCGCTCGTAAGCGCCGTGTGATATTGACCTGTTTTGAACGCATGGGCTCTCAAAGACCCCACGCGACGAGCATACAATTTGGTAAAGTTACGATTTTTTTTGTTTATTCCTTATATATTATATGTTACAAACTTGATTATTTCTATATGATGCCAAAAAAGTATTAAATAAATAATTACGGAATAGATTTCTTTATTTTATTTATTTTTTGTAAAAGTGTTCTCAGAGAGAGAAAAATAGGTTCCTACTTGTAGATTATAAGTTTAATAAGTAATTAAAAACGTATTGCTTAATAATTTATCATTGTTTCATTGTAGTTTGACAAACAAGTAGTAATGTAATGATAAATTATATGAAATACTTGTAATTTCCTATTTTACATGCTATTTTTCATTGGGGTTCTCAAGAACCCCACGCGACCAACCTCGTAAAGTAAAATGACGCGACTGACCGAAGGTTAAGAAATCATACCGTGGTAAGACGGACATGCGGACAATGGAGTTTCAGTAATGGGGTCCGGTTTTTGCCCTTTGTTTACGGAACTATAAAATAGCAAGTGTAATAATTTTGTATTGCTTTGAAGATTCAATAATATATTTCATCATTATAGGTAGCTACACAGAATGCCGAAATAGGACTAAATTGTTAAAACGGATTTATAAAAGAACTTTTTGGACAGAAACCTTGGTAAAAATAAACTGCGACTGAGGCGTAGCGGTCATAGCTCATTTTAGTAAACTTTTTTTTATACCAATAAGGTGGCAGACAAGCATACGGCCCACCAGTAAGACCGGTGGTCACCGCAGCCTATGCACGTTTGCAACACCAGAGGCGCCACACTCGTGCTGCCGACCCTGTAAAAACCTTCTAAGATCCCTTTTTAAGAGCTGCTTTTTGAGCTGTCTTTTGAGAAGTTGACAGAAATGCAAAAGGCCACGGCAGGGGTCGCTCAAGTCGTGAATCAAATCTCAGGCTCTGTGCTTCCACAGACCTCGGATGGGGCCACCTGCGGGATCTAGGCTACAGGTAGGGGGCGTCAGCATCGGCATCGAGCCCTCAATGAAGTATCTGGGGCTCGTACTCGATGGCCGGTGGAACTTCGGACATCACTTCCGAAGTTTGATCCCAAAACTGAGGGGAGCATCAGCCGCACTCGCGCGGCTGATGCCCAACATCAGGGGATCCAACGCTCCCTGCAGGAGACTGTACCTGGGGATCGTGCGAAGCATGGCCCTATACGGGGAACCCGTATGGGCGGAGACCCTGACGGCCAGCAATGTGGCTAGATTGCTGAGCCCGCAGAGAGCGATGGCCGTCAAGGTGATAAGAGGATACCGCACGATCTCTGGTGAGACGGCATGTCTCCTAGCCGGAACCCCTCCATGGGACCAGGAAGCGAGAGCTCTTGCCACACTGTTCAGATGGCGCAAGGAGGCGCTGGAGCGGGGCCAAAGGCCTGCGTCTCGAGAAATCGAGGCCCAGCGGTCCTTGCTCCACCAGGAAACCATGGAGACATGAAAGGTGCGACTTGAGCAACCAAAGGGGGGATTCGCCACAATCGCGGCCGTCAGACCGGTCATGGACGAGTGGCTGGAGAGAAGACACGGTGCTCTCTCCTACCGGTTGTCGCAGATACTTACCGGGCACGGTAGCTTCGGTAGGTATCTGTGGCGAAGACACCGGGAAACCACGGCTGAATGTCAGCACTGCGAGGACCGCAGCGATGACACAGCGCTCCATACGCTAGTGGAGTGCACGGCGTGGGCGCAACAGCGTCAGGTCCTCGTAGTGGGTCTGGACGTGGACATCCTCTCGATCGAGACCATGGTGCGAGCCATGATCTCCAGCGGGAGTAAGTGGGACTGCGCCGCCTCCTTCTGCGAGCAGATCATGCTCGTGAAGGAGGCAGCGGGGCGGGTACGGGAGAGATCTCTCCCACACGAGTTCCGCAGTCGGCGGCCTGGGCGCCGCCGACGTGTCTTCGCCGAGGACTATCGGCCTCCATGACCGGGGGTCTGAGGACGGTGAGAGGGTCGCTCACCGTCCTTACAGAGGCAGGCCCGTGACGGCAGCGTGACGTGAGAAACTCACGCACGCCCCCCCTTAGAAGCGGGATCACTCCCGAACCCCCCCCCCCCCCCCCCCCCAAAGACGCGGCTAGCACCCGAACCTCCCCCTGGGCGAGACCGCAGTGGTGGCCGTGGGTCTGTTGGGAGTCCTGGGACATCCTTCCGAGGGCTTACCCGGGGCTCACAACCATAGGCTGTTGGGCGTTACGTGAGGTTTTTTAGTCGGTAGGAGTCCGGCATAACATCCATGAGGATTTTCCCTACAAAAAAAAAGCTGACAGAAATGCAAATACAGTAAGCTGTTACACCTTTTTCACCGGACTAGAACCGACTAAAATACCAATTAACTACTCGAAAGGATGTCCCAGGACTGCCGGTAGACTTTAGCTACCACCGCAGGCTCACGTAAACTGTATTTGCATAGCATAACAAAGTGCCAAATTCTAAAAGAAATTGTGCAAATTCTCTAAAGGAAAATTCAAATGCGATTGACTGAACCAGCCAGAAATTATTGAACCAAACGCCTATAAATCAATTAAAGTTAAGACATTTTACTTTGTGAAATACCAATAATTTTAATAAATACGCCTCTCGCAAAGCTCCAGTGTCTATGGCTAGAAACTTCGAGAATTTTCGAAAATTTATTGTGTTTACATCGAGCCTTAATTATATTTCGGAAGGGTAGTCATGCGAATATTGTCAAATTCATAAATTTTGGTAATTATTTTACATTTCTACGGAATGCTAGAATTTTTGGTGGTGCGTACATGCGTCCGCACTATTTGTTTACGCCACTATAACTCCCAAACAGCGATGGAAATGTATTATTGTTGGAACATCTCTGAGGAAGGTTGTTTGCCACTTCTTGTTGACCTATACTCGACTGCCTCTGTGGCGTAGTCGGTAGTGATACCGCCTGCGCCGCTGGAGGTCGATTCCCACCGGTGACAAATATTTGTGTGACCCATAAATGTTTGTCTCAAGAGTCTGGGTGTTTCTATGTATAATATGTATATATTTAAAAGTATATAAGTATTAATATCCGTGGGCTGATACCCATAACACAAGCAGGTTATTCCTAGCTTACTTTGGGATCAGATAACGTTGTGTGAGATGTCCGTGAATATTTATATTTATATTTATATTTATATTATATACTTGAACTTTTTATTAGATGCAGTAAACTGACGTTTCAAAATGTCATTACGTTAAACGAAAATGGTTGAATTTCGTTACGGAATGACATTTTGAAACGTCAGTTTACTGCATCTAATAAAAAGTCGAACTTTTGGTCGTGCGTGTGCTAAACATCCGCTAATGGTAGAAATGCAGGAGTGTGAACGGCTTCATACCGGTCTCCGACTCGAGCTTATTTTAGACAGTAGTAGGTAGTAGACAGTTAACTTTGTTCAGTTCAGTGAATTAGGTAACTCTTAAAACAAAACATTTTTCTCAGGGTTTACACGCATTTTAATTATTGATAGTCATTTTATGCCACAGCCACAGCCCACTTTGTATAGTGTAGGATGACAAAAATAAAATATTTCAAAACGGTTTCGCATAAAACTGTTCCGCCGGTGACAACGTTATTTATATTCAAACTCTGGTTAGTTGCCCAATGGAATTGCTTTAAAAGTTATATTTTTGATAACTAGGTAAAACGAAACTTTTAGAACCAATCGGTAGCCAAAAAACGCAAATGTGATCGAAAACTGACAGTCGTTAAGCCAAGTTGAAGGCCTTACGGGCGGCTTGAAAAATTTCAACTGTGGGTCGTCACAACCTGCGCCCGGGTCGGCAGCGCGTGTGTAGCGCCTCTGGTGTTGCAAACGTCTATAGGCTACGGTTACCAACCTTCCGATGGGCCGTAAGCTTACAAATACAAATACAAATACTCTTTATTGCACACCAGGAAATACATCAGACAAATTAATAGTAAAGTGGTTGGTATAACAATTGGCGGCCTTATCGCACAAGGCAATCTTTTAGAGGCAACCTTTGGATGGAAACCGGAGGGTGGGAAATATTTAGGGCAGTTTGGGGTGCAGTATAAATAAATTACATCTAAATTAAAATAATTGAGTACATACATACATACACATGTACATACATACGTACACGAACATACAAATACATAGATACGTATTTTAACTACAAGGTATAAATTATAATAATACATATCAATATAAATAAATACAAGAATATTTATTATAACATACTTATGATAATAGAGGAGATGTACTTATAAGTTATATGCAGTCATTGACACGTAGATAGTAGCTCCTAACTAATGTTTTGAATGTGTGCAGCGACTTTGCATGTCGAATTGTCAATGGCAGCGAATTCCATAAGCGAACAGCCTGTACAGTGAACGAGTTGTTCACAAAATTAGTGGAGTGACCTGGCATCTTCAATCTCAAATTTCTCGATGAACGCAAGCTTGTAGAGTGGGAGACATTTAGAAAATTAAAGCGTCTCTTAAGGTATGGCGGAGTGACAGGGTTGAAAAGAATACTATACAATATGAATAGGATATGAGCATTCCGGCGAAGGCGGATAGGTAACCACTTGAGTTTTCTGCGATATTCGGAAATGTGATCATATTTGCGTAGTCCAAATATAAATCTAATACAGAAATTCTGGAGTCTCTCAAGTTTATTTAGTTGGTCTTGAGTGAGATCTAAATAGCTGGCATCGGCATAATCAAGGATAGGAAAAAGAAGTGATTGTACAAGCGCAATCTTAGTAGAAATTGGCAGAAAATTTCTCAGTCTGCGCAAGGACCCCGAAGCAGCAAATAGTTTGCGTCTCAGCTCCTGCAATTGAGGACCCCAAGACAGGCATGAATCTATAAGTATACCCAGATTTTTGACTGAGTTACTGTATACTATATCATTGCCATCACACATAAGTTTTGGATTCACTGTCCAATCGATTCTGGAGATCTTCCAAGGGCTCCCAACTATTATTGCCTGAGTCTTGGTGGGATTCATTTTTAATCCGTGCGATTCACTCCATCTGCAAATAGTGTCCAAGTCTGCATTGATATTGTCGATGGCTACGCTCAAGTTATCCAACGAAGCTTGGGAATAAATTTGGAGGTCATCTGCGTAAAGGTGATAGGAAGAAGATAAGTCCTTAGTGATGGTGTTTATAAACACTGAGAAAAGTAAAGGAGACAGAACGCCGCCCTGTGGCACTCCAGCAGACGTATTACACCAAGAGGAAAAGACATCCTCGATACTAATACGCTGCCGGCGACCAAACAGGTAACTTCGAAACCAATCAATCACCGTTGGAGATATGTTAAGTGAGCTCAAAGTACCAAGCAGGATGTCAAAGTCCACCGTATTAAAGGCATTGCTGAAGTCTAGCAGGGCTAAGACTGTCAGCTTGCCGTTCTCCATACCTGCTCTGATGTCCTCAGTAATGTGAAGTAAGGTTGTAGTGGTACTGTGTCCAGCACGAAACCCGGACTGATAAGGGTTAAACAGTTGATTTTGAGAAAGGAAATTAGTGAGCTGAGTGTGAACAAGTCGTTCTAGAACCTTAGACAGGAAAGGCAGGATAGAGATAGGGCGATAGTCAGAAAACGTGGAAGGGTTGGATTTTTTGGCAATGGGAATAATAAGTGCATCTTTCCAAGCTATCGGAAAGACACCGTGAGTTATTGAGAAGTTTAGGATGTGGCAGATAATGGGAAGGATTTCATCAATTATGGGAGTTATCATTTTTCGGCTTAGGCAGTCGGTACCTACGGCGTTAGAGGTAATTGACAAAATGCTCTTCTTAACATCACAAGCAGTGAATTGACTAAAGAAGAAAGGAGCGCAATCGGGAGTGGTTATGGTTGAAAGATGATGAAGCGTATTTGTTTTGGTTACCATATTCATATTGGAGGTGGCAGTGAAAAACTGATTGAGAGAGTTTAAGTTATGACCTTTAGAAACAGACTCTTGACGTGATTTACCAACTCCCAAAGATCTCAGAAATTTCCAGACTTTAGCTGGATCTCCGTCCTGGACAGAGCTGTGGATATGTTGGCGTTGTGCATTCCTACACACCTTATTGCAGTTGTTCCTGACGAGGACATATTTTTCCCAATTTAACTCCGTTGGCCGTCTCTTATACTTGGACTTCGCCGTTGCTTTCTGTGAAATAAGTGATTTAATTTCAGCGGTTAACCAAGGTGATGGCTCATGCTTAACTTTGATTCTACGAACCGGCGCGTGTACATCGTAGAGAGAAATCAAATGGGATGTTAATAAATTAATTTTATCGTCAATGCACACCGAAGAGAATAACGGTGCCCAGTCAATTTCATCAGCATCTCTGCGCAAATCTTCGAGATTTATTCCACCAAAATTGCGGTGTAGAAGGAATTTAGGTTTGGGCTTAGGAGTTCGAAGGCGATAGGATAAAAATATCAGGTCATGGAAAGAGAACTCACCAGCTGTTCGCTGACCATGCCTAACGACTCTATCGAGAGAAGAAACAAGAATTAAATCGAGCAAGCTAGGAGGATGATTCGGACAATGATGTGTAGCATGGGAAGGAAGAATTGAGAGGTTACAAGATTGTACAATGGATTTGAAAGTAGAAGAGCGAGAGTCATTTTTGAGTAGACAGGTGTTGAAGTCACCCAAGATTATAGTATGAGAGTAATTAGGGATAAAGGTTTCTAGGAGTATTTCAAAGGAGGAGAAAAAGTTGATGTTGGAAGAAGGACCATAAAAGACTCCTAGGAGTATCTTAGTGTGGAGAAGTTCTACCTCAAGGAATAGATGCTCACCGGCAAGTCGTGGAGGTGGCTGAGGAGAAGAATCAATGACAGTGTACGTAAGGTGATTACGTAGGTAAATCGCCACCCCACCATAACCGTCCGGCCCGCGATCATGTCGAATGAGGTTGAAACCCGGGAGAGAATATGCCGTTGAAGGCAAAAAAGGATTCAACCATGTCTCAGAGATGAGTATGGCATGTAAATGTGAGCAGTGAAATGATGCCAGCATAGCGGTGATATGAGCCGGAACACTTTGGGCATTAATGTGCACTACGTTGAAATTCTCAGGAACATCGGAAAATTGAGATGAGATAAAATCAGCCAGTGGGGGCTCGTCTTGAGAACTACAAGCAGGAGAACAATTACCACTACTACCCGTGTCGGTGCTACAGTTTAAAATAGGCATAATTAAATATTTAACAATAAAATATTAATAAATATAAATAAATAACAATAAATATATAAAAATTATTTATAATATAACAGATATACTATTATATTACTACTAATATTAATTTCACCAATTTTCATCTGCCGGTTTTACATTGTACACAAATAAATATAAAAAAAAAAAATCAAATAAAACCAGAAACACCAGTAGAAAAAAAAACAAATCAAAGCTTGCACAATCCAGCATTCAGTGCATTTCCATATCCATTGTCGAATCCATCTATAGCAAACAAAATACCAGGAGGAGCAACCTGGTAGTCACGCCATTAGTGTGTAAATAAATACAATAAAAAGAATAAGAAACGAAATAATGTCACAGACAAAGAGAATGTCTGTGAATAATGTTGATTTAGATTGGCAGCATGATGCCACAACCCACGTTTGTTCAATAAACATATCAAAGAAAGAAAAAAAAAAAAAATTATGTCATTTCATTTGACAATGACAGGCATGACAGCCAGCAGCCTATGAGACTATGAGTCTGTCTGTGTATGTATGTATGAGTGTTATGATATGTTGATAAATTCTCTTTGGTTACAAGTGGTTGTGTGTGAACTTGTGACCAAAGAGAATACAATACTACGTAAGAAGAGACGGGACTTCCATAGTGCGAAATAGTCTTACGAAATGTCAAACCATGATCAACTGACAGTAGCCAATCTAACAACTTTAACACATACAGTTGCCAACATTAGGGAAAAATAGTGATGTATACTATATTTATCGATATCGATACTATATTTATCGATATCGATAAATGCAGTGGTCTTTACTTCTAGTATAGGCTATAGTATAGGCTCAGTTTTGGTTGTGAAATGATAAGTTCATAAAATATTATTATATTTATTTAAAAAAACAATATTTGTAATTTCAGCGCCTTATTCTGACTTCTGACTGTGTATCATAATGATCCTTTTTAATTACCAAATATTAGGACGCTTGCGTCATTATTGCCTTCGTCTTTAATCACTAAAGTACAGTAATTAGCTGAAACAAAATAATGAGATAATTACAATATTTTTGTTATTTTTATTATTTTTTATCGTACGAGTTATAGATATGTAGCCATGATTTCTGAAGTGGCACCAACCTTTTGTTATGGTGATGGTGATTATTTAGCTAAATCCATTAATCAAGCAATTTTATTTTGAATTAAATTTGTCTGTTCAATCAATTCTGCAGCTCGCTGTAGTGACTGTATATAATATTGACCCTTTTGAATACTAAATATTAGGATGCTTGCTTCATTATTGCCTTCGTCTTTAATCACTTTGTACCACTCACTTTATACACATGGTAAATAATGGTAATTGGCTGAAACAAAAATAATGACAATTATTCTTGTGTTTTTTTTAACATATTTTTGTGTTAAGTGGCTTGGCAGTGAGTCTTATTGATGGAACTGCAAATTTCTTTAACTGCGTCCTTTTTTTCCTAAAATCTTTGTCAGTCAAATGTTTTCCGCAAACAAATTTTAACTGGTGGAGTTTCTCTATGGGTATATGTATATGCTAAATTCTCGTTTCCTGTTTTCTTCACCCATTCCTTAAAACTAAAAATAAAACATCGATATATAAGAAATTGCAAAACTACTACCACACTATTTTCCTAACGATTATTACAATATATAATTTTCATTGTTTTCACCCATATAACCTATGAACCATTGATAGATTTACTAATATACTACTCACCGAAGCTCATCCATAGGAAATCTGGCCATGAAAAACCGTTTTGTGCCGTCTTTTCTTCCAGATTTTAAACCGCATATTTCACACTTTTTATTATGCATAATTCGATAAACTATGTAGAACAAACACAAGAGAATATAATATAGAGAACGAATTGATAGCAAAAATAAGCTATTATCTCAATTATTTCAATAATATCTTTCAGAGAAAAATAAATTGAAAATAACGAATATCAACTTGACATCTACAGTGACAGACAGATGACATTTCCTCAAGGAACGAGCAAGGCAGATAGAGTAATTGAGTGAGACACATATAGTCGCCATTACAATTTGGTCAATTATCATACATTTTTTTGCTTGTACGTAGTTGCGACAGACTGCTTGTGACTTTAAAACTAAATCTATACTTCTATAGATAGATAGACAACTTAAACTTTTCAGTCACAGTTAAAGTTATATACTAACAAGAAAAATACAATGAAACGATAACAAAGATGTAAAGTTATAGCTAAAATAAACATATTAATAAACCGAAGACAATTGAGTAAAAGATAAATACATAACTGCAATGAATGCCACATGAATGTACCTGGACTGTGCAGACCAGAGATCTACATCTACTTCACTTTTGAGGTCACAGTGCGTTTAAGCTTCGTAGCGGCAGCCTTAGTCGTGGTGACCGTTGCCTTTGCTGGCACGTCACAGATGTTCAAGAGCTCAGCAAGCGAGTCTACACGTCGCCGCACGTTATCCGCAGCAAGCACGTAGAGGGAACCATCTTTAGTCCAGCTTTTAGTGACTCCCATCTTCTCACGGGCCGACATGAACAAATCATGTCTGGTTTTTGTTAGAAATTCAGACAGCGTGATTCCAGAGCCCCTCAGCTTGGTTTTGGAGAACCATATTGTATCCCTCAATGTTGTGTCCTGGAGCTTAAAAAGCAGAGGCCTAGGCTTCTTATTTGAAGTGGGACGTCCCAGCCGTTGACAGCGCCGTATATGACTGGCACTAAAATCAGGGATATTGAAGCGCTGCTTGATAATGCTGACCAGAGTATTCGTGGGATTCTCGCTATCCACCTCACAAACGCCATGCAGCAGCAGAATCTTTCGGCGTCTCTGCATCTCAGTGGTATCTGCAGCTTTCACTAGCGCCTCCAGCTGCTGCTGAAGCAGTTTCAGTGTTTGTGTAACAAAAAGTCTGAAGGCAGAGAATTCTGCAGCTAAGGTGGTCACACTCACCGATTTATTAGGAGTCAGCTGCTCCTGCCGCTTCTCAAACTCCTCCATCCGTTCATTGAGACTATCTCTCAGACTGTAAATAGTGCTCTGCATAGCATCCATAGTTAAGTGTTATTTACTGTGTTTTTGTTGAGGAATTTTTATTGGAAAATTATTTTATCCGGCAGAATAACCACTCAATAGTGTTTATGTTGCATGTAAGTAACTTATTTGTAATTAGGTATTACTATTTAAAAAGTAAATTTTTGTAGAGAGTAAATAAAACTTGACTTTTTCCTTTGACTACCCAAAGCTTGTTTTTAAGCTTGTCTGCCACCTAAGTAGTATAAAAAAAAAAAAAAAACTAAAAATAGGTATATTGCTTTTACTTTGAACTATTATAAGCCTTTTCTATTATATACACGGTATACTATTTATTTTACCCACAGTATAGAATCAGTACCTTTACTATTGTCAGTCGTTTATTAACGAACTGATTAGCTTGAAACCGCTAAAACTATCTCAGTATGCTGTAAAGGCAGCTCGCGTGTACCTAACACCTTTACTATTGCAAACGTTCATAAAGTACCGATGATGGCTTTTAATCAGTCGGGCAGTATACCCGTTTACTACTTTAGTATTATAGGTATCTTACTAATATTATAAATGCGAAAGTTTGTGAGTGTGGATGTGTGGATGTTTGTTACTCATTCACGCTCTAACGGCTGAACGGATATGGCTGAAATTTGGTGCCGGGATAAATTTATGGTCTGGAATAACACATAGGCTACTTTTTATCCCGGGAATAAGTTCCCACGAGAAGCGGGAACGGTAACAAATTTCACGCGAGCAAATCTGCGGGCATCAGCTAGTATGATACTAAATCTTATATATAAAAAACCGGCCAAGTGCGAGTTGGACTCGCCCATGAAGGGTTTCGTAGCAGCAAGTAACATAATATAAAAGTTCTTATAGTTCGTCGTAACTTTGACTGATGTTTTAACACGTTCGCAGTGGCAGTGATTTCACTACCGGAAATTGTGCGGTTTATGACGTATTAAAAACAACTACCAGCTCTATCTCGTTCAAACTAATTTTCGTTGGTAGTTTTTATGGCAATGTACATCATATTTTTTTTTAGATTTATCATTCTCTTAGTTTAGAAGTTAGAGGGGGGGGGACACACATTTTTCCACTTTGGAAGTGTCTCTTGCGCAAACTATTCACTTTAGAAAAAAATGATGTTAGAAACCTCATAGCATTTTTGAAGACCTATCTATACATAACCCACACGTATGGGTTTGATGAAAAAAAAATTTAGAGTTTCAGTTCTGAGTATGGGGACCCCCAAAATTTACTGCTTTTTTTCTAGTTTTATATAAGAATCTTAATGCGGTTCACAGAATACATCTAGCTACCAAGTTTCAATAGCATAGACCTTATAGTTTCGGAGAAAAGTGGCTGTGACACACGGACGGACAGACAGATGGACAGACAGACAGACAGACATGACGAATCTATAAGGGTTCCGTTTTTGCCATTTGGCTACGAAACCCTAAAAATGAATCGCAAAATGTGTTAGTAAGCGCATAACTTCAGAACGGGTGGACCGATTTCACGAATCCTTTTTTTGTTGTGTAAGGTATTGTCAGGAGAAGGTTCTTACGGAAGAAAAAATATTGTATTCCCACGGGAACGGGAACTACGCGGGTGAAACCGCGTGACGTCCTCTAGTCTTGTATATAAAAAATAATCGCAAAATGTGTTGGTAAGCGCATAACTTCAGAACGGTTGGACCGATTTCACTAATTCTTTTTTTGTTGTGTAAGGTAATTGTCAGGAGAAGGTTCTTATGGAAGAAAACATATTGTATTCCCACGGGAACGGGAACTACGCGGGTGAAACCGCGTGACGTCCTCTAATCTTGTATATAAAAAATAATCGCAAAATGTGTTGGTAAGCGCATAACTTCAGAACGGTTGGACCGATTTCACTAATTCTTTTTTTGTTGTGTAAGGTAATTGTCAGGAGAAGGTTCTTATGGAAGAAAAAATATTGTATTCCCACGGGAACGGGAACTACGCGGGTGAAACCGCGTGACGTCCTCTAGTTACTAATATATTTACATTTTAAACAAATATTTGCTCTTGAGGCAATTATTACTGTAGTAGGTATAATTGCCATAGGCTTCGCCAAGTTTTGGATCAGATGGCCGAGTTGTCAAAAGCAAATATCTGACATCTATAGAAGTTCAGAAACACAAATACTTCGTTCTAAAACATTTGTGTGTATCCACTCACCCAACACAAACACAAAAGTCCATCCCTATTCAAAGTTCATTGACTTCTAAGTGCCGAAAACGCAACATTTTCTCGAACAAGTAAAGTTCAATAATTTTATTATCAAGCAAAATTGCGCCTTAAGATACTTCGAAGAAGACACGCATAGTAGGGTGTGTGCAACAACGATATACTAACGCATCTCTAGAGAATAGGGGTGCAAATTGAACAAACAATTTATAGCATAATGGCTTGGACTATCCAAGCGTCTTCGGACCGGGGGATAACCAGAAGTGGTGCTCAAACTTTCCCTCGCTAATGTCAGTTGAAAATGGTTTTGTTTCTGAATTGTGTAATTTGTAAAATTATATTGTTTGTGGTTATGGCGCAGATGGGATCGGAAGAACAATGAAAATGGGCTTTAGACAAAACATTATGTCGCCAATAAGTAAGTCACAGCTAAGTGATCTACTTCGCTTTGGATTGGAGGGGAGAGAATCTTCGTCAGAACTGAGCGATGCAAAAGATCATCTTTTTGTCCAACTACAGACATTTGGTAAAAACGGTGAGAGGGCTGCTCACCGTCCTTACAGAAGCAGGCCCACGACAGCGGTACGTGATGGATTCGCGCACGCCCCCCTAATAATTGGGATGACACCTGAAAACCCCCCAAAGACGCTGGGCAGCACCCGACTCCCCCTGGGCGAGGCCACAGTGGTGGATATCCTTCCGAGAGCTTACCCGGGGCTCCCAACCGTATGCTGTTTGCCAGGATACGTGAAGTTTTTTAGTCGGTAGAAGTCCGGCATAACATTCATGAGGATTTTTCCTCACGTAAAAAAAGACATTTGGAAATATGTGTTACTCTTCAAGTTACAACCCGGGTTCGTCAAGCGGAGCGTGAAGATGGCCATCACTGGGCCGCCAATTTGAGTACCTACCACTGTCAAGTCTTGTGGCCTTGAGAATGATCCTCAATTCATCACATGTCGCCATAGCTAAAGCATCGCTAAATATCAATCGATCAATCATCAAATCAGCCTATCGCAGTCCACTGCTGGACGTAGGCCTCTCCCAAATTACGCCACAACACACGGTCCTGCGCCTTCCGCATGCAGTCTGTTCCTACTAAATATAGAAATAAAAAAACATAGGAAATATTCGGGGAATAAGTTACCATAGGAACAAAATCCCATCATCTCATAGGCGCCATCTAGTTTTCTTTCTTTTTTAACCGACTTCCAAAAAAGGAGGTTCTCAATTCATGTGTATTTTTTTATGTTTGTTACCGGCAAATCACAGATTTTAATGATTGTTTTTTTATTTGAAAGCTATTGCTTCCCATGTGGTCCCATATAGAGGAAGTCAGAATCGTATGTTGGGATCCTGGAGATATCGAAGAAATCCCTCGAATCGAGGGAATTCCTTAACGAATTACAGCAGTTACCTTGTGTTTGGGCTTGATTCATTTGTATTGGGGAGAAAAATACCCCTAGACAAATATATTTTCAGTCTACCCATAACTAAACATAAGTAAAAATAAATTTTTACAAAAAAAACCGACTTCAAACAAAAACTACAAAATTAAAATAAAATGAACGTACCATCCGTAAAGGTAAGTATATTTAGATTTATCAGATATTATTGAATGTAATAGTAATAGTGAAGTCTGTGTCAATATTTCTATGAGAGATTAATAATACCTGCCTAAACCTATAGTTTTACTTGGCACTGATTTCAGTACCTATTACATTCAATAATATTAGATAAATCTAAATATACTACCTATTACTTTGTGCTAAGTTAATTCTATTTTTAATTTTTGAGCTTTTGTTTGAAGTCGGTTTTTTTTTATTTTTTTTTGTCGTGTGGGAATCCTCATGGATGCTATGCCGGACTTCAACCGACTAAAACCACACGGTGTCTTGCCATCTGTCTAAGGCCAGGAGAGTCGGGAGCCTTGGGGTCATCCTTCCGAGGGCTCCCGACACAGACTTGGTCCACCATCGCGGACTCTCCCTATGGGTTTGGGTTCTACCCCACTTCTTGGGGTTTTTTTTTCTTTTTATTGGTTCACAAATCAGACAATACAATTAGTTTTACTATTAGATATTTGCATTAAAGTATCAAATTGCATGCCCTAAAATAGTGAACACAGCATGCTTTTCAAATAAAATTGTTATAATATACTTAATCTACTTAGGTGCCTAATCAGTGAATAGCTTAAAAACAGATACAATGAATACCTATTACAGGACTTATAGGTAAAAGAAAACCCACAAGTAAGGAAAAATTCTTGAAGTTAAAAACAAACCAAAAAAAAAAGTGATAAATCTACTTGGTACCACCATCTTCCAAACTCTTCCTAATATTAATTTTTGCTAAAGGCAAGCTTCCAGAAAAATATCGAAGCGCTGTCTCACACCATTGTACCCAGCAAACATTCTATAAAATGGGGCATGTTGCCCCACGTTTGTTAAAAATTATTTTCGTTTGGGTTTCGGATTACATCCCGCTTTTTTGGGCGGGGGGGGGGGGGGCAGAGTGTAGGTACTATTCAACTTCTATGAGGGGTGACGAGACACCACCACCGTCTTGGCCTGTTTATGTAAAAACGGCGAGCAGCCAACCTGCCGTTCTGGTCTGGTCCGTAGATTATGTAGGTGTGAACGGATGGCAAAATCTACATAATGCTTAGACCGGTGCGGTGGGTCTATAAATAGTATTAATGGCAATGACATACTTTTACTAATTTATGTGTATAAATAAAGAATTTACTGCATTTAATATACTTACTTGTAAGTTACTGAATGCATGCAACAAAAGCGTATTAATTGTTTCCTGGGGTTGTTTTCATATTATTAAAATATACCTAATATGTAATTACTGTTATTAAAATAAGTATCGTAAGTTTATGTGACGGGATAACTGTTGTAAATTATAAACAGGGCCGTTAAAAACTAATATAAAAATATATTAGGAAATTGATTGTTTGTTTGGTTGTTCGTTTGTTTGCATCGAATAGACTCCGAAACTACTGGACCGTTAGGATAAATTCTTTCACTGTTGGAAAGCTGCACTCTTTCCGGTGAACAAAGGTTATACTTTATTCCCGTATTCCCACGGGAACGTGAGCTACGCGGTTAAAACCGCGTCACATCCTCTAGTAAATTGTATATCAGGATCAATCTTAAAAAACATAGCAGCTTTTAAGCCCAGGAATAACTCTCGTATAATAAACAATAAGAGGTTTGTTAAGCTTTTAAGAAACAGTTGCTAGTTCTCAGCTTGAAACGGCAGCCATCTTTGTTAGTTTTGTCCCGGAACCGGATGATAGTTGGTAGGGATTAAAATTTAATTACGATCCAACTTGTTAGTTGCAACTCGGCTCAGTTTTCAGTTTATTACAAAGTTGAGAGGAACGCTCATTATTTCTTATTGTTTGTTCAGCACATAATTGAGTTTTGGCGGGAATGGGAAGAGACGCGAACGCATTTATTTTTTTTTTACTTTTTTTTATGCCACTAAGCGTCTCTTTTGTTTATGTATGTAAAAAGGGCAACTTATGAATTCGCAGCATAAACATTAAAGGCATCTTAGCCCCGCCGATTCAGTGTTTTGAAAAATATCACTTTATTAAGCAACTTTAGCTATGGCTGGTCCTCGGGTGGGTGACTTTGACGTTTCGTTTTGGAGCGTTTTCATGTACAGTCAGCTGCAGAGAAAAGTAAACAGGGCCGCCCTTTAAGGATTGAATTTTCTCGGAAAATCTTAAATATATTTTTATGAGATTTTGTATAGTTAGAGAATTACACGAATTTAATCACCATAGCAAATTTCATAAAAATATATGAAACAGTTTTTGAAAAAAGTCAATGTTTACAGGGCGGCCCTGTTTACTTTTCTCTGCAGCTGACTGTACTTAGAAGTCGCATGAAGTCGTTAGTCCCGGTTGTCAGCAACTTGACAGTCGTTAAGCCAAGTTGAAGTAAAACATTATCAAAGGAGTCCACTTTAATTATCTGCTATAAGTAGCTGTGTAGCTATTATTTTCGGCTTCGTTGAAAGCAAATCCTCTCTAACCAAAAAATTAAACATGAATTGAAACAATAAAAACACCCAATTATATTAGTTAAAAATGTATTAAAAACGGAAATAAATATAAAAGAGAATAAAAATCTTATAATTCTAAAGCAACGAATTATATTATAATTAACAACATACAGCTTGGCAAATAGAATAGACATTAAAGAGGGCACCACTGTTCTACTTATGATGAGAACAAGAAAAAGTTTAGTTTATTTTTGGGTAAAACTTTTTACACACAGCTTTGTGACAGTGCAGCCATCATTGAAAATAATAAGTTTCATTTAAAACTCTTTTGCCAAGCGGTGACTTAATCAACACTTCTCTTTAAATATCTTACATCTAAAGCAGAGTTTCTAAGACTTAAATATTCCATATCGCAGGCATTATTTTGTACTGTTCTTATTTTTGCACAATGTGTGCTATTAAATTACGACAAAAGACTATGTTAAATGTCAAAAATAACATAATTACAAACATTATTTTCCCATAACTAACGAACTTCTTACAAAAAAAAGTAATGATTTTTCTTCCAAAAATTTGTATAAATTTGTATTTTGATAGTAAATTTGCTTTTTGTATCCATAGTCTAAGATCCATTTAGAATCAAGCCTTGCCAACCTGATGACCGATTATTTTTTCATCAATGAGTTGCTGTTTTGATTCGCTCAGCAGATGGGCAAAGATTAGTCTTACTTTGGATCTTCTATTAGATTTTATAACATCTCTTATTTAGACTCAGCGTATTCGTGTATTCTGTCCCAAAATTCCATGGCTTCAGCATCAGAGTTAGTACCAGGGATAAGGCTATCTGCAATGTCGACGTATGGCCTGGTCTTGCTGTTGTATTCAGGCCAGATCACTCCAAGTGAGTTGTCAGGAGTAGGGTTCCTGTGAACAGCAAAATCAATATTTATTACAGCACTAATGGTTCCGGCGAGCTTTGTTTTCTAGAATCTTTTTCCATATTGCTATTGTTTTTTACTTATTCTGTTTGTTGCTCTACTTTATTTATAGTAAAAATACGATGGTATATCATCAGATTAACTTTAATGGAACCAAATGCATTCAGCAAAAAAGTGGTTGTGGAAAGCGCTGATGCCCTACGTCAGAGGTTCATGTTTTCAGTAAGTGGTGTATATATTGACGCCAGCAAAGGCAAGACCAACGCTTAATCCTGATTCCCTTCTCTAACAACAAAAGGGTTTTTCAAGAGAGGTGTGAAAAGATACATCACTGGGTCGCCAACTTGAGGATCACTGTCAATCTTCTTGTCGACTGTGGTAATGACCCTCAACTTGTTAGATGTCACCATGACTTTTCATGTAGAGATTAAATGACGTCATTTTGATAAGAATATAAAAAAAAATTAAGAAAATACTTACCCATATTTAGCAAAGTTAGTGAATACTTTGCACACTAGCTGTATCAGTTCATACTCCTTTGAGTTCTTTTCTAGCTTCAGGTCTGTGAAATGCTTAGCATCAAACAGATACATCAGGTCGTCCATGTGAGCAGCGCCCCTGATTCCATACTTCAGTCCTGGTATGCCATATACATTTCTGTCCGATACACAAGAAAACTTATACAGATATAGTTTGCTGTCACCAACCTTTGGTAACGCGGAAACAAATTTATGGATATCGTATAGGAAAGATGTATGGTTACCATATGTAACAAATTCTCTCATCGTTTCCAAACTGATGGGCTTTCCGCCAAAGTAATATTCACGAATTCTTTCAGAAATATCTAAGACTCTCTCTGGTGTACATTTAAATTGTACTGTTCGAGGAACTATCAGATCTGGGTATCTGTTATAATCTTTAAGAAGATATTGTTCAAACATTTGGAGACCATCTAGCGCTTCCTCGCTAGTGTGACCTATAAATACGTCGACATCGTTCAAATGTGCGTTCTTCAGTGCTTCTAGAGGACTTTCAATCATAAAGTATTCTTGACCAAAATCTTTTTCTGTTACGGGCGTGAAGTGGAACATCTTCATTATATTGTTATTCCTATCTTCGTACGAAAGTACTGTAGGATCAGTGTTAATTAATTTTTCTACTGGAACTTTCTGCAAAAAGTCCAATAGTACATCTGGATCTTTAGTATCACATCCAAGTTGACGACCAAGAATAAATGCTCGCTTATGGGCCTCGAAAGGCACTGCCCAGTCACATATCGGCACCCCACTCATAGGGATAGCCCTCTTAAAAAGTCCCTTTGACATAGGAGACAAAACATGTAATGAAGTAGAAGCACCTCCGGCACTTTCACCAAAGACAGTGATATTGTTAGGGTCTCCTCCAAAATGAATAATGTTAGATTTTACCCATCTTAGTGCAGCAACTTGATCCTTCATGCCGGCATTGCCTGGTACTTCTTTGGTATTGAGGCACAAAAAGCCTAAAGCTTCTAATCTATAATTTATAGTAACCAGTACTACTTTATGCCGTACCAGGAAGTCTGGTCCATAAAATTCTTCATCTCCAGAACCGCTCTTGTATCCACCTCCGTGGATGAAAAACATCACTGCCTTTGGTTCAGCCGGGTTGATATCTGGTGTGTAAACATTAAGAAATAGGCAATCCTCATCTCCTTCAACATTGTTGCCAGTAAATATATCGTTGTGGGGGCATTTTGGGCCGTGTTTAAAAGCTTCTCTTACACCATCCCACGGCAGTGGTGGTCGTGGGGCCTGGAAAGGAAAAGAAGAGAAATTTGTTTTACTGTAAAATAAATAATATTTACATGAATTATGGTAGGTATACAGTTTTTGGAATACAGGTATTCACGGACAGCTCACACAACGCTATCTGATCCCAAAGTAAGCTAGGAATAACCTGCTTGTGTTATGGGTATCAGATCACGGATATTAATACTTATATACTTTTAAATACATACATATTATACATAGAAACACCCAGACTCTTGAGACAAACATGGGTCACAGAAATATTTGTCTCCGGTGGGAATCGAACCCACGACCTCCAGCGCCGCAGGCGGTATCGCTACCGACTGCGCCACAGAGGCAGGTGTATACAATTAGCGTCTAAGTGCAATTTTTCGCAGGCAACGCCTTGATAGGGATACGAGTATATGTGAGATAATTAGAAAAGCTTTTTAAACCTAAACAGTACTTTGGCGCGTGTCTTATTTGGTGTTGTACTCTTTATAGCAAATCAATGAAATACAAATTCAAGGTCCATGTGTCTGGTCTGACCAATTAACCATAGAAGAGACAAAAATGTCAAGATATTTTATCTGATTCTTGAGACATAATATACAATTGGCACCCCTAAGCTGAGGATTGCAAATACTCGGAACACGGCAATAGGCTCACCACCTATAACGTGCGACATAAAACTACGGGGTGAAATGTGGGCGTATACCATTCTTCTGCTTACCCCTTCAGAGATATAGGCGTGAATATTATGTATGTATGTTTTCTTCAGTGTATTTTTAAAAAGTAATATTCTATTTTCTATTTTTCAGATGTTTTGGGCTCGGGGACGCGTTCCTGTTTAAAGGGTAAGGAGATACTGACAGGTTTTAAATATACCTATTAACATTGACATACCTATATTTAGTACATATAGATCGATGCCTATTAAGATTTCAGCTCTTTGAAACGATTATCGAAGAGTAGTAAGACCAGTAAGACTGGCAGCGAGAACGACGTGCCCGTGAGTCACCGAGGGTGAGTTAGGGGCGGCTGTACTGCGGCTTAAATCCCGCAGAAACACCGCCCCTGGACCCGACGGCATTCCAGGCCGAGCGTGGGTCCTGGCTCTCGAAGAGCTTGGGCCTCGACTAACTGGGCTCTTTAGCGCATGCCTCGAGAAAGGCCAGTTTCCCAAGGTCTGGAAGACAGGAAAACTGGTCTTGATTCGAAAGGCGGGGCGGCCGACAAATTCCCCATCAGGATACCGGCCGATCGTGTTGCTCGACGAGGTGTGCAAGCTCTTTGAGCGCATTATTGCACAACGCCTCGTCGGGCACCTCACACGCGTGGGGCCTGATCTGGCGGATAGCCAGTTTGGCTTCCGTCAGGGACGCTCCACCGTGGACGCGATCATGCGCATTAGAGGCCTGACGGAGGAAGCAGTCTCACAGGGTGAGGTGGTGGTGGCGGTGTCTCTCGACATCGCCAACGCATTCAACACCTTGCCCTGGAGCTGCGTCAGGGAGGCGCTTATCTATCATGGAGTGCCTCCCTACCTCCGTCGAATTGTCGGGGCTTATCTCTCCGAGAGAGCCATAACTTACCCGAGCTGGCTAGGGCCGGGTCGGCGAGATGTGTCGTGCGGTGTTCCACAGGGATCGGTTTTAGGGCCGCTCCTGTGGAACATCGGTTACGACTGGGTGCTGCGTGGTCCGTTGCTCAGAGGGGTCGGCGTAACGTGTTACGCCGCCGACACCCTCGTTACGGCGCGGGGAGCAACGCACCGTGCCGCAGCACTTAAGGCCACGGCAGGGGTTGCTCAGGTCGTGGGTCGGATTGGCGGCTGGGTCTCGAGGTCGCCCTTCACAAATCCGAGGCGCTGTGCTTCCACGGACCTCGGATGGGGCCACCTGCGGGATCCAGCCTACAGGTAGGGGGCGTCAGCATCGGCATCGAGCCCTCGATGAAGTATCTGGGGCTCGTACTCGATGGCCGGTGGAACTTCGGACATCACTTCCGAAGTTTGGTCCCAAAACTGAGGGTAGCATCGGCCGCACTCGCGCGGTTGATGCCCAACATCAGGGGACCCAACGCTCCCTACAGGAGGCTGTACTTGGGGATCGTGCGAAGCATGGCCCTGTACGGGGCTCCCGTATGGGCGGAGACCCTGACGGCCAGCAATGAGGCTAGACTGCTGAGCCCGCAGAGAGTGATGGCCGTCAGGGTGATAAGAGGATACCGCACGATCTCCGGTGAGGCGGCATGTCTCCTAGCCGGGACCCCTCCATGGGACCTGGAAGCGAGAGCCCTTGCGTCACTGTTCAGATGGCGCAAGGAGGCGCTGGAGCGGGGCCAAAGGCCTGCGTCTCGAGAAATCGAGGCCCAGCGGACCCTGCTCCACCAGGAAACCGTGGAGACATGGAAGGTGCGACTTGAGCAACAAAAGGGGGGATTCGCCACAATCGCGGCCGTCAGACCGGTCATGGACGAGTGGCTGGAGAGAAGACACGGTGCTCTCTCCTACCGGTTGACACAGATGCTTGCCGGGCACGGTAGCTTTGGTAGGTATCTGTGGCGAAAACACCGGGAAACCACGGCCGAGTGTCAGCACTGCGAGGACCGCAGCGACGACACGGCGCTCCACACGCTGGTGGAGTGCACGGCGTGGGCACAACAGCGCCAGGTCCTCGTAGTGGGTCTGGGCGTGGACACTCTCTCGCTCGAGGCCATGGTACGAGCCATGCTCTCCAGCGGGAGTAAGTGGGACTGCGCCGCCTCTTTCTGCGAGCAGGTCATGCTCGCGAAGGAGGCGGCGGGCCGGGTGCGGGAGAGAACTCTCCCTCCCGAGTTCCGTAGTCGGCGCCCTGGGCGCCGCCGACGTGTCTTCGCCGAGGACTATCGGCCTCCATGACCGGGGGTCTGAGGACGGTGAGAGGGCCGCTCACCGTCCTTACAGAAGCAGGCCCATGACGGCAGCGTGACGTGAGCAACTCACGCACGCCCCCCCTTAGAAGCGGGGCCACACCCGAAACCCCCCATAGACGCGGGATTGCACCCGAACCACCCCCTGGGCGAGGCCGCATTGGCGGCCGTAGGTCTGTTGGGAGTCACGGGACATCCTTCCTGAGGGCTTACCCGGGGCTCTCAACCATAGGCTGTTGGGCGTTACGTGAGGTTTTTTAGTCGGTAAGAGTCCGGCATAGCATCCTACGAGGATTTTCCCTCACGTTAAAAAAAAAAAAAAAAAAAAGACCAGTAAGACTTTTCTATCTATATTCTGGTAGTAGCTCACGTCACGCGGTTTCACCCGCGTAGTTCCCGGTCCCGTGGGAATACGGGAATAAAATATAGCCTATGTTCACCGCAAAGAGTGTAGCTTTCCAACAGTGAAAGAATTTTTCAAATCGGTCGAGTAGTTTCGGAGCCTATTCGTTACAAACAAACAAACAAAAAAACAAAAAAAAAACCTTTCCTCTTTATAATATTGGTATAGATAAGCACGGAATATTGCCCTAATAAAACGGAGGCTGAACGATCAAACGGTAAAATTTCTGATGCTGTGGTGATGAAGGCTGGAAGGAAGTCACTACATCATGGTTGTTATAACGACCTGGCAGAGACTTGAATTCGGATTCTGGAGGAATCTACAGATCTTGGACCACAACACTAGTTGGAAGTGAAAACTAGAGCATGTGTATTATAAAAGAAGACTTTAATTCCAAATCATTCCATTATTGTTCAAGCTATAAGGTAAAAAAAAAACAATAGTCGACGTACAAAGTAATAGTTATTTATGATACAAGTGTGGTATGTTGGTCCTTACACTCGAGGTGATATTGCACTGCAAGGAAACCGAGAGTGTAATGACCAAACCTTACGTGTGTCATACGACGTTTTTCAACACACTTACGAGTAAAAAAACTAATTTTATAATTATTCGTACTCAAATAAACAATGCACACAGCACAGACGGAAAGTTTGTTAAAAACGGCGCGCAATTTTTTTTTCTGCGCGCGACGTGTTTTAATATCTATTTATTGGAGCGCATGAACGAACAATTACGCTAAACAGCCAAAACGCAAAATGTAAAAATCTATTTTTTATGTATTTATAAATTAGTTTCACGTTGAATTATTAGAATTATTACAGAATTATGGTAGCCGATTAAGGAAGGTCTCTTAAAAATTGCAGTGGAAGTATGTGGGATAAGCAAAAGGAGGAGACAAGGATGTCAGGTAAAGAGTATGTGTGCTGAAGTTTTAAAAGTTTTGTCTGATAAGAAGCAAGCATGGTTGAACTGGTTGGCTACAATGGCCAACCAAAGAATGCAGAAGGCAACGGATGAGGATGTAAAAATGGCGAAGGATGAGTATAAAAGGTATAAGCGTGTTGTGAACGAAGTCATAAAAAGTAAGAAAGAGAATGATGAGGATGACTTTCATAACAGGTTATCTGATGACTTCTAACAAAACATAAAATTCTTTTGGAAGTCTATAAGAACAATGAGGACTGAAAAGACAACCTCACAATTTAAGCAAATCAGAAACCGTAATGGCAGTCTTGTAATAGGAGAGGAATGTGTGTTAAAAACGTGGAAGGAATATTTTGAAAGTTTATTTGAAAAAGAGGATATGCAAAGGGAGACTCATGTTTCGGTAATGAATGAACTTGAGAATGAAAGCCACTTAAGTATGGAAGAAATTGTGGAAGCGTTGAATAGTATGAAATTAGGAAAGGTTGCTGGGATTGATAGAATTTCTGTCGAGATGCTGAAAGCGGATCGTGGCGTGGTAGCTTGCCAGCTGTACCGCCTTTTTAATCTTTGCTGGCGAAATGGCAGAGTACCAGAAGAATGGTGCAAATCTGTCATAGTGCCGCTGTACAAAGGTAAAGGGTCACAGCAGGAGTGCAAAAACTACCGCGGCATAAGCTTGCTCAGTGTCGTAGGCAAATTGTATGCGAAAGTTTTGATTAAAAGAGTGATGAATGAAACTGAAGGAAAAATGTGGGATGTACAAGCAGGATTTATGAAAGGAAGAGGATGCACGGATCAGGTCTTTTCATTAAGATGCCTAGTTAAAAATTTTTTGACGAAACGTCAAAAAGTCTATTGCATCTTCGTGGACTTGGAAAAGGCCTATGACAGAGTGGTGAGGAATGAACTGTGGTCAACACTGTCCATGTATGGAGTGAACAGCAACTTGATACGAGCCTTGAAATCTCTATACGAGGGCTCCAGTGCTTGTGTCAGAATCAATGGAGCTTGCACAGACTTTTTTCCCATCGAAAAAGGTGTGAGACAAGGCTGTGTAGCGTCACCATGGCTGTTCAACCTATACATGGACAGTTGCTTGAAAGAACTACAAGAGTGCGCGTATGGATTAAAAATGAATGAGCTAACCGTCAAATGCCTCCTTTATGCTGATGATCAGGTAATACTGGCATCATCGGCGGAGGAGTTGCAGTTGATGGTTAATATAATGAACGATGCGCTTAAAAGTAGAGGAATGAATGTTAATGTAAGCAAGACAAAAGTAATGGTTTTTGAAAGAGAGAAATGTATGACTGATTGCTCGATATCGATCGAAGGAAAGAGCGTGGAACAGGTGAAAGAGTTTGTATATTTGGGATCAAAATTTGCAAAAGATGGAAAGTGTGACAATGATATTGAAAGAAGAGTTTTGGCAGAAAATCAAGTGAATGGAGCCATTCACACCTTTATGAGCAGTCAGAACGTGTCTAAAAAGGCAAGGATGGCTGTACATAGAGGAGTGCTTGTCCCTACACTTATGCATGGTAGTGATAGTTGGGTGTGGCAGGAGAAACATGAAAGTAAAATTAATGCAGTGGAAATGAGAAGTTTGCGAAGTATAACTGGAGTGACATTGAGGGATAAAGTAAAGAATAGTGTGATAAGGGAACATTGCGGTATGACAGAAGATGTAGTGACTAAGATAGAGAAAGGGATGCTCAGATGGTTTGGACATGTGGAGAGAATGGATGGAAATAGGCTGACGAAACAGATTTATGAAGCGAGAGTGAATGAGCAAACTGGTAGGGGTCGACCTCGGCATACTCATGTCGATCAAATCAATAATCTTCTGAGAAAAGGCCAGGTCAAGAGTACCCTTAACCGAAGAGCATGTATGAAGACACTTATGAAAGTTGAAGAAGCGAAAGTTGTTTGCCAGAATCGTAGCAAGTGGAAAGTCATAGTCTCTGCCTACCCCTTTGGGAGACAGGCGTGATGTTATGTATGTATGAATGAATTATTAATTAAAGTAAATGAGTTGTTGATTTATCATATTCAAGGTGGTAGAATTCTTTTTTTTTACACATAAGTAGTGTTATTTTTAGTCTTATGTTGAAACGAAACTTATCTAAGTCAATAGTAGTTTTCGATACAAGTGTGGGATTTCTGTTGTTAGCGGCAACAGAAATACGTAATCTGTTAAAATTCAATTCTAGCTATCACCGTTCATGAGATACAGCGTGGTGACAGACAGCCAGACACGTCTCAGTAATAGGGGTTAAACTATTTGGACACGGAACCCTAAAAAGGCTACTATTCACTAAAACATAATAAATATCACTTTTCTACGTTCATGTTTAGGCGCCATATTGAATGTAATGTACTCGTAACCTCACACAGCCTAAAATAGATATAACGAACGCTATAAATAACAGATTTACCAAACCTATCGAGTACATACATACATACATATACGATGCGATGCGATGGGGCCCTACCAACATCCCCGGGGTCCAAGCCAGCCTCACCTGCCAGTGGTGCACCTGCCGATTAACGGACGAGGTCGTGGCGTAGAGAAGGAATACTCGAAATGAAACCCTGTACCAACCCGTACGGCCAGCGTAGTACAGTAAGGCTAGGTTTACTAGTCGAATGTGTGCCGGCGGAGTGAATTTCACCACCCATAGCTTCCCGTGGGTATCGTGGAAGGCGATAAAGGGAGTGTGGAAAAGTACTGACCCCTTGTACCTTTTCTGCCGCTATACTGTAACATCAGTCCAAGTCTTTCTCCGGTCGTAACGGTCCCCGTTCCACTGGGTCTAGAAGGCAAGGATGAGTATGTGCACCTGTGGCTCGCGCGTACACTTGTGCACGTTAATATATCCTGCGCAACTGACCTGCTTCCGTATAAAGGACTCCGATTTCAGCTAAGACCTACGGCGATAGGGGGAGGTAGAGAGGCTGGACGTGATGCTCGTTGGGCTTTGTCTGACTCCTGCACGTAGGCGGCCCTGGGGGTGTGATATTACACCGTGGTCGCTTCTGCTCTGCATTGGAGTAACAGAGTGGATTCGGCAGCACCTGGGGTGACAAAGCAGCCCTATTTAGGGAGGCACTGCTTTCCTCGCTCGCCCGAGGAGGGGGCTAGAAAAGGTGCCCTAAACAAACGCTCACTCCATCCCATAAGGAGGGCAGTAACCGCAGCTGCCTCCGCACATCTCCGACCGCATTACCACATTACGCCTTCACATGGAACATGGGAACTACCTTAATGTCATCAGTGTTTATGCTCCAACGCTAGACAAGTCTGATGAAATTTAGGACAAATTTTATGAGGAGTTAGTGCAGTGCATGGATCGCATCCGCCCGAGAGAACAGATCTTACTCTTGGGTGACTTTAACGCTAGAGTGGGCCGTGATTACGAAGCCTGGCCTAAAGTTCTGGGCAGACACGGAGTTGGAAATATGAACAGCAACGGGCAACTGTTGCTTAGCCTTTGTGCACAATTAGATCTTGCAATCACAAACACTATGTTTAGGATGCCTGCCAAGTACAAGACAACGTGGATGCACCCCAGATCCAAGCACTGGCACCTTATCGATTACGCTATCGTACGACAAAAAGACCTCTCGCAGGTTCGGGTTACTCGTGTCATGCGTGGTGCTCATTGTTGGACTGATCACCGGCTTGTGGTCACGAAATTACAGCTTCGTCTACGAAGTCCTATTAGATCGAAAAGATCGGAACAGAAACTTATAAATCTGGAACGACTTGATGACACTAACACAAGGGAAAAATATGCCAAAACACTGAGCACTGCTTTGCTGCCCCTCAATCTAAAAAATGGTGACGTAAGTGTTGTCTGGGAGTCCTTGTCTTCTCATATTCTTGACACTGCGACATGTGTTTTGGGTCAGAGGGTCCGCAAACATCGGGACTGGTTTGATGAGCATGACAAGGTACTGACGGACGCTATTGAGAAACACCGTAGGCTCTTGAGGCGGCACGCTGAATCACGTCGAGGTGAGGATGTTGCGGAGTCGCGTCGCCAGAGTGACCTGGAGCTGCGTAAACTTGCACGGGTGGTGAAAGACACATGGTGGAGGGAGAGGGCTTGTCGGATGCAGTGGCTTGCTGATACCAACCAGCTCGGGGAGTTTCATGCTGAACTACGAAGCCTGCTTGGCACAACTTCCACGGCGAAGGTTCCACTGAAGCCGACCAGTGGAGATGGACTTCTTAAAAGTAGGGAGGAAATACTCGAGCGTTGGGTGGAGCATTTTAATGCACTGCTCAACGTAGATCATTCTATTGACCTCGACCACATTCGCTCCTTACCGCAGCAACCGTATGCTCCCGAGCTCGACGAGCCAGTCACACTGGACGAGGTTACCCGTGCTATTAAGCAACAGCGAAATAAACGTGCGGTAGGTACGGACTCTATACCGGGAGAGATATTGAAGTACGGCGGTGAGGACTTGTACTCGGCGATGTGGGAAGTTTTTGTCAATATGTGGGAGCAAGAACAAGTCCCTAATACTTTTAAAGTATCTCTCATTCGGGCGCTATATAAAGGCAAAGGTGACCGAGCGGATTGCAGTTCTTACCGCGGTATTTCTCTACTCTCTGTGCCTGGAAAAGTCTTCGCCAGGATCCTCTTAAACCGCCTCAGAGATCTATCTGAGAAGATTCTGCCAGAATCCCAGTTCGGTTTTCGACCTAACCGTGGTACCTGTGAAGCGATCTTCTCACTGCGTCAATTGCAAGAGAAAAGCAGAGAACAGGGTCGCAATATGTATATCTGCTTTGTTGATCTTGAGAAAGCATTCGACAGTGTGCCGAGAGAAGCCCTCTGGATAGTGCTGCTGAAACTTGGATGCACGGAGAAGTATGTTAGACTCCTGAGACTCCTGCATGATGAAATGCAGAGCTGCGTTGCTGTCAGCGCTGATCAGTCAGAGTTCTTCCCCGTTACCTGTGGGGTAAAACAAGGGTGTGTCCTCGCACCCACGCTGTTTGCGCTGTACTTTGCAGTCGTAGTCCGGGAAGTTTTACAGACAACTCCTGAAGGAATACGCATCCGTTTCCGCAGTAGTGGCGGTCTTTTCAACTTAGCCAGACTAAAAGCTCGTACGAAAGTGAACTACACTATGATTGCCGAGATCGTATATGCAGATGATCTATGCTTTGTGACCGACTCCTTGGGAGGCCTGCAGAAACTTATGACCACTTTTCAGGAATCTTGCCGTAGCTTTGGTCTCAAGATAAGTGTTAAAAAGACAAAAGTGATGTCTTTAGATATCCATGGCCAAGAGACATGTAACATCAAACTCGGTGATGAAATATTTCAGCAGATCAATACAATCCGTTATCTGGGTAGTGCTATATCATCGAAGTGCGACCTAGACGCTGAAATAAACGGACGGATCGGTGCTGCAGCTGCAGTATTCGGCAAACTGGATCGCAAGGTTTTCGGCTCACACGACTTGAAACTGGCGTATATAGAGCGGTGGTATTACCGAGCATACTGTACTCTTCCGAGTCATGGACGGTCTACCGCCGCCATATAAGGGTGCTGGACCGCTTCCACATGAAATGCCTGCGCAAAATACTCAACATTCGTTGGAGTGATCGCATACGGAATACGGAAGTTCTGCGGAGAGCCAATATAGGGGGAATTGAGTTTTATCTCATGCGGCGGCAACTTCATTGGTGTGGACACGTGGTTAGAATGTCGGAAAAGCGCATAGCAAAATGTATCTTTTATTCTGAGCTTGAGGAGGGCAAGCGTAAGCATGGCGGTCAACTCCTCAGGTATAAGGATACTCTTAAGCGCCACATGAAGAAGTGCGGCATTGATCCTTCAGAGTGGGAGGAAGCAGCCGCGTGTCGACCAGAATGGAGATCCCTGGTAAGAACCAGAGTCAAAAACTTTGAAGACAATCGCTGCTCTGAACTAGATGCTCGACGTGAGGAACTAAAAGCGCGTCCGCCTTGTGCTATCATCTATAACTATTGCAATGACGTGCTTACATGTCCGCATTGTGCGCGTACGTTTGTTACTAAGATCGGCTATGTCAGCCATATACGAGCACATCAGCGGCTACTTGAAAGGAGTTGAAGCGGTCGCCGTGGCCGAAATCGGTCAAGGAGGTCATCATCACATACATATAATCACGCCTTTATTCTCGAAGGGGTAGGCAGAGGCATAGTATACGCCCACATTTCACCTTATACTTTTAAGTCCCACGTAATAGGTGGTGAGTTGGTAAGCCTATTGCCGTGTTGAACTGGACAGGCGCAGGTCGCCAAGACCCGCAGTTGAAAAGCCACCCATAAGGCCTTCAACAACCGGTTTCATTTCGTGTTTTCCTTCCCTATGCAGTGGATCGTTTTGCGGAAGTGTTCCCTTTGTCGCCTCTTACCCTCGGGATGTATTGGGGTGGCGACATTTTGTACTCTTACCCGTCGCAACACGGGACCTCGTAGCCACAAGGGGCCTATCGAGTAGTTACGTAATAATATATCGTAATCTTACTAATATTATAAATGTGAAGTTTGTGAGTGTGGATGTTTGTTACTCTTTCACGCTCAAACGGATGAACGGATCGGGCTGAGATTTGGTACACAGATACATTGAATACTGGAATAACACATAGGCTACTTTTTATCCCGGGAATGAGTTCCCACGGGGAGGGACCAATTTTTCGCGGGCAAAGCTGCTGGCATCAGCTTGTAACATAGTAAAAACAAACAACATACAAGTTCATTAACCTTCATGTATGCCATAGCAGGCTAAAAATGAGAGTTTCAAACTTACACAAGAGTTACCGCATAATAGGTAAGTAAAAGGCCAATACATTTAAGTCTCTTATATTGTACTAGCTAACCAGTGCAACTTTGTTTACGTTATAACCTACATACCGACTGCAGCTCCATCTGCCGGGCTGATTTGTGAATCTAACTAAACCGTCCAGGGCGCCACCCAAACGTATACAAAAAAAAATCATTCAAATCTGTCCAGCCGTTTAGGAGGAGTTCAGTGACATACACACGAACATTAGAATTATATAATACCATCGGACGTCACGCGGTTTCACCCGCGTAGTTCTCGTTCCCGTGGGAATATGGGAATAAAATATAGCCTATGTTCACCGCAAAGAGTGTAGCTTCCCAACAGTGAAAGAATTTTTCAAATCGGCCCAGTAGTTCCGGAGCCTATTCGTTACAAACAAACAAACAAAAAACAAATCTTTCCTGTTTTTGTATAGAAAAAAGATTGTACAATGACGGTGCCACAACAACTTGCAACTGATGCAAAGCATCCGATGTACAAATGCAGATTTGTCTATTGTATCTTCACTTCTTTAAAAAAACTGGTCAAGTACGAATCGGACTTGCGGACGGAAGATTGCGTACCAAAAAAACGGCAATAACACGTTTGTTGTAAGTATGGCCTATGGGAACCCCCTTTTTTTATTCTGATTTTAGTATTTTTGTTGTTATAGCGGCAACAGAAATACATCTGTGAAATTTTCTGCTCTGTACATCAATCTATATGTACTACGTACTAGATGCGGCGATCAGAACAAGCGTTGTGTACAACTCAACCGCGGTACATGTACTGATCTCTTGGTTAGTTTTAGTTCGGTTTGTGCCATAAAGCGAATGACACGCACGTGACGGAGATATTTTAATTTGTTGTGGTAGAATTATCAAACAAAGTGTTGTAAACGCAATGTACAGAGGTAAACATGTTAAAGTTAATGCTAAGTAAAATACAACGTTTACACTTAGAGCCTCGCTCTTGAACATATTCAATGTGTGGACGTTCCTGTCTATCGGTAGAATATATTATGTCAATGGCTCTATAGTTATCACGGTTTCTGAGATACAGTTTAGTCTCGGACAGGCAGACAGACAGCGTAGTCTCATGAATAGGGTCCCGTTTTCCCTTTAGGTACGTAACCCTAAGAGCCTAAAAGATTAAACGGGCTTTGCCTGAAATTAACAGTTATTTTTATGTAGAAAGGAAGATATCTCATAATTTGTATACCTTGAATTAGGAAGTAAAGTCAAGGTTAATTTTGTGTGGTTATCGGAAGTCCCGAATTTGAATTCCGGCCGCCATTGTACTAGCAAAAGTGAACCTCTAAGCAATTTAGTTATAGCTGAAAGGGTAGATAATAGGAACGGCAGGCACTAGCTGTGTCTGTACACGCGTCTACCATGGTGACCATTTGCGCTATGGTCGCTTGTGTCAGCCATAAGTTCGAGGCCGCACTTGCGTTTTTCCGCGGCGGTTTCTACCCAAAGCAAATTGCTACCCAATCTATATGCCATAATTTAACCAAATTCAATTTGAGATTTGGGCATTTTATTGAAGTCCTACATTTTCATAATAATATTTGTATAGTCCAATCCTACCCGATCTGGCAATAATGTAAACATGTCATGTTTTGACAATCGTTGTCTAAGACAGATGAGTAGAAAAATATCGTATGACAAATCATTGAATTTTTTACTATCCTCAGTAGGTATTTTAAAGAAAATAAACTATCATAAAGAAGTTATTTGGTGTCGAAATGATTGTAAGAACACTGTATGACTCCTGGATACTGGAATATAATCAGGGTGAATACTCAATTGCAAGTAACTATGGATATACCTATAGGATCAAATGTGTTTGTTTACATTTTTGCGCCAAGCTATTGAAATACAGTACATAGATACTTAATGGATGCTGGTTTAATCGAAAACCATAACCATTAAAAAATATTTTAATTGATAAATAGTTGTTCCGTTCCAATTTAAAATATTTTTGAGGCTGTTTCATTTTTAAATAACGATCCTTTTAAAATTATAAAAAAACTTGCAGGGTTATAAAGTTTTCTATTTAGGATACTTTTTATCCTAGGTAATCATTTTAGTCCCTTGGGAAAACACTTTTCACAATAACCAAATCCAAGCACAGTCGTGGTAATTTTAAATATAAAATAAGAATTATAATTAAATTTATTTATACCCTCACCTTAAATCTTAAAGGTCCAACTGGTGGCTCAGCATAAGGAATCCCCTTAAAGCTAAAGAATGGTTCCTTTTCCACCACCGTCTCCAGCACTTCACCACGCAACAGACCTTGGGGCAACTTAATCAACGCCATGGCTAAAGTCTCACTGCACAGAAAAAGAAATCACATTAATGTAATGATCAAAATTATGAGGTATTTTCTTCTTTGATTAACAAATAAAATTGTATTAATATCTATAAAATAAAAGTTAAACGAGACTAATCTCAAACTATCTACCTCTCATGGAAAAAAAAAATCAATTCCCTTAAAAAATTTAGAAGTCAGGCAAAAATATAATTTAAAAAAAAGTATTCAGCATCCTAATTTTATAACCGGGATACGGCGGGTAACTTTCAGAGAAGCGTTTGCATTAGCTATAATAATTTTTCAAAACTGTATTTCAAAATATGTGTAATTTATGGTGGATTATATTAAACATAAAGGTTCGCAACGTGCAAAAGTGTTGGAAAGTGATGTGATAAAGCACAATGAAACGCGAGTTTTTAGGTTTGTCGACAAATTCCACAGCAAGCCCCAGTAAGGTACCACCGCCTTACTAGAGTAAAACTTAGTCCAAATTTGGACATACATGAATACGCTGCTGTTAAGAAGAATCTTGACACGAAAATCTTAAATGATTTATATTTTCACAATGAAATTTACTTAACTTTGGCATACTCTCAAGCCGAGAAAGTTCAAGAACAAGAAGAAGAAAAAAATACAACCTTTATTTATAATTCAGTTAAATTTGAAAGACATTAAAAAGTTAAATTAAATTTAGAATAAAAAAGTTCAGGGACTATATGAAAAATAACCTACCTACACTAGCGCTCGAGCGTAGAACAAAATTTGAACTGAGGTCACCTCAGTGAGGTGTGGATTTTTGTGAGAGAAAGTAAACTGGTCCCTTGTATGCACTTGCGCGCTAATTTAAAAAAGACTGTAAAGCCCGTCTCCCACAGTTGCATTTTATCGATATATATATCGATATTATCGCGATTCCATTCTCAGACAGCAGATAAAAAGCCAAAAAACTATAATTATATTGGACTCCATCGATTTGATATTTTTTTTTGTGTAGGTAAATTTTTAAGGGACACTGTTTAAAAATTAAAAAATAGTAGACTTTTAGACAAGTTTAAAAATAATTTGGGATATTGATAATTCTTGTCCCTATATTTTATACTAGCGGACGTCACGCGGTTTCACCTGCGTAGTTCCCGTTCCCGTGGGAATACGGGAATAAAGTATAGCCTATGTTCACCGCAAAAAGTGTAGCTTTCCAACAGTGAAAGAAATTTCAAATCGGTCTAGTAGTTCCGGAGCCTATTCTTTACAACCAAAACAAACAAGAAAAAAACAAATCTTTCCTCTTTTATAATATTATAGTATAGACTAGCTGTTGCCCGCGACAGCTAGTCGCGTGAAAATTATGTTATTATGCCAATTTAATTGCTCTCTGCATAGCCCCTAGGATATGTAGCGTAAAAATATATAGCCTATTTGAAGATCCTACCCCTTTTTAATATTTGTGCAAAATTTGAATCAAATCTATTGTAAGTACTTTTCGAGATCCTTCCAGACAAAGCAATTTCCAATGTACAGTTTTGACTTTTCTATCATTTTATTATATGTATAGATTAGCGGATATCACGCGGTTTCATCCGCGTAGCTCTCATTCCCGTGGGAATACTGGAATAAAATATAGCAGATGATCACGTGGATAGTGTAGCTTCCCAAAAGTGAAAGAATTTTTCAAATCGGTTCAGTAGTTTTAGAGTCAATTCGATGCAAACAAAGAATCAATTAAATCTTACTCATTATAAAATTCTCTTGTATAATATTTTATAAACATACACACACAGTTACCTCTTTATTTATTTGGAAGAGTTTGGCAGAGGTCGGTGGCGAGACTATGGTCGTGTTGAAATACGAAAGAAAAACTTAGAAAAAGTGAATAAACAAATCATTCTAAAAATAAACAGAAATTTAAATAATTACTTACAGTTATTAATTTTATTAAGTATAATATTTCTTCAAACAACACCTGCTGTTATTGCCCAGTAGGAATATTACAGCAAGACGCGTTCGCAGATAACTTAGTTTTTGTCTGAATCGGATAAAAAGAAAGTTTATACTGACGATGCATCTCTGTGCCTCCTTATAAATATGTAAATTTATCAGTTTCGATGAGTCGATATTTAGGGACATGAAATAGATATTAGTGAGGCCAGTTTTTATCAAAACCAAATGTAAAATGATAATTTGATTTTAAAAAGCTATACAATTAAGAGTGTCTCGGTTTGGTATATTATTACTTTTACTATTTTTTTTTATATTTAGCTCATCATAATGGCGTTACCTCGGCTGCCCGCCGGATAGAAACCATTACGATGTCTGGAGTATCAGGAGACAAACGAAAAGACTTGATAGAAGTCTAATATTGACGGCGCTTTTTCTTTTATTTTTAACGTGAGGGAAATTCCTTATGGATTCTATGCCGGACTTCTACCGACTAAAAAACCTCACGTAACGCCCAACAGCCTATGGTTGGGAGCCCCGAGTAAGCCCTCGGAAGAATGTCCCAGGACTCCCAACACACCCACAGCCGCCTTTGCGGCGTCGCCTGGGTGGTTTGGGTGCTATCCCGCGTCTTTAGGGACTATCGGGTGCGATCCCACTTCTAAGGTAGGCGTGCGTAAATCCCTCACGTCACGCTGCCGTCATGGGCCTGCTTCTGTAAAGACGGTGAACAACCCTCTCACCGTCCTCAGGCCCGCGGCCATGGAGGACGATAGTCTTCGGTGAAGACACGTTGGCGGCGCCTAAGCTGCCGACTGTAGAACCCGGGTGGGAGAGTTCTCTCCCGTTTCCGCCCCGCCGTCACTTTCACGAGTATGACCGGCTCGCAGAACGAGGCAGCGCAGTCCCATTTACTCCCGCTGGAGATCATGACTCGCACCATGTTCTCGGGCGAGAGAGTGTCCACGTCCAGATCGTGCGGTATTACCTTATCACCCTGACGGCCATAACGCGCCGTAACGAGGGTGTCGTCGGCGCAACACGCTACGCCGACCCGTCTGAGCAACAGACCACGCAGCACCCAATTGTAACCGATGTTTCACAGGAGCGGTCCTAATACCGATCCCTGTGGAACACCGCACGACACATCTCGCCGACCCGGCCTTAGCCAGCTCGGGTAAGTTATGGCCCTCTCAGAGAGATAGGCCCCGACAATTCGATGGAGGCAGGGAGGCACTCCATGGTAGATAAGCGTCTCCCTAACGCAGCTCCAGGGCAAGGTGTTGAAGGCGTTGGCAATGTCGAGAGACACTGCCGCCACCACCACCTCACCCCGTGAGTCTGCTTCCTCCGTCAGGCCTCTAACGCGCATGCTCGCATCCACGGTGGAGCGCCCCTGACGGAAGCCAAACTGGCTATCCGCCAGATCAGGCCCCACGCGTGTGAGGTGCCCGACGAGGCGTTTTGCAATAATGCGCTCAAAGAGCTTGCACACCTCGACGAGCAACACGATCGGCCGGTACCCTGATGGGGAATTTGCCGGCCGCCCTGTCTTTTGAATCAAGACTAGTTTCCCCGTCTTCCAGACCTTGGGAAACTGCTCATACCTGTAGAATTCGGGAGTTCACGCGAAATACTATTTACTTACATTCACCGACGTTTCGAGCACGTTGCAGCGCCCGTAGTCGCGGTTGGACTGAGGCGAGGATCGACAAAAACCACGAAGTTATTTCTTGTCGAACTACACTCCGTTGTTATTACAACGAGGATAAGGCCGGCGACACACTACACTCACTACGTCAGTTTTTTACGTTCAATTTTATTAATCACTGAATTTTACATCCCGAAGAGCTTATATCTATCATCCCTATTGAAATTTTTGTGTTTTCTGATTTCAATGGCTTCACGCACCGTACGTGGATAATAATGGCTATCAGTGGAGAGGACTTCCGGTTGGAGAAGTTCGATCCAGTCATTAATGCCCGAATCGAGGTGTTCTGCTATTTTTAACTGACGATTTTTCACAGCTGCAATATGTTCTTTGACCCTTTCCGCGATGGTCCGCTTGATTTGGCCTATGTAGGAACTACCGCAGCTGCAATCCACTTTCTAGACACCTGGTGTTTGCCGAGGAATGACGTCCTTTGGTGTTCGCACATATCTAGCTACTTTGGTTAATGGTTTAAAGATCGCCCGTATGGAGAACCGCCGTAGACACGACCCGTTATTCCCTTTATACGGCAGATAAGCTGGTTGACGTTCCACCTCCGGTCTCACTCTCCTCGGTGCACGTCGTGCACGCTAAGGAGCCCCATTAGTCGAGGCCCAAGTTCCTCGAGAGCCAGGACCCACGCTCTGCCTGGAATGCCGTCGGGTCCAAGGGCGGTGTTTCTGCGGGATTAAAGCCGCAGTACAGCCGCCCCTAACTCACTCTCGGTGACTACGGGCAAATTATTATGGCCATTGACTCACCACCTATTACGTGGGACATAAATCTAGAAGGTGATATGTGCGCGTATACTATGCCTCTCCCTACCCCTTCGGGGATAACGGCGTGACTATATATATGTATGTATGTATGTATGTAAGAAAGTATGCTTCTTGACGCTCTATTTGGAGAACTCAGGGTCATAGGAGGAGGGAAATACGTAGTGCAGCGTAATGTTCAATAGCAGGGTGAGAGAATTTTTCAAATGGCCCAGTTTCGGAAATGTGCTTTGGTTTTTCGTTTATTCTTTCTCTCAACGGGTTTATCCTATGAAGACAGTCGGGTCTGCACGACCAGAATTTGTCTTTCATGATATTAATAAATTATGGGCATAATATTCCAAACAACCAAAATATTTTAAAAGTTATGTTGTTACGTTTAGTGATGTTTAGATTATCCTGTGATGAATTTCCCCCTCCAACAAGAAACCAGCTCCATTATTACCATATTAATGCACCGTCATCCAAGTTTCAAAGGTATACCAAATTACAGCGTAATTGAACGCCGACGGTAAATGGATCACATTGTCTTGCAAAATTTCTAATTAACATAAACATTTAAAAATGTTATTATAAAATGTTGTTTATTTGCATTCAGTATTTTTAACTTCACAATATTAGTTAGGCAAAGGCAAATTAACAATTAACAATCATTTTTATTCAAAATCTGTCTACCACCATCATCTGTCTGACACCAATAAAAGCGAATACTTGCGAGTCCAAGCTCCGAGCCCCGAGTGGCGATGGGGTCCCGTGTGCCACGCGGGACCCCATTGCGAAATATCACCACCTCAATTCATACTTAGAGTGTCGCAAGAGGTGACTAAGAAAACCCGGTTGTCCATCCGTTACATAATTATATACACATAAAACTATTAGGAGAAATGTGGGCATAGGTATACTATGCCTCTGCCAACCCTTTCGGGGATAAAGGCGTGACTTCCGCATCCAGACACTCACTGCGACCTTCTCCAGGTTGTCTGTTCATCTGGCGGGGGTCTCACATAAAACTGCTACAGCTGAAGTGCCTATATGCAGTCCACCACGCAGAAAAATAAATAAATTGCATTGCAATCAGGGCGTCACGGCAAACTATTTAGTAATCTGTGGTCACGGTAAGATGAAGATAACTCCTATTATAGCGTAGGAATACTATAAATAGGAATATCGAAAAAAACGCCGTTGTGTAAAAAAAATCAAACGCGACGCTTTATCGAAAAAAATGCACGCGATGTTTTCTTACGAGATAATGCACTTGTGAGAAGAGGCCCTAAAGGTTTACCTTAATAAGTTAGCATAATCAAGTTCTTTGATTATGCTATAGGTTAACTTAAATTCGTCAACTAATAGTACAGCTTTCTATTTTATTTAGGTACATTCTTATCGTAAACTTGAAAAATACTTTTTGTTCGTCGCCGTCGCTCGCCGCAACGTTTTATGGTATTTTTTGAAATGTAGGTAAAAACCTCTTTTAAACTATAACATCATTGGGTAAAAAGGTTTTCTATGCAGTAGAGTCTATCGATTAGCAAAATTGAGTTGATGTTTTTGCACAAATTCCTTCATATATATTTTTTTGATAAAGATAGCGTTTTAACCTTTATTAGTTTAAAAAGGAAGGTATTTCTCAATTTGTGCGAATATTCTTGTATGTGTGTGATTTCGAAAATGCGTATTTCTACGCGTCTTCCCCACCTTAGCGTATTCTCTGTGAGATGATTAGATTAGATTATTCTTTATTTGCATGAAATATGGTACAACATGATGGTCAAAATATTTCGAGGCAAACACATATTGCACCTTACTACAAAGGCATGCAAAAATTAATAACAATTTATCTTTGAATATATCATAATTAAGTACGTCAAAATTTCGCAATAAAATAAGTAGGTACAATACATGTCAAATTAAAACCTTAACAATAACTAAAGAGATAAAATAAACAGTCAATTAACAAAAGAAAATAAAACATTTAAAATAAAATAATGTCCAAGAAAGAAATCTAAGCGCGCGGCAGTGCGCAGGCCAAGTTCCAGCAACAGGCCGAGCGCATGCCGTGGGTACTCTATTTATACGAACCGTTCCGACCCACTTTTGACCCCCTAACATTTACCAAATATTCATTAAAAACTCATTACTAAATTCATTACACAATTTATTACTTTGTATTTCCATAACAATAATATCTACAACCACCTTTCTTTAGAAATTCATCAACAGTATAAAAGTCAAAGCTCTCCTGTGCTAACCTCTCTTGCAAGGAACTGCAAAATCTTCCATTATGGTAGATCCACAATAGACTTATCCTATGAGATTCCCAGCTATCAATGTAATCATAAAAGTAGGAACCGTATTTAGTTATGAGGCCTTAGTTCTGTTTATACTGGCTACTAGAAACACTTTCGTGGCTTCAGGAGCTTAGTATTCTGTAAATGAATGACGTATTGGATAGCAAAATACATAGGTACCTAAATTACATAGAAACACCCAGAATCTTTAGACAAATATTTATCAATCAATCAAGTCAGCCTATGGCAGTCCATTGCTGGATGTAGGCCTCTCGCAATTTGCGCCACATTATACGGGCCTGCGCTTTGCACATCCAGGCAATCCCTGCTACCTTCTTCAGGCTTGTATGTTCGAAAGAGACTTATCTTGGGATGAACTTTATACTAGGAAATATTCTTCGATTTGATCTGATAAAACTATATTATTGTAATTTATTAGATACCCTTGCTTTTTTAACGTATCAAAACACGATTAGGAATACTTTGTACGATCGAAATCGCTCTCGAAAAAAAATTTTAAAAGCGTACGCTGCAATCGTTCGAATTGTCTTAGGATGTGTCAAGGTCGAACATTGCAGCCTTCAGGTCGTCGATCCATCTGGCAAGCGCTTGTTTTACCTCACGTTTACCAAGTTGCGGTTAAAGTTACATAGCTTACATACCTATTTACTCAACGAGCGGTACAGCAAGATATGCTTGGGGAACTAGAGTGGTCGACATAGCTCGCAGAGTATGCGTTTTCAAGGGGCAGTGGACTGGCCACATCTGTAGAAGAACTGATGGCCGATGGAGCAAATAAGTTCTGGAGTGAGAGACCGCGACTTGATAATATTTATCAAAACATGAATTTTGTCCCGTGGTGGGAATCGAACCCTCGAGATCAGTAGCATACGACCACTGGACCAACGACACACTCTTCTATCAAATATAAGTCACCATTCCCTGACACGATCCCAAAATTATCTCACAAATATATTGGGGTTCCGTAGCTAAATGGTAAAAACGGAACCCTTATAGATTCGTCATGCCTGTCTGTCTGTCTGTCCGTCTGTCTGTCCATCCGTGTATTACAGCCACTTTTCTCCGAAACCATAAGGCCTATGCTGTTGAAACTTGGTAAGTAGATGTATTCTGTGAACCGCATCAAGATTTTTATATAAAATTAGAAAAAAAGCAGTTAATTTTGGGGGTCCCCATACTCAGAACTGAAACTCAATTTTTTTTTTCATCAAACCCATACGTGTGGGGTATCTATAGATAGGTCTTCAAAAATGCTATTGAGGTTTCTAACATTATTTTTTTCTTAAGTGAATATTTTGCGCAAGAGACACTTCCAAAGTGAAAAAATGTGTGTCCCCCCCCTCTAACTTCTAAACTAAGAGAACGATAAATCTAAAAAATATAAATGAGACTAGCTGATGCGCGCGGCTTCGGCCGCTTGAAATTCGGTTCCCGTTCCCGCTTCCCGTGGGAACATTTTCCCGGGATAAAAAGTAGCCTATGTGTTATTCCAGACTATACTCTATCCCTGTACCAAATTTCAGCCAGATCCATTCAGCCGTTAGAGCGTGATTGAGTAACAAACATCCAAACATCCAAACATCTTCACAAACTTTCACATTTATAATATTAGTAAGAAGTAAGATGTACATTGCCATATAATCTACCAACGAAAATTGGTTTGAACCAGATCGGGTTGGTAGTTTTTTTTTTTATACGTCATGAACCGCAATTTTCGCCTAGAAAAATCTTTGCGAACGTGTTAAAACATCAATGAAAGTTACAACGAACTACAAGAACTTGTATATTATGTTACTTGCTGCTATGGAACCCTTCATGGGCGAGTCCAACTCGCACTTGGCCGGTTTTTTTTTTACTAAAATCCTAACGGCATTAATGAGTCTGCTGAGCCGTGAGAGCCATGCGGGACACTGATCTTATCTCCATACGAAGTTTTACAGTATAGAATCGCCGCTGGCGTCGTCACGTGGAGTTCCCCGTGACGCCAACGGACCGATTACTTACCTGTCGGACCCGTGACCCAAAGAGGAAAAAAAAACCGGTAAAGAGCGAGTTGTGCTCGCCCACCGAGGCTTTCGTACAAATTCTTCACGTACAAATAGATTAAAAATTGAATCTTGTAGATTTCGATTACGTACTATAAAGATTTGATTACATTAGGTAGTCATAGTTTTTAGATCTGCCCCTTTACTTCTAGGTACTTTAAATAGGTATTACTTGTCAAATTTCGTAGTTCTTAGCAAATACACTCATTTGCAAAACAAACGGGCGGTTTTGATTTTCATTCATCTTTAAAAAGATACAATACCAAAAAGGTTTCAATCGTTTGTACACGTTACTGGCCGGTTTTAAAAATGCCGTGGTATTTAAAAAAGTACGTTCTAAATTCAAATTTTCATTTGGTGCTCATTTTTACAGAAAACCCCTTTTTATCCTACATTTTTGGCGCGAAGTTCCAGAAGTTAACATCGACTTTCACAACTTTTATTCAATTTTTATCGATTAATTTCATATCCTTGACTGTCAAAGCTTTATTTATTGCTGTTTGGCGGTATCAAAAATGGTAGATAAAGTGGTAAAAGCTACCAAAATTATCGCGCTGCTTGAAGAGGGTTGCAGCCAATGTTTCGTAGCTAGGAGGCTAAATGTTAGTCGCTCGACGGTCCAAAGGACCTGGCAGCGATATCAGGAGACTGGTTCCGTCGAGAGAAGGCCTGGTTCTGGAAGAAAACCATGTTCCCAACCACGGGATCATCGTTTTCTTGTAAGTCGCGCATTGAGAAATCGCAAATCTTCGTATGTAAATCTTAAGAACAACCTCCAAGAAGTAAGAAATGTGCATATTAGTCTATGGACGGTCAGGAGGAGGCTTCTCGCTGCCAATATACGCAGTCACCGCCCGGCCCGCGGCCCCAAATTACTCCGTGAGCACAGAGTTCACAGGCTTAGGTTCGCTAGAAATTGTGAATCATGGACTCAAGAAGATTGGAATAGGGTTTTGTTCTCTGATGAAGCCAGGATATCTCTGTTCGGTGAAGATCGACGTCGGCGAGTGCTAAGAAAACAAGGAGAGCGCTTTGCAGATGCATGTTTCGAAGAAATCACACCTTATGGTGGGAGCTCTGTTATGTTTTGGGCAGGAATAAATTCAATGGAACGTACAGAGTTAGTCTTCATTGAAAACGGCTCACTGACTGGGCATCGATACATAACGGAAGTTCTAATTCCTCATGCACAACCCGCATTGGCCGCTCAAGGTCAAGACTCGATTTTTATGGACGACAATGCTCGCGCCCACCGATCCCGCGATGTTAATGCGTATGTGCAAGAGGTCGGCATTCATCGTTTGGATTGGCCAGCTCGAAGTCCCGACCTCAATCCCATAGAACATATCTGGGACGTTCTAAAACGGCGTGTGAGATCAGTACACCCGGCTCCGCAGACCATCAGAGAGCTGAAGAATGTGATTACTGCGGAGTGGGAACGTATTCCGCAAGCAAGTATCTGGGATATACTCGCTAGCATGCCCAGACGAATTCAAGCTGTGATTTTAGCTAGAGGGGGTCACACTCGATACTAAACATTTATCTGCTTTTACTTTATTAAAGAAAAACAAACAAAAAAACTTTTTTATTTTTACTTCATGATCATAAGCACTACACTAGCGAACATACACTACTAGCGAGGTTTAGCATTATTTCCCATAAATTGTAACAAAATTTTATTAAATACTGATGAAAACGATTATTTTCTTATTAATTTACCAAATTGTGAGGATAAAACTACTTATAATTATCAAACAAAGCAATATTAACATTTGAAATGGTTCATTGCTTAGGTGCCCGTTTTTTTTGCAAATGAGTGTATAATACACTCGAGAGCAATGAATCCGGGTCACTTAAAGAATCCTAAAAATCTCGGAAACTAAAAATGCTAGGTTAATGCAATAAATTGTATTTAATAGACAATGTAATACTCCTTAAAAGCTAAAGGAGGTATTAAAACTTCTTAGTTATTGTAAAGTTATATCATAAAAAAATCAAATTTGAAAAAGGGCCACTTTCGAAGATGGAACTACGAAATTACAGCATTTGGTGTTGCTTTTGTTTGTAATCTGTCATTTATGTGGGTACATAAACCATGTTGATAGTGCTCTATATTCATTAATCAAGCTGAAATTATGTCGCTTACGCCTGAAGAATGCACCAGAATACTTACAATGCTGGAAACCGGCCGGAGTCAGCGCGATACAGCCAGGACTGTCGGTGTGTCGCTGTCAACAGTACAAAGAGTTCTCCGACGTTACGAAGAAACTGGTTCTAACCTACGCAGACCAGGAACGGGCAGAACCAGGTGTACCACAGCACGAGAAGACCGATACTTGGTGAACACCATGCTTCGAAATCGCTTTCTCACAGGAACTGAACTCACCAATCAGTTTCGACGCCTCGGAGGAAGTAACCCAAGTGCATGGACAGTAAGACGTCGGCTTGCTGAATCTAACTTAAAACCCCTTAGACCTGCAAACGGCCCTAAACTGGAGCGTAGGCATCGTATTTCGAGACTAAGGTATGCCCAGAGCCACGTAAATTGGAGTATTGAAGATTGGTCAAAAGTTATGTTCTCCGACGAATCAAAATTTATGCTCTACAAGCACGATGGAAGACACAGAGTGTATCGAAGACCAGGGGAAAGATTCAAGCAAGCATGCATCGAAGAAAAAGTAGCCTACGGTGGTGGGTCTGTACTTGTGTGGGCCGGAATTTCTTCTGAAAGTCGCACAGAGCTGGTGATCATAGAAAACGGCTCTTTAACTAGCGTAAGATATGTTGAAGAAATCCTCAATGATCACGTTGGTCCATTTATGGTCAATTTAGGTGAGGATGCTATATTTATGCATGACAATGCCCGACCTCATACAGGTAGGATTGTGAATGACTACCTTCAAGAGATGAACATTACTCGTATGGAGTGGCCAGCGCGCAGCCCGGATATCAACCCGATCGAGCATGCTTGGGACGAGCTAGGCAGATGCGTAAAACAACGAAACCCTCCCCCAATCACGCTTCGTGAGCTCAAAATTGCTCTCACAGAGGAATGGGAGAATATTCCCCAAAATCGTATAAGGAACTTGGTGTACAGCATGCCAAACCACGTAAACGCAGTAATGGAAGCACGAGGAGGCAATACGAAGTATTAAAATTCAAGAAAATCGTAATAAAGTTCAAAAATTTCATGTTTCCTATTTTTGTTTTAAGGAGAGATCGGCAGTTTTTTAACCGACTTCAAAAAAAGGAGGAGGTTCTCAATTCGTCTGTATGTATTTTTTTTTATGTATGTCAAGCGATATTTCCGTCAATTATAGACGTATTTCAAAATTTCTTTTTTTGTTAAATAGGGTTTACTTCTGAGGTGGTCCCATTTTCACCAGGTCAGGATCTGATGATGGGATCCAGGAGAAAACGAGGGCAACCACCGAAAAATGTAGGGACAACTAGTGCGCTTGTTAACTTTTTAATTAAGTGCTTTAATGATCTACATTTTAATGAAGGTTTGGAGTCGATCTGATGATAGAATCGAAAGACAGTGGAGGGCATTCCTTAACAATTAACAGCAGTTACCTTGTGTTTGGGCTTGATTGATTTGTATTGATGAGCACTTTACACCTAGATTGATAGATCCGACTTAAAAAAAAGGAAGTTCTCAATGTTTTCTGTATCTTCACCGATATTTCGTCAATTATAGACGAATTTCAAATCTGCTTTTTGTTGGATAGAGTTCACTTCTAAGGTGGTCCCAATTTCACCAGGTCAGGATCTGATGATGGGATTCAGGAGAAATCGAGGGCAACCACCGAAAATTGTAGGGACAACTAGTGCGTTTGTTAACTTTTTAATTCAGTGCTTTAATGTAGGTACTACAATTTAATGAATGTCTGGAGTCGATCTGATGATGGAACCGAAAGACAGTCGAGGGAATTCCTTAACGATTTACAGCAGCTACATTGTGTTTGGGCTTGATTGATTTGTATTGATGAGAACTTTCACCTAGATAGATATATTTTTTGGTTCACCCGTCACTTAAAATAATGAAAAAAAAAATTTTTCAATAAAAAATAAAACCGACTTCAACCAATTCCTGAAAAATTAAATTTACTTAGCACAAAGTAATATGTATTTTGGTTTATCAGACTTTATTCAATATAATATTGAAGTTGGTGCCATGAATAATACCTACATAAAACTATGGGTTTACTTGGCGCCGACTTCAATATGATATTGGATAAAATCTGATAAATCAAAATACATATTACTTTAGGCTAACTAAATTTAATTTTTCAGGAATTGGTTGAAGTCGGTTTTATTTTTTATTGAAAAATTTTTTTTTCTTTATGTAATTTTGTGTTAATAAAATGTATGGTGACTCATATTTTTTTTACTTTCATTTAAGGAGTATTACATTGTCTATTAAATACAATTTATTGCATTAACCTATCATTTTTAGTTTCCGAGATTTTTAACATTCTTTAAGTGACCCGGATTCATTGCTCTCGAGTGTATAATAGTACCTAGGTATTGGCTGACCCGCGCAACTTCGTTTGCGTGATAAATGAATAACCGCTCGATCGATTTTGTGCAAACTTCACATAAACCATCTACTAAATAGTCCGAACAAAGCCTAAATATTGGTTTGGATAGGTGAGCCCGTTCTTGAGATATAAATGTACAAGGAAAAGTGGGATTGATTTTTATGCCTTATCTATTCATTTTAATTCCCTTGAAAGTACTGAATCAATACGTTTTTGCGACATTAACATTCGTAACTTTTATCTGCGTAAACGTGGAAGATTAATATTTTGCAATTAGGTATCGAGTAGAAATAAATTAATTTTAATTTATTTCAAGTCAATACCTCTACGCGTAAGCGATATAAATATTCTTGACGTCTGTCAAGAGAGTAAAGTCTGTCTGTCTAGACAGACATACAATAAAGTGGTTCTAAAAGTACGTAGTGCATTACAACTCAATGTTCTAAAAGGGTTCAGTTTTTCTTTTTGAAGTAGGGAACACCGCAAACAAACGTAAGTCTGACCAAGATCTTGAAACGCAAAAACTACTGAAAATTCGTTCAGTAGTTTTTGCGTTCGTCGTGATAATTAAGAATAGTACCGAATAAAATAACTTCTAAAACACAAGCACAAATGTAATGTGAAAAAAATAATATAAAAATTGGTCTCGAGCACGATTGCGTCTTCTGGTTAGTCGGGCCAGACGCCCTAACCATTGGACCACCGAGACACTGCTCTCGACCGTCAATTCTTTCAAATTCCTCGCCCCAATTGTCGCCCCAAGAAGACGTAATAACGTGAATGAGTTGACGGTCGAGAGCACCGCTCGGTGATCCAATGGTTAGGGCGTCTGGTCCGGCTAACCAGAAGACGCAGGTTCGAATCTTGCTCGAGACCAAAAATTTTCACATCAAATTTGAAATTTCTAAAACACAGCTTTAATAGATTTTTCAATAAATTAAATCACATATTCTGAGTTCACTGATGCATAGATGCTCTTCCAGAACGCCATGACTTCTGCATCAGGGTTGGTGTCAGGAGTAAGAGCATCCGTTATGTTCACGTAGCTTTTAGTGTCATTGTCGTATTCAGGCCACGTCACTCCCAGAGAAGAATCTGGTGTAGGATTTCTGGAAACATCATTTTGAAAAATGTTTAAATGAATACAATATTTACAGACAATAGCAGGGGAAGGACTAGCTCCTTAGATAGGAAAACGTTTGGGATCCTTTCTCTCATCTTCTAGCAGTGTACTTTTTTCTACAGTTAATATTGAAGACAAGTGATCATTCTGCCCTTGAGCTACCATAATTATACATGATTTTTTCTCTTGAGCGAGATTATATTATTGTCATTGTGGTTTTTAACCAGTTGTTTTCTTTCAGCTTCATCCCGGACACATTCCATCAGTGATGTACCTATATCTGCTACAACATCACATAAGTTTCAGTTATTCGAGCCCACCTAGAATGAACGAAGACATGGAATGTTCAGCGAATGTCGGTCCAATTTTAATCTAGGCCCAGTTGCTTACTGCATAGAATAATTTATATTGATTTTATGGAATCAGAAGTGTAACGCAGCTGTGTCATTCCAGTTTTGCTAATAGAGAAGAATTAGAAAACTATTGCAAGTACTGCTATGAAGCGCTCGTGGCCCCGCGGACTCAGTGTTCTGTAAACGATCACTGCAGTAAGCAACTTTCACTATGGCCGGTCCATGGATGGGTGACCATCCATGTGATCACTTTGTGACATTTATTTGAGCGTTTTCGTGCTTCGGAAGGCACGTTAAGCCGTTGGTCCCGGTTGCCAGTAAAATGGCAGTCGATAAGCTAAGTTGAAGGCTTTATTTCAACAGCAGGCAGTCACAACCTGCGCCTGTCCATTTAAACACGGCAATACGGCTCACCACCTATTACGTGGGACAAATTATACAAAGGTGAAATGTGGGCATATAATATGCCTCTGCCTACCCCTTCGGGGATAAAGGCGTGACCATATGTATGTATGTATGCAAGTACTACTATGAACTTACCCATACTTTGCATAATTTGTAAAAACTGTACACATAAGCTGCACTAGTTCACATTCTTTAGTATTTTTCTCAATTTTTATATCATATATCTTTGGGTCAAATAAATAAAATAAATCATCACCATGGGCGGCTCCCCGGAGACCATATTTTGCACCAAAACTGGCATGTACATTCCTGTTTGTTTCGCTAGAAAATTTATACAAATAACGTCGATTGTTCTTAGTTTTGGGTAACTTTGATATAAAACAGTTTACGTCGTACACCATCATAAAATCCGTAGAAAATGTAACGAATTCTCTCATAGTATTCAAGTTTATATGTTCCTCTTTAAAGTAGAAGTTTCTAATCTTTTCGGACAATTGTAATATTTCATCGGCAGTGCATTTTTGAAGCAGTTTTCGGGGAACAAGAAGATCTGGATATCTATTAAAATCTTTTATTATAGGTTCGAACAGAGGAATTCCAAATATTGCTTCCACATTTGTGTAACCAATTAACGAATCTACATCGTTGATGTTTCCATTTTTGACAGCTTCTAAAGGGCTTTCTATCATAAAATATTCTTGACCAAAATATTTTTCAGTGACTGGAGTAAAATAACACATATTCATTAAATTATTGTTCCGATCTTCACAAGACAGAACAGTAGGTTCGACATCTATTAACTGTTCTACTGGCACGCTTTGCAAAAAATCTAGAAGAACGTTTGGATCATTAGTTTCTAAACCAAGCTGCTTTCCGAGAACGAATGCCCGTTGCTGTGGTTTAAATTCAACACTCCAATTACAAAACGGTACACCACTCATAGAAATAGCCCTTTTGAAAAGTCCTTTAGACATTGGCGATAACATATGGAGGGCCGTAGAAGATCCGCCAGCACTTCCACCAAAGATCGTTATATTTTCAGGATCTCCACCAAAGTTGGTAATGTTTGCCTTCACCCATCTTATTGCTGCAGCTTGATCTTTCAAACCAGCATTACCGGGTACTTCTTCAGTATCCAGGCATAGGAAACCTAATGCTTGTAACCTATAGTTAATCGTTACAAGCACTACTCCGTGTGTTACTAGAAAATCAGGCCCATAATTATCTACATTACCGGAGCCATATTTGAAGCTGCCTCCATGAATGAAGACCATGACTGGTAGTAAGGGTGCAGGATTTAGATTTGATGTATACACATTAAGATACAGACAATCTTCACTATCAGTCGTTATTTCTTGCGTGATCTTTTGTGGACATCTGGGGCCATGTTCGGTAGCTGGTCTTACATCGTCCCAGGGCAAAGGTGGTTGAGGAGCCTGAAAAATATTTCACATTGACTTTTAGATGGCCCTCCTAATCATTATCGGGAATTTGCATATAGAATTCGATCGTCGATTTAATATTTTTGTTTATTATACTCGTATCTAAGTATTTGCAGCTTCGATTATTTGGAACTCAAAATCATCAGTTAAAATGATCATAGTTTTATTTGTTGAATTTATAATGTTTGTATTGTTCATTTTCTGTTGACCTTGGTCGCGCAGTGATTAGTTAACTAGTATGTAAGTGTAGTAACCATTGCTGAGCTGTCCAGTTCGAACACAGAGTCGGGTTTTATATCTGAGTTTGGATATTTTTTATGTGTATAACACGTATATTTAGAATATCATATATTTTCGATAGTAATTTTGGCAATTCTCCTTTAACTTAAAGGGGCTTGGACGGTTGACTGGTAACATGCAAACGATTAGTCTGTTGAATCATAGAAACTTGGAACGATCTAAGGCTACCACGTACGTAGTTATTGTATGTTTCCCTCCCCTTCCAAATCCGGGTTCTTCAAGCGTGCAAGGGTGAGGTGGCATATCATTAGGCCGGCAACTTAGGACAGTGTAGTCCTCAAGTTGCCGGCTGAAGGTCCCCTTTTGCAGACCAAAAAACGATTTACAGTAGTCAATAGTTTCTTTGTCTGTGAAAGGGACATTCAGCTCACTAGACGTTGCCATTGCATGACTTTTTATCAGGCAGGTGTACCAAAAGCTAGTTGAACTATGGACTGGACATTGCCGATTGGATTTTATAATTTTAAACTGTTATTGGAGTATAAAAAGTGTAACAGAGCAGTAGTCTACTCACCTTAAACCTCTGTCTCCCCACGGGCGGCGCAGCGTAAGGAATCCCTTTAAAGCTGTAGTATTGGCCGTCATCTTGGACGGTATTCAGCTTCTCACCACACAACCAGCCTTGTTCTACTTTGACCTTCGCCATTTCTGGATAATATGATAAATTCAGTGTAACGATTTGGTGTTTTAAACGTTTTTAGGGTTTCTTACGCAAAGGGCAAGAACAGGTCCATATTACTAAAGACTCTACTGTCTCCATACTGTATCTTATGAAGCGCTATAGTTAGACTGGTGCAATTTTCACAGATGATCTATTTCTGTTGCTGCTATAACCAAAAATACTAAAAATTCACCAAAATAACGTCTCTCACTCCATTTTCTATACTACAAAGGTAACGGACAAGCTCACGGCCTACCATATCGAAAGTGGTCACCGATGTAGCCATTTGCAATTACAGACAAGAGATGATGAAAACGGGACCCCGGGTTTTGAAAACAGAATCAAATATTAAAAATGCATATCCTACCTATAGTCACACTTGCAGATCCGTTGGTTGTAGGAGTAGGTACTGAGAGAATTCTTGGTACTTGTGGGAACAAAGTAGCAGCCCAAACAAGTTTAAACAAAGTTCTTTGTTTAATTTATCGTAATATACATCTAATCACATTATTTAAATTGTTCTTTTAAATTTCAGTTTGTTGATACATCGAGAATAGAATAGACATGCTTTTAACGTCGCTCATCTGATGAAAAGCAATGAATACATCTAGCGTCTGGGGGCCACTCTCACAATCCATAACACTTCTGACAGTGTTCCTCAAGTTGGCAGCCCTGCGATGTGCTTCTTATGATGGAGCCTGGCATTGCAAGGACGCTATAGTTCTTCGATGCGCCAACGACTCACGGCTTTTCGCCACCTCAGCCAAAATGGCTCGCCGAAGCCAAAGCCAAATTCAATCATTCAGACAGCACATTTCTGCATATCGTCAATCGCACCTAGTAGTATAGGTGCGATTGACGATATGCAGAAATGTGCTGTCTCTCTCTCGCTCACAATATGTTTGAAAATATCAGTCCAGTCATTTATGAACTCATATCTGAAAAGACAATTTTTAAGATTTCTCAAGCTTTAACTATTGTGATTTCAGGTCAGCGTTGCTTCCCTAACTCAGTTTTCAGAACGAATTTGGAAACCGCCTCCTCTTCACGGTGCAACACTAGTCCAGCACAACGAAGTTAAATCTCCTGTAGCTTATCTTGTGCAAGCTGTACGTCTAGATGTCATGCTTATTTATCACCATCCAGTCTTATTAGTTACAGCTTACGTCACATAAGGTGTATGAAAGGAGAGGTATTTCTTCATCAGACTCATCAAGCAGCGTGTGAAACTGCCCTGTTTGTTAATCATAAAAGAGCTTAAAGATTAAGTCTTAATCATTAAGCATTTTTATGATTAAGCCAACACGCCAGTTCAGATTTACACTCACATTCAAAGAAACCACTACAATTAAAATTTTCAAAATATCTGATTCTTAAAAGTGTTGTAACTTTTTTATTTATTAACCGATTGACATGAAATATACGCTAAATGTTAAGTGGAGTAAACCTCAACACAATAAAAAAAAGCGTGAAGAGATTAGCGTGCACAAACGTACAGACAAACAGATATGCAGACATACAGACAAAAATTCTAAAAATCATTGTTTTGGGTTTTATTGCGTTCATAAAGCCCCCCCATAATATTTTTTCTTATTTATCTTCCATGTACAGACAGCGACCCGTTACGATTTTATTATATGTATTGATATTGATTGATTGATTATACAATACTAGACAATAATATCGATATGGCTTCTTTAGAGAAACATTTTCACCAGTAATCATACTTCTTACTATAATTGCGAAAGTTTGAGTCTGTAGTAGATGTCTAGATGCCAGAATGGCTGAATGTTTGTTACTCTGTCACGCTTCGACATTATTTTTACAGCGATAGATTATAGTCTAGAATAACACATAATCGGTTCTCTGGGAAAACTTTCTCATGGGAAGTGGAAACGGGAATAGAATTTCACGCGGGAAAGGTCGCAAGCATTATTTAGTAAATATTAATAAACTAAGGTGATTTAATGAAGTTTATTTATTGAAGTTTATCCTCAAATATAATCATTTCATAAAACTCAAACAGATTCAATATTCTGAATTGACAGATGCGAATAAACTCCTCCAGAAGTCCAGTTCTTCTCGGTCAGGATGGTTGCCAGGCTCAAGAGTGTCCGTGATGTTGACATAGGGTTTTGTGGTGGGGTTGTATTCTGGCCAAGTGATGCCTAGTGAAGAATCCGGCGTTGGGTTTCTGTAGAAAAATGATTTTTAGTTATTGGGTTACGTAGTTTACCGGATCGCTTGGACTGCAGAGATACTGTGAGAGGACTGCAGTTCATATTTGATATATAAAGTTCAGTTCAAGTCATGTTCTCGTTTTCGCTTCTTCTTTGAGCTTATGGAACCATCTTTCTCTCACTTTCTCTCTCTACGTGAAGTAAACGAAGTTGAGCGGGTCAACCGTATCTAAATTTTTTTTGTTTAACGTGAGGGAAAATCCTCATGGATGTTATGCCGGACTCCTACCGACTAAAAAACCTCAGGCCCAATAGCCTATGTTTGGGAGCCCAGGAAGGATGTCCCAGGCCTCCCAACAGACCCACGGCCGCCACCGCGGCCTCGCCCAGGGGGTGGTTCGGGTGCTATCCCGCGTCTTTGGGGGGTTTCGGGTGTGATCCCGCTTCTAAGGGCGGGCGTGCGTGAGTTCCTCACGTCACGCTGCCGTCATGGGCCTGCTTCTGTAAGGACGGTGAGCCGCTCTCACCGTCCTCAGGCCGCCAGTCATGGAGGCCGATAGTCCTCGGCGAAGACACGTCGACGGCGCCCAGGCCGCCGACTGCGGAACTCGGGTGGCTCGCTCCGTGGTCTCGAGCGAGAGTGTGTCCACGTCCAGATCCTGCACGAGGACCTGACATCTTTATTATTAGCTAGTAACATATTTTATCCCCGTATTCCTACGCTGCTGTAACCACGTGACTAACATTATTAGTAGTATACTCAGGCACGCTCCCAACCGTAGGCTGTTATTATGTAATACATAATATTATATTTGCTGTTAGGTAGGATACGTGTGGTTTTTAGTCGGTAAAAGTTGAAGTAAAAAAAATAAAATAGCATCCCTGTAGGATTTTCCTCACGTTAAAAGTAATACACTCAGACACAGAACAAATCAGAGCCTTTATCACAAACAACCGGAACTGAACCCCGACCTCTCGTTCCGTTCCGTAGTCAGCAGTTACTGAGCGATACCACCACGCCCACGGCTGAGTTATGCAACTCAATAGAAATGGAAAAGGCGGTTCTTGATACAAGTATGTGGTTATCAACCAGTAGTTAATAGTAATTATCATAAAAGCCCTTAGGAATGCCGTGCGGCGAAACCGGTTATTTTAACGAGTGTTGTGAAATTTCATTGTAATAATGAATTACATTGATCAAAAATAATGCAGAGGCCAGCAATAACACTGTTTCTAATATGTCTTTAAATCTTACTAATATTATAAATGCGAAAGTTTGTGAGTGTGGATGTTTGTTACTCTTTCACGCTCGAACGGCTGAACGGATCTGACTAAAATTTGGTACAGGGATACACTATAGTCTAGAATAACACATAGGTTACTTTTATCCCGGGAATAAGTTCCTATGGGAAGCGGGAACGGGAACCATTTTACTCGGGCGAAGCTGCGGGCATCAGCTAGTTGAATATAATATTTATTTAGTCGTCAAAACTAGTTCGTTCTCGATACAATGTGGTCATTATTTATAATATTTAGATAAGAAATTTAATGATAAAGAATTGTAGTTTGTGTTACTTAACTATAATATACAAAGGTCGCTTCTATCACAACGTGTGAAGTCATTGTAAGATAATTTGTAAGCTATTCGTGAGAAACATGCATATTAATTATATTTAAAACTCTCGAATTGTAGCCTCTTTTTTTAACGTGAGAGAAAATCGTCCATGGATGCTATGCCGGACTCCTACCGACTAAAAAAACCTCACGTATCCTGCCCAACAGCCTATGGTTCGGAGCCCCGGGTAAGCCCTCGGAAGGATGTCCCAGGACCCCCAACAGACCTACGGCTACCATTGGCAATTGTAGCCCTTGTTAGATGAATCCCTACTTCCCTACTAATATCTATACATATAATAAAATGATAGAAAAGCCAAAACTGTACATTGGAAATATTAACAAAAAAATACTCGCTGGGTGTTCTACATTAGATACCGACGCTGAAAATATAGTTAGATTTTTTTTTGTCTGTTTGTCTGTTTGCTTTGCTTTGTCCGGAAGGATCTCGAAAAGTACTGAACAGATTTGGTTCAAATTTTGCACAAATATTACTTAGGGGTGTGGTCTTAAAATAGGCTATATATTATCACGCCACATATCCTAGGGGCTAAGCAGAGAGCAATGAAATGTTTAAACCGTTGGATTGATTTAACTAAAACGTAGCAGGAATATTAGTAGGAGATAGGTTTTACACTAATACAACAATTATTATTACGCTAAATTTTTTAGGAGCTCGGCAGAGAACAATGGAAATCTTTTTGTATATTTTTGCAAAATAGAGAAACGACTGAATAATTTTAATTAATCTTTTACTTGAAGAGCAATCTAGAGGTAGCATCTTTAAATAGGCTATATATTATCACGCTACATATCCTAGGAACTAGGCAGAGGGTAGTGCCATATGTAAGTATGTGGATTGATTAAACTAAAACGTTACAGGAATATTAGTAAGAGATCGGTTTTACGCACCGGCTACATTATCACGCTAAATATCTTGGAGGCCCGATAGAGAAAAATTAAATCCTGTGTTTGCTATGATATCCAGACCACTGATATACATACTTATATATTTCAAAAATCTATACATATAATAAAATGATAGAAAAGCCAAAACTGTACATTGGAAATATTAACAAAAAAATACTCGCTAGGTGTTCAACGTAAGATACCGAACCCAAAAATATAGTCAGAATTTTTTTGTCTGTTTGTCTGTTTATCTGTTTGTCTGTTTGTCTGTTTGCTTTGCTTTGTCCGGAAGGATCTCGAAAAGTACTGACCAGATTTGGCTCAAATTTTGCACAAATATTACGTAGGGGTGGGGTCTTCAAATAGGCTATATAATATCACGCTACATATCCTAGGGGATAAGCAGAGAGCAATCAAGTTGGCATTATAACATAATTTTCACGCGTGCGAAGTCGCGGCATGCGGATAGGTTTTTATAAGCTTCATAATTATTATTATCGCGCTACTAAGTCTAGGGGTTTGGCAGAGAACAATTGAATTCTGTATGTATGTGAGAGTAAAAACACAAAAGCGTCTAGATCTTATTTAGTAGCATCTATCTACCTATCTATACATATAATAAAATGATAGAAAAGCCAAAACTGTACATTGGAAATATTAACAAAAAAATACTCGCTGGGTGTTCTACATAAGATACCGAAGCTGAAAATATAGTTAGATTTTATTTTGTCTGTTTGTCTGTTTGCTTTGCTTTGTCCGGAAGGATCTCGAAAAGTACTGAACAGATTTGGTTCAAATTTTGCACAAATATTACTTAGGGGTGTTGTCCTAAAATAGGCTATATATTATCACGCCACATATCCTAGGGGCTAAGCACAGAGCAATGAAATGGTTAAACCGTTGGATTGATTTAACTAAAACGTAGCAGGAATATTAGTAGGAGATAGGTTTTACACTCAGACAACAATTATTATTACGCCAAATTTTTTAGGAGCTCGGCAGAGAACAATGAAAATCTGTTTGTATATTTTTGCAAAATACAGAAATTACTGAATAATTTTAATTAATCTTTTATTTGAATAGCAATCTAGAGGTAGGATCTTTACAATTTACAATAGCCTTAATCATTAAGCTCTTTTATCATCAAGCCAACACGCCAGTTTAGATTTACCCTCACATTCAAAGGGATCCTTGAATTCTAGGTTTTGCGAAAGTTGGGATGTCTCTAATTCCTGAACTAGAAAACCTTTAACATGGAAACTTGTGTGAAACATTCCTTACAGTATTCCCTATATAACACTAAAAAAAAAAATTTGGAATCCGAAAACGCATTGAGAAGTAACAACTAAAAAACCGTTTTGTCTTTCATCCCTTCTCCCAAAGGAACCGCGCAAAATATCGAGATCAAAAGTATCCTAGAACCTTCCTGGATTATTAGCTTCGATTGCACTAAGTTTTATTCAAATCCATTCAGTAACTTCGGCGTGATACTTATTCGGAATACAGACAGACAGACACACATGAAAAATGGAATTTCATTTTCGGCTTCAGTAGACTCTCGACCCTCAACAGTTTTACTATATGTATAGACTAGCTAACCCTCGCAACTTCGTTTACGTCACATAAGATCTATGAAAGGAGAGGTATTTCTTCATCAGACTCATCAAGCAGCGTGTGAAACTGCCCTGTTTGCTTAATCAAAAAAGAGCTTAAAGATTAAGTCTATTCTAAAGCAATTCATTTAATTGAAATTGAATTATTTTACAATAGCCTTAACCATTAAGCAGCTCTTTTATGATTAAGCCAACACGCCACACAAACGTTGTTTATAATGAACATTCTTAAAACAACTTTACTGAAAAATGTTGAGCTTTGGCTACAGTGATATGGGTACATAAATTAAATCACCTTAAACATAATAAGTACATGCATACGGTCACGCCTTTATCCCCAAAGGGGTATCGAGGCATATTATATGTTTACCTTTTTTTAATTTGTACCACGTAACGTAATAGGTGTTGAGCCGCATTGCCGTGTTGAAATGGACAGGCGTTAGTACTGCCTACTTTTGAAAATTATTAAATCTATAAGGTCTTCAACTTGGTTAAACGACTGCCATTTACTGGCTACCGTTAGCGTTAGTGTTATCGTCTCAACTCTTCCGATTATGCGTAAAGTTTTCAGTCTGTGCCCTAATCTGACAAACGTTTCGTATTCGCGTTTCACCATACTACTTACTCTTATAATTATTAAAGGGGCTAATTAATAAACACGTACGTCATACCGGCCTTGGACGCACTAAAACCATGAGGTCTCTTCCTATCCATCTAGCGCAGTCCTAGGGTATCCTTTAGAGGGCTTACCCGGGGCTCCCAATCGTAGGCTGTTAGGTAGGATACGTGTGGTTTTTAGTCAGTGGGAGTCATAGTACATTCATGTGGGATTTTCCTCACGTCAAAAAAATCCATCTAGCGCATAACTCCCCGGGTAAGTTGGAGGATGTCCTAAATTTGTCCCCACATTTTGGTTACGACTTATCCTAGCTAGAGGCTCAAATAGAATACGGTTCAAACTTTGCTTATAACATAATTTCCACGCGGACGAAGTCGCGGGTAACAGCTAGTTAAGTATAAATGTGAAAGCAACTCTGTCTGTTACGCTTTCACGCCTAAACCGCAGAAGCGATTAAAGAAAATTTCATTTAGAGATAGTTTGAGTCCCTGGGACGGACATAGGCTACTTTTTAAATATTGATACTGTTGATTGATGGCACTTGATGGAACTTGCTACACATATTGAAAAACTTCACTTGTACTGTTCCACAACATTTATTATTGTAATACCTAACCGGTTTCGCCTTTCGGCATTCACCAAGGCTATTTACTTATTTAGATCATAATTACACTCCGAACGCATAAACACTGACAATTGTTTCCATGTAGGTATACCAACAGACAATGTTAAAATTAGTTAAATATTGTAATATGATTGGAAATGATTTAATTTTCAAATATTTTAATACTTTGCATTCTCCCTAATTTTTGGGGTAAATTTGAAAACTGACTACATTGTCTGTTGGTATACCTACATGGAAACAATTGTCAGTGTTTATGCGTTCGGAGTGTAATTATGATCTAAATAAGTAAATAGCCTTTGAGAATGCCGAAAGGCGAAACCGGTTAGGTATTACAATAATAAATGTTGTGGAACAGTACAAGTGAAGTTTTTCAATACTTTTTAAATGACTACGCAAGATAAGGGTAATGATCTTACGCGATAACGACTTCTTCATGGACGAAGCCGTGGGGAACAGATAGTGTTCTATACGATAAGCATCTGGTGAATGTAGTGGTGAAAAAGCTGGTGGTCTTAGCCAAGTAGAAGACCATGGTGCGGCTGGACAGTTTTCTTACAACTACCTACTATCGGGAACCTGGTTAAGCCCTCGGGATTTCCGACAGACTTCGACTACCAGCTAGGGGTTTGGGTATTATTCTGCGTTTTTGTGGGGGTTGGTTCAGGTGCTATCCCGCTTTTTGGGGTGTAAGGCGTGCGTGGAACTCTCCCGTCGTTCTGCTGTCTTGGGCCTGCTTCCGTAAGGACAGCGAGTAGTCCTGGACTATCCTACCGAGGGCTCATCCGAGTTTTCCCAACCGCAGGCTGTTAGGTAAAATACGTATAGTTTTTAGTTGGTAGGATTACGGCATAGCATCCATGTAGGATGTTCTTCACGTTACAAAAAAAAAACACATCCCAAAGATTATTTAAATCGAATAATGACGAATTGTTGCAAAGTCCCACTTCAAAAGGGGTCTAAGAAGGTTTTTACAGGGTCGGCAGCGCGTGTGTGGCGCCTCTGGTGTTGCAAACGTTCGTAGGCTGCGGTGACCACCAGTCCTTCTGGTGGGCCGTACGCTTGTCTGCCACCTTAGTGGTATAAAAGAAAAGTCAGGTTGGTGACAGAGCAAAAACTTGGGAATTGATATCACACTTGAATAAAGATGATGAGCGTTAAAAGATACGCACTGTTTAATTAGATATTTTGGAAAGATTGATTTAGCCACAGAGTACATTGATTTAGGTACAAGGATTTATTAGACTTAATATTTTACGTGACCAACGTATAAAGACCGTGCCACCGATGTCATTAGTATTCGAAACGTTTTGGAAAAGTTTCCGTATAAAAAGATTGTCTTTATTGTTTCTTCGATTTAATGACTAAATAAATTATTATGCTGCTACCAATTTTACAACATGTAAACCTTCGGTGTAAGTTTATTTATTAGGTACTAGCTGTGCTCCCAGGCTTCGCACGTGATTTACTTTGATTATCTTTAACCCCCTATTTACTCCATTAAGGGTTATTTCTTAAAAAAAAAAAATTAGGCTCACTATTCCCTCCTAAAAGTAGTTCTGTGTTGCAGCAAATTAGTGACTACAATAAGTTTACTATCTATTACGTAAAACCATAAAAACTACTGACAAAAAGTGCGTGTGTAACTACTGGGATAAAAAAATCCCAGTAGTTCCATCATGGAACTACGCAATGGAACTACTGGGATACGGCGGTTGCTTTTTTCATTTGAGGGAAAATCCTCATGGATGCTATACCGGACTTCTACCTACTAAAAATCCTCACGCATCCTGCCTACCAGCCTACGGTTGGACGCCTCGGGTAAGCCCTCGGAAGGATATCGCAGGACTTCTTCTCTGTTGTCTGCCCCATATAAGGATGTAATTGTGTACTTAAATATATTGAATGAATTTCTAGTATTTCTACTACACTTACCCATATTTAGCAAAATTTGTGAAGACTGTGCACGCAAGTTGTACGAGCTCATATTCTTTTGTATTCTTTTCAAGTTTCAAATTATGTCGTTTTGCATCAAAGAGGTACATCAAATCTTCCAAGTGAGAAGCACCTCGTACTCCATAGCTTGGTCCTACATTGCCGTAAACATTCCTGCTCGATACAGTTGAAAACTTGTACATATATATTCGAGTGTTATTAAGTTTAGGCAATTTGGAAAAGAAACTGTCGTTGTGGTAGACAAAACCCTGCATGCTTACGCACGAGACGAATTCTTTCAAATTATCTTCAGAAATTGGCTTGCCTTCAAAGTAATAATTGTGAATTCTCTCTGATAACTCCATTATTTCATCAGCAGTGCATTTGTACAAAAGTTTTCGTGGAACAACTAAGTCTGGGTATGTATTGTATTCCTTTACCAGGTCTTTTATTGCCGCTAAAGAAAATAAAGCTTCCTCGCTGGTGTTACCAAATAAGATATCTACATTGTTATATGGTCCTTTCTTTAGAGCTTCTAAAGGCTTCTTGGTCATAAAATGTTCTCGACCAAAGTCTTTTTCTGTGACTGGTGTAAAATAAAACGATTGCATTGCGTTGTTGGTGTGCTCCTCAAAAGACAACAAAATAGGGTTGGTATCAGTAAGTTTTTCGACTGGAAGTTCCTGCAAGAATTCTAACAGCACATTTGGATCATTAGTTTCCAGACCAAGTTGCTTTCCAAGAACGAATGCCCGTTTTTTTGCTTTATAGGAAAGACTCCAGCTACAAAAAGGTACACCACTCATTGAGATGGCTCTCTTGAAAAGTCCTTTAGACATAGGAGACAGTATATGCAGTGCTGTAGCAGCTCCTCCACAACTCTCTCCGAAAAGTGTAACATTTTCAGGATCTCCTCCAAAGTTGGCAATATTTGCCTTCACCCATTTCAATGCTGCAACTTGATCTTTCAATCCAGCATTTCCGGGTACTTCTTCAGTATCCAGGCATAAAAAGCCTAATACTTCTAACCTGTAGTTGATCGTAACAAGCACCACTCCGTGACTAACAAGAAAGTCAGGTCCATAGTATTCTTCATTACCAGATCCACTTTTGTAGCCACCTCCGTGAAGAAACACCATGACAGGTAGCGGGGATGCCGGTTTCAGGTCTGGTGAGTAAACGTTGAGGTAAAGGCAATCTTCATCACCAGCCACAAATTCTTGATTGAATATGTCCATTTGAGGACACTTTGGGCCATGTTGGGTAGCCGACCTTACACCCGTCCAAGGTAGTGGAGGCCGTGGAGCCTGAAAAAATCAAAACAGAGATCGTATGTTAAAAAAATCAACTTTTCATGCCATTACTGAAAATCATTTTTATACTCATTTTTGATAAAGACATTGGCTGATCGATTGACAGAAAGATTAAATTGAGAACAGAGAAGAGCATCTCCACTCTTGAATTGCTCGGGTTATTGAAACTATGCCTAAAAAAACATGATAACACTCAGTACTTTGATTTGAACCACTTTCAGTTGCACGACTTTCAACCGGAAGTGATTGATAACCTTATGTAATATTGGACGAAATACATTTCTGTTTATATCTTTTATCATTTATTGTTCGGGTACTCGGGTCGGGTCATATAAGACCCACTTCAGGTTTAAAATTTCGAAAGCGTCATTGGAGTGACCCAAAAAATGCCTGCCAACTGCTGAGTATACTCTTCGTCGAACGAATGGTCATACACACAAACATGAAACAGACAGTATTCGAATAATTCAATGTACCTTGGTACATGATACCCTAGTTATATGACTTTAAACAGTTTATGACTTCTTCACGGGTAAGTTATACTTACTGCCAGTCACAAGACTACGTTTTGTATTTTCCTGGTATTGTGTCTGTCAGTATAATAACTTAATTTGGGCTGGAGGTCGCCGAGTTAGGAAATATCGTAAAAGCGCTCGTAGTTACGCCGACTGCAGAAGCAACTTTCGCTGTGGTTGATCATCACTTTATGTCATTTCTACTGCCTCTGTGGCGCAGTCGGTAGTGATACCGCCTGCGGCGCTGGAGGTCGTGGGTTCGATTCCCACCGGAGACAAATATTTGTGTGACTAAATGTTTGTCTCAAGAGTCTGGGTGTTTCTACATATAATATGTATGTATTTTAAAGTATATAAGTATTAACTAGCTGAGCCCGCAACTTCGTTTACGTCACATAAGGTGTATGAAAGGAAAGGTATTTCTTCATCAGAGTCATCAAGCAGCGTCTGAAACTGCCCTGTTTGCTTAATCATAAAAGAGCTTAATGATTAAGTTTATTTTAAAACAATTCAGTCCACGCCTTCGGCGCGGCCTGAATTGTTTAAAAATAATCTTAATCATTAAGCTCTTTTATGATTAAGCCAACACGCCAGTTTAGGTTCACTCACATTCAAAGAAACCCCTACATTTAAAATTTTCAAAATATCTGATTCTCAAAAGTGTTATAACTCTTTCATTTCTAAACCGATTTACATAAAACAAACGCTAAATGTTAACTGGAGCAAACCTCAACACAATAAAAAAAACCGCATTGCAATCGGTTGAGCGGTTACTGAGATTAGCGTGCACAACCGTACAGACAAACAGATATACAGACATACAGACATACAGACATACAGACAAACAGACAAAAATTCTAAAAATCATTGTTTTGGGTTCTATTGCGTTCATAAAGCCCCCCTATAATATTTTTTCTTATTTATCTTCCATGTACAGACAGCGACCTGTTACGATTTTATTATATGTATTGATTGATTGATATCCGTGGTCTGATACCCATAACACAAGCAGGTTATTCCTAGCTTACTTTGGGATCAGATAGCGTTGTGTGAGATGTCCGTGAATTTCATTTACGGGCATTTTCGTGCTTCATAAGTCGTTATGCGAAGTTGAAGGTCTTATGAGAGGTTTCAAAAATTTCAACAACCGTACAGGTTGTTGAAATTTTTGAAACCTCTGGACAATCCAACACGGCAATAGGCGCATCGCCATTAAAATTACCACAGTTATTATTGTTATTGGGACTCACCTTAAATCTTAATTTCCCCACCGGCGGCTCAGCGTAAGGAATCCCTTTGAAGCTGTAATATTGGCCGTCATCTTGGATTGTGTCCAGTTGCTCACCTAACAACCAGCCTTGTTCTACTTTGACTTTCACCATGTTCTACGATTTACCTACTATACACATAAAAAAGCAATAAGTTTATATTGGTTTTCACTTAAACTATCTGTTTCTATCTGTTTATAATCAACAAAATTTAAAATTTCTTTATTCATAATTTACAAAGTAACATAACAGAATTATTGATTCAAGATTTACTGCCAGATTCGCAATACAAGATACCTACTCACGGGCACTCTTTTCGAAAAGTCACTAACTATAATGTATTAGTTAATAAAAAAAACAAGCAATCTCTTATTGAACATTTCGGTTCTTGAAACTTGGTGAAATTTCTCGTATTGTATTAATAACATACTTACACCTTAATGCATAATTTAAAACTTTATTTTTATTTTGTTTATAACGAAACTGGGAACTTAACCTGATGTTTTAAATAAAAAAAGTCTTGGAATATAAAGTAACTACTTACCTACCATCATTATAATTTTCGTTATGTATTTGTTTTCATTATTTGTTTTTTGTCTTTTTTTTTTTTTTTTTTTTTTTATACCACTAAGGGGGCAGACAAGCATACGGCCCACCAGAAGGACCGGTGGTCACCGCAGCCTATGAACGTTTGCAACACCAGAGGTGCCACACTCGCGCTGCCGACCCTGTAAAAACCTTCTAAGACCCCTTTTGAAGAACCCCATACTGTAGGCGTTTGGGAAAACCGAGGCAGGGAGGTCATTCCACAACGTAAGCGTGCGTGGAAGAAAACACCTATCGGATCTAACCGTGCTGGAACGCACCGGACGCAGAGTGTGAGGATGAACTCCCTGTCTGTGGCGAGCGGTGCGATGATAGAACGTAGCCGTGGGCATCATATCGAACAATTCCTCAGAGCACATACCATTGTACAGGCGGTAGAACACGCATAAGGAGGCAAAGTCTCTCCTGTCGCGAAGAGGTTCCACACCAGCTGTAAGTACAGGATCGTTGACAATTCTTACAGCTCGTCTTTGCACCGAGCCAAATGGACGAAGCTGATATTCAGGTGCTCCCGCCCAGAGGTGACAGCAGTACTCCATATGCGGCCGCACTTGCGATTTATAGAGAAGCAGTGTTTGCGCCGCAGTGAAGTACCGCCGCGCCCTGTTGAGCACACCTAGCTTCTTGGACGCCAGCTTAGCCTTGTCCTCCAAATGACTACGTATAATGTCTGTTTCACTTTTATTTGCTCATAGTCAAGCGCAGTACATATACATAGTTAGTAATATTATCATTAAATTCAGCAATATTATGTTCAATTCTGCCTTTTCCTTCAGTAATATCATCGACCTATCTACAAGATTGCCCATAGTAATAATATTAGTCGAATGTAATGTCATTATTACTAACAACGTATAATTTAGTTTAGAATTTTCTCTGCCACTATATTTAAAACCACTCGCAAAGTTTATACGAAAAACATTTAACATCTTAAACGAATAGAATCAGATTTGAGAATTTCCCAGTCTTTGAATCTCGCTTTCTAATCTTTTGGACCTGGAATTGAGTTCCCAATGGCAAATTTGACTTGTGAATATTTTACGTGTGATTTTAAACAAGGGAACTCAAATAGTTTCTTTTTCAGTTATATTTTCTATTTACTAAAAAAATAACACAATAATTTTATTAATTAGATACCTACCTGTATGATACTTCTACTCCGGTGGCCAAAATGGAACTAAGATGGTCTGTTTTGGAGTCTATCTTGTACAGATAAGATAACCTCGCAAAATTTCGTCGATAGGGTTATAAAAATAATGAACCATTATCGCTTTGAAGATAAGCTGGATCATCTTTTGAATGAATTCACTGTCGTAATTAAAAAATGTTATCTGGTAGGTAGATACAGCAACAATATTTTTCTTAATTTAATTTACTCATCTCAGCGTCAAGCCATCTACTGCGGCTACTAAGATGGAAATGGTGGAATTGGCTGCCTTATTTGAAACCAGAATGAAGGTTTGGTTGAAGGGATGGGTTTAAAAAAAAAGTCGGCCGGTCATTGAACTACTTACAGAGAAAAAAAAATCGCCGTAAATTTAGGTTGTCACGTGATTAACCCTACTTAAGGACCTTAAGAAATAAACCGGCCAAGTGCGAGTTTGACTCGCCCATGAAGGGTTTCGTAGCAGCAAGTAACATAATAAAAGTTCTTATAGTTCGTTGTAACTTTGATTGATGTTTAACCACGTTCCCAGTGGTAGTGATTTTTCTAACCGAAAATTGCAGTTTACGACGTATTAAAAAAAAACTACCAGCGCCATCTCGTTCAAACCAATTTTCGCTGGTAGTTTTTATAGCAATGTACATCATATATTTTTTTTAGATTTATCAGTCTCTTAGTTTAGAAGTTAGAGGGGGGGGGACACACATTTTTCCGCTTTGGAAGTGTCTCTTGAGCAAACTATTCACTTTAGAAAAAAATAGTCTTTGAAACCTCAATAGCATTTTTGAATACCTCTCTATAGATACCCCACACGTATGGATTTGATGAAAAAAAAAATTTTGAGTTTCAGTTCTGAGTATGGGGACCCCCAAAATTTACTGCTTTTTTTCTAGCTTTATATAAGAATCTTAATGCGGTTCACAGAATACATCTACTTGCCAAGTTTCAATAGCATAGGCTTTATGGTTTGGGAGAAAAGTGGCTGTGACACACGGACGGACATACAGACAGACAGACAGACATGACGAATCTATAAGGGTTCCGTTTTTGCCATTTGGCTACGAAATCCTAAAAAGCAGCCTTCCTCCAGTACTAGTTAATGCCCTGTTGAAACGGATATGAAGACATTTCTCTAAACCGTGTCCAATTACTCATGGTTCTTATGCTGGTTTCAAAAAATATCAAGCCACATTCACCTATCCTTCCAACGCCAGTGACACCTGGTACCCCTCGGAAGAATATCACAGGGTTTCTGATAGATTTTGGCTACCATCGTGGCTTCGCCTAAGGTTGCTCCAGGAGCTAGCCTGCTCCTAAGAAGCAGGCTAACGCGTCATCACTGCGACGTGTCGTCTTGGGCCTGCTTCTGTAAAAGCGTGCCATCCACTTAAAGGTCGATAGTCTTGTCGAATACAAGCTTGTGGTTCACATTACACTGTGATACCACCTGCTGAAAGCCGTCCATATGCTTTCAACTTACAATAACGACTGCCTTGTTAATAGCAACCGGGATTGTCATTAACGTTTCCAAGCACAGAAATGCCGTCATTATCCTTACAATATGTTAACATCAGGATTACACAAAAATGGTACGAGAGTAAGCTTATTTTGTAGATCTTCGTAGAAAAGTTGTCGATCGTCGTCGGTCGAAAAGGAAACCTAATCCACTTGGATGAATGGATCTGATAAAAATGTTCAAATGAAAGAATAAATCCACAGCGGACTTCATGAAGTTGTTTTTTTTTATGTAAATCATAATGAAAATCATATACAAGTACAATAGCTCGCATATATTATTTTTAGATCGCATGAATAATGCAGACAACCGCTTGACTTTCAAAAGTCAACTATACTTATTCATACACAAAAACAACAATTCATATTCAGTACCTACTGATCCCGTCAACCAATCAAACCAATCTTTTATCATTAAAACTCAACACTAAACAGTAATTTAGGTCATTTCATATTCTGATTTTGCATCTGCGTAAATATTCTTCCAGAACTTCATAGCTTCTGCATCAGGATTGGACTCCAGTACAAGAGTATCCGTTATATTCACGTACTGTCGAGTATCGTTGTCATATTCTGGCCAAATTACTCCAAGTGAAGCGTCGGGTGTTGGGGTACTGGAAATAAAGGTAATTATTTGTAATCAGTCACTATGGGTATGTGTCAAGGTCGCAGGGAGTGATTGGATACCATTTACTGTGGCGTAATTTGACAAAGACCTACGTACCTACATCATTGAGCTGTATTATGCTGATTTGTTTGACATATAAATTTGTAGAAAAGTATTATTGTAGTCATTGGTATTATTTTCATACACTTACCCATATTTAGCAAAATTTGTGAACACTGTGCAAACAAGTTTAATAAGTTCAAATTCTTTACTATATTTTTCAATGCTCACATTATTTCGTTTTGCATCAAATAGGTACAGTAAATCATCCATATGGCTAGCACCACGAATCCCATACTGTAGTCCTCTAATACTGAATAGATTTCTGTTTGATGTGGTTGAAAATTTATACATATATCGTCGAATATTACCAGTTCTCGGCAATTTAGAGAGAAAAGTGTTGATGTCGTACACGAAACAATAATGGTTGCAGAATCTGACAAATGCTTGCAGCGAATTCATAATAGACTTCCCTTTAAAGTAATAGTTATGTATTCTCTCTGACAATTGTATTATTTTCTCGGCAGTGCATTCATACAAGAGTTTTCTGGGAACCAATAAGTCAGGATATTTATAATAATGTTTGAGAATACTGTTTTTATAAAAAGGCACGGCAAATACCGCTTCCTCGTTAGTATAGCCAATGAAAATATCTACATCATTAATATTTCCTCTTTTCAAAGCTTCCATAGGAGATTCAATCAGAAAATATTCTTGACCAAAGTCTTTTTCAGTAACAGGCGTGAAGTGACCCATTTTTATATTATTATTGGCTATATCTTCAAAAGCTATAACGCTAGGTGTCACGCCAATCAATTTCTCGACTGGAACATTTTGTAAATATTCTAAAAGTTCATCAGTATCATTAGTATGAAAATCCAATAGCTTTCCAAGTGAAAATGCACGTTTTTTTGGTTGAAACGGTACACTCCAGTTACAAAAAGGAGCACCACTCATCATAATAGCTCTTTTGAAAAGCCCTTTGCACATCGGTGATAGTATATGCAATCCGATGCAAACGGCTCCTGCACTTTGACCGATCACTGTAATGTTTTCAGGATCTCCACCGAATTTGGCTATATTAGCCTTCACCCACCTAAGTGCAGCAACTTGATCTTTTAATCCAGCATTACCTGGTACCTCTTCAGTATCTAGACATAAGAAGCCCAGCGCTTCTAGCCTGTAGTTAATTGTTACAAGTACTATGCCGTGGCTGACAAGAAAATCAGGTCCAAGAAACTCCACATTTCCAGAACCGCTTTTGAAACCACCTCCGTGTATAAAGAACATGACAGGTAACGGGGATATAGGATTCAGATCTTTAGTGTATACGTTGAGATAAAGACAATCTTCACTCCCAAGTATGATTTCACGAGTAAACATGTCCAATTGAGGACATGTGGGTCCATGTTTAGTGGCTTGTCTGATATCATCCCATGGTTTTGATGGTTGTGGAGCCTGAAAAATGGTAACATGGTTGTTTGAAATATGTTTAGCAGCATGGTGATCCAAATTAAGTATTTTCTTGAGGACCGACTGCCTCTGTGGCGCAGTCGGTAGTGATACCGCCTGCGGCGCTGGAGGTCGTGGGTTCGATTCCCACCCGAGACAAATATTTGTGTGACCAATAAATGTTTGTCTCAAGAGTCTGGGTGTTTCTATGTATAATATGTACGTATTTAAAAGTATATAAATATTAATATCCGTGGTCTGATACCCATAACACAAGCAGGTTATTCCTAGCTTACTTTGGGATCAGATAGCGTTGTGTGAGATGTCCGTGAATATTTATTATTATTAAAAAAAAAAAAAAACTGAAACTTGTAAGAGAAGAGGTAGTGTTTGCCTTAGTTTCTGAATGGCCGGTTGAATAGAACTAAACGATTTGAATAAGTCTGTAACAGTGTCGCAAAACATACTATTGCTATTTTAAAATTAATAGGCACATCTTAGTTTAAAATCTTACTTCTTACTAATATTATAAGTGCGAAAGTTTGTGAGTGTAGATGTTTGTTACTCTTTTACGCTCAAACCGCTGAACGGATCGGGCTGAAATTTGGTACATGGATACATTATAGTCTGGAATAACACATAGGCTACTTTTATCCCGGGAATAAGTTCCCACGGGAACTAATTTTACGCGGGCGAAGCTGCGGGCATCAGTTAGTTTAAAATAATTTCTTATACGATGCTCAAACTTAAATAACTGATAGAATCAGTCGTTACATCACGGAAATCCGACGTATAACGATAATAAAATTCGTGTGACTGCATGTCAGCAAAAGCACTTGATGCCACGCAATCTTGATGATGCCCCGTGTGTTGGTGAAACACGTGTCGACTTATTTGTCACGTTGTTAAGCGGATTATTGCTCGCTAGCGGACGTCACGCAGTTTCACCCGCTTAGTTCCTGTTCCCGTGGGAATATTGGACTAAAATATAGCCTATGTTCACCACAAAGAGTGTAGCTTCCCAACAGTAAAAGAATTTTTCAAATCGGTCCAGTAGTTCCGGAGCCTATTCGTTACAAACAAACAAACAAAAAAACAAAAAAATAAAAAACAATAAGAACAAATCTTTCCTCTTTATAATATTAGTATAGATATAGACTAGCTGACGCCCGCAGCTTCGCCCGCGTCAAGTTTTGTTCCCGTTTCCGCTTCCCGTGGGAACGAATAAACGACTTATTCCCGGGATAAAATGTAGCCTATGTGTTATTCCAGACCTATATCTACCCCTGTACCGAATTTCAGCCAGATCCGTTTACCCGTTAGAGCGTGAAAGAGTAACAAACATCCACACTCACAAACTTTCGCATTTATAATATTAGTAAGATTACGGACTATCTGGCTGGAGCGTATAGGTATTTTTTCTAACCTGCATAATTAGTAGTGGTTATCTTTGACTGCTGTCAATTAGGATTGACGAATCTTGTCCCGGGACATCCTTCCGAGGGCTTACCCGGGGCTCCCAACCACAGGCTGTTGGGCGTTGCGTGAGGCTTTTTAGTCGGTAAGAGTCCAGCATAGCATACTCTGAGGATTTTCCCTCACGTAAAAAAAAAAAAAAAAAAGGATTGTCGAATCGAGAGTGTATGGTGGATTTCTCCCTTTGCGCTCGGTAAGACTAATTTGTAGTATGCCTAATCTCCGTCATTTATTGGCAATGGCCTTTCTACAAGTATTACCATAACTTTTTCGAGAGCGTTTTCTCTTATAATTATGAAATTGAGGAAGTCTTTTTCATAGTTTTTAGGATTTATTCTTCGTACCCCCAATATTTTATGAAATTTTAAGAACTGAATTTCTACATACATACATATATAATCACGCTTGTTTCCCATCGGGGTAAGCAGAGACTATGGCTTTCCACTTGCTACGATCCTGACATACAACTTTCGCTTCTTCTACTTTCATAACTGTTTTCATACACGCTCGCCGGTTAAGGGTACTCTTGACCTTGCCTTTTTCCAGAACGTCTCTGATTTGATCGGCATGCGTACGCCGAGGTTTACCCCTACCAGTTTGCCCATTCATTCTCGCCTCATAAATCTGCTTTGTCAGTCTATTCTCATCCATTCTCTCCACGTGTCCAAACCATCTAAGCATCCCTTTTTCGATCTTAGTCACTACATCTTCTGTTATACCACATTTTTCCCTTATCACGCTATTTCTTTTTTTGTCCATTAAAGTCACTCCAGCTATACTTCGCAGACTTCTCATTTCCACTGCATTAATTTTGCTTTCATGCTTCTTCTGCCATACCCAACTTTCACTACCATACATAAGTGTAGGGATGAGCACTCCCCTATGTACAGCCAACCTGGCCTTCTTAGACACATTTTGACTGCTCATAAAGGTGTACATAGCCCCATTCACTTGATTTCCTGCCAAAACTCTTCGCTCAATATCCTGGTCACACTTTCCATCCCTTACAAATTTGGAACCCAAGTATACAAATTCTTTCACCTGTTCCACTCTTTGCCCTTCAATGAAGATTGAACAATTCGTCATACTTTCTTCTCTTTCAAAAACCATAACTTTCGTCTTGTTTACATTAACTTTCATTCCTCTACTTTTTAGAGCCTCATTCATACTATTAACCATCAGCTGCAATTCCTCCGCTGATGATGCTAATATCACCTGATCATCAGCGTATAGGAGGCATTTGACGGTCAGTTCATTCATTTTTAAGCCATACATACTCTCTTGCAGTTCTTTCAGACAACTATCCATGTATAGATTAAACAGCCACGGAGACGCTACACATCCCTGTCTCACACCCTTTTCAATGTGAAAGAAGTCCGTGCAGGCCCCGTTGATCCTGACACAAGCACTAGAACCCTCATAGAGAGACCTCAGTGCCCGTATCAAGTTGCTGTTCACTCCATACATGGACAATATTGTCCACAGTTCATTCCTCACCACTCTGTCATAGGCCTTTTCCAAGTCCACGAATATGCAATAGACCTTTTGACTTTTAGCCAAAACTTTCTCAGCTACGCATCGTAAGGAAAAGACCTGATCCGTACTGAATTTCTAACCTCAGAATTTTACAGCAATAGTATTAAAACGTAAAAGATTGTCACACTCACCTTAAATCTTAGTTTCCCCACTGGCGGTGCAGCATAAGGAATCCCTTTAAAGCTATAGTACTGACCATCTTTTTGTACAGTATCCAGCTGCTCACCAGACAACCAACCTTGTTGTACTTTGACTTTCACCATCTCAACTGCAGACATGATATTGAGTTTCGGGTTTAAGTGTGTTTAAATTATATATATTATACGTTTTCATTTTATAGTTTTTGCTCATTTGCATACAAATACACTTTAATGACGCAAGCACTTAAGATGCCCTGCGTCATTCGTTAAGGGAATTAGTTAATAGGTTAGAGATTTTTTGGTTTCTGAAAACTTAAGGGGTTTTTTTTTACCTAAGGAAAAATCCTCATAGGATGCTATGCCGGACTCTTACCGACTAAAAATAGGAGCCCCGGGTAAGCCCTCGGAAGGATGTCCCGGGACTCCCAACAGACCCACGGCCGCCTCTGCGGCCTCGCCCAGGGGGTGGTTCGCGTGCTATCCCGCGTCTTTGGGGGGTTTCGGGTGTGATCCCGCTTCTAAGGGGGGGCGTGCGTGAGTTGCTCACGTCACGCTGCCGTCATGGGCCTGCTTCTGTATGGACGGTGAGCGATCCTCTCACAGTCCTCAGACCCCCGGTCATGGTGGCCGATAGTCCTCGGCGAAGACACGTCGGCGGCGCCCAGGCCGCCGACTACGGAACTCGGGTGGGGGAGCTCTCTCCCGTACCCGCCCCAACTTAAGGGGTGCTATAAAATAACTGCAATACAAATTCTTCGCAAATGTTGTGAAGAATGTGTGGGAGTGAACAAAGTTACAATGTGGAGCAATTAAGAAAAAACCTTACATAGCCTTCTGGATATCAACCATCATTATTATGCTTCAGAAAGAGGAGGTAGCAGGGATAGACCGGGAGAGAAACCTCCCTCCCGAGATCCGCAGCCGGCGGCGGGGTCGCCGCAGGCTGCTATACGCCCAAGACTACCGACCTCCATGACCGAGGGCCTGAGAACGGCCAGCTGGCTGCTCCCCGTTCTTACAGAAGCAGGCCAAGACGATGGCGAAGATCTCTTTGCCCCTCATAGTTGTGATAGTGGTGGGACAGTGCCCAATCCAGGAAGCGCTCGTGGCCCCGCTGTCTCAGTGTTCTGTAAACGATCACTGGGTAACCATCCATGTGATCACTTTGTGACATTTATTTGAGCGTTTCCGTGCTTCGGAAGGCACGTTAAGCCGATGGTCCCGGTTGCCAGTAAAATGGCAGTCGTTAAGCTAAGTTGAAGGCTTTATTTCAACAGCAGGCAGTCACAACCTGCGCCTGTCCATTTAAACACGGCAATACGGCTCACCACCTATTACGTGGGACAAAATATACAAAAGTGAGATGTGGGCATATAATATGCCTCTGCCTACCCCTTCGGGGATAAAGGCGTGACCATATATGACCAGAAGCTATGCTAGGATTTTCACACGGAGAAAAAAAATCACTCCAGACACAGTCAAATGCCCACTATAGGTATAGATTACAAGACAACTCACTACCTCACTGCTATATCAACTACATAGGTACCTAACTCATTAGTAGTTAGTAACGAGTGATAAATCAAATGCATTTTCATGTGTTCGATTCATCACTCATTACCATTTTCACGGTAATACAATATGCAGTACTTTGACTCGGTCATATTCCAAATCTAGTTACAACATTTTTTTTTTGTGTAAAACCAAAAAATATTAGTTATAGATATTAGGCATACCTGTAGTACACGCAAAGGTCAGGTGGTTGAAATCAGATCGAGGGGTCTTACTTATAAGAAAATCTTCACTAATCTTTACACAAAGTTACATTGTTTTATATTATCTTGATCAAAAGCCGACTGTCTACAATACATAATTGTTATTATATCTTTACTCCCATACAATAAAACTGTTTATATAATATATATAATAAACTAGCTGACCCAACAGACGTTGTCCTGCCATAACTATGAATATGGAAATCGGTACCCCGGTTCAAATTTCTTATTTTTTTCCCCTAAGAACCTTCTCCTGATAATAAAAACACAACAAAAAAAGAATAAGCGAAATCGATCCAGACGTCCACGTGTGATGTCGTTACCAAAGAATTCGCATTTTTTTTGCATTAAAGATTTTTTTTCTTTATTTATTAAAGGGATTTTTATATAAAACAGACGATGACAATCCCATCGCGTCGTACTTATTCTAAATCAAATTTACATAAACCTGAGAAAAACAACGAATTAATCTTATATGTATAAACATATTAGCTGCTTGCGAAAGGGGCCTGGTTTAGAAAACGACGAAAATGAGATTCAGATGAACTCAATTTCTATCGGCATAAATAGACGAAAATTTATAGTCAAAAGTAGATTTCAAATCTACAAGATGTGTGTATGCTTTTGTTATAAATTGTAAATTAATTATACATAACGCGTAAAATGAGCCCCAAATTTCTAGAAACATATATTTTACTAGCTGGCCCTCGCAACTTCGTTTACGTCATATAAGGTTTATGAAAAAAGAAGTATTTCTTCATCAGACCCCTGGGAGCGCGTGAAAATGCCCTGTTTGCTTAATCAGAAAAGAACTTAAAGATCCAGTCTATACTAAAACAATTCAGTCCCGAGACTGAATTATTTTAAAATACCCTTAATCTTTAAGTTCTTTTGTGGCTAAGCAAACACGCCAGTTTAGAAAGACCCGTACATTTAAAGAAACCCTTGAATTATAGGTTTAGCAAAAGTTGAAATGTCTCTAATTTCTGAAGCACATAACCCTCAATATTGAAACTTGTGGAGAACAATCCCTAAAATACTCCCTTTTTAAAACTAAAAAAAAAAATTAATCAGCTCACGCGTTGAGAAATTATAGTTGAAAAACCATTTTGTCTTTCATCTTCTCTCCCGCACGAACCGCGCAAAATATCGGGATCTAAAGTATTCTAGAACCTTCCTCGGATCATAAGCTAAGATTGTGCCAAGTATTATTCAAATCGATTCAGTAGTTTCGGCGTGATACTTATTCGGGATACAGACAGACAGACAGATAGACAGACAGACAGACAGACAGACATGAAAAATTTAAATTACATTTTTGGCTTCAGTGTCGATTAGAGAACGGCCTACAATTAAAATTTTCAAAATATCTTCCATGTACAGACTCTCGACCCTCTACAGTTTTATTATATGTATAGACTTCATTGTTAAGCCGGGGCCACATTAAAGAAAACGTCAATGCCCATCATCGCGATAAATATTGCGCTAAATATGGCGTTAATTCTTAACGTCACCATTTGAGTAGTGTGGCCGCTTCAACGTAATAATTCTCGCGTGAATGCCCATTCTTGGCGTTAAAATTGACGTTAAGTGTGACCGAATTAAATTTTACAAAAATACCTTAGCTCCTTAAAAATATACTGAATGTATCTATATATAATACTGGCACAGAGAAAATATACCGATAAAAATACCGATTATCAAAACGTGTTTATTCTTTAATTACTACCTTATTTTTATAAAAGAAGAACCTAGAATTTACATTTAACATTTTATTTGAAGGATTGAATTCAACGTCCTTCACCTGCAACACGCTTCGTAAAAAAAATTACAGAATGTTATTGCAACAAACCCTACAAAGAAAAAAATCATTGCGATGAGGAATTGGGTTTTTATTTTTTCAGGTCCTTAGGAACCTCCCATCTTGCTCCCCCGAGGAGAGACGCCGAACGGTTCTCGACGGGAATAATCTTTGAAAATTCTTTGGCTTTCGGCCGAAAGCCAAAGAATTTCCAAAGATTTTCCCGGCTTTCCGGATTCCCGGCTATAGGGAGGAGGAATACCACCAGGTTTGATGGGTAGGACGGCCCCGTTCCGGAACCGGGAGCCCCACACCCAGCTGTTTTACATGATAATTTTGCAATCCAATATGGCCGCCGCGCCGAAATCACAAAATTTCATGATGGGTATCGTTTAAGAGGGTTTTTGGTATGCTGAGTACGAATTTCGGGTTAATTTAGAGATCCAATATAACCGCCGCGCCGAAATCACAAAATTTCATGATGGGTATCGTTTAAGGGGTTTTTTGGTATGCTGAATACGAATTTCGGGTTAATTTAGAGATCCAATATGGCCGCCGCGCCGTTATCACTAAATTTCATGATGGGTATCGTTTAAGGGGTTTTTTGATATGCTGAGTACGAATTTCGGGTCCATTTAGAGATCCAATATGGCCACCGCGCCGTTATCATAAAATTTCACGATGGGTATCGTTTAAGGGGTTTTTTGGTAGGCTGAGTACGAATTTAAGGTCAATTTTGCAATCCAAGATGGCCGCCGCGCCACCGTTGTAAAATTTCATGTTGGATACCGTTTAAGGGGTTTTTTGATATGCTGAGTACGAATTTCGGGTCAATTTAGAGATCCAATATGGCCGCCACGCCGTTATCACAAAATTTCATCATGGGTATCGTTTAAGGGGTTTTTTGGTAGGCTGAGTACGAATTTAAGGTCAATTTTGCAATCCAAGATGGCCGCCTTACACCTTTGTAAAATTTCATGCTGTATATCGTATGAGGGGTTTTTTGGTATGCTGAGTACGAATTTCAGGTTAACGTTTGCCATCCAAAATGGCCGCCGTGCCACTGTTGTGAAATTTCATGTTGTATATAGTTTACGGGGTTTTTTGGTATGCCAAATACGAATTTTAGGTAAATTTTGCTATCCAATATGGCTGCCTCGCCACCGTTGTAAAATTTCATGTAGCATATCGTATAAATGGAATTTTGATATGCTGAGTACGAATTTAGGGTTAATTTTGCAAAGTTATCTTGAAATTCGTACTCAGCATACCAAAAAACCCCTTAAACGATACCCATCATGAAATTTTGTGAATTCGGCGCGGCGGCCATATTGGATCTCTAAATTAACCTGAAATTCGTACTCAGCATACCAAAAAACCCCTTAAACGATACCCATCATGAAATTTTGTGATTTCGGCTCGGCGGCCATATTGGATTGCAAAAATTATCATAAAATTCGTACTCAGCATACCGAAGAACCCCTTAAACGATACCCCTCATGAAATTTTGTTATAATGGCGCGGCGGCCATATTGGATCTCTAAATTGACCCGAAATTCGTACTCAGCATATCAAAAAACCCCTTAAACGATACCCATCATGAAATTTTGTGATTTCGACTCGGCGGCCATATTGATTGCAAAAATTATCATAAAATTCGTACTCAGCATACCGAAGAACCCCTTAAACGATACCCATCATGAAATTTTGTTATAATGGCGCGGCGGCCATATGAGATCTCTAAATTGACCCGAAATTCGTACTCAGCATATCAAAAACCCCTTAAACGATACCCATCATGAAATTTTGTGATAACGGCGCGGCGGCCATATTGGATCCCTTAATTAACCCGAAATTCGTATTCAGCATACTAAAAAACCCCTTAAACGATACCCATCATGAAATTTTGTGAATTCGGCGCGGCGGCCATATTGGATCTCTAAATTAACCTGAAATTCGTACTCAGCATACCAAAAAACCCCTTAAACGATACCCATCATGAAATTTTGTGATTTCGGCTCGGCGGCCATATTGGATTGCAAAAATTATCATAAAATTCGTACTCAGCATACCGAAGAACCCCTTAAACGATACCCATCATGAAATTTTGTTATAATGGCGCGGCGGCCATATTGGATCTCTAAATTGACCCGAAATTCGTACTCAGCATATCAAAAAACCCCTTAAACGATACCCATCATGAAATTTTGTGATTTCGGCTCGGCGGCCATATTGATTGCAAAAATTATCATAAAATTCGTACTCAGCATACCGAAGAACCCCTTAAACGATACCCATCATGAAATTTTGTTATAATGGCGCGGCGGCCATATTGGATCTCTAAATTGACCCGAAATTCGTACTCAGCATATCAAAAAACCCCTTAAACGATACCCATCATGAAATTTTGTGATAACGTCGCGGCGGCCATATTGGATCCCTTAATTAACCCGAAATTCGTATTCAGCATACTAAAAAACCCCTTAAACGATACCCATCATGAAATTTTGTGAATTCGGCGCGGCGGCCATATTGGATCTCTAAATTAACCTGAAATTCGTACTCAGCATACCAAAAAACCCCTTAAACGATACCTATCATGAAATTTTGTAATAGTGGCGCGGCGGCCATTTTGGATTGCAAAATTATCATAAATTTCGTACTCAGCATACCAAAAAACCCCTTAAACGATACCCATCATGAAATTTTGTGATTTCGGCGCGGCGGCCATATTGGATCTCTAAATTAACCCGAAATTCGTACTCAGCATACCAAAAACCCTTTAAACGATACCCATCATGAAATTTTGTGATTTCGGCGCGGCGGCCATATTGGATTGCAAAATTATCATGTAGTCACACAGAGATAGATTATAGTCTGAAATGATACAAGTTTTATCCCGGGAATAAGTTCCCATGAGACGCGGAGAAGAGAACAAAATTTCACGCAGGCGAAGCTGCGGGCATCAGCTAGTCTATAATAAATGTTACATTACACGCGAATGCTCGTGTCGGTCAGGGAGGTAGCATCGTAACGTAATGCTCGAGTCGAATCTATAAATGTTACATTACACGCGAACGCTCGTCGGTCAGGGAGGCAGGCCGTAACGTAATGCTCAAAGTCGAATCTAATTTGTTACATTACAGGCGAATGCTCCCGGTGAGGGAGCACCTTTACCGTAACCTTTTATTCAAAATATACCCAAAAATACTGACTTTTACCAATATACCCATTAATATACTGATATCGAAAAAAGTCAATAAAATATACCGTAAAGGTATTAAAATACTGAAAACGGTCACACTCTCACGGTGCGCACTGACACGCGTAGTGTGGCCGCTTCAACGTAATAATTCTCTTTGATGTGCCGCCACTTGAGCTATCGCCTAACGTCAAACGGCAATGTGAATGCCGTTGTCGAATTATCGCGATAATTCGGTGGCTACACTAACGTTTAACGTTCATCAACGCCATTATTAATGGCATTTCCCCTTAGTGTGGCCCGAACATTATCGACGCAAAAGAACAAAATATGCCAATATATGAAGAGAACATACACCTATAATTTGGCTTTTTTTCAATATTGAATAAACATAATGAGTAATAAATAACTTACGAGTATTACAACTAAAATAAGCTATAAAATACTACATTTTCTAGCTTGAAGGACGCGCTTTTTGTATGGGCAAGGTCGTTAGCCCTATCAATGGCCTTAAATGTGCCGATGTTACAATAGTCTAGCTTTAATTTTATTTTCATTTGATTTCTTTTATCTGCGTTGCGAACACGCTCCATTAATATGTGTTGCACATCGTTAACTTTGTCACAGATCTCACAATTAGACGAGTTACTTTTATTCATTAAAATGCAAATTTTCTATTAGGAATGTGTCCGCAGCGCAATCTACATACAGTTACAATATTTTAGTCTACTAATTCTAGAATTTGAAAACCACGGAACATGAAGAGGTTCACTTTGAATGGTTTTGTATTATATATTTCTTTTGTTTTTTACCTTACTTCAAAGTATTCTTTAAATCTTGGTATATGGGTATAGGCAGGTAAAATGTTGGTATTAGTTTCCTCAGGTATAACTCTCTTAGCAAACTTATCAGCTTCCTCATTTCCTTTAAGCCCGATGTGTGACGAAATCCATTGCAGTACCAACGATATGTCATTTGCAAAGGCAAGAAATGTTGTTCCAAAATTTTGAATGTTATGGAGAAACTCCTTTTGCCAGAGACACAACCACAAATATGGTGCAATGCACTTTTGCAGTCAGTTAAAATAAGTATATTGTTTACATTAAAGCCGTAAGCATAGCATTATGGAGCCGTAAGCATAGCTGTCTGGCGGGATAGCACTCGAACCACCCCATGGGTGAGGCCGCAGTGGCAGCCGTAGGTCTGTTGGGAGTCCTGGGACATCCTTCCGAGGGCTTACCCGGGGCTCCTAACCATAGGCTGTTGGGCGTTACGTGAGGTTTTTTAGTCGGTAGAAGTCCGGCATAACATCCATGAGGATTTTCCCTCACGTTGCTGTGACCTTTTTGTAAGTCATTTCACAATATATTTTCAAGGTGCCTAGAATCACCTTCAATTTGACTTAGCAACTAACATGTGAGTCGACTATTACAAAGATAGCAATCAGATTGCTTGAAAAAAAATTCTGGTTGAAATTTTAAGCTTCAACTTGGGTTTAGACAGATTACCAGATTTTATACTGATGTGAGATTTCAATTTGAATTTTCTGTAGTAGAACCGTGTACTCAAAGGAAAACGTTTTTATTCAAGTGGATTTCGTAATTTTTACAAAATTGTCAGATTGCCACCATTGAAAATAGTCGAGTCGACTTATGTTATAATTTGGTTGTTTTGAATGCATATTGAATTTTGTCTTCCAATTTTTTTTTTTGTAATCCCATTAATATTAGAAATGTGAAAGTTTGTGAAGATGTGTGTTACTCCGTCACGCTCTAACGTCTGAACTGGTCTGACTGAAATTTGGTGCCGTGATCGTCGATGAAATGGTTTCAGCAACTTTAATTTATACTATACATATTAGCTGACTAGCGCAACTTCGTTTACGTTATAATAGATACCGGCTGCAGCGCCATCTGTCGGGCAGATTTGTGAATCTAAACCATCCAGGACGCCGCCCAAATGCATACAAAATAAATCATACAAATTTGTCCAGCCGTTTAGGAGGAGTTCAGTGACATACACACGCACAGTAGAATTATATATATAAATTAATAAATAAATAAATAATAAATAAATATTCTCGGACACTTCACACAACGCTATCTGATAAGATGAAAGATAGGAAATTCCATCGAAAAACATGAAAGATGTTTTGAAAATTTTAATTGTAGGGCATTCTACAATCGCATAACTAAAGCCGAAAATGTAATTTAACAAATTTTCATCTGTCTATAGTCTATCTGTCTGTATTCCGAATAAGTATCTCACCAAAACTACTTAATCAATTCGAATGATACTAGACACGATTTCAGCTTATGATCCGAGTATCGTTTAATCTCGATATTTTACGTGGCTCCTTTCGCACAGGGGGATGAAAGACAAAAGTGTTTGTGTTAGAAAGAGAGTAGGTACTTTGAGGATTGTTTCACACAAGTTTCAATATTGAGGATTTTGTTGTTCTGAAATTAGAGATATCTCATCGTCCGTTCAATATATTCACAAAAGGAATAAGAAATAACTTACTTAATTTATAATATAACTAGCTGATGCCCGCAGCTTCGCCCGCGAAAAATTTGTTTCCGTTCTGACTTCCCGTGGGAACGTATTCTCGGGATAAAAAGTAGCCTATGTGTTATTCCAGACTATAAGCTATTCCTGTACCAAATTTCAGAAAGATCTGTTCAGCTGTTATAGTGTGAAAGAGTAACAAACACCCACACTCACAAACTTTCACATATATAATATTATGAAGATGTGAAGATTTCCTAACGCCTAGTTCAAAACACAAAGCAATAATTATTACAGCTACTCATTTATAAGTTGCAGCTTAGATAATAATTACCGAATCTAGAATATTATCGTTTGGCAAATGAAGTTCCGAATGAGAGTAGGTAGGTACTTACCTACATCTATAAAAATAATTTCAATCAACAAAACATTAAAATACGGAGTTTCGTCACCTAAACGTGCAATTATAATAATAAGAATTTAAATAAAAAATAATATATTTTTTTTTTATTACAGATATTGTTGTCATATTTATAATTCTTTATTTCAGATAATATTGTTGTCGCATAAAGTTAAGATAAATTCACATAATCCACGTTAAGACTAATATTGAAGTTACAATTAAAATGAATTTTATAAAATTTATTAAAATTGTAACTTCAATTTTACATTAATTAAAGTTAAAAATTAAAACTACAATAAAAAATAAATTAATTAAATACCACACAGTAAATTTAATAAAATTTCAATTTCAATACAGGCATTTTCTATTGAAAATCTGGAATACAATTAAAATGAATAACATCTAAATCAACAGAAAACTCACAATAATACTGGAGTGACAAAAATAATATTAACAAGAAGCCGTGAGACAGTCTCACCCGACTGCCCCTCTAACGTTTATTGTGAAAGTGAAAGTTCAATCCGATTGACGTTGTCATTTTTGTTTTATTTCAAACTTTGAACAGATGATCCACGTGACATAGAGACGTAGTTTAATGCAACAGAGCCACAGACTACATACACAAGTCTCGCCACAAGCCCCTCTGCAATCTATTTTATAGAGAGGGGCTAAAAGTGTTAATTTGTACGAGCCCTTACTGAGCCCAGAAGCAAGACTTCAAAGGGGGTTCTTGCAGGGCCTCTGGTGTTGCAAACGTTCATAGGCTACGGACCAGCTAGCTAAAACATTGACTGACAAACTCAAACTTGTTATTTGTCGCAGAATTACTTTACAAAAAAATATTTTTGGCGGAATTCTTAGAGTTTAAATTATAGGTACCTTTTTATTAGCAGTACCTTTTATTAGTAGTACCACAGATTATATAATATATTCTTTAGTAGTACCTTTTATTAGTAGTACCTTCTAATATACTGGGTGTAACAAAATTGACTCTCCAAATCCATGAGATGACTTGGCATCGGAAATCAAATACAAATATTTAATAAAAAAGGGGGGTTAATTATTTATTCTTTTTAAAATTTTTGTTTCGCACATTAAAAATTCGATTTTTACCGCGGCAATTTGAGTTAACATGGTCGCCGTGGCAAAACAAACACGGAGCACCCGTCTGGCTGTCGTTGTCGCTTTCTACTGCCGCTCAGTAGCGATAGAAAGGGTGATAATGAAAATTTATAGGACCTTTAAAACGGATTTACGGTTAAAGTATTCATGTGATCTTTTTTCTTCATTTTTGTAATGTTCTTTGACTGATGCCATGTCACGTGACGAAATTTGGAGAGTAAATTTTGTTACACCCAATATATAAATACTCTAAGACGGAATTATATGTAACTCGTTACAAAACCTCAAGTAACAATACTCAAAATTAAATTCCATCTTCTGATTTTGCATCTGCGTAGATTTGCCTCCAGAACTTCATACATTCTGCGTCAGGGTTTGATTCAAGTACAAGAGTATCCGTTATATTCACGTACTGTTGAGTATTGTTGTCAAATTCTGGCCAAATCACACCAAGCGATGAGTCGGGGGTTGGGGTACTGTGAACAGATTTATTTTGCAATTATATCTGAGGAAAATAATACGGAATGAACATAAAAATACACTCAGACTAAAGTAATTGCTGAATCACTTCACAAACAAGAATGTAAGTATATTTTTTTCTGCACTGGGTACTGAGGGCCTAAAAAGGCAACATTGTATGTTTCATATTATGAAACGCAAAATGATTGGTATGCTTTGTATGTTCTGTATTTAAAATATGAAACATACAATGTTGCCTTTTTAGGCCTGCAGTACAAAATTCTGAGTACTATATCGTTTTTATACCTCTAGCTAGGGCAATATTTAAGTTATATCAATTCAGAATTAAATAATTCAATTCACGAGTGGACACTGGCTTTTCCAAATCAATGAATGTTTCTGTATGATACTCTACGTGTTCTGTAAACGATCACTGCAGTAAGTTTTACTATGGCCGGTCCTTGGATGGGTGACGAATACGTGACCACCGTTAATCCCGGTTGCCAGTAAAATGGCAGTCATTTCACTGGCAGAAATCGTTTTCTATAACAAATTATCGTTAAAGCCAAGTTGAAGGCCTTTTTTTTGTTTAACGTGAGGGAAAATCCTCATGGATGTTATGCCAGACTCCCACCGACTAAAAAACCTCACGTCACGCCCAACAGCCTGTGGTTGGGAGCCCCGGGGAAGCCCTCGGAAGGATGTCCCAGAACTCCCAACAGACCCACGGCCGCCACTGCGACCTCGCCCAGGGGGTGGTTCGGATGCTATCCCGCGTCTTTGGGGGGTTTCGGGTGTGATTGCTTCTAAGGGGGGGGGGGGGGGGGCGTGCGTGAGTTGCTCACGCCACGCTGCCGTCATGGGCCTGCTTCTGTAAGGACGGTGAGTCGCCCTCTCACCGTCCTTAGGCCCCCGGTCATGCTGGCCGATAGTCCTCGGCGAAGACAAGTTGAAGGCCTTAACGAAAAATTTCAACAGCAGGCACTTGTTTTTATTAATCCGTGAGGCAGTCATAACCTGCGCCTGCTCATTTCAACACGGCAATACGGCTCACTACCTATTAAATGAGACTAATTCTAAAAAGGTGAAATGTGGGCATATAATATGCCTCTGCCGAACCCTTCGGGGAAAAAGGGGTGATCATACGTAGGTCCTGTTAGTCGTCTCTATATTTCCCAAGACTATAAAACCTGCATAAAACTATATTGAGCTTCTGCAGAGACATAACTTTGGGTTATATCTGTTCCCAACCTATAACTTTGACTTAGCTAAATCTATACTGATATTGCTATTATTGTGTTTATGCTTACCCAAACTTGGCAAAATTTGTGAATACTGTGCATGCCAGTTGAATTAGTTCATATTCTTTACTATTCTTTTTACTGTTCAAATTGAATTGTTTAGCATCAAATAGGTACATCAAATCATCCATATGAGCGGCGCCACTTATTCCGCGTTTTAGTGCTTCACGTGAAAATGCGTTTCTGTTTGATACAGTTGAAAATTTATACATAAATCGTCGAATATTTCCTGGCACTTTGGAGAGAAAATTATTGATGTCATAGATAAAACAGTAATCGTTAATGAACGTCACGAACTCCTTGATTAAATTTACACCAAGAGGCTTCCCTTTAAAGTAATAATCTTGAATTTTCTGTGATAATTGTAATATTTCATCTGCAGTGCATTTGTACAAGAGTTTTCTAGGTACAAATAAATCTGGATATTTATTATATTCTGGCACTAGCTGACCCGCGCAACTTCGTTTGCGTCACATGAGAGTGACAAAGATAGTGGTATAGTATTAATATTTTAAGTAGGTAGATAATATAATCCCGTCGCATTTACTCTCATCCGTGTCTTAGGTATGTTTATTAGAAAGTTTTGATAGGTTTTAATATTTAAAGTGATATAATTTTTCCCGTTGCGTCGCTTATATTCATTAAGAGTTCACCCGCACAACTTTGTTAAGGTGATATAATGTTTCCCGTCACATTTATTTTTGTCCGTTTTTTGGTACGGGCCTCATCGTGTGCGAGTCCGACTCGTACTTGGCCGGTATTATCTTTCAGTTGACTGGCTACTGCTGCAGAAAACGTTTACTCCCGACGCGTATTCGAGTGGCGTCGCTCATATTTTAAAAATTATTGTGAAGGTTATTGTAAGTAAACCTTAAGAGATAGGCATATGCTGTTCAGGACTTTTTTTGTGACTTTTTAAGAGGAAACATTTTGTAGTACACAATTTTTAGGTAACTTTAACCATTTACGCAACGTACGCAATGAAAGCTCTCAAAAGAAATAATTTTTCCCCGTTCTTAAAACATTATTCATGGCTGCTTCGCTCCTATTTGTCTTAGCGTGATGTTATATAGCCATTAGCCATCCTCAATAAATGGGCTAAAAAACTGTGAAATTATTTTTGTAATGCAACCAGTAGTTTCTGAGATCGTAGCACAAACAAACTCTTCAGTTTGATAATATTGTGAGCTAACCTTAAAAGAAAGACAAATTAGTTTATTGTGAGCGAACCTTAAAAGATAGACATATGCTGCCGCGGACGTTTTTATAGAACTTTTTAAGAGAAATAATTTTGTAATACACAATTTTTACGTAACTTTAACCATTTAGGCAGCGTACGCCTCGGAAGCTCTCAGACGGTAAAAATAATTCCCCGTTTTCGAAACATTCTTTATTGCTGCTCCGCTCCTATTCATCTTAGCGTGATGTTATATAGCCTATAGCCATCCTCAATAAATGGACTATCAAACTGTAAAATAAGTTTTGAAATCGAACCAGTAGTTCCTGAGATCCTAGCGTTCAAACAAACAAACAAACAAACAAACAAACAAACAAACAAACAAACAAACAAACAAACAAACTCTTCAGCTTTATAATATTAGTATGGATAAGAGAATCTTCTATTAAACCAATACCAAACAATGCTTCCTCATTGGTGTATCCAATGAAAAGGTCTACGTCATTTATATTTCCACTTTTCAAAGCTTCCATAGGAGATTGTATCATGAAATAATCTTGACCGAAGTCTTTTTCAGTAACAGGCGTAAAATGATACATTGTTACAAGATTATTAACACGTTCTTCAAAAGATAAGACGCAAGGGTTGGTGTCTATTAATTTTTCAACTGAAATATTTAGTAAAAAATCTAATAGCTCGTTAGGATCCTTGGTATCGAGTCCAAGTTGCTTTCCAAGAGTAAAAGCACGTTTTCGTGGATGAAACTCCACACTCCAGTTACAAATCGGTACACCACTCATTGAGATAGCTCTTTTGAAAAGTCCTTTGCTCATTGGTGATAACATATGTAATGCGGTTGAGGCACCTCCTGCACTTTCACCGAAAACTGTTATGTTTTCAGGATCTCCTCCAAAGTTAGCTATATTAGCCTTCACCCATCTAAGTGCAGCAACTTGATCTTTCAATCCAGCATTACCTGGTACATCTTCAGTATCTAGACACAAGAAGCCTAGCACTTCTACCCTGTAATTAATTGTTACAAGTACCACGCCGTGACTGACAAGAAAGTCAGGTCCATAGAGCTCGACGTTTCCAGTACCGCTTTTGTAACCTCCTCCATGAATGAAGAACATGACAGGTAAGGGAGACGTAGGTTTTAATTCCGGCGTATACACGTTGAGATAAAGACAATCTTCACTCCCAAGTATAATATCTCGAGTAAATATATCCCATTGAGGACACTTGGGGCAGTGCGCAGTGGCTTGTCTGACATCGTCCCATGGTATTGGTGGTTGCGGGGCCTGAAACAGATGTATAGACGAATTGTAGAACAAAATAAACGAATTTGGGTAAGCAGTTACTTCACATGGAGATTAGGATCACTTAGGTTTTTGAGAAGACAACAAGCTGCTTTTGACTATGGGGAACATACACTTGTAATGAGCGGTTTGGGACGAGCAACGTGCTGTTTTAACGTGTAGCGACGCCGTCGTCGGTCGTCAACTACTGTAACTTAGAGGTTGTCCATCTCCAGAAGACAGAACTTGGCAGTAGTTCTGCAGTACCCTTAATAACAGGACTCCAGTTGACTTATCCAATATCACGAGCATGAAAGCTGACTTTGCACGTCCTCTCCTGCAAATTCATTCTGACTTCGGGTGTCAGGTGGAAGTGTCAGTTAATCAACATCATAAAGACCTATGTGAGACCAAACCTAGATTCGTTATGTAATAAAATAACTACAGTGCTCCTAACTCGGAGATTCAGAAATAGAAAAACCCGTGCCAACTCAGGTCCTCAAGTCTGCACAAGAATTTATTCCAATGATATATTGTTTTGTTATACGTATGAAGTCACCAATGTAATTTGATGTGTGTTCATTAGCAACAATTACACTTACATTGTTGTCTAATTAATTTCAATTAGAATTCAGAAGACAAATATAAGATAATTAAAATTGGCCACTTGGTAAGTAAGTAATTGGGTGCGAGGTCAACCAAATAAATTCCTCCACAATTCACTTGCACGAAATACAATACTGAGCATATTGTATTTCAAAAGATTTTATTTTGTGTATGTGTAAAATCTCTTCGGAATTCGGGTTTGGATAACATGACGATTATGAATTTTCTTTAAGTAGGTAATAGGTTTGCTTCTACTAGGCAAGTGTGACTGTGTGCGCAGCTATAGGCATGATTGTACTAGTATGATCTTGAGAGACTCGAGTGCTGAGAAGCTACCTAGTTAAGGTTTACCCAATTGTGGTTGGAACAAATGGGTGCACAGCAGACACAGACATAGATCACATAGTCTATACTAATATTATAAAGAGGAAAGATTTGTTTTTTTGTTTGTAACGAATAGGCTCCGGAACTACTGAACCTATTTGAAAAATTCTTTCACTGTTGGAAAGCTACACACTTTGCGGTGAACATAGGCTATATTTTATTTCCGTATTCCCACGGGAACGGGAACTACGCGGGTGACACCGCGTGACGTCCGCTAGTGTGTAATAACACATTAAGCTACTTTTAATCCCAGGAATACGTTCCTATGGGATGCGGGAACCGGGAATCACAAGCGGGCAAGTAATAAAATATTTTTGTAACACTCACCTTAAACCTCAGTTTCCCCACGGGTGGCGCAGCGTAAGGAATCCCTTTAAAGCTGTAGTATTGGCCGTCATCTTGGACCGTATCCAGCTTCTCACCACACAACCAGCCTTGTTCCACTTTGACCTTCACCATTTTCGATGATTAACCCTGCACGTACAGAAATCCATTAAGCGTTTGACCATAGTAGAATTATTAAACTCTGGTTTGACCTTTAAGATGTCACATGGTTTTTAACCATAATTTTAAAGGTGGCTACAGAAATTGATGTCTTAGGTGTAAAAGATACTGGCCAAGTGCGAGTAAGGCCAAGCGGAATATTTGAAAAAGATATTTTCTAAGTTGATCGCCAAAATTCATAAATTTGTAAGGACTACCTTCTTATTTGTGATAATTTTCTCTTTTATTTTGTTTTATATTGACAGAATTAACCATTACCTACATTAACACACAACCAACACAAAATCCTTACCAGCTAGAAGGCTTTTGCATTTTGACATTTTCCTACCGTGTTACGGAGGCAGCTCTGGCTTATTGTGGGACTCCCTGGATAAGGTCCAGTCTACCCACTAGACCTCCACTTATTTCTACTGCTACTAGTAAGAGCTATTTATATTCGCATGGCTTCGAGCGAGCGAACACCCCCGAGCAAGCAGTAGCCAGCAATGCTGCAGCCTGCAACGCATTGAGAAATGGCATTGACGGTGTTTTTCCAGGGTACACCGCGTGGAAGTCTCCTTACATAATTATATACATGTGATGCCTTTATCCTCATATCCCACACAGTATATGCCCACATTTCAACTAGTTTTTTTGTCCTGCGTAATAGCTGGTGAGCCTATTGCCGCGATGAAATGGACAGGGGCTGGTGTGACGTGTGTGTCGTTACCCCAGTGCCTGCCAAAATTGTTGTAATTTGTCCTTGTTCAAAATTTTAAAGCTGCCCATATAAGCCTTCAACTGGATAATGTTTTTGACAACTGAGCCTAGCGGCTTAGCGTGTCTTTCGTAGCACCGACCCATTCAAGGATTAGGCATAGCGAAAGTTGCTTACTGCAGTGATCGTTTAGAGAACACGGCGTCAGTAGGGATACGAGCGTATAGCGTAGAAGTTCCTACCAAGAGGGGAGAACGCCACAATAGGGGCGGTTAGACCGGTCATGGACGAGTGGTCGGAGAGGAGCCACGGCGCGGCGCTCTCTCCTACCGGTTGTCACAGATGATTTCCGGGCACGGAAGCTTCAGTAAATATTAATGGCGAATACACTGAAAACCACGGACGAGTGCCAGCACTGCGAGGACACAGCGCTCCACACATTGGTGGAGTGCACAGCGTGGGGCAACAGCGCCAGGTCCCCGTGGCAGGTTTGGACGTGGACATTCTCTCGCTAAAGCCACGATCTACAGTGAGAGTAAGTGGGACATCGCTGCGTCTTTCTGCCAGCAGTTCGTGACCGTGAAAGAGGCGGCGGGGAGGGAACGGGAGACAACTTTACCATCCGAGTTCCGCAGTACCTATGCGGTTAGGGCGCCGACTACCGGCCTCCATAACCGGGGGCCTGAGGATGGCAAGTCGACAGCTTGACGTGAAAGTATACTCTCGCCACCTGTGACCACTTTGTGACACTTCAATGAGTTGATAAGTCAACTTGAATGCCATAAACGACTTGACCACTTGCTACACGTAAATTTAAACACAACTTTCGCCTTGGTTTGTAGCGCGTGTTTGTTGGTTTGAGGCGCCTCTGGTGTTGCAAACTTGCATAAGCTACCTACGGCACTTTCCGTGAAGAGCCATAAGTGTTACCTTATAATACCTACCTATGGGTAAAATTCAAGTCCCAACCTTTGACCGAAGGAGTGTCAAGTACAACACTATCTAGTGATATCTAAATAAGTCTTAGATAAAACACTAGATAATGTTAAAATACTCCTTCGTAATCAGTTATTATGAAACATTTCAAGAGGACATTTCAAAGACTTACGTCATATATGACCAAAAAACTAAATTTATTCATGAAAAAATATGTTAAGATGTATAAAACAACCTGTTCACATTATTTTAGTTCAAGGTTATAAGATACAAATGTTACTGCTATTATAAACGCAAAAATATTTTAGTATGGATATCAGGATGTTTGTTACCCTTTTTTAAACGTGATTGAAAATCCTGCATGGATGCTATTCTCCTCTACGACTCCTACCGACTAAAAACCTCACGTGTCCTGCGTAACAGCCTACGGTTGGGGGCCCCGGGTAAGCCCTCGCAGCCTCGGAATGATACCCTAGGACTCCCAACAGACCTACGGCTACTACTGCGGGTTACCCTTTCAAGCTCTAGCGACTGAACGTATAATCTGGCTAAAATGTCCTGGGACATCCTTCCGAGGGCTTCCCCAGGGCTACCAACCATAGGCTGTTGGGCGTTACGTGAGGTTTTTTAGTCGGTAGGAGTCCGGCATAACATCCATCAGGATTTTCCCTCACGTTAAACAAAAAAAAAATCTGGCTAAAATTTAGTAAGTACAGGGATAGATAGAAAAATCACGTTTATTGTAAGAGACCTCTTCAATTATTTTCTGCTATTAATATTTGCTGTAATAGTGGCAGCAGAACTACATCATCTGAAAATTTGAACTGTCTTACATTCATGATAATATACAGTATGATGACCACAGATGTCAGAAAAAGAGGTCTGTGCTGATGAGAGTCGGGACATCCTTCCGGAGTCTTACCCAGGACTCTCGGCCGTAAGCAGTTTCAGGGAACAGAGTGGTTTTAGCCGGTAGGAGTCCGGCATAATCCACGATGGATTTTCACACGTCAAAAATATAAAGACGTTTTTAACCTTTGGGCATGGAACCTTAAAAGAAAAAATAAGCGAACTCGGTCCAACCGTGATGCTGTATTTTTAAGTATGAAAATCCTTCATGGATGTTGTGTTGGACTCTAACCGACTGATACCACATGTTGCGTTAACACTGCCTACGTCCTTTAAGCCCTCGGCAGGATGTAAGTACCATGTACTTATCCACTTTTGACGTGACAACATCTTATAATTCGATGGAGCCGGTTGCACGCACGAAAAAACATGACGTATGCGGCGTTACCTCGCTCTGAGACGTTCCATTTAAGGCTGAGTTGTAACGTTCAACTATCGTCAGTAAACCGACATTACAGACAACTGTTTTTATATACTTTGTAGATACCATAGCACAAGGTTATATTAGCTTAATTAAGGCTAGCCGATGTTGTGTGAGATTTACATTTACCACAGTTTTAAAATAATTATGTCGTGAAATTTATTAATTTTGGCACTGTTACTTACAGATTCCAAATCCGACGATTAATTTTCACCATAAAAAAAAGGAAAAATTCAATAACTGCGTAATATTTTGGCAATAAACAAACACAACTCAAGTAACTGCTAAGTAAGACGCGAGCTATCGACAACACGCTCAGGTGCAGCACTGAAGTTACTCCACTCAACGAACCGACGACAATAATTAATCAATGGCCGACTAACGGAAGGCACCGTCTGAAGTAAAACGGCTGTTGACTCCAAAGGAACAGACCACAGTACAGCTCGCGCCAAATATCTTTGCGTCTCAGAAGTTCGTTCGTTCGCGCCGCAATTTTGCAATAATAGATTTCAGAGGGAGAATTACTGCTGAGGCGGGAGAGGCACCCCTCCTGCCTCAGCTGCGCAGTAGTTTCTCCAGTAAAACCTATTATTGCATAATTACGGCGCGAACGAACGAACTTCATAGACGCAAAGAAATTCGGCGCGTGCTGTACAGAGACAGAATATAATATTGACACTAAATAAACACGAAGTGAGGAATTTCGAGTGAGGAGTGACGAATTTCTCCGAAATGCAGAGATATACTGGGTGTAACAAAATTTACTCTCCAAATTTCATGAGATGACTTGGCATCGGAAATCAAATACAAATATTTAATAACTAAGGGGGGTTCATTTTTTAAAAATTTTGTCGCACATTAAGAATTCGTTTTTTACCGCGGCAATTCGAGATAACATGGTCGCCGTGGCAAAACAAACACGGAGCACCCGTCTGGCTGTCGTTGTCGCTTTCTACTGCCGCTCAGTAGCGATAGAAAGGGTGAAAATGAAAATTTATAGGACCTTTAAAACGGATTTAAGGTTAAAGTATTCATGGAATTTTTTTTTCTTCATTTTGTAATGTTTTTTGACTGATGCCACGTCACGTGATGAAATTTGGAGAGTCAATTTTGTTACACCCAAAATATTGACACTAAATGAACACGAAGTGAGGAATTTTACAGAGGACTGACTTTCATTCATGCATTTATCTCCGAAAGGCAGAGATATACATATAATTATAATACGCCTATAAGTTGGTTAATAAATAACGGAGGAGTTTAGTGATCGACATACCTGCACACGCACAGTAGAATTATATTTATAACTAGCTGACCCTCGCAACTTCGTTTACGTCACATAAAGTTTGCAAAAGGAGAGGACTTCTTCATCAGACTCATAAAGCAGTGTGTGAAACGGCCCTGTTTGCTTAATCATAAAAGAGCTTAAAGATTAAGTCTATTCTAAAACAATTCTTTCATTTTTACAATTTTTCATTTTCGTTCATATTTTACAATAGCCTTAATCATTAAGCTCTTTTATGATTAAGCCAACACGCCCGTTTAGATTTAACCCCACATTCAAAAGAACCCTTGAATTCTTAGTTTAGCGAAAATTGAGATGCCTCTAATTTATGAACTACATAACCCTCAATAGTAAAAACTTTGTGAAATAATACTTAAAGTACTCCCTTTTAGACACAAAGAAAAAAAATTGAAATCAGACTGCGCAGTGAGAAATTATAGCTAAACAACTATTTTGCCTTTCATCCCCTCTCCTGAAGGACCCGCGCAAAATATCGGAATCAAAAGTATCCTAGAACCTTCCTCGGACCATAAGCTCAGATTGTATCAAGTTTCATTCAAATCGATTCAGTAGATTCGACGTGATACTTATTCGGGATACAGACAGACAGACAGACAGACAGACATGAAAATTTTAAATTACATTTTCGGCTTCAGTACCGATTACAAAACGCCCTACGATTAAAATTTTCAAAATATCTTCCATGTACAGACTCTCGACCCTCAACAGTTTTATTATAAGTATAGATAGAAGACTAGTTGACCAGCGCAACTTCGTTTACGTTATAACCTAGATACCGACTGCAACGCTATCTGGCGGCCTGATTTATGAATCTAAACCATCCAGGGCACCTTGCGGCACCCAAACGCATACAAATTCATTCAAATCTGTCGAATCATTTAGGAGGAGTTTAGTAAAATACACACGTAAAATGTAAAAAAAGTTACCTTAGTTACTCCTTATTACTTAAGCTATCTGCCAGTGAAAGTCCCGTCCAAATCGGTCCAGCCGTTCCAGAGATTAGCCGGAACAAACAGACAGACAGACAGACAAAAATTTTAAAAATATATATTTTGGCATGTGTACCGTTTATACATTCATATGCATGTAGTAGAAAGTGGTTTTTTTAATATTACAAACAGACACTCCAATTTTATTTATTTGTAGTATGTATGTATAGAAGATATATGTCGGCGCGAGCTCAATAATTCATAAAATGATTTATCATATTATTACGGAATCCTGAAATTATTTGTAAGTTATGAAAACTGGAAATAGTATTGTCATGATTTCCTGCTAAAGGTTTTAAAACAGTTTGTCTTGCGACCACAATTACTATTAAAAAACTGATACAGATGTTTGTAATTGCATTGTATTAATTAATGAGCGTTTTATTGATATCTAAAATTATCAGCACAATATATCTGGAATAATAACGCGAATCAGATAGTTCATGTTTTTATTAATGAGTAAATTGATTTATAAGTACGGTCATGATTATCATTTTGTGTACTTTTACTTTAATGGTGCTTTTGCTAATGTAGTTATGAAAATACTTACAAAGCGTGAGTAATTGTCATTTATTAAGTAAAATTTAATTCAACATCTATTTGTATTCTAGCAAATTAATTTATGTTGTAAAGTATTTACAAAACCAACTACTTTCGTGGCCGTTCTCTATCATTGGCTAGAAACTATATCCTCCAAATAGGTAAGGTCGGTGCTACCAACACGGTAAATATGAGTTGGTTTTGTAAATGCTAGAAAACCAAAAAACGCGTCCATCTTGTTGGTTGTGCTGAAGCATTGATGGACGACGGACATGGAAGAAATAAGTTAAGTAACATAGGGTTTCTTTATTTTATTTTATTCTGATCTGAGCTAGTTTAAACTTCAGACATTGTAAGATTGAAGTAATAAAATAATTCTGTCGTGGAACTTTTTCTTTTATTACCATGAGTGATGGTAATGAAGGAGTTGACATCAGCGTAGCTGATGTCATGCATCCTTCAGAGAATCCTGCTCTGCCTCTTCTGTCATCAGAAGTGGGATGCAGTCCTCCTTCTGCTGGACCTCCTGATACAGTCAATCAATTAAATACAAGTAACTTATCTGTAGAATTTTTCACGCAAATGATGAAAACAATGAAGACAATGTCTGATAGTTTATCTGCGCAACAGAGAGACAAAGTTAAAATAACTGACATATTTTTGCCTTCTTTTGACCCCGATTTCAATGTCAACGTCAGAGAATGGTGTGAACATATTGATAATGCAATCCATATCTATAATTTGAAAGACTATGAAATCCGTATGAGGATTGGTAGTCTTTTAAAAGGTCGTGCCAAATTATGGGTAGATAATTGGATTGTTACGACACGCTCATGGCAAGAACTGCGCGATAGTATAATTCTGACTTTTGAGCCTGAGAATAGGTATTCGCGTGACGTCGCAAGATTTCGTGAACATTCTTACGATAATGCCAAAGATATCGCGGAGTTCTTGACCAAAGCTTGGGTCTTATGGAAGCGTATAACAAAAGATAAGTTAGGAAATGACGACGCTGTCGAAGCCGTGATTGGCTGTGTTAATGACGAACGCCTTAGAATCGAACTCATGAACGCTCATGCATCGTCGGTGCCGGAGTTGATATCGGTCGCATCTTCAATACGATCAAAGCGAAGTCATTCCAGTACGAACCTGTCGCAAATTGCAAATAAACGTATTCGGTTGAATGATCAAGTACAGCAGTGTCGTATTTGTAAGAAAAATAATCATCACACTCGCGATTGTCGTTTTAGAAAGGAAAATGATTCTTTTAATAGCAATGAACCGTTGCAAAATAAAGTTACGGATCCTAGTAGTAATTTAAAGAATAGTAAACCAGTATGCACTTTTTGTACGAAAGCTGGACATACTTTTGAAAAGTGTTATAAACGAGATCGATCCATTGTGTCAAATGGTAACGGGTAGGTAAAATGAAAAAAATCAATGGTTGTAAAAATTGCTGATTATTCTATTATTATTATTATTATATTATTCACATGGAAAGAATATTCATAGCTTTACGAAACGCAGGCTTTTCTATTAATGCCCAAAAATCTTCATTTTTCAAACGTTCCATAGATTATTTAGGCAATGTAATCACTGACAGTAAAGTGAATCCGAGCCCTCGTAAGATTGAGGCATTGCTTAAATCGCCTGTACAGTCACCTCCAATATTGCATGGGCCCCGTAAGATCTATAATTCCATGCACATTTGAGTCCAAATTCACAAAAACTCCACTAGATGGCGCAACTTTACTCAGATATAATATTGCATAGACACCTTAGAATCGCAAAAAGTTTACTAGATGGCATATTTACATTACTCAAAAGATTAATGAGTTGATATTTTGACAATAATCGCGTTCCTGTGTGAGGTATTAAAAAATCGGCAACGCTAGATACTTGGCTTCCAATGTTATCCGAGAGATGGCGTCAATTCTCAGTGCAAAGCAATTTCGTTTCGGATTGACCATGCATTCTCAAATTCGTCTGTACCTCAAACCGTAAAACAGGTCCGCCAATTCAATGGATTGGCAGGATATTTCCGACGTTTCATTCCCAATTTTTCGCGTGTAATGATACCATTGTATGAACTGACTAAAAAGAACGCAAAATGGGAATGGAACGACCGGCATAACATAGCTCGTAATATTATTATTGAACAGTTAACTTCCTCCCCTGTTCTTTCTCTATTTCAAGAAAATGCACCAACGGAGCTGTACACGGACGCAAGCAGTATGGGATACGGAGCTGTACTTATGCAAGTCATAGAGGGCCGTCGTCATGCAATAGCTTACATGAGTATGCGAACAACTGACGCGGAGAGCCGCTACCATTCCTATGAACTCGAGACCCTGGCAGTGGTGAGAGCAATCAAACATTTCAAACAGTACCTCTACGGTCGTAAGTTTAAAAGTTATAACAGACTGCAATGCCTTAAAAGCTTCGAAACACAAAAAGGAACTGCTTCCGAGGGTATACCGCTGGTGGGCCTTTCTACAAAATTACGATTTTGAAGTGGAATACAGAAAGGGTGAACATATTCAACATGCCGATTTCTTTAGCCGTAATCCCGCTACTTTACAAGTAAATGTCATGACACGTGACATAGAATGGTTTCGATTCCCTAACACGTGGTGAACAGGTGGACGGGTATTCTTTTGAAAACAATACCCTAAAAAAGGAATTGAGTAATCCAGTTTTTGGTCTACAGAGATTGATAGTTGTACCAAGAGCTTTTCAGTGGAGTCTTATTAACACTTACCACAGCTGCTTAAAACATCCAGGCTGGGAAAAGACTTTAAAGAAAATACAAGACTCTTATTGGTTCGATAAAATGAACTCTTGTATTAGAACTTTCGTTAACAATTGCGTCGTGTGCCGATCTTCCAAGGGGGTGACTGGGGCAGTTCAAGTACAACTGCATCCAATTCGAAAACCTACTACCGCATTTGATGTCATTCATATGGATATTACAGGAAAATTAGGCACTACGATCAATCATGAATTGTGATCGTAACTATCGATGCTTTTAGCAAATATGTATTACTCCACTACTCCAATAACAAAAATCCAGAAAATACTCTTGCGGCTCTGAAGCGAACCGTCTATACATTCGGTACACCGGGCCAAATCATTGTTGATGGTGGTCGTGAGTTTCTGGGAGAATTCAAACACTATTGTGACCAAATCGGGATTTCTATTCATACAATTTCAGCAGGAGTCAGCCGAGCTAATGGCCAAGTCGAACGTGTGGTAGCTACGCTGAAAAATGCCTTAGTTATGATAAATAACTACGAAACAGAAAACTGGCATACAGCTCTTGACAGTTTACAATTGGCACTTAACTGCACACCACACAAAACAACTGGTGTAGCACCACTTACTATACTCACACAACGCAAACACTGTGTTCCACCCGAACTCTTACCTTTGATTAACCTCGATGAGCAGACCATTGACATGGAACTACTGGAAAGGTTCATTAGCCAGAAGATGCTGACAGCAGCTGAATATGAAAAACAACGTTTTGACAAAAACAAGGCACGTATTAAGGCTTTTAAAAAAGGAGACTACGTGCTTATTAAAAATAATCCTCGTAACCAAACATGTTTAGACCTTAAGTTCAGCGACCCATATGAAGTGTGCAGGGTCCTGGACAACGACCGCTACCTTGTCAAGAAAGTGATTGGTCGAGGAAGACCACGCAAGGTCGCTCATGACCAGCTACGATTGGCTCCAGCACCTGGGCAACAGACAACCGTGTCGGCGGGACCAGATGAAGACACCCTACAGTCTCCGGCAACGTTGGGCGCTCCACCTACAGAGCCGAGACCATCCACTTCGCGAGATCATCACACATTTCCATAAGGTGAGCATGATTTGTACTATCCTAATAACATGTGTTTGCAACGGGGAAGATTCTGAGATAAATAACGACATGGAAGCATTGTCATAATCACAAACAATACAATAGTTGGTTTTCAGAGTCCCTGTACAGTACACTGCAATAGTGGATCCACAGCACACTATCCATTACATAACATTATAAAGTTGTTGGCCTAGTGAGAGATCAATGACATATACCATAATCAAGTTGTTGGCCTAGTGAGAGGTCAATGACCCATACCATAATCAAGTTGTTGGACTAGATCAAGTTGTTGGCCTAGTGAGAGGTCAATGACATATCTCATAATCAGCTGCTGACTTATTGAGAAGCCAGACAACTGACATAATAGGTTTATATCTCTGTGTACCACGGCGAAATATGGCCGCCCAGAGCACAGCGATTATAGACTTAATATCACTGTGTACCACGGCGTAAGATGACCGCCCAGAGCACAGTGATTTCAAACTTTATAACATTGTGTACCACGGCGTAATATGGCCGCCCAGAGCACAGTGTTTATAAACTTACACAACTATATACAACAACTATATACAACAACGTTATACTACAACAGAAATACACATATTTATAAGAATACTAACACTGGGTACCCACATGGTACTCTGAAGCTACAGATATCTATTAGATACTTATATCCCACGCTAGGCACTGATTACAGATGCCCATCTTAAAATAAAAATACCATTGTTTCAGATAAAGGCTAGTGCAGAGCGCGCACTGCCTATCAGTATGGCCGTGTCGGCGCGAGCTCAATAATTCATAAAATGATTTATCATATTATTACGGAATCCTGAAATTATTTGTAAGTTATGAAAACTGGAAATAGTATTGTCATGATTTCCTGCTAAAGGTTTTAAAACAGTTTGTCTTGCGACCACAATTACTATTAAAAAACTGATACAGATGTTTGTAATTGCATTGTATTAATTAATGAGCGTTTTATTGATATCTAAAATTATCAGCACAATATATCTGGAATAATAACGCGAATCAGATAGTTCATGTTTTTATTAATGAGTAAATTGATTTATAAGTACGGTCATGATTATCATTTTGTGTACTTTTACTTTAATGGTGCTTTTGCTAATGTAGTTATGAAAATACTTACAAAGCGTGAGTAATTGTCATTTATTAAGTAAAATTTAATTCAACATCTATTTGTATTCTAGCAAATTAATTTATGTTGTAAAGTATTTACAAAACCAACTACTTTCGTGGCCGTTCTCTATCATTGGCTAGAAACTATATCCTCCAAATAGGTAAGGTCGGTGCTACCAACACGGTAAATATGAGTTGGTTTTGTAAATGCTAGAAAACCAAAAAACGCGTCCATCTTGTTGGTTGTGCTGAAGCATTGATGGACGACGGACATGGAAGAAATAAGTTAAGTAACATAGGGTTTCTTTATTTTATTTTATTCTGATCTGAGCTAGTTTAAACTTCAGACATTGTAAGATTGAAGTAATAAAATAATTCTGTCGTGGAACTTTTTCTTTTATTACCATGAGTGATGGTAATGAAGGAGTTGACATCAGCGTAGCTGATGTCATGCATCCTTCAGAGAATCCTGCTCTGCCTCTTCTGTCATATACAATGTTGTTGAAATATAATATGGTATGTGTCCTCTTTGACCGGAATGACGCAGACCGCAGAGTGTGGCTTATATTTATACTCCAAGGTGGCAAATACTTTAGCCGGTTTGAGTCCGGAATGACATTCCACACGTGAGAAATATCGTTAACGAACTTATCAAACTAATAAAACACAAATCGACGATATTGTTAACAGGTTAGTTAGTTGATTCGTACGGGCTAAACAAGTTGGCATATCATTACCAGATAGATAATAATTACTATTGACAAAAACTGGTTCAATAATAAACTAAACAGGTATTATATATTTTTCATAATATACCTACTTACATACATACATATGGTCACGCCTTTATCCCCGAAGGGGTAGGCAGAGGCATATTATATGCCCACATTTCACCTTTGTATAATTTGTCCCACGTAATAGGTGGTGAGCCGTATTACCGTGTTTAAATGGACAGGCGCAGGTTGTGACTGCCTGCTGTTGAAATAAAGCCTTCAACTTAGCTTAACGACTGCCATTTTACTGGCAACCGGGACCAACGGCTTAACGTGCCTTCCGAAGCACGGAAACGCTCAAATTAATGTCACAAAGTGATCACATCACAGATATCAGAAAAAAGATCATCATCACAGATATCGTTCTTTTTTCTGATTTTTGTGGATCACATGGTTGGTCACCCATCCATGGACCGGCCATAGTGAAAGTTGCTTATTGCTGTGATCGTTTACAGAACACTGAGTCCGCGGGGCCACGAGCGCTTCATACCTACTTAGTTTATTTTTATAATGAAGCGCTCGTGACCCCACAGACTATGTGTTCTGTAAACGATCACTGTAGTAAGCAACACTTTTGCTATAGCCTGTCATGGATGGGTGACCACCACATGACCACTTTGTGACATTTTTTGCGAGCGTTTCCATGCCTCCGAAGTCATGTTAAAGGTTGCCAGCAAAATGGCAAGTTTAAGGAGTAGCTCATAACTACTTGAAGAATTTCAACAAAAGGCAGTCACAACCTGCGCCTGTAAATTCCAACACGGCAACGGTTCACCATCCATTACGTGAGATAAGTACTAAAAGAAAGAAAAGAAAAAAGAAAAGAAAGAAAGAAAAGAAAGAAAGAAAAAAAAGAAAGAAAAGAAAGAAAAGAAAAAGAAAAGAAAGAAAGAAACCTTATTTGATACAGGCACGTAAGACTCATTAAATGCTTAAACTAAAATTGTACATGTTTTATTGAATTGTGTGCCTCACGACGCCGACGGCATCAAAGGAGTGTCCAGTTCAGCATAAAAGCGAAAAGTGTGCATATAATATGCCTCTGCCTATCATTTCGGGGGTAGAGGCGTGACCATAATGTATGTATGTAAATTCTTGTGATACAATTAGAACTTACAGTAAGACAAAACCGCTCAGGTTGTGTTCAGGGAACTAAAAAAAAATTAGACCATTATGTATAAAAGTGAGTTTGGTTTTCATACATACATATAGTCACGCCTTTATTCCCGAAGGAGTAGGCAGAGGCATAATCTTATGTCCACATTTCATCGTTGTAGAATTTGTCCCACACAATATGTGGTGAGTCGCATTGCCGTGTTGAGATAGACAGACGCAGGTTATGACTGCCTGCTGTTAAAATTGTTCAAGCCGCCTGAAAAAACTTTCAACTTGGCTTAACGACTGTCGTTTTCCTGGCATCCGGGACCAACGGCTTGACGTGCGTTCCGAAGCACGGAAACGGTCACAAAATGGTTTTCGTAATGAATTATAGGTACTTACAACAAATTCCAGTGAGTAGGTACCAGTAATTGAGAGTATAAAATAATTAAATTAAATTCTTTATTGCTATCATGTGTGAGACACATGATATCTGTGTGGTCACACTTTGTGTGTACCTACACAGACACACACATACACACACAGATACACAGGCAGCCTGGCTTATAAATACTGTACAACAAAAACTCTGTTCGCTCGGACACAGCAATGTTACATTACTCATAATTTTCTAAAGGGCCGTATTCACAGGCGAGAGAATCGCGTCGCTATTTATTTGTCGTGTCACGTATTTTATATGGGAACACCCAAAAATTCCGAAATATGTTTTTCCGAATTTCAATATTCCGATGTTCAAAATTCCGAAGATTATAATTCCTACGAAACAAAGCTCCGAATATTCAAAAGGACGATATTTTTTTGTTTTGTCGTTTGCCTTCCACTCACTTGGAAATAATATTTTCGGTAGTTAGACTTGACTATACTTCATAAATAATAATCTTTAATGATAAGTTTTCGGGTTAAAACAGGAACGGGTGGAAACGACATTCACCCTTCGTATTTATGATATTTCGGATTTTTGATAATCGGAGTTCGTATTTATAATATGGCGGATTTTTAATGATTCAGAATTCAACGGTTCGGTTTCTTGAAATTCGGCATTCTGACAGCCGGAATTGTAAACATTCGGAATTTTAAAATTATGACTTTTAATAAAAAGGATTTTTGAGACATCGGATTTTTGACTTTCGGAATTTCGAATCATTTGGACTTATGAAATTCGGTATTATGAAATTCGTGATTGTGACCCAGTAGGGTAGTGTACCCATTTTATATCTATACTAATATTATAAAGATGAAAGATTTCATTGTTTGTTTGCATCGAAAATGCTCCGAAACTACTGAACCGATTTGAAATATTCATTCAATTTGAAATCATCATTGTAAAGCTACGCTATTCCTGGGTAACATAGGCTGAATTTTATTCCCGTATTCCCACGGGAACGGGAGCTACGCGGGTAACCCCGCTTTATGTCCGCTAGTATTCTATAAGAAAGTATCTACACTCAGCGATTACCTACATGGTCACGAGAAGCTATGTAAAGCTCTCTCTCGCTCGTGGCGAGGCCTCAAGTAGTATCAAGTTTTTTTTTATTAAACCTTCAATAACACTAGCTACTTTCTTTCAATTAGTGACCAATAGATCTGATAGGTAGACATTTTTTTTAAAATTCATCCCCTAAGGCTACACGCACACACCAAACAAATGAACGGCAAATATGGGAAACGGATAGTTGAAGTAAGTGACGACAAATTTTGAACACTTCCACCTCTCATAATGTACAAAAATGTACTCTGTGCTTTCACCATAACGGGCTTTTTAAGTGGGACGCGAGTGAAACCGCGGGCATAAGCAAAGATAATATAATAGTATTACATACAGATCGGCAACTCCCTGTCGCGCCACAGCTGTCAGTAGAGTTGACGTGCGCGTTGACGGAACATTTGCTTAGCATTATTGGTCACACGCACACATTCAAGCTGGAGTTTCCGCCCTGTGGCTTAAGCTAGTATAATAATAAACAAGAACGGATTTGGATGAAATTTGGTTGAAGTCTAGATTACCTATAGTCTTTTTTTTAACTGTAGAATTTCTTCAAGGATGCTAAACTACGAAACCACACTGGTTCCGGCCTACAGTCAGGAGTCCGGATAAGCTTTCGAAATGATGTACCAGGATTCTACAACATCCATTCCAGGACGTCTTAAGGTCTCAATTATAGCTATTGAACGAAGAATGATACACGCGTACACTTCATGTCTGTCGTAACTATCAAAAAACATACTTATCACTAATTTGGTTAAAATTAGTGTTAATTAAGTATGTATATCTATTTAATATGTAAATGAATTAAGTAACCGTGACGGAAACCGCTGTCTACAAAATACTAGTTAAACAATAGTTGGATGACATGCTTATTTGGGTCTCGGTGTAAATTGTCCAAAACTTCGGTAGCGCGAGTGTAGCGCCTCTGGTGTTGCAAACGTTCATACTACCCGTTCGCTCTAACTTTGCCGCTGGCGTAGAGGCGTATACCCGAATTGTTAATTAGACGAAGTAAATTGACAGTAGCTGATGTCACTTCGTCATAGAAAATACGCAACATTGTATGAAGAAGTGACATTAGTTGCTGTCAATTTACTTCGTCTAATTTAAAAATCGACTTTAGTATGGAGCCTAGCGGCAAAGTTAGAGCGAACGAGCAGTAGGTTGCTGTTGCACTGGTAGCACAGAAACTCCAGCTTGAATGTGTGCGCGTGATTAATAAAATTTATGCAAATTATTGTCCGTCAACTCGCACGTCAACTCTACTGACAGCTTTGGCGCGACAGGAAGTTGCCGATCTGTATGTAATATCTACTATTATATTATCTTTGCTGGTAGTCACCAGTGCAACTAGTGGGCCGTATTCTTTTCTGCTACCTCAGTAGAATAAAAAGATAACTAACCTACCTTTTTCAGGTCGTCAGTCCATCTGGCGGGGGTAGGTACGTCCTACCCCACGTGTACCAAGTCGTGGTGTCCACCTCAGAACCCGTTTGCTCCACCGACCGGTTCTTCTACAGATGATAATAGGGAGGCAAATATACAATTGGTGATTTTTAAGCATTTAATTAGTCGCCATTTACCCCTTTGGGGAAAAAGACGTGACGTTTGAGCACTTTATTGTAGGCATGTCGAGAAAAAAATACGGGGTGATAATTTTGTGCTTTTACCCTTTTTTTTACGTAAGGGAAAATCCTCAAAGGATGTTATGCCGGAGTCTTACCGACTAAAAAACCTCACGTAATGCCCAACAGCCTGTGGTTGGAAGCCCCGGGTAAGCCCTCGGAAGGATGTCCCGTACTCACTCCACACTCACATCCTTACTCGATCAAAATATATAAGTACGCCATTAACAAAATGAAAGCCACAAACTTGTAATTTTACATTTATAAAGTCAATCCCAAATTCAAAACCTAAAAGCACTATTAAAACATCTACATTTCGGATATGAGGCAAGTTTCGGGTAGAACATTCGCAGTAACAGTTGGCTACATCAACGTAAATAATTCAATATATTTCAGCCACTCGCACTTAGTATGGTAATGAGGGTACCGCAGACACACTCCGAAAGTACCCCACCTGGGGGATATTATACATCATTTTGATTTACGCTTGCCCCAACTAAGTTGCAATTAAATTGAGGTAAATGTTTTTTATTTCGTGATATTTTGCAGGTGTGGTCAAAGGACAGATTACAGTGAAATATCATTGTTTAGGTTAAGATAGTACAGTTAAACTTAAGATCAAAAGAGTTTTTTTTTATACCACTAAGGTGGCAGACAAGCATACGGCCCACCAGAAGGACCGGTGGTCACCGCAGCCTATGAACGTTTGCAACACCAGAGGTGCCACACTCGCCGCTGCCGACCCTGCAAAAACCTTCTAAGACCCCTTTTGAAGAACCCCATACTGTAGGCGTTTGGGAAAACCGAGGCAGGGAGGTCATTCCACAACCTGAGCGTGCGCGGAAGAAAACACCTATCGGATCTAACCGTGCTGGAACGCACCGGACGCAGAGTGTGAGGATGAACTCCCTGTCTGTGGCGAGCGGTGCGATGATAGAACGTAGCCGTGGGCATCATATCAAACAATTCCTCAGAGCACATACCATTGTACAGGCGGTAGAACACGCATAAGGAGGCAAAGTCTCTCCTGTCGCGAAGAGGTTCCACACCAGCTGTAAGTACAGGGTCGTTGACAACTCTTACAGCTCGTCTTTGCACCGAGTCAAATGGACGAAGCTAATATTCAGTTATGCGGACTTGAAGTTTATAGTAGGATTTCCAAATTGACGTCACCAGCCTGATGCAAAGACATGGCGCATCTAGCAATGGGGGCCACTCTTACAATCCGTAAGACTTCTGACAGTGGTCCTCCAGTTGGCGGCCCTGTGATGTGCCTCTTCACTCCGGGACTGTAAGATGAGGGCATGCGCAGGCAGGTCGTTTCAAGTTTTTATAGTTCGACAGAGGAACAATCTTTTGAATCGCTCAGTTCTGGCGAAGTTCTTATCTTAGTTTTGAATTGAAAGGTGGGAAACCCATGGTCGCAACAAGGTCAATGAAGGTCGTATTATAATTTGGATTACATCTGCATTTACATGGATGGCAACAGCGTCATCTAATCCCAAAGTAAGCTAGGATTAACCTGCTTGGTTTATGGGTAAAAATAAGACAACGGATATTAATATTTGAATACGTTTTGGAACGAAGTTCCTTATCGCGCGTTGTGAAAGGGGGCTAGACGGAAAAAATTCTCACGAAAAGTTGTAACGACACTTTTTTAACCGACTTCAAAAAAGGAGGAGGTTACTCAATTCGGCCGTTTATATGTTTTTGCTATAGTATGGAGGATAGAGGTACCTCTACCCTCCTTTAATATGGGGGTAATATGGGGGGAAGGGGGGGGGGGGTGAAGGGGGGAGCGGGGAAAGGGGGGGAAGTGGGGAGGGGGGGGAGGTAATAAAAAGGGGGTTAATAATAAAAAAAATATTATTATTATTTAAAAAAAAAAATTATTACAATTCCTTCACTAATTATTGTTTTTGTTTTTGTTTTTGTTTAAGTACAATAAAATTTTAAAATTAAAATAAAATTTTATTACAATTCCTGCACTAATTAATTGAAAGGAACTTCGTTCCATTCGGGTGTCCCTTGACACCTCTTAAGTTTTTTTTTATTTGTAAATATATACATACGCATAAAATAAATAGAAACACTCTGACTCTCGAAAATAATAATAATGGATCTCACAAATTCGTCCCGTGGCGGGAATCGAAACCACGATCTCACTTCAAGACCGCTAGATCAAGAGGCAGTCATTTTGACTGCCTCTGTGGCGCAGTCGGTAGTGATACCGCCTGCGGCGCTGGAGGTCGTGGGTTCGATTCCCACCGGAGACAAATATTTGTGTGACCCATAAATGTTTGTCTCAAGAGTCTGGGTGTTTCAATTAATTAGTGCAGGAATTGTAATAAAATTTTATTTTAATTTTAAAATTTTATTGTACTTAAACAAAAACAAAAACAAAAACAATAATTAGTGAAGGAATTGTAATAATTTTTTTTTTTAAATAATAATAATATTTTTTTTATTATTAACCCCCTTTTTATTACCTCCCCCCCTCCCCACTTCCCCCCCTTTCCCCGCTCCCCCCTTCACCCCCCCCCCCCTTCCCCCCATATTACCCCCATATTAAAGGAGGGTAGAGGTACCTCTATCCTCCATACTATAGCAAAAACATATAAACGGCCGAATTGAGTAACCTCCTCCTTTTTTGAAGTCGGTTAAAAAAGTGTCGTTACAACTTTTCGTGAGAATTTTTTCCGTCTAGCCCCCTTTCACAACGCGCGATAAGGAACTTCGTTCCAAAACGTATTCAAATATTAATATCCGTTGTCTTATTTTTACCCATAAACCAAGCAGGTTAATCCTAGCTTACTTTGGGATTAGATGACGCTGTTGCCATCCATGTAAATGCAGATGTAATCCAAATTATAATACGACCTTCATTGACCTTGTTGCGACCATGGGTTTACCACCTTTCAATTCAAAACTAAGATAAGAACTTCGCCAGAACTGAGCGATTCAAAAGATTGTTCCTCTGTCGAACTATAAAAACTTGAAACGACCTGCCTGCGCATGCCCTCATCTTACAGTCCCGGAGTGAAGAGGCACATCACAGGGCCGCCAACTGGAGGACCACTGTCAGAAGTCTTACGGATTGTAAGAGTGGCCCCCATTGCTAGATGCGCCATGTCTTTGCATCAGGCTGGTGACGTCAATTTGGAAATCCTACTATAAACTTCAAGTCCGCATAACTGAATATTAGCTTCGTCCATTTGACTCGGTGCAAAGACGAGCTGTAAGAGTTGTCAACGACCCTGTACTTACAGCTGGTGTGGAACCTCTTCGCGACAGGAGAGACTTTGCCTCCTTATGCGTGTTCTACCGCCTGTACAATGGTATGTGCTCTGAGGAATTGTTTGATATGATGCCCACGGCTACGTTCTATCATCGCACCGCTCGCCACAGACAGGGAGTTCATCCTCACACTCTGTGTCCGGTGCGTTCCAGCACGGTTAGATCCGATAGGTGTTTTCTTCCGCGCACGCTCAGGTTGTGGAATGACCTCCCTGCCTCGGTTTTCCCAAACGCCTACAGTATGGGGTTCTTCAAAAGGTATAATATGTATGTATTTAAATTTAAAAGTATATAAGTATTAATATCCGTGGTCTGATACCCATAACACAAGCAGGTTATTCCTAGCTTACTTTGGGATCAGATGCGTTGTGTGAAATGTCCGTGAATATTTATTTATTTATTTAGTAAGTAAGTAAAACTTTATTGTACACCACACATGAAATTGTATATAATGTACACATGTATATGTACAAATGGCAGTCTTATCGCTAAGAGCAATATCTAACAGGCAACCGTAGATAGGACCAAATTATGAGAAATGGGTAACACACAATAACACTGGTTTTTTATATGGTGAGAGACGAGCACCCAAAATGGTGATGAAAAGTGGTAGCCCATGAACCAGTTTTTTCTCGTTTTCTAGGTCATAAAAATAGGGGGGATTGAGGGGGGCTCCCAGACAACAAACGTGAATTAAGAAACGAATCGAATGCATACAGACCAAATTAAGGTGTTATTTGCTTGTGATGGAGTTGTGAGGATGTTTTAATGGGAAAATGAAATTGTTATTTTACTACTTAAAAAAAACTGCCATGTTATTGCGTGCAACTAATCAGTTACAACAGTATTTAAGTTCTAGCAGCCGACTAGATATCAATCATGTTATTTTTTGTTGGGGTGGCAACGACCTCAGTTGGCCGCGGCACAATATACAGATCAATTTATTTGATCTGTATATTGTGACCGCGGGCTAAGTACCTACCGTTCACATTGCCTTTACACGCACTGTTTTATGTTTTGTGTCAATATAAGGCCTCAGTATGGTTGTCAGCGGATAGCGCGATGACGGCGATTCCGGCGAGAGTCAGGTACAACAGACTAGCGGCAAAGCGCTCGCACAGAACAGTTTGTTCAAAGTTGTCTACTAAACTGACAGGCGTCGGTTGTGACTTCCTGCTAATAAAAAAAAATTCAAGCCGCCCGCACTATGGTCTACAACTTGACTACAACTGACATTTTACTGAAAACCGAGAACAATGACTTAACGTGCCTTCTGAAGTACAGCTTACTCACAAACGAACCTCAGAAAGTGGTCACCCATTCGAGTAACAGTCACGGCGAAAGATGCTTACAGCACGTTTACACAGCACAGAGTCAGCGGGGTTTCGAGATAATATTACTAGCACAGTAGTTACTAGTAGCACAGTATACAGAGAAAACCTACGATCTGTAGGCTGTGCTAGTTGGTAGGATAACTTTGGCCTGCTTCAGCCGTACATAATTCAATAGCTTTTAAAAAAACGGTCAAGTGCGACTCGGACTCGCTCACAGAGGGTTCCGTACCAACAAACTGCAAAAAATCACGTTTGTTGTATGAGAGCCCCCCTTAATCGACCCTTTTAGCCCCTCTCTATAAAATAGATTACAGAGGGACTTATGGCGAAACTTGTGTCTGTAGTCTGTGACTCTGTTGCATTAAACTACGTCACTAGGTCACGTGGATCATCTGTTCATAGTTTGAAATGAAACAAAAATGACAATATCAATCGGATTGAACTTTCACTTTTCCAATAAACGTTTTAGAGAGGGGCAGTCGGGTGAGACCGTCTCACGGCCTCTTGTTGAATATTAGTATTTGTTGTTATAGCGGCAACAAAAATATATCATCAGAGAAAAGTTCAGCTCTCTAGCTATCACGGTTCCTGAGATACAGCCTCATGACCGACAGACAGACGGACGGACGGCAAAGTCTCATGCTGTTCATGAGACTTCGCCGTCCGTCCGTCCTGTTTTTACCCTTTTCGTACGGAATCCTAAAATTAATTTCCTTTTCAAAGTTCCTAAAATTCGTCCTAAACGACTATGATCAAAGGGCCTTTGAAACATTGACAAGCCAATATCGAAGTTCAATACCTTTGATCAACCCTTGATAGAGTTTAGATTCGTGTAATTGATTGCTAACGTTATAAACTTTTTAATAAATGCTTGCTGCTTTAGGGCAAGGATACTTTTTACTTTGCATTTTTAGGGTTTCGTAAACAAGGGGTAAAACAGGTCCCTATTCATGAGACTTTGCTGTCCGTCTGTCTGTCTGTCGGTCACGAGGTTGTATCTCAGGAACCGTGATAGCTAGAGAGCTGAAATTTTCTCAGATGATATGTTTCTGTTACCGCTATAACAAAATAGACGAACTGTGATTTTGACGTATGAAATTTAACCCGTACGGAACTCTCGTGCGCGAGTCTGGCTCGCACTTGGCCGGTTTTTAAATATCTCAAAAGTAAGTAAGCATTGACATAAATTTTATAAATGAAATTGTTAGATAATATTTATGAGTAAACATATTGATTCACGGAAGGGTAAGGCAGATGCATATCAAACGCCTGCTTTTCACTGTTTGTTAGGACTCACAAATAGGCAGTGAGGTTATTGCCGTTTAGAAATAGACAGGCGCAGGTTGTGACTGCTTGCTGTCGAAATAACTTATCAAACCCATGGCCAAAGATAATTATAGTCTAGTCATAAACATTTGGAAATGCAAATGAACCGAGAAAGCCAAATTTTGGATATTACGTGGGGAGGGGCTAGAAAAGCTTAAGTTCAAATTGTCGACCAAAATAATCTGATGGGTTTTCCGCCATCTTGAAAAAAGTGTTAAATTCAGTTTTTTCATCATAACTCGGTTCCCCGTTGAGATACGAAAATTTTTATGCAATACTTTTTTGTTGCTCTTTGTACGATCTACAATTAAGGTTTTATACATTTTTCACGTATCGATCATCGTTATCGAGATATCGATCCAAAAAATTTGGATCTACTACTATAAAACCAGTAATACTTTATATTTCAAAAAAATTAGAAGTATGCTATTTTTTATTTATTTATTATACTGATCAGGCTGTTTTGGGCGGTAGCATTTTGAATTACCTACACGTACTCAAAATTACTTCAGAACATTTTTTTGTTTTTATATTTAGCTCGCCAAATTGACGTCGCCACCAGCCTGATAGTAAGCCGTGGCGCATCTAGCGATTGGGGGCCAGTCTCACAGTCCTTGCGACTTTCGACAGTGGTCCTCAATAATTTAACTTTCTAATTGCCATAAAATTATCAAAATTGGTTCAGTAAAAAAAACAAAGCTTTCCTCCTTATAATAATTTTTTTTTAAATATAATAATAATGTTTTTTATTTTTAATTAATTAATTTATTTATTTTCATGTTGGGCATGGTTTTAGTCGGTAGTAGTCCGTCATAGCATCCATCTAAGATTCCTCAAGTAAATACTAGCATGTACTATTATTATGTGAAAAATAAACGTTCAGGAAGAGAATTCTGCATTGTACCTATTAATTTTCTTCTTTTTACAGGTATCATCATTATTGAAGGCTAGCGGTTACCCTCGGTAAGTTTAGTTGTGATTACTTATTTTGTGACGTTATGTGAAGTTGTACCTATTCAGAACATAATAATATCAACCTACCCAAGTCGTGTCTCAACAATAATATCATATCTTTATAACAAGGATCCTCCAAGCGGGTTGGGATTGGGAGCATTGGTGGCGCGACCAAATGATGCGGACGCCTGTACGCACCACACAAATTTATATGTGGGGCACAATCCCACTTCTTTGAGGGGGAAGGGGATAAAGACACACGCCATATCGTCAGTGACGGATTAAGACTATTTGATGCCCTAAGCAATCCATGCCTACGGGCCCCCCTATCCGTATGTCAACTAGAATCGGTGTTTAAACCTTTACCGCCTAAAAACATTAGTTTTTTGTAAAATAAGATGATGAGATGTAACGTACATTAGAAGTGGAGTAGGTGTAACAACAATAAAAACCGAAGCATAATTCATCTATTTACTTATTGAAATGCGCCTTGCGGCTATTCCAAACATTTTTTATATTTTCACGCAAGATAGTATTAACGCCTAACGTAAGATTCCGCAAGCTGATAAGACGTGATCTCAGACGACATAACACAAGCGTCGTCGAGGCTGCGATCGAGCTGAACAGGGGTAACAAGGTCTTTGCCCAACAGCTTGGACGACCCCGTCTGGTGAAATTAAAGACAGCGGGTGGCAATACCGTGACATTAAGGCTCGAGATTCTCAAGGAAATTGAGAGCTTTTACAAAGATCTGTATGCATCACGGACAAAAAAAACAATGAGTCGTACTGATTGTGACCACCAAGCCCCACTAACGCGCCACTATACCGAGGGCATTCCGGACATCGACCAGGACGAGATCAGGGGCGCTCTCGGTCAACTAAAGAACAACAAGTCCCCTGGGGATGACGGAATTACGACTGAGCTTCTAAGGGCAGTGGGGACTCCGGTGCTCAAAGAGCTAGCGAGTCTCTTTAATTCCGTCCTCCAACAGGGACAAACACCTAAAGCATGGAGCGGGTGCGGTGGGTGGCTCTGTTTTTTAAGAAAAGGGACAAGACTTTGCTGAAGTACTACAGACCCATCTTACTCCTGAGCCATGTTTACAAGTTGTTCTCGAGAGTAGTCACAAACCGCTTCGCCGCATTACGAGAAGGCCTTTGACTCTATCGAAACCAATCAGTCAGGTCAGGGCAGTCCTGGGCGCTCTGCAGCGATGTCGTGTCGACTGGCGATATATCGAGGTGTTAAGATGTTTGCACGACACCGCTACCATGACCATTCAGCAGGAAAACTATAAATAAGTCACGGTCTATAGAACTGCGAAGAGGTGTGAGATAAGGTGATGTTATATCGCCTAAGCTCTTCACCAATGCGCTTGAGGACATATTCAAGACGCTGACGTTGACGTTTTCATTGAACATGACCTTGGTTTTATCCAAATTCATACCAAGACGTCGAGACGCTCCATTTAGACACCGGGACCAATCTACGTGGAAGAATCGAGGCTGGAGGTTATCTAGGAGTATACCTACCTTGGGCAGGTTATCATACTCGGAAAAAAGAACATGGACAAGGAAATTGCCAGAAGGATCCGGCTGGACTGGGCAGCATTCAGTAAACTGCGTCGAGTTTTCCATTCGCCTATACCGCAATGCCTGAAGACGAAAGTCTACAACCAGTGCGTTCTACCGATTATGAGTTACGGTGCCGAGACGTGGACACTTACGGTGGGGTTGGTCCGCGCCCGTAAGGTCGCGCAGCGAGCTATGGAACGAGCAATGCTTGGAGTGTCTTTGAGGGATAAACTTCGGAAAGAAGATATCCGGCAGAGAACTAAAGTGGTCGCCGAATAAGCACTTTAGAGTGGCAGTGGGCCGGCCACATCAGCAGAACAACCGACGGCTAATGGAGCAAGCGGGTTCTGGAGTGGAGACCGCGACTTGGCAAACGTAGCTTAGGACGTCCATCCACCAGATGGACCGACAATCTGGAAAAGGTCGCAAGCTGGGACTGAATGCGAAAGGCACAGGACCGTGTGTTGTGGTGTAAATTAGGAGAGGCCTACGTTCAGGAGTGGCTTCGATTGGTTTGAGTAAATTTACATAACCAAAAGTAATTTACTTAAATGAAGGAAAATACTTAAGATATTTTGACTTTGGACATTATCAAAACAAAACAAAATAAAACATTACGTACCTAAGCGAACACAATATTATAAACAGAACTTGAATGAATAGATTGCGGAGGCGCAGGCGCAAGGCTTGGGCCCCGCGGGGAAGGAGTGGTTTGTGATTGGCTGATCGCAATTCCGGGGCATTCGAGTTGTCGAATGCACTAGCGGCACTGACCTGTACTAATATCTGGACTGGTGATCGGTTCCATAAAATTGTGCCTAATTGAAAATCGCCATTTGGCGCTGACGGCAGCTAGCGAATGTACTTGGAACTAATACTAGTGATGTACACAACACCAGCTGTCTTGGTGTCGATAAAAACTTTACCAGATATCGACTACAATGTTAATTTTATTTTTGTACCAATGATGTTTAAATAATATGAATGACTACTTTAAAGTACCTAAGTAGGCTAACCATCAGGCTCGAGAATTCAGTTTGTCGAGCTTAATATAAAAAAAAGAGTTTGTTTGCTTAAACAGTGGTCGCAGGTATGTTGCCTGTTACTATTGTAAATCGGCTGAAATTACACCGGACACAGCCCACACAGTCATTAAGGTTGTCTTTAATCATAATTGGGTTATGTTAGAACTTAAAGCTAGGCGTCCAATAGGCGGATGGGCCGGGCCGGGCCGCAATGCAAAAATCCGCATGCCATACGTTTTTAATGAAACTGTGTTTCGTTGCGGCCCGCCTCTAGTAAAGGCAGATGCTACATAATTTCATATGAAACGTACGGCTCGCGAATTTTTGCTCTGCGCTGCGGCCCGGTCCACCTGGTGGACGCCTCGCTCAACGTGAGCCGTGCGAGCGTGCTCCCCGAAGCAGCCAATGCCAACTTGCTATTCCGCCTCAATGGCAACTATTTCCCATTTACTTCCCGAAGCAGCCGTCCCCAGAGAGGAATTTTGTTAAGTGACAGGTTAATTAAATTAGGATTAGGATTTATTGTAGTTTTGTTTGTTTGCAGTAGGTAAGTACAGAGGAGGGAAGGTATTTAAAAAAAATGTATGTATAATTTTTAAAAGAAAATTATCACATATTTTAAAAAGATTGAAAAACAAAGTAGATTCTCTTAAAGTAGGCTTGTGTCCACTAAGAATAAATCTGATTGATGTGTGTTTCTAACGACTATGTCCAATAAATAAATAATTAACCATAGATGCTAAGTTATATTTCACACGCTAGTTAGTTACTGTTTCGATTATCTACTACAATTTTAAGTGTTCATAATTTTAATATGTTCATTAAATTATTAAATGTCTTTTACCATGCCTCTTGTTTTTTAAACTACGAATTTTGGCATTGGACAGAAAATTATCGATATACATTTTGACATCCCTATTAAACGTTATCTATATATATAAAAATGTTGTGTGCGTTTGTGTATCTATTAAAAACTCAAAATTTACTGAATCGATTGAGCTCAAAATTCGACACGATATACAATATGATTCAGAGATGGTTTTAGGCTACTTTATACACTTTTATCATAACAGCAATAACAATAAAATAGCTTTAAAAAGTGATATTACCAATAGATGGCGTTGGTCGTTGTTTTTTTATATTATATTCTGCCAGCTTCAGAACAAAATTATTCTAAACAACCTATTTAGAAGGTACCTACCAGATTGATGTTTTTTAAGAGAAGTTTGATTGCGGCCTCCTTGCATTCAGAATAATAAAAGAGAGTATGCACCTAATAAAGAGGTCAGATATGTTTTGCATGTTATTTTTGAACGTTTTGTACATTCGGAATTTTGGAGTTTTGGACTTTAGACTTTTGGAATTTTGGAGTTTTGTAGTATTGGAGTGTTGGAGTGTTGGAGTTATGGAGTTTTGGACTTTTAGAATTTGGAGTTTTGGACTTTTAGAATTTTAGACTTTTAGACTTTGGAGTTTTGGCCTTTTGGACTTTGGACTTTTGGACTATTGAACTTTTGGACTTTTGAACTTTTGGACTTTTGTACTTTTGTACTTTTGGACTTTTCGAGTTTTGGAGTTTTGGAGTTTTGGAGTTTTGGAGTTTTGGAGTTTTGAAGTTTTGGAGTTTTGGAGTTTTGGAGTTTCGGAGTTTTAGAGATTTAGACATTTAGAGTTTTAGATTTTTAGAGTTTTAGAGTTTTAGAGTTTTGGAGTTTTGGAGTTTTGGAGTTTTGGAGTTTTGGAGTTTTGGAGTTTTGGAGTTTTGGAGTTTTGGAGTTTTGGAGTTTTGGAGTTTTGGAGTTTTGGAGTTTTGGAGTTTTTGAGTTTTGGAGTTTCGGAGTTTTGGAGTTTTGGAGTTTTGGAGTCTTGTAGTTTTGGAGTTTTGGAGTTTTGGAGTTTTGGAGTTTTGGAGTTTTGGAGTTTTGGAGTTTTGTAGTTTTGGAGTTTTGGAGTTTTGGAGTTTTGAGGTTTTGGAGTTTTGGAGTTTTGGAGTTTTGTAGTTTTGGAGTTTTGGAGTTTTGGAGTTTTGGAGTTTTGGAGTTTTGGAGTTTTGGAGTTTTGGAGTTATGGAGCTATGGAGTTATGGAGTTATGGAGTTTTGGAGTTTTGGAGTTTTTGAGTTTTTGAGTTTTTGAGTTTTGGAGTTTTGGAGTTTTAGAGTTTTAGAGTTTTGGAGTTTTGGAGTTTTGGAGTTTTGGAGTTTTGGAGTTTTGGAGTTTTGGAGTTTTGGAGCTTTGGAGCTTTGGAGTTTTGGAGTTTTGGAGTTTTGGAGTTTGGAGTTTTGGAGTTTTGGAGTTTTAGACTTTGGACTTTGGAATTTTGAACTTTTGTACTTTGGACTTCAGAACCTTTATACTTTTTGAGTTTTGGAATTTTGGAGTTTTGAACTTTTGGACTTTTGGAATTTTGGAGTTTTGGAGTTTTGGAGTTTTGGAGTTTTGGTGTTTTGGAGTTTTGGACTTTTTGACTTTTTGACTTTGGACTTTTGAACTTTTGGACTACTAACTCCTATGTATATTTCATGATATTTCTTTCGAAAAATAAGGTCATGAAGAAGTTTCACTTCTTACGTGTGTACTGTGTACAATAGTACACGCACACATTTTTTTTAAAATGTACCCATCATTTAGTTTGTTACTTATTTCTCATAGATACATAAAACCACCATAAAAAAGTCACAGCGAAGAGTGGCAGGGTACCGCTAGTAGGTTATAAAAATATTCGTAAAATCCCCGAAACTCGAATCGAAGGGTATTCGCTTATGATAGTAAAAAAAACCTAAATTATGGTGTTTAAGAATTAGATTCTTAGTTTACTTACTTGTGAAAAGAGACGCCACAGCCCTTCTCGTATCTTGTTTTACAATATACACACGATCTCATGATAAATATCTTCTTAATTTCACAATAAACTAAATTTATATATCAAAACACTTCAAATTTATAGCAATCACAGTAATGACCGTAGGATAAAAGTGTTCTGTGGTAATGACTTAAAAATATTCCAAATTTCACACATAAACTCCTTCTGAAATAAACAAACAACGGCCATTTGCAAACTAATTTAGTTCTCAGTGCACTCGAAGGCGGCGCTTTGAATCGGCACAAAAAAGTAGCTGTCATTTTGTAGTTTTTATTATTAACAAGTAACTATACATTTCCGAACGATTGTTTCGAAGCGTCTCGCTTGCTATTGGTCCGCATTCAACATGGCTGAAACTAAGTGTCAATGTCATTTCGTCACTGATTCTGGTTAGCAAATCCGAAATGGTATCTGTGAGGATGTGACATGCAAATAAAAGGGAATATTGTAAACATAATTTTAGTCACAGTACCTTGCATTGCCAGAGTGTTTATTTAGGTAGTTAAGATTTAATGCGATAGTACTGCACAAAAACGCATAATTTTAGTTTTCCAAACAAGATGTCCCGTCTAGATTTAATAATATTCGGTGCAACGGGTTTTATTGGCAAGCATACTTTATTTCACATGGTTGAGTTTGCAAAGAAATATCAAGTTGACTCCTGGGGCATCGCTGGACGGTCGAAGAAGAAACTTGAAGATGTTTTAGTCGAAACGACTCAAAGAACTCAAGCGGATCTGTCAAGTATTAAAGTCATAATAGCTAATATAGAAGACGAGAAATCCCTTCAGGACATGTGCGCTCAGACGAAAATAGTAATCAACTGCTGTGGGCCTTACAGGTTTTATGGGGAACCTGTTGTCAAGGCTGCCATTGTCAACAAGACTCATTATGTAGATGTTAGCGACGAACCATACTTTATGGAGGTGATGCAACTGCGTTACGATGAAGCGGCGCGTGAGGCTGGTGTGTTTGTGATCAGTGCGTGTGGTATTGAAAGCTTAGTGAGTGATATGGGAGTAGTTTTTCTGCAAAAACATTTCTCAGGTACCTTGAACTCGGTGCGAGCGCTTAGCGTCTGGTCAGTAACCGATGAGGGCAGGGAGAAGACTGAGGGAAGAGGTACATCATGCTATGGGAAATGGAAGTCGCTGATATATAGAGTCGTTGACAATAAGAAACTTGCCTCATTACGAAAGCAGCTCTACTCTAATCCTTTGCCTGATTTAGAACCAAAAATACGCGAAGTGACAGAAAATGGCCAAGAAGAATATTATTTTCCAAGCTCGTACGTAGACGAGACGGTCGTAAATCGCTCCCAACGATATTTTTACGAAAAAGACAAACAACGCCCGGTGCAATTTAAGTCCTATTTCATAACAACCTGCCAGTTCCAAACATGGCTGACAATTCAAATTTACAAATTCATATTCATGTTACCGAAATTTTCCATCACCAGAAACTTGATGCTGAAATATCCTAAGTTCTTTTCATCAGGGCAGGTTACAAAAGAAGGGCCCACTCAGGGGTTGATGGACAATTACTTAATTGTTTATATACTAATCGGTGAAGGATGGGATGAAGGTTTAGATATTGAGACTACCAAGCCTAATAAGGAAGTTGTGCTTGAGGTGTGTAGAGTTAACCCAGGGTACGGAGGGACGTGTGTCGCCCTGCTGTCTGCCGCCATTACAATCTTAAAAGAGAGGAAGAACATGCCAACAGCTACAGGAGTTATTACGCCTGCCACAGCCTTCGAGAATACGGATATCATTACGAAACTCAATGAGAACAACACTGTATACAAGATCATAGAGACTAATGATAAATAATAGCATACCTATTGTAGATTTTATAGTTAATGGTATGTTGTAATTTAGGTTTTTGAATGTTTTGTCCTTGTAACTCTTAGACCATATAACACGGGACTAGCCTTTGCGAACCACCGCATACAAAAATATTCTGCCAGTTTTCATACAAGTGAAGGGGGAAACACAAAGACATATAAAATTTCATTGCATTTAAAAATGTATTAATCGACAAACGCGTAATGGCTGTTGTGTGTTAATTGTTATTGTACAGTCAACTACAATGTAATGTACTAGTTTAATCATATAAAATGATGTACTGATGTACAAAATTTGGAAAATATTTTTAAAATTAATTAGTTATTTAGTATTTAAACAATTTTAAACCAATTAAAACCATTATCATCGCATTAATAGTGTCCTAAAATAGTCAGATTAATATAATAAAAGTGTTCTGTCCGTGTATTTTGGTGTAGGAAGTGACGAGTCAGGTACCCGTTTTTTTCGAATGTTAAATCTTTTCTTTTTCACGTAAATACATAATAAATCGACTGTTTCTCGTGAGTAGAATTATTATACTTGTATAAGCGTTTACTCGACGTTGACGACGGTTGGTGTATTTGCGTAAGTACATAACAATATTAAGTATAATTTATTGCCGGTACATAACCTTGTTACTTCTTACCATAAACTGTACAAGGAGCTCTATCATTTAATTCGCGTTTAATTGCACTTACTTATTAATAATATGAATACCCGTAGTCGCAGAGCTCTCGGCCGCCAGCAGGAAGAGCCCAAACTTCAGTTGGTGTTGCTGGAGCTTAAATCTAAAACGGAGCTCTGTGTACAGTTGGAAAAGGAAAGAGAGGAAAATGAAAATCTATTGATAAACGCTCTGAATGACACAAAAAAATTAAAATGCGAATTATCAAGACTTCATGTTAGTTATGATGACATTGTTGCGGAGCGGGACCACCTTCAGTCAATTGTAGATAGGTTCCAAGAGTGCAGTGACGAGTATGAGAAAACCTTGAGGAGGACTACCTTTCTGGAACAGGAGCTAAGGGATGCCCAGGGACAGATCTCACACCTGGAAGAAGCTGCTGAGAAAGTTACTGCCCAACAAACCGATAATCTTTTTAGTGAGTTAATGAGTGGTATCCCGCAGTTTATTCCTTCTGCAAATTCTCAAAACCTGGACTTGACTACTATAGATCTTACAGGTGACAGTCCATATCAACAGGACAAGTCGGTTTTGTTTTGCAGCAGAAATAAACTAAAAAAATATCTAAAAATTAAAAAGTTCATACAAAAATCAAAAAAGCAATTAAAATTCCATAAAATGTTAATCAAGAAGTGTAAAAATATAGGTTCTTGTTTAAAATTTAGAGAACAAGCTAAATTGTCAATGTTAGAACTAGAACAAAGCCATTTAAAATATTGCACTGACACACAAAAATTAGAGTCAAAAATACAAAGTTTGCAATTTGAGCTACAATATATGACTAAAAAATATGAATGGTCCCTTAAGGACTTTACTAAATGTTCTTTAACAATAGACAAGGTACTCAAAACATCAAATGATAACACTGAGCGCCTTAATTGTTTCCTAAATGACCACTTATGCAATATTAACTGCCCTAAAGCAATTGAGCCGGTGGAGGCCCAGGGCGAACCGGTTACCTCTGAGCCCCTAGCTCCCATTATCACATGCTCGCCCAGTACATCAGTGGATATATTGTGTGACAGTGTAAATAATAGTAATAGTTGTACTAAATTAATTGTATTTAGTGATGATATTGGTACCAATCTAAGTTCATTTTTAAAACAAAACTCAAATTCAAGTTATTACTCGGTTATTAATAATTGCTATCCGGGTGCTTCATTAAGTGGTATTATGCAAAAGATATTAGAATATAAATTTGAAGCTAACAGTAAAATAATAATTTTCTGTGCAAACAGGGGGAAAATTAGCAATGATGATTTGTCCCTATACATGAATTACATCTTAAACTTAAATGTCATACAAGTTGTAATGTTCACACTTCCATTTATAAAAGGTGTGCCAGATTCGGAAAATTCATTTAGATATAAGATGAATTTACGTTTAAATTTAATAAGTCAGTATAATAATAAATTTAATATAATTGACTTTAATTCTGTATTTAACACAAATTTGTCACATAGCAAGTTTATAGTCTATAATAATCACAAGGGTAGGTATTGTCTACCCAAATATTATAAAAGACAAGTAGCAAGTTTGCTATTTAATTATTTTTATTCTGTAGCCAAAAACTTGGCTGACAAAACTGCTTTATTTGAGCAGAGTAGTTTTAGGACTTTGGAATCTGTTCCAAGTAATTTAAATTAACTGCTGGGACAACAGAGGAATTACCCTCTAGCCAAAATTGTAAATTAATAGAGTTAAATTTAATTGCAAACCGTAATTTTATCGGAAACTGTCCTCCGAACAAAACTAAATTAAAAAATGTAAATTACATCAGCCTGGTGCATTATAATATTGCAACATTAACACAGGTCAAAGAGTTTGAATTGGAGCTGTTCATGAGCTCAGATCATATTGAAATTGTTTGTCTTACAGAACATATGCGTAAGGAGTATGAGCTCATGTTCAGTTTCAGTAGTCACCGGGTTGGTAGTGCGTTCTGCAGGGTCAACACAACACGGGGGGGGTTCGATGATTTTATTAAATAAGAAATTAAAATATAAGGAACGGAAAGATGTTGTGTCCCTCTCTGTAGAGTGTACAGTTGAAATATCGTGCGTAGAATTGGAGCAATTCATAGTAGTATGCGTATATAAACCTGGAGTCTCACCCTTTTGTGAGTTTGAGGAAGTAATGGATAAAGTGCTATTTAAACTTGGAAAAACTAATAAACACCTAATAGTGTGCGGTGATTTTAATGTTAATATACTTATAAATACGCGTCAGACCAATGATATCTTAAATTTATTTAAATCACACAATCTCACTAACTTATTTTTAGAGCCTACTAGATATTGTGATACAACAGCTACTTGTCTGGACAATATATACAGTGATATGTTGCCAGAAAGTAAGAGTATTATAAATAAGATAAAATCAGATCATACTGGGCAAATAGCATCTTTCAAGATCACAAGAGAAAAAGTTAAAAGACGTAAAATATTATGTAGACCAGTAACTAGTGACCGCTTGGAACGTATGCGAGTTGGACTTTGCAATAAACTTCCATTTTTAGACACTGGCTTAGATTCAAATGTAATGTATAAGTTATTTTTTGATTCCTTTTACAATGAGTTCAACTCCGTATTCAAGTCTAAGGAAGTCACAATCGGTGATAGGCCAGCCTTCAGTGAATGGGCCACTGAGGATATACATAAAAGTAGACAAAAACTGTATGAACTATACTCAGAAGGACAGCTTAATAGAACAGATGAATTTCTAAATTATGTTAAAACTTATTCAAAAAAGTTTAAAGCAGACTGCTTAGCAGCCAAAAGAAAGTATATAAGTAATAAAATTCTCAATAGTGTAGACAAAGTTAAATCTACTTGGAAAATAATTAACGCAGAAAGAGGCCAAGCAAAATCGAATGATAATAATTTTAAACTTAAAGTAAATGGTAACATAATTACAACAGATGCCGAAGTCGCTAACGAATTTGAACAATTTTTTTCTCGAATTCCAGTAGATTTGACCAGAGCCCTAGGTTCTTCTACCCCAATAGCAGAATCCTTGTTAAAAGCAAATGTTCCTTGCTGTAATGAAATATTTAAATTCAGTAAAATTAGTATACACACTGTCATAAAAACTTTTAAATCTTTAAATATTAAGAAAACTGCTGACCTCTGGGGAATTTCTGTACATTTAGTTAATTCGTTAATTGAAATGGTTGCCCCTGAATTATCAATAATATTTAATAATTGTGTTGATAGTGGTGTGTTTCCTGACTTAATGAAGTTTAGTAAAATAACTCCTCTGTTTAAATCGGGTAGCACCTCAGATCCGTCCAATTTTCGTCCTATTTCTGTACTACCCACGTTTAGTAAAATCTTTGAAAAGGTAATGCTTAATCAAATGCAAAATCATTTTAATACAAATAAACTATTCCATACTAAACAATTCGGTTTCACGCGAGGTCGGTCTACCACGGATGCTGGCATCAAATTGTTAGAGTGTATATATGAGGCCTGGGAGGAGTCGTATGATGCTTATGGTGTATTCTGCGACTTATCTAAGGCCTTCGATTGTGTCCAGCATCAGACTTTAATTCAAAAACTTGATCATTATGGAATCCGGGGGACGGCCTTGGATTTAATTAGTTCTTACCTTAGAGATAGAGTACAGAGAGTAGTTATAAATGGTAAACAGTCAAATGGTTCTGCTGTAACAATGGGGGTGCCTCAGGGTTCAATTCTGGGACCTTTTCTATTTTTAGTGTACATAAATGATCTCCCTCACCTTATAAGAGACGATCACGAGGTAGTTTTGTTTGCTGATGACACATCTTTAATATTTAAAGTTGAACGTGGACAACGCGATCTTGACGAAGTAAACAATGCCCTCTCTAGGGTAGTCCACTGGTTTAACGCTAATAATTTATTGTTAAACGAAACTAAAACAAAATGTATAAGATTCACCTTGCCAAATGTTAGGCTCGTATTAGGATTAGGGATGATCAAGTAGAATTGGTCGATGAAACTGTCTTTCTGGGCATAAAGTTAGACTCCAACTTGCAGTGGGGGCCTCATATCGAGAAAGTCTCGGGCAGACTGAGCTCTGCAGCCTATGCCGTTAAAAAGATCCGACAACTGACAGACATTAGAACAGCGCGTCTTGTCTACTTTAGCTACTTCCACAGTGTCATGACCTATGGCATACTATTATGGGGTAACGCTGCCGACATCGAATGTATCTTTGTGTTGCAGAAAAGGGCTGTCCGGGCTATCTATGGTATGGGGTTTCGGGAGTCATTAAGAGAAAAGTTTAAGGATATCAACATCCTTACTGTGTATTCACAGTACATATATGAAAACTTATTATATACTCATAAAAATAACAGTAAATTTATTAAAAATAGTGATATCCATAACCTAAACTTAAGAAATAAGAATAAATTGGCTGTACCTAGATTTAGGCTTAATAAAATAAGCAATTCTTTTGCGGGTAATTGTATTCGAATGTACAATACATTGCCGACAGCCATAACAGGTTTGTCAGTTAATAAATTTAAAAAACTAGTAATGCTTAAATTGTGCCAGAAAGCTTATTATAGCATTAAAGACTTTCTAGAAGACAAGACTGCCTGGCAGTGACACGAATTGCTCCTTTCTACATTTAAAAAAAAACTGTATTAGATACTAAGATGAATAAGAGGGACCGGACTGAGTTTCTTGGGGTGTTCTTCTCAGTCTGTAGCATTTCCGAACCCCCGGTAGAGTCACAAAAATTTTGACAAACCTAAATAATTTTTTAAAAATTTCAAAGGGAATAAATTTTATTTTATTTTATTTTATTTTTACAGGCTTTTCATAAAGTCAAAAGACCAAATGGTCATGTGCAATGGCAGAAAACAATGCTTAAGTAAGGCGCATCCTGTGGTTAGATGATCTAAGTTGTAACTAGATGTTCATACTTATCGAAATAGAAGGAACTTGAAATCGCACTTTGGAAAAAAATCAAAACTAGAGTTATTTTGATTACCATTGTTTGAGAAGGAACTTGAGATTCTGTAATCAGATGAAATGAAGTTTAAGCGAAGATATTATGAAGCGAGCGGAGTTATTAACCGATACAAGTGTTAAATGTATAATAAAGATTCGAATACCTACATGTAGGTTTTGGAGTTTCCCGTCATTGTGTTAGTATAATAATAATACCTATTGTTATCAGTAATATTAGTTCGTGTTTCCCCAGCATTGTTTTCGATATTGGTTGCAGAAATATATGTGATCGATACTGGTGTAGATAAAAGTGTTTTGAACAATATGAATCTATTTTTATCCTCATCGTGAAGGCGGGTACTGTTACATCCGAAATGGCTGCTTCAGAGAGCGCTGTCCATTTTCATTTTGAAATGTTGTACCTACAGTTTTTTTTTATTTTACTAAACCATATTTTATCCACCAATATTTGACCATAAGTGAACCATTTTAGGCTTATATATCCTTTGATCTTATGTTATATCTTTTCAAATTGAAGTTTTCCTTATTAATTTTAATTGCCGTTCTTAAAATTATACTTATTTTCCTTGTGAATTTAAATCGTTCCTGACAAATTTGTTGGCCAATAAAACGTATTCCGTAGGTATTATGTATATTTAGATTGCAGTGGCATTCCCGAACACTGAACATGGTAGTTACGATACAACAAAAGTGTAACGGAACGTAATTTTATTGTATTAAGCGCTACGTTTCCGAACGACTAGACTGTTTCGGAGCGACTCGCTTACCATTGGTCATTCAACGCCGTCAAAACTAACTCAAGGTCATGTTGTTGATTCTGTTTCGCGAATATTGTAAACATAACCTTACTTTGCTTAGTAACTTATTCATTGTGAACTTTGATAACGTTTTGTATACCTATATGTACCACTAAACTTTATTTAGTTAGTAACATTTACTGCAACAACATAGTGTGGAATAATTTTGGAGTAACTTTAATATTTATACGTGCTTAGTTTGATTAAAATTTACCACTACATCTAAACAATAGTTAGTAAAAGGTTCTCGTATGGGAATTCACTTTAGCAACTGATATTCTAAACAAGATGCCTCGTTTAGATATAATAATATTTGGTGCAACGGGTTTCATCGGCAAACATACTGTATTCCACATGGTTGAGTTCGCGAAGAAATACCAAGTCGACTCGTGGGGCATCGCTGGACGATCCCGGCAGAAACTTGAAGATGTTTTAATAGAAACGACTCTGAGAACTAAAGCGGATTTAAAAAGTGTTGAAGTCATTATAGCTGATATTGACGATGAAAAATCTCTTCAGGAAATGAGTGCTCAGACGAAAATAGTTGTCAACTGCTGCGGCCCCTACACGTTATACGGTGAACCTTTAGTGAAGGCCGCCATTGCTAATAAAACTCATTATTTAGATGTTAGCCAGGAACAATATTTTATTGAACTGATGCAACTTCGTTACGACGAAGCGGCGCGTGCGGCTGGTGTGTTTGTTATCAGTGCGTGTGGTAATGAAAGCCTAGTGAGTGATATGGGAGTGGTTTTCCTACAAAAAAACTTCTCAGGGACATTGAACTCGGTGCGGTCACTAAACGTCTGGTATTTAACCGAGGAGGGCAAGGAAAAGTCTGAGGGACGTGGTTGGACCAGTTATGGCTGCTGGAAGTCCCTGATGTATCGCATCGTCGATTTCAAAAAGCTTCCCTCATTACAAAAGCAGCTGTACCCTGACACTTTGCCTGACTTCTACCCAAAACTGCGCGATGTGAGAGAAGATGGCAACGGAGAACATTATATCCCATTTTCGTGTCTTGACGAATCGGTCGTCAGTCGCTCGCAACGATATTTCTACGAAAAAGATAAACAACGCCCGGTGCAATTCAAATCATACATCATAACACGCTTCCTGATTCGAACATGGCTAAAACTATTCATTTTAACATTTATAAACATATTGGCGAAATTTTCCTTCACTAGAAACTTAATGCTGAAATATCCCAAGTTTTTCTCGCTAGGGGAGGTTTCAAAAGAAGGGCCTACTCAGGGGTTGATGGACAATCACTTTTGTTTTTATGAGCTCATCGGTGAAGGATGGGATGAAGGTCGAGATGTTGAGAATACCGAGCCTAACAAAGAAGTTGTGCTCGAAGTGTGTAGAGAAAACCCAGGCTACGGAGGGACGTGTGTTACCTTGCTGTCTGCTGCAGTTACACTCCTGAAAGAGAGGGAGAACATGCCAACTGCTACCGGAGTCATGACTACTGCTGCAGCCTTTAGGAATACGAATATTATTACGAAACTCAATGAGAACAATACTGTATACAATATCATAGAGACTAATGTAAAATAGTTATGTACTATTTAGTTTTAAATTTGTAGTTTATTATTTAAGTGTTTCGATGTAATTAATGGGTATTAAGAGTAATACAGTGCCATAATAAACCCATCGTTATAAATAGGTAGTTTGTGCTTAAAACCGAACTTGCTTTATTAAAAACTCTTTGTCTAATTAAAATCCCAGAGTATGTTTGATGTTTGATTACCGTTATTAGGTACCACTAGAAGGTTCTTACGACCTTTATTGTTTTTTTTTATATTCAGCACGCCAAATTGACATAACATAAGCTAATTGACATAACCTAAGCTACATAACCTAGGTTAAGTATTGATATTGACGCGAGCGGAGTCAGGGACGAATGATAGTCCAACATGTTATTGCAATGACCCGGATGACGTAGGTTTACTTTGCTTTAGGAGTTTCCAGATAATGTATCAAAAATATGGATTTTGTTCTACATAATATGTATTCAGAACATTTTTCCCGATATTGATATTGATTGACAAACTACCTTTTTGCATATAAATAAAGAAATTGGATGAACGATTCATCAACGAGCAGTCAACAAACTACTAAATATAGAAATATGAAATTGATACAGCAGTTTTCTTTTGTGACACAGAAATCTAGTAAAATTAAATTTTATTCATCTCCGAAGTGGCGAAAACCGTGATTTTTTTCAGTCATATATCGAAGAAATATATTTGTTGTATAGGAGCTCCCCTTAGGGTTTTTTTGTATTTATGTTGATAAAGCGGCCACAGACATACATCATCTGTGCAATTTCAACTGGCTAGCTATCACGGTCTATAATATACTTATACCCTGGTGACACAGAGACAAACAGACAAACGACAGCGAAGTCTCGGTAATAAGGTCGCGTTTTTACGCCTACCTGCGGAACCCTAAAGATGAATGAATACATAGTCCAGGGTATTCCAAAACTCTAAGCTTGAGAATGTATAAATTAAGGGGTTTTACTACCTTTATTCTCATTTCAGAATGCGATAAATTCATTGAAGGACAATCCAAAAATCCTCGTCATAGACATTCGGACGAGCTCAATACCAAATATGACTCAGAGCATTATTGAGCTAGCCTCGTTGAAATTAGGAGTCCTAAACAAGGTGAAACGGTTCTTCACGCCACACCAGAGGTGCTTTTTTAAATCAATTTCCTATAGTACTTTGCTGTACAAGAGGCAGATTCGTTCCTGCTTCGAATACTGCTCTCACCTTTGGGATGACTGTGATATAAATTACTAAGGCACGCAGCGTCATTTTTACAAACGAAATATATTATCTATACATTATAATAAAATGTTAGAAAAGTCAAAACTGTACATTGGAAATATAAAAAAAAATACTCGCTGGGTGTTCAACATAAACCAAAGCCGAAAATATAGTTAGAATTTTTTTTGTCTGTATGTCTGTTTGTCTGTTTGTTTTGCTTTGTCCGGAAGGATCTCGAAAAGTCCTCAATATATTTGATTCAAATTTTGCACAAATATTAACTAAGGGTAAGGTCTTTGTCCTGGGACATCCTTCCGAGGGCTTACCCGGGGCTCCCAACCATAGACTGTTGGGCGTGACGTGAGGTTTTTTTAGCCGGTAGGAGTCCGGCATAACATCCATGAGGATTTTCCCTCACGTTAAACAAAAAAAAAAAAAGGGGTAGGGTCTTCAAATAGGCTATATATTATCACGCTACATATCCTAGGGACTACGCAGAGAGCAATCAAATTGGCATTTTAAAATAATTTTCACGCGTACGAAGTCGTGGGCAACAGCTAGTAAAGGATAATGAGACAATTTTTCCTTCACACTCCATAAAGAATATTAATTAATACGTAACCTTAGATTGATGAAATTTATTATTCATCACACGATGACATGCTAGGTCTCTTCGTAATGAATTCTAAACAGTGTGCGAAGTGTGATAGGAATCTAGCTGGCCTTCGCAGCGAAAGCGCTGGATGTAGCTGGGAGTAGCGCTCGGATGATAAATGGTGTTTTAGTTTAGCACAGGGCGAAAACTCCATACAACTGATTCGTTTTCTACTAAGGATGCAGACAAGCATACCGCCCACTAGTTGTACTAGAGGTCACCGTAGCCTGTGGACGTTTGCAACACCAGAGGCGCCACACTCGCGCTGCCGACCTTTTAAATAATATTCATAATACTTAGGACTTTCTTCCTAATACATTTTGAAGCTAACTTGATAGGCAGGTATGTGGTATTGAGTGTTCCAATCTCATATAGGTATTTGTTTATTTATTTATTTATTTATTTTACACTTTATTGTACGCCAAGTAAATACAATTGAGGTAAACGAATACACTGCAAGAAGATGTACAATGGGCGGCCTTATCGCTAAAAAGCAATTTCTACCAGGCAACCTTTGGATGGAGAAAGTTGATTGAAGGTAACGAGTGGTAGTTCTTAGGCGTACTCTTAGATCGAATAAAGCTTTTTAATTATAGGTATAAAAATTTCTACATTTAACCCTTCAACACACTAAAAAAATATATCGAAAATCGATAATCACGTGGACCTAGCTCCACCACCCTAAAAATGAAAAAAGATTTCCCATTTCCCAAAAAAAATTTTTATTTCACTTACCAGACCAAATTTTTCAATTCTGCAAACAGCAACCGGATTATTGATAAATTGTTTATTTTACTGTGTATAATAATAAACAATAATGAAAACACATTATTTATAATAAAAAAACAAAACACACACGCACACTTGCACTTGGTACACACGCACTCAACAAAAAAAACATTGATTACTCTACCACCACACCATATTTTACGATCCTGTAAACACCAACCGGATTATTGATATATTGTTTATTTTACTGTGTATAATAATAAATAATAATGCAAACACATTATTTATAATAAAAACACGAAACACACACGTACTACACAAACGCACGCCATCCATGCGCAATCCACTCTCAACTTCAACTGTTCGATTTTTGTAAATAATTCTGGCCCATTGACGTCATTTTATAAGATTCCAAAAACAAGAAAATGTTATAAACTACACATGCAATAAACCTGTTCATAGAAAAGTAGGACGTAAGGAGGCTAAATTTAAGTTTAAAGTCGTCTGGGTAGGTGCGGCGACCGGTCGCCGCGCGGGGCTTTACGGAAAAACTTGATTATTATGCGCGGCGACCGGTCGCCGCGAGGAGCTCTAAGGGTCACATAAATATTGAAAATATATACAGCATACTAAGAATATATATAAACACAACATACATACATACGAATACACATACATACACACATACGTACATACGAATATAAATACATACATAATCTACATATTACACAGATAGATAGTGATCCTTCACCATTTTTTTGAAATTTGCTATCGTCTGCGCTCGTCTTATCCCTACTGGAAGTTTATTCCATAGTCTTATGGCCGTTACCGTGAAAGATTTGTCAAAGAACGTAGACGAGTGAGACGGCATCTTTAATATTAAGTTTTCCGATGACCTCAGACATTTCGAATGCGTATTGTGGAGGAACTCGAAGCGTTCCTTTAGATAGGAAGGAGTTGAAGGGTTAAATAAGATACTATACAGTTGTGAAAGAACGTGAGCATCCCGGCGAAGTCGTATTGATAACCACCCAAGCTGCGTTCTGAATTGAGAAACATGGTCATATTTGCGTAAACCAAAAATGAACCTTATGCAAACATTTTGAAGACGCTCAAGTTTGGCTAACCGGTTTTCGGCAAGATCAGGATAGCTGACATCTGCATAATCGAGTATGGGCAACAGTAGCGCGTTTGCAAGCGCAATTTTGGTGGTCATAGGCAGAAGGCTTTGTAACTTCCGTAATGAGCCCACCGATACAAACATCTTACGGCTCAATTCCTGCATCTGTGGCTCCCATGATAGCGTAGAGTCCAGGTATACTCCCAAGTTCCTAACCTTATCGCTAATTGGAATAATAATGTTGTCAAATATTACCGGGGGAATATTTGCCCACACAATTTTTGTTTTCATTTGGGAACTGCCCATGATTGCGACTTGTGTCTTGCTAGGGTTTACCTTGAGACCATGAGATCTACTCCACTCGCTTATATGACCCAAGTCCTTATTTATAGACTCCACAGCATCACTCAACTGTAGAATTGGTGTCTGGCATTTGCTCCGTGGTTGCGATAACATTATGGTTCACATCCGTTCTCTAGAACAATTGGTGTACCTATACCTTCAACACTCTAAAACATTAGTGAATTCAGATCCACCGATGACCTGGAAAAATTGCCAGGGGAGTGTGAATACAGAATAGGTGAACAACCGTGTGCTGTGACGTAGAGTAGATAGTGTATTTGTAGCATTTATTTTCTATAGATGCAGTATTTAGGATGTGAAAGCAGCCTTATCGAGTTATCTTTTTTTAATCGGTTGTCAGTGGTGACATTTCTGCTGTCAGAATGACAGGATGTCATAAGTTCGGTGACGAAGCGTTTCGCATTTAAAGGAACGGGTTTTGTTAAGATTTTTCGTGAAAGACAGGACTTTTGACCGAGACCTGCTTTGGGGTAGTTGGAGGTCCTTTGGCTTTTGCTCTGAGACTGTGCCGCGAATCAGTTTTTCGCTCAAGCGCGATTATTTGTTACCTCGCGTGGCCTAACGGGCTGTGATTGGGTTGCTGCATTGCATCTTGCTACATTTTACCCAGAAAACTGGGTTTTTTACTACGGGGCTAGTTGCCGGATGAGATATTTGGTGCCGCACCTATAAGTTAGTGGGCTGCACGTGGTACGACAACGTGGAAGTGCGGACTACACGAGCTTCTCATGTGAGAGGTATCTGCCGTCATCACCTGGCAGTAACAACAGGCAGTCACTCTCACTCAGCTCACTCTGCAGGCCAGTAAATCCACTACTTATGTGTAGCCTAGTAGTATTAATACCTGAGCCCTGACTTTACTTCTGTGTACCTGTGATATTTGTGTCTATCAGTGAATAAGCTCTCTGTGTGTCTCTGTGTATCTCTGTGTACTTAGTAAATATATGTGTGTACACCCTATTGTCTGTTTTCGTGAGAGCCCTAGCCTACCCTTGCACACAGACTGGAAACTTAGAAATAAGGCGCCCTGGGATAGAGTTCTCTGCATAGCTACCTCGCGCTAGTTGGTGAGTAACACTGATCATCTTAGTGTTACAAATTGGCGCCCAACGTGGGGCAAATCTCTGGGTCTACTCTGCGGTAGTCTCAGTCTGGTGTGTGTGCATAGGTGGTTATCTCTGGCGAAACCATTCTGGAATCGTCCGAGACGCTCCAGGACGTTAATTGGTGGTGCTAGCAGCTAAGCACAAAACCTTCCCTTTCGTCTTCTTCCAGCTTCCTACATCTTTGGCTGGAAAAGACACAAAATTCTAAATTCAAAAATTTAAAATAGCTGTGATTTTGGAAAAACTTTTTGATTTTATTTGGCATACCCACTTCTTTTCTTATTGTGTTTCTTTTCTTTGTTATGTTCCTTTTTATGGTGCACACATATATTTATTGTAATATTATATTAGCATAGATTAATATATTACATATATTATTCTATAGCTTCACCTCTGTGTTAACTTAGTGAATTTCACTCTGTGTAATTATAAAATTTTTTTTGAAGGTATGTTGATACCTTGTAATTTTAATTATTAACCTGAACTGTGTTATCAGAAAATTTAGAAACTTTTCTCTCTTAGTATACCCTTAATCTTTGTTAAATTCTAAAAGTCAATTTGAAACATAATTACCTAACTTAGTACACTTTGTTGTAACTCAATTTACATTTTTACTTTGTAATTGATCCCTATCTGTGCCATTTTATTTAATCTTTGTTAAATTCTAAAAGTCAATTTGAAACATAATTACCTAACTTAGTACACTTTGTTGTAACTCAATTTACATTTTTACTTTGTAATTGATCCCTATCTGTGCCATTTTATATTTATAATTGTTGTAAGTAAATTTTTACATAATGGCACAGATGAAAAAATATATTAATTATTTAAGAAAGGATGAACTTGCTAACGAGCTGTCCCACATGGGTATTTCAGTGGAACCGGAAACGACAGTGTCTGGCCTTCGGAGTGAGCTAAGAACGGCACACCGACTCGTCCGTCGAGGTAGCATCAAAGCGAGTGCTCCGGTACCCGCTGATGCACCGGCTGAGCTCTCGATCTGCCTTCCAAGAGTCTCCGAGCTGGAGGAGGCTATTCAGTCAGGTGACATTTTCATTAATAAAGGTAGTCGTCTTAGGGTGTCCATCAGAGCCAACTACTTATTGAGTAGGTTAGCTCGTTGTGGTCTGGATTGCCCCGACCTGGTGGATATTCGTGGTAGGCTAGTGAAGATCATCGCTAGGGCTGAACCCAGTAGTGATTCTGAATCCGAAGGTTCGGATGATGATGGTGATGATCCTTCGGGTCGTGACCAGGTGGAATATACTTCACCAGTAGTGAGAGAGGACCGCTCGGTGCGAGCTAGTTCAAGTAGGAATAGTTCTACATGTAACATAGTGTATAAAGAACGTCCCCTTAACTTATGTTCATTTAACTTAAAATATGATGGTTCTACTTGTGTACGTGTGTTTTTAGAGAGATTAGAGGAACTTAGATGTGCTCGGGAGGTTACTAAGCCTAGACTCCTTATGGCTTTCTCCGACCTGTTGGATGGACCGGCTTTGTCTTGGTTCCGTACAAACAAAGCTAACTTCATCTCATATGAGGATCTTATTAGTGAGCTTAGAGATACCTTCGATATTCCTGATTATGATTACCGCCTCAGGAACGAGATAAGACAGCGTACACAAGCCCGCTCTGAGTCCTTGGTTAACTATATATGTACAATGCAAGCCATGTTCTCAAGGTTGTCATGTAAGATGCCCAGTGAGGAACAGCTGGACATTCTCATGCACAACATTAGACCTGACTACATGAAGGAACTGGCCTTGCATGATGTCAACTCTGTAGATGACTTGAGACGTTTGGGTAAGCGCTTGGAGCTTGCGCGTACTAGGGCAGACGCTTTCCATGAGCCTGCTCTTGACAAGTTTGAGATTACATCTGACTTACACCAGCTTAAGAACAAAGGTGTACAAAAGCCCGCTAAGCAGGTGTCTGCAGTGGAGACGCCGGTTACCCCCCACGATCGCAAATGCTTTCGTTGCGGCGGGGGCGGTCACACTGCATACAGCTGCACACAGTCAAGGGAGCTGGTGTGTTTCCGGTGTGGTCTCAAAGGAGTCAAGACCCCAGACTGCTCACACTGTACTAGCAAGTCAAAAAACGCGTAGGCCAGGGCCTTATTAGGAACTCTGTGCATCACTCTGTATCTGAGTCTATTTCTGATAAGGTCCTGTTTCCTAAACGGGATAGTGACATTAGACCGTATCTAGTTGTTAAGGTTTTAAATTTAAATGTCTTAGGCCTTCTAGATTCCGGTGCCTCCTGCTCTATACTAGGTAAGGGAGCGCACCGCATCTTCTTGGAACTGGGTTTTGATCTTGTGAGTATCAATCCTACTTTTCGTATTACAACTGCAGACAGCACTCACTTGCAATGTCTGGGTTGTATCTCTTTGCCAATTGAGTACAATTCGGTTATCCGAGTTGTCAAGTTCTATGTTGTCCCAGGTATAACCACCTCCATGATATTTGGAGTGGATTTCTGGCAACAATTTAAGTTAAGTGATAAGTTAATTTTACAAAATATTAGTCTTGATAGCTTTAGTGATAATAATCCTATAGAGTCTGTGTCCCTTAACGGTGGCCTCGAGGATTACGACAACCTGACAACTAAACAAAGGTGTGTAATCAACGAGGTCATTGAAAAGTTCGACTCGTTGAACACTGATAAGGTGGGTTTAGGTCGGACCTCACTTGTGCACCATGTCATTGACACTGGTGACAGCAAGCCGATCAAGCAGCGTTATTATCCGCTCTCTCCCCTTAAGCAGAAGGCCCTGGAAGCCGAGCTGGACCGAATGCTGGAGATGGGAGTAGTGTCCCCGTCTCAGTCCGCCTGGAACTCTCCAGTGGTCATGGTGGAGAAGGCGAACGGCGACCTCAGATTGTGCTTGGACTCTCGCAAGCTGAACTCTGTGTCTAAGAGTGACGCCTACCCCTTACCCTATATCAATCAAATCTTAGACCATCTTAATAATGCTAAGTATTTAACCTCTGTAGATCTGAGTGCGGCCTACTGGCAGATTCCATTCGACTCACTCCAGTCTGCTGAGAAGACTGCTTTTACGGTTCCCCGGAGAGGATTGTTCCATTACAATTCCATGTGCTTCGGTCTTGTCGGTGCCAGTGCCACGATGCAACGCCTCATGGACCGTCTGTTTGGTCCCGAGTTCGACAACAAGGTATTTGCGTTTCAGGATGACATAGTCTGTGTGTCCAGCACCTTTGAGGAGCATGTAGAGCTCTTACATAGAGTCTATCAGCAACTCAAGGATGCTGGCCTAACTATTAATATGAAAAAATCCCACTTTTGTCGGAGTGAACTCAAATACCTGGGGTATTATGTGGACAAACATGGCTTACGGACAGACCCGGGTAAAGTTGAGGTTATCCTCAACTATCCCACCCCTTCTAACCCTAAGGAGGTTAAGAGATTTCTGGGAATGGCCGGCTGGTATCGTCGCTTTGTTAACAACTTCTCGAAGATTAGTAAACCTCTGTGCAAACTCACTTCTACGAACCTTAAGTTCGAATGGACCCCTGAGGCTGAACAGTCCTTTAACCTGCTAAAGTCAGCCTTGGTTTCTGCCCCTATATTAAAAATGCCTAACTTTGAGATGCCTTTCCGCATTCTTAGTGACGCGTCAGCTTACTCAGTTGCTGCTGTACTGACACAAACTCACGATGGTGTTGAGCACCCTATCGCCTACTGTAGCCGTTCTCTCAACAAGAACGAGGTGAACTACAGCACAACTGAGCGAGAACTTCTGGCCGTGATTTTCGCTTTGGAACAATTTCGACAGTACGTCGAAGGCCAAAAATGTACGGTCGTCACGGATCATTCATCTCTTCTGTGGTTCCATAAGCTAAAAAATCCCACGGGTCGTCTAGCACGTTGGAGCATGAGGCTCAGTCAATTCGATTTTGACATAGAGCATCGAAAAGGTAAAGACCACGTTGTACCTGATGCTCTGTCTCGTATCAAAATTGATTCCCTCGATGCAGTACCCACTAAAGACCCGTGGTATGACCACACCATGAATAGTGTTCGGAAGAACCCTAGGAAGTCACCAAATTATGACATTCGTGACAACCTTCTATATAGGTTAACTAAAAATAAATATTCTTTGACTTCAGACTTTGACTGGAAGCTGGTGGTACCTCAGGAGGATCGCTTTCCCCTGCTCTCTAAGTACCACGATGACACACTTAGTGCCCATGGTGGCGTTTGGAAGACGCATAAAAGGTTAGCCCTAAATTATTACTGGCCCAAGATGTACGAGGACGTCAAAGAATATGTTGGGAATTGCGAAACATGCAAGCAGTACAAACCCGTAAATACGTCTCGTCCCGGCCTAATGGGTAGCCCGAAGCGGGTTTCGAAGCCATTCGAAGCTATCTCTGTCGATCTGCTTGGTCCCTTTCCCACTTCGAGCAATAGAAACGTACACCTGATCGTGGTCTCCGACTACTTTAGCAAATACGTCATGTTGTGCCCTGTTCGGGTTGCCACAGGCGCTGTAGTCGCGAGGTTCATAGAGAAGAGTGTGTTTCTCGTGCACGGAGTCTGCAAGACTATTTACATGGATAATGGCCCTCAGTTTGTGAGTAAGCCATTTAAGGATCTGTTGGCTAAATACAATGTACCTAATATATATTATAACCCTAGGTATCATGCCCAAACTAATCAGGCGGAACGAGCTATTCGCAATGTGGTTCAAGCGATCTCATGCTATGTGAAGTCACAACACAAGTCTTGGGATCAGTTCTTGGTTGAGATACAGTGTGCTTTAAACACTGCAGTTAACGAAGCAACTTGCTTGAACTCTGATATTATAGATAGATAGATATTATAGACTGGCTGTAGCCGCGACTTGCTACGTAGCATTTTCTTCAGATTGATATAACTTTTTTATTTATGAACCGATTGACATGAAACAAACACTAAATGTTAAGTGGAGCAAACCGCAACGCGATAAAGAAAACTGCATCGCAATCGGTTGAGCGGTTGCTGAGTTTAGCGTGCACAAACGTATAGACAAACAGACAGTTACGATTTTATTATATGTATTGATTGATGGCTGTAGCCCGCGACTTCGTACGCAGCATTTTGTTTAGATTGATATAACTTTTTTTTTATGAACCGCTTGACATGAAACAAACATTAAATGTTAAGTGGAGCAAACCGCAACGCGATAAAGAAAACTGCATCGCAATCGGTTGAGTGATTGCTGAGATTATCGTGCACAAACGTAAAGACAAACAGGCAAAATTCTAAAAACCATTGTTTTGGGTTCTATTGCGTTCATAAAGCCTCCCTATAAACATTTTGCTTATATATCTTCAATGTACATGTACCTACAGATACACAAGGTGAAATGTGGGCATATAATATGCCTCTGCCTACCTCGTCAGGGATAAAGGCGTGCCCGTATGTATGTATGTATGTACATGTACAGATACAGACAGCGACCTGTTACGATTTTATTATTATGTATTGATACGCTGTATACCTATTGAAAAGGTCACAGTAAAATGTTTTTAGGTTCCGTATCCAAAGGGTAGAAAGGGAACTCTATTACTGGGGCTTCGCTGTCTGTCTGTCTGTCATTAGGCTGTGTCTCATGAATCGTAAAATTTTCACATGTAATGTATTTCTGTTGCCGCTAATAACTTGTAGGTACTTACTAAAAACAGGAAAACAAAATATAGAAGGGGGCTCCCATACAATACACATATTGTTGTTGTCGTTTTTTTTAACATACACGGAGGTTTCCGTGTGCAAATCCGACTCGCACTTGGCTAGTTTTTTTAAGTCGGGAAGAGTTTTATTAAACTCTGATTCATTCGATACGCTCAGTACTCAAGAGTTTAGAGAAAAGTGGTTTGTTGTTACGAAGAATTTTAAACTGATGGCTGCTAAATTCCACGACTGACGAAGTCACGGGCTTCCACTAGTATCTAAAAATAAAATAATACAAAGTGTACAAGGAAGGAAAGCATACAGGAAGAGTACGTAACACAATGTTTCAAATTGACAACAATAAAAAGTTCAAGGTTCGATCGTATCTCAGTACAGTCCGTGTGTTTTATTGCCACCGGTTGATCTCCAAAATGTGTGATACAGTTAATAAATATAAGTAAAGAAGCTCACGGTCAAGTATCCTTATGACAGTGGAAGTTTTGAACAACGAAGGTGACATACTGGCGTTGCCGATCCTGTATTTTAAATCCCACCAAAAAACATCCCTGTTGAAAAGGAGGCCAAGTTCCTATTGGCTAAGCGCTTAGATCTTGTAGTAGAAACTTTAAAGAACCTTATACTTTACTAGTATACATAATATGAATGTCTTTTATTTTATAGCATTAAGATCCGTCGCATCGCCTTGTGTAAACGGATGCTAAGCATCTTTCAAACTAAGCGCTTAAATATATAGCTCATAAAATAGCATAATTATAGGTATTACCCTAACTAATTATACTTAATCTAATCGTCAAGAAATCTACCAGTAATGATACCGTGTCAATGTTACTCCGTACGTGACACAACTTCTAAGTCCTAACCATCAAACATCCTCTATCGTCCTTATCAAACCATTTATGATACAACAAAGCCTCATAAACACAACACCATGGTATAAATTCATCCGAAACCGGACATCCATCACCAGTTTCATTCGTATCATCAACCATGAAGTGCTTACTACTGTCTTGTCTCATTCTCGGAGTGTTGGCTGAACCTCCACGCTTCAGACCGGCTAGATACCAGTTCCAACGACAAATATTAGCTCCGACAACGACAGATTCACCTACAGAAGGGACTACAGAGACTTTAGGACCTTATCTCCCATCTGGATGGAGGCCTGCTGGAGAGCCTTTCACGCTGCCAAACGAAAACCAACAATCTGCTGACCAATATGGAGCTCCAGACGGTCCTTATGCTCCCTCTGGTTGGAGACCTAAAGGACAAGCGTTCCAGTTACCAAAAGAAGTCATAGATAACAGGTTCGATGTTCCTGACAATACTTATGGCGCTCCAGCTAATACTTATGGTGCACCTGACAGCACTGAAGCGTCTACAACAGATAATCCTCAAGCTGAAGAGTTAGCGGGTCCAGTGGAAGTCCAGAAGAGTATTGGAACATACTATGTGATACTTTCAAATGGAGAATTGCAGAAGGTGGAATATGACGCAGGAAATGATGTTCAAAATGTGAAGTACACTGGCAGGCTTCCGTTACAAAACCCTACCCCGCTTTTGGTTTTTAGACTTTGAAAGTGATACGTTATAGAGAGTTAATGTTTTATGTTATTTTTTTTAAGGAAATAACAATAATAAATTGTTACTGTATGTAATAAATGTTGTTTTACCGAAATTGAGTTGTTTATCGTGAGGTCCCGATGTAAGTATTTACCCATTATTTACCATTAAATTATATTATTTTGTTTTGTGTACACTCTGTGTGAGGCCAAGTGTTTGACATAATATGGCTTCTATCGATTCCAGAACCAAGTAAGTGAACTTTTGTGACTTCTACGCATCGTCATATTACCATTTTATAACCTTACCTGAATCTGGAGTCTGGGACTCGCACTTAATAACTGATATTATAGCAGCTATTTATATTCCCAGTATTATTTGGAGTAAATTGCAACTGAAGTTGGTTTAGGCATGAAGAAGTTGGTGGAACCCCAGTACCTACACCCAAGTTGAATTTCATCCGGTTCAAGTCACACAATACTATACAGTGACACCCTTCATGTTGTAGAATTAACCGTATTTTTGGCGATCACTTTAGAATTTAGATAGTAAATTACAGTGGACTGCCCAAATATCGTGTCTAAAGTCGAATTTTTAATTAGACGAAGTCAATTGACAGCAGCTAATGTCACTTCGTCATACATAACATGAAACATTGTATGAAGAAGTGACATTAGCTGATGTCAACTGACTACGTCTAATTAAGAGAAGAGAAGAAGTGTATTTTGTTTGGCTCCAAAAATTTATAACAAGATACCTAATCATTGGAAAATTTTAAATATTGATATGTTTAAAAATAACTTAAAGAATCTACTTCGGGATAAATGTTATTATACTATTGACGAATTTTTCAATGATACATTTTAATACTGACATTAACTTATTTGGATTATATTACTTATGCATGTACTAATTAATGGATTTAATAGTTATTTTAATGATTTAAAAATGTGAAATTTGTACGCCAGACCCGGCAGAATATGAGATCTGACATTATAATGTGAACATCTTATCTGTACCATATTCAGCAAATAAAGAACTTGAACTTGAACTTAAACTTAAAAATTCGACTTTAGCAGCAAAACTCAGTTCGGCGGCTTTTGCCGTTACCAAGATCCAGACAGCTCACTGATCCAAACAGCCAGGCTGGTTTATTTTAGTTATGTTCATAGCGTCATGTCCTACGGTATTTCTCTGTGGGGCAAGGCAGCAGTTATATAAAAGTACACAACATAACTCCCTCTTTATCAGTCGGGAAAATTATAATAACAATAATAATAATATTTCTGTCCATATTTCAAGTCCTCAAGGCTTGAATGAATGACAAATTACACGAAGTTTTCGCCAACAAGAAATGGCCGCTTTCAAATCTCCGGTTTAATTATGTCATTTATAAAGGGTACATTTAATTACTTCACCGCATTCATTTACAGTTTTCATTTAATTTGGCTCTACGTTGTTTGTTATGTATATTTGTTGCTTTACTTAAAACATTAATTTGCGTTTAGGGAACGACTTGATTAATTTTGTTGTATTTTGTCTGTTTACTAGGTTAAATATAATAATTACCGTAACAATGAATGTTTTCTTAATAATAATTAGAGCAAGAATTTAAGCAAATGGTTTTGTGACTTAGAATTATTGTCTCGGTATTCTTAAACGGAAATGAGTAATTATACACTAGTGGACGCCAGTGTTCCCAGTTCTCATTCCCGTGGGAATACGGGAATAAAATATAGCATATGTCACCCGGGCATGGTTTAGCTTTCTAACAGCAAATGATGGCGCCCGCGCCGAGTAAAAACGTTCTATTATATTTTACTTTACTTTTTACTTTACTGCTATTTGAAACGAGCGCCTAGTAAAATACACATAGCAACGCTGCACAAAATAAGACCAGTACTACCCAGTAGAACTACTGGGTTTTTAAAGTAAGTCTCATGGAATAAATATTCCCAGTAGAACTACTGGGTTTTTAAAGTACCCAAGTCTTATGGGATAAATATTCCCAATAGTACTACTGGTAAGACTATACAGTTCTGTTGTACTACTGGCAATAAGGGGATATTTCATTAAACTCTTGAGAGGCACTCCATATAGCGGATTCTTTATTGAAATGCTCTAGCTTTCATAGATACCAAAAGTGTCATTCAAATTGCACTTAGAAAATGTCATAGTGACTTTACTATATGAATCAAAATACATACAACAACAAACCAAAAGTAAGGTCCCGCTGACTGGTACAGTGCCGGCAAACCACTTGAGCATCGCGTGAGGTGGTGGGAGAAAGTTTGCGCATGTATGTACCTACACTTGCAAAAATATTGTCTCATTGAAAAACGCTATTTTTTGTATTATTGGCATTTTATTATGTTAGCTAATAACTTTTTAGTTTTAGTATAGAGAGAAAAGAGATCAATCAACTCAAGAAGTTTGCCGGTTACTGTAGCCTGTGGGCTTTCAACCTATATGGTTCAACGCTAGGTAAAACTGAGCAAAGGGAATGATAGTCCCTATCTAGATCTCCCTAACCAAAACTGTTCCACCTCAAAGTGGTTCACCTTGAGATTATAGATGAGGTCACGGTGAAGACAAGGAAAGTTCCACTTTACTCATATCTGTCTGGCCACCTGGCCACCTTGTTATTATAAGGCCAAAAACCCTCTTATTATATTATGTAAGTTGCCTAGTTCAATATGAACGATTTGAAGAAATGAATCAAAAGAAAAATACCTATAATTTCACTATAAAATATATTTAACTAATAATGCTTATTAAATTATCTTCAACCGCTTTCTGAAGATTTACTTACAAAGAGTCAATCCGCGACTTTTCTGCAGGTGTTGTCATAAACTGCAGCTGTCCTGCAAAGTGATATCCTCATTGAATTTAAATACTGTTTGGAAAAGGTCGTAGGCTGGGACTGGACGCGGAAGACGCAGGACCGTTTGTTGTAGGTTGTAGCGTAAAAGAGAGGCCTACGTCCAGGAGTGGGCGGCTATAGGCTGATTTGATTGATTTGATTGTAGATACGGAGTTGTTCTACAAGTCGTAAAGGTTCCATCACAATATTACGAATTTCACAAGAATAAAAGAACTTCCACCAAGCTATACTTTCGGAGTTCCACCAAGTTGCAATGGGGTCCACCATAGTGTAAATTTCACCAAGGATTCGCTAGATGTTGCGATGACTGTTCATAATGTGGACGGCTTCCTTTGGGGTGCTAAATATTAATATATTCAAGAAATTCCGCCAGAATGTAAGGAGGAGACAAAATTTTAATTCGTCAAACTAAACAACATAAAAAAAACCAGTCAAGTGCGAGTCAGACTCGTGAACGGAGGGTTTCGTACCAAAAGTCAACCAAGAAACTACTTGTTCAATGAGCCCCCCCCTTGAATATTATTATTGTGCCAACAGAAAGACCTCTGCTGATAAAATTTCAACTGTCTAGCTTTCTCGGTTTATGAGATACATTCTGAAGACAGACAGACGGACGGTAGAATCGTAAGAGTTCGGTGATTCCGGACCCGGTTCTGCCCTTTGTTTACGGAACCCTGTAAGTGGACCAACATTTTCACACTGTGATTTATAGTTACAAACCACTTACTATAACGCTTCAAGCTTTCAAAATAATTATCCTTGACGATCCAATAGTTGACAATCCACTGGACGATGCCCCGGATACTCACGAAGGCTAGCAGTACCGCTATCCAGGATGTGTCGGCAGGGACCTTGAGCCTTGGAGCTAGAGGACGATCAGTTATTGCACGGATGTGCCCGTGTCGAGATACGTAGGCGATGATTGCAGCTGGGAAAATAGAAAAATAAAATACTCTAAAGAGGAAAGATTTGACTGTTAGTTTGCATTGAATAGGCTCCGGAACTTCTAGACCGATTTGAAAAATTCTTTCACTATTGGGAAGCTACACTCTTTGCGGTGAACATGAGCTATATTTTATTCCCGTATTCCTACGGGAACGGGAACTACGCGGGTGAAACCAGGTGACGTCTGCTAGTAGAAAAATACTTTAATCCCACAATCTCGTTTCCGTTTACAAACAACGCGTGTCAGACACTCTCTCGTAGTCCTGGGTATCCTTCCGAGGGCTTACCCGGGGCTCCTAACTTTAGACATTAGGTAGGAAACGGGTGGGTTTTTAGTCGGTAGGAGTCCGGCATAGCATCGGTGTAGGATTTTCCTCACGTTAAAAAAAAAGACACTCGTACATTGAAGAAAATCATCGCCAGAACTGAGTGATTCAAAAGACCACTTCTAAGCATTAAGAATATTTTGAAAATATCGTCATAATGTTGATATTAACGATATATGTAGGTCTTGGAATCGAACCTAGAACTACACAGAAAGCAGTCGTATAATTTACTATCACTGAGTGATGCCGACCATCAGGAAAGTATCTACTAAACGTCCTTAAAATAATATACAATTCAGGTAAATTTTTATAAAATTTGCGAGTTCATAAAACAAGTCCATCATGACAAAAACTTCATTATTTGTTGAAACTTCTGAATTTAGTTTCTATTTCATCGTATAACTCCGTTATAATTTAAGATGCCTTAAACTTTCTATGTAAACTCCATTATAATATTGGTGTTTTTCCTTTGATGAAGCCTTTCAAAATTCCAAACAATTTATTTAATTATACCAATTTTCCAATCGATTCATGCCGGGAAAACATAGAAACTTCTATGGCTAAATAATTTCTACAAACATATAATATTCGTTAGGGTTTTCGGGTCGCTTCCGTATATTACCAGAATTTTTAAATCTTATTCACCTCTCGACGTTTCGGTCACACTACAAGTACTGTGAGTTTAAAGCACATTTCGTAGGACATGGTCTTTGGTCTCGTTTGTCAATAACATGACAAGTCAACAAACTTGAAGGCAATATGAGCGCCTGTCCATTTTAACACGGCAATACGCTCACCACCTGCACAAAATCTAAAAAGATGTAGTGTTGAGTACTATGTCCTTTCTACCCCCTCGGGGATATAGGCGCTTCTATGTGACGATATGTATTACTAGCTTTCTCTTCCGCGACTTTGTTCGCAAGGTGATTTTAACTAAAAACCAATAAACTTTGAACTGTCCAATGCATAGGTCTTCTATTAAAACAAAGGCCAAGTTGTATTATCTTTATCATTTCTGTTGAATTTTGTTCCAACCCCGAACAAATCAACAAACAAACAAACAGATACGAAGTAAATAAATACAGATTTGTACTCAGAAGCCCTAAATTACTCGATTAGTTATTTTTTAAAATGTATCTCGAATGTACCGTCACAGCTATTTTTACAATTTTATAATAGTAGAGAAGAGAATAGAAGATAAGAGAGAAGAGAAGAGAAGACAAGACAAGAAAAGAGATTATGTATGTTATGTATGTAATTGTAAGTCATCACTACATAAGACGTCCTCCATTTATAAGTTTAAAGTCTACTGATCCGATAAATAGTTTTTTAAAGTAAACAAACCTTCAGTCCCAGTATTTTTGGCATCTATCATGAACATACAGGCATACACCACATCCACAACAAGGAGGGCTAAGCCGATGAGTGTGAACGGCAATATGGTAGCATAGAAGCCACACGGTCTATCGGCTTGAGTCATGTTGATGATCGCAAACAGCAGCCAGAGTAGGTGGAGGGACAACCATAGCTTGATTTTGCTGCAAAATAATTAAAATGGTGACCAAATAGCTGAATGGTCGAAGAGTTACATTAAAATATTTTTAAAAAATCGACGATGGAAGGTTACGTATCAAAAAACGGGAAAAAATCACGTCTTTTGTATGGGAGGCTTACCTTAATAAATTGTTATTATTTTTCTGACTAATTATTATTATTTTTCTGACGTTAGTATTTGTTGTCATAGCGGCAACAGAAAAACATCATCTGTGAAAATTTCAGCTCTGTAGCCATCACGGTTCCTGAGATACAGCCTCGTGACGGACAGACAGACAGACATACAGACGGAAAGCGAAGTCTCATGAATCCCGTTTTACCGTTTGGGTACGGAACCCTAAAAAAGAGTATAAATTCATCAGCGGTAGAAATGAAACATTTTATTTGAACCAGCTTTATTTGCACGTGCCAATTTGAGGACCACTGGCAGAAGTCTTATGGACTGAGAGACTGGCCCTCAGCCTAGACGGCATCATGGCTTTCCATCAGGCGGAGTCATAAATAACGGACAAGATCGCAAATAAGAGAATAACCTTGAAACAAAACCTTGTAATAACCCGATCAGCTGGTTCGTAAGGGTTATAAACAAAGATTGACATGTTATTGTAAAAAAAATGAATAACTGAAACGATAATGATAAATTTTGGTACAGTGGGGCTGTGAATATTACTATAGGTAGGTACTACCTTTTTGAGGAGATCATGAGTACAGGACGGAAATTCCATACAAATAATTCGTTTTCAAGTCTGTCCCTACACTAAAAACACGTTATGTTTGCACAGAGCTTAAATGTGTGTGCCTGTGCACTAAGGCTACGCAAACGTTCCCTCAAGATACCCTCCAACAATATAACAGCTGTGGCGGGGTGGTGAGCTTGCTCAGTGGAGGGCAGGGAGTAGCCTAACTGAATATTATACTTATTATCTTTGGTAATGGTTCATCTGACCATTAAACCATAAAAAACTAACGTTCTAAAAGACGTCGCAATGTTATTTTTCAGCGGCCACACAATATTCCCATATACTCTGTCCTCGTGAAAATTTGTGATGTTGTAGAAGTACTCTCTGCCACAGGCTTCAGGGTCGTAGAGGTACAGGAACTTCATCATCGTCACCTCGTGAAGCTCGGTTCGGTCCGGTAGACACTTACAGCCGAGTACCAGCCAGCTGATGGTGACGCAGATGATTGCTGAAAGAATCTATAATTATCTTATGAATATTATCGTTGTCACCTTCCAAAGGTAAAACGAACTATAAAGAATGACTCACGCTAGACCGTGCCGGGTCTGAGCCGAGTGTCGGCCGTAGCACGGTCACCGAGCTGGTTCCGTGTCTGAAATTACAAAGCCAGGCCTCGACCGAGCCTTAACCGGGCTATTACCCTTCGTCCGAGCAAAATCAGTCTGGCCGTGGCCGCCAAAGCGGGACCAGGCGGGACCGAGTTCTTTCCGAGCGTTGTCCGTTTCTCGGCCGTCACTCAGATGCCGCTCGGTATAGCGTGAGTGTGTTCATACAAATATGTAGTATTAATTGACCGTGCCGGGTCCGAGCTACGGCCGACACTCGGCTCGGACCCGGCCCGCTGTAGCGTGAGTCATCCTTAGATTATTTAAACACTGTTTATATAATCTAAGGAGTCATGTGGGGCTTTTAAATCTTAGGTACTATATCCCAATGGCCAGATAGGTTACATTTGTATTTTAGTTCGTGAACTGTAAATAGTGAATTTTATTGATTTTAGCCTTATGCGATTATAAATTTTACTCTGTTGCTAATGTGACGCCAACCTAATAATGTCCTAGATTGTTATTTTTATCTGTAGACTCCATGCATGCTACGTGTTCATGGTTAAATATTTGAAGAAATGGAATGGAGAAATAGTCAAATAGTCACATGCAGAGTAGCAAAAGACACAAGGCTTATCTGTGACTTATGGCTTTTACTACACGTGAAGTTTAACATAAATTCTATAAAATTTGAAATTTCAAAACTTACTCTGGTATAAGATTATTATCATGCTCCAAACACCAAGAGAGCTCATTTTTCCACTTTATTATAACAACGGTTATTTAATATTATAAACCTTTAATCTCAGGCTGCCATTAAACTCATTACAAAACGTTTCCGAGACAATCTAGAGAGCGAACGAATTTCGAGTAGGCCGAGTAACAAATTTACTGTTACTAAAATTACTTTGTTCCGTGTTTTGATTACGAAATAAAGTTCAAAGTTAATAGGACAGTATTTACCTGATAAAGTCCTGGGATCGTTTTTACATGCCCATATTTTTTCAATTGTATTTGTTTCAACAACGTAATTGCATAATGCCGTTGCAATGACACGGGTTGAGGCCTTCAACTTGGCTTTAAATGCGTCGTATCCCGGTATCCCAGGAGTATTAATCACACCGAAACTACTGAATTAATTTGAATGAAATTTGACACAATTTGAGCTTATGATCCAAGGAATGATCAGGATACTATTGATCCCGATATTTTTCGCGGGGATGAATGAAAAAAAGGGGTTCAGTTGTAATTTCTCATTGTGGGGTCCGATTTCAAATAGTTACCTGTTTGGCCGCCGGCAGCGAGTTCGCGTTGAAGAATTTTTTTCCACTTGGTGTAGTACTTCTGCCGGCGTTCCGCAGGGTGGCGTGCTTTCTCCTATGCTGTTCACTATTTTTATAAATTCTATCTCGAAGTATTTATTTTCTTCCTACCACCTTTATGCAGATGATCTTCAAATCTACAATCAAGCCCCATTATCTGAACTATCGACAGCATTTACTATGCTAAATGCTGATTTGGCGTACATCAGTCAATGGAGCAGAAAATATGGTTTGGAGGTCAACCCTTCTAAAACTCAAGTAATTTTGGTTGGCAGCTCACAATTGATAAATAAAGTGCAATGGACAGCCCTTCCGAACATAGAGTTTGATGGTGTTACTCTGCAGGTTAGCAGTGACGTCAAGAACTTGGGTATTTTGATAGACAGTACACTATCTTGGCGTCCCCAAATGAGAGAGGTTAGCCGTAAGCTTTTTGCTTCTGCAGGCTCACTGCGTAGATTGCGCAACTTCCTGCCAACTGCCACTAAAAGGGCGCTTGCAGAAACCCTTCTCCTTCCTGTACTCGACTATGCAGATGTCAGCTATCTCGATATCACTGAGGAGCAGCTAGACAAACTTGAGCGACTTCAAAATTTCTGTATTAGATTTATATTTGGGTTACGCAAATATGATCACGTATCTCAGTTTCGTAGACAGCTCGAGTGGCTCCCAATTCGTCTTCGTCGGAACACTCATATTCTCTCTATGCTGTACAGAACTCTCTTTAATCCCTTTACCCCCACTTATCTAAAAGAACGTTTTAAGTTTCTCAATGACACGCATTTGAAAGTTCTAAGGTCATCAGTGTCACTGGAATTAGAAATTCCGAGACATTCCACATCTTTTTATGATAAATCCTTTGCGGTACAAGCTGCACGGTTGTGGAATGCCTTACCCTTAAACATAAGGCGCGCGCAGTCCTTAAATGTTTTTCAAAGACTGGTTAAGGAACATTATTTGGCATTCTAGTATTTATGAATGTACTCGTACGTATTTGTGATTTATGTGTATATACCTACTTATATTTTATTATATATCTATGTAGTTGTGTAGGTATGTATGTATGTATGTATTTATGTATGTATTTATGTACGTATATTATGTTTATTTATATATTTATTGACATGTATGTGTTGATGACGTGGAACGTTTAACGTTCAAATTTATGACGTGTATTAGTAAAACATCATCAGAAAGCTCTTCACACTAATGAGACACCCATATCCTGTGATTCTTAACAGTCTTTTCCATCCAAAGGTTGCCTGTAAGAGATTGCTTTTTAGCGATAAGGCCGCCCTCTGTACATTTATAAAATTACTAGCTGACCCGCGCAACTTCGTTTGCGTTCATAAGAGAGACAGAGAGAAAGAGCGCTATTATTTTGATATCATGTTTCCCGTCATTTACCCCCGTTGCGTTTACTCCCGTCGCAAAACTAACTCCCAAAAACGCGAGATAGCACCCAAACCCACTTAGGTGAGGCCATAGTGATAGCCGTAGGTCTGTTGGCAGTTCTGGGCTGACTACCGAAGGCTTAACAGCCGTAGACGTATACGTGTGGTTTTTAGACTTTAATAGTTCGGCATAGCATATACGCAGGAATTTCCTCACTTTAAAAAAAAATGTAATTGTGAGCGAACCTTAAAAGATATATAAATAAATAGGTATTTGGTTTTAGAACTTTTTAAGAGGAATAATTTTGTAATAAATTATTTTTATGTAACTTTATCCCTTTACGCAGAGGCGCAACGGATACTCTTATTATAGGAATTTCCTCACTTTAAAAAAAAATGTAATTGTGAGCGAACCTTAAAAGATATATAAATAAATAGGTATTTGGTTTTAGAACTTTTTAAGAGGAATAATTTTGTAATAAATTATTTTTATGTAACTTTATCCCTTTACGCAGAGGCGCAACGGATACTCTTATAACGATTAAATGTTTTTCGTTTTCGAAACATTTCTCATTGCTGCACCGCTCCTATTAATCTTAGCATTATGTTATGTAGCCTTAAGCCATTCTCATTAAATGAACCTACTTACTATCGAACAATTAAAGAGTTTTTGAAACACTACCAGTAGTTTCAGTAAGGCTTGCCTTGGTATGATGTGATCATGGTCCCTTTGCAGCGTGTGTCCAGTACCAGCTACACTTCCGACGTTTGATCTGTTGATGGATAGGGGTCACTGCAGCGTTTCAATAGGCTTACGTTCGTGATGTTCTCGGGCCCGTATATACCGAGGATCCGTTGGAGGCAGCGGTTGACGAAGACTTTTAGCTGGTACCGAAATGTGACCTTCTATGTCTCGCATCCGTATAGCAGTTAGCAGTACAGTTTTAACGTTTACCTACTTTGTTTTGAGTTTCACTCTTCGAGTCCATTTTCGCGACTGCCTACGGGGCGCAGCTGTGTGAAGGTTGTTCTAGCCTTGGCGAGTCTTGAAATGATTTATGGTACCTACTCTTCTATCCCATCAGTTTCTGACACGACACTCCCGGTACGTGAATTAGTGCCTCCACCACATCTCTTGCGTCTGTCGATTTTAATTTCAGTCCAGCCATTCGCTGCCTCATCCTGCACGTTGTCCTGCAGACATGCATGACGGCGTGTGTGTGCCTCAGCAGGCACAGGTCATCGGCGTCATTTAAATCCTCCAGGATATCATTATACCATCAGCATTATACCATCTATTTTCTATGGATGGTTGTTAACTATCCTGTTATCTGCATAAGAATCCTCTAAGGTAGGTACAGTATGTATTTTCAAAAGAGTTTGTGAACTCTATGTTTAGTTTCTTTTTCAGAATATTGATGACATTTGATTGATGTCATTTTATACACGTACATTGATACATGTAATAAAATTCTAAGACGCCGGTGTTTGTATGTAAATTGTTTATACTGAGGAAAATTCTATACTGAGGAATAGCTTTAATCATTAAGCTTTATTTTGATTAAGCAAACAGGGCAGATTCACTCGCCACTTGATGAGTAGGATAAATAAATACCTCTAATTTCATAGACCTTATGAGACGTAAACAAAGTTGCGAGGGTCAGCTAGTTAAAAGATAAAACAATAGGTTTCTTCTTACCTACTTAAAAACTATTTTTACAAATTTTATGTCTTTGAAATGTGCATTTTATGGTATTGATGTGACTTATGACACGTTTAAAGTACATAGGTATGGGATAGATGGCGCTCGCGGCTACGTCAGCGTTCCACTTCCCATGGGAATGTACTCCGGGGATAAAAAGTAGCCTATGTGTTATTCCAGACTATAATGTATAATCTGTACCAAATTTCAGCCCGATCCGTTCAGCCGTTTGAGCGTGAAAGAGTAATAAGAAACATCCACACTCACAAACTTTCGCATTTATAAAATTTGTAAGATCCATACACTATACATATATTAGAACTGTTGAGGGTCGAGTCTGTACTTGGAAGATATTTTGAAAATTTTAAATGTAGGGTGTTTGTTCTCTCATCGATACTGCAACCGTAAATGTAATTTTAATTTTTCAAGTCTGTCTGTCTGTTTGCATCCCCAATCAGTATCACGCCGAAACTACTAAATCGATTAGAATGAAACTTGGTACAGTCTGAGCTAATGATCCGAGGAAGGTTCTAGGATACTTTTGATCCCGATATTTAGTGCGGTTCCTTCCCGTCCCGGAGAGGGGATGAAAGTCAAAATGATTTTTAGTTGTAACTTCCCTATGCGAGGTACGATTTCAAAAACTTTTTCAGTGTCATAAAGGGTGTACTTTAAAGATCGTTTCAAACTTTTTTCAATTTTGAGTATTTTGTAGCCCACGCACGCCTTTGGCGCGGACAGAATTATTTTAGAATAGCCTTAATCATTAAGCTCTTTTTTAATTAAGCAAACAGGGCAGATTCACACGCTGTATGATGAGTCTGATTAAGAAATACCTCAACTTTAATAGACCTTATGTGACGTAAACGAAGATGCGAGGGTCAGCTAGTTAAAAGATAAAAGAATACCTAGGTTTCTTCTTAACTACTTAAAAACTATTTTTACAATTTTTATGGTAATAATAGACATTCTTTGAAATGTACATTTATGGTATTGTTGTGACGTTTATGACATGTTTTAAGTACATAGGTATGGTTCAGAGATGGCGCTCGCGGCTACGGCAGCGTGAAATTTTATTTCCCACTTCCCATGGGAACTTTAAAAAGTAGCCTATGTGTTATTCCAGACTATAATCCCTGTACCAAATTTCAGTCAAATCCGTTCAGCCGTTCGAGCGTGAAAGAGTAACAAACATCCACACTCACAAACATTCACATTTATAATATTAGTAAGATGATATCTTTCTCTTCTGTATGTTTTTAAATTGGTGTACAATAAAGTTTATTCTATTCTATTCTATTCTATTCTATTCTATTTTTTCGGTGTTTGAAAGGGAGTGCCTACTTTAAGGATTGTTGCACTCAAGTTTCAGGACTGAATGTTTTGTAAATCAGAAATAAGAGACAATCTTTAGCTCTTTTATGATTAAGAAAACAGAGTAGTTTCACTCAGTCCTATGAGTATGATGAAGAACCCTTTCCTTTCATGCACCTTATGTGACGAAAACGCAGTAGCGAGGGTCAGATAGTAAAGAAAAAATTGCAGTCTATAACTTATAATATCTTATCAATAAACTAGAAATTAGTATGAGGATAAGTATGAGTAGACAAAAGAACTAAAAACTATAATATTGAGTAGTTTTAATAGTGTATGTAGCTATTCAAAGCATCGTAGGTCCATCGTGATAAACCATGACATTTGCAGCAAAATACGTCGGCGGAGTAGCATCAGGAATCACCACGTAACGCTCATTCTCATACTTCCGTTTAATTTCCCTCTTCCTAATTTTGTTTCTGACTTGTTTAATCACCCTGACACAATAGATGTTGACTAAGAATATCAGTACTCCTCTCAACCAAAAGCCGGAAGCTGTGATGGGAAGCCAGCCACCGAATTCGTCGGGAGCGTCCAGTTTTAATGTGCCACTCCATCCACTGTATCTGAGGATCATGCCTTTAGTGAGGCTCTGTTTGATGTGAGAAATGTACACGAGGGCCATGGAGGTGTCGAAAGCAAGCATCAAGACAGCGCTGTAGAAGAACACAGCGAGGACTATCTTCAGAGTGCGGATCACGGTGCTTTTCTTTAAGAATATTCGGCAGACTATTGATACGACTAGCCATATGCAGTGGACTGATAGACTTATTTCAATATATCTGAAAGCAAATGTTTATTGTTTTTATATGTACCAATAGTACTTATAGGCGTGTATTTATTAAAATATATTTCTGTGTGCGGGATAGAAGTAGCCTATATCCTTTCCTAAGCTCTAGGTTCAGTGGTGAGGTGGGAAAGTGTACTCTTTCCCAGAGGCTGACAGACAGAGTGAACTTTCGTATTTATCCGTAATGAAAGCGAAGCAAGAAAATAAAATTGCGCGAACAGATATACGTAGAGGAAGCCTGTCTTAAGACAATAAGTTTTGTCGTAGATGGACGATCAGCCAAATGTTTTTTTTCTTTTATATTAAGATCGTCAAATTGACGTCCCCAGCCTGATGGTAAGCCATAGCGCACCTAGCGACAGGAGGCCACTCTCACAGTCCGTAACATTTCTGACAGTGGTCCTCGAGTTGGCTGCCTTGTGATGTGTTTCTTCACGTTCCGCTTGAAGAACCCAGGGTTGTAAGATGATTTTGTCTTGAGGAAAATTCTGCAGGGATGCTATGCCGGATTCCTACCGACCAAAATCCACACGTATCTTACCTAACAACCTACGGTTGGGAGCTCCGGGTACGCCCTCGGAAGGATACCCCAGGACTCCCAACAATTGTACAGCCTACGGGTCTCAAAGAGGTATAGTATAACTACCTTCTGGTCTTAGCTGAAAGTCTCGTCGAAACAGTATTAGAAGGCTGTCTCCACTGTATAGGACGAATATTTTTAAAGCCTTTAGTGCTGTTGTTCAACTGCAAGATGGTGTCTTGCTTAGATGTCGTCAGCTTGTAGCCGCAGACCTGGGAGTCGAAGAGGTACATGATGCGGAGTAGCTTGTCGAAGTCTGATGCGTTCATGTCGGGGGCCCAGACACAACATAGGATAGTTGCTGAACCGACGATGACGAGAATGCCTAGAAGAATAACATGAACTTTCTTATCTATACCTACTAATAGAAGCTGCTAGAGAAAAATGTTTATTTATGTTTTCGAATAGAATAGTCTCAAAAAATAGTTGAAGAGGCGAGTGAAGTGTGTATGGACCGTGCCGTGTGGCGCTCGGTTCTTTCTGCCTACCCCGCAAGGGATTTGGCGTGAAGATAGTATAGTATAGTATAGTATAGTATAGGTAATAGTCTCAAAAACTACAGAACCGATTTGAAATAATATTTCATTATTGGGAAGCTACACTAACCCCGGGTGACATAGGCTATATTAATTCCAGTATTCTCACGGTAACGGGAACGCGGGTGAAACCGTGTGTGGTCAGCTAGTAAATTTTAACATTCTGGAATATATTTTTTAAGTCATTAAGCATAATATTTGTTGCCGTGTTGTAATGGACAGGTTGTAACTACTCGCTGTTGAAATAGTTCAAGCCGCTCAAAAAACTTTCAACTTGGCTTAAGAACTGCCATGCTACCTAAAAACTTGGACCAACGACTTAGCATGTATTCCAAAGCACAGAAAACTCGCTAATGAAATGTCACAAAGTGGTGACGCATCCGAGGAAAAGTCATTGCGAAATATGTTTACAGCAGTAACCGTTTACAGGACACTGAGTCAGGAGGGTAATGAAAAAGGAATGACCTGCCTGCTCACGTGTTTCCCTCCTCTTACAATCCTGGGTTCTTCAAGCGGAGCGTGAAGAGGCACATGATAGGGCCACCAACTTGAGGGCCGCTTTCTATAAGTCTTACAAACTGGGACGGTGGCCCCCAATCGCTAGATGTCGCTGTGACTTTCCATCAGGCGGCGGCGGCATCATTTTGGCGAGCTAAATATTAAAAAAAAAGAATACTGGCTGCTTAGCAGTAAGCCATAAATCCAGGGACATCTTTCCTCGGGCTTACTCTGGGCTCCTGATCATAGGCAGCGGTAGGGAACGTGTGGTTTTAAATTGTAAGTGTCCGGCATAGCATCCATTAAGGATTTTCACAGAAAGAAGCAGTGAGCGATAGGACTTTTGAAGCCATCCGTCCATCGGGTACAACTCCTGTCTCAGCTTAAAGTCATGAGCAAATTGTCTAAGTTCCGAGAGTAGGCAGTATTGACTTACACTGTACGGATATAATGTCCGATATGATCAGACATCTCATCCGGTTACGTGGCAGCATTGAGATTGGTTCCCCAGTGCCCGTAATGGCGGTACTGGAGGTCTCATCGCCAGGCATTGTTTGGGCTTTTTAGTACTCCTCAAAATGTTCTTCACAATCTCTTGAACAGTTCCACTATAGAACTGATAATCGAATAACTATGAAATGAACTCTGAAAATTTAAAACAAAGATTGAACTCTCCTGACTGACTGCTTCATGTAGAGTGTTGCAAATTTCCTGGGGTAATCGTCCTGACGGCGTACCCAAAACACCCTGTGTGGTTCATGTCGGCTCCAGATTAGTGCCGTGAATTCATGTGCAATTTTGCGCAGTGAATTCACCCTCCACATTCACGGGATGCTCTCATTCGTACGTGAATCCCGCCGCGAAATGGACGTAAAAGCTGCTGCTGCAATTACATTGTTTGCTGTGGCCACATATCGTTATTTAGACGTCCAAAACGAAAAATGGATGACTGAAATACATTGTAACCGATCAAGGTATATTTATTTGTATAGTGAATTTTTGTAAAGACAATTTTAATCATTTAAATATCAATTTCATTTCAGACTTTCTATGGAGAAGCCGTGAATGTGGATGTGTACGCGTGAACGCCGCGCTAAGGAGGCGTGAGTCCTTTGTCGCGGGACAAAAGACCGACTCCGAACGGGGAACAGGCGCGTACGCGCATGAACCTCGCGAAAATCGTACACATTCACGTTCACGCCTGTTCACGGGGCTTCACGGCACTAGTCTGGAGCCGGCATAGTCGGTAGGAGTCCGGCATAGCATCCATGAGGATTTCCACACGTAAAAAGTAGAAGCAGAGTGTAGAAAGTTTCAAATTCACAGTAACGGAATATCTTTTTAGTTCTAAGCTTGCTCGATAACCTCCAATAACTCTTTGTAAACTCTGGGGAAATTGCAAGGTCGACTTTACGAAAACCCTAAGAAAATAAACGTTGGATACCTTTTATATTAATGAAGTCAATATAAATCCTGAATTTAAATAATGCTACAGAATTGTTTACAAACGATGCTTAGAAAAATTTATTGGGTTGGCAGCCAGAGTTTCAGCGCCCTTGGATAGTCAGCTTAGTACAAAAAAACTCTCCCGGCGCATAAAAACACACTTCACCAACAATATTGATAGACCTTAATAATAGAGGGCCAGTTGATTACCGGGCACTTGTACAGGAGAAAATTTATTAGTAATCCTTTTTTAAAATATTAAGCTGAGATAGAATGTCATAACATGTTAAGTACTACTTTTCTAGAGCATTTTTCCTGGACTGGATGTGAATGTCTAGGTGCAAAGAGCCAAGCGACTCCATAAGAGACTAGATTTTAGAGGTCAGACGCATTTTAAACTGTCACCTATTATATAATCTGTCCTATCGCAAATTAAAGTGACGTCACGGCATTAAGTTTATAACGACCTAACAAAAACTTGCCTTAATTAATTAAAATGTTGCGTCACTCCCTAAAATAATTTCATTTACAAATTAAACTCGGCTCCGAAACTGACACAACAATTATAGCATTTGACAGTTGCCCTCTCGGTCGACTATAGATGCTTGACGTTTAATTTTTAGAGTACCAAAAATATTGTACAACTACGAAAGAGTTTCCAGTTTAATCAGGTTGTAATTTAAATGGAAAAATTCTGAACAGTATAGGACTTTGTGTATAGTATATCAATAATGTGGCAGACCAGCATACTGACCACCATGATTGAAAATGGTCTCTGCAAATCGTATCGGTTTCGCGAAAGGTTGTGGCAGAGAAAATTATGTTCTTCTTTATTAATTGCCATCAAAAACTAGCTATAACAAGCGTTACAGTACAGATTCGTACATTATGTGTAAAATGTACGATAAAACTCCAAAATGTACGTTGTAGTTTTGAATTTAACTTTTACCTTACCTACTTACCTTTATTTTTATGCAAGAGATGAGAACTTACGTCTGGCTATGCCTCAGGGATGCTACGTCGGACTTCTACCCACCAAAACCACATGTATCATGCCAATGCCACACGGCGACGGACGCCCAGGATCCCCGGGTAAGCCTTCAGAAGGATATCCCAGAAATAGCGACATAGCGAAGGCTTTGGATGGCATTGAAACGTAAGGGGACTGGTTTAGAAAGTGACAAACAAGAGGTGCAAATTTAATAATTTTTTGTCGGCATAAGTAGACGAAAAATGATATTCAGAAGTATATTTTTAATCTACAAGATGAGTTTCAAGATTTGCTTTTGTTATAAATTCTATATTATTTATATTATTATGGTGTAAAATGATCATAAAATCAGACCAAAGTTTTTAGATGAATGCATTTTATGACTTAAATTTTTATCGACGGAAAAGCAATAAATATGTCAATAAGTATAATGTATACATAGGAAGAAAACAAACACACATAACTTGGGTTTTTTAATTTTAAATAAGTATGAATATTAACATATTTTAACAAAAATAAGCTATAAAATACTACATTTCCCAGCTTGAAGAACGCCTGTTTTGTATGGCGTGGAGTGGTCGAGGTCGTTAGTCCTACCTAGGGCCTTAAGCTCAGATGATGCAGTAAGATCTGAAATAACTTTTAACTTAACAACTATGTCATAACAAACATTCTGTACGAAAAAGTAAAACTGAGCATAATTACCAAATCAGGACAGCGATTGTTATGTTAAATAACAGAAAGTGTTTTCAAAATGTTTGTTTGGTGTAGTTTTTGAGCAATGACGTATTTCTTTCGACATGGTTAATTTATTTTGAACCAATGACGTATGAACTGAGAGAATCCAAACTTAGGCTTCAAGTGACAGGTTGAAATACGTAACGAATTAAGGTATAATGGCGCCTGTAAGGTTCCTGTCATATGTCCCTTTACATGACACATTCGATTCGTCATTCCTCCCTTACAATTAGTTGGAGTGACATTTGGCTAGGGTGTGTGATTTCATACCAATTCTTACAGTTTCCATTATTTCCAGCAGTTTCCCAATTGGTTTCCGCAAACCTTGTTATAAAGCTAGCATACGAGTAGGACTAAATACTTGATAGATAACCTGAATTCAATAGACAAAAAAGTAAAAGTGTTTTCCGTTAAGGGGACTTGGGCACACACACAATTATGAAGGGTTACATTGCTTCATAGTCTTGTGAGAGAAACATTTAAAAACATTAGATAAATATTTTTGCTAGCGATCTATTATTAATTGTCCCTTTTTGTCTTGAGTCACGAAAAACTTCAAGTACCTAATCAGTTTTAGTTATAAAATAAAACAAAATGAAGTAAAATAAATATACCTATTTATTTTCACATCCCCAACAACAACATTAAATATGGTATTATCGGAGGCAAACAAACCGAACGATAACTTTATCGAGAAAAACAGTGTTTCATACCGCGAGTTTGATCCGATATAATCCTTGCAAATCTAAATTACTTTCTTTTATAACATCACAGTTTGAATGGCTTATGGAAATTAGTATAGTTGTACGTAAGCCGCACTCTGGTACTGAGGTACAGTCGTGTACACATACACTGGCGCGCGCTCTTCTTGTTTGTACTGAACACGAGCAGTGTACGCCATGTTCCTGATGTCGTTCTCTGTCTGGAACTGTACTCGCTGGAGCTGAGCATCAGGCAGAAGAACGTAGTATACACCTTGATTACTCACAACCTCAGCATCCTTCTTCGGCTCCTCTGCAATATTTTCTTTTTTTACTTCAGGTTTCTTTTCCTCTTTGGCTTCCTTTACTTCTGCTACAGGTTGTTCTGTAGTTGTCACTTCAACTTCTTTTTTTTCTGGAACTCCATATTCAGTTTGAGGAACACCATACGCTACTTCAGGGACAGTATACGTTAGTATCGGAGCACTATAGCTGTTGTCAGGGATGCCGTAAGAAGTAGATGGCGGAACAAATTCCTGACGAATCGGTAATGTGAATTCTAATGCAGGTTTGTAACCGGATGGAGCGTAAGGACCTACTCCAGCTTTGGGTTCTATATTTTCTGGTTCAGCAAGTTCTTGTCGCTGGAATTTATAAAACTTCTGTCTATACGGAGGTTCAGCTAAAACCACAGTAGCTAACAAAACGACACAAGCAAAAGATTTCATGTTGCACTGATTCCTTTAACAGACCGAAGACTAATGATGCTGTGATGGAATGCTCCCTCGCTTTTATACGTTTTTGAGTTTCAAAGTTTCCGCTATCCCCGGATGTGTCATCTTTCCAATATGATCGAAATTCTGGGCGAGTGTGACATTGGCCTCTTCTCTGAGGATCATTGGTTGTGTAACAGCCGATTAGGAGTTGTCATTGTGTCTACGTGATTTGCGTACTACTGTTGCGCACTTCGCCTCAGAAATTGTAGCGTTATTAATATTCATGAAAACGTAGAGATTTCTTGTATTTGTACGAGTAAGTAGCGACTTGGTCGAAGGAAGGGAACATGCAAACCCTTTTGATGGAGCAATTAAAATGTTTACGAAAGTTGTGCTAGTGGTTTTCTATTTAATTTTTCTTGTTATTTTTGTAAAATTTTGTGACGATTACTAATTATAACATAGTGTAACATTTTTTATTCATCAAACTGTCTAATCTTTGGCTTGCGTATTCTGTTTATAAACAGAATGAACATGTTGATTTAAATCATTTTGACGTATTTTCACGAAGGAACTGGGTTAAATTTTTTTTTCACTAAAAAGAAGTTATATTTAATCTTCAATTCCAAAATTTTTTTTTTATACTACTTAGGTGACAGACAAGCTTACGGCCCACCGGAAGGTTGGTAACCGTAGCCTATAGACGTTTGCAACACCAGAGGCGCTACACACGCGCTGCCGACCCGGGCGCAGGTTGTGACGACCCACAGTTGAAATTTTTCAAGCCGCCCATAAGGCCTTCAACTAGGCTTAACGACTGTCATTTTACTGACAACCGGGACCAACGGCTTATCGTGCCTTCCGAAGCACGGAAACGCTCGTAAATAAATGTCACAAAGTGGTCCACGTGGTGGTCACCCATCCATATCCGGCCATAGTAAATGTTGCTTACTGCCGTGATCGTTTACAGAACACTGAGTCCGCGGGGCCACGAGCGCTTCAAATTTTGGACATTGATTTTTTCTAGGATTAGGAAAGATTGTTTAGATAGTTTTCTTTGAATAGTAATGTTCAGAAACTTAATTTGGGTATGATGAATATCGTTCTGTGAAAATATCCCACTTATTATTATTTTATAATAACAATAAAAACATAACCATACTAGTAGACTAATTAACAAGTAATATATTCCTTTTCCTCAGACGGGACAGCAATGAAACAGTGAAATGTAGCCAGTGACACTCGCGGCCAAAGGCATCATGTATAATGCATGGCGCATGCTTCCCTGATGGTCGCGTACTCCAGTACTCCAGTTGCCGCCAACAGGTGTCAATGTTATTGGCACAACCTACGTGCATAACTGTACGTGTCGGATCGAAAGACGATTGAAATCTATCTTGTTTTTAATGTCAGGGAAAATTATTCATGCCGGACTCCTATCGACTAAAAAACCTCACGTAACGCCCAACAGCCTACGGTTGGGAGCCCCGGGTAAGCTCTCGGAAGGATGTCCCAGGACTGATAGAAATCTTTCTAGCCATAACTTACTGGTTTTATTTTAATTAAATTTTCGTTTTTTGTCGTAGTGTAGTGTAGTTTTGCACTTGTGATGTGACCATGTCAGCTTCATGTGAAAGTATGTAAAGATGTTTGTTACTCTTTCATGCTGTAACAGCTGAACGGATCCGACTGATATTTGGTATTGGGATAGGCTACTTTTTATCTGCTTATGGGAACCGCAGTCGCCAGCTAGTAACTTCTTATTTAAATAAAATTCTACGTCGGCAATTCAGGGGTACTCCTTCGCAGTTAAAATCTGGCGATATTTACCTCTCACTTGAGAGTTCCAACAACACTACAGTTATTTTGACCTGGAATTCAATATCGAAACCTCAGCACATCAGTTCGATGAAACAGAGGAAGTTTACAAGCTACAAGCCGGCTTCGCGAGCAGCTTGTAGGTAATCCTGCTTCGTGTCTTCGAGCTTTTCACAAACAGCTTTTTAATATCCTATTGTAAATCACTCGCTGACTTTAAAATTCCCCAACTAGCAACTTGTATACTCGTTCAGTGCCATAGAGCTTTTTTACAACAGCTTCTGACTATCCCATTGTAAATAATATGCTAGATTTTTTAAACTCGCCAACTAGGAGCTTGTAAACTCCTTGTCATCGTGGCTTGCCACTGCGCCACCAAAGCAGGTACAAGCTTTCTTTACGTTTTACTGCTACGCTCACCTACTTGATTGTTAAAATCTCCTTGTAAGAAGATGTTCACTTCAGCCTTCCTTGTAAGAAGATGTCAACATCTCTTCTCATGTTTGCCTCTTTTGTTTACAGGTAGTACTACTAAATCGTAGACAACGAATCAGCTTCAGCTAGTTCAAATCCTGGTAAGTTTAACCATTTTAATATGTTCTAAGTTATTAAAAGTTTACAAAGTAGGTCCCTATACAATGTAAGAGACATGCAATTGTATTGATAAGTATGACATGATAAGAATGACAGTCATTAATCCAAGCATTTACTGAATCAAGGACAGGTGAAATGAAAGCATTAGCCTAAAAATTTTGGTGAAGCATACATTTAAAGAGAGTTTGTGATGTAACCAGAACTTACGCTCAAATGATGATACTTTATTATCCTATTTGCTTATAATGTCGTTCATGAAACCACACACTTTCAATAAAGTCTGCCTATCTATTGAGTTTTGTGTAGAACATATTTTGTTCATACGTAAAGCTCCGTACGCTTGGTAAAATTTTCCTACATGAAGAATACTATTACAGAGTCCCACGGGAGTTTATAGGAATAAAAAAATCGAAAAAAAGCGATTCCCAAATGGTTCAGGCATGAAAGTGTAACAGACAGATTCAGTTACCTTCGCTTTATTTTAATATTAGTAAGAATTTAAAGATTTTGTCTAGCCATAGCCAAATGCTTTGCATAATTATTATTATGCTGCTTACGGAGCAGATATCTGGTTAGAATGATACTTGCCCCAAATACTTAAAGACGGCTTGAACCTATCAACACCGGGTCCGTCCATTTCAAAAACTGCATTGAGCTTACCCCCTATTCAATCAAATCAGCCTTTAGTAGGCCACTGCTGGACGTAGGGCTGTCCCAGTTCACGCCACAACACACGGTCCTGTGCCTTTCGCATCGTCCTAGCCTGCGACCTTTTCCAGGTCGTCGGCCCATCTAGCTGGTGGACGTCCTATCCTAAGTTTATCGAGTCGCGGTCTCCTCTTGAGAACTCGTTTGCTCCATTGGCCGTCGATTCTGCTATAGATGTGGCCAGTCCATTGCCACTTTAATGTGCTTATTCTGGACCACATTACGTGTATTATGTGGGACAAAAAATATAAGTAGGGGAGGTAGGGGAGGGATGGGCTGTTGGGAGACATGGGCACCCCCCTTTTATTCTGATTTGATCATAGATTTTATTTTTTTCTTGATTTGGTAGTTTACTTTACCGACTGGCAACGCTGTTCATCCATAGTGTATATAACATTTCTGTCAGTTGGCAAACACAAACACGTTTGAAGGTTATGCGCTAGTAAAAGTAAATATTTTGTTGTGGTTTCGGATCGTTATAAAGAGAAAACTAATGAAAGGTATGTGTATTTTTTATTATTTATCAATTGTACATTTACTAATCTATTAATTAAACTGAAATTCAAGCCTAAATGCGTAGATTCAAAAAAATACCGGTAATCTATGTCGAAAATGTATACAGAGGGAGTAATGGGCATTTGAACGTGCGGGTGGTTTGGGCATGCCCAATGGTCCCTCCTACTATGTTCAGTATAGGATTTTTAACTATTAGTTTAATTTTATTTACAGAAAGAGGCCATTTAATTGCAAAAATAAAGGTTTGCGACGGGAAATTCCTAAAGATTTAATATTACGAGCCATAGAAGAGGTATCAAAAGGATCAAAAATAAAAGCAACAGCTGATAAATATGAAATCCCTAGATCAAGTTCTTTTTTCTTTTATTGAGTTTTTAATAGTCAATTTGTTAACTAATTTTTGATTTCTATAATGAATATAAAGTGATTTATAGGCCGTGCCCAAGCCTCCCACAGGGTATGTCCAAGCCTCCCTACCATAGGGAGCATTGGGCACTTTTGACTTAGTTTATAAAATATCTCGTAATGTTGAGATTGATTGTAATTTTTAAGAAAGCTCTTGAATTATATCTAGCCAAATGTGTGGTGCAATAAGAATTGGCAATAAAAGTTGATTATCTACAAAACCTGATTTTATATGCAATAAATAGTGAAAAAGTGCCCATCCCTCCCCTACCTCCCCTATATACCTCTGCCTACCTTCTGGCGAACAAAGGTTTGTCTATACTAATATTATAAAGAGGAAAGATTTCATTGTTTGTTTACATCGAGTAGAGGCTTCGAAACTACTGAAACGATTTAAAAAATTCTTTCACGGCTAGGAATCTACACTATACCCGCGTGACATAGACTAAGTATATCATATTCCCGTATTCCCACGGGAACGGAAGCTACACGGGTGAAACTGCGTCACGGACGCTAGTTAATATTATAAAATGTTAGTAAGCATGAAAAATTACAACAAAAGTACTCGAGCAATGAATTATTTGTTTAATATAAAAAAATATTTTCGTCACGCAACGTGTTATAACGACATAGGCAATTATGGCGGCGGCTTGACGTTTAATTTGACGTTTGGTGTGGCACGCAAATGGCGCCTATCGTCTATGGCACGTGGCTGTGTTTTATGGCTTTTAATATCGTTCTAGTTAGTCAGGATTTACTAGTTAGGAGATATTCTAATTAAGAGCTAGGTAATTTAACTGTTCATACACTTACGTTTCTATACAAACGTGTGTTTAGAAACGTATGTGTATGAACAGTTAAATTACATTTGACAATGCTATAAAGCGAAACCGGTCAGGTTATCTGTAATAATAATAAAAATTGTGGAAAAAGTACAAGTGATTAAGAGCCTACCAGACGCCAAATAGTTAAAAGAAGGTAGAAGATATACATTTTAGCGTGCAAGAAAGAGAGAGACGCGATCGGTTTTTGTGCGCTTTTAACGAAATGAATTAATTATAAAAAACTATAACCAATATGAAAAAAATGCTCTAGTGCAAATGAAGATTTTACTATTGTCTTTCTTATAAATATTTTATATTATAAAAACAACTTATAAGATACGAGATCTAGCTTAAAATTTCACGAAATCGATGTATTTTCAACACAGAAATCTATCAAGGAATTTTATCAGTAATCGTGTTTCGAGCCTAGAGCGTTTTTAGTTCATGAACTGAAGTTGTCTGTGTTCAAATTTTAATTCAGCAGACCTCACGAGTCCTGAGATCTAGATCAAAGTGGCGTCATATGGACTCTTAAGCAAAAAATGCATAATGTGTTATAAGAAATTCCACCAAGTGCCAACAATCAAGAGTATATGTGATAAGAGCTTATGTATTTCAACAAATTGCTGTTTGTATAAAATAACTAGCTCTTGCCCGCGACTTTGTACTCGTGAAAATTTTGCTAAAATGTCAATTTGGTTTGGATTTGAATTCTTTTCTGCCAAGCCTCTAGGCTAAATAGCGTAATAATATATTGTCTGTGTGTAAAACCTATCTCTTACTAATATTCCTGCTACGTTTTAGTTCCATCAATCCACCGGTTTACGTATTTAATTGCTCTCTGCTTTACCCCTAGGATATGTAGCGTGATGATATATAGCCTATTTTAAGACCCACCTCTAAGCAATATTTGTGCAAAATTTTAACCAAATCTATTCAGTACTTTTTGAGATCCCTTCGGACAAAGCAAAGCAAACAGAAAAAAATATTTCTGACTATATTTTCGGGTTCGGTATCTTACGTAGAACACCTAGCGAGTATTTTTTTTAAAGTTTCCAATGTACAGTTTTGACTTTCCTATCATTGTATTATATCTATGTATGTATAATGTGTTTCTACCCCTATGCTTAAATCCTGGGATATTCTTCCGAGGGACTACCCAGTGCTCCCAACCGTAGGCAGTAGGTAGGAAACGTGTAGTTTTTAGTCAGTTAGTTAGTTAGTTAGTTTTTAGTGGTTTCTAGTCCGGCATAGCATACCATGACAGATTTCCCTTACGAATTTGGTATCAATTACAATTTAGCCATTTGATACGAAATTCAGGCTTAAAAACTAATCCAATTTTAAACTTATAATATTCACATTTAAGGGTCGGTCCACACTAACGTCCAACATATTATATTTATTATTCAACACAGGTTTCGTTAAACCATTTTGCCAACTTTATGCGGTCGTAATTGTCTCGTGCCTATCCCAAGTTTATATTGACCTAATTTGGAATAGAAAACGCTGTGTGAAATAAATCCCACAATAGATATTTATTATTTTATTTTACTGAATGTTATCAATGTTTCGCAAAACGATCCATTGCGTTGAGAAGGAAAACTCGAAATTAAACCAGGTTGTCAATAAAATGACAATCGTTAAACCAAGTTGAAGGCCTTATGGGCGGCTTGAACTATGTCAACTGCGGGTCGTCACAACCTGCGACTGTCCATTTCAACACAGCAATAGGCTCACTACCTATTACGTGGGAAAAAAACTAAAATGTCAAATTTGGGCGTGTACTATGTGTTTGCCTACCGCTTCGGGGATAAAGGCGTGACTATCTATACATATAATAAAACTGTAGAGGGTCGAGAGTCTGTACATGGAAGATATCTTGAAAATTTTAATTGTAGGGCGTTCCCTAATCGATACTGAATCCGAAAATATAATTTAAAATTTTCATGTCTGTCTGTATCCCGAATAAGTATCACGCCGAAACTACTGAATCGATTTGAATGAAACTTGGGACAATTGAAGCTTATAATACGAGGAAGGTTCTAGGATACTTTTGATACTGCTACTATACTACTCGATATTTGGTGGCGGTTCCTTTGGGAGAGTGGATGAAAGACAAAATGGTTTTTTAGCTGTAACTTCTCAATGCGTGGTCTGATTCCAAAATTGATTTCAGTGTTATAAAGGGATTGTTTCACACAAGTTTCAATATTGAGGGTTTTGTAGTTCAGGAATTAGAGACATCTCAACTTTCGCAAAACCTAGAATTTAAGGGTTCCTTTGAATGTGAGGGTAATTCTAAACGGACGTGTTGGCTTAATCATAAAAGAGCTTAAAGATTAACCCCCATATTCATAATCGTTTATTAAACCTATTTTAGTTAAAACACACTTTATGTCTATTGCTGTCTCTAACCAATGACAAAGTATGGTTAGAGACAGCAATAAACTTAAAATGTGTTTTAACTAAAATAGGTTTAATAAACGATTACGAATAAGGGGGTAAGGCTATAGTAAAATAATTCAGTCCGCGCCGAAGGCGGGGACTGAATGGTTGTAGAATAGACTTAATCGTTAAGCTCTTTTATGATTAAGCAAACAGGGCCGTTTCACACGCTGCTTGACGAGTCTGATGAAGAAGTTACTCTCCTATCACAAACCTTATGTGACTTAAACGAAGTTGCGAGGGTCAGCTAGTATGGATATATGGATGTTGCTAATGTTTTGTATTTCTGGTGTAGAATAACGTTTAAAAATATTAATTACTCTTCTTTTTGTAAAACCTATAGAAACTTTACAACCGGCTATCCATTAGCACAGAGCTTAAGAGTAACGGTCGGATGTACAATGAAATTATCCAAAAACCAATGTAGAGTCGAACAAATTTTTGTAACCAAATTGGAAAGCTCTAGAATCCTGATTGTATTTTTATCTAATTTCATGATGAATCCATCTGGGCCCAATAAATCGTGCTGGCTACCCTTTTTGATAACAACTTTCACAGTTTATTTTGTTTGTACGTAGGTTTTTGGTAGCTGCAGATTATATATTTTGATTTCGGATAACTTTTTTGCTCGGCCGTCATTAAATCGGACAACAGTTAAAATTCAATGTTTTTCGTGGCCCAGTTTGTTTACAGTATTATACCTATGATTATACCTACGATTTTTCGTTTGCAAACATAAATGATTTTAGTTTTATTCCTACTAGTTATTGCGGAGTTGAGCACTGGGCCGATGTCAAATGGGTTCACCCTGACATTGCCTCCAGGTCCTCCAGATTGCTTCTTTAGGGAGTTAGTGTTCTGGGGCGACGGATAAATTAAAGTCGATATACGAACTATAATATTTATTGACCGAGTACCTTACATAGAGCGGCAAGTGACGCTGTAGACAATTACTAGTCACGGGTGGTTGTCCACTCTGTACTGTCTGTACTGCACTGCCTCAGGTAAAAGCTTACACTAAATTATATATCGCTAAGCGCGTTACATGGGTAGGTACATTCGCGTACATTGCCGTTACAACCATTCCCCCCCCCCCTTTTAAAAAAATAATATCTCAAAAAAAATAACTTCCAATACAAAAATATTATAAGCTAGGTAAAAACAATATTGTTTTGATCGTCATCGTCCACTTGCATATTTACATGATAGTGATACCAACATATATTTATACTGTGGTGATACTTTGTTTATTTAAACAACGTTGCTTCGTATCGCATTACAAGCACCTGGGCGAGTTACACTCAGGTGGTAAGTACATAGTTTTATGCAGTTATAAGTTTTGTATAACACTACGACGGCATACCAGCATATGGCTTATTATCACTTAAGTATAAAACCCCGTTATAGTCTAATAGGTAACTTTAGGAATACATAGTATAAGACACATTACTATAGGTTAGCACTTTGCACCACGTGATAAAAATTAAAACACATTATTTTACACTATGACTACAGGGTTTGTGTCACGACGTCACGACACTTCCAATCACGGGGTGAAGTCTCGGCGAATTGTTGCCCTACCAGAAGTAGGACCGAGCTGTCGGCGGATTGTGTTCTCTAGCGCATCTTTTTATAGAGGACTGGGGAACGTAAAGTAAAATTTCCCCATCCCATGTATTGGTAGTGCCAAGCGGTAGTGCCATGGGAAAGAAACGGAATTTACCTATTAACGGGCTAAATATTCCCAATTTGGTGATCAAGACCAAGATCAGTGTCTCATAGAACTTTTCTTTTATTTAGAGTAACTAGTAAGCCTGATTTTTTGTGCATATCTATCTATCCTAAGAATATAGACTATCTATACTCTATAATCTATAATCTAGCTTCTATAGTTACTCTAAAATCTAAGTATCTATCTATGAAAACTTTCAACCTATCAGAATCGGGTTTTCGGCTTCCATGAGTTGCACATCTCAATCAATTCCAATTTCTGCGTCAAAGACTAACAAAACATCTATTATCAATTGGAAACCCAAATGTGTTCTGAATATTACAGAATTGTATTATGTAGTAGTCAAATTTGCACCCAGCTCGATGTTGTACAAAAACCAGGGGTAGAAATGAAGGAAAATGGCTCGCAAACGTTCTGAATCAACAATGAGTTATAACAGAATGCTAGCAGAATAATTTTACACCTGCACCGTTCATAGTGTACGGTGAATACTTTGATGAAACAAAATTACTTATATCGAAATCTAATCACGTCTGTTAGTCACGTAAAATACGGATGGAATGCTGTTCTTGACCAAGGAAATTACGCGATTTATTAGATACTTCCTTTTAAATAACCTTACATAAATATTATAGTCGGAGTGATAGATATATGATACGACTTTCAAACATCAAAATGTCGCCCATAAAGCCTACAATTCGAGATACCGACTGCCAAGTTACTTACTAACTACTACTACCGTGACCAATGGCTTAACGTGCCTTTTGAAGCACGGAATTGCTTGTAAATGAAGACACAACGAAGCGGTCACCGTAGTGTAAGTTAAGCGAGCGCTTGTAATCTCGTTGAGCTAGTAGGCTTTAAAGAAGTCTCTTGTAATTTCTCTCTGCAGTAGCCAGTGTATCTACTCACTAGTCTTGATTTTCTCTTTTTTAATAATTAGTTCACCATTGATGATGATTACGCCGCCTAATGGAGATCCATAATGACATCGAGCGATTGGGGGGTACTGTCACCTTCTCACAGTCTATATGACTGTGATAGTTGTCCTCAAGTTGACGGCCCCATTATGCGCCTCTTCACGCTCCGCTTGAAGAACCCAGGATTGTAAGAGGATGTAAACACATCGGTATTTCATTGTGAAATGATGAGGATTATGAATAGATCTCCCTGCCTCGGTTATCCCAAAAACCTACAGTATGGGGTTCTTCAAAAGGGGTCTTAGAAGGTTTTTACAGGGTCGGCAGCGCGAGTGTAGCGCCTCCGGTGTTGCAAACGTCCACAGGCTGCGGTGACCACCAGTCCATCTGGTGGGCCGTATGCTTGTCTGCCACCTTAGTGGTATAAAAAAAAATAAGTTCCTAAAATGATGTTATAAACTTAGGTACCTCCGTTTAATTTAGTGTAAGCTATTACCCGGATGCACTTGACATTTATAAGTTGTTTATGGTAGTTACATCCTATGTTTGTTGACACCATCCTATTTATTGCCACCCTAGCCAATTTTGAAACTAAGTTATGTCGTAACAACTAAATATAATAAACCATTATCTCTAAAGGGTCTACAGGACCACAAATAGTCAATATTTCCTGTAAAATGAAAGCGCCTAATAAACAATCTTATTTCCGAAATTGGTTTCAATCGACTCTTTTGACCAAGTAATATTATAGACGGGCCCATCCATACATTGGTTTTGAAGACGTTAAAGTGAGCGCATGCGCTCATTTGTCGTAGTCGGTGTTATTGTTCCGAAGGTGAAACACGTGTGGCAAGATAAAATTTTACGCAAGATGCCCTCATGTGCGTTCCCGAAGTGTAAAACACTATCCTAAATTCGAAAAAAAAAAGTATGTGTGCTTGTCGTTTCATTGCTACAATATCTTTGTGTGTGAACTAGTCTCACTTTTTGAGTTCGTAATGTATGACGTGGGCCCGTCTGTACTATTACTTGGTCGAGTTCGTTCGCTCTAAGTTTGCCGCTGGCGTAGAGGCTGGTGTAGAGACGTAGTATGGGAGGCGACCGACAATCTTAGAGCGTAGTAGGTAGCAATGTAAAATTGTTTATTTTTACACTTCATGGAAAAATAATTATTCCGTCATAATACTTTTTAGTTTTTAGAATTTATATATTATTATACTGGTTGAATTTATAGTCGTTCTGGACCCGAGAGGGGGTTACTCGGAATCAATAATGGAACCATTTCGGACTGTCAAAACAGCTGTGCAGGTTATAATAAAAAAATGACTTCTATGTAATCTTTATCACTCGTTCGAGTTGAAACATTAGTAGCGCTTCGATTATTCATTGAACTTTTCAATGAATGAAACTCCGAAACCCATAGGTACCTACGCCGCGGCGCGTGTCTCCATGTGATCAGTTCATTGACCGAATGCATTCGTTTCGATAATAATAGGTACTTAGATAATAATAAAGGACTCCAATTTCTCCTTCATACTTTACGCGGGCTTAGGACCGTCGGAAATACTTTAATATTGTTCTATTTTACGGTGAATTAATAAGGTTTATGTAATAATAATGAAAATAAACACGAACAAATAGGGAGTATTTCCGGCGTATTTAAAAAATTGGAGCTATTTACAAAATAATCAACTTAAATACTAGGTATTTAAGTACCTATTCACAGTTTATTTACACTTCCCTGTACCTTAGCAACTGCTCAAAATGGAGTCACTATTTCAAAGGCGTCCACTATCGCACTGCGTAATTCATCACGAGATTCGTACTCTCGAGTGTAAACTAATCGTTTTATTTCCGACCACAAATAAAAGTCGATCGCGACGACAATACTGCGCGCGAGTTATAGTCGAACTGCGCGCCGCGGTCGCCGGTCGGCGGCGCGGTCGGCCGAGCGTATTTACCTACCTACAAGACGTAACTAGTCGAGTACCTACCGACGTTACTTGGCAACGAGTCCACGTGGACCGATGCGTTCATGCGTTGTGATTGGTCGAATTTTCCCGGCGCGGTGACTCTTCTTACTGATTGGAACGTTAGACATTGAATGAAAAATTGTAGTAGTAAATCGTAGTAAACGTATTTCGTGAAATTTAAAGGAATAACCAGGTGTTCTCGTTTTGATTTTGGCAAACGATGTAGATTTTGACATTTTCGTAATTTTTAATTGTTGATTTTCAAATTGACAGTGCCGATCGGTTCTGTTATCGAAACTGGGCCTAAACCTTTCCGTTCCAAAACGACTATAAATTCAACCAGTACTTATAACTTTTTAGAATTTATTTTGCAATGTGGTATACAATAGATATTTATCAATAATGTCACTAAAATTATTTTAAATTTAATTTTACTAACAAGGAATGTACCTTTTTAGGGTTTCGTAGCCAAATGGCAAAAACGGAACCCTTATAGATTCGTCATGTCTGTCTATCTGTCCGTCTGTCTGTCCGTCCGTGTGTCACAGCCACTTTTCTCCGAAACTATAAGGTCTATGCTATTTAAACTTGGTAGCTAGATGTATTCTGTGAACCGCATTCAGATTCTTATATAGAACTAAAAAAAAAGCAGTAAATTTTGAGGGTCCCCATACTCAGAACTGAAACTCTAAATTTTTTTTCATCAAACACATACGAGTGGGGTATCTATAGATAGGTCTTCAAAAATGCTATGGAGGTTTCTAACATCATTTTTTTCTAAAGTGAATAGTTTGCGCCAGAGACACTTTCAAAGGGAAAAATGTGTCACCCCGCCCCCTCTAACTTCTAAACTAAGAGAATGATAAATCTAAAAAAAATATATGATGTACATTGCCATAAAAACTACCAACGAAAATAAGTTTAAACGAGATAGAGCTGGTAGTTTTTTTTAATACGTCATAAACCGCAATTTCCGGTTAGTGAAATCACTACCACTGCGAACGTGTTAAATCATCAGTCAAAGTTACAACGAACTACCTATAAGAACTTTTATATTATGTTACTTGCTGCTACGAAACCCTTCATGGGCGAGTCCAACTCGCACTTGGCCGGTTTATTATAAAAGAAACTGTCCTGAAAAGTTTTGAGCATGGAACAAATAAAAGGCTTTTTTATTATGATTTTATTTATTTATTTATTAATACTTTTTACTAATATAGAAAATTTCCTTGTCTACTCCAATAAAAATAGTTTTCATCCCTCGCGATAATTTAATCTTTCTCCCGGTTGCGTTCGTAAACTTTGGTTTCAAAGTTAGTGTCCATCTTAACACTTAATAGGCGCTCTACAGCCCCTTTTCAAACTAGACATAATAACGTAGAAAGACCCCTTATCCTCGAAGACGGATTCAGATTTCTTGATTTTTAAAGTTCATACCTTTGCCATACATTTAAGTTGTTCGCAAAATTTCTTCTTGAACATTTTGAACCGGAGATACCAGTTTGAGATCACTCACGATATTCTACAAGGCAGTTTAATTTCAGAAGGATTACTTTACCTTAGAGCTCTCTAATTAAGCCAGGTCCTCTAATCCTTTCTAAGCTGTCGTCTCATATTTTGTGTTATTTCAGAGTTCTCGGGTAAATAATTTTCAAAATTTCATAACACGTCGTTGAATTGAATAAATATCGCATGAAATTTCTTATATTCATGAATTTACGAACTATCTGAATGAAACCTATAACGTGTCTAAAACTTATTTAAACCTAACCTACCTTTTTCCTAAGCATTTATTTTTACAAAAAGGTTTTCTTAATCTATTATACCCTTTGATCTCCACTTCATTTTGTATTTCTTTATAAAAAAACGCAATTCCTCTGGGGCTGAGAGAGTGAAAATTGTTTTGTGAATAAAAATGTGTAAACTTTTTATTACTTAGTTCAGTCCTTGGGAATAGCAAACTATTAGATCATAGTAGTTCTCTTTATGCTGTGTTAGTTACATTTAGTTTCTTAGCGGTCTATATTTTTTTTGTGTTACCAAGAACTGGCAAGCATAGTTTAGCTTGGCTTAATGACTACCATGTCAATGGCACCCGGAATAGTCTGAACGTGCCTACCCTCATAAACAAAAGTGCCACAAACATTCACCTATCTCAGGACTGAAGATGCTTAACTCAATGATCGCTTACAGGCTACAGCACACAGAGCTAGCGCGTCTACGAGCGAGCTAATATCAAACATAAACATTACACAAAAAACTCGTAGAAAGAGGAATTCCAAGCGGGCAATATCGCTAACTTTCGAGGAATATCACCATTACTATGCTAAAATAATAGTCGACAGAGTCTGAGTGGGAGTGGTACAAGTTATAAGAGAAGCGGAATGGTTTTGCAAGGCAGCAACGGCAAAGACACTTGCAGGCCTGTTTTCTACCAAGATTATTAGCCTCCTCCAAGAGCCGGAGAAGTCTAAGGACGGCGGCGGGAGGGACTGCTTGCCGTATTTACAGAAGCAGGCCCAAGATGGTGGCACGTGAGAGTTTCACGCACGCCTTACATCTCCAGAGGCGAGAGTATAGCCAAACCTTTGAAAAGGGCCTCGGTGTTAGCCAAAATCTGAACGGACATCCATCCGTGGAGTTACTCGGAGTGTTCGGAGTTGAACAAATAAGTTGGTAGGGACCGTGTGGTGTTAGTAGGATCGCGTTCCGTGGCAAGTCCGTGTGGATTTTAGAAAAGGCTATACTTTCAGCTGCTCCGAAGATATAAATCATAGCTCGTGCCGCCGTGAAGTCGTTCACACTCCTGCATTTCTGTCATTAGCTGATGTTTAGCTATTTATACCCGACCTAGGTCAACCGAGAATTGCTGAAAACCTTCTTCAGACAGGTCCCAACCAATAATAATATATTTTTATCGCAGGAATGCTCCAAGACGTTTAGGACGCTGGTCGCTTGAACTTATAACTTGGTACTAAAATGTGTAAATGTTAATGTTATTCGATAGCAATTAGCGAGTAATAATAATTGGCATAGGGCAACAGTACCCACGTAACCGCACGATCTATTTTTTATCGGAAACTAGAGAAACTCCTATGACCAATAATATTGTTTTGTTCTTTATTTATTCAACCCAAATCTGCACGAATGTGCATGCTCGTGTATAAAGAAAAGAGGTGTGAAAGAAAATTTTAGGAATGTCTTTTATTGAGTACAATTTGCTACATACTTTTTAAATAAAATGAGTTCTTAAAAGCAAAAACCGGCCAGATGTGAGTCGGACTTGCGCAGGGAGGGTTCCGTACCAAAAATTATATTAGTAAGCAAGCCAAACCGACAAATAGACAGACGGGTGGCGAATTTTCATGAATAGGGTCCTGCTTTACCTTAAATGTACAGAAACCCTAACAATGCAAAACATATCCCCACAATCCGCTACGTTATAGATAGAAAAAAGAAGTAATTAATCCGACAAAACCGTGAAGGCATGATTGTGTCACAAACTGACAGCCAGGCTGTGTCCAATCAGCGTTGTGCCACTCCATTAGTTGCCGGCGTCGAATGTCCCACGTCCGCTGACAAATTAAAAGTTCCAATCTCTACCGGAATGGGACACAGTGGTTCGGGTTTATTAGATCAGTGTCTGGGGTAAGACAGTTTTAAAGAGAATAGTTTTAAACATACATACATACATATATAGTCACGCCTTTATCCCTGAAAGTGTAGGCAGAGGCATATTATAAGTCCACATTACATCTTTTAAAAAAAAATTCCCACGTCATACTTACTATGAGATTCGGTGATGAGCCGTATTGACGTCTTGAAATGGACAAAGGATCAGGTTGCTACTATATTAGACTTTCAACTTGGCTTAATGACGAACGTTCTGCCGGCGAAACGTTCGTAGTTGAAAGGTTCTGTCGGTGAACAGCTCATTATCAAAACATTGAGGCTCATCCGGCAGAGAAAAGTCTGTGGGAGGTATGTTACAGAATCTGATTTAGCAGCCTAGCCTACTGCTTTCTGTCCACGATGTGTAGGTATTATTGCAAAAGGTTTTGAAACATTTTAGCGATCACTTTATTTTTTTACAGAAGTATGCCACTGTGTTGGCCTACTTCTGTAAGAACGACGAGCAGCCGACTCACCGTTCCCAAGCCCTCGGTTATGGAGGTTTTAGCGACCATTCCCACTATTTTTTAAAAATGCCATTGAGTTTGAGTCCACTTACTGTATGACATTTTACGACAGGTGTTATGAAACCTCATAGTACTGTAATATACAACTTATGTTCATAATTAACTAGCAGGCACACATCAAGCGCAAAATATCTACGAAAGCGACAGCAATTTTAAACTAAATTCATAAGCACATAATATTCAATTTAACTTCCTACCTCCGTTTTCAATCAACAAAACTATGTCACCGACTTTATACATATAAAGACACATACAGACAAACTTAAGCCTTTCAACAATACGCGAACGGTCTCATAAGATCTATGTGAAGATAGGCTGCCGAGAACCGAACTTATGTGATATCTCCTTACACAACTACTGTGAGATTCGGAAGGGATCACGATTATTGTCATCCTGTAGAATCCCTTGCTAATAGAAAGGATATGTGTCATGTGAGATAATATTGATGTATCTGTTTATTTGAAGGTTCTATTATAGCATTGTATGAATAGGTATAAAAAACTTTTATCGTAACTATTTTAAAACCGACTAGTCTTCAGTGAAGAGTGGAATGGCGACCAATTTTCGAATTTGTAATTATAAGACTTTTACATGATGTGTATAGGCGTCAATTTGAAATACATTCTATTATTTGTGCGAGTGGATTTCATTGTAAGACAATGAGATTGTGATGTGACACAGTTATGGGGTTCGGAGACGGTCAATGCGACTTGAGAAGTCTGCTAAAATGAGAATGAAAGTAGCTTCAAGTGTGCGTGCTTTCTTTGCACGTGTGTATACGTACACATAGGGAATGCAAATCTCGCGAGATTCAGCTAAGGCGAGATCTCGCGAGATTACGAATGACAATACCGCGAGATCTCGCTGATTACGAGATCTCGCGAGATTGGCGGTTTCATGTGTTTATTCTTAGATATATTCACAAATTTTGAATAAAGTTGGAGATAAATAATAAGATTGTTGGTATTATGACATAAACATTTATTTTTTTTAAATTAAATCAACTTTTATTTATTGAAATACCTAAATAATCTTTTTAGACGAAGGTACATATTTTTAAATGCAAGTTACTGCGAGATCTATTAAAAATTAAAGGACTAATTAACAAAATACTTTAATAGTAATTAACAAAAGAATGTCTGAAACTCTGAACATTATAAATTATCCTGCATAATTTTGGAAGTAGCTCCTTAAAAAACACAAAATGTCCAGAGCAGAATCAGTGAGACGGCTTCTTATTTTGCTGCTCAGATAACCAGCCGCTGAGAAGGCTCTTTCTGATTCAACGCTAGTGGGAACCACCGATCTCAGGCAGTCATCTGCGAATTGTAAAAGTTCGCCCTTTGACCCCCCGGACTCGTATAAATTCATTTCTTTTTTTATTAACGACTCCAGCGAATACGTAGTTAGTTTTCTGTCTCTAGGTTCTTTGAATGCTGTCAAGGTTTCCTAAAGTTCTTCTTGCAACGAAATACTCTTGCCTGTCTCAGAAAGAGATCAGTAGTTTCAGCAATATCATTAGCAGTGGCAGCTGATGTTGATGCGGTCGACCAAGATGGATCTGAATTAGTCTGTATCTGTGGATTAGTCAGTCCGTGCTGCGAATGTAATCGCTCTATAAGTGATTTAATTTCATTTCGAACCACATATTTTGGAGGCAATTTGAATGTTTCATCTTTCGCAAACTCTTCTTTTTCCGCTAGGTATTTTGCCGGGTCTCTTATATATAACAGGCATGCTGTTAAATTAGTTCGACGCTCACTAATGCGCTGTCTTAAAGTGCCAGCTAGTTTATTCGCTAACGGACTTTTCAGATCTTCTTGTTTACGAATCATAAACCTAAGTGTAGTTTCTGCAATAGCCAAGTCAGTATCTCGACGACATAACACCTCCACAGCCAGTTTTACAGGTTGAAATGCCCTGTCTAAGTTTACTAAAACCGCCTGTTCTTCCGCACTCAAAGCGTAGTTCGGATTAGCTTCCAGGCCCAAGTCGATCAAAGCTTTGCTGACACACAGCTTGACTCTATTATACGTAGATATCATGTCTGCTAGACTAGACCATCGGCTTTTACAATCAAGTTGTAACTTAATATCTTTCCCAAATTCTTGCTTTATGTATATTTGCAGAGTATCTGTTTTAGTAGGTGATCTTTTAAAAAGTATCACCAATCTCCTTACTTTTTCAATGATACCCGCATATTCTGCATCTAGGTCTGATTCTATTCTGGGAATAGAGCAATGAAAGGCATCATCTTCCGAGCCTGTACTAGATATTTCGTCCATTTCAAAAGAAATGTCATCGTTATTTTCAGTTTGAGATTCTATCACCGGTTCCTCAACATCAGTTTGTTTTTTATAAATAGGTAGTATCTATTATGCCAAGTTGGACTCCATGGGCATAGCAGAGCTGATGTGTAGGTGATATCAGCCGACCCAATTTTTTCATCACACTTGCTCCATCTGTAGTAATATTGATAATATCTTTTTCCAGAATAAGGCCAAATTCTGTTAACTTTGTTTTCAAAATACCGACACCACTTTTGGCAGGCATACTTCCAAAGACACGAATAAGTCCCAAGTTCCAAAACACAGCATTACCGTTCAAAAATGTGTGTAAATTCACATTCATATATATCGCCTGTTCATTGAAGAAGTCCACTCATCAAATGTTAGCGTGAATCTGTGATCATTCTCCTTTAGCTGGGCCAGTTCACGCATTATTTTCATTTTCAATGTCATGCCATAATTCATAACTATAAGTTTAATTGTGTTTGGAGACTTGGGCAGTTTGTGTCCCGAAGAATTGAAAAAATCTCTCAAATCTTTGGAGGTACAGAAAACGCGGAAAGGTAGTCCATCTTTAGCTACCATTCTTGATACTTTTTTTTGCCATTGAAGTATCTTCAACCGAGAGGAAATGATCGGTAATTTCTTGCCTCTTCTTTTTTGCTATTGGCGCTTGTGCCGACGATTCTGAAGATTCTGGATTAACAATCGACGTAGATGCAGATGCTGGTACTAGTTCCATGTTTTGTATAGTAGACCCAGAACTTGATGACGTAGACGGCATGGTGGTTAGATCAATTTTGTGAATTGATTTCAAATGCACATGTAAACCACGCGGAGATCGGTCTTTGGTTTTAAAAATCTTATTACACAGTTTGCACTTAGCACTCAATCCATTTTCGGCTCTTAAAAAGTATTTCCACACTTTCGACACACTGACATAGTCGTTATAAACTATACTCGCCGACATTGTTTGTTATTCCACTCGTAAAACGCCTAAGAAACTTTTTTAACATAGATAACCAAAAAAATATTCGCACGCAATCACGCATTGACAACAAATAGTAAACAAACGCACGCCGCATGCCAGCGAATCTGAGCGAGACCTCGCCCCGCGACCGCTACTTCAGGCCGTCGTCGACGCCCGCGCACCGCGTAACCTACCGCAGCACCGTGTCAGTTGCAGTTTGCGTTCGCGCGCAATATTTCTATGCAATCTCGTTAACCTCGCGAGATCTCGTAAAAAAAGGCCGAGATCTCGCGAGAACGAGATTGCATTCCCTACGTACACATGAGACTTGTCAAGTCACATTGATCACCACCGGAGACCAATAGAGATTTCTTACAATTCAGTTCATATTGAAAGCTTTTGATAAGCCTGTTTGGAAGGAACTTGTAACAGTCACGTGGTTTCGACCTTTCCCGAAACCAAGCGTTTAAATGTTAAACAGGGTTAATGTCACCCCGAGGTGCAAGGATTTCTGTAATAGGCATAATACCACAGGGATTAATAGTGAATTTAATACGTGTTTGGCATCCTTAGGGCGACGGCGACGCGACGTGGTCACCGGTGGCAGCCCTTGTTAGTTTAGACCCGCATAATAAAAGGTTATACTGATTCAAACATGTCATAGGGCTTTGAACTGTCTTTATATCTATTAGGGTTTGAATTGAATTGCTTTGATAGGTTGTGGTTTCTTTGGTGTGATTTTGAGTCTTCAATATAATAGAAATATAATAGGAAATTGTGAGTAAAAATAATGTAGAAACAAGAATACCTGTCAGACCCTTCTCCTTAAAACGATAAGCAAATGCATGTGTCATTATTACTCAATAATATCTTTTTCCACGTATATTTGCGGAGCCCAGTGCCGTACTGAAACGGACAGGTCCAGGTTGTGACCACTGCTGCTGAAAATTTTCAAGCTAAGGTCTTCAACTTAGTTTAACGAGTAACTTGTCACCGGCACTCGTGAATCGTAGCAGGATGTTTATCACTTTTTGTTTACCATCATGGATGCTATGCCGGACACTCGACTAAAGCCATTCGGTGTACTCTACCACAGCCTACAGACAGGAGCCACGGGTAGACCTTTGAAAGATGTCCTAGGATTCCCGACAAATTTCAACTACCACCGCGGTCTAACCTAGGGGCCCGGATACATTTTTTTTCCGTGTCTATGGAATTTCGTTCCAAAATTACAATGTAGGTACATTTTTTTTAGGTTTACGATAACCTAGGTATATTTACTGACTTATTCGCTAAACAATAGGACGAGCTGTGAAGAATGTGTGTAAGAATCGGGCAAGAAAATTCACGCCGTTCTTTATATTACCCTATGAATATAACCTTTTCTTTTCCATATGAAAATAAACCTGAATTTTTCAGCACGTATTCACACATATCCGACACATTCCCACTGCATAAATTCACCATTTATTTCAGCACGTACCATAATTTAATTCGCAGCCTCATAAAGAGGGATCTTCTTATTGAAGAAAATAAAATTGTCTTTTAACTCATAAATGGGGAATTTAAGGAGTTTAATTACCCGTGGTGTTGCCAGGATTAGGTGTGGGTGAGGGGGTGATAAACGAGTACTGTGTTTTGCCTCCTATTAAACCCCGAAAAATAAAGGGTGTTTATTGCCTTGTATGTCAGTGTGCCAAGTTACTGAGCAGATAGGACCAGTTTTAATGATTTTTATAAGTTGGAAACGCAAAGACGCCCTCACAGATGCGTTCACGTGGTAAAGAAAGATGCTAGTCCATTATCTTGCATGGTATCGCTGTAGTGAATACATAAGAGGAATTGGAAATGGCATATCTTAAAATAGGCCTATTTTAATAAAAAAATTATAAGGCCTTAATATGCCTTTATCCCCGAAGACAGAGACATACTATACGTCCACATTTCACCTTAAAATTTAATGTCCCACGTAAGTGGTGAGCCTATTGCCATGTTGAAATGAATAGGCACAAACTTAACGATCCACATCGCATTTTTCAAGCCGCCCAACACGCCTTTAACTTTGCTTACTAACGACTGTCATTCTACTGACAATCAGGACCAACGGCTAAACGTGCTTGGAGTGCAAGGAAACGCTTGCAAGTAATGTCCATCCAAGGACCGGTCATAGTAAATGTTGCTTACTGCACTGAGTCCACGGGAGCACGAGCGCACGAAGACTTAAAAGACTCTCGAGAATAATACCTACCAGGATGATGATAAATTCTCAACAACTGGTTTGTATTACTAATTGTCTGTTGAATATTCTCAACTCGCATTTCAGTAGCAAGTTGAACTCGGGTTCCGTATCAAAGTTCATTTCCATAAGTGCCTTTGAATCTGTGTACTGCACTTGCAGTTATGTGAGAGGATCTTGTCCATTGTTAAGTGGATGTTAGATATCTGTATGACTTAGGTAATGCATATCCGTACAATATTAGCTTACCCTTATAACTGCTGTGTGTTGGCACAAGGGTATTTTGCGTCAATATTTCAAAAGGAAAAAAAATCTTATATTAAACTTCTTCTTTTGCAAACCCTACCGTACGAAGTAAAGACGACTACTTTACCTTAAGACACATAAAAGAGCATACAAAAAGCTAAAACTTGCAGGCAGCTAGTTACTAGCAAAGGCTTTTTGTAACTCTACCATACTCCTTACGTACGGTGCGCAAATTAAAATAGCTTACTTAGCAAAAAGAATAGCTTGCTCTCACGACGAACAGTTGAGCATTCAGCATGCACTTTATGTAACGTTAGAAAAAAAATACGACCGAATTTTAATATCAACAAAAATATCTTGCCTGTCGAAAGTGATTAATGATACTTAATGAGCCAACTCACTAAGTTCTTACTTTTTCTGTTTTCAGGGTTCCGTTACTCTAGGGTAAAAACGGGACCATATTATTGAGACTGCTGTCTGTCGGTCTGCCTGTCTGCTTTTCACAGATGATGATGATGATTCTGTTGCAGCAAACGTGATCTTTTTGTCGTTTTTCAGTAAGGAACTCTCTGTGCACCAGTTCGACTAACATTGGTTGGTTTCATTTATTATATTGCATGTCATAATCACTATATAAAAATATTTTTTTAATAAATTTGTGTCGTAGTTCCTATTTCAATTCTATAAAATTCGCTGGATGATTTAAGCTACAAAGTCGGTTGTAAAATTAATTAAAAAAAAAAAATATTCTAATAAATATCAAGTATAACCTAATGATATCACAGATTATATAATATATTCTATAATGATATGCCTCAAAGCTCTTCACAGAACTATTTCAGTGTATACTAACATATATTCAGTAATGACAGGGCTCAAAGTTCTTTACAAAACTATTTCAGTGTGTACCTACATAACTTTCTAACTAACTGTGAAGTTCAAATCAGCAAAATTTATTTGCTCGTCCGCAAATTAATTGAGCAAACTTTTTTGCTGACGGTGCTCAGTGCGGATGAAAAGAAGCCATTAGCGGCGGTAGTGAGCACTTTTTGTTCTAAACCGTGTCACTTTTGAGCTTTTCTCAACTTTGCGTGTTCAGTACCTCAGCAGTCTTGGAAGATGAAAATACCGTGACTTTTTAATGATGGGAAGAAGAAAGAAAGATGATATATGACATACAAGCTAACTGCCCACTTATTGGTTGGTAAACGTAGTCTATGAACTTTTGCAACATGGAGGCACTACACACGAACTGCCTATCCAGGCGCAGGTTGTGACAACAAGTAGCGAAAAATTCTAAATCTATGGTGACAACACACTGTTGAAATTTTTCAAGCCGCCCATAAAGCTTTCAACTTGGCTTAACTGTCATGTTGCTTATAATCGAGAGCAACAGTTTAACGTGCCTTCCTGCACGGAAATGCTCATAGAAATCGCAGGTGAGGACGCAGCTAAAGACACGTTTCATAATTATGCATTTACAACAATACGATATAATACCTTCTCTCTCCCGATATATTTGAATATATACCACTAGGCGCCATTTTTCAGGGCTAATCGATTGGTATGTATACCAATCGATTGGCCCTAGAAAATTATCCCGTACGCCGTAGCAAAACCTACATGTAGGTTTTGCTACGGCGTACGAGATAATTTCACCGATATCATTTTTTTAGGGTTCCGTATCTCAAAAGGAAAACCTTTTGAGATACGGAACCTGTTGCTGTAAGAGTTCCGTTTTTTTAAACTGAACCCCTATAGGATCACTTTGTTGTCCGTCTCTACGTCCAAGCTTCTTTGAGTGTGATAAATAAATACACCTCCCTTTTTATTTTTTAACGTTAGGGAAAATCCATCATGGATGCTATGCCGGACTCCTACCGACTATAAAACCTCACGTAACGCCCAACAGCCTATGGTTAGGAGCCCCGGGTAAGCCCTCGGAAGGATGTCCCAGGACTCCCAACATAAATACACCTCCCTTTCTCTTTGAATGATGTAAAGTTGCGTGTGTCAGCTACTTACTTCTATACTGATATTTTAAAGAGGAAAGATTTTTTTTTGTTTGTTTGAGCTTTGGCTCTGAAACTACTGAACCGATTTAAAAAATTATTTCACTGTTGGGACGCTACACTAACCCTGGATGACATAAGCTATCATTTACTGCCGTATTCCCATGGGAACGGAATCTACGCGGGTGAAACCGCGAGAGGTCGCGAGTGTTTATTATTATGCTTACTTTAGAAACAATATTAATTGACAGGTAACTGTACCATCAAAGTTTACAACAAGGGATAATCCTTTGGTAGTGAAACTATCACACTTTATATAACTTAAGCGTTATGAGCGATAACTTTAAAATGTTATTTAGTATGGAGAACCGCCGAAGTTTGCTCTAAGTTTGGTTTGAGGGTAAAGTTTCAATTTCGTTTTAGTAAGTCGTTAGATGTTAGTAGATAGTTTTGCAGCTTGAAGACTTTTAACTTTTAACACTATTTTTTTTTGTATGTAACTTTGAGGTTATAATTTTGACACGTCTTTACAAAAATTCATTATATAAATAAACTAGCTGATGCCCGCAGCTTCACCTGCGTAAAATTTGTTCCCGTTCCCGCTTCCCGTATTTTGTCCCCTTAGGGGTAGAATTTATTAAAACCCTTTCTTAGCGGATGCCTACGTCATAACATCTACCTGCATGCCAAATTTCAGCCCGATCCGTCCAGTGGTTTGGGCTGTGCGTTGATAGATCACTATGTCAGTCAGTCAGTCACCTTTGAGTTATATATATTTTGATATACTTACTTTGATCGGTTACGAATACGATGTATTTCAGTCATACACTTTCTCGTTTTGGACGTCTAAATAGTGATACCTATGTGGCCACAACAAACAATGTTATTGCAGTAGCAGCTTCCACATCCATTTCGCGGCAGGGCTCACGTACGAATGAGAGCATCCCGTGAATGTGGAGGGTTCAACTTGTGCTGTGAATTCACGGCACTTATCTGGAGCCGGCATAAAACACAAAAGTTGCCTGGCAGAAATTGCTTTAAACAATAAGGTTGCCAATTGTATTGCAATATTTGTAACATATTTTCACTCTGTATATTTTCTTGGTGTACAAGAAAGTATTTAATAAATAAATAAAGTAAATAAAACCACTTCGCATTATGACTGTGCAGTACGGGAGTACTCCAGCACCCCAACTAGTACTGAATCTAGACTTGGAACGACCTGCGAGCAGCCAGCGCTGTGTTTCCTTTCTTTTAAAACCCCTGGTTCTTTAAACGCAGCGTGAAGGAGCACATGATGGGGTTGCTAACTTAAGGGCCACTGTCCTGTCTCGTCGACTGTGAAAGAGGTCCCTAGATGTGAGCATCTGTCTATATGACAGGAGGCATTATTTTGGCGAGCTAAATGTAAAAATATTCAGATCCTTTCAGCTGTTAGAGCGTGCAAAAGTAACAGACATCCTGACATCCAGATAATCTATACTCAAAGTCTTCGCATTTACAAATTAGTAAAATACTAGCTGTTCCCCGCGGGTTCGACCGCGTAGAAGTCGGTTATCGCGTAAAATCATAACACTCCTTTTGCGCAGTCAGTTAAAAAGTAGCCTATGTCCTTCCTAGGGCCTCGAAATATCCCTATACCAAATTTCATATCAATCACTCGAGCCGTTTAGGCATGAAAGCGTAACAGACAGACAGACAGACAGACAGAGTTACTTTCGCATTTAATTATAAATGCGAAAGTAACTCTGTCTGTCTGTCTGTATACAAACATCCCTACTAATATTAATTAGTAGGGATGTTTGTATAGGTCGAGACTACATTGGGTTTCGAATGTCCCCTTCGGCACTTTAGATCTTAATACCGGAATGTCCAGTCGGTTCATTAAGTCCATTTCCCAGAATGGCCATTCCATATCAAAAAAAAAATTCTAAAACTAATAATAAAAATCTTACTCTTTATAGCCGCTCAAAGTATACCTACAAGTAATACGTGTACCTATTATATCTAGCCAATTATTAAGTAGGAACCATTCATCACTCACTACCGGTAAAGAAATCACGTACCTACCTCACCCCGCACCACGCACCCCTCCCTCGCTGAACATCAAAAGCGTTTCAGTTCAATCCCGCGTTGGGTTTCAAGCCATGTTTGAAGCATTTCTTAAGATTTGACAAAGGATCACGAGAGTAATATTATGAATAAAAGATTCAGTTGCCTTATGTAATGTAAGTATTTTCTTATATCACTAAGGTGTCAGACAAACATACGACCCCACCCACAGATATTTTATTTTCTTATTTCTGTGGGCCCACCTGATGGATGATAGAAAGAAGGAAGTCACCGTACGTAGACTTTGAACGTTTACAACACCAGAGGCGCTACACTCTGCCGACCTTGTAAAAACCTTCTATCCTGTGGGCGTTTAAGAAAACCGAGGCAGCGGCATCAAAAGACCAGTCAAATGTTACAACTTCAAAGTCATCAAAATTGATTCGCTTATTGTATTAACCCAAATAAACAGTAAAGGCAGTTCAGAGAGCTTTGCTCTAAAATTAATATTTAGACAGGTAAGTAATACTGAAGATTTGAAGATCTTTCGTCTCTGAGAGGCTTCCATTTCCAAGTATTCCACTGAGATTTAGGCTATTTCTCCTGGTTGCTTAAATTTGATGGTCACACGCTTATATTTTCTAAACCGTATGAGTTAGAAAGAAATGTTTTAAAATAGTGGATAAAACAGCTATTAAGCTATAAAATACATGAAATTTGTTGCAATAAAAGTAAATATTCATACCAAAAATTAACAAGAAAGGTCAAAATCGGGGTCATTTTTCGCATTCTACTCGTGTCACACTTCCCGATTCAGTTAAACATTTGGTTACTGCTTCACCAAATTTCCATAGATTTTGAAGTTACATACACTAAATTCACCGTAATAACATACACTACACACACAGTATTACAAAAAAAATCTTCTAACTATTATTTAGAACTTAAAACACAATATACATCGGTCACACGAATCTAGGTACTCTAAATTTGCGTAGTAAACGGTTTACTGTTGACCAAAACGACCGCCCCAATAACAAAACTCAACTGAACTGAACGTTATTCGTGATCGGGCATCGCGGAAGTGCAACGTGCAACTCCTGGCTCCTTGAGAAAAAAAAATATCAGTAAGTTTCTACATTTGACACTTAATTCGAGTACTTTTCGTGGGTGACTTTTTGTACATTGTATAATAGCTATTGAAGTCAGAGTTTATTCATCGAAACCGCAAATTAATTGAGATATTTATGTAGTATTTGATTTAAAACGTAACGGCTAAACTTTGTCGGAATTTAAAAAAAAGCTATGTTTTCGTTACCTTCGTGTCACATCCTTCGTGGCGTTTTACCCACGAAGGTAAGTTTATGCCACGAAGGTGATCTCTGACTAGTTTCAGTAAGAGTGGTACTCTTTGAGATTCGTATTGTAGTAGATATGTTATGTAGCGGAATAATAGTAGAACAAATAAGTAGGTACCTACAATCATGGCAAAGGACAGAGCAATACCTATAACATTCCGTGTGAAGCCCTTTTATAGGAGTAGAAGTCCCACCGGACGTTATGCCAGATCCAAACCGTCTAAAACCCACATCGTAGCTACTTACCTGTCTAGTATTAGGCGCCCCGGGCAACTCCTTAGAATGATGTATCAGGGTACCCGACAGGCTTAGGCTATCACCGTGGCTTCGCCTACGGGTTCGGGTGTTATCTTGCGTCTTTTGGGTTAGTTCAGATGCTTTTCCGCTTCTTGAGGCATGCGGCATGCTAAGAACTTTTGAACAAAGACACAATGACCTTCGCGTCCAAGTCTCAAGAAGAAATCTTGGGAAAGAGTCATGCCACCTAAAGCTTAATCAAGGCACCTACTACCTTATACTTATATCAACTTAAATACATTTAGGTACCTAGTACTCGTCGAGTTTTCCGGCAAGGCGGTTTGTGACTACTCTCGAGAACAACTTGTAAACATGGCTAAGGAGTGAGATGGGTATATAATTCTTCAGCAAGGTCTTGTCACCTTTTTTGAAAAACAGAGCCACCGCACTCCCGCTCCACGCTTTAGGTGTTTGTCCCTGTTGGAGGACGGAATTAAAGAGACTCGTCCGCTCTTTGAGAACTAGAGTCCCGCCAGCTTTAAGAAGCTCAGTCGTTATTCCGTCCTCTCCAGGGATTTATTGGTTTTTAGTTGTTCGAGAGCAGCCCTGACCTCGCCCTGGTCAATATCCAGAATGTCTTCGGTATAGTGGCGCATTAGTGGGGCTCTGTGGTCACGGTCGCTAGGTCCCGTAGGTCTTTTTTTCCGTGATGCATGTAGTTCTCTGTAGAAGCTCCTAACTTCTTCGAGAATCTCGAACCTCAAGGTCTCGGTTTTGCCACCCGCTGTCTTCAATTTTGTCAGACGAGGTCTTCCGAGCTGTTGGGTAAAGACTTTAGTACCCCAATTTTGTGTTATCGCTGCCTCTACGATGTTGGTGTTATAACGTCTGAGGTCGCGTCATAGCAGCTTTCGGATTTTGATGTTTAAATCTCTCTGGTCTGGCGAAGACCAAAAGTAAGCAAAAGTAAGTATGCATAGATTTTAGTTATAACGTCTGAGGTCGCGTCATAGCAGCTTTCGGATTTTGATGTTTAAATCTCTCTGGTCTGGCGAAGACCAAAAGTAAGCAAAAGTAAGTATGCATAGATTTTTATTTTTTTATTGAGGTTCGCAAACTGGATTCTCGGCAACACTATTCAACATCGCTCATTTAGACTCAGTTCAGCCGAGAACTCAGTGCGAACACAGCATGCATCCTAATTTTCGCATTTCAATGAAATGTAGATGGCGTTTCCCGTCTGATTCTCATGAGATCGATGGTCTCTGATCGTTGCCAGTGGTTTCCAGCAGATCGAAACGATTTTGAAGCTCCAATTGAAACTTCTCGGCACACAAAGCTATTTGGAGCGCAGTAGGTCGGAGAGTAGGCTTCATAATCCGGGCCCTTTCGACGCGGAAGTCTAAATTCAGAGACGCTCTGACGAGTCGGTGATCATTTCCGGTGAAGTCCCCTATCATAACATTGTAGTGAGTATTGGCAGTACCGTGTAATGCTTTCACCACGTCCTCGTACACGGTCTCAACTGCCTCGTCAGTGCTTCTCGAAGTTGGGGCATAGATACACCTGAATCACCTTCAGGGAGTCCTGTTGGTAAGCCTCAGTATTACGTATGCTACACGAGGCGAAACACTCCTGATCTCCACAATGCTGCTAACGAGTTCCTTTTTCACCGTAAAGCCGACACCGCCCTCGGAAGAATGTCTTCCATCAGCTTCCCGAAAGTAGAATAGGTCACCCGACCCAAGGGTTAGCGTGTCCTCCCCCTTTCTTCGGACTTCGCACAACACCAGTATGTGCCAGTTTATGCGACCCAGTTCTACCTCGAGTTCGGTGAGCCGATTGTACAGCCGCAGAGTGCTTCCATTATAAGTAGCCAGGTTCGGACATTCTCACACAACATCATCTAGCCCAAATTAAGACAATAGGATCTAGACAACTGATAATTTGCCACTTTGTGCCAAAGAGATGTACTGTGTTATTTTTATAATATGAAATATGTTTCCAGAATAACTTTTACGTCAAAAGCATGTGTAGGTATAGGATCTGGTAATTGTTTTTAGTTAAGTAGCTGTTACCATATAACTGCCGAATTAACAAATTAACTTATAATTTGTACTTAAATAATGATTAATAATGTCTGTAAAGCTACTGCGTCACCTTCGTGGATTGTCGCGTCACCTACGTGGGATCAAATAATTCAAAACCTCATTCTTCCAAATCTGACTCAAAATTAAACTTGTTGACTTATATATGTTACTTAACATACCAAACGCTTTGTGTTTGTTTAAGAAAATTGTTGAAATAATCAGTATTTAAAATTTACCATGAAGGTGACGATGAGAATCGTAAAAAGTAGAAATAGCCTTTAATTTCAAGATTCAATTGCTACTCGTATCTACTATTTAACAATCACATTGATTTATCAGTTGTGACTTGTGACTAATAAAATAATAATACAAAAAAGGGGAGTACAGAAGAATTCACGCACGCCCCCCCTAAGAAGCGGGATGACACCCGAGTACCCACCAAAGACGCGGGATAGCACCCCAGGCCAGGCCGCAGTGGAAGCCGTAGGTCTGTTGGGAGTCCTGGGATATCCTGCCGAGGGCTTACCCGGGGCTCCCAACCGTAAGCTGATAGGCAGGATGGCTGAGGTTTTTTAGTTAGTAGGAGTCCGGCATAGCATCAACAGTGACAGTCGTTAAGTCAAATTAAAAGCTTATGGGTGGCTTGATAAAGTATACCTATCATCCGTAGCTCGCCGGTCCATTTCAACACTTCAATAAGCTAAGACAAAACACCTATTGCTTACGTGCATGTGATTCAAGCTTCTTAGCCATTTTTATCTATGCTGGAGATAACGCTCAGTGAAACTTTTTCTTCAACTTTTATTAAAAAAAAACTGGCCAATTACGAGTAGCACTTGCGCATGGAGGATTTCGTACACGATTTTTGTATGGTAGCTCACCTTAATTTTTTTTAAAATTTAGTATTTGTTGTTATAGCGACAACATAACTACATACCCAATCTGTGAAAATATCACGCTCACGGTTCGTAAGAAACAGCCTCGCGACAGACAGACGTACAGTGAAGTCTTATTAATAGGGTCTCATTTTTACCCTACGGTACGGAACCCTTAAAATGAGGAAGGTCCAGGGCTCTAATACTGTAAGTCTGCAGGGATATATTATTGTGATGACAGCTTTTTCCCAACCTGTCAGCTAACAGACGTGCAGACTTTTTTATTATATATTTTACTAGCGGACGTCACGCGGTTTCACCCGCGTAATTCCCGTTCCCGTAGAAATACGTTAATAAAATAAAGCCTATGTTCACCGCAAAGAGTATAGCTTCCCAACAGTGAAAGAATTTTTCAAATCGGTCCCGTAGTTTCGAAGCCTATTCGTGCAAACAAACAATCAAATCTTTCCTATTTATAATATTAGTATAGAGTAGCTGATGCCCGCAGCTTCGCCTGCGTGAAATTTAGTTCCTACACTGTCTCTAACCTATCTCTGTAGGTACCAAATTTCAGCCAGATCCGTTCAGCCGTTACAGCGTGAAAGAGTAACAAACATCCACACTCACAAACATTCGTATTCGTAATAGTAGTTAGATTAGATACATAGATTTCTGATTAACAAATTCATAATACATATTAAATGAGTTATGTAAACTTATTTATTAAATACATTTCTTAATTCATTGGCTAGACTACTACTTGACTCAACTTCTCTTCTAAGCAATTGACATCGTAACATGTTCATTAGTTCATTAGTTCCTTCTTCAGGTAGTCCCAGTCATACTGTAAGCCTACGACGTATGGGAAAACCGAACTACGGTAGACTTCGTCCTCATAATACAGATGGTCCAATCAAGACCTGTTAACTTAATAACCATGTAAATTTCATCTGCTAGGGGTTCATCATGTTCATTTTAATGGCTCTTTTTACTTGTCAAATGTGATCTTCGTAGAGGCCATTCCCGTATTTTACAAAGACTTAGTAAGTCTGTGTCCTGCACCGAATGCAGCCAGCACTATAGAATAAAGTTCATACCTTCCATGACCAGTCGCTTAGGGCTGCTGTTAACCTTTCATTCTAATGCGCAGTGGACACTATCCGAAGCGTGGTCTTTCATTAGTCCTGGCTAGCCATCGTCGTCATTCATCATTTTCTTCTGCTTTCACATATTTATTTTTTGTTATACAAAATTTAAAAACATTAACAACTATATTTCCAATAGTTCATATAGCAAAACCATGAAAATGACAATGTCATTCGGATTAAACTTCCACAAATGTGTCAAAATAAAAAGTAATTTAAATAAAAAATAAGAGTATTTAAGGAGTATTGATATCAACTCCGGAGAAAATCAGCTCCAAAATAATTTACATTCCCTTTTTAGGTCGATAATGCATAAATTTCAATAAAATAAGGAACACGTCTTCCATCAATTATGTTAATAATGCTATATGTCAAATTTTAAGCAAATCGGACCAAGGAATCGCGTTGTCCCATACAAACTTGACCCTCCTTTTTTATACCTTTGGAGGTGGAATTTGCAAAAATGGTAAAATTACTTTTTTCAAATTGTAACAAACAACGCTCATGCTGAATTTCATCATCGTACCATTAACCGTTTAAGCAATAATTGATAATAACTTTGGGTCTAGGGATCGAACCGCAAAATTAAGTTTGGTTTGAATTCTATATACTTTTCCGGGATAAAAAGTACCCAGTGTGGTGCCCAGGCTATAAAAGAATAATTATACCAAGTTTCATCGTAATCTAACTGGTAGTTTTTGCGTGATGCCTGAACAAACAGACAGACAGACAGACAGACAGACAGACAGACAGACAAAAAAATTTTTAATCACATTTTTGGGTTCGGTGTCGGTCTAGTAACACCCCCTGCTATTTTTTTTTTGATATTTTGAATGTACAGAATTTTCACTTCTACAGATTTATTATATCTAAGTATAGATTAATTTAGTATACTAATACTTAATTTGAGAGAGAGAGGTATAATAACTGAATTAAACTAAGTTCAATTTCTTATACAGAGTAAATAGGTGGGTGCTGGGTATAAAATAGTAAAGTTTCTTTGATCATCAATAATAATAATTTTGCTATTTATTTTAAGAAATGACAATTTCTTTCAATCTACCTTTATATAAAGACCTAAAGCAGGTTGCATCGATTGACTGGATGCGCAAAGCGAAGGACCGTGTGTTGTGGCGAAATTTGGGAGAGGCCTATGTCCAGTAGTGGACTGCTATAGGCTAAAATGATACCTGTCCTACCTACTTTAACCATTATTGCATAAAGAAGGTTTTCAAAAATTACCCCCTTAGGAATGCAATTTTGAAAAACCTTTAATGACATTATAAACATCCTTCCAAAGAATTGCCCGATGTTATAGTTGGTTCGAGTCAGGCATAGTTCGAGTCTGACGATGATGAAGGTTTCGATTGAACGTCGATAGGTTGAAATGTCATAAAATACGAGTATATGATTGACTAACGGACGTCACGCGGTTTCACCCGCGTAGTTCCCGTTCCCGTGGGAATACGGGAATAAAATATAGCCTATGTTATTGTTCAGCGCAAAGAGTGTAGCTTCCCAACAGTGAAAGAATTTTTCAAATCGGTCCAGTAGTTCCGGAGCCTATTCGTTACAAACAATCAAACAAACAAAAAAAGCAAAAAACAAATGTTTCCTCTTTATAATATTAGGATAGATAAGTTTGTGTTCCTTTGGGCTTAGGGTATAAATAGCTGTGTTCATTTCCAGGGTTTTCCCAGGGCTCTCAAACGTAGGCTGTTAGGTAGGATACGTGTGGTTTTTAGTCGGTAGGAGTCCGGCATAGCATACACGTAGGATTTTCCTCACGTTAAAAAAAAAGTCGTTACTCCCAAACGAAAATATTTGATCCTTTTAAAAGTCACAAATAACACCGAAGAAGTAATAATACTCCTAGCACATGTCAAAGTGCAAGTTTGACGTTTCACCAGTAATGATATTGCTCCACACGTCTTTGTCGCGTCACGGCAAAGCCTTCTCCTGATTAAATGGCTTCCACAGAGCAAATGTGGTAAGTAGATAGAGTGCAGTCGCTGCACATGTAACGGTAACGTAACGGTACGTTTACAATGGGGAGCTGATGTATTACTGCTTTTTGGTTGATTGTACTGTAAAGTTTGAAAAAATAAAAAGCGTTTTTTCGCTGGGTCTTCTGTTTGTAACTACAAAAACTAATATTACTTAGGAGAAAAACTTGGAAGAAGTATTTGTGTAAACAGATATAGGTAGATATACGCATTTATGTAAATTGACACACAAATCAATACCGTCTCGGCGTCTTACTTATATGACTAGTATGCGAATTTGCCCTTTTGATAAACTGTCTTTATGAGAACTTGCCATTTTAAGTTTATGCGAATAAATCTTAGTTTCAATTCTAAATAAAAAGGATCAAACAAGCATGTACTACGCCCGTGTATACACAATTTTCTTTAAATTTATTTATTTTTATTTTCTTTATTTATATAATTATGTACACACCAGGAAAGTAATAATAACAATAAAAGAAAGAACATTATCGAAATTCTCGGTGTTCTAACAAAACCTGTAATTAAAGCTAAAATAACTGCCGTACAATGTGAACACTTCTTTATAATAGTGAATGTAATCCAATCTAGCTTACTCTACAGCTATGCTTTCAGCATTTTAGTTTTAGATCAGATCAAACATGGTACTTTACATAACTAGATTAAAAAGTGCATTATATTTAACACTAGCGGACGTCACGCGGATTCAATCACGTAGTTCCCGTAGGAATGTGGGAATAAAATATAGCCTATGTTCACCGGGAAGAGTGTAGCTTCCCAACAGTGAAAAGATTTTTCAAATCGATCCAGTAGTTTCGGAGCCTATTCGATGCAAACAAACAAACAAGCAATCAAATCTTTCCTCTTTACAATATTAGATAGAATAATATAAATATATTATAAATAATCTGTGATATTAGTATAGACAAAAAGTGTCAAAGTATAGTAAAATAAAGTATATATCATAAAAATCTAATCTTTTTTTCTCTTTTTACAGGAAAATTGCAAGAAGCATCGAATTAGGTAAGTCTAATTATATAATAGCAGGTACTCTCTAAGCTTATTATAGCATTAAAGACTTTCTAGAAGACAAGACTGCCTGGCAGTGACACGAATTGCTCCTTTCTACATTTAAAAAAAAAACTGTATTAGATACTAAGATGAATAAGAGGGACCGGACTGAGTTTCTTGGGGTGTTCTTCTCAGTCTGTAGCATTTCCGAACCCCCGGTAGAGTCACAAAAATTTTGACAAACCTAAATAATTTTTTAAAAATTTCAAAGGGAATAAATTTTATTTTATTTTATTTATTTTATTTTTATTTTTATGCTATCAGGGAGAGCACGCAACGCAAAATGTGTTGATTCTTCCTTCATTGCTTTTATTAGGTAGAATTAATGATAAATAAATAATCACGAACATTATTTACACAGGCGCTATCTGATCCCAGAGTAAGCTAGGATAAACCTCCTTAAATAAATCAAATATAATGAGACCGTATTCTTAGCATTCCATGGATTCTCCGTGCGGGCGCCGGGTCCATAGCTTGGCACAGGGGGGAACACCCCGACGCACACTGTAAGAAAATCGGAATCTTGCGGGATTTAATTCAAATTTTGAACATTGTTTTATCTATTATCTATTGATGTTTAATTATTCTATAGCGATCACTTAAAACGGTGGCATATATTTTTTTGTTGTGAGTAGCTTAACATAAATATTAGAAATGTTTATATCAGCGTCAAAACTGAGTTACACTCGTTACGCATTTTGCAGTGTTAGTTTGTGCGAATTAAGATTACGATTACGAAGCAATTTTGAAGTCAATGGTTTTATTTACTGTTTATATTTTAGTGTTTATGTTTAATTCGTAAGAACATATACATTTTATCCGATTTACAACAGGCATATTCGTTAAAATCAGCCATTTCTATTAGAACACGAAATTGACTTCGATTTTTGATTGTTTCAAATTCATTGGATTCGAAACCCAATTTTATAGCATTTTATAGTAAAGTATATACCATCATAGTAAAGCTGATAGTTTCAACTAATTGACGCAACCCACAGTTTGTGCGCTTTGTTGCGACGCCCATACATTTTTTTTTAATTTTCAGTACGACTATCGAGATAACGAAAATTGAAATTTTCGAAATTATGTCTTTTAATAGAGGAAGTGATCGTTTTGACCAAGTTATTTCATTTTTCATGGATAGTTATCATCGTGTGACTTTTTCTGAGTTTTCTAAAACTAAAATCAAGGTTTTGTTGAAAGCACAATGTCAACAAATTGATGTAAAATGGAGTAAATGTGGTCGTCACCGTGACCGTGTTTTAAAAAACATATATAAATTAGTTAAGTACATATATTACTTTGCCTTATAGTGTTTTACAAGAAGTTTCATCATCTAGCTCAGTTACTTCAGGAAGACCTGCAAAACATTTTCGAGATTTTTGTGATAGAACTCAAAAACGAAAAATTCATTCAAAGACCAAAAATCATTGCAGTTGCCTTTGGTCTTTCTCCATTACATTCGTGGATAGGATTAATGGAGTGCATACTGCACATGGCATATAGACTCTACAGAAAAGTCTGGCAAGATCAAAATATTTTTTTTAAGACCAAGAAGGAGCATATTCTAAAATGAAATGGGTTTATTGGTGAATATGCAGAATATGCCTAAATAGCATTTTGGAATTACCAATGATGGCAAAACTGCCAGACGTTTTTTTCGACATTCTTCTATAACAGCTGAGATAACTGGCGTAAATTCAGAACTGATTCATCGATTTGTTTTATTTTAGAAACACTTGCGACTTTTCAATTAATTTAAATGCCTTTGATTTGTTTGTAAAAGATACCAGGGAACTCTATCTTAAGGAATATTGTATCAGTGTACATATAATTCCTTTTCATGCTAAAGATGTGATATCATCATGTATATAGTACCAATTGGCGAACTATCGGAAAAAGCCCAAAAGGCACGAAATAAAGACAATCGATACTATAGGGAGTACTTCACAAGATAAACTTAGTGGATGGATACAAATATAGACCTTTTAAATAGACTATGAATATCATCTGACCCCTATTTAGCAGCATTAAGGAGCATACCACGAATAAAAAGAATTAACTGTAGCCAGACGTTTTGTCGGTGCTTTTCCTGCCCACAATAAACGAGTAATATGCCTATTTTCTATATTGTTTCACTATTTTAAACAATAAATTAAACGAAAATGAATATATAGAACACTTATTATAACAAATTTCAATAAAATTAATGGGTTTAGTATCATTACGAATTAAATCCCGCTAGATTGCGACTTTCTTACAGTGTGCGACGGCGTCTGGGACTTGCGACCCATTCGAGTAGGTTTAGGGTGGCCACCTTACTATGCGCATAAACGATCACCTTCCACCGTCAACAATGTTCCCCCCCCCTGCCCAACCAGATTTGGTAAGATCCTATCAATGCCGCCACCAATATTATAAAGAGGAAAAATTTGTATTTTTTTAATGAATAAACTCAAAAACTATTGTGCCGGTTTCAAATATTTTTTCAGCTTTGGAAGCTACATTCACCCTGAGTAACAAAGGCTATATTTAATTCCCGTATTCCTACGGGTTTGGGAACGACGCTAGTCCTTTATAATCAGCGCGCAACGAGAAGAAGGAACCCTGTAAAAGAAAATCGAAAATAACAGAACGTTTTTGCTAACTTGAATTCTGACATTTTCTTTGACAAGGTTCCGCATTCTACTCGCTGCGCGCGGATTATATCTAGTACCCAGGTCTTATGCCCGCCTTCCACTGCGAGTGAGTCGGACCCATTACGGACTCCGCTATAGGTACTCGTAACGACGATTTCCATACATGTCCTTCCACCAAAGCGGACATGACATGTATCGAAAATCATCGTTACGAGTATAGCGGAGTCCGTAATGGGTCCGACTCGCTCGCAGTGGAAGGCGGGCATTAGGCTGGATTTAGTGTCGCGCTGACCGCACGCGCTGACCGTCGGCGCTGACAGCCGAAATGTATGAACTTGAAGCAAGCATTTTAGAATAACGCGTAGCTATCACGCGTGCGTTGGTCAGCGCCGACAGCTATAGTCCGTTCATAGTTAATTTACCTCTAGTGCTGATGTTGGCTTGCTTGATTTTCGTGTTACCATACTAAGATTTTGTTTATCCCTAACCTAACCTAACCTTATCCTATGTACTCTAATCTTTTTGTTGCCGTTTTTCGGGCTAAATATCCATATCAATAAAAATAAAACTTAAGTACAATCTTATAGTATCAGAATCATGTGTTTAGTAAAGTTATGTATATTGACAATTAGATATTTACATAAAAAATTAATTGTTAGTGCTAACGTGTACATCTTATAATCTGCCCTATTACGCGGCAAAATGTCTTAAGCTGGCACTCAAAGGTGGACTTTACTGCAGTACCAACATACAGAAAACGATCTGTCAGAGGTAAATAAACTGTGAACGGACTATACGCGGCGCCGACGCGCGACGCGTACGGCCGCTGACCCGTCAGCGCTGTCTAACGCAGTGTGATAGCTACGGTTTTTCAAAAATGCTTCCTAGAAGTTGATACACTTTACTCTGGCTGTCAGCGCCGACGGTCAGCGCGACTCTAAAACCAGCCTTATACAACGGATATAGATACTTTTATACTTTTTTTGCAAATACACATTTGAAACATTTGTCTCAAGAAGACAAATATTATTTAAAACTAGCTGTTGCCCGCGACTTCGTACGCGTGAAAATTATGTTAAAATGCCAATTTGATTGCTCTCTGCTTAGCCCCTAGGATATGTAGCGTGATAATATATAGTCTATTTGAAGACCCTACCCCTAGTTAATATTTTTGCAAAATTTGAATCAAATCTATCTAGTACTTTTCGAGATCCTTCCGGACAAAGCAAAGCAAACAGACAAACAGACAAACCGACAAAATTTTTTCTAACTATATTTTCGCCTTCGGTATCTGATGTTGAACACCCAGCGAGTATTTTTTTTTAAATATTTCCAATGTACAGTTTTGACTTTTCTATCATTTTATTATATGTATGTATGATGATCTAAGGTATGTATAGATGAATCACATAAATTCTTGTCCTGTACTGGAAATCAAACCCACGACCTCGTGAATTGCAGTCGCATTAATTATGCGACTTCTAGACGAAAACAGGAAAACATTCGATGCCTACCTATTGTCACCCACCATGCATTGTGATCGAATCGAAAAATAGGCAAAATAAACCGGCCAAGTGCGAGTCAGATTCGCGGACGGAGGGTTCCGTACAAAAAAACGACAAAAATCACGTTTGTTGTATGGGAATTGGGAGTCCTCCTTAAATGTCTGTTTTGTTATAATTTAGCTATTTAAACGAGTATTTAATGAAAATACACATCTCGATATTATGTGAGTTTTAAGCGTCTACTTGTTGCCATTATGAATTTCCCTATCCCTACCAATATTATAAATGCGAAAGTAGGTGTGTCTATCTGTCTGTCTGTCAGTTACGCTTACACGCCTGAACGGCTGGACCGATTGAGATGAAATTTGGTATAGAGATAGTTCGAGACCTTGGAAAGGACATAGGCTACTTTTTAACCGAGCGACTGCGCAAAAGGAGGGTTATGATTTTACGCGATAACATACCTACATAAAAAAACTACGTTTGTTGTACGCGAGCCCTCCTTAAGTATTTTTTTTTGCTTTTAGTATTTGTTGTTATAGCGGCAACAAAAACATATACCTACCTAACGTGTGAAAATTTCAGCTCTCTAGTTACCGCCGTTCATGGTATACAGCCTCGTGACGGACAAACAGACAGACAGACGGTCGGTCAAGTCTCATGAATAGGGTACCCTTCTGCCTTTTGGGTACAGAACCCTAAAACAATAAGAACCTCGTATGTGATCGCAATTTGACCTTTGTAGTGTTGCGCTACAAAGGTCAGGCTCAGGTCGCAGATTTTACCTACAGGCAACTAAAATCGTTCGTTAAATATTAAGTAGCTTAAACATGTTATATTATTGTTTGAAGTCGGTTCTATTTTTTATTAAGTAATTTTTTTTTATTATATTAAGTGACGGGTGGACCGAATAATATACCTATCTATCTAGGTGTAAAATTCTCATCAATACATATCAATCAAGCCCAATCACAAGGTAACTACTATAAATCGTTAAGGAATTCCCTCGACTGCTGTCTTTCTGTTCCATCATCAGATCGACTCCAGACCTTTATTAAATTGTACTACATTAAAGCACTTAACCAAAAAGTTAACAAACGCACTAGTTGTCCCTACAATTTTCGGTGGTTGCCCTCGATTTCTCCTGGATCCCATCATCAAATCCTGACATGGTAAAAATGGGACCACCGCAGAAGTAAACCCTATTCAACAAAAGAAAAAAAATTAAATCCGTCTATAATTGACGGAAATATCGGTGAACATACCTACATAAAAAAACATGCAGACGAATTGAAACCCTCCTTTTTTGAAGTCGGTTAAAAACCACAAACATTGCACAGTGTGACAAACAACTATACAATACCACAATACTGTTTTATAATTATTTTTTGTAATGTGTCAGTTTATATAATCGTGCGTAACGGAATCCACGTTATTTCTCACGTGGTGGACAGTATAAATACGGGGTGTCCGAAAAAATGCCGACTATTTGGAAATGTGGGACAATGTTTCAGGCGTGACACATACTTAATTTACTCACGCTGAACCCCTATCACGTTGTAATGGGTTCGCCTGTACGCAGTTTATGTGATAGAATTCGTTGAACCACAAAATTATTGTGTTCAATCTCTGATAAAACACACCCAGCACTATACGTAGGGCCGTATCTTTGCTCGCGTTATAACTTTTTCGTACTCCTATATTCTTTACCTAAATCACTAACTAAATTAGACAAAACAGTGCGTTTATCATTATGTAAAATTTATTCAAGCCGCTACCACGTACGTACAAAAACATGTTAGATACTTGCTCAAAATGTGTGCCCTTAGACAGCAAACATACATAACATCACGCCAGTTTCCCAACGTTGATGGCAGAAACAATGGCTTTCCACTTGCTACGATCATGATATACCACTTTCGTTTGCATTATATTGAAGTGTTAGACAGCAAATCGTTACATATTCATCAATAAACGACACAACTAATTTAGAGGTGAATCACGTAGAGACAATAACAATTCCTAATCGTCTATTATAAAACCATCCTCAAAGAAGAGGTCAATGTCACACTCGCTAAGAATTTCGATCATATTGGGAAGGTGACGCATCCGGGGAACACGAATACTTTGAAAATTAAAAACGTATAAAAGATAAGGAACATTTCAAACCTGCATCATTCAAACAGTTGAAGGAATCAGTGCAACATGAAATCTTTCGCGTGTCTCGTTTTGTTAGCTGGTGCAGTTTTAGCTGAGCCTCCGTTTAGACAGAGACTGAACAGGTTCCAAAGACAAGAACTAGCAAAAACAGAAAATTTAGAGCCGTCTCCTGAAGTTGGTCCATACGAGCCAGCTGGATTCAGACCTGCCATTGCATTCAATTTGCCTGTACGCCAGATATCTGCTCAACCATCTACTACGTATGGCATTCCGAATGAAAGTAATAATTCTCCGACAATAACGTACAGCTCCCCAGCTAAAAATGCTCCACAAACTGAGTATGGAGTTCCAGAAAACGTAGAGCCACGCATTCCTGCAGATGCCCTTTACACTCTCCCTGCTGATAAACCTGCGATAGACTTTCGATTCCCTGTTCGTCAAGAATTTGCTCCACCGTCTACTGCTTATGGAATCCCCGATGACAGCTACAGTGCTCCAATATTAACATACAGCGTACCTCAAGAAGTGAACGGTGTTCCGCAAACAGAATATGGAGTTCCAGAAACGAAAGAAGAAATACAGAAGAATACAGAAACTACAGAACAAGCTGAAGTAAAGGAAGCTAAAGAAGTAAAGAAATCTAAATCAGAAGAGAAAGAAAATATTGCAGAGGAACCGAAGAAAGATGCTGAGGTCGTAAATAATCAAGGTGTTTACTACATTCTACTGCCTGATGCTCAGCTCCAGCGAGTACAGTTCCAGACAGAAAACGACATCAGGAACATGGCGTACACTGCTCGTGTTCAGTACAAACAAGAAGAGCGCGCGCCAGTGTATGTCTACACAACTGTACCTCAGTACCAGAATGCGGCTTACGTACGCTTATACTAATTTCCATAACCCATTCAAACTGTGATGTTATAAAAGAAAGTAATTTAGATTTGCAAGGATTATACCAGATCATACCCGCGATATGAAAGGCTGTATTTTTCAGACGAAATTATCGTTCGGCTTGTTGACCTTGCTGATAATACAATATTTGTTTATTAATGCGTGTTTGAAATGTCAGACGGTTGATAATAAACGTATTTATTTTATGAAGTTGGTTTCATTGTTAACTTTAGCTCGCCAAAATGGTCACGGAATTAAAATGTATTATTGTACTAGTGTGTCAAATTTGACGCGTTTGTGGCTCCTCCTTTCACAGTGTTCTGTTAACAATAATGACAGAGTAGGTCTTGAGATGAGTGACCATTTGAACAATTTTCACTAACGATACAATTGTGCTTTAGAAGGCAAGGCACGGTAGCCAGAAAAATGATAATCATGACGTCGTAGGCTAGGGAGCATCATCATCAACGGTCGGACAATAGAACCTGGTCAAATGTTTTTTTTTGTTCAATTATAGTTCTATTGTCCGACCGCCATTGTCAACCTCTCTTATGTATAACAGTCCAAAACATCAAACATGAATGTAGATAGTTCTGGAATACACGCAGGAGTAAGCCTTCTGTTCTATGGATCATACACTAGAAATTACTTGAAAACTAATTTGCTCCTTTGCTCCAAACAAAAATGTTTTTTTTTTCTTTTTGTCTTTCATTCCGCCAAAAGCTACTAGAATTACAATTTCAGCACTCAACTTCTCGTTAAACGAACAACAACAAAACTCAAAAGCATTCTGTTTACTAAGCATTACCTGTTTGCCGTACGCATGACGAAAATTGTGTTTGATGAAAAGTTTGACGTATTTGCTGAGATACTTTGATCCAACTCGGATAGTCAAACAGACACATCGCTTGGCAAACATTTGTAATTATTTGTTGAAGATTCGGATTCAACAAAGGTAATGTAAATAAAGGCACGTTATCGTGATATGCGCGGAATGGCTGGTATAATGCTTTTATATATTATTTCTAAAAGGAGTCGATTAATCGGAGCGAAAGTAAAGGCTTACGTTTCTTTACAAAGAGTACCTACCTTCAGTTTAGAAATTTGAATTGAATTGTAACTAATACCACTACAAGGTTACAAGCCAGTGAGTTTGTGAGCGACTTGTAAACTCGTTCCGTGTCATCGAGCTTTTTTATATTCTGTCTTTATCTATTCCATTGTAAATCCTGGCTAGCTTTTAAACTCGCCAACTAGCAGCTTCCGAACTCACTCTGGGTCACGGAGACATAAAAAATAGTTCCATATTATGATAACACTGATAGCTTATTAGACATACCTTCACACAATAAATTTACAATGTCGGCAATGTGAGGGTGTACTAGCACCTCCGGCTGCGATTCTTGACCGTACTACTTGAAATGTTAGACGAAGTTTACTATTGAAATTTCTTTTGTCTTCTTCTCTCTCTCTTCATCTTTTGCCATTTTTAATAATGAAACAAATGAAATGTCATCAGTAAATTTCCGTTTACGCAATAAGTCGAGAATCGCCGCCCCTGTCTTCATAAACTTTCACTGTTGGTAGGATTATTACTCATTCTCAGAATATCGACAAGCCATGTCAACAACAGGATGATATGATTTTCATTTTGTGCCAACAAAAGCTGTTCATATAATATGTTTGAAATTGCATAGGCATACTCAATACTTTGGCTGGTAGCCAAACCATTTTCATACCAATATTTTGTGTACCCACAAAATATTTTATTATCATGAAAACACCAATGAAAAGCTTTTCAAAATTAACTAAGTTCGCTCTGGGCTTGGACTGGTTGTGGCATGTAGTTTATTTGTAGAGTTAAAAATTGTTTTAAAAATTGAAAATTAATCAATAGGTTTTTAAAATGTAGAATGTTTCAGTTGACTTCATTATTAATTTTTGTAATTCCTTTTCGTAAACAAAACCTACTGTTTCTTCATATACTGGAATATCAGACATCCCGCGTTGGTTTGGTCACTGTATGCGTATGCATGAAAAGTATTGTAAACACTGTTTTACTGATTTGATTTTGATTGACTCTATTACTGAGAGTTTGCTGTCCGTCTGTCTGTCTGAGTCCGACTCGCACTTGAACGATTTTCTTACATATTCTCCTACAGATGTTATTGGAGTATTACCACTATTGGCCTGAACTCGAATACTAACGAACAGGCTTAAAGCCTCAAAACTTCTTGTTATAGCCTAATGCGAGTAAAGCGCTAATCCTACATAAATCACTATATCATCAGCACCTCCTCATGTCATTAGCAGAGGCCGTGACTTGTTTGGGCGAGTTCCAAACGTATGTTCCCGCAATTATGTGCATAACGTACGCAATGCCGTATTGATAATCAATATAATGTATGTTAGGACTTCAATTTACAGTTATTGGTAATATACATACGGGTTTAACAGGGGCAGTTCGTTTGCTCAGAAAACACGGTCAAAATATCTGCGCGCCATTGCCTAATAACAATAACGTCATAATGACGCTTTGGGTTCAATGCGCTAAACAGAATGAGTACAAAACGCCTTTTTGCACAATTAAATTTCACACATATAGTCACGCCTTTATCTCCGAAGGGTAAGCAGACGCATAGTATACGCCCCGTCTCACCTTATAGTTTTATGTCCTACGAAATAGGCGGTGACCCTATTGCCGTGTTGAAATGGACAGGCACATTAGCCTTCAACTTGGCTAAATGATCGTCATTTTACTTGATAAGCGGGTTTCATTTCGAGTTTTCCTTCTCTAAGCAAAGGATAGTTTTGCGAAAGTGTTCCCTTAGTGGCACAATATTTTAATTCAAGTATTTTACTGATTCTGTTATAGTAATAGCTGAAGCTTCACATTCCAGCAAGCGCACAAATATTGTGACCGAATTGAAAATGGATAGGTAATATATTTTATGTCACAAGTCATCACTTTCAAGACCAACCGCATTGTAAGACGCTTAACGCCATAGTCGTTTACGGACTACTGAGCGATAGGGCTTCGATTGCTCCAAATAAATATCACTCTTCGATATTACAATAACATAACAAAATATACTTTTTCTTTTTCCCTCGAACAATCGTGAATATACCCACAATTCGATAACAAATACACAAAGAAACCTGTCATTCGCCATCATGAACTCATACCTCGAATTTGCGCTCCATGGCTGCGAGACGGCTTGACATGAAATACCACTCCACTGATTTAAGTTATTGTGCCTATTTTTCGGTCTTACGCCACGCCTCCTACAGGCTACGGGGCCCCTTGTGATGTTACCATACTGAGAGTTACAAAATGTTAATTTACATATAACAACAAAATTAAATATGTTAGTTATCATTTTGTAACAGTCAGTGTGGGAGCACCATTATAAGTTTATCAGTTCACCTTGGTTGTTGTGTTTCCTTGTGATGATAAAAGCCTAATGTAAGTATAAGCTTAACAGTAGGGGCTAATCGAGATAGATATCCCCAGTTGGAATTCGGTTCTCGCTTCCGGTCACCTATGGGAACTGTTCCTGGGCTTAATAATTTCATTATGTGTTAGAGCGTGAAAGAGTAACAAACTTTTAGACATCTACACATTTTACACTTTTTTCTTACATACATGAATATGGTCATACCTTTTATTCCCGAAGTGGTAGGCAGTGTAAGCTCTGATTTTGCCTTTTTAGAATTGTTCCACGCAATAGGTGGTGAGCCGTATTGTCGTGTTGGAATGTATAGGCGCAGGTTGTGACAGCTGGCTATTGAAATTCTCAAGCCGCCCATATGGCCTTCAACTTGTGGCGGAAACACCGGGAAACCACGGCCGAGTGTCAGCACTGCGAGGACCGCAGCGATGACACGGCGCTCCACACACTGGTGGAGTGCACGGCGTGGGCGCAACAGCGCCAGGTCCTCGTAGTGGGTCTGGACGTGGACACTCTCTCGCTCGAGACCATGGTGCGAGCCATGCTCTCCAGCGGGAGTAAGTGGGACTGCGCCGCCTCCTTCTGCGAGCAGGTCATGCTCGTGAAGGAGGCGGCGGGACGGGTACGGGAGAGAACTCTCCCACCCGAGTTCCGCAGTCGACGGCCTGGGCGCCGCCGACGTGTCTTCGCCGAGGACTATCGGCCACCATGACCGGGGGCCTGAGGACGGTGACAGGGCGGCTCACCGTCCTTACAGAAGCAGGCCCATGACGGCAGCGTGACGTGAGTGAGACAATTCACGCACGCCCCCCCTTAGAAGCGGGATCACACCCGAAACCCCCCAAAGACGCGGGATAGCACCCGAACCGCCCCCTGGGCGAGGCCGCGGTGGCGGCCGTGGGTCTGTTGGGAGTCCTGGGACATCCTTCCGAGGGTTTACCCGGGGCTCCCAACCATAGACTGTTGGGCGTGACGTGAGGTTTTTTAGTCGGTAGGAGTCCGGCATAACATCCATGAGGATTTTCCCTCACGTTAAAAAAAAAAATGGCCTTCAACTTGGCATTAAAATGAATCTGCGAAATGTATGTACGCGCATAACTTCAGAACGGCGGGACTGATTTCGCTAATTCTTTTTTTATGTTAGTTATAATCAGTGTTGTATCCAAAAAAAATTAAGCGTAAAAAAAATGCGTGAAGCGCTTGTGGCCCCGCGGACTCAGTGTTCTGTAAACGATCACTGCAGTAAGTAACTATCACTATGGCCGGTCCATGGATGGGTGACCATCCATGTGATCACTTTGTGACATTTATTTGAGCGTTTCCGTGCTTCGGAAGGCACGTTAAGCCGTTGGTCCCGGTTGCCAGTAAAATGGCAGTCGTTAAGCTAAGTCGAAGGCTTTATTTCAACAGCAGGCAGTCACATCCTGCGCCTGTCCATTTAAACACGGCAATACGGCTCACCACCTATTACGTGGGACAAATTATGCAAAGGTGAAATGTGGGCATATAATATGCCTCTGCCTACCCCTTCGGGGATAAAGGCGTGACCATATGTATGTATGTATGTAAATAAAAATAATATGGCGGAACAAGGTTCGCCAGGTCAGCTAGTTTATAATATTAGTAAGATTAATTCATACGTTTTACATAAAGTGACAAAAATGTTTAGGCATAACTCTTGTTACACGCCATCGAGCACAAGACATCCAAAAAAGACGAACAAAACTAGAGAAGTTAACGTGAAGTTGAAGAAGAAAAATTAAGATTAATAATGATTTATTTGTCATAACAATACTTGAATAATTGTTTCAATTTTCAAGATGCTTCTTGTTCCCAAAAGTTCAATTTTGATGGGTCTCGTGTCAGCTACAATAGTGTCACCATCATTATCGTAAATAAAAGACAAGTATTGACTGTTAAATGACGTCACATTATCAAAGTTTCTAGATGACCGAGCACAATTTATTGTCCCCCAAAAGTTTTATGCCGATGTTCCCTTGGTCTTTTGGGAGGCAAAATTGTAGTGAACTGTCTAGTGATGTTTTGTGTATGACGATGCCCTTCTTGAGATAAGGCATTATAGTATTATAGTACATTATTATCTATACTATGATGACATGCTTTTCAAAAAGCTAACTTAGACGATGTTGAAGATATAGAAAAGCGAAGTCAAGGTAAAAATGGGCGTTTAGAGAAATAACACTGAGTTCGCGACCCTTCTCAATCATAAAGAAGAACCTTGTGCGGTCAGGTTTTATCTGACCGGTTCAGAGACAGCAACTTTGTATTCGTGGAATCAGGCATATAAAATAGACATACGATCCACAAATCGTAAGTGGGCCCCGTAGACTACAACACTTTTTTGGAGAAAGAAAACGACGATCTCTACTCTTATACTCGTAGGTTTCCGAAATGTCCTCAAGTCGTTGCGCGTTGTGTGGACACTCTTACGCTCTCTAGTTCACAGTGACATAATATTCATCAATAAAAGCCACAACAAATTTAGAGGTGAATCGCATAAGCACAATGAGAATTCCTAATCGTCTATTATAAAACCATCCTCAAAGAAGAGGTCAATGTCACACTCGCTAAGAATTTCGATCATATTGGGAAGGTGACGAATCCGGGGAACACGGATACTTTGAAAATTAAAAACGTATAAAAGATAAGGAACATTTCAAAGCAGCATCATTCGATCAGTTGAAGGAATCAGTGCAACATGAAATCTTTTGCTAGTCTTGTTTTATTAGCTGGTGCAGTTTTAGCTGAGCCTCCATTCAGACAGAGACTGAATAGGTTCCAAAGGCAAGAACTAGCAAAAACAGAAAATTTAGAGCCATCTCCTGAAGTTGGTCCATACGAGCCAGCTGGATTCAGACCTGCCATTGCATTCAATTTGCCTGTACGCCAGATATCTGCTCAACCATCTACTACTTATGGCATTCCGAATGAAAGTAATATTTCTCCGATATCAACGTACAGCTCCCCTGCTAAAAGTGCTCCACAAAATGAGTATGGAGTTCCAGAAAACGTAGAGCCGCGCATTCCTGAAGATGCCCTTTACACTCTCCCTGCTGATAAACCTGCGATAGACTTTCGATTCCCTGTTCGTAAAGAATTTTCTTCACCGTCCACTGCTTATGGAATCCCTGATGACAGCTACAGTGCTCCAATATTAACATACAGCGTACCTCAAGAAGTGAACGTAGTTCCGCAAATAGAATATGGAGTTCCAGAAACAAAAGAAGAAATACAGAAGAATACAGAAACTACAGAACAAGCCGAAGTAAAGGAAGCTAAAGAAGTAAAGAAATCCAAATCAGAAGAGAAAGAAAATATTGCAGAGGAACCAAAGCAAGATGCTGAGGTCGTAAGTAATCAAGGTGTATACTACGTTCTACTGCCTGATGCTCAGCTCCAACGTGTACAGTTCCAGACAGAAAACGACATCAGGAACATGGCGTACACTGCTCGTGTTCAGTACAAACAAGAAGAGCGCGCGCCAGTGTACGTGTACACAACTGTACCTCAGTACCAGAGTGCGACTTACGTACGATTTTACTAATTTCCATAACCCATTCAAACTGTGATGTTATAAAAGAAAGTAATTTAGATTTGCAAGAATAATACCAGATGATACCCGCGATATAAAAAGCTGTATTTTCAGACGATATTGTCGTTCGGTTTGTTGACCTTGCTGATATTACAAATATTTGTTTATTAATGCGTGTTTGAAATGTCAGACGGTTGATAATAAATGTATTTATTTTATGAAATTGGTTTCATTGTTAACTTTAGCTCGCCAAAATGGTCACGGAATTTTAATGTATAATTGTACTAGTGTGTCAAATTTGACGCATTTGTGGCTCCTCCTCCATTTGGACAATTTCCCCTAACGATGCAATTGTGCTTTAGAAGGCACGTTAGGCAGAAAAATGATAATCATTACATTGTAGGCCATGGAGCATCATCATCAGCGGTCGGACAATAGAACCTGGTCAAATGTTCTTTTTTTTGTCAATTATAGTTCTATTGTCCGACCGCCATTATCAACCTCTCTTATGTATTACAGTCCAAAACATCAAACATGAATGTAGATAGTTCTGGAATACACGCAGGAGTAAGCCTTCTGATATATGGATCATACACGAGAAATTACTTGAAAACTAATTTGCTCCTTTGCTCAAAACAAAAATGTTTTTACTCTTATGTCTTTTATTCCACCAAAAGCTACTAGAATTACATTTTCAGCACTGAACTTCTCGTTAAACGAAAAACAACAAAACTCAAAAGCATTTTGTTTACTAAGCATTACCTGTTTGCCGTACGCATGACGAAAATTGTGTTTGTTGAAAAGTTTGACGTATTTGCTGAGATACTTTGATCCAACTCGGATAGTCAAATAGACACATCGCTTGGCAAACATTTGTAATTATTTGTTGAAGATTCGGATTCAACAAAGGTAATGTAAATAAAGGCACGATAACGTGATATGCGAGAATTGGCTGGTATAATGCTTTTATATATTATTTCCAAAAAGGAGTGGATTAATTGGAGCGAAAGTAAAGGCCTACATTTCTTTACAAAGAGAATCTTCAGTTTTGAAATTTGAATTGGATTGTAGGTAATATCACTACAAGAACGTTTACAAGCCATTGAGGTTGCGAGTGGCTTGTAAGCTCCTTTCCTGTCATCGAGAGTTTTTACATTCTGTTTTTGTCTATTCTATTATAAATGCTTCGTTAGCATTTAATCTAGCAAGTTTTTAAAGTAGCAGCTTATCAAATAACTCCTTGTCATTGAAAGTTAAATATTCAGTTCTATTATGATAAAAATTTTGATAGCATATTAGACATACCTTCACAAAATAAATTTACAATGTCGGCAATGTGAGGGTGTACTAGCACCTCCGGCTGCGATTCTTGACCGTACTACTAGAAATCTTAGACGAAGTTTACTAGTGAAGTTTCTTTTGTCTCATCTTTTGCCATTTTTAATAATGAAACAAATGAAATGTCATCAATAAATTTCCGTTTACGCATTAAGTCGACAATCGCCGCCCCTGTCTTCATAAACTTTCACTGTTATTGGTAGGATTGTGGTGGTGTTGTGGGGAAACAGCTCAGATACACCAACACTATTTACCCTCCAAAAAAAACTGATTAGGATCCTAAGTAATATAGAGGACACTGAGAGTTGTAGGCCTCACTTCCGACAGTACAAAATTCTACCCCTACCCTGCATTTACATACTGGAGATATGTAGATTCGTGCGTAAATACCCAAACTTCTACACCAAACGCGAAAACAAACAACAAAAATACTCACTGCGCCATAAAGACCGATTAAATCTACCAGCCTCTAAGTTAAAAATCCATGCAACAAGCACCTACGTGATGTCAATAAAGATTTATAACAAACTACCCAAAGATATCAGAAATGAAACAAAATATTATAAATTTATTAATAAATTAAAAGAATTTCTGATAGAAAAATGCTATTATAATGTAGATGATTACATAAATGACAAATCTTGAGCAAAATGTACCAAATCGTTGATGACATAAATAGGCACTATTAATGGACATGGATAATTTTATGACACAAAAGATATGAACCTAATTGACACAAATATAATATTATTTAAGTGACATTATTCGGATCGATCGAACGACAGTAATGTAATGTATTATTTTAGTATTTATTGACATAGAATAAGACATACTTAATATTTATTTATATATATGTATATACATATATATATGTATATATAGTTATATTGACAATTTTAATGACATATTTAATGATAATTCAATAGTGCATGCGTGGCTTAAATGAAATTAGAATTATAATGCTTAATGATATAATTAATGTGATATTTTTAAAAATTTTGTAATGATAATGATGTTGATGACATGACATTTTTCATTCACTTGTTTTATTAGCTGGTGCAGTTTTAGCTGAGCCTCCATTCAGACAGATACTGAATAGGTTCCAAAGGCAAGAACTAGCAAAAACAGAAAATTTAGAGCCATCTCCTGAAGTTGGTCCATACGAGCCAGCTGGATTCAGACCTGCCATTGCATTCAATTTGCCTGTACGCCAGATATCTGCTCAACCATCTACTACTTATGGCATTCCGAATGAAAGTAATATTTCTCCGATATCAACGTACAGCTCCCCTGCTAAAAGTGCTCCACAAAATGAGTATGGAGTTCCAGAAAACGTAGAGCCGCGCATTCCTGAAGATGCCCTTTACACTCTCCCTGCTGATAAACCTGCGATAGACTTTCGATTCCCTGTTCGTAAAGAATTTTCTTCACCGTCCACTGCTTATGGAATCCCTGATGACAGCTACAGTGCTCCAATATTAACATACAGCGTACCTCAAGAAGTGAACGTAGTTCCGCAAATAGAATATGGAGTTCCAGAAACAAAAGAAGAAATACAGAAGAATACAGAAACTACAGAACAAGCCGAAGTAAAGGAAGCTAAAGAAGTAAAGAAATCCAAATCAGAAGAGAAAGAAAATATTGCAGAGGAACCAAAGCAAGATGCTGAGGTCGTAAGTAATCAAGGTGTATACTACGTTCTACTGCCTGATGCTCAGCTCCAACGTGTACAGTTCCAGACAGAAAACGACATCAGGAACATGGCGTACACTGCTCGTGTTCAGTACAAACAAGAAGAGCGCGCGCCAGTGTACGTGTACACAACTGTACCTCAGTACCAGAGTGCGACTTACGTACGATTTTACTAATTTCCATAACCCATTCAAACTGTGATGTTATAAAAGAAAGTAATTTAGATTTGCAAGAATAATACCAGATGATACCCGCGATATAAAAAGCTGTATTTTCAGACGATATTGTCGTTCGGTTTGTTGACCTTGCTGATATTACAAATATTTGTTTATTAATGCGTGTTTGAAATGTCAGACGGTTGATAATAAATGTATTTATTTTATGAAATTGGTTTCATTGTTAACTTTAGCTCGCCAAAATGGTCACGGAATTTTAATGTATAATTGTACTAGTGTGTCAAATTTGACGCATTTGTGGCTCCTCCTCCATTTGGACAATTTCCCCTAACGATGCAATTGTGCTTTAGAAGGCACGTTAGGCAGAAAAATGATAATCATTACATTGTAGGCCATGGAGCATCATCATCAGCGGTCGGACAATAGAACCTGGTCAAATGTTCTTTTTTTTGTCAATTATAGTTCTATTGTCCGACCGCCATTATCAACCTCTCTTATGTATTACAGTCCAAAACATCAAACATGAATGTAGATAGTTCTGGAATACACGCAGGAGTAAGCCTTCTGATATATGGATCATACACGAGAAATTACTTGAAAACTAATTTGCTCCTTTGCTCAAAACAAAAATGTTTTTACTCTTATGTCTTTTATTCCACCAAAAGCTACTAGAATTACATTTTCAGCACTGAACTTCTCGTTAAACGAAAAACAACAAAACTCAAAAGCATTTTGTTTACTAAGCATTACCTGTTTGCCGTACGCATGACGAAAATTGTGTTTGTTGAAAAGTTTGACGTATTTGCTGAGATACTTTGATCCAACTCGGATAGTCAAATAGACACATCGCTTGGCAAACATTTGTAATTATTTGTTGAAGATTCGGATTCAACAAAGGTAATGTAAATAAAGGCACGATAACGTGATATGCGAGAATTGGCTGGTATAATGCTTTTATATATTATTTCCAAAAAGGAGTGGATTAATTGGAGCGAAAGTAAAGGCCTACATTTCTTTACAAAGAGAATCTTCAGTTTTGAAATTTGAATTGGATTGTAGGTAATATCACTACAAGAACGTTTACAAGCCATTGAGGTTGCGAGTGGCTTGTAAGCTCCTTTCCTGTCATCGAGAGTTTTTACATTCTGTTTTTGTCTATTCTATTATAAATGCTTCGTTAGCATTTAATCTAGCAAGTTTTTAAAGTAGCAGCTTATCAAATAACTCCTTGTCATTGAAAGTTAAATATTCAGTTCTATTATGATAAAAATTTTGATAGCATATTAGACATACCTTCACAAAATAAATTTACAATGTCGGCAATGTGAGGGTGTACTAGCACCTCCGGCTGCGATTCTTGACCGTACTACTAGAAATCTTAGACGAAGTTTACTAGTGAAGTTTCTTTTGTCTCATCTTTTGCCATTTTTAATAATGAAACAAATGAAATGTCATCAATAAATTTCCGTTTACGCATTAAGTCGACAATCGCCGCCCCTGTCTTCATAAACTTTCACTGTTATTGGTAGGATTGTGGTGGTGTTGTGGGGAAACAGCTCAGATACACCAACACTATTTACCCTCCAAAAAAAACTGATTAGGATCCTAAGTAATATAGAGGACACTGAGAGTTGTAGGCCTCACTTCCGACAGTACAAAATTCTACCCCTACCCTGCATTTACATACTGGAGATATGTAGATTCGTGCGTAAATACCCAAACTTCTACACCAAACGCGAAAACAAACAACAAAAATACTCACTGCGCCATAAAGACCGATTAAATCTACCAGCCTCTAAGTTAAAAATCCATGCAACAAGCACCTACGTGATGTCAATAAAGATTTATAACAAACTACCCAAAGATATCAGAAATGAAACAAAATATTATAAATTTATTAATAAATTAAAAGAATTTCTGATAGAAAAATGCTATTATAATGTAGATGATTACATAAATGACAAATCTTGAGCAAAATGTACCAAATCGTTGATGACATAAATAGGCACTATTAATGGACATGGATAATTTTATGACACAAAAGATATGAACCTAATTGACACAAATATAATATTATTTAAGTGACATTATTCGGATCGATCGAACGACAGTAATGTAATGTATTATTTTAGTATTTATTGACATAGAATAAGACATACTTAATATTTATTTATATATATGTATATACATATATATATGTATATATAGTTATATTGACAATTTTAATGACATATTTAATGATAATTCAATAGTGCATGAGTGGCTTAAATGAAATTAGAATTATAATGCTTAATGATATAATTAATGTGATATTTTTAAAAATTTTGTAATGATAATGATGTTGATGACATGACATTACTGCTTAATTAATAAATTACAAATTTTTATTTGGCAAACATAAAGATGCTCATGGTAATTAAAAGATAGCCAACAAAAGCCTGGGTATTACCGACCGAAGCACAGTTTTGATTTTGAAAAAGTGCACAGTCTCCCTCTCTTTCATTTATATTGTTTGCTGTGCCCGACAGGGTCCACAATGATCTTACTATTTGACCTACCACCTAAGTTATTTACATTGTGGAATGCAATAAAGAATTGAGAATTGAGAATTGAGAATTGAGAATTGAGGATTATTACTCATTCTCAGAATATCGACAAGCCATGTCAACAACAGGATGATATCATTTTCATTTTGTGCCAACAAAAGCCGTTCATATAATATGTTTGAAATTGCATAGGCATACTCAATACTTTGGCTGGTAGCCAAACCATTTTCATACCAATATTTTGTGTGTACCCACAAAATATTTTATTAACATGATAACACCAATGAAAAGCTTTTTAAAATTTACTAATTTTGCTCTGGGCTTGGACTGGTTGTGGCATGTAGTTTATTTTTAGACTTAAAAATTGTTTTAAAAATTGAAAATTAATCAATAGGTTTTTAAAATATAGAATGTTTCAGTTTTCTTCATTATTAATTTTTGTAATTCCTTTTCGTAAACCTACTGTTTCTTCATATACTGGAATATCAGACATCCCGCGTTGGTTTGGTCACTGTATGCATGAAAAGTATTGTAAACACTGTATGTTTTACTGATTTGATTTTGATTGACTTTATTACTGAGAGTTCGCTGTCCGTCTGTCTGTCTGAGTCCGACTCGCACTTGAACGATTTTCTTACATATTCTCCTACAGATGTTATTGGAGTATTACCATTATTGGCCTGACCAAAAACGACAAGCTTGTAGTCTCAAAACTTCTTGTTCAAACCTAATGCGAGTAAAGCGCTAATCCTACATAAATCACTATATCATCAGCACCTCCTCACGTCATTAGCAGAGGCCGTGGCTTGTTTGGGCGAGTTCCAAACGTATGTTCCCCCAGAGTCCTGCGGGACTAGATCGTTGAATAGAGTTAGCTAGTAAATTATTTCTGTCATACCTAGGCTCTGTCCACGACAGAGATGTGAGAAAAAAAAAAAAAAAAAAAAAAAACGTATGTTCCCGCAAAATTATGTGCATAACGTACGCAATGCCGTATTTATAATCAATGTAATGTATGTTAGGACTTCAATTTACAGTTATTGCTAATATACATATGGGTTTAACAGGGACAGTTCGTTAGCTCAGAAAACACGGTCAAAATATCTGCGCACCATCGCCTAATAACAATAACGTCATTGAAGCTTTAAGTACAATGCGCAAAACAGAATAAGTACAAAATGCCTTTTTGCACAATTAAATTTCACACATATATTATAGTCACGCCTTTATCTCCGAAGGGTAAGCAGATGCATAGTATACGTCCCATCTCAACTTATAGTTTTATGTCTCCCTTAATAGGTGTTGAGCCAATTGCCGTGTTGAAATTGACAGGCGCAGGTCGTGATGACACGCATTTGAATTTTTTCAAGCCGCTCTTAGGGCCTTCAACTTGACTTAATAATTGTCATTTTATTTGACAACCGGGTTTCATTTCGAGTTTTACTTATCTAAGCAAAGAATCGTTTTGCGAAAGTGTTCCCTTATAGGCACAATAATATTATATTTATATATGTTACTGAGATCTGTTATAGTAATATTTAAAGCGGCAAACCTTCCAGCAAGGTGCACAGAATATTGTGACCAGTTCGTGAATGGAATTGTCACAAACGGTCATATCAAGAACCACCGTATTGTAAGACGCTTAACGCCATAGTCGTTTACGGACTACTAAGCAATAGGGCTGTGATCGCTTCAAGTAAATATCACTCTTCGATATTACAACAACATAACAAAATATACCTACTTTTTCTTTTCCCCTCGAACAAGCGTGAATATTCCCACAATTCGATAAGAAATACACAAAGAAACCTGTCATTCGCCATCATGTGCTCATACCTTGAATTTGCGCTCCATGGCTGCGAGACGGCTTGACATGAAATACCACTCCACTGATTTGAGTTATTGTGCCTATTTTTCGGTTTTACGCCACACCTCTTACAGGTTGCGCTCTTATAAGACCGTAAGTTCAACTTGTTTTTTTGTAATCCATGCGTAACAGTGAGCTTGCGTCGAAAAGATATATACGTTACATCCATAGCAGAGCAGATCCCACGTAATAGGCGAAGAGCCTTTTGACGTGCTGAAATAGGCAGGAGCAGGTTGTGACGACCCACTGTTTGAAGCACTGTGGAATCGAAATGACGTACCAATTTAATAAACAGCTTGTTTGTTACAGCAAACAAGCTATTTAGTACAACGAATATCGACGAATTAGTCCTTTCGTTTTAGCTAAAGTGTCAAAAATGTTTAGGCATTAGGTAGTTAAACACATTAGCCTCTTGTTCCACGTTGGAGAGTAAAAGATAACATCAGATCCAAATAACCGGCCAAGTGCGTGTCGGACTCGCCAACGGACAGTTCGGTACCAAAAAACGAAAAGTCATGTTTTTTGTATGGGAGCCCCCCTTTAAATATGATATTTTTTATTTGTTACTAGCGGACGTCATGCGGTTTAACCCGCGTAGTTCCCGTTCCTGTGGGAATACGGGAATAAAATATAGCCTATGTTACCCGCAAAGAGTGTAGCTTCCCAACAGTGAAAGAATTTTTCAAATCGGACCAGTAGTTCCGGAGCCTATTCGTTACAAACAAACAAACAAACAAAAAAACAAATCTTTCCTCTTTATAATACACTCGAGAGCAATGAATCCGGGTCACTTAAAGAATGTTAAAAATCTCGGAAACTAAAAATGATAGGTTAATGCAATAAATTGTATTTAATAGACAATGTAATACTCCTTAAATGAAAGTAAAAAAAATATGAGTCTCCATACATTTTATTAACACAAAATTACATAAAGAAAAAACTGCTGATCTCTCCTTAAAACAAAAATAGGAAACATGAAATTTTTGAACTTTATTACGATTTTCGGCTTAACTTTAGATTGTCCTCCCACGAGTTTGGGGTTCATATTTTTTTAACACAAAGCTAATATTATTAGAAGCCGCCACACGAAGTTTTAACTTGCGGAGATTAATGGTTAACGAGAAAAAAAATAATGAAAATCATAAAAATTCACCAAAAATTGTCACTTTTGACCACAGAATACCTACACTCTCAATGCTTTTGACATTCGGCTCGTCATTAAACGTTTCGTTTTACATATGGTTTACGCACTAAAATGTTTAACTTCATTTAATAATGAAATAAATAGGTATATTCAGTGACTACGTAAAATTTTATGCATATTTTATTATAATACATATATTTCGTTGACATAAATTAATGCTATTACTTTAAATGTATTCTGACAATAATTTACCAACTATTGCCGCTATGTAAAATTAAACGTAAAACGCCGTCGACGCGCTGTCACTGTCACTGTCTGACAGTAATATTTTTTTTTGTAATACTTATTTTATGGCCTTTAACTTCAGCCTTTTAGCCAAACTATTGTTGATTATCCAACTACTGTTGGTTAGGTTAGGTTGGAACTGTGACCATTGACGCGCGACGGCGAGCGAGCGAAGCGAGCGTGCCGCGGTAGCGGCCGCCGAGCGCCAGAGGTGTCCTTTATAATATTATTATAACAATTTCAGACCAAGAAAATGCGAAAGTTAGGTTATAATATAAAAAAAATCGTAACTCAAAAAGGGGGGGCGTCCGCAACTTTTCCTTCAAGGGGGGGGTTCTACACCCCCTCCCCCCTCCCCCCCACCACCTCCCAGCCCTTAAATCGTGGGAGGACAATCCGAAGTCCTACCCGATTTTCTTGAATTTTAATACTTCGTATTGCCTCCTCGTGCTTCCATTACTGCGTTTACGCGGTTTGGCATGCTGTACACCAAGTTCCTTATACGATTTTGGGGAATATTCTCCCATTCCTCTGTGAGAGCAATTTTGAGCTCACGAAGCGTGATTGGGGGAGGGTTTCGTTGTTTTACGCATCTGCCTAGCTCGTCCCAAGCATGCTCGATCGGGTTGATATCCGGGCTGCGCGCTGGCCACTCCATACGAGTAATGTTCATCTCTTGAAGGTAGTCATTCACAATCCTACCTGTATGAGGTCGGGCATTGTCATGCATAAATATAGCATCCTCACCTAAATTGACCATAAATGGACCAACGTGATCATTGAGGATTTCTTCCACATATCTTACGCTAGTTAAAGAGCCGTTTTCTATGATCACCAGCTCTGTGCGACTTTCAGAAGAAATTCCGGCCCACACAAGTACAGACCCACCACCGTAGGCTACTTTTTCTTCGATGCATGCTTGCTTGAATCTTTCCCCTGGTCTTCGATACACTCTGTGTCTTCCATCGTGCTTGTAGAGCATAAATTTTGATTCGTCGGAGAACATAACTTTTGACCAATCTTCAATACTCCAATTTACGTGGCTCTGGGCATACCTTAGTCTCGAAATACGATGCCCACGCTCCAGTTTAGGGCCGTTTGCAGGTCTAAGGGGTTTTAAGTTAGATTCAGCAAGCCGACGTCTTACTGTCCATGCACTTGGGTTACTTCCTCCGAGGCGTCGAAACTGATTGGTGAGTTCAGTTCCTGTGAGAAAGCGATTTCGAAGCATGGTGTTCACCAAGTATCGGTCTTCTCGTGCTGTGGTACACCTGGTTCTGCCCGTTCCTGGTCTGCGTAGGTTAGAACCAGTTTCTTCGTAACGTCGGAGAACTCTTTGTACTGTTGACAGCGACACACCGACAGTCCTGGCTGTATCGCGCTGACTCCGGCCGGTTTCCAGCATTGTAAGTATTCTGGTGCATTCTTCAGGCGTAAGCGACATAATTTCAGCTTGATTAATGAATATAGAGCACTATCAACATGGTTTATGTACCCACATAAATGACAGATTACAAACAAAAGCAACACCAAATGCTGTAATTTCGTAGTTCCATCTTCGAAAGTGGCCCTTTTTCAAATTTGATTTTTTTATGATATAACTTTACAATAACTAAGAAGTTTTAATACCTTCATTTAAGGAGTATTACATTGTCTATTAAATACAATTTATTGCATTAACCTAGCATTTTTAGTTTCCGAGATTTTTAGGATTCTTTAAGTGACCCGGATTCATTGCTCTCGAGTGTATTAGTATAGATTAGAGCGACAACAGAAATAAAACAAACGACAAACGTTTCCAGAGATACAGCCTCGTGACGGACAGACAGACGGACAGCAAAGTCTCATGAATATGGTATCCTTTTATACCCTTTGGCTACAGAACTTAAAAAACGAATAAGACCAGCGACGCAAACAATGAAGTCATTTATTGGGTAACATTCTACCCAAATAATTGTTCAAGTTTGAAGATGCTTCTCATTTCCAAAAGTTCAATTTTGATGGGTCACGTGTCAGTTACAAGTGTCACCATCATTATCGAAAATAAAAGACCAGTCCTGACTGCTAAATGACGTCACATTATCAAAGTTTCTAGACGAACGAGCACAATTTTATTGTCACCCAAAACTTTTTTTGCCAATGTTCTCTTGGTTTTTTGGGGGCCAAAAGTTGTAATGAACTCTCTAGTGTTGTTTTGTGTTTGACGATGGGCCGTTTTGAGGTAAGGGTGTAGTTGTATTTGAAAGCCCAGCCTACGATGACATGCTTGTCGAAAGTTTAACTTAGACGATGTTGTAGACCGAATCCACAGACAGGCGGAGTTAAGGTCCGAAGTGAAGGTGAACTATTGTTGGTTAGGTAAAAGGTTGGTTGGTGAGGTAAAATCCATCATGGATGCTATGCCGGACTCCTAGCGACCAAAAACCTCATGTAACGCCCAACAGCCTATGGTCGGGAGCCCCTGGTAAGCCCTTGGAAGGATGTCCCAGGACTCCCACCCAATAGACCTGCGGCCGCGCCCAGGGGGGCGGTTCTGGTGCTATCCCGTGTCTTTGGGGGTTTCGGGTGCCATCCCGCTTCTTGGAGAGGGAAGGGGGGGCTGCGTGTATCTTTCACGTCACGCTGCCGCGATGGGCCTGCTTCGTGCTTTCCTGTAAGGACGGTGAGCAGCTCTCTCACCGTCCTCAGGCCGTCTCGGTCATTGAGGCCGATAGTCTTGGTCTTGGTTATATATCATGGTTTTAGTAGTTCGTGATCCCTAGTATTCATCACGGAACCGGTGTTGTGAGGTTTAATCTGACCGATTTCGAGATACCAACTTTGTAGGAGTGAAACCAGGAATATAAAATAAACTTAAAGTCTACTGATCGTGAGTGGGTAGTAACCGTAGACAACAAAACAGGTTCGACAAGACGGTATCCATAGAAATGTCCTCAAAATGTTGCATGTTGTGTACACACCCTTACGGCCGCTGCTGTAGATCTATTGTCGGACCCCAAACTCACCAACTCTCAATTACTGCTCTAGCGAAATTAATAGCCATACATACCGATTTTAACTTCTTTTATTATCTCCCGAACTTTGCTCCTTATAAACTCTATCCATTTTATTCACTTTGATCATGTTCTTGTAATGAAATAAAAAAGTTATAATTTATGAATGGCGGCTCCTTTGTTGTAATTTGCATTTAATTTTTCTTTTACTTTTGTTTGACTACAGCTTACATTTCTGTAATTCCAAATTTATAAAAGAGCTTATTTGCGGTTGCTTCTCTCTATCACAGGTTAAATAATAGTTACTTACGAATATTATACCTACTTATTTGAGATTTTGCGTAAAAACCAAACAAGCAAAACGTATTTTTTTTTTTTTTTTTTTAAATAAATAAATATTCACGGACATCTCACACAACGCTATCTGATCCCAAAGTAAGCTAGGAATAACCTGCTTGTGTTATGGGTATCAGATCACGGATATTAATACTTATATACTTTAAATACATACATATTATACATAGAAACACCCAGACTCTTGAGACAAACATTTATGGGTCTCACAAATATTTGTCTCCGGTGGGAATCGAACCCACGACCTCCAACGCCGCAGGCGGTATCACTACCGACTGCGCCACAGAGGCAGTCAAATTGGAGACTCATTATTCATGCAGATTGGAGACAATATTAAAATTTACCTCACAGTTAAACGATTATGTTTAACTGTGAGGTAAATCTCGTCAAACTGCGCATTATCGGAATTCTTTATTTTTAAGTGACATGACGTCATGCGATGCTGACTTTTAGGTGACGCATCTTCGTTGACGTCACACATTTGACCATAGAGAAAAAAAAATTGCCCCTAAAAAAATTACTTAAATAAAGGTTAATTTTGTAGAAAAAGTCAACTGTATTTTTTTCCTAACGGTACGTGATTGAATTACCTACAGCACGTTTAATAAAGAGGGCAGTGTTTACTGTAATTATAGAGCAATTATTACAGAAAGTTACATAATTGCTTGTTTTTAGGGTTTCGTACCCAAATGGTAAAAACGTCTTTTTGTCCGTCACGAGGCTAATATGAGAAATCGTGATAGCTAGAGAGCTGAATTTTTTACAGATGATGTATGCTGTTGCCGCTATAACAATAAATAGGTACTAAATTCAGTAAAAAGCCTTTTGCCGTCTTTTGGTACGAAACCTTTGTTTGCGAGTTCGACTCACACTTGGCAGGTTTTCTTTTTTACTTTTCAATCGAACATGCCAAACACCTGAAAAAATGTAAGTAATTTGTTGTTACTGTTAAATAATGTAAGTGCGAGCGTGCAGACTGCATCGATCGCTTGTTTCATTATTCATGAATGGATTTCCCATTGAGGCGGTTTATGGGAGCCATGAAAACGATGCCGATTGTCGGCGTAAAAGTTTTTATGAAAAGTGTTGATTCAAAATGTTATATGCACATTATGTTTTATTAAATTTGGGTCTGTTTTTATAACTAGTTAAAGTAGTAGTGTGAATTTAGGAAGTTTCTAATTTACAAAACAACAATTTAGGTTATGAATTTATTTTATGTAACTCTGTTTGCGCGGGGAAGCTGAAAATATATTAGGAATAAACAATGATGATTTAGGTATCTTGATTGTGTAAAATTGTAGTATCTTTTGAAAAATCACACTTAGCAAGAAAATTGAGTGATGGTTTTTGAAGATCAAAAATATCAACATCTTAAGTAGGTAAGTATGTAATTATCTCTCTCAAACATTTTATTACCGTGGGCTTAATTTGATAGGTACAGTCAGCCTCAATCAAATTTGAACAGAGTGTACTATCCAGTTAAGATCATAGTAATTTATCTTGTAAGCATACAATTTCGTTTGTTTTTACGATTTTCTCTCTACAATTCGTAAGATATCTGTCACCTCCTGCCGTAGGCATACACGGGATCTCTGGCACCATTTTATTCGGTAGAACCCACAAGTGTCTGCGGAGTCCCAGAGCAGTCCATGTTGCACTTGCTTACATGTCCCCCATGTCCTACCTCCTGCACTAAGAAGGATCTTAACGAAGCCACTGACAATGCGGTTAAGATACAAGTTATATGCCCTTACTATCTAAAAAGTCAATAAATAGAGTGAGTCATTGAGACGATGGAAGAAGTGGGTACACCCATGAGGTTTTCCACACAAAAAAAATAAATAACTTTGTCACCATAAGTTGTGAAACCTCAACAAGCGTGCTATTTGCGTAAAGCCACGATTTATTTTCTTCAATCAATTCTACATAACATTCTACTCGCGGTATAAAGCGAATCCGTAGATAAGCTGGCTTTCACCGTAAGTTCTTTATTCGTTATTCTGCTTCGTACTGTGTACATTATGCTTATGCTTGGTGTGTACTATGTCGGCATAAGACTATGACTAACCCTTATAATAGCTTTTCTGTAGTTGGGTTTTTGCATTAGGACTTATTTTTGTTTAATATCATACAAATCAACTTAAGGAGCTGATATAAAAGCTTGAATAAAAATAAGTTTACTTTATTTATGTAATTCATTATGACTTTTGGGTCATCTAACATTTCACGTCAAAAGACCTGGTACTTCTAAAATGTATCTATTGATCCTACTGATGTTCTGAATGTAAAGGTTTGTGCAGATGTTTGGATGTTTGTTACTCAATCACGCTACAATGGCTGAACGGATTTGGCTTAAATTTGATAGAAGGATAGATTATTGTCTGGAATAATACAGGCTTTATATTGCGGGAAAACGTTCCCATGGGAAGCGGGAACGGGAACAGAATTTCACCTTAATAAACCTTAGTACCATTCGTAATCATACGGTTCTAAAAAAAATAAAATAGATAATTTATTATCATTGTAAGTCATGTCAAATTTTAAATGTGGAAAAAGAATTGGTTTGGAGCAGGATTCGAACCTGCATCTTCTCGCATTCCGTGCAAGATGCTTAACCACTTAGCCACCGAAACCTACTCGGACCCAACCAAATTTTCCACCTTATATACGTCTTGGGCGACGAAGTGGTTTCGACCAGGATTCGAACCTGCATCTTCTCGCATTTCGTGCAAGATTTATAATAGTGGTTGTGTAGAGTGTTTGAAAAAATATGTTGAAAAGGGTAAATGTCACATATTATACTTGTGTTGTAGTGTAATTGTACACGCTTGCACCTACGGAAGTACGTGCAAGCGTGCATAGTGCATCGATCCCTTGTTTAATAATTCATGAATGGATTGGATTTTCCGTGGAGTAAGTTTAATACGGGGGACATGAAAATACCATTGTTATTTTTGTACATGGAACATTTTCATTGCTCATCAAGTATTTAGATTATTCATTTATTTAGTGTGCAGCTGTTTATGTTGATTTTTCTGAGGTCTGGTACACCAGGGTTCAGATATACCTATGGAGTATATATGGAAAAAAATCCAACATTCATTTTAGTATAAAGTTTTATGCATAGGAAGGACTGGCAAAGATTTCTATATAAACTGAGGTAGACATGCTCTACGCACCGATTTTTGAAACCTATAAACTGAGCTAATTAGCAGCGTTGCTTGCACTGTAGTGTGTCAAAACTTCGAGAGTAGGTGGTCGACTTGCAATCGGAGTCCATACGCCTTCTCTTTTACTCTTTTTCTATTCGTATATTGCTATTGTGTGTGGTGACAATTACGTAAAAAATATTTATTAGCGAGTGTAGTCTTATTAATGTGTGTATTTGAGGATTGCTTTTGAAATCTCGTTTGTTAGAGTACGGCGTGTCTACCTCAGTTTATATAGAAGTCTTTGAGGACTGGTAGCCGCAGTTCATACTCGACATTACTGAGTAGTCAAACTTCAAACTTCAAAGACTTTATTGTGCAAGTCAGTAGCAACTATGTTGCTGATAAGCTTTTTCTTGGTAGCATGTCCCTTTATCTTCCAAGTTCTAATGTGACATAATATGTCGAGTGTGGTACCATTGATATTACAAACGTCCTTTTTTTTGTGATTTACGTGAGGGAAAATCCTTAATGGATGCTATGCCGGACTCTTAAAAACCTCACGTAACGCTCAACAGCCTACGGTTGAGAGCCCCGAGTAAGCCCTCGGAAGGATGTCCCAGAACTCCCAACAACGTCCATTGGCTAGGCAGGAACAATAAGCTCGCGTCGGAGGACAGCATGAAGTTGTTTACTCTCCTGTATTTCTGCCAGTAGCGGATGTTTAGCATTTCCACCGACTTCCTAGGACCTAGGTCAACCGGAATTGGCTATGAACTTTCAGACCTGTCCCAACGATAATAAACCTCATCGCAAGGATCCTCTAAGCTGTTTGAGAGTTATAATGGCACGCCCAAATATTGCGCACGTACCTACCACAATAATTTATAGCATTCCGCAGATATGCATCAAAAGGAAGCAACAACTTTTACTTTTCATTTCTAAGCATTTGCGTTTCATAAATTCGTCATCCCAATCTTCAAATAGCTCCTTTGCTTCTGGAAATCTTAAAATTAATGTACCAGAAATGTAAAAAGAGTTTTTATTACGTACTCAAACTTTTATTAACGACGAAGCACTCACTGGCGCTTGTAGAAAGTTCTTGCATTGACTATCAACCTGTTAGGCGTGAGTTTCATCCCCAATGTTACACCATTTTTATTTTACGTGAGGGAAGTCTTACATGGATGCTATGCCGGACTCCTACCGACTAAAAAACCACGCGTATCCTACCTAACAGCGCACGGTTGAAAGCCCCGGGTAAGCCCTTTGAAGGATACCTCAGGACACTTCTTATACTATTAGCTGACCTTCTCTCTATCATCCGGGGCCTCCATGACCGAGGCCTGAGGACGGTGAGGGGTTGTGTCACCGTTTTTACAGAAGCAAGCCCTAAACGACAGCGTGACGTGAGTGACCCCCTCCCCCAAGAAGCGGGATAACACCTGAACAACCCACCAAAGACGCGGGATAGCCCCAAGTCCCAACCGTAGGCTGTTTAGGGTACGTGTGTTTTTTAGTCGTTAGGGGTTCGGCATAGCATCTATGTAGAATTTTCCTCACGTTAAAATAACCGCTCGTCTTGGAGCACTGCATTGTTTTGAAAAAAAAAAGAAAAATTATTGTATTTTATTTGTACCTACTATTAATTAATGGCGCTTGGTGGAACTATTGAACAACTACCCTTAAACTGTTCCCTAATATTTATTTTTATATCGGACCGGTTTTGCATCACGGCCTCACCGCGCCTTTATTCATATTATTCAATTAATCATATTGCAAAATGACGACAAAATTCAAGTAGGTATAACAATTCATAAATATTGTGAAACAGTACAAGTATTGTTTTTCGATATTTAAATAATTATTGTAAGTTGTAGTCAGGTGAGCAGCCGCGCACTTCTGTGTTCGACTGTACATAAATAGTTGAAGCGGTGGGAAAGGTAAATGAATTGCTTCTGGTCTAGACGCGGGCATACTTAGTCAGTGTTAAACTGGTAATATAAGTACACTATCTTGTATCTACCTACCTAATTTATGAACTAAACCAGGGGTTCCCAACTTGTGCGCCGCGGCGCCCCCGGGCGCCGCAGGAAGCCCATAGGGGCGCCGCGGCGCTCCACGCGGCGTCCCTCTGTACGTAAAAAAAGATAGTAAAAAATATCATAAACATGCAATTAATCAATCAATCAAATCAGCCTATGACAGTCCACTGCTGGACGCAGGCCTCTCCTTGTACCGGTGGGTGGAGGTCGGAGGACCCCGTACACAGATGATCATTTGGCGTAAGACACCTCTCCGTGTTCCGACGGTGCCTTCAGCGCCCGCTCACTCGACCGCTCTCTACCGTCTTTGTTTCCAGAAAAGCGCCACATGGTCCAGGTCGTCGGTCTACCTGGCGGGTGGACATCCTACTCGTCGTTTGCCAAGTTTCGCGGTCTCCACTCTAAAACTCGTTTGTAAAAAAGGGTCTGTCTGTCAAGTTCCTATTTTTTTTAAAACTGGTCTACTTTGTGTCTCACCGCGTTGACCGCCTTAAAGTGTCTTCGTTGAGAGAGGGGTTAATATAGGCGGCGACATGGTCACAGAGAGCTTCCCTGGCTCAGTGGTCCGAGTTGCTCAACGGTCCTAGCTCCATCAGGAAATCATAGAGACTTGAAAAGTGCGACTTGAGCAACCAAGGTGGGATAACGCCACAATCGGGGCGATCCGATCATAAACGAGTGGCTGTAGAGGAACCATCTCTTTTATTGGTTGATACAGATAACTACCGGGCATCGGTAAGTATCTGTGGCGAATGCACCGGAAGAATACGGCCGAGTGCCAGTACTACAAGGAACTCAGCGAAGACACTGCACTCCATACAATGGTGGAGTGCGCAGCAGACAAAATCTCGCTGGAGACCACGGTGCGAGCCATGATCCATCCAGGGAGAGGAAGTGAGACGCCGCCGCGTTTTTCTGCGAGCAGGCCTCATGCTCGTGAAAGAGATGGTGGGCAGGGAGAGCGGGAGATTACTCTCCAACCCGAGTTTCGCAGTCTGCATACACTTGTCTTCGTCCAAGATTATCGGCTTCCATGCCGCGGGCCTAAGGACGGGACGGGGGGTGCTCACCGTCCTTAGAGAAGCAGGCCGAAGACGACAGCTTGACGTGAAAGTTTCTCGCACTCTACAAGAAGTGGAGTAACACCCGAACAACCTCTAAGACGCCGCCGTAAGAACCCGGACTCCTAAAGTGGCGGAGTGTACCATTGAATAGCTGCATCAATGACGCGATTGCCAGCGAAAGAACGACGGGGGGGGGGGGGGGTATTTCACGTGGCATGTGAGGGCGCCGCGAAAATTTTTAAACCTTATAGGGGCGCCGTGGCCTAAAAAAGGTTGGGAAGGCCTGAACTAAACACTGTTTTATATGAGAAATTGCTACAGTCATCTCGGTGTAGCATGGTGCGTATGACAGTTGTCGATCGCGTTTCGTTTCACTCTTGAAAGTTGCCGTGAATTACAATTATGAACTTAGTATTTCAGCTACATCCCATTCATAATATATTAAATCGTTAATCACTGTTGTATATAAAATTAAACTCAACCAGAATATTCTAGTCTACAAATAAAATGAATTTGGAAGAAAAAATTAACAAGTTGTTGAGTATAACGTAACACCAAAGATGTCTTTAGTGATGGGACTATATACATCTACGATGGATAGTCGATATTTTGATAAAACAAAACGTATATTGTCCGTAGTTCCACCTTTTATTGTAAAAAGTATATTATTGAGTTATTATTACTAATATTTTTCCTCTTCTCGGTTACCTTCTTTTTTTCTTGCGAAGTTACCCGGTCTTTTGATAGGCTGTACCTTATGAACGGTGATAGCTAGAGAGATGAAATTTTCACAGATTATGTCGACCCCTCCGTGCAATAACTCGGTAATCGTAAAATCAAAATTGTTCAGGAGAAAAGATTTGCTGATTTTATCAAATAACTTTTTAGTGAGAGGGACTATTCAAGTCATTGAGGTATCAAATGAAAGTTAATTTTTTGTTCATTGTAGCTGTACACTTAATAAGAACTTTCTTGTGTTCAAAACCTAGTAATATACTAAAACAAATAATACCAAAAATTTTCAAAATCAAATATTACACTACATTACTTACCGGGTTATTGCAGTAAATTTATAAAATAAAACTTTTCGTAACATATTATAATGAACGAATGGAATGATACGTAACATTTCTTTACGGACTTATTGTGGTACTATTAATATGTTTTTATAAATGGTATTGATAAGTAACATTGTTATTGCACTTAAAAGTTTTAAAACAATATGGGTGTTACCGCTCATTGCCGTTTTTTTTATTAAGCATTTAAGTTGCGTATTCGAAGGTAGAAACGCAAAAAAGTTGTAATATCTTTTTTGTTTTAAAGTATTTTATGAGGCATATATTGAAATTTGATTCTTAAATATATTGAGAATATGTATTAATAACAATAAAGTAATAAATCAAATGCTGAAATCAACTTTGAGCCTTATAAACTAAAATTTAACAATTTTTCTTCAGAAATAGCTTCAGAGCTTTGGCATATGGTCTACCGCCTCAATTGTACAGCTGGATATTCAATTTCTTACACAGACGATGTATACGGGTTCTCTCTGATGGTCAGACACCCGGTATATTGCAGAATATTGCCGGGGTACTGTAGTAACCAATTCTCTTTTTTCTGCTTACAAATGAAATGCTATTCCATGAAAGAATTCAGTTTTATTCAAATAAAAACACTCTGCACATCAGTTACTCTGCCCGTACAGCAGCCGAGAGGACCGATGTGGAGGAAAAGAAGCTAACCCACCGGAAAATACGACTCAAGTCCTCTCGAATGAGACCTGAGTTGTATTTACATCCGTCGAGCAGAAATCTTGGTCAATTTTAGTGCCAGAAAGACACAGGCGTGTGCATTTACAACAAGGAAGTTTTGAATTACACTAACTGTAACTGTAACAGAAGGAATGCAGAAAAAAGAGAAACAATCTATTATTTTATAGGCGGCGGCTATCGAGAATAAGGGCGAGGCTCTAACAGTAAGCCTCGACATCTCTAAAGCCTTTGACCGGGTCTGGCACCGTGGTCTTCTTACGAAATTGCCACCCTATGGACTACCCGAGAGGTTATGCGGATGGGTGTCCAGCTTTCTGGCCAGTAAAAGCATCAGGGCCGTCGACGGCAGCTGTTCTGACTGCATGACCATCAACGCTGGAGTACCGCAAGGCTCAGTGTTGTCCCCTACTCGGTTTCTGCTGCATATCAATGACACGTTGTCTACTGACTGCATTCATTGTTATGCAGGCGATAGTACGGGGAACACTTGTTGCACGGGCCGCCCCGCTATCTCTCGGGCCACAGTGGAAGAAAGTCGTGAACAGTTTGTGTCTGAAATCGAGGCTACTCTTACTAGAGTGTCCGATTGGGGTGGACAAAATCTTGTCCAGTTTAACCCTTCACAAGCGTGTATGTTCACTGCTAAGAAAACCCCATTTACTGTAGCGCCACAATTCCAGGGCACATCTCTCTCTATCTCTGAAAGCATTGGGATCCTTGGCGTTGACATCTCCAGAGAGTTCAATTACGGAGTCATTTGGAGGACAAGGCTAAGCTGGCGTCGAAGAAGCTCGGTGTGTACAGGCGGTACTTTACTGCAGCGCAAACACTGCTTCTGTATAAGTCGCAAGTGCGGCCGCACATGGAGTACTGCTGTCACCTCTGGGCGGAGGCACCAGAATATCAGCTTCGTCCATTTGACTCGGTGCAAAGCCGACCTGTGAGAGTTGTCAATGATCCTATGCTTACAGGTGAGATGGAACCTCTTCGCAACAGGAGGGACTTTGCCTCCTTATGTGTATTCTACCGCCTGTACAATGGTATGCTCTGAAGAATTGTTTGATATGATCCCCACGGCTACGTTATATCATCGCACCGCTCGCCACAGACAGGGAGTTCATCCTTACACTCTACGACCAGAGCGTTCCAGCACGGTTAGATCCGATAGAGTTTTTCTTCCGCGCACGCTTAGGTTGAGGAATGATCTCCATGCCTTGGTTTTGTGCTTCAAAGGGGGTCTTAGAAGGTTTTTTACAGAGTCGGCGGCGCAAGAGTGGCGCCTCTGGTGTTGCAAACGTTCATAGGCTGCGGTGACCACCGGTCCTTCTGGTGCGCCGTATGCTTGTCTGCCACCTTAGTGGTATAAAAAAAATGTATGTAATATTTTATTGAAAACAGAATCAAATTTGACGTTTCAATTTAAAAATTACATGACATTGTGTGGTTTTCCAAATCTTATCTTATCTTAATACATATATTTAAATCTCCTGTCACGATGTTTGTCCGCGATGGACTCCTAAACTATTGAACCGATTTTGATGAAATTTGCACACCGTTTGCAGTTTGATCCAACTTAAGAGATGGGATAGTTTTTTTTTGGAAAGCCTAATCTACAACCGGAAGTAGCGGGTTACAAAAATCTTAGCCACAGCAACGCAACGTGGCCTGGCCCTCTAGTAATCTAATAGAATCAAATCTTCAGTTATTATTGAGTTCAGTTTCATTTTATTTATTAATCTTCAGAAATGTTTTCATTCATGGTTTCAGAATGGGTCATGGTTTCAGAAATAGTGGTATTTGCCATATATGAATCTTCGCCAGAACTGAGCGTTTTAAAAGATTTTTCCTCTGTCGAACTATGAAAATATGGAACGACCTGCCCGCACACGTGTTGCCCTCATCTTACAATTCCGGGTTCTTCAAGAGGATCGTGAAGAGGCACATCACAGTGCCGCCAACTTGAGGACCACTGTCAGAAGTCTTACGGACTGTGAGAGTGGCCTCCAATCGCTAGATGCGCCACGGCTTTCCATCAGGCTGGTGGCGACGCCAATTTGGCGAGCTAAATAAAGAAAAAATGTAAACTGGGCTGATGGACAAAATACATGTGCTTGGGAGCGGCATATATGTTTACTACTGTCTAACAACAAGGAAAAGGTTTAATGGTTGCCTGGCAGAAATTGCTTTAAGCAATAAGGGTGCCCATAGTATTGCTTCCTTTTGTATAAGTTCCTTATTTGTTATACTACTTTGGCATACAATAAAGTATACAATAATATACAATAGTATACATTAATATACAATAAATAATAAATAAATAAAAGAAAGAGACAAGTGCGCACTGCAAACTTTGCGCGGCAAGACAAAGATCGGTAATATCCAGTACAGAGCTAGGTGTATTGTTATTTAGAACATTTTGATCGATTAAACCGTTGCGTACTAAATGAAAAAAATCTATACTTCAACAACTTTGTTAGAGTATATTACGGAATAAGAATATTTAAGCTGGCCCAGTAAAAACTCAGCACTTACTTATACAAAATATTCAATGAAATTTATTTACGCCAATAACTCGGTAAGTGCGACTTACTGAAAAACGTTTATTTTATATTTTTTGTATACACCTATTGCAAGTATATTGCTTACATATTTTTTGTTTCTGAATTTACACCAATAAAATTGTTTTTAGTTATATCTTTTTAAATATCAATAGGAAAAATCTACAAAAAATTGACAAGGTGTATTACAGTGTGTAGATTCCGAATCTGACATAACAGCATAAACCGCATAACAGCATTTTACCGAGTTATTGCACGAAGGGGTCGATGTGTTTTTGTTACCGCTATAATAACAAATACTAAAAACATAAATATTATAATATTTAAGGGGCTCCCATACAACAAACGTATTTTTGTCGTTTATCGGTACGGAGACCTCTGCTCACTTGGCCGGTTTCTTAAGCTGTTTAGTTAATTCAAAAATAAATATAGCAATAATTTTCATAACAATAATAAGCAGAACGTGATTTATCTCGTTTATCGTAGGATTCTAAACATGAATTGCATATCGACACATCCCTAGTAATGTGGTACTGATAGATATCAACGTCATACTGCCAACTGTCATACGCACCTTGTTACAGCGAGGCGACTATAGTCAGGTGAGCAGCCGCGCACTTCTGTGTTCGACTGTACATAAATAGTTGAAGCGGTGGGAAAGGTAAATGAATTGCTTCTGGTCTAGACGCGGGCATACTTAGTCAGTGTTAAGGCCATACCCAGGGCTAACGACCTTGAGCATATGGGCGATATGACTCGCCAACATAGAGTAGCGCAACTACAGAGACATCAGAGTAAAAGAACCACGGAAGAAGAAGAAAATAGTAGCGGAAATGCGTTCCTGGCTTCACCAAATAAACAAGAAAGTCTCACCCGACTCCCCCTATCTAAAACATTTATTGTGAAAGTTCAATCCGATTGATGTTGTCATTTTTCGTTTAGTTCAAACTTTGAACAGATGACCTAGTGACGTAGTTTAATGCAACAGAGTCACAAACTACAGACAAAGTCTCGCCATAAGCCCCCCTGCAATCTATTTTATAGCGAGAGGCTAAAAGTAAATAAAAAACAAATGTTTTTATTTCAATTTTGCATATAAAATACACTACAAAAAACGTGATTAATTATTACGTAAATTGAATGTGACGAATTCACAAATTTGACGAATGTTCAAATAATCATTGTTTTGTACTTAAATTATTACAAATACAGACATAAGGGGTCTTCCACCCGCTTGAAATTTTTATTCCTTTTAAGAAACAAAATTTCATTTTATTTTATTATTACGAACCAACAAAAATATGTACGTACGTAAGCGTCGTAAACGCAGTTGCGAGGGTCAGCTAGATTGTATAAATAAGAAGCGCTCGTGGCATTGCGGACTTGGTGTTCTGTAAACGATCACTGTAGTAAGCAACTTTCACTATGGCCAGTCCTTGGATAGGTGACCATCCATGTGACCACTTTGTGACAGTTATTTAAGCGTTTCCGTGCTTCGGAAGGCACGTTAAGCCGTTAGTCCTGGTTGCCCGTAAAATGGCAATCGTTAAGCCAAGTTGAAGGCCTTTTTGGCAGCTTGAACAATTTCAACAGCAGGCAGTCACAACCTGCGCCTGTCTATCTCAACACGGCAATACGGCTCACCGCCTATTACGTGGGACAAATTCTAAAAAGGTGAAATGTGGGGACATAATAATATGGCTCTGCCTACCTCTTCGGGGATAAAGGTGTGACCATATGTATGTATGTAACTAGCTGACCCTCACAACTTCGTTTACGACGCTTAAGGTGTATGAAACATGAGGTATTTCTTCATCAGTCTCATCAGCCGACGGGTGAAACTGCCCTGTTTGCTTATTCATAAACGAATTTAAAGATTAAGCATATTGTAAAACTAGCTGACCCTCGCAACTTCGTTTACGTCACATAAGGTTCACAAAAGGAGAGGCACTTCTTCATCAGACTCATCAAGCAGCGTGTGAAACAGCCCTGTTTGCTTTATCATTTAGTTGTAAAATAATTCAGTCCCCGCCTTCGGCGCGGACTGAATTATTTTACAACAGCCTTAATCATTAAGCTCTTTTATGATTCAGCCAACACGCCTGTTTAGATTTACAGTCACATTCCAAGGAACCCTTGAATTATAGGTTTTGAGAAAGTTGAGATATCTCTAATTCCTGAACTACAAAACCCTCAGCACTGAAACTTGTGAAGCAATCCTTAAAGTACTACCGTTATAACACTGAAAAAAAATTGGAATCGGACCACGCATTGTGAAATTACAACTAAAAAACCGTATTGTCTTTCATCCCCTTTCCCGAAGGAAGCTCGCAGAGTATCGGAATCAAAGTATCCAGGAACCTTCCTCGGATTATAAGCTTTAATTGTTCCAAGTTTCATTCAAATCGATTATGTAGTTTCTACGTGATACTTATTCGGGATACAGACAGACAGACGGACATGAAAATTTTAAATTGCATTTTGGCTTAAGTAGGTATCGATTAGAGAACGCGTTCTTTTTTTTTTTAAATAGCTTCCATATTCAGACTCTCGGCCCTCAACAGTTTTATTATTATGTATAGATATAGACTAGCAAGAAACTCGGCAGGCACTCACTTTATTCACTTTTATACCTTAACCAATTTGCCGGTAGATGGTGCCTACTTGTGGCGACCCACAAGACGTACTAAGCTAAAAGAGTCAATTCTTTCAGCTTAGGTTGAGAGCAGTGTCTCAAAAAAGCAGTGTGATAATAATAACTATAATATAAGTATTTTCATCAGTTGTCTATATCCCTTAGCACAAGGTTATAATAGCTTAAGTTGTGTGCGAATGTCCACAAATATTTCTTCATTTAATTAAATTGAAATGATTAAGTAACGCTTACAATATAAGCATGACCACCTTTCGAAGTAATTTAATAAAACAATACGAAAAATAAGTTGAAATGCATTATATTCTCATGTAATGCAGTATGCATTGTGTAACTCGGGCACTGGCTCTGTTACACGCATTACTCTGTACATGAATGAAAATATAACATTTTACGTGAATATTTTGCAGACCCGAGCGACACACGTCCGTCTAGCAACACGACTCCCCCCGCACTAGATTTTCGGGCGAGCGCGGGGAAGCAAGCAATGTGATGTATTCTTGGAATACACTATTAGGTATAATTAGTTAAAACTTATACTAATTTAAAATTGAAGAAAACCATGTTAGACGTCTATGTTTTCTTTAGTCTTTGATATAAATTTTATTATCATTCATTAATAAATACATGTCATAAAACGGCTTCTTCTAAAACATTGTGGGCTAGTTCAGTGATGTTTTACTAGTTATTTATAATAAATACACAATTTCTGATGAAACCATCTTCTGGAACACATCTTGTAGATTTCAAATCTACTTTTGGCTGTCATTTTTCGTATACTAATACCGAGAAGAACGTCTTTATCTGCACCTCTTTTTCGCAATAATATAAGTACACTATCTTGTATCTACCTACCTAATTTATGAACTAAACACTGTTTTATATGAGAAATTGCTACAACTTTGGTAAAGGAACCGAGGAAATAAACAAAACCGGCCCACTAAATAAAGGTAAAAAAAGGTAAAAAATCACGTTTATTGTACCTATGTATTTTTAGTACCTATTTTAGTATTAGTTGTTATAGCGGCAACAGCATCATCATCCGGGAAAATTTCAGCTCTCTAGCTATCACGGTTCCTGAGATACAGCCTCTTGACGGACATACAGACAGACGGACAGCGAAGTCTCATGAATAGGCTCCCGTATTTACCCTTCGGGGACGGAACCCTAAAAAAAGAGTGAACCTAAGAATACGAGCCTTGATCTGTATTCGTATCCTAGACATTTTATAGGTAATGAAAAATTTCCAGATTATAAGCGTTTTGTCTGCATGTTAGTTAGTCTTTCACGGTCTAACTGCTCAATGGGTCTGATTCAAATTTGGTATAGGGATTAATTACATTCTGGACTAACACTTTTCTACTAAGCTCCCATGGAAAGTGGAACGGGCGATCTAGTTTGACAAAAATATTTAGGCACTATCAAAATTGAAGAGCCGTAGATTTCGCGTTACTGAATTGTACTTAATCGATGATATACTTAACGCAAATGTAAAATCAAAAAGGATTTAAATTGTTAAAAAGCTTTTTAACTTGAAAACGTCAAGTAGTGCTTTAATTGAATGTTTCTGAAGTGGGGTCTGGTGAAGCAGGACATTATAATTAGACATGCACTCAGTGCGGAGTGCGGGCACGAGAGAGGCTTAACATTTAAATAAATTCTATCTAACGTCTTATTTAGATCTCAATTTTGAGAAATAATTTTGAACTAAAAAAATCATCTTTCTATTTACCTGGTGGACCTTTATTACCCAGCACTATGGTAGGTACTGTCAATGAATGAGTGTTTTATTAAAGTTGAATATAAGTAGGTATTTGAACTACAGTTTATTTTTGATTTATTAGTTCCACTGATCGTTAATTTTTATTTTCTTATCATTTTTATATTACATATGGCATTGTCATCGTAAATCGAATCAGTGCAAAATTTCAACGTAATTTAACGTTTCAAAGTGATCGATAATAATCACATTCAAAGATTTCGTTACATAAATACAGGTCAGGCTAAGAAAAGAGATTTAATAAATGAAAAATCTTAAAACAATTAACAAAACCATTTATTAATCATGAGCTTGTTGATTCCCTTCTGGTTTCGGAATGTAAATATCATACCGGGATTTTGGAGTAGGTCCGACGCGGGGAATGGGAGCAAATCCAGGGTCCAGTTGTGGTGGTGCTCCGTCTGGGTAAGGGTACAGGAACCCTATGCCAGTTGGTAGTGGCAGCTTCGAGGTATTGACCTCAGGTTCTTTGGTTGGTACAGTGTCAGTCTCTCCGGCGTAAGCAGCCGCAATCACACACAGAAGGAGAAATAGCTTCATCTGCAAATTTGAAAAATGACAGGGTATCAAGCCTAGTTTCACGTATGCTGGTTATGGAACGGTTCTCATCATCACTGCGAAGATTTCCATGCGCCAGAATCTACAGTAATGACAAAAAATATTCCTGAACCTATTCTAGAAATATTTTTTCCCATTCACCAGTAAAACTACAGTATCGCGAGTATCACACAAAAAAAAATGTACCTACCTAGACGAATTTTGTTTAAAAAAACCGGCCAAGTGCGAGTTGGACTCGCCCATGAAGGGGTTCGTAGCAGCAAGTAACATAATATAAAAGTTCTTATAGTTCGTTATAACTTTGATTGATGTTTTAACATGTTCGCAGTAGTAGTTATTTTTCTAACGGAAAATTGCGGTTTATGACGTATTAAAAAAACTACCGGCTCTATCTCGTTCGAACCAATTTTCGTTGGTAGTTTTTATGGCAATGTACATCATATATTCTTTTTACATTTATCATTTTCTTAGTTTAGAAGTTAGAGGGGGGGGGGGGGACATACATTTTTCAACTTTGGAAGTGTCTCTTGCGCAAACTATTCACTTTGGAAAAAAATGATGTTATAATCTTCACTAGCATTTTTGAAGACCTATCTATAGATACCCCACACGTATGGGTTTGATGATAAAAGAAATTTTGAGTTTCAGTTCTGAGTATGGGGACCCCCAAAATTTACTGCTTTTTTTCTAGTTTTATATAAGAACCTTAATGCGGTTCACAGAATACATCTAGTTACCAAGTTCCAATAGCATAGGCCTTATAGTTTCGGAGAAAAGTGGCTGTGACACACGGACGGACAGACAGACAGACAGACATGATGAATCTATAAGGGTTCCGATTTTGCCATTTGGCTACGTAACCCTAAAAAGGATACTGCTTAATGAAAACTCGCGTGTACAAATCTCATCACACAAATCATTCAACAACTACACCTCTGTAGTTGTTGAATGATTTGTAATTACCTACTGTATGTTAAAAGAGTGGCCGGAGTTTTATTGCCAGGTTCTTTTTTCTCCAGCTCTACCTATTGCTTTGCGAATCTGGCAGTAAATGTAAATGTAGAAGCAATCATTTGGACGTTCATAAGCGTTACATTGTGACCTATATGAATAAAGATTTATCATTTTTCATTTTCATTTTTCATTTTTTTTATCACTAATAAGGAGATCACACAATCAATCATCAGGAGTGGGCATGCGATTATTTTTAAACATTATCACAAATAGGCATTAGTGGTGCTGTCGAGTTCGAAACAAAAGGCGAAGTCATGGAGCACGGGTAGTATTTACAAATCGTTGAGGCAAAAAGAAGATTGCTAAAAGTATTACAATATCTGTGTGTGTGATAAAAATAAAAGCACAACAAAAATACTTACCATAAACAAATGCGTTCAAACAAAACACTCACCATAAACAAGTGCGTTCAAACAAATTCTGACGTTTGTCCTCTGAACGTGTAACGTGTAATGTGAGACCGCTAACTACTTAGCTAATTATGATAAAACCCTGTTTTATGTGGTCTACAACCGGTAAGTAACTACTTCATTTAAATAAATAATGCATAAATGAATCACTGTATATTAAGTAATTATTATATATTAGGTACATCGATTTTGTTGCACAATATGAATGCAATAGGGTCACCACTTACTAAACTTAAGTAATGCAATGTGTATGTATAGTATCTTTCTGGCTAACCCTTCGGGGAAAAGAGCGTTCCTGTATGTATGAAATTTATACATACCTACAGTCACGCTCGTTCCGAATTTAAATTTCATTTTCGTAATTTTCTTGATCCAAAGTTAACGCTATATTTACTGCCACATAAATCCTACGTGTAAAATATTTGTCAGTCAAGTAAACACCTGCTAATTAATCAAAACCCTCAAATAAAAGGTACAAAAGACTGTTATGAAGTGAAAAAGTGACAAATTAATGTTCAATCGCAAACAGGCTTACGGAGCAAAATTAAATATGAAAAGGTGACGCTAGGACGAAACCGCACCGCTTTGCGATAAATCCCTCATGTAAATTCTGCACCTCGCCCGGACATAATTAATTGAAGCTTTTATAAACACCTCTCCCGTTTGTGAAAATCCCCACTTCCTCCCCTTCCCCTAGGTTTGGTTGATGTACAGTCTAAGTAAAGAGGGTTTGTAGGTACTCATCAGGGTAGACTAACGCGGTATTCTTTTAAGTGCCTGTGCTTGTAACCTTCCTTTAAAATGACAATTTTCAAAAATTCTTTCTTTGTGGTCAAGCAGTAGAGAAGTAATTATATAAGTGCGGAAGGTTTTGTTGATATATGGTTAGGTCTAATAGGGGATTCTACGACGCGGTCTTGATTACGTCGCGGACAAAAAGACCGGCCTGCATCGTCGTCTGCTAATCTATATCTATATCTATATCTATATCTATATCTATATCTATATCTATATCTATATCTATATCTATATCTTCTATTATATAAAAATCAATGCCACTTTTCGTTGTAATTTTATAACTCAAGAGCGGGGTCACCCATCATAATCAAATGTTAAGGCTTTGCTCAGACTGTTTAGTAGATGGTTTTAGTGAAGTTTGCACAAAATCGGCCGAGCGGTTCTTCATTTATCACGCAAACGAAGTTGCGCGGGTCAGCTAGTCTATTATATAAAAATCAGTGCCACTTTTCGTTGTAATTTTATAACTCAAGAACGGGCTCACCTATCCCAACCAAATGTTTACGCTTTGTTCGGACTATGTAGTAGATGGTTTATGTGAAGTTTGCACAAAATCGGTCGAGCGGTTCTTCATTTATCACGCAAACGAAGTTGCGCGGGTCAGCTAGTATGTATATAAAAATCAATGCCACTTTTCGTTGTAATTTTATAACTCGAGATCGGGCTCATCTATCCAAACCAAATGTTTAGGCTTTGTTCGGACTATTTAGTAGATGGTTTATGTGAAGTTTGCACAAAATCGGTCGAGCGGTTCTTGATTTATCACGCAAACGAAGTTGCGCGGGTCAGCTAGTACCTTATATTGTGGAGTGAGGTCCCTGCCTCGGTTTCCACAAAAGTCTACAATATAAAGTTCTTTTTGTTTTTTTAGGTTTCTCAAATAACGGGGTAAAAGGTTATCGTACTAACGTGGCCAGTTGCCTGTAGCTTAATCGCAATATCATAAAAATGAAGATTACCGAGGATTTGGGAATTCTTTAAACAGGTCTGGATGATCTGTGTAAAGAATTCCCAGATCCTCGCCAATGCATTAGTAGTCGCAATGGAGTGGAGAACGCAACTTGTAAAACGCGGGGTAGGATGACCCCCCGCCAGATGTGAAAAAGATCGCAGGATCGTGTTTTATGGGGGATAGAGGAACAGACTACGTCCATCAGTGGACTGCTAGTATAAGCTACCACGGCTACCACTTCAGCCTCGCCTAGAGAGGGGTTTGGGTGCTATTCTGCGTCTTTAGGGGGTTTTTCGGTTGCCATGTCGCTTCTTGGGGGGGGGGGGGGTGAATATTGTATTCGTCTATAGCGGGGGCCTTGGGTAGTTATTCAGAAGAAAGTTCCAGGGTAGATTTGTACCAGTTTTCGAGAAAAAATGCGCGAGCAGATGAACAAGAAAATCGAAACAGTTACAGTGGGGTGGGCGCAGACTAGGCGACAGTTGCGACGACATGTCGCGCGTCGTATAAAAAGTTGTCGCACGGCGACTGTCGCCGTGTCGCCGCTACTCCCCTTGCTTGTCGTGGAGTCGCGGTGACATGTCGCGCAGTGTGCGGAGCTTAGAACAAAATGTATGTAGGTAATTTGGCGCCCGCAGCTTGTCGCCGTGACAAGACGCTCAGTGTGCGCCCACTGTTAAAGTTTGTTTAGAGATAAGTGTATGAAGCTATTTCTTTAATGAATTCTAGTGTTTTAGAACATATCTCTCATATTATTTAACTCTTCAAAAACGCCGGTCGCTCATTTCTTGTGCTCTATGTTGCTCTGAAGTTTAATTTATGGCACGTATTGAAGGTAAACTGCATCACTTTGTATGATAATTACTTCAGTATCACACCTGATATTATAATTAATGAACGATATTAACTGCTTTTAACTATGTAAATGTAGGTATTAATAATATAGATTGTTTAGAATAAATATTATAAAGAGGAAAGATTTGATTATTTGTTTCTATGTTTGTTTCAAATAGGAAACTACCGAACCGATCCTATATATAATAGATATCTTGCCTAACAGCCTACGGTTGGAAGCCCCGGCGGGTAAGCCCTCGGAAGGATACCCCAGGACTAACATTATGATGATAGGTAAATGATGTACTGTAAGCTGAAAATATCAGCTAAATTATGGTATACTTCTTTGACCCTCTGAAAGGTAACTATAATATAAGGCACACCTTTGGTAGGTAGGTAGGTACCTACTTGATACTGTTTCTTACACAACAAATTCACATACTGGCACCAAAGTAGAAATATCATTTTGTACATATCTTTCGTAGTCGGTACAAAAATAAAGTTGTAGTCCCAGCTGCAAATAAATAACCCCACCTCACTATACCCCTACGTGATCGATGGACTGCGACGCTCGCCTATTACAGCCTCCGTTTAGCCGCTAAGACTGTCAGACACCCCTGCTTGTCCCCTAGAGAGTTGATCGATACTGACAGGATCAGCGGTTACAGGAAGAAGGGACTTTTACCAGACAATATGACGGCGAGGAAAGTTTATTTTTGGTGTATGTTTGTTTGTCTTTGTGAAATTATACATAAGTACAGTCACGACTTTATTGTCCGTTCGTCCGTTCATTTGTTTGTCCAGACCATTTACAGCGAGAGTGGGTTTAGGAATCGGGAAATTAAAACCCAATACCCACTTCTACAGTCCCCTGAAATTTTTAAAAAAAATTAAACTTCTAAATTAACGCGAAACTAAGTTACAGCCGCATAAGCTGATTTTGCACCCTCAAGGGAAATAAAATTAATAGTTTTAGGTGCTTACCGTTGACCTAGAAATTAGAACTCTAATAATCAGGAAGTAACATCGTCTCATACTACGGATTTAGGAAAAATGGAGCTTTAATTACAGTTCGCCGGTTATTTAGTGTTGTTCAACAGGGCTAAATAACCATACAGGGACTGTTATTGTTGTCGTGCAGTGGGACGTCTTTTTACTAATGACATCCAAAAGAAGTCTTTAAGAAGTTACTTGTATCAACAGCAATTAAACCTTCTACAGTACTTTTTTCTACCAAATCAACATAAAAAAACTACTAACATCAAAAAACAAGATTAAATCACCGACCAGACAAACTTATCTACTGGTAATTGGCGCAAACAAAATCAAGAAAAGATTGCGCGACCGGGTAACGAACTTAACAACCCCATTTGTACACCAGACACAGTTTTACACCCTCTGTCTTTTGCCAATTTTCTTTTTACTCCCCTTTGAATGAGGCTTGTACTTAATATGTATAGTTTTGGAACAGAACTAAAATGGTATTGATATTTTTAAAATGTTTTCATAGATTACTCTTTAGGGTTCCGTACAAAGGTAAAGGCTTTTCTTTTTGTGCTCTATTCACAAAAATTTAAAATAAAGATCACAAACTATTGCTTGAGAATGCAGTAGAGCAAGCCGATCATTTCCAGGCTTCCTTGTCAAGCAAATTAATCGTCAATTGTACAGTAGCCCTTGCAGTATAATTTACTTTTTATACACTTTTTGAACTTTGTTAGGGCATACTTTTTATTTCATTTGGAAGCCTGTTGTAAAAACGTATCTATATAACGCTTAACTTAACGAAACTAGATAATTCCCTTTGTACGTACATAAGATTTTCAAAAATAGGTTTTTTTTACGTGAGGGAAAATCCTCATGGATATTATGCCGGACTCCTACCGACTAAAAAACCTCACGTAACGCCCAACAGCCTATGGTTGTGAGCCCGGGTAAGCCCTCGGAAGGATGTCCGAGGACTCCCAACAGACCTACGGCCGCCACCGCGGCCTCGCCCAGGGGGTCAAAAATAGGTATATGGTGATGCCTGCAGTCAGAATATTTACTTCTCTAAATTTTTCGCGTAGAGAGACCCTTGAACCTAATCTATATATGGCTCTTATGGCCCGTTTTTGTAGAACAAAAATTGTATTTTATATCTGCGGCACTGCCCCACAGTAGAATACCGTAAGACATTACACTGTGGAAGTAACTTAAATAAATTATTCTAGCTGTATCTACATCTGTCAAGTGCCTAATTTTTTTGTAAAGCAAATGCTGCTGAACTTAATCTGCCAGCCAGCTAAAGCTAAGAATTGATACTCATACCTGGTAACACTGGAGCCGTAAAGTAAACATTACTGTGTAATAGACAAATCTAGAAATAAAGTTAAGTATTCAATCATTATTGTATTACAAAACAACTGTAGCTAGACTATTTAAAAAGAGTGGCCGTGAGTTTTCTTGCCAAGTTCTTCCTCACAGGCTCTACCTATTGCGTTGCGAATCTGGCAGTAAATGTAAATGTAGAATTAAAGCTTTTGACATTCATAAGTGTTATTTTGTAACCTAAGTGAATAAAGATATTTAATTTTTAGGGTTTCGTAGCCAAATGGCAAAAACGGAACCCTTATAGATTCGTCATGTCTGTCTGTCTGTCTGTCCGTCCGTGTGTCACAGCCATTTTTCTCCGAAACTATAAGGCCTATGCTATTGAAAGTTGGTAACTAGATGTATTCTGTGAACCGCATTAAGCTTTTTATATAAAACTAGAAAAAAAAGTAGTAAATTTTGGGGGTCCCCATACTCAGGAGGTTCCCCAAATCATTTTTTTCTAAAATGAATAGGTTGCGCAAGAGACACTTCGAAATTGGAAAAATGTGTTCCCCCCCCCCCCCCCCCCCTCTAACTTCTAAACTAAGAGATTGATAAATCTAAAAAAATATATGATGTACATTGCCATAAAAACTACCAACGAAAATTGGTTTGAACGAGATAGAGCTGGTAGTTTTTTTTTAATTCGTCATAAACCGCAATTTTCGGTTAGAAAAATCACTACCACTGCGAACGTGTTAAAACATCAATCAAAGTTACAACGAACTATAAGACTTTTATATTATGTTACTTGCTGCTACGAAACCCTTCATGGGCGAGTCCAACTCGGTTTATCCTACTAATCCTACTAATATAATAAATGTGAAAGTTTGTGAAGATGTTTGGATGTTTGTTACTCAATCACGCTCTAAAGGTTGTATGGATCTGGCTGAAATTTGGTACAAGGATAGAATATAGTCCGGAATAAAACATAGGCTACTTTTTATCACGGGAAAATGTTCCCACGGGAAACGCTAACGCGAACCAAATATCACGCGGGCGAAGCCGCGCGCATCAGCTAGTTATAAATATGTAAGAGAAACCAAGATTTCTAAGAGCTACGCTTAGTCATGTTACAGAGTTATTTAAAAGCCGGGAAATTTTTGATAATATGATTAAGGGGCGGTTATAGCGCACAAGTAGGCATTTGGCGCTCCCCTCGCCCCGGGCGCAAGACACACCGCGCGCCGGCAGCGGCAGTGAACTCTCATGCCACAGTAGAGTAGAAAGAACCAGCATGCTTTTGCACCAACATGCAGCATGCAGCATTGCTACATTTACTGCCAGATTCGCAACGCAATAGGTAGAGCCTGTGAGGAAGAACTTGGCAAGAAAACTCACGGCCACTCTTTTTAAATAGTCTAGCTACAGTTGTTTTGTAATACAATAATGATTGAATACTTAACTTTATTTCTAGATTTGTCTATTACACAGTAATGTTTACTTTACGGCTCCAGTGTTACCAGGTATGAGTATCAATTCTTAGCTTTAGGTGGCTGGCAGGTTAAGTTCAGCAGCATTTGCTATACAAAAGATTGGGCACTTGACTGATGTAGATACAGCTAGAATAGTTTATTTCAGTTACTTCCACAGTGTAATGTCTTACGATATTCTACTGTGGGGCAATGCCGCAGATATAAATACAATTTTTGTTTAACGAAAACGGGCCATAAGAGCCATTATATAGTATAGATTAGGTCCAAGGGTCTCTCTACGCGAAAAATTTAGAGAAGTAAATATTCTGACTGGGGGCATCACAATATACCTATTTTGGACCCCCTGGGCGAGGCCGCAGTGGCGGCAGTAGGTCTGTTGAAAGTCCTGGGACATCCTTCCGAGGGCTTACCCGGGGCTCACAACCATAGGCTGTTGGGCGTTACGTGAGGTTTTTTAGTCGGTAGGAGTCCGGCATAATTCACAGGACAGAGTTGTTAATTATGAGAGTTCGTTAATTGAATTAATGAGTAACTAGTTACAATTTAATTAGATTAACGTGTAATTTCATTACTCAGTAATTAGTTACTGCTAGTACTCATTGTAATTAATTACTCAAGTAATCTGTTACAGAGTAATTGAATTAAGCATAACAAAGTATTGTAATTTGTAACGGTTAATCTAAAGGTCTCATCTCATAATGTCCTTTTCTCGAAATGTCCTTTCTCATAATGTCCTTTTCTCGAAATGTCCATCCTTATAATGTCCTTTCGCATATTGTCCTTTTCTCGAAATGTCCTTTTCTCGAAATGTTCTTTTCTCAAAATGTCCTTTTCTCGAAATGTTCTTTTCTCAAAATGTCCTTTTCTCGAAATGTGCTTTTCTCAAAATTTCCTTTTCAAAAGAACATTTCGAGAAAAGGTCATTTTGAGAAAAGAACGTTGCGTTTGGTAGATATTCGTACATGATAACTATGTAAATACTTGTGTATAAAAAAACGTTCGGAAAATGTGTATCTCAATAGCTAAACTCAATAGCTTTAATTGAGTGCAAAAAAAAAATAATGTTAATAGTTTAGCCACAGTATTAAAAAAACTTTTCTGAGAGAGTCAACTTTGGGATTTTTTTCTATCTAGTGAAATTTATTGGATCGTGTAACGGGCTTGGAATATGTTTAGCTTATATCCTTAACTATTATATATATATTTATCAGAATTATAAACCCTCTACTTTTTGACTAGGATTGTTTCAAAAAAAATTAAAATACTGACCCACGCGGCCTTAATTTAGGACTAAGTTTGCTGGCTTATTGAACTGAAATCATAGCCCTAAGCAACGTCAATGGTACTGAAAGGTTAACTTGCTGAAGTTTCAGATAATAGAACAAGTTCAAACATGTCAGACTTTTCACTTCGATTTAACTTTAGACAAAACTGTAGCGAAAAAAGGAAAGTAAAAAAGAAATTTAATAAAGAAAGCAAAAATAAAAAGTCTTTGAAAATGGTTACGAACTAAAAAAGTCTTGGGTAATTGATTACAGCACGTCTAAAAGATTTATTGACTTTAAAACATTTTACTTTCGTAAATTTGTATACCTACTCATCTAAATGTATAAAATAATTAAAAACAAATGTAATAAATAACGAAGGTAAATTCAATTTATACCATAATCAATTAAAATGGCATTAACTAATTAATCTCAGTGGGAAACCCTTCTTGATTTTACTAAACGTAGCAGTTTAGTTTACAATTAGTCTTTTTTTAACCGTCAAAGATTTTTTAAAATGCGAAGCCCTTTGTAGTTTTGCTGTAACTTGCTGTAACTTATATAACCCCAATTCTCAACCCTAGTACATGAAAGCTTGCACGGAAGTTTACTGGTGAAATGTCAACAAAATGAGATATTTTCACCAGTAAATTTCCTACGCATTCAATTCGTATGAATAATAACGACCACCCAGTGCGTCAACTGTCAAAAAAAGAATCTTATTACAATTAAAAAATCGTTTTAGTTTTGTTATCGATATGATTGATTCCAATGAAATATCGATTAGTAGTTTTTACTCTATATAAATGGTTGAAAATATAATTTGATTGTATTCAGAACTAAAAATATTTGTGGCCTTGACGTATCCAAGTAAAAATTTCAAAGGTATTTTTTTTTTATTTAATTTATTTAATGTAATAAAGTCAATTAATTATTTTAATAATATGTGTGCATAAATTAAATTACTTTTGAATGTCAAGTCAGCCTATGTAGGCCTCTCCCAAATTTCTTCACAATACACGGTCCTGCGCCTTCCTTTCATTATTCTGGACTGTGGTCAGGATAACTTAACATAGGGGCTACTGTAAAAGGAAAGTAAAATACAAATCATATCGAATTTGAATAAAAAGAGCTATTCCTTCCTATTACATTTTTAAATTTACTAATTCTGAATATTCTGTCAGCCACAGTATTACTCTGTCAGTTTCAACACGGTAATAGGATAGCGATGTTTTCATGCCTCTGGTGTTTAAAACGTCGATAGGTTACTGGACTGTGTGCTTATCTGCTACCTCAATAGTATACTTAAAAAAACTATTTTGATAACATTTCTAATAAGTAGTTTGGTTTGAGAAACAAAACTAACAGTTTATTTTTACACCATTTTCAGATGTCGAAGGCGCTTTTCTTACTTTTCGTGGTAGCAGTGTCTCTATCCATGACGACGGCATTTTATTTTAGCACAGGTTTAGGCCGCCAACCTAGTTATTATCGGTATCCGAATTATCATCAGTATACAAATTATTACCGGTATCCCAATTATTATCGGTATCCTTATGGATATTCCAACTATGGATATTCTAACTATGGTTATCCCAACTATGAAAATTATAACAGTTATGGGTATTCTGATTCGTGGTATCCCAATACAGGAGGCTCGTATTATTATTATTAAATATTGTGAAATGATAAATTAAGCGAACTGGATGGATGGATTAAATAAAACACATTGTTAGAAAAATATTTTTGTTTATTATACCTACCTAGTATCTTCAACTTCAAACGCTTATGGCCCCGCGGACTCAGTGTTCTGTACACGACCACTGCAGTTAGCAACTTTAACTGTGGCAGGTAATCGGATGGGTGACCAGTTTACCACTTTGTTTCATTCCTATTTGCGAGCAATGCCTTGCTTCGCAAGACACGTTAAACCGTTGTTCCCGGTTGCCAGTGCTTGCTTGAAAAATTTTAGCAATACGCAATCACAACCCGCCACTGTCCATTTTCAACACACACAATCACTGGCTTACCAACCGAATCCACCAATGACATGCTCCCAATGAACCAACTCTCATTGGTTCATTCGACAACCCGCCAAATGAGAGTGGCCCTTTCTCAAATGTCAAAACGGACTTCTAATTTTGTGATAACTTTACCTTCGTCCCGTATTTTCTTAACAACTGTAGGTATCATTGATACCTACAGTTGTTAGGATTTGACTCTATGATACCGTATCATATAGTCAAATAGGGTGTGTTATTCCATTTTAGCACGTTAATTGTTTCTAAAGTACCAATTCTAATAGATTTACATTAAAATATGATTATTTTCGATTTTGTTGATTATAGTTATTACTATCAAGTGCTTAAGGCCTAATTAAATGTTCGTTACGGTGTAGCTATATAAGTGCGAACTTTCCCAAAATGTATTTCATTCCAAAAACACTGTTACCAAAGTTACAATCTCAGTGAAATTAAAAGTAAAGGTAAGTTACATTATTTATTATTAAAAGTTACCAAAGTCTCGATGACACGACAGTGAGTTTGCGAGCAATAGTAATAGCAATTTCGTTATTGTATTGTTCAATCAACCTTCCATGGATAGGAATAGAATAGAATAGAACAGAATAACAGTAACCTACTATCTATCTCAATCAAATCATATGAGACTAAAGGCAGCATTGGATTTTATTTTAAATTGACAAATTTATGGAGGCCTCAATAGAATTACCTCTTCCCTTATCTTAGAAAATATTTTATGACTCTTTTGTCACAAATTTTGTAAACAGCCATGTAGGTATATATGACTAACTGTAGCATCGTAGATTTTAAACGAGCGAACCGATATGGATCGATTTTACTTGAAAGCAGGTTCGTAGATATTATTATCGGTTTAGGAGATTTTTAAAATAGGTTGTTTTGTGTTATAGGATTTTGTCTTTGTATTAACAGTTTTTTCTCTATTTTATTCCAGATGTCGAAATACATTGTCGTGTTACTGATGATTGCTTTGGTCATCACCATAACCACAGCTTCGTGGTTCAACCTATTCTCCCCCGGGTACTACCGATCCTACCGCCACAAGTACTACCGGCATACCAGCAACCCTGTATTTAGGGCAGTTATGTTGGGTAAAGATAATATGTTATGGCCATTGGTGAGCGAAATGAATAAATGATATTATGTACAAAAGACTTTCTTTTTGATTAACGAACTTTTTTTATATTTTAGAAGCGTAAGGCATATCTGAGGGGCAAGTGCGAGTTTTTGCGTGAGCTTGTCGACATACACGGCGCGCCAATTTGTATGGAATCGAGACTCCGCCACCGAGCTGTAAACGCGGGAACTTGTCTCGATTCCATACAAATCGGTGATAACGCGCTTACCCGTGAATGTCGCCAGGCGCTCGCTGAAACTCGCACTTGCCCCTCTGATCGACAGTATTGTCCTCACGGGAAATGTAGAGACTCACGGGAAATCGTCGTCCATGGCGCGAACCTTGCTTAGCAGTCGAAATTCCCACACGTAATCTTTTTGGTGCCCCACAGCAGGGCGGCAAAGTGCCAGCGGCGGGGTCGTTCGGTGGAGGGTCATCGCCGACTGCTGTACGCCTAGAACTACCGGTCTCCATGACCCTCAGTCACTTGAGAACGGCGAGTCGGCTGCTGGTCGTTTTTACAGAAGCAGGCCAAGATTGTGTATGTCTCTTCGCCCCTCTTAGTAATGTGATAGCACCCAACTATCGATCCCTTCCCCAAGTAGCTGCGTAACACCTGAACAAACCCCCCAGAAGCATATAGGCAAGGCCGCGGTGGTAGTCGCACTGCCGGGAACCCTGTTACATGCTTCCGAGGGGTTACCTGGGACTGCCGGCCATAGACTGTGGTAAGGCATTGTGTAGTTAGTCGGTAGGAGTCCGGCATAGTATCCATGTAAGATTTCCACACGATAAAAAAAAGGGCGGCAAAGTGGCGACAACAAAATTAAGCCTGGTGATTATATTTTTCAAGCCACAATAAGGATTTCAACTTGGCTTAACTACCTACCTACCATTTTACTGGCTGGAACTAGTTTCCGTGATTTCCAAAGGACGGAATCTCTTAAAAAGGTAAATGTCACACGTGAATCGACCATAATGTAGGTGTCGGTAAATGCTAAGAAGATAACGTTAAGAAATTTCATTAGGTATTCTTATTTTTCCTATTACTCTATTTCCTTTTCTCTACTTTCGGGTCTGTATTCCTTAAATGGCACGTTATACACGCGTAATGCGCTGATTACCAGAAAATTTCCTCATTAAACATTATACAGTATAATAAGCACTAACTAGAATAAAATTTCAATCAAATCACTGCAAATGGCGGGCACAGGTGTAGAGACTTGGAGTAGAATCGTTAGGAAGCAAGTGTTGGCAACTTTAAACTTATAATCGGAATTGGAAGATATTCCGCTGAAGGTAACGTCACTTAGAACTGAATCTGTGGTAGCAAGGCATAAAGGACTTGTTATAGATACATACATAAATGTGTGCGCTGCTGAATGTTATTAATTTCAGTAGGAATTATAACTTTGTGTTGGAAACTCTGAGAGCTTTCTAAATTCGTTCATTTCGAGATCGAGAATTAAAAAAAATGTTTTATAGGTTTTCATTCAATTTGGCGAAAATTGAAAAAGGACCTGCATCCTGCATCGGTGGTGGGCAGATTTAATTGATTGACTGACTTATAACTGAAATATTAAATATTCACGTTTCTTTTTATGTTTGTAAATAAGTGCTTCTTTAACCAAAATGGGCTCGAAATTTTAATCCACTATATCGAGTTTGAGAGTCATAACTGGGTCACCTTCTAGGCGGCTATTGAGGCCAAAGAACAGGCGCTGGGTCTCCGACTAACAGGGACACTCAACAACTCCCACAAAGGAAAGGCGCAAATCGCCCATAAGGCCTTTAACTTGACTTAACAATCACCATTGACAACCGGATTTCATTTTGAGTTTTCATTCTCTAAGCAATGGATTGCTTAGTACTCTTTCCAGTCGCCTCACGGGACTAGCACCATGGCCTCCAGCTCGAGAAGGTCCACGGGCTGACCTGTCACGAGAACCTAGCCCTGCTGCGCTCGCGCTGATCACTCCACCCATATATATATTATGAAGTGCTGTTTCCTTGCTGCGTTATTCGCATTCTGGTACTCAGTTGTGGTCTCCCGGTGTATTCTTATCCGGTGTTATTTGTGACAACCGGTAGGAGAGATTGCCGTGGCTCCTCTCTAGCCACTCGTCCATGCGTTTCCACACCTCGGTTGCTCAACTGGACTTAGGCCTCAATGCGATAGTTCGATCGCACAAAAATCTAAAAAGTAACTTGAATAGCACTGCTCTTGGACAGAGTGGAAAAAAAAGTTGAAACAAATCCATCGATGGATTTGTTTAGTGGATTAAAGTGGAATAGAGCTAAATTTCGAACCTTTCCAATAATATTTCACGTCTCCATTATACACCTTTCAATAATCAATTAATATTAAATATCCCTCACTCAAGGCAAAAAGCTTCGCTAGTACTTGTATTAATTTTAATCTCCCTTTAAATATAGTATCTGCTGGCGTTAGAAGCAGCTGTCCCGGCGGTATTGCCCGAATATTAATCACCTACATTAGTCGGGAATGGAAAATATACTACGATACGAATATCTTGGGAAATAGCCGGATGATTAGAATCTTATTATAGCAGGTTATATTAGCTTTGTTGTAGCAGCTTATATACTTCAGGGTCGGCAGCGCAAGTGTAGCAGTTCTGATGTTGCAAACATCCCTAAGCTCCGGTGGCCATTTTTGAACTGGTGGAATTAATTAGTGATCTTACGCTATGGTGAGTCCTGGAAGTGCTTGACCATTTATGGTATTTATATGCTTTGAATAGAACGTTAAGCATTTGATCTTGACCGCTCAGTACGTGGTAGTTGTTGAAAATTTGCAAGTCCCGCGGCCTTAAAACATAAACACTAGAGGACGTCATGCGGCTTCACCTGCGTAGCTCCCGTCCCGTGGGAATACGGGAATAAAATATAGCCTATGTTCACCGGGAAGGTTGCCAGTAGAGATTGCTTTTAGCGATATGGCCGCCATTTGTACATAAGTTTGTGCTTTTGTTTATTTTGTAAACTGGTAATATTGGTATACAATTAAGTTTTACTTACTTACTTAAGAGTGTAGCTTCATAACAGTGACAGATTTTTTTAAAATAGGTTCAGTAGTTTCAGAGCCTATTCGATGCAAACAAACAAACAATCAAATCTTTCCTCTTTATAATATTAGCATAGAAGTATAGATATGTAGATATAACCACCAGACCGTCTGTTTTGAACACGGCAATAGGCTCACAGTCAGAGAAGGCTGTATAGTATGCCTTTGCCTACCTCTTCAATGACAAAGCATTATAATATGTAATTACATAAGACTTATCAAGTGAAACTAAGCTGGTAAATGGTTGTATAAGAGTTTAAGCTATATATGTACACTTGTACAGTATTAACATAACAGTTAAGCCCTAAAGTCCTAAATAGTTATTATCATTGCTGTCTTAAGACGCACATGCCTAGTAGGTACCGTCAGCCAAAAAATGAGTATCGCCCTAAGGTTGATGCTTTATAAAACGTGTGAAACGAAAATCTTCAGGAATTTCACGCCAGATACAAACCGACAGAAACCGAAAGGTTCAACTTCGGGTGCCCCGGGCGAATGTCCAAAGATTAATAAAAGGTCGTTTTTCTCTTGAAATGATAATATTATTGTACTACTATTATAGAATAGAATAGAATATGCTTTATTGTACACTAATTAACATATACATGTATATGGAATACAGAGTTTAAAATGTACAATGGGCGGCCTTATCGCTAAGTGATTATAGTCACTTTCATAACATTATTATGAAAGTTACTAGTGCTTCGTGTGTCATTATTATATGTACGTCACGACATGTATTCAGTTTGATACTATAACAGCTACACTAACAAGAACGCTCCTCCTAGAATCACTTAATATCTTTTCGAAACATTCATTTAATTTTTTAAATCTAAATCTCGTCAAATGAAAGTTAAAAATGTTCATAACGGAAAGGTATATACCTAGACACGAAAAACTTAATAGATAAATGAAATTATGAATGACAAAACACATCATGTATTGTGATAAATTTAATAATTACTTCAAATGAATGGAAAATTATATTAAAAATGCTTATTGAATTGCTATAACGTTGATAACATGCTCAAATTAACACAATTAATACGACATACCAATACCATGTCAAGATTGAGCATCACTTACATGCTAAGTAAATCACTTTATTGGCTGACCGTATCTATCCCACTATCTTTAAAATACCTACTGTCCAGTGTCCCCTATCCCTCTGGATTAAAGACGGCTACCAAAATTGTATCCTAATTCCTCCGACAAATGTCCATTCATAAGTATATGTAAATAAGCCCTCGGGTCCTCTCCTATGACTCGGGTCACGAGTCACGATAAGTGCTCTTACGCTAACAGGGCTGTCACAAGCATCTTGTAAAGTCTGATAAAATGCGGTAAAGGATGAGTGTTTTGAGGTAAAATGATCAGTACTTTTTGTGGATTATAGAAGGGTTTATTAAAGAAAAGATTTATAAAGTGAAATGGTTTGGTATTAAAGGATAATAGACTTTGCTGATATTATCATTTAATATAAGGGGCTTCAAAGGTAAATACAATTAATATCTAACAGTACTTGTAGGTATTGGTGGTTGGTTTTGATTTATCATTATTTTTTAATAGATCGTTGATAATTATCGTAGTTAGAATCTCTATCATAAACTTAGAAAAAAGACATGATTGTCGTATTGAAATGACGGAGATAGATTGTGGTTACTTTCTGTTAAAGGTTTCAAACTACTTAAGAACTTCAAATTGGCTTAACAACGCTGGATCACCCCATTGGTGTAATGCTTTATAGTCAGATCACGAGTCCAGAAGGCTCTGGTGAGACAGGAGCGAACGAAGGAATATAGAACGAGGCTCCTGTCTCATCTTAACTTTGGCATAGGTACAGTGGAAATATCGGGAAATCCAGAAGTTTCTCACACGTCTTCCATCTCGCCAACGTTAGTGTACATAACACAATTCCCTGGATAAAATGATGTGAAAATTAGAGAGTGACAACCCTTTCATACTTGTGAAAATTCTCTTGAATGCTTTGCCGGACTACTGGCAAAAATTACCCGGGGTCCTACCATCTGCCTAAGGCCGGGAGTCCCGGCTGCGCCCACGGAAGCATAACCCTAGGTTTCCCAACACAAATTTTATCCGCCTTTATTCGCGTTACCTTGTGAAAGTGACAACCCTTACCGGCACTTACATTAATTTGTAGATGTAACGGACTACAAATATGTTTACTTAGGTCCCGACGATATTATTTTTGTGTCACAATGAAGTGACGTTATGTTCCTGGACTAGTCCATTATCGTAAACACTAGCTGCTGTATAAGGTGAAGGAGGGTTTATAGGAACAACTTAGGTACCTACTTAAGGTTATGGTTTTTGAGAAAATATTTAGGTGAAAATCAAATTTATACTTTATCATTCTATATGAGCCACTCTCGCCATTATTATGTTAAACAATGGCGATAACTAGCAAGTTGAAACTATGGTTTGATAGAGAAACGATATAAAAGTGACAATCCCTTGAAAATATTGAATTGTTTTAAAGTAAATAGTAGAATATTTGGAAATATGCACGTTGTTGTTATTCAGTAATCATGATCATGAAAAAAAAACCTTTTTTTCTTTAGTGACACGTTTAGAATACCTACCTACAGTGCCATATTCAAATGCATAGATAAATAAACCAAGATTACTTAGAAATAAAAATCTGTTACATCAACTGAAGTCTATCTACTATCAGCTAAGAAATTATCGCGACTGAAATTATGATAAATTTTACCGAGAAAATTTGATCAATCTAATGGCGCCACAAGTTATAGACTGGTAGCGATTTGGCGCTTTAAAACTAATAATATTGTTAAAACACGTTCTAGCTTATCATTGCGCACCAGCTGTTGTGTGTTATAATGACAAAAGTAGGTATGTCTTATATCTTTTTACTAGCGGACGTCACGCGGTTTCACTGGCGTAATTCCCGTTTCCGTGGGAATGCGGGATTAAAATATAGCTTATGTTACCCGGGATCAGCGTAGCATCCCAATAGTGAAAGAATTTTTCAAATCAATTCAGTAGTTTCGGAGCCTATTCAATGTAAACAAAAAACTATCACATCTTTTCTCTTTATTGATCGAGTGCTCGAAACGAATGAGAGTCTCCGATTCGACAGTATGAACGATTTTGCTTACGTCCTTATGCCTGTGTGTATTAGAGTTGCCGCGAATACTCGCTATTAATCGGTATTCGGCATTACTCGATATTTTTTTGATATTCGTCGAATACCGAATAACAGCTAGTATTATTCGGTATTCAGCGAATAGTCGTCAAATAAACTTTTAAGGAACAAAACAAGAAAACCGTGAGATCGTTCTGCCCCTCTCTAACACGTTTATTGTGAAAGTGAAAGTTCAATCTGATTGACGATGTCATTTTTGTTTTATTTCATACTTTGAACAGATGATCCACGTGACTTAGTTACTTAGTTTAATGCAACAGAATCTCAGACTACAGACAAAGTCTCGCCATAAGCCCTTCTGCACTCTATTTTATAGAGAGGGGCTAAAACTAAGTTTCTTTAACTTTATTGGTTTCTTTTCTCACAAGCTTAGAAGAAAATAGAAATATTTTTAATGTGCCTTATTTATGTCGAATAGTAATGTCGAGTTATTCGACTATTCGCCAAAGTGAATGGTGATTAATCGGTATTCAACTACTCGCTATAACAACTCTATTTGCGGCAACACTAGTGTGTATGTCAGTTCCGGTTGCCCTGGGACATCCTTCCGAGGGCCTACCCGGGGCTCACAACCATAGGCTGTTGGGCGTTACGTGAGGTTTTTCAGTCGGTAGGAGTCCGGCATAACATCCATGAGGATTTGCTCTCACGTAAAATAAAAAAATTGCCAGTTCCGGTCCGAGGATGCATTTATTAACCGATTTTCACGAAACGCTCCTAATTTCTAACTTAACCCAATCCGTCAGTCGCTATGAGATATTATGTCCACAAATCAAGGCTGCCTCTCGGTGGTAGAACTTGCGGTCATTTGTCTACATATAACTATGCTGTAATATCAGGTACCTACTTAATGCCATTGAAAAAAATACGGTTTTTTCAGCTGTGATTTCTTTTTCGATATAATTATGAAATGATCGATTCCAAAAAACTATTTTGCTGATTTCCATTTTTGAAAACCAGCTAACACAACATGTTTCCTTCCTCGTACAATCCTGGGTTCTTCATGCGGGGAGTTTTTTTTGTACGTGTGGAAATTATTTAAATTTTAATCTTCACGGTGCTCGTCCATTGCTCTGGTCCGGTCGAGCATGAAAATAAAACGGCAATTAACAACATAAACATTTATTTCTGAATATAATAACATTATAAGGACATAGGCTACTTTTTAACTGACTGCGCAAAAGGAGGGTAATGATTTTACCCGATAACGACTTCGCGAGGAACAGATAGTAGACTATATCCCTATTTTTTCTTAAATTTGCTTCCGTAAAAACATCTTCCATCATAACTCATCATGTTGACGGCGACAGGCATCGTCTCAATGTCGACCCACGTCACTCTGACGGGACCAGAAACAATTTGTCGAGGGCTCTGGTCTTGAGCGATTTGGTTGAAGTTTAACGTCTCTTTTATTCATCCACTTATTTCCACATGGTTTCTTACTAACTGTGTGGAAACCATAGTTCAACGTATTATAGGATTTGTTAGAGGCCCCATACATCTACAATACTATTGATCAATATTTTTATTGTGCGATATTATTAATCACCATCTTTTGAATACACACCTTCAATAATATTGACTCAATAACACTGTATCAATATTTTTATTTCCGTCTGAATATAACCGGCCCCATACACGTACAATAATATTGATCAATATAGCAATAAATTGACCGTGTATGGGTAATATTATTGAGGTTAGAACAGACTATATTCCAACGGAAATAAATATTGATGCAATATTATTGAGTCAATAATATTGTACGTGTATGGGGCCAGTAATGTCTGACGAAGAAGTAAATTCCAAATTCGAAATTCCGATATCTGAGCCAAAAATATTGATCAATATAAAGGCCCCACACACGGACAATAATATTGATCAATATAGATGATTGTTAAATAAATTGACCGTGTAGGTAATACCTATTGAGGTTCGAACAAATGACTGAACAAAACTTATTGTACGTGTATGGGGCCTCTTAGGACATCGCTATGTTCTATCCATGTTCCACATTTAAAATTTCCCTTTGCTGAAAATCTGAGGCCAATTGCCTTATAAAAAAATTTAAATATAAAAAAAATACAAACTTCCCGCCACTCCATGCATGCCATGCCATTCTAAATTTCAAACTTGACGCACCGCAGCGCGCGTGATTAGGCTCGCAAACATAGAAAAGTTTGTTTTTGTACCGCCCATGTTTAAATATTTCATTTTATTATCGTCAATTAGCATACGTTTTGTCTAAGTAAATTTTAAACTAGGTAAGTAATAAGAATTTTAGGTAAATTTCGTTTTGTTCTATTCTACGGTTAAGAATTTCAAGAATTTGCTACACCAAGATGTCAAATCACCATCTCAGTGGTAAGTTGCTATTTCCGTAGTAAAAGAGCTAGCCCGCCTAATGTATTGAATTTGAAGTTTGTAGTCAACTTAAAGGATATATATATACCTTTAAGTTGACTACAGACGGGGTCTATCTATTGAATTTTAAGTTTTCTTTTCACATGGGCGAATTTGACCAAAATCAGAGTAATACTATACCTACTAACTAGAGATTAACTTGTATTTATTCCAAAAGTAAAGTGATTTATCATTTTACCAACATTTAATAAGCACAACGTAACTATGGTAACCTTACTGTAGTACATACCATAGTTACGTTTATGCGTATTACTTGTTGGTAAAATGGAAAATCACGCAATGCATCGTTTTGCGAAAGTGTTTCCTTAGTCGCTTCTTATGACACTCTCGGAATGAATTGGGGTGGCGTCATTTTGTGCTCACGTTGCCGTCGCCACACGGGGTACTGGGCGCTGTAAATAGAATACGAAAAAATAACCTTTCGTCGTTTGGTAATAGGAGCTATAATTCACGCTCGTTGAATTAAAAAAAAAATACCTTGTTATCAGGCGCTCAGACATTTTCCGTAATCTACACAGTTTAGCCAATTTTGCGCTGCAGATTAAGCTTGTTATTACACTTATTTATTTATGGCAACCGACCTCGACTCTCGAAAAGTTCTCAAAAAGTCCAATTTATTCATAGTGATGTCGCTGACTTTTGATATTATTTTACACAGGATATTTCGACATAATTTTGGAATTGGTACAGTGGAAAGAAACAATAAATACCTACCTATTTTGTTTCGTCGAAACTTGAATGCGTTTACCGTTTTAAAGGAACAACACTGTGATCAACTCCATACCTTTTATTTAACGTGAGGAAAATCCTACATGTATGCTATGTCGGACTCCTACCGACAAAAATCACTGTATCCTACCTAACAGCCTACGGTTGAGAGCCCCGGGTAAGCCTTCGGAAGGATACCCCAGGACTCCCAACATAATTGCATAACCTTGGCGAAAGCAATTGAAAATTTGTAACTCTTCTCTTCATTCACTGTCAAAGACTTTCTTCCCCTAAAGCTTATCTGTATTCTCGTTGGTACAGAGGAAAGCTAAGGTACTTACTACTGAAGTGGCAGCCAACCATACACACCCGATCGAAACTTGGTTACTATAGGTAGCCCTGAAACAGTTCATATTTATAAACCGCTCTTAAAATTTTACCATGTTACTGGTTATGATCAATTGATAATATAAGTTTGACCGCAACCACTGTACCGCTCTTTGCGTACAAAATCATACAAAAGGAGCGTTACAGCGGTTGTGGTCAAACTATAGGTGCATAATGTATATACTTTCCAAAACGTTCGTAAATAGAAATGGCAGTAATGCTCGTCTATCTCAGAATCGACCATAGGGTAGGTAAGGTGGCTTACTTGCCCATCCTTGATGCATGCGTAGTCGCAGTTTTCTACTTGGAGGCTACATATCCAAGTGAGATCAAACTTTGACAGAGAAGAAGCTATGAAGATACAGCACTTCCTGAAATTTGCAGGACTCGGCCAAGAACTTTAAGCATTGGCGATCACAATTGATCAGTAATGATCGCAGTTAGACTAGCTTATAGGCTAGAAAGGCCGCTCTCTCTTGAATAAGGTCGCTTACATAGTCCGGTAGATATAAATATTGCCAGTAAATTCAGTTTAGTTTACGTTAATATTCGAAATTCTTAGCATCGATGTTTGTCCATCACTAAACTAAATTCTTACAAAATCCAACCTTAATTTCGCAGCTCTAAAGAGCCTGGACATCTCAAGTGTATACTTTAGAAAATTCACAATTTTATATTAAGAGGGCTAACATATTTCGCGCCACATATTGCTCAGAAACCATACTTTTCATTGCATTTAAAGTCATTAAATATTTATCGTACAAACATGGTATTCACTAACATACTTAGTAAATTTAGCTCTCTAAACGTTTATTAAAACATATTTTACCTAACAACGGATTACATATGGTAATTATCAATGAAAGTGAAACAGGTTTTTCAAATCATACGATTTGCATAGTTTTCGATGCTTAAATTCATGTCAAATTACTGATAAATTTAATAAACAAGGGATACGAAGCAATTGCAAAGGACGTTGGCTATCTGTTTGTAGAATAACCTGATATCAGGTAGGTTCCTTTTTTTAGAGAAAAATGACTGTAAAGTTTGCTCAAATAGTGAGAAATTTCACCAAAATAAAGTTGTCTTTTCACCAGCTTCTGTAGTTTAAATCATTATGATAATTATGTAATATTATGTCGGAACTTCTCCTTTGACAATAAAAATATTTCTTTTATATATTTAAATTTGAAAACCGAATTTACGCTCTTAAAAACTATTATTATTTAAGCAGAAACTCTCGTGCTTCATTTAAATCCAAATTCCTCATGAATTTATATACCTGGCGGACATTTCGGTTGTACAGAGAATTTTCCGACGAATTTTGACGGAAAATGCTGCGATGCAGTGCTTGTAGTTGATGAGGAACGTGACAAGTGTGTACGTGCTCCTTGTGTCACGTTTATGACGTGTTTTACTGCTTAGGTAGGGTACGTGGAGCTGGACGTATAATTTGGGTGATTAAACTTATTACGCTTCGTCTCGGAATGCTTCATGCCATTCTAAACTTGCAATTTAAGCTTGAAATTCGTTTAAGTTTTCTTGGTAGATCTATTTAAGCATTCTATTGGTACATTCGCTAGCCGACGCAGGTGCTTTTAAAACGTTGGATGTGCTGCCATAGTATAGAAATGCCATAGTATAGCCATATGCCATAAAATGCCATAGAAATGCCATAGTATAGAAATACAAACATAGTAAAAAAATACAAATAAATATAAGTATTATACTCTGGTGCTGCTAAGGTGCAAGGTTTGACAAAAACAAATCTTAGCTGTTTCTAGAAGCGCCAACAAAGTCGGTGAGAGGGTCGCTCACCGTCCTTACAGAAGTAGGCCCATGACGGCAGCGTGACGTGAGGAACTCACGCATGCCCCCCCCCCCCTTAGAAGCGGGATAACACCCGAAACCCCCCAAAGACGCGGGATAGCACCCGAACCACCCCCTGTTGGTCTGTTGTGAGTCCCGCGACATCCTTCCGAGGGCTTACCTGGGGCTCCCAACCACAGGCTGTTGGGCGTTGCGTGAGGTTTTTTAGTCGGTAAGAGTCCGGCATAACATCCACTGAGGATTTTCCCTCACGTACAAAAAAAGCGCCAACAAAGTGGAACTCAGGACTTGGAATCTCTGCCACTGGTTTGCTGTTACCGCTTATCTTTCATCATAATTTTCACACCACAAAGCATGCGCTTTGTGGTGGTGATTATAGCCTATCGACGTTTGCGATACCAGAGAAGATATGTTTATACTGACGCAGCTGACTTTGAAAACCGTTTAGAAACAGGCAGGGAAAACTGTCATTTTTCTAGAATCTGAACACAAAGGAACAGATACGATAAAACTGTGAGGTTGTTAAAAAACGTAACCCTAAAAATACCGTACGTATTTATTTTCGAATCATCTTCAATCGTAAAAGTTCGGTTCATTATGTAAATGTGGACCTAATCGGGTTATACAGATTCACCCTTCACAGCACAATGATTCCGAGTTTCGTTGATTGCGTGTTATCACGCGTAAGGCGAACAAAGTATAGCAAAGTCCCACAAAGAAACAAAAGTCATCAACATCCATATTTCATGTTTTGATCAGAAGGTTCCCCTTTTGTGTATTAATAGAGAATCAATGAGAATTCCTTTGTCAAATAACAGTACCTATAACTTAGTTGGTTGTCAAAGTTACAAAAAGGCTTTGTACGAAGTTGTTGTTATTTTGAGAAATTGGTCGTGGAGTTATATTTTTAGGATTCCGAACCCAAGCGGTAAAAACGGGACCCTTTAACTGAGACTTCACTGTCCGCCAGTCTGTCTGTCACAAGGTTGTATCTCATGAACCGTGATAGCTAAACAGTCGATTGCACATGATATTGAATTTCTGTTGCCGCTATAACAACAAATACTAAATTCTTACTGGAAATATAAACTACTAGCTGTTGCTCTGCTTAGCGCCTAGGATATGTAGCGTAATAACATATAACCTATTTGAAGACCCTACTCCTAGATAATATTTGTGCAAAATTTGAATCAAATCTATTGAGTAATTTTCGAGATCCTTCCGGACAAAGCAGAGCAAACAGACAAGCCGACAAACAGACAAAATATTTTCTAAGTACATTTTCGGCTTCGGTATCTTATAATATATGTTAAACACCCAGCGAGTTTTTTTAAAATTTCCAATGTTCAGTTTTGATTCATGATCATTTTAGCCCCTCTATAAAATAGAGTGCAGAGGGGCTTATGGCGAGACTTTGTCTGTAGCTGTTACTCTGTCGCATTAAACTACGTCACTAGCTCACGTGGATCATCTGTTCAAAGTTTTAAATAAAACAAAAATGACAACGTCAATCGGATTGAACTTTCACTTTCACAATAAACGTTAAAGAGGGGCAGTCTGGTCAGAACGATCTCACGGCTTTCTTGTTATTATATGTATAGATAAAAGAAGAGCTCCCGTACAACAAACGTAATCTTTGGTGCAGAACCCTCGCGCGAATCTGACTTACTCTCTTAGCCGGTTTTTACTTTCGAATCAACCATTGCTCAATGAATAAAATTTATTCGATAATGACCTTCGATATGTTAAAATAATGAATAAGAATAATTAGGTAAAATAAATGATGGTTATTGCTTTAGTAAATTAAAAAAAAATGCGTGAGGTTAATCAAATCAGGCTATTGCATAATAAACAGAACTCTACCATTCATTTTTAGAGCGTGATTGACTATAATCTACGCTCACCAGTCGAATTAGTGCAGAGTTATGTTTTAATTTACTTTCGTGGTGGTAGCCGTAGGTCTGATGGGAGTCCTGGGGTATCCTTCCGAGGACTTACCCGGGGCTCCGAACGGGTTTTTTTACCATTGGCCTGATGAAGATGGCTTAGTTCTCAAAGATTTCAATTTGGCTCACTTCTTTTGGCAATGGTAGCAGCCTGAGTGTGACCTTGACATACTTCCGTGCAGTGTCATCCTGCGCATCCGACTCTAAACGGGTAGGTAGGGTTCAAGTGTGGAAAGATATCCCACACTTTAATAAAAGTCCTGGGATATCCTTCCGAAGGCTTACCGGGGCTCCCAACCATAGGCTGTTGGGCGTTACGTGAGGTTTTTTAGTCGGTAGGAGTCCGGCATAGCATCCATGATGGATTTTCCTTCACGTAAAAAAAACACTTTAATAAAATGCGGCCTTATTTTACTCTAAGCCAGTCATAATCTTAGACCATTTAACCTCGTCATAATCTATATATATAAAAATCAATGCCACTTTTCGTTGTAATTTTATAACTTAAAAACGGGCTGACCTATCCAAACCAAATGTTTAGGCTTTGTTCGGACTATTTAGTAGATGGTTTATGTGAAGTTTGCACAGAATCCGTGAAGCGGTTCTTCATTTATCACGCATACGAAGTTGCGCGGGTCAGCTAGTACTTTGTATTATCCACCTCATAATCATTATCATCCTTTGGATCAAGAACGTACATACATACAGTCACGCCTTTATCTTCGAAGGGGCAGGCAGAGGCATAGTATAGGCCCCCATTTCACCCTACAGTTTCATGTCCCACGTAATAGGTGGTGAGCCTATTGCCGGGTTAAAATGGGCCGGTGCAGGTCGTGACGAACCGCAGTTGATTTTTTTCAAAACGCCCATAAGGCCTTCAACATGGCATTTTACTGGCAACCGGGTTTCGTTTAAAATTATCCTTTAGATTGGATCTTCTAATTGCCTCCTGCGACACCCTCGGGATGATTGGGGTGGCGACATTTAATACTCTTTTCTGTTACCACACGGGCAATATAAACTGAAATACAACCTGATCCCACCATCTCCTTTCGATCCCAAACAACGCGTGCCGGGCAGAGATGCCACTCATACACAGTGGAGGGAATCTTCGCCAGAACCGAGAGTTTCAAAAGATCGTTCCTCTGTCGAACTATAAAAACTTGGAACGACCTGCCCGCACACGTGTTTCCCTCATCTTACAATCCCGGGTTCTTTAAGAGGAGTGTGAAGAGGCACATCACAGGGCCGCCAACTTGAGGACCACTGTCAGAAGTGGCCCCCAATCGCTAGATGCGCCACGGCTTTCCATCAGGCTGGTGGCATATAAAAAAAAACAGTAAAAGATACGACAGGAAAATAAAAAATCCTAACTTTATAAAAATAGTCTGTAGTTGCAGACTGCCGTTCTTAATTAAAAGCGAGCCGTGGACCGTACGTCATTGAATGCCTTGCAATAACTACTGGAGTAAAATACTGGTGCCGTAGAATTGGTTCCGACTTAATAGTTCAATTGGATTGAGTCCCATTTATGGGTCTGTTTTATAAATCTTTTTGATACGACCGGTTAATCTGTAATTGTATTGGTTGAATTAGTAGATAGTAGTACAATATGCAGATCAAATAATTAGAGATTACCAATCTATGTAATTTGTATTATGGTAATGGCTTCGTCGGTATTAATTTACTTCTTGGTAATTTGAATGTGAATCAAATGAAGAATAGGCTTGATAAGCATCTGAACTCGAGCCATATGTTCCGGACAGCAGGTTAAAGGCACTACCAGCTGATTAAGTTGCTGCCTGATTTCAAAAGATAAAAGCAAAAATTTTTTGAACGCTTTTGGCCCAACAGAGATTGATGTCTGCAGAGTTTCAAAATTGCCAATTAGACAGGTTATAGTTCAGTTCAGTTATACCTAGAAATCGTTACGATGTTAGGCAAGAACGAGAGCTGATTTCTACGCTGGCGGAGTCAACAAAGCTGCAATACTTATAAACCTGAGGGATATTTCCTCAGGATCTCTAAGATTGCCTAGAGGATAACGTATTAACAAGCCAATTGTTTCCTTGTTGCAGGGCGGCTGGGCAGTGCAGCGTCAGGTAGATGGCGCGGTGACGCAGCATGCGCCGCGCGCCACTCGCCGCGCTGCTGCGGCTCATTGTCATCGCAGGTAAGCTCATTTCCTCCTACCCAAACACAATCTCATCCATGTCAACCTGTGAGGTTGGCTGGAACTTTTGAAATTTCCAGCCAACCTGTAACTCTTCAGCCACACTCGCACTGCTCGTCGAGTTGCAGCGAATATTACCCTACCAGCCAATACACTCCACAACTCACGATAACCGCCCGCCCCGCCCTTGTGGCATCCATTTTACAAACGATTCTGTGCTCACCGCAGTAGCTTAGTCAAGTTAAAAGCCACGATCTGCAACTGTTTATTTCAACGTGGCAATACGCTCATCGTCTACCACTTGGTACCAATACTTACCAAATGCAAATAGTGTATTTTGACGTGAGTTTAGTATGCTCATGCTTTACACCATTGATATTAAGACATGATTTTATGTCATGTACGTATACATAATACCGACTCGATGAAACAATTCTGACACGGTTTTCTTTGAAAGCTAACTTTATTGTGATAGTACACTTTAGCAGCAATTTATGAAGATCTATTCCGTCATAATATTGTTATAATGAAGATTTCTCGTTACCATTTCCCTCAGGAAAATGATCAAAAATCTTACCTCTTTTAAAAAAAATACCCTGTTGAAGTATCTGAAAAGAAGAAACAGTCGAAATGAGCTCATTCCAAAAGCGAAACGTATGCGGAATGACCTGCGCCATGTCGTGAAACTATTTACATTATAGCAAATCAATTGCCTCTAAAGTAGGCCTATTGTTACGTCGTAGGTATCAGGCAGTACTAGTTGCCTTTGATCACGTTCAAGTGTACTTATGTACCCCAGTTCCGCCCCGTCTGGCGTACCTAGGTTGAATATGGCCTTGATAGTCTGTACCTACGAAATAATTGATTTTGGACCTCAGAATGAGATGTGAAAAGAAAGTAATTGCGTTTGTTATCCATATAATATCAAATTCCACTAAGTAATTATCAGATGTGCAAATGGTTTTGGAGTTTGGGGTTTTTCTTTGTATAACAATCTACGTATGTTCTTCGACTTAATGCCTCCCTCTCCATTTCGATCCCAAGCACACCTTACAAGCTGGGCAGTCTCTGTGGTCTCACTCTTTTATCAATAAAGAGTATGATTACCAGAACCGAACAATTTAAAATTAATTTCTCAGTCAAACCATAGAAACTTAGAACACTCTGCGAGCGCACGTGTTTCCCTCCTCTTACAGCCCAGCCTTCTTCAAGCGGAGTGTAAAGAGGCACACAAACCACCTACAATTCTAGTGACCCTCTAGTCCTCTATTTTCTAGATGTTGACGTCGCCATGACTTACCTTCAGAGGAGTAGCATCATAAATGTTCAGACTAAAACGCACTTGTTTAGAACGTATTGCCAGAATTTCTACACGTGCCAGCTATGGACTAGGTACGCGGGGCGGTCTTTGGATGGCATTCGTGTTCAGTACAATAACATATACAGACACCTTATGGGACTGCCACCATTCTGTAGCGCTTCGGGTATGTTTACAGAGGCAAGACTGAACACGTTTAATGCCATCCAAAGAAATCGCATCGCTGGTTTCATGGCCCGTGTTGGCATTTGTAGAAATGGGATAGTGAAGGAACTGGCCGATAGATTGTGTGGTAGTGCTATGTATAAAATATGGTTAGAGATAGCGGCCTAGAAAAATCGTTCTGTACAGCTACATAGCGCTTGGTTGCAGCTGTGTGCAGTTGATTGATTAATTAATTGTATGTATAATAATGGTAATGTATTTAATTGACATGATTTAATTGAAATTGACATGACTATGGATTTTGTATTGATATTTATTATAATTGACATGATTTAATGGAAATTGACATGACTATGGATTTTATATTGATATTTATTATGTGCTGTTATGTTTTTTTTTTCTCATTTTATTTTATAATTATGTCTAAATGTTTTTTTAATTTATGGAATGTATAATTCTGAAATAAAGATTAATTAAATTAAATTAAATTAAATTAAATTAAATTAAATAAATGTTAAATTGACGACATATATAGTGTAACGTGAAATATTTCACTTCACTTCAGACAGCTATTTGGCTATTCAGGGCTTGATCTCAGTTAATTACACAGTAGGTACTACTGCAAAGCCTAGACTAATTAGAATTGCTCTATTCTACAAATCCATGGCGAAATCTCAAGTATTGTGTACCGATTGTGAGGATGGATTACTTTACATAGTAATTAATTACTGTGCTGAATCCAGATCAGTATTCGTTACAATTTATTGTTACAGTCCGCCAGCTATTTCATTTTCGAAGTTGAAAAAATAAAAGAATTAAATTAGTCGGTCAGATATTTAGGTAGGTTGAACTTTGAGAAAGAAGTCACTCATTAAATTCGGGAAACTATGAAACATCTATCCACTCAAAATACCACATATCTCAAGAGCTGGGTCCATCGCAAGTGTATGTGGCTAGTCATGACTTACGACACTGAGCCGTGACTCTTGACGGTGGTTCTCACTGAGAAGCTGTCTGTTTCTCAAAGGACAATCAAAAGGGCTTTTATATTATGTCCGGAATTAGAATATCATTAGACAGTCCATTAGGTACCGGCAAATGCATCGCACCCTTTAGGGAGACATTATGCCCAGCAGTGGGTGGTAATCGATGGAAATGGTGATGATGAAACACATATTTGTCGATTTTTTCTCCCAACAAATTTGGGTTCACAAGAGCCTTGTCTGTAACAAAATTCAAAAAATATTTTCAGGGAAACGTTTAGAAAGTGTTGTGTATCAAGCAAATTTAAAAGGAATCTAAATGTACAATAATACTCGTACAATACAATAATATTTATTGTCACTCAAAAATTGGATTTACAATGCATTGAAATGAAGCCTCCTTTTAAGCATGTAACATGCTTGTGTCAGAAGGCTTTTCGCACTCTCATAAAGCAATAAACTTAAGTTTACTACAAAACTTAATCACAACTATAAGTATTTTAAAAACATAATAAGTTACCTAATGCAAAATTCTGAACTAGTAGTAATTTAAATCAAAAACAAAATCGAAACAATGCTTATAAAAAGAAAAAATACATTATCAAAATGTACTTTAAACCAGTATTTAAATACAAAATAACAAGTGTTTCTAAAATTTTATTATATAAAAAATATGTATAATCCTACAGACAAAGGAGTGATAATTAAACACTTGCAAACTTAATATCACACGAGCTCTTCGCGCACCGCGTTATCCGCCATTTGCATTTAGTGATAAAATATATGCAAATTTTGATGCAGGCTCTCGGACCTGTGTACCGCGGAATGAACGTTTCAGGATTAAGTATTTTATAATAAACTTAAATATTTATAACGTGAAATTCTCAGTTTACCACGTTTCATAATTTTGGCAAAACTATAGTAAAGTTGTATTCATTCCTCCGGAATGGAATAAATTCCCTTCGACAGGTTAGGAAACTGGAATTTTGTAACTACACTCGACAGCAATGAATCCGGGTCACTTAAAGAATCCTAAAAATCTCGGAAACTAAAAATGCTAGGTTAATGCAATAAATTGTATTTAATAGACAATGTAATACTCCTTAAATGAAGGTATTAAAACTTCTTAGTTATTGTAAAGTTATATCATAAAAAAATCAAATTTGAAAAAGGGCCACTTTCGAAGATGGAACTACGAAATTACAGCATTTGGTGTTGCTTTTGTTTGTAATCTGTCATTTATGTGGGTACATAAACCATGTTGATAGTGCTCTATATTCATTAATCAAGCTGAAATTATGTCGCTTACGCCTGAAGAATGCACCAGAATACTTACAATGCTGGAAACCGGCCGGAGTCAGCGCGATACAGCCAGGACTGTCGGTGTGTCGCTGTCAACAGTACAAAGAGTTCTCCGACGTTACGAAGAAACTGGTTCTAACCTACGCAGACCAGGAACGGGCAGAACCAGGTGTACCACAGCACGAGAAGACCGATACTTGGTGAACACCATGCTTCGAAATCGCTTTCTCACAGGAACTGAACTCACCAATCAGTTTCGACGCCTCGGAGGAAGTAACCCAAGTGCATGGACAGTAAGACGTCGGCTTGCTGAATCTAACTTAAAACCCCTTAGACCTGCAAACGGCCCTAAACTGGAGCGTGGGCATCGTATTTCGAGACTAAGGTATGCCCAGAGCCACGTAAATTGGAGTATTGAAGATTGGTCAAAAGTTATGTTCTCCGACGAATCAAAATTTATGCTCTACAAGCACGATGGAAGACACAGAGTGTATCGAAGACCAGGGGAAAGATTCAAGCAAGCATGCATCGAAGAAAAAGTAGCCTACGGTGGTGGGTCTGTACTTGTGTGGGCCGGAATTTCTTCTGAAAGTCGCACAGAGCTGGTGATCATAGAAAACGGCTCTTTAACTAGCGTAAGATATGTGGAAGAAATCCTCAATGATCACGTTGGTCCATTTATGGTCAATTTAGGTGAGGATGCTATATTTATGCATGACAATGCCCGACCTCATACAGGTAGGATTGTGAATGACTACCTTCAAGAGATGAACATTACTCGTATGGAGTGGCCAGCGCGCAGCCCGGATATCAACCCGATCGAGCATGCTTGGGACGAGCTAGGCAGATGCGTAAAACAACGAAACCCTCCCCCAATCACGCTTCGTGAGCTCAAAATTGCTCTCTCAAAATCGTATAAGGAACTTGGTGTACAGCATGCCAAACCGCGTAAACGCAGTAATGGAAGCACGAGGAGGCAATACGAAGTATTAAAATTCAAGAAAATCGTAATAAAGTTCAAAAATTTCATGTTTCCTATTTTTGTTTTAAGGAGAGATCAGCAGTTTTTTCTTTATGTAATTTTGTGTTAATAAAATGTATGGTGACTCATATTTTTTTTACTTTCATTTAAGGAGTATTACATTGTCTATTAAATACAATTTATTGCATTAACCTATCATTTTTAGTTTCCGAGATTTTTAACATTCTTTAAGTGACCCGGATTCATTGCTCTCGAGTGTAGTTACGTAGACGTACTGAGATATGATACAGACATCATAAGTAATTGTAGTAAGATAATTTTTCAAGAAACTATATTGTATAAAATTTTCAACAACTCATATAATAATCTAAGAAACAATTTAGTTGAATCCACTAAATGGGGAGAAATTTAAATTAAATCAGTTTCATAAAAGGCTTAAACCTTCGACTTTCCAAATAGACATTTTAAAATTTCTTCAACATTGTATTACTCTAATGAACTAGCGTTCTTCTTACTTAAGAAAACAACTTATGAAATAAATCCGAGCACAATTTTAAAAGCTTTCAAAAGATACCTCCGTTGAAAGCCTTTCAAACAGTGCTTAGATTTCATTGATCTCATTTCAAACAAGTTTACTTGAAATTCGTGTTCTCTGATGCGGAAAGCACTTATCGAAAATTTGTATCGATATTTTAGGATGGTACTTTCGCTTCGGAAATGTCGAAATTATAAATTTCTTTATTTATATTCACAAAATGAATTTCTGACATCTTGGTAACAAGTCATTATTGAAACTTTTACGCTTTTGTAGTCTATCCGAATCACACAGATCGGTATAGTTTAGCTAGTTTTATGTAGGTTTAGGTAGTTTTATGCAGGTTAATGCCAGGGTACCACAGGCATCTGTGTTGTCCCCAACCCTCTTTCTTATGCATATTAATGACATGCTGTCCCTCGAGAGGATTCATTGCTATGCAGATGATAGCACTCTGCACGGAAGTTACTCGGCCGGTCCAGCGGCAGGGAGATCCGACGTTGAGGAAAAGAGACGGCAACTTGTGGCTGATCTTGACGGAGTCCTGGACCGCATTTCCCAATGGGGATCCTCGAACCTGATAGAGTTTAATGCCCGTAAAAAACAGGCGTGTGCGTTTACCGCAAAAAAATCCCCCAGCAAATATAAAAAAAAAGCTATTAATTAAGTAATGTGACAAGACAATACCAGATCAAAAAGGTACCTGTTTTTGTGTTTGTATTTACATGTGTATGGTTGGATCATACTCTCATGTATGAATATATATATTCTCGTTTATTGCAATTCTCTACCTTCTCCACTATTTCTTTAAGCTCTGCTCTTTATAGTTTTTTTTGAGATTTCACAAGGAATTATACAGCAGGTAACTACCATTGTGCTGTTTTCTTTATCTTAACATGTGTTTGAGTTGTAATTTTTTGTAAAAGTTTACATCCGTTATACCTACTTTTAGTAAATTAAATAAAAAAAGATTTTTTTGTAGGACTTCAAAAGTTGCTACGAGCTCAAAGTCAGGCAAATGGTTTGAATGTTTATGAATGTACCGTAACCCTAAGCCATTTCTTTCGAATAGTTGGTCATCTATTCTCTGCTTGGTTGCATAAAGAAAATAAACGCCATTTTTTTTATTTATCGAAGAAACTTTGTTCGCAGGCAGCGCTACCTTCGCCAGCGTAGATCACATCGATCTCAACCAAGTATGGATCGAGATCCCCTCAGGCCTCGTCGCCTTAGGCGGAGACGTCCACATACAGGTGCACGGCACTTCAGGGTCCAGCCTTCGAGTCCGCCTCGCCAGAGAAGACGACGACGGCCGGACACTTCTGGCCACAATGCCTTTAGCCCTCGATTTCGACAACCGCATGACCATTCCGTGCGGATATTTCTCTCGAGGCGGAACATATTATCTAGAACTAGTCTCAGACAGAGACTCTTATCTACCAGACTACGATAACACTACAGAATTAGCTAAAGAAAATAAAGTGAAAAGAGATGTTGGTGATGGGAAAGTGATAGAAACTGGTGATAGTGTAGTGAAATCTTGGAAGTTTGATGTGTTGTGGCCGACGGCGAGTCTTGCAGTGACTCCTGAACAAATAAAGACGTATCCGGAAAGGCAGGTGACCGCCATATTGGAGTTTCCTCGTGTGGTCTGCACGCCTGTGGATTCTAATGCGGACTTCTACCTGGAACTGCTGTACTGCGGACATTCCAGTGGAGGTGCGGTGTTGTGTGATGGGAGGAATACCAGCTCACATGCTCACGTGTTGCTGTCTGAACAGGTACCTAATATGTTGTTTGTCTGTATCTATTAATATTATAACGGAAATTAGTTTGTAATCAAAGAACTCGGGAATAACTTAACCGATTTAAATAATTCTTACGACTGTCTAGGAGCATTTAACCGAACGCCAAGAAGCACCTCTTTTGTTTTAGTTTTACGAGTATTCTTTGTAAATTTCTTTGCGATAGATTGTAAATCTATCGAATAATAATGTGTAAAGATTGTAATCTCTGGACAGTTTACTATCTCGTAGTTTTTAAGGTTCCGTACGCAAAGGGTAAAAGCGGAACTCTATTACTCTGCTGTCCGTTTGTCTGTCACGAACCAGTATGTTGGGGTTCTCAGGTGGTTGAGAAATAAAATGACTGTGGACTGTATTTAGGTTCGCTGATGTAATTATAGTAAGCAGGAACCGAGTACAATGTGTTGTATGTCGAACGGTGGATCAGTGCGTAAGTATTGGTTGTCGGTTGTGCACTCTGGTGTGCCGATGTACTGAATGCGTTGCCTCCTCTTAATGCAAGAGCCCGACTCGCACTTGACCGCTATTTGAAATTTCACGGTGACAATTACATGTTATCAATTATCCAGATCCACGGGTTCCCGGGCCGCAACACGATGACGCTCCGCTGTGAGCTGTTCGGTCAGGCGGGAGACTACGCTCTCATCCTGAGGCCGGCCGCCGCTACCGGACCTCAGGATATTACTACTGCTTTTATCAAGGTAATTACAAAACTTTTGGTTGGTTCCGAGTGGGTTTCGGTGGCCAAGTGGTTAAAGCGTCCGCACGGTATGCGAGAAGACGCAGGTTCGAATCCTGCTCGTAACTAATTCTTTTTCTATATTTAAAAATTTATGACAGTATCCGCATACTAATTGCTTTTCAAAACGTATCTTAAGAACAAAAGGTTTCTCAATTTTTACATTCATTGATATCTAAACCCTTATAGGATTATTTGATTATTCATCCGTCTGTCTGCCAAGATCTTGGAAACGCGTAGAGGTGTCCAGTTATGATGAATGACACAAAGTGCTCTTCGCCCGTTTGCTCTTAAAGTGATTGCATCTTATGCTACGATCATTCCTGAGATAGTTGTCGGTTTTCAGAGTAAACGATATGTAAAGTCGGCTTTGGTGCTAGCTCCCAGAAACATAGTACCTACTTATTAAATCCGATTGCGGTGGCCTACTTATTGCAAATAGAGCACAAAAAGAAAAGCCTGCAGAGTTCCTTGCCAGTTCTTCTCAAGCGGGCCGCGTTCCGAACTGGTGGTAGTGACATTGCTTTGTTTGTTGACTTGCGTCATTGACGTGTCGCAAGTGCCTATGTATTAGGATTAAGCGAAATAAATGTTTTTTTGAGTTTGAGTCCGAGTTTTGAGTTTGGCCAAGTGGTTAAGTCATCTTGCATGGTATGCAAAAAGACACAGGTTTGAATCCTGCTCGAAACCGATTCTTTTTCAATATTTATAGTATGAAGTAACTATTAAAAAAAGATACAATGAAATAATGGCATTTATTTGCCTCTACACACCTCTCGTTTATGTACGAGGAAAAAGATAACCAAGAAAAATATAATAATTCAAGATATTTACATTATGTTTGTAAATTTTTCATCTTCTACCACACTCCAAGCAAATTTCATTGCTGCAACACACAGTTAATTAATATTCTACAAATTTATTCAAAAACAAAAAGGAAAAATTTACCATACGTTGTTCAAACAAGTTGTTTAGGCCGCCCTTAAATTTTGGAAGAACGACGTAATCAAAATGAAACCTCGGTGACTCCAATTCTCATAAAAAGCTGTCCCAAATGTGCGTGAGTTCTATAAATCGACGGCAGCAAAGAGCAAACGGACATCTGTAAAATAACTATTTTTCAGGAGAGCGTTTTTAACGCAATAACGTTATAACTTTTACAATTACAAGGCTAGCTCCTTGAAAGGAGATCATTCACGTTTCATACATTTTTGGGCCAATTCTGAAAGTGCCGGCCAGAAAAAATAAATGTAATATTCGCATAGAACACACAATTTCTAGCAAAAAATACTACTACATTAACCCTGTGCGTGCTATGGTTTTGTTGTTACATGCTTTTAAAACACGAGAAAAATGTTATTTTGATGATGTATTTTGATACATTTTATCACTTGAATAATGATTTGTTTTTACGTTATTCTATTGTAATATGAAATAATTTATCATTTTACTAATTATCTACGTACCTACGCACAAACAAAACGTACCTAACGACGCACAACAAGTCAAAACTTGTTTCAAAAAACTTAGACAAAGGTGCCGAGCGCGCAGCCCCCCAGGCTCAAGCGACAGGTACCTGGCAAATCACCCCGCCACCTCCCGACGCCTGATGGGTGCGATGGGGCTCTACCACCAACCCCGGGGTCCAAGCCAGCCTCACCTGCGAGTGGTGAACCTGCTGATAAACGGACGAGGTCATGGCGCACAGAAAAGTAAAATTCGAAACTAAACCCTGTACCAACCCGTCTGGCCAGCGTGATACAGTAAGGTCAAATATCCTCCTATGATACACACAACAAAACAACGGCCCCTAGTTCCCGGCACTCCCGCTGTTCCCGATCACGGCAGCGGTCGGAGTGACGGCGGGAGGGGGGGGGGGGGGTGCTAAGAATCTCCGAGTTACGGGAGGCTGCCGTACAAAACTGACCCTGGCTACGTTTAATGGAACTACTCTGCGCCTGGACGAGCGGCTCACCGAACTCGAGGTAGTACTAGGTGGTATTAACTGGCACATGCAGTATTGTGTGAGGTCCGAAGAAAGGGGGAGGACACACTAACCCTTGCATCAGGCGACCTGTTTTACTTTCGGGAAGGTGACGGAAGACATTCTTCTTCAAGGTGGATTGGCTTTATGGTGAAAAAGGACCACGTTAGCAGCTTTGTGGAGATCAGCAGTGTTTCGCCTCGGGTAGCGTACTTAATACTGAGACTCATCAACAGGTACACCCTGAAGGTGATACAAGTGTACGCTCCGACCTCGAAAAGCACTGTCGAGGCAGTTGAGACCGTGTACGAGGACATAGCAAAGCACTACATAGTACTGCCAAGACTCACTACAGCGTTGTGATGGGGGACTTCAATGCCAAAGTGGGAATACAAGAATGCGGCGAAACGAAGATCAGCCCCTTTGGTGTAGGGCGCAGAAATGACCGGGGCCATATGCTTGTCAGTTTTCTTGAGTCTCAGGGGCTCTTCTTGATAAACTCTTTCTTTAAGAAGAAGCCCCACAGAAAATGGACTTGGCGATGCCCCGACAAGGTCACAAGGAAAGAGATAGACTTCATCATGACGGACAGGAAGTCTATATTTAGAGATGTCTCTGTGGTTAACAGGTTTAATACCGGTGGTGATCACCGACTTGTACGAGCATCTCTGAATTTGGACTTCCGAGCTGAAAGGGCCCGTATGATGAAGCCTACTCTCCGACCTACCGCGCTCCAGTTAGCCTCAGGAGCTGAGAGGTTCCAGTTAGAACTTCAAAATCGTTTTGATCTGCTGGAAACCACTGGTAATATTCACGATAAGGCCGACAAAGTGGTCAGGACGCTACAGCAAGTGTCCCGAAGGTTTTTGTCCGGAAAAAGCAATAACAGGTGCTCTTAGCTCTCGCCCGAGACTCTCGAACTTATGAGAATAAGACGAGAAACGCCATCTACGCACTCGTCTTCGTCAGACCAGCGGGATTGAAATCTCAGAATCCGAAAGCTGATACGACGCGACCTTAGACGCTATAACACCAGCATCGTCGAGGCAGCGATCGAGCAGAACAAGGGTACCAAAGTATTTGCCCAACAGCTTGGAAGACCCCGTCTGTTAAAACTGAAGACAGCGGATGGCAGAACTGTGACCTCCAGGTTCGAGATTCTCGAGGAAATTAAGAGCTTTTACAGAGACCTATATGCATCACGGACAAAAATGCCGACGAGTAGGACCCTACTGATTGTGACCACCGAGTCCCACTATCGCGCCACTATAGCGAGGACATTCCGGACATCGATCAGGGCGAGGTGAGGGCGGCTCTCGGGCAACTTAAAAACAACAAGTCCCCTGGGGAGGACGGAATTACAACTGAAAAGGTGATAAGACCTTGCTGAGGAATTACAGACCCATCTCACTCCTGAGCCATGTTTACAAGTTGTTCTTGAGAGTAGTTATAAACCGCCTCGCCGGAAGGCTCGATGAGTTTCAGCCAAAGGAGCAAGCCGGATTTCGAAAAGGCTTCAGAACCGTGGACGACATCCATACTGTACGGCAGATTGTACAGAAAACAAACGAGTACAATCAGCCGCTGTGTATGGCTTTTGTGGACTACGAGAAGGCCTTTGAATCTATCGAAATAAAATACTCTTTATCTTTATTTTACATGCTCCTTTATGTAGGAACGAGAAATCAAAATTGGGCATAAAATATGCCTCTGCCTCATCCTTCGGAGAAACAGGTATAATTATATTATGTGTGCTTATATGTGTGCTGAAAGACATAATTAATAAAATAAATCACTATTCAACTGCTCATATCAATTAGAATGACACCTTTGAAATAACATTTTTCACGAATTTTAAAAGCATGTAACAAAAAAACCATAGCACGCACAGGGTTAATGTAGTAGTATTTTTTGCTAGAAATTATGTGTTCTATGCGAATATCACATTTTCTTTTTCTGGCCGGCACTTTCAGTTTTTGGTCCAAAATGAATGATGTCCTTTGGAATACTTAATTAAAATAGCATTTCGAAGAAAGTAATGGTGGTCAGTCAACTGTAATATTCATATTTTAAAAAATACGGCAGATGTCTTTTTATACTTCGTACAACATAAATTACTAAATGAGTCAACTGCCATATGTTTGCTTCTACGAGTACTTCGAGCTTTCTAAATCATGATCCCTAATTAATTTCAATAAAAAAATTCAATGATTGTTATCCTTTTTATAATCTATATCCAACTACGACAACAAATAAAGGGCACGTATGATTGATAGCAAAATAATGTAGTTGTCTCAATTTACTGCGTATCATAAAGGTCCTGTTACTGAATTTGCAGTTGTCTTTTTAATTATAATAAGCTTTTTCAGTACAATAAAAGAGTCTAGTTTGGTCCCTAAATTGAGGGAAGCATCAGCAGTGCGGCTGATGCTCCCCTCAATCCCCAACATCAGGGGACCCGGGAGCATTGGGTCCCCTGATGTACAGGAGACTGTACCTGGGGATCGAGCGAAGCATGGCCCTATACGGGGCCCCCGTATGTGCGGAGACCCTGACGACCAGCAATGTGGCTAGATTGCTGAGCCCGTAGAGAGCGATGGCCGTCAGGGTGAAATGAGGATACCGCATGATCTCCAGTGAGGCGCCATGTTTCCTAGCCGGGACCGCTCTATGCGACCCGGAAGCGGTTCAGATGGCGCAAGGAGGCGCTGGAGCAGGGCCAAAGGCCTGCGTCTCGAGAAATCGCGGCTCAGCGGTCCCTGCTCCACCAGGAAACCTTGGAGACATGGAAGGTGCAACTTGAGCAACCAAAGTGGGGATTCGCCACATCCGCGGCCGTCAGACCGGTCATCGACGAGTGGCAGGAGTGAAGACACGGTGCTCTCTTCTACCGGTTGTCACAGACTAACCGGGCACGGTAGCTTCGGTAGGTATCTGTGGCGAAGACAGCGGTAAACCACGGCTGAGTGTTAGCACTGCGAGGACCGCAGCGATGACATAGCGCTCCACACTGGTGGAGTGCACGGCGTGGGCGCAACAGCGCCGGGTCCTCGTAGTGGGTCTGGACGTGGACACTCTCTCGCTCGAGACCATGGTGCGAGCTATGATGGGCGAGCGTAAGTGGGACTGCGACGCCTCTTTCTGCGAGCAGGTCATGCTCGTGAAAGAGGCGGTAGGGCACAAACGAGAGAAAACTCTCCCACCCGAGTTCCGCAGTCGGCGGCTTGGGCGCCACCGACCTGACTTCGCCGAGGACTATCGGCCTCAATGACCGGGGTCCTAAGGACGGTGAGAGGGCTGCTCACCGTCCTTACAGAAGCAGGCCCATGACGGCAGCGTGACGTGAGGATCTCACGCACGCTCCCCCTTAGAAGCGGGACCACACCCGAAACCCCCGAAAGACGCGGGATAGCACCCGAACCACCCCCTGGGCGAGGTCGCAGTGGCGGTTGTAGGTCTGTAGGGAGTCCTGGGACATCCTTCCGAGGGCTTACCTGGGGCACCCAACCATAGGTTGCTGGGCGTTACGTGAGGTTTTTTAGGTGGTAGGAGTCCGGCATAACATCCTTGAGGATTTTCCCTCACGTTAAAAAAAAGCAAAAGATCCCTCATGGTATTGTTCCATGATTGTATTTTCCATCGAATTTGTGAGATCTTCGCTGTTGTAAACATCACTTTGTTGTAGCAGTCGGCGCCCTGGGCGCCGCCGACGTGTCTTCGCCGAGGACTATCGGCCTCCATGACCGGGGGTCTGAGGACGGTGAGAGGGCCGCTCACCGTCCTTACAGAAGCAGGCCCATGACGGCAGCGTGACGTGAGCACTCACGCACGCCCCCCCTTAGAAGCGGGGTCACACCCGAAATCCCCCATAGACGCGGGATCGCACCCGAACCACCCCCTGGGCGAGGCCGCATTAGCGGCCGTAAGTCTGTTGGGAGTCACGGGACATCCTTCCTGAGGGCTTACCCGGGGCTCTCAACCATAGACTGTTGGGCGTTACGTGAGGTTTTTTTTAGTCGGTAAGAGTCCGGCATAGCATCCTACGAGGATTTTCCCTCACGTTAAAAAAAAAAAAAAAAAAAAAAAAAACATCACTTTGTTTTCTATTTTGTGCCAAATTTAACAACTCAACTCAAACTCAAACTCAAAAAACATTTATTTCGCATAATCCTAATACATAGGCACTTGCGACACGTCAATGAATACAATGCAAATAGTACCACCAGTTCGGAACGCGGCCCGAAAATACAATATTTTATTATACAACAATTTATTACACATACAATAATTTATTCCTTCTGCTATACATGTTATTATAATCAGTATACTATGGAATGTAGTTGAATAAATCACAGATTTTAGAATAATAATATTTAGTACGCAAGCTGAAATATGTCAACCTCCCGTGACGAAACGGTCAAGTAACTGATACCTTTGTTTATGTGAAGCGAAACGCGCCAAATTGTGCGGCGCACACACGGACAAGTGTAATATGCCCGTGTGTACTTCGTTGCATTCTAAAAAAAGGGTGTAGGTGTCTTATTATACGCTGCAAACTACCACTAAATATTTGATTTAAAAAATTTTAAAAATTATGTCCAAATGGAAGACAAAATTCTTAATTCAATTATGTAAAAAAACGATTTTCGCAAAAATGCAGATGTCCGTTTGCTCTTTGCTCCCGTCGAAATATTTATATACCAACGTTATATTTCAAACAGGGATGCCAGGGAGTGTCAAATTTTAACGTAGATTGTCATTCTCGAAGTAGTAAATTACAAAAATATAAGAACAATAATGGTATCTTTTATTTTTTCATGTAAAAACTTTTCGAACTCAAATCTTTATTTCCTTTGCTTTGATACTGAATAATTCTGAGATGAATTATTCAGTATCAAAACGAACGAGCTATTAACAATTTCTTTTTTTTATACTATTACGGTGGCAGACAAGCTTACGATCCACCCGCGTCGGATGGAATGTAGTCAGGCATGAACTGCAAGATCCTTCGAAGTCCTCTTATGAAGAATCCGTAGCCGTAATCCCAAAAACACTTTTTCACACCAAACGACATAAATATTATTCGCATTTTCGATACCTAATCAACTAAAATGGATCTCCGCTAACGACGCAGGTGACCCATTATATTCAAGCCATTAAACCGATGAAGAGATGATACTGGCAAAGGAATCACTTAGTTCGTTCAATGTAGACAGTTAATTTAGTTTACCAAACATTATTTTTACTGAAATAAACGCCTACACTCTTAATAAATCCAATTGCGGTGAAGAAGCGCTTGTGGCCCCGCGGAATCAGTGTTCTGTAAACGATCACTGTAGTAAGCAACTTTCACTATAGCCGGTCCATGGATGGGTGACCATCCATGTGCTCACTTTGTGACATTTATTTGAGCGTTTCCGTGCTTCGGAAGGCACGTTAAGCCGTTGGTCCCGGTTGCCAGTAAAATGGCAGTCGTTAAGCTAAGTTGAAGGCTTTATTTAAACAGCAGACAGTCACAACCCGCGCTTGTCCATATAAAACACGGTAATACGGCTCACTACCTATTACGTGGGACAAATTATACAAAGGTGAAATGTGGGCATATAATATGCCTCTGCCTACCCCTTCGGGGATAAAGGCGTGACCATATGTATGTATGTACTCTTAATAAATAGTTTAGTTTCAATGCTGTATCGCTCAATCGCGAAATCTATTTCGCTTATCGCTGATCGCAGCATGACGACTGGCGACTAAATAGTGGAACTGCTTGCAGCGATCACTCTGCTGTTTAGTCATTCATGAAATCATGACAGAGCGAAGCAGGTATAAAACCACTGGACCACGAGACCAGTTATTTTTAAAATCATCATCAGGTTGTACCAGAAGGAACTATGGCCACTGATTACTAAATATAATTTGTCCCCAGGCTGATTGGTCAGAGCAATTCGTGCTAAACGTGCACGGTGGCTCTGTATTCCCGTGCGGTGACGGTGTGAGAGTGCTGTTCCAGTACCCCGAGTGTGTACTGGAGGGGTCGGACAGGATCCGGGTGTTCGGGAGAGACGCTGATGATCGACTGAAGTATGTGGCGGAGAAACGGGTGAGAAGGTGAGTACTGCTGTAGCTATCGAACATTGTGCTATTTTCTTAGTAATACTGGTCTCTTAGTATGATGGCGTAAGTTGGGAGAAGTTTACGCCTAGTAGTGGACCGATAAAGACTGATTTTAGGAAAGGAAATTAAATACATTTATGCAATAGTATAGGATATTAGACGAATTTTTATTTGTGGATATAATCGCACAACATCATCTAATTCAAAAAGCTTGTGACCTTGTGACCAGTATTCTAAACGTGCACGGTGGGTCCGAGTGTGTACTGGAGGGCTCGGACAGAATCAGGGTGTTTGGAAGAGACGCTGATGATCGACTGAAGTATGTGGCAGAGAAACGGGTGAGAAGGTGAGTACTGCTGTAGCTATCGAACATTGTGCTATTTTAAAACGATAATAAAGAAGAGGAGGGAGAGGAACTCGACTCACACCCTCGATTCGTCAATCCTAACGTACAACAGTTGAGGATAACCACAACTAATTGTAAGGGAGGAATGACGAGCCGAACTCCTCAGGGGAGGTTGGATAGGAAAATTCCTTTCCTGAGGAGTTCTATTCGATATTCCTTCTAATCTCACTATACCTCCATCGCACTCTAAGTATAGAGTATACTAGCTGTGCTTCGCAGCTTCACTTGAAACATTATTTAGAACCCCGTAGCACACATTAATTCCATTACATTCTTATAAATTTTAAATATGGGAAGAGAATTGGTTTCGAGCAGGATTCGAACCTGCATCTTTTCGCATTCTGTGCAAGATTCTTAACCACTTAGCCACAGAAACCTACTCGGAACCAACCAAATTTTCCACCTTAAATACGTCTTGGGGCGACGTTTAAAATTTATGATCAGTTAGCATACTACCTAATTGCTTTTCAAAAATAATCTTTACATTCCTGTAGTTGCAATTGTTGTCGAAAATCCACTATTCCTACACAAAAACACTCAAAAATACACTAGCTTTAAAAATTGAAACTAGAGTAGGTATCTACGTATTTTTGAGAAATTATATATGGAAACTACAATTGAATTCAAATGCAGGGCACAATAATATTAGAATTTAATTCAATTTCAAATATAAATTATTACATTCTAATTTGTGTATGCCCCGCGGCAACCATTTTGACAATGAGTTAGTAATCGAGATACAAATACCATAATCTCAATTATAACCGCGCAATATTCTGACAGCAATAATATATTTAATTAATCCATTAAGGAGCTCACATGAGATGTTAATTACCGTTACGTTTATATTGTGTACTAATATCGCGTAATTTGTGGTTTAATAAAGCGCTTCTTTGATGGTGAACGCTATTATAAGCCGTTCAATTAAATAAATCGCTTGAAAATATTTTTAAGTAACGAAGGTCCCTACTAATATTATAAAATGTGAAAGTAATTGTCTGTCTGTATATCACGCTTCCACGTGTTAACCGCTGAAACAATTTTGATGAAGTTTGGTATGGAGATAGTTTAAGTTCCTGGGAAGGCTACTTTTTAATCGAATGCGCAAAACGATGATATTCATTTTACGCGACAGCGACTTCTTTATGTACGAAGTCTCGGGGAACAGCTAGTATTAAATAATCATTATAATGATTGCAAACGTTCATTGCTTTAAGCATTTTACCCTATCGGTTGGTTTTCAGATGGGTGAGCCTTGAATCATTTTTGTGTACTTAAGCACGTTATGTAACATAGCAGTCGTTAAGATAAGTGGCAGTTCTTAAGGGCAGTTTTAAAATTTCAACTGCAGCAACACACAAACTACGCTTGTCCATTTCAACACGACAATAGGCTACCACATTTCAGCCAGTTCTGTTCAACCGTAAAGGTGGGAACAAATTATCGGACGCGTCCGTAAGCCGCGGCTGACGGACGCGGCTTAATAATGTGTACAATTGTTCATTAGGCGTCCGCGGCAGCAAAAATATCCAGCTGGCCAGATTCTATTCGGACGTCCGTGCGCTCAAGGACAGCACAAGGTCACGTCCGCTACTTATGACCGATAGTTTGCACAGTTTCGTTTATTTGTACTATTCAGATACAAGCAGGCTTGCTTGTATCAGCCGCGGCTGACGGACGCGTCCGATAATTTGTTCCCACCTTTAGAGGGTGAAAGTAACACGTAACAAATTTTACATCCAAATATCTACACGTCCACACTCACAAACTTTCGCATTTATGATAGTGTTTGAAATATATAATAGTTTTAAATAATATTTCAATATTTGTGGACATTCACACACAACATCATCTAGCTCAAATGAAGCTCATATTAGCTTGTGCTATGGGATCTAGACGACAGATGGCTCATACGTGTTCTAAATATATAGGTAGGTAAGGTACATTTAATCACAACATTAACCAACATTTGTGGATAACACAAATATTTGGACCGACCGGATCCCGGGAATCGAAACCAGTACCTCAGTGCGGAAGGCGGCCGGTTATACTACCGAATGCGCAGCCGAGGCATTGAAATATACGTTTCCTTTGTTTCGAAATAATCTTATATCCATATCAGCAGGGTGTGAAGTTATCTGAGGTAGGCACAAGCATCAACACAAAGCTTTAACATCAAATGACAATACGGGCATACTTAGTTTGAATAGTTCGGTTAACGATAATCACATCCGTTTGAGATATCACATAATTATGGCTGTAATATTTCCGTACCCTGATTGTTCGCGTAGGTATCATTAATATAATGCTATTATGAAACAAAGATCTGGGTATGGAAATATTAATTCTGATATTTCCGTACGGGAATCGTGAGGCACTGGTGGTACTTATTTTGTAGAGTATGGAGTGTTGTGTTTTAAATAAGGTGTTGATGTCCGATATTAGGTATAGTAAAGTAAATTAAATTACCCATAATAACATATTTTGGGGTCTTTTTCGCGTAAACATCTAACTATTCTCACCTCTCGATCCGACTCGAAATATATTATTATGTGTAGTACAAGTCGTGTGAGTTTAAAAACCTTAAATTAAATTAATCTACCTACAACATATTAGACAAAGTCCGTTAGGAGCTCTCCACACTTGGATTGTCCTAAACGTCTACAGGGAATCTTCAAAAAGGATCTTAGAAGTTTCTTGCAGACTTTGCAACGCAACTGTTGCACCTGTGGAGGCCACCACACAGGTCAGAGTGGGACTCAGTAAAGCCCAAGTCTGCTATTTCGATTTCGTAGATTATGACAAATTTTGCTGAAAAAAAAATCATTTCGATTTTTTTTTCAGCAAAATTTGCCATCATTAATATTATATGGGTATTTTTTCTCCAACCACGGTCTTTAATTTCCACCCTATATATTAACAGTACTTGTCTTGTTGCAGAGGCCAGCACACAGCATTATTCCTATGCCAGCTCTTCAGCGAGCGCTACCCAGAGTATTGCTTCGTGTACGTGTCGCAGGCGGTGACCGGCGCCGTCGCGGACGTCAGGATGGACTGTTTGCCGACCTTACCTCTCTCAGGTATGTAAAAACAAAATTTAGTTACGTACTTAAGTATAGCTTTTTTGGTGCTGACTTACAGTGGCTTGGAACTCGACCTTCTAATTCAAAATCGATGCCTTTGGCCAAAACTGGTCGTTTGATTCCTGTCTATTCTATACCTTCAAGGTATTCAATATTTCAGCTTTCTAGTGTATCCGAACGCAATATAAGTGTTTGAGATGCTTACGTGTTAGACCCGACTAAAAGGCAATTTGTAGCTACAGTAACAGCGTTGGAATGATGGTGGAATGATCTACCACCACTCCAAGCGGAGCTTTTACATGCATATCTGAACTGGCACACACTGGTCTCGCCGCTTACGCGATAAACGGCCAGTTGACTACGTTCGGCGTGCTTGTAATGGCACAAAATAATAAGGTGTACATTGCGGCAGACGGCGGCGCGGGCGGGTGGGGCGCGTGGTCGGCGTGGTCCGCGTGTCCGGCGCCCGCGCACTGCTCCACGCTCACTCGCAGCCGACATCGCTTCTGTGACTCGCCACCACCGGCGTACGGCTCGAGGTACTGCGAGGTACGTACATGATCACACTTTTACATACACACCCGCATCCCATGGGAACTTATATCGGGGACTAAACATTAACCTGTGTGACACAGACCTTAATATGGTCCCTGTACCAAAATTTTCTTCTAAAGATTAATTTTGGTGGAGCCCTGGTATACCTGGTATAATGATAAGACTTTCATTGCAAAAAATATTGAGTCGTAACCAACGTGATTTATAAATAGTTTGAATAAGGTTTCCGGTTACCAAGCAACTGTACACATAGCAACCATCAACAGTTTTATCAATAGTCGAGTATCGAAACTCTTTGATACAATACCTCTTTGCTAGCTGTTCTTATTTTCTTATAATTATTTTAAAAAATGGCACCTAAGAAAGACAAAGGTAAAAAGGAGGAGGACAAAAATGGAGCATTCAGTGAAGTGGAGAAAACGTTTTTGGAACAGCAAGTGGCTGAGTGTAATCGGAAAATTGCAAGACTTCGGTCGGCTTTAGAAGAATATGAAACTCGTAATGAGGAATTGCAGAGTGCTTACAATAAATTGGACGAGGACAGAGCAGATATTATTGCGTATTTAAAAAAATTACTAACTTTGAAAAATGAAGAAAATTGTGAGTTGAAGGAAAAAGTGAGTGGTCTCGAGGAAATAAGAACAATAGAAAGCTCGCAGTTTCAAGAAACAGTAACAGAATTGGAAAAGAATTTTAGCATAATGAAAGATCAACTTACATCTGAAAATAAGTTACTGGCAGGTAAACTTAATACTCTTGAAGAATTTCGAGCGATACGCGACGATTTAATGAAAAAATTTGAAAAACAAGAAAAAGATTTTGAAGACCAGGAACAGAAATACAAAACAATTATTTATGATGCAGAAAAGAAGTTTGTGATTGGGAAAGAAAAGTTGAAAAAAGAGATGGAAACAAGATTATTGCAACTAGCTCAGGATTTCCAAGATGCTACTGAGCTTAGAATTGCTGCATCAACGCATAGAGTCATAAGAGAAAATATAGTCATAAGTAATGAATTGAATAATATTTTATGTTCACAGCAAAAGCTTTCTGATCAAAACGATATATACAAAAACAATGTTAGAACAGCTATTATGGCAAAAGAATTGGCAGAAGAAGAGCGAGATACAGCTATTAATAAAAATTTAATTCAGCTTAAGGTGATTGAACAACTCACAACTGCATTCGAAAGTTTAAAGAAAGAGAAAAAGTTATTTGAAAGGAAAAGTTACGATTTCGATAGCCTTCAAGTCAAAATACAAAGTCTTACTGAAGAAAATGATGATTTAAGTTTACAAGTGCGTATTTTAAAACAAAAGTTGCATTCTAAATTAAGTGAACAGGACAAAGCTATTATGGATGCCTCTATAATAGCGAATGAGCGTGATAAGCTTCAAAACATTTTACAAGATGCTGCTGTTGCTATTCAAGCTGCGCTAAAGCTAGACCAATGGGCTCACATTGACCCTGATCAACGAGTTTTAGATAGACAACTGTTTCTTTCCCATTTATTACAAATAGTGTCACAGTTCCGTGAAATAGAGGGTTCAGGATCACTGTCTACCCTTGTAACATTTAGCAAAGTCTATGATGAAGGTGATCTAGGGTTTGTTCCTAAATCAGCAAGTAAGAAGAAAGTTTTGGGATCATCGGCTATTCATCAAGCAGAAAAAGAATTAATTAAACGTGAATCAAAAAAGAGTATCAAAACTACAACGGCGCCGTCTTCTGTTCCAAGTAGTATGAAAACAATACCAAGTCTCCAATTGCTTTCTGAGATTCCAACTAGAGATGTACCAGAACCTGAAACAAGTATAGAATCGTTCGTAAGATTAAAAGAATTCACATCAGATGAAGACGAGTCTGAATGTTATCAAAGCAAAACCGATATTGAAAAGCAATTATTAGCTAGTAAAACTGAAATTCAAAAATCAATTTTGAAAGACTTGGCATACTCTCAAATGACATTAAAAGAACCGTCTATGTCTTTAGCCCCAACAGATTTGACAGAACAGTCAACCAAGAGATCATTGATAAGAAAATCTGTAACCATCGTAGATGTCGTTCAAGATTTGAAAGAAAGCCAGTCAACTGTGTCTGAGATACTCTCTTCAAGCACCGGAAAACAAGATTTAGATTTTGTAAGGGATGCCAAAGAAGCTATAGAAACTACTGATATAAAAACAGAAATAAAGGAAGGTGATGTCGAAATGCCATCTCCCAGAGAAGAAGAAACTGAGGAAACTGTAGAATTGCCATCCATTACCGAAATAGAAGCTGAAAGAAAAGAAGCATCCTCCGAGCAGCAACCCAAGGAGGAGGAATCTCCAAAATAGGGAAGGACGCAGTATTTTGTATCTGAGTGGTTTTAAATCTGTGTAATTAAGTCTAACAATTTTTATCTAACTAAAATATAATTATGAAAATAAAACATTGTGTGTGTGTACATGTGTTTGGTTTTATTTTTAAAAGTCTTTAGTGGTGTCGGGGACAGACCCTCGGCGGGTATCACAATTTGATTAATTGCACACTACGCATACAGCTCAAAGTATAAAACATGTATTGTGTTTTTCGTGTGTCGACTGTTTCTGTGGCGTAGTCGGTAGTGATACCGCCTGCGCGCTGGAGGCCTTGGGTTCGATTCTTGGGTCGGTTCAAATATTTGTGTGATCCACAAATGTTTGTTTCGGAGTTTGGATATTTTCTATGTATAATATGTATGTATTTAGAATAAGTATGTATATCAGCCCTAGGTCAGTGAGATCTATCATCTGGCAATCTACATTATTTGTAAAGAGATTATACCTACCTACATAATATAATAATAATAATATTTGTGGACCCTCAGGAGCAGTTCAGGGATATCTGCCACTGATATCTTTTCATGTTCCTAAATAGACTTAAGTTGATATGAATAAATAGGTCGTGAAAAATTATCTCTACAATGCAACCATAAAAGTTTCAAAGTAACTTGGGAATTGTATACTGATGAATATAAGCTTACCATATTCCCCTCAGGGTCAAGCCGTGGAGCTAGAAGCGTGTGAGTGTACTGCCCCTCCCTGGGCGGGAGACTCGGCCGTAGTGGTGGCGGAGGTGGGCTCCATGTGTCGCTGTGGCTGTATACTGCACCTGGCGCCTACTCCTAGGTTGTTGGCGGGCTCTGCCAGAGCTTGCTCGGAAAGGTCGTTCTGGTTGCTCAAGGTAAGATATATTTTGGGTTATGTCTGTATTTTTCGATAATAGAGGTGTTTTTCAGGAATGATCTTATATTCGTTCTTTAATAGGAGAATTTAAAAGGAAAAGTGAAACAACAATAGGAACGGAACGGGAAGGACGAGGTCATGACGAAAAAAAAAGGAAATCTCTACGGAAATTAGCAATAGGGGAGGACGAGGTCATAATGGAAAAAAATAAATCTCGAAACAACCCTTTCCTGTTAATACCATAATTAAAGCCAATCACCCTCTCAAAGTGATGGCACACGTGCATACGGCAAAATTTTCGAGAGGTCTGCGTCACTCATTCAATTTCAACTGTGGGTCGTCACAACCTGCGCCCGGGTCGGCAGCGCGTGTGTAGCGCCTCTGGTGTTGCAAACGTCTATAGGCTACGGTTACCAACCTTCCGGTGGGCCGTAAGCTTGTCTGCCACCTAAGTAGTATAAAAAAAAACCCATTTGACGCATGCGTTTCCAATACAATTTTGTATGAAAATATTATCACAGTTTTGTTTTACCTTTATTGCTACTTAACTGCTCCGTTCCGTCGAGTAGTAGCATGACTACTAAGTCCGAATTACACTAAAATCGGAGTAAGACTATTATACTAGAGAATAACTTGTACTTATACAAAAAGTAAAGTGATTTTCCATTTACACCAACAACTAAAGGGCTCCCGACACGGATCAATATATATTGAGTCAAGTCTGATATTTATGAATGAAAATTGCTTCAGTGTGTGTGATTTCTTTGCATATGTGTGTGCATTGACGTGTATGTACACATGATGTTGAAGAGGCATAACAATTCCAGTTTGTAGCCTATAACAAGCACAACGTAAATATGGTAACCATACAACCATACTCAAGTACACGTAACTATGGCAACCATAGTTATATTGTGCTTGTTAGTTGTTGATGGTACCTTCACTTTCGCTTTACCTATAAGTAGGTACAAGTTATTCTCTACTATTCTTACTTCGATTATGTTCGAATCCGTCCTAATTCTCTATGCCTACTTTATACTGTATTCAGTATAGAGCAGTTAGTCAACTGGCATAGTCTAAACGAAGCATAGAAGTTCCCGTCTCATTAAAACTTGTCCATTAACAAAGTTAGTGCCCTGTCGATACCCGGCTTCACTAATAACCTTTCAGATACAGTTTACGGTTAGGAGCAACTGTCAGATGGCAATTAATTCACAATATAGGGCTATCGAATTTAGTCAGGAAGCTTTCAAAAAGTTGTCGACACTGTTTAGAAACAGTAACAGTTAGAATGAACTTCCTGCCTCAGTTTACGAGAGCGCAGGTTTTTTAAATGAAGTCTTGGAAGATTTAGCAGGGACCTGCTCTGGTATTGTAAACGTCACCGTAGCTTGGTGACCACTTATGATCACCTTAGTGTAGGTACTGACGATTTTGATTTTTACAGAACTTGCAATATTTGTATGTTATATATTGTGTCAATTGCTAATTTTGCAAAGATATTTTTGTATTTTACCGCAGTTGCATACCTAGTATGGATTATATACATTACAGTCACATATGACGAATTTAGATAAATATAATCAAAAATAAGTATAGCAGGCAATACTTACACATTTCATTATCTTTGTTTTAATATTAATTCAGTATCAGTATAAATCCCCTACACTGGTCTTATCATAAAGGTGATCATCGGAAACCAGTGAATGCTACAAGATAACTCAATCGTGTTTGCGCTCTTTGAAGTGCTTGAAATCTGTGCCATACTAAACCCATTAGGGATCTGATAGGTTGGTACGGACATTTTCTGATTTGTATTTTTGTGACCATAGTCCTAATTTTTACGTGTAGAAATCTCTCATAGACGCCATGCCTTACCGGCTAAAATCAGACGTTGCCCTACCAGCGCCTACGAATGGAAACCCCGGGTAAACCCTCGGAAGAATATCACAGGTCACTCAAATTTCCATCCCTAATGTACAAAAAAATATTTGATTAAGTATAACCATTATACGCTACTTTATTCTAAGCCAGGGTCTAAATTTAAATTACCCACGTAATAATACATTAAATTTATTTTTATTAAATACAATGTCAATGAAATAATTGCAATTAATAAATTAAAAGTAGTCACATTAATTAAAATAATTTTATCAACTACCTATTCAAAAAACCCGCCCCTGACCGCTCCCGGCGCAAAAGTGCCCATTACATTTGCTGCGTTTCCACGCTGGATTGCAATGGCCAGCCTTTGCACCAAGAATGATCCGGACCGAGAGTCACCCGTGGTTTCTGTGAGCCTATGTCCAATCTCATTTATAAAAACCTTGGCTTCTTAGCCCCAGCTCCCCAGGATCTCCACCGCTACGGGCTCAAAATAATACATCGGTTCCAGCTCGGTGTATTTGGTCCTCTTCCTTGAGCTGGCCTCTTCCGCTGCGGCAGACGGGGAATGAACAGTGCGCCCGAGATGGCTGGCGGCGACTGTGCTGACGCAAGTTGCATCCCAGATAAGGCACCTGCCGTTTTTCCAGGGGATCAAGGTCAGCCCATCCGGTCTTTTACCGTCCGACCTGCTCTGACCCGGAGGCTCAAGCACGCAAGGTACGTTTGCCGACAAAAGGGCCCTGCGGATGATATCATTCAGAGCGTGGTGCCGCGGAAACCTCCCAGTACACCGCCGGCAACACAAGGCATGATGGCCATCCGCTTCCACCGTGGAACCGCAGGTGCATGTATGGGGTTCGCACACCTTACAGCCCAGGCGAAAAGCTACTGCCACACGAAAGGAGTCGTTATCCAGCAGGGTGCCCAGGTGAGGCGAAGGTAACGCCTGCAACCACGCTCCAGATTCAGGTTGTGACACCGCCCGCAGTCTAGCCTTATCGGCTCCTGCTGCGCCCTCTAATAATTGAGCTTGAAGCCGTCTCACCCCCACATCATCCCATGCCCGCTGATCAGGGATCGACGCACCAGCGCTGAGGACCAACCACGCTGACACAGCATCCGACACAAAGGGCATGCTCCCCCCGTCACCATGAGAATTAAGTACAATAGTAACAAGGTTCGCGACCTCATGCGTAGACGCCAGGAAAGCCGGCAGACCCACATCACGTGCACAACGCACCCCGAGACCACCACATCGGATTGGCAGAGCAGCCTGAATCCACTGATTATTATCCAGAGAAACGTTGAGGATTGCCTCTACAATTAATTTCAGTTGGTCGTCGTAGGAGAATACTTCCTCGGGACAGAGCCATGTTGGGGTGGTCCTCAATAAATAATTGACCTTTGGGAGCGCGAGACACATGCGCAATAAGACTATCGCAACATGCGCGGATACACCTTTAAGACGTTCGTGAGCGGTAAGGAGTGAGGAGTAAAGTTGAAGTCGGAAGAAGAAAGTTACTTGAGGCCAGGTAGAATCGAGCTGAAATGAGAAAAGTGTGTTCGAGCCGCAGTACCGCATGGGAAGAATTCGCACTTCGAGGGATTCACCTCCAGACCCAGGTCACTCAGCCTTGGTACCAAAGCTTCCAGATCCTGTATCACGTCTTCCGGTTTGCCCCCGATAGTGCCATCGTCCAAGTACCAGATGTTGACAGGAGACTTGAGATCGCGAATAGCTTTATGAACAGCCAGACTAAATACCAGTGGGCCGAGCGGATCTCCCTGTTGGGCTCCCACTTTTGAAAGAATGAGATTGTTATTCAAGAAAAGGTTGGAAGGAAGTCTGTAGACTTGATGAAGGAAAGGGTAGAGAGATGGAATTTTTTCCTTGACCTCACTGAACAAAACGTCCCTCTCCAAGGTGTTAAATGCGTTGCGAATATCTAACTTCAACACGACTGAGTCCTCGTTCCTCGGGTCCATGACAAACACCCGCGTGGCGTGAATAGCGGTCTCACATCCCAGGCGCGTCCCAAAACCCAATTGGTGCGGCTGCAAGTAACCAGCCATATCTTCTTTGACGGCCCGGCAAGCCAATTTGGCGGTTAACCGGCGAAAAACGCTACCGACCGCTATTGGTCTTACGCCTCCATCTTTTTTGGCCAACGCAAAAAGGGAAGCCCCATACAGATATGGGCACACACTAGCGTTTACCCGACCCCCAAGCAAAAAGTTAACCAGTCTCGTTAAACATCCCAATAGGCGCCTACCGTTCTCTCCCGCTGACACAGATGTCAACTCTTTAAGATGCCCCGGCCGGACCCCGTCTAAGCCCGCCGCTGACCCTGCATAAAAAGAACCAAGCGCCGAAGTCACGTCCTCTACGGTAACTGTCGTCGCAGCAACCGGTAAACCCGGATCAGGTGGAAAATTGAGCGAGCGTGAGGGAGCTGGATGTTTCAGTTCCATAGCGGCCAGCGTTTCAGGATCCCGCCGTGCGAAGGAATCGTCGGACACCAAAAGGCGGGCAGCGCCCCTCAAGTCACCCTCAAAGACCTTCGACTCGATACTTTTGCTCAAAGATCGAGATCCGCCAGCCGTTGTCGGAGCAGATACCTCAATAGCATCGCATTGACCCGAAGATAAAACATTGGCTTTAACCTTTGATGTCACATTGCTGGACGACTCCCGCGCAGCCACTCTCAGAGCTGTATAGGCGAAAGATAACAGAGCGCTCCACTCATCTACGCCGTTGTGCGTAATGCAGGAGTCCACAATATCGCACAGCCTCCCGGCCGCTTGATTTCAGGCACCCTTAGGGATGTGTCGGAGAACTGGTATACTCTCCCTAAATGAAGCCAGTCTGTCCAGGCAAGGGTGACCAGACGATGCCATCGATAGCCCCCGCCCCGCCGAGGCACCGGCACTCGAGTCGGTCGGAGACACCAGCAAATCCACATCAGAACGCACACGTTTGTGCATGCGTCCAATATGCACCTTCAGCCCGCGTGCGTAGAAAACGCGGGAAGATCCCGGGCAGTATGGACAACTTAATTGCGTAGATACCTACTACACTCATATTGGCCAAAGGCAACAAATGTCAACTATCCTAAAAAAATTACTCGTAATTAAAAATGGAAACTGTTTTTATTAAATAACCGAAAATAATGTAATGCCGGCGCTGACTTCCCAATTCTTAATAAACATTCTCAGTTGAGCGCCCAACGATAAAATTAAATTATCTTTTATTAAAATTTATCCTCGCAAGCGTTGTCCAAAGGAAAATAGCAGATTGTACAATATCCAACTCAAGGAGTTTTGCACGGTCGTTACCCTTTGGGGCATTTTACCCTTCTACCGAATAATTGGGTGCCTTAAACCTTGCATCATTATCATTTAGGGATAAACCCCCATTTTAGTATTATTGTTTGTAATGAAGTAGTAAAATTATTCTTTATTATGTCAAGCAATCAAATCAGCATAATGGCAGTCCTCTGCTGGACGTAGGCCTCACCCAATTTACGCCACAACGCACAGTTCTGCGCCTTCCGCATCCAGTCCCAGCCTGCGAACCTTTCTAGATCGTCGGTCTATCTGGCGGGTGGGCGTCCTACCCTACGTTTGCCAAGTCGCGGTCTCTATTTCAGAACTTGTTTGCTCCCTCGACCACCGGTTGTACTAGTACTGCTGATATGGCCAGCCCACTGCCACTTTAAAGTGCTTATTCTGCGAGCTATGTATAATGACTGAGTTTCTTGCCAGTTCTTCTCAGGTGGGTCGCGTTGTGAACTGGTGGTAATTCTTTGGTATATATTCGGGACGTTTTACAAGTGCATCTGTAAATGCCTAAATGAAATAAATATATTTTTGTTTGTTTGTTTGACGGGGAGAACTTTTCTATCCCGTCAATAAATGGTCAATATCCACCTGTTAGGGACATCCAGAGATTCAAAGTTACTATTACAGCCGAAAACGCTAATTGTAACGACTTGAAACAACAATATTGTTTTACGCTGCGAAGAACCCGGGCAGAAAAAAATGCCACATTACTTTAGCTAGATCCAACTAAAGCTAGATCAACATTACAGCCTGGCAGCGACTTGAATTGCTCCTCTCTACTTAAAAAAACTGTACCTATTAGATTTTAGGATATCTTCATTTTAAAAAAAAGAAAAGGAACAGCCAAACTGAGTTTCTTGGGGGTCCTTTCAGACTGCAGCATTTTTGAACACTCATTAAATTCGCAATTTTTGACAAATGATTTTTTTTTATTGCAAAGAGAAGAAATTTTATTTTATTTTACAATTCCATTATTTTTAAGTACACTCAACTTAAAACCTTTGACGTAGGCTGAAAGCGGTTTGGTGGTCCGTCTGCGAATGGAAGACGTGCGCCTGCCATGCGCTGGTCAGAGCTTGAAGATCAGAGATGGAGAGTCTCTTGGGTCTCCGCTACTGGCATCGTGGGACGGATCTGATGGGATGCCAATGGTGAGAATGAACTCTTTTTCTTTCGTGCATTTGTTTAACACTTTTAATTGTTTTTTTTTACTTTTTTACTCTCTATTTTTTTTTCTTTTTGTGGGTATATGTTAAAACTTAAAGTTATAGTGTAAATAGAATTGTTATAATACCAGCTGTTCCCAAGGACGTCGCTGGAACATGTAACGGCAGTTCGTAGTAAGCGGTACTACGAACCACTTAATCCATACTTACTTTTATGAAAATATGTCATTTATTTTGACATTAATTATTACTGAGCCACTCCCGTATCATGATGATACATAACCTGTTACTTCATTAAAACTTTACATCCGCAAAATAATTTCTAAAATCAGTGCAGTAATTTTAGAGTTCATCCATTCCTACAAACAAATCTTTCCTTTTTATAAACCTTTATAAGGTTTCGTAACATGTTCCAACGGTATACCGTCACAATACCAGAAATTATAATGCCTTAACTCAAAATATCGTAGCCCAAAATACCCGAAATCGAAATATCAATATTCAAAAGGCAAATATTTATAATATAAATAATTTAAAATGCCTTACGGTCGAATAACCGAAACCCAAAAAATAAATTTATCAAATACCTTATCCTAAAATGTTCAAACACAAAATACCTTTCTTTTAACATGATTTAAATCTTACATGGATGCTATACCTATATCTGTGAATGATTAACACCCCGACTCAGAGTATCCCGACTCGGATAGGTCAGGTTAGAAGAAGCGAAGCGGAGCTCCCGCCTTAGCCTTCGTGGTTATTTTTAAGCTATTGCATAGCTTCTATCGCGGGCCTTGCGTGGAGACCGAATCCAGAAATTGTGTCACGAAAACGAATCACACTCTCGGCTACCTTCGGCCACGTTCGTGTATCTCGTCTCGCACTTCATAATTTTTTTGTTTACGTCAATTATGAACTCTGCAGTCGTTATATATTATGTCAAATAATCCAAAAATTGATACTTGTACCCAGAATCGATCTTGCGCCTTCTGCGTACCGATCCGCGTCTTAACCACTCGACCAAAGTTGAATTAGGAGTGCTGGTCGAATTTTGAGTTCTTAATGTGAAATGACAATTTCGATGCTGTCAATTACATTAGTTGCTGTCAATTTACTTCGTCTAAATAAAAATTCGACTATAGGTGTATAGGTCAACAGTGAACTGTACTCGTATAATTTGTGTAAAAAGTGTTTTAAATATGAATAAACAAAGTGCATTTATTAATGAAGAAAGTCACGAAAAATAGTGAAAGTAAATGAGTGAGAGTACTCTATATACATACATTTTATTATTATTATCACCAATGCAGTATTATTTTTTGTTTTGTTAATTTATATATAACTAGCGGTACCCTGCCACGCTTCGCTGTGACTTTTTTATGGTGGTTTTATGTACCTATGAGAAATGAGTAACAAACTAAATGATGGGTACATTTAAAAAAAAATAAGTGCGTGTACTATTGTACACACGTAAGAAGTGAAACTTCTTCATGACCTTATTTTTCGAAAGAAATATCATGAAATATACATAGGAGTTAGTAGTCCAAAAGTTCAAAAGTTCAAAAGTCCAAAGTCAAAAAGTCCAAAAGTCCAAAAGTCCAATAGTCTAAAAGTCCAATAGTTCAAAAGTCCAATAGTTCAAAAGTCCAAAAGTCCAAAAGTCCAAAGTCCAAAAGTCCAAAACTACAAAGTCCAAAAGTCTAAAATTCTTAAAGTCCAAAACTCCAAAACTCCAAAACTCCAAAATTCCAAAGTCCAAAACTCCAAAATTCCAAAACTCCAAAAGTATGAAAGTTCAAAAGTCCAAAGTACAAAAGTACAAAAGTTCAAAATTCCAAAGGCCAAAGTCTAAAACTCCAAAAATCCTAAACTCCGAAACTCCGAAACTCCGAAACTCCGAAACTCCGAAACTCCGAAACTCCGAAACTCCGAAACTCCGAAACTCCAAAACTCCAAAACTACAAAACTCCAAAACTCCAAAACTCCAAAACTCCAAAACTCCAAAACTCCAAAACTCCAAAACTCCAAAACTCCAAAGCTCCAAAGCTCCAAAACTACAAAACTCTAAAACTCCAAAACTCCAAAACTCCAAAACTCCAAAACTCCAAAACTCCAAAACTCCAAAACTCCAAAGCTCCAAAGCTCCAAAACTCCAAAACTCCAAAACTCCAAAACTCCAAAACTCCAAAACTCCAAAACTCCAAAACTCCAAAGCTCCAAAGCTCCAAAGCTCCAAAGCTCCAAAACTACTAAACTCCAAAACTCCAAAACTCCAAAACTCCAAAACTCCAAAACTCCAAAACTCCAAAGCTCCAAAGCTCCAAAACTCCAAAACTCCAAAACTCCAAAACTCCAAAACTCCAAAACTCCAAAACTCCAAAACTCCAAAACTCCAAAACTCCAAAGCTCCAAAGCTCCAAAGCTCCAAAACTACAAAACTCCAAAACTCCAAAACTCCAAAACTCCAAAACTCCAAAACTCCAAAACTCCAAAGCTCCAAAGCTCCAAAGCTCCAAAACTCCAAAGCTCCAAAGCTCCAAAGCTCCAAAGCTCCAAAGCTCCAAAACTACGAAACTCCAAAACTCCAAAACTCCAAAACTCCAAAACTCCAAAACGCCCAAAACTCGAAAAGTCCAAAAGTACAAAAGTCCAAAAGTCCAAAAGTCCAAAAGTCCAATAGTCCAAAATTCCAAAGTCCAAAAGGCCATAATTCCAAAGTCTAAAAGTCTAAAATTCTAAAAGTCCAAAACTCCAAACTAAAAGTCCAAAAGTACAAAACTCCAAAACTCCAAAACTCCAAAACTCCAAAACTCCAAAACTCCAAAACTCCAAAGCTCCAAAGCTCCAAAGCTCCAAAGCTCCAAAGCTCCAAAGCTCCAAAACTACAAAACTCCAAAACTCCAAAACTCCAAAACTCCAAAACTCCAAAACTCCAAAACTCCAAAACTCCAAAACTCCAAAACTCCAAAACTCCAAAACTCCAAAACTCCAAAACTCCAAAACTCCAAAACTCCAAAACTCCAAAACTCCAAAACTCCAAAACTCCAAAACTCCAGAACTCCAAAGCTACAAAGCTCCAAAGCTCCAAAGCTCCAAAGCTCCAAAATGTCAAACGCCCAAAACTCGAAAAGTCCAAAAATCCAAAAGTCCAAAAGTCCAATAGTCCAAAATTCCAAAGTCCAAAAGGCCATAACTCCAAAGTCTAAAAGTCTAAAATTCTAAAAGTCCAAAACTCTAAATTCTAAAAGTCCATAACTCCATAACTCCAACACTCCAATACTCCAAAACCCCAAAATTCCAAAAGTCTAAAGTCCAAAACTCCAAAATTCCGAATGGCCAAAAAGTTCAAAAATAACATGCAAAACATATCTGACCTCTTTATTAGGTGCGTACTCTTTTATTATTCTGAATGCAAGGAGGCCGCAATCAAACTTCTCTTAAAAAACATCAATCTGGTAGGTACCTTCTAAATAGGTTGTTTATAATAATTTTGTTCTGAAGCTGGCAGAATATAATTAAAAAAACAACGACCAACGCTATCTATTGGTAATATCACTTTTTAAAGCTATTTTATTCGTAATGCTGTTATGATAAAAGTGTATAAAGTAGCCTAAAACTATCTCTGAATCCTATTGTATATCGTGTCCAATTTTGAGCTCAATCTTTTCAGTAAATTTTGAGTTTTTAATAGATACACAAACGCACACAACATTTTTATATATATAGAAGATACTGCTATAAAGATAACCAAACCCGGGAGTACGTTCCCATTGGAAGCGGGAAGGAAATTTCACGCTGACGTAGCTGCGAGCGCCATCTATCTCATACCTATGTACTTTAAACGTGTCAAAAAAGTCACAACAATACATGCATATTTCAAAGAATGTCTATTATTACCATAAAATTTGTAAAAATAGTTTTTAAGTAGGTAGATAAGAAGAAACCTATTGTTTTATCTTTTAACTAGCTGACCCTCGCAACTTTGTTTACGTCACACAAGGTCTATGAAATTAGAGGTATTTATTAATCAAACTCATCAAGTAGCGTGTGAATCTGCCCTGTTGGTTAATCAAAATAGAGCTTAATGGTTAAAGCTATTCCTCAGTATAGAATTTTCCTCAGTATAAACAATTTACATACAAACACTATGTTAGAATTTTATTACATGTATCAATGTAGTAGACGTAACGTGTATAAAATGACATCAATCAAATGTCATCAATATTCTGAAAAAGAAATTAAAAATAGAGTTCACAAACTCTTTTGAAAATACATACTGTACCTACCTTAGAGGATCGTATTGAAGCTATCAGGATAGTTAACAACCATCCATAGAAAATAGATGGTATAATGCTGAATACCGCAAAGAACATTCGGCGCGGCATAGAATGGGGCCTATACTGATATCCTGTAGGATTTAAATGATGCCGATGTCCTGTGCCTGCTGAAGCACACACACGCCGTCATGCATGTCTGCAGGACAACGTGCAGGACAAAGAGCAGGATGAGGCAGCGAATGGCTGGACTGAAATTAAAATCGACAGACGCAAGAGATGTGGTGGAGGCACTAATTCACGTACCTCGGGAGTGTCGTGTCAGAAACTGATGGGATAGAAGAGTACCCCACATCATTTCGAGTCTCGCCAACGCCAGAACAACCTTTACACAGCTGCGCCCCGTAGGCAGTTGCGAAAATGGACACGAAGAGTGAAACTCAAATCAAAGTAAACGTTAAAACTGTACTGCTAACTGCTATACGGATGCGAGACATGGAAGGTCACTAAAGACATTTCGCACCAGCTACCAGCTATAAGTCTTCGTCAAACGCTGCCTCCAATGGATCCTCGGTACATACGGGCCCGAGAACATCACGAACGTAAGACTATTGGAACGCTGCAGTGAGACCCCTATCCACCAACAGATCAAACGTCGGAAGTGTAGCTGCTGCGCTGGATTGAACACACGCTGCAAAGGGACCATGATCACATCATACCAAGGCAAGCCTTACTGAAACTACTGGTAGGGTTTCAAAAACTGTTCGATAGTAAGTAGGTCCAAAAAAGTCCAAAAGTCCAAAAGTCCAAAAGTCCAAAAGTCCAATAGTACAAAAGTCCAAAAGGCCAAAAGTCCAAAAGTCCAAAAGTCCAAAAGGCCAAAAGGCCAATAGGCCAAAATTCCAAAAGGCCCAAATGTCCACAGTCAAGTAGGTACTTGGTACTTGAACATAGGCCTTAAAATCTTACTTCTTACTAATATTATAAATGCGAAAGTTTGTGAGTGTGGATGTTTGTTACTCTTTTACGCTCAAACCGCTGAACGGATCGGGCTGAAATTTGGAACAGAGATACGTTATAGTCTGGAATAACACATAGGCTACCTTTTATCCCGGGAATAACTTCCCGCGGTAACAAATTTTACGCGGGCGAAGCTGCGGGCATCAGCTAGTATTCTTATATAGAAATAATTATACTAGCATAGTTGGTAAAAAATGCTATGTAATATATGATTTCAAACTAACATGGTCATTACTATACATTTTATAACTATTAACGGGATATTTACCATGTAACGTTTTCATTGAGTATCCGATATTTCGGCGCTGTTACAAGCGCCATGATCACGGATGAACTGGAGTGCAGCGAGCTAGATGTTTGTAGGTAGACCGTAGCGATCTACCCTCCTCCGGACACTTTTATTACGCACATTAACACAACTGTCATCGTTCACCGTATCGTCCCGCACTCGATCACGATTCCGGCACACAATACTCACTATATCACTACGCGATGCTTTTTCAGCTGGTTTTCGTTTTGTAGTGAAATGAACAATCACTGGATGCCAGGCACTCGACAGTTGAAACCCATCTTCCCTATTGAAGGTTTTATACTTTTTTATTTCTATAGCCTCTTCAACCAATCTGGGTATATAGTGTCGTTCTGTCGAGAGTATCTGAGGGTTGTGCAACTCAATCCAGTGATTGGTACCCGCTTCTAAAAGGTGTTGAGCTATCGCAGATTTTTGTGTGTCATTATTTTTGACCGCTCTGATATGCTCTTTTATTCGGCACGAGATACTTCTCTTGGTTTGGCCTATATAAGAGCTGCCACAGCTGCAGTCCACTTTGTAGACACCGGGAACTTCTAAGGGAAACCTGTCCTTGGGCGTACGTAAGCATTGAGCTATTCTCCTGAAAGGGGTGAAAACTGTTTTCACTGAAAACCGCTTAAGTATGTTAGCGACCCTGTCTGTCACTCCCTTCATGTACGGTAAGTACGCGGGCTGTCTCTCTACCTTATAGTCCCGGCGCCTAGGTGTTCTAAAGTGTCCAGTGATTCGCCCCTTGTAACCGTTCCTCTGTAGCACGCCCCTTAGATGCCTCATCTCTTTGTCTAAGTTTTCTTCGTCACATAGTCTGTATGCGCGGTCTGTAAGTGACGTAACTACCGAGTTCAGCTGGCGTGGCTACGGTCTACCTACAAACATCTAGCTCGCTGCACTCCAGTTCATCCGTGATCATGGCGCTTGTAACAGCGCCGAAATATCGGATACTCAATAAAAACGTTACATGGTAAATATCCCGTTAATAGTTATAAAATGTACGCTATGTAATAGCTTTACCGCGGCAGTCCCCGAGTGCCACACGTCTTTTTTTTTATTAAGCTATTGCAAAGCTTCTATCGCGGGCCTTGCGTGGAGACCGAATCCAGAAATTGTGTCACGAAAACGAATCACACTCTCGGCTACCTTCGGCCACGTTCGTATATCTCGCACTTCATAAATTTTTTGTTTACGTCAAATACGAAATCTGAAGTCGTTATAGATTACGTCAAATAATCCAAAAATTGATGCTTGTACCCAGAATCGATCTTACGCCTTCTGCGTACCGATCCACGTCTTAACCACTCGACCAAAGTTGAATTAAGAGTGCTGGTCGAATTTAGAGTTCTTAATGTGAAATGACAATTTCGATGCTGTCAATAATAATAATAATAATAATTTATTTATTTCAGACATAAGTCCATAATGTGTTAGTAACAATAATCTTATAACTATGTTAGTTTTACATTATATGTGTTAGTAACAATAATCTTACAACTATGTTAGTTCTACATTACAAACAAAACAACACAAAATTTACAGAATAAAATTTACAGAAAAAATCTCGGGGATGCGCTAGCATGCAGTTCCGTCCACCTCTGTAGAACTGGAAGGTCCCACCTCTCGGACAATACCCTCAGGACCCTGTTGGTACTACCCAGCAGCCGAGCAGACATTGACGCGCTCCGCTTTCTAATAATAGCATAAAAGTCATCGCAACGTGCCTCTGCGAACATATTTGAGGCGCTACAAAATCTTGGTAGATTCAACAGGATCCTGAAAGCATTGTTGTACTGCACTCGTAGTGCGCTGTATGCCCGCTGCGTAAAGTTAGTCCACAGGCTGCACGTGTAGAATGACTGACAGTATGCCTTGAAAAGAGTAACCTTGACCGGTGTAGTACAACGTGCGAACCTGCGCGCCAACATGTTACACCGGACAGACAGCGCCCTACGCTCCCTCTCAATATCAAGATCATCTGATAAGTCATCGGCGACCCAATGGCCAAGGTATTTAAATTTATTTACCCTATTTAAAGGAGTACCGCAAAGAGTGACTGGAGGATTTGAGAAAGGAGAAAGATTACATTAGTTGCTGTCAATTTACTTCGTCTAAATAAAAATTCGACTATAGGTGTATAGGTATTCATCATCTATGTACAACAGTGAACTGTACTCGTATAATTTGTGTATAAAGTGTTTAAATATGAATAAACAAAGTGCATTTATTAATGACGAAAGTCACGAAAAATAGTGAAAGAAAATGAGTGAGTACTCTATATACATACATTTTATTATTATTATCACCAATGCAGTATTATTTTTTGTTTTGTTAATTTATATATAATACTGCTATAAAAATAATCAAACTCGGGAGTACGTTCCCATGGGAAGCGGGAAGAAAATTTCACGCTGACGTAGCCGCGAGCGCCATCTATCTCATACCTATGTACTTTAAACGTATCAAAAAAGTCAAAACAATACCATACATGCATATTTCAAAGAATGTCTATTATTACCATAAAATTTGTAAAAATAGTTTTTAAGTAGATAAGAAGAAACCTATTGTTTTATCTTTTAACTAGCTGACCCTCGCAACTTTGTTTACGTCACACAAGGTCTATGAAATTAGAGGTATTTATTAATCATACTCATCAAGTAGCGTGTGAATCTGCCCTGTTTGCTTAATCAAAATAGAGCTTAATGGTTAAAGCTATTCCTCAGTATAGAATTTTCCTCAGTATAAACAATTTACATACAAACACCGGCGTGTTAGAATTTTATTACATGTATCAATGTAGTAGACGTAACGTGTATAAAATGACATCAATCAAATGCATGCCTTGCGTGGAGACCGAATCCAGAAATTGTGTCACGAAAACGAATCACACTCTCGGCTACCTTCGGCCACGTTCGTATATCTCGCACTTCATAAATTTTTTGTTTACGTCAAATACGAAATCTGAAGTCGTTATAGATTACGTCAAATAATCCAAAAATTGATGCTTGTACCCAGAATCGATCTTACGCCTTCTGCGTACCGATCCACGTCTTAACCACTCGACCAAAGTTGAATTAAGAGTGCTGGTCGAATTTAGAGTTCTTAATGTGAAATGACAATTTCGATGCTGTCAATTACATTAGTTGCTGTCAATTTACTTCGTCTAAATAAAAATTCGACTATAGGTGTATAGGTATTCATCATCTATGTACAACAGTGAACTGTACTCGTATAATTTGTGTATAAAGTGTTTAAATATGAATAAACAAAGTGCATTTATTAATGAAGAAAGTCACGAAAAATAGTGAAAGAAAATGAGTGAGTACTCTATATACATACATTTTATTATTATTATCACCAATGCAGTATTATTTTTTGTTTTGTTAATTTATATATAATACTGCTATAAAAATAACCAAACCCGGGAGTACGTTCCCATGGTAAGCGGGAAGAAAATTTCACGCTGACGTAGCCGCGAGCGCCATCTATCTCATACCTATGTACTTTAAACGTGTCAAAAAAGTCAAAACAATACCATACATGCATATTTCAAAGAATGTCTATTATTACCATAAAATTTGTAAAAATAGTTTTTAAGTAGATAAGAAGAAATCTATTGTTTTATCTTTTAACTAGCTGACCCTCGCAACTTTGTTTACGTCACACAAGGTCTATGAAATTAGAGGTATTTATTAATCATACTCATCAAGTAGCGTGTGAATCTGCCCTGTTTGCTTAATCAAAATAGAGCTTAATGGTTAAAGCTATTCCTCAGTATAGAATTTTCCTCAGTATAAACAATTTACATACAAACACCGGCGTGTTAGAATTTTATTACATGTATCAATGTAGTAGACGTAACGTGTATAAAATGACATCAATCAAATGTCATCAATATTCTGAAAAATAAATTAAAAATAGAGTTCACAAACTCTTTTGAAAATACATACTGGCCTACCTTAGAGGATCGTTATGAAGATAACAGGATAGTTAACAACCATCCATAGAAAATAAATGGTATAATGCTGAATACCGCAAATAACAATCGGCGCGGCATAGAATGGGGCCTATACTGATATCCTGGAGGATTTAAATGATGCCGATGTCCTGTGCCTGCTGAGGCACACACACGCCGTGTAGCATTTATTTTCTATAGATGCAGTATTTAGGATGTGAAAGCAGCCTTATCGAGTTATCTTTTTTTAATCGGTTGTCAGTGGTGACATTTCTGCTGTCAGAATGACAGGATGTGATAAGTTCGGTGACGAAGCGTTTCGCATTTAAAGGAACGGGTTTTTGTTAAGATTTTTCGTGAAAGACAGGACTTTGACCGAGACCGGCTTTGGGGTAGTTGGAGGTCCTTTGGCTTTTGGCTCTGAGACTGTGCCGCGAATCAGTTTTTCGCTCAAGCGCGATTATTTGTTGCCTCGCATGGCCTAGCGGGCTGTGATTGGGTTGCTGCATTGCATCTTACTACATTTTACCCAGAAAACTGGGTTTTTTACTACGGCTAGTTGCCGGATGAGATATTTGGTGCCGCACCTATAAGTTAGTGGGCTGCACGTGGTACGACAACGTGGAAGTGCGGACTACACGAGCTTCTCATGTGAGAGGTATCTGCCGTCATCACCTGGCAGTAACAACAGGCAGTCACTCTCACTCTGCAGGCCAGTAAATCCACTACTTATGTGTAGCTTAGTAGCATAAGTACCTAAGCACTGACTATACTTCTGTGTACCTGTGATATTTGTGTCTATCAGTGAATAAGCTCTCTGTGTGTCTCTGTGTATCTCTGTGTTATATAAATATATGTGTGTACACCCTACCTGACTGTTTTCGTCAGAGCCCTGGCCTACCCTTGCACGCACACTGGAATCTCTGTAGTAAGGCGCCCTGGGAAAGAGTTCTCTGCATAGCTACCTCGCGCTAGTTGGTGAGTAACACTGATCATCTTTGGGTTACAAAATTGGCTCCCAACGTAGTGGCAAATCTCTGGGTCTACTCTGCGGTAGCCTCAGTCTAGTGTGTGTGCATAGGTGGTTACCTCTGGCGAAACCATCCTGGTGAATCGTCCGAGACGCTCCAGGACGTTAATTGGTGGTGCTAGCAGCTAAGCACAAAACCTTCCCTTTCGTCTTCTTCCAGCTCCCTACATCTTTGGCTGGAAAAGACACAAAATTCTAAATTCAAAAATTTAAAATAGCTGTGATTTTGGAAAAACTTTTTGATTTTATTTGGAATACCCACTTCTTTTCTTATTGTGTTTTTTTTCTTCTTTATGTTCTTTTTTTTATGGTGCACACATATATTTATTATATTATTAGTGTAGATTAATATATAATATATATTATCCTATAGTTTCACCTTGTAAGGTAAACTTAGTGAATCTCTCTGTGTTAACTTAGTGAATTTCTCTGTGTAACTTAAAACTTTTTTATAAGGTGTGTACATACCTTGTAATTTTGAATGTTAACCTGAACTGTGTTATCAGAAAATTTAGAAACTTTTCTCTCTTAATATACCCTTAATCTTTGTTAAATTCTAAAAGTCAATTTGAAACATAATTACCTAACTTAGTACACTTTGTTGTAACTCAATTTACATTTTTACTTTGTAATTGATCCCTATCTGTGCCATTTTATCTTTATAATTGTTGTAAGTAAATTTTTACATAATGGCACAGATGAAAAAATATATTAATTATTTAAGAAAGGATGAACTTGCTAACGAGCTGTCCCACATGGGTATTTCAGTGGAACCGGAAACGACAGTGTCTGGCCTTCGGAGTGAGCTAAGAGCGGCACACCGACTCGTCCGTCGAGGTAGCATCAAAGCGAGTGCTCCGGTACCCGCTGATGCATCGGCTGAGCTCTCGATCTGCCTCCCGAAGGTGTCCGAGCTGGAGGAGGCTATTCAGTCAGGTGACATCTTCATTAATAAGGGTAGTCGTCTTAGGGTGTCCCTCAGGGCCAACTACTTATTGAGTAGGTTAGCTCGTTGTGGTCTGGATTGCCCCGACCTGGTGGATATTCGTGGTAGGCTAGTGAAGATCATCGCTAGGGCTGAACCCAGTAGTGATTCTGAATCCGAAGGTTCGGATGATGATGGTGATGATCCTTCGGGTCGTGACCAGGTGGAATATACTTCACCAGTAGTGAGAGAGGACCGCTCGGTGCGAGCTAGTTCAAGTAGGAATAGTTCTACATGTAACATAGTGTATAAAGAACGTCCCCTTAACTTATGTTCATTTAACTTAAAATATGATGGTTCTACTTGTGTACGTGTGTTTTTAGAGAGATTAGAGGAACTTAGATGTGCTCGGGAGGTTACTAAGCCTAGACTCCTTATGGCTTTCTCCGACCTGTTGGATGGACCGGCTTTGTCTTGGTTCCGTACAAACAAAGCTAACTTCATCTCATATGAGGATCTTATTAGTGAGCTTAGAGATACCTTCGATATTCCTGATTATGATTACCGCCTCAGGAACGAGATAAGACAGCGTACACAAGCCCGCTCTGAGTCCTTGGTTAACTATATATGTACAATGCAAGCCATGTTCTCAAGGTTGTCATGTAAGATGCCCAGTGAGGAACAGCTGGACATTCTCATGCACAACATTAGACCTGACTACATGAAGGAACTGGCCTTGCATGATGTCAACTCTGTAGATGACTTGAGACGTTTGGGTAAGCGCTTGGAGCTTGCGCGTACTAGGGCAGATGCTTTCCATGAGCCTGCTCTTGACAAGTTTGAGATTACATCTGACTTACACCAGCTTAAGAACAAAGGTGTACAAAAGCCCGCTAAGCAGGTGTATGCAGTGGAGACGCCGGTTACCCCCCACGATCGCAAATGCTTTCGTTGCGGCGGGGGCGGTCACACTGCATACAGCTGCACACAGTCAAGGGAGCTGGTGTGTTTCCGGTGTGGTCTCAAAGGAGTCAAGACCCCAGACTGCTCACACTGTATTAGCAAGTCAAAAAACGCGTAGGCCAGGGCCTTATTAGGAACTCTGTGCATCACTCTGTATCTGAGTCTATTTCTGATAAGGTCCTGTTTCCTAAACGGGATAGTGACATTAGACCGTATCTAGTTGTTAAGGTTTTAAATTTAAATGTCTTAGGCCTTCTAGATTCCGGTGCCTCCTGCTCTATACTAGGTAAGGGAGCGCACCGCATCTTCTTGGAACTGGGTTTTGATCTTGTGAGTATCAATCCTACTTTTCGTATTACAACTGCAGACAGCACTCACTTGCAATGTCTGGGTTGTATCTCTTTGCCAATTGAGTACAATTCGGTTATCCGAGTTGTCAAGTTCTATGTTGTCCCAGGTATAACCACCTCCATGATATTTGGAGTGGATTTCTGGCAACAATTTAAGTTAAGTGATAAGTTAATTTTACAAAATATTAGTCTTGATAGCTTTAGTGATAATAATCCTATAGAGTCTGTGTCCCTTAACGGTGGCCTCGAGGATTACGACAACCTGACAACTAAACAAAGGTGTGTAATCAACGAGGTCATTGAAAAGTTCGACTCGTTGAACACTGATAAGGTGGGTTTAGGTCGGACCTCACTTGTGCACCATGTCATTGACACTGGTGACAGCAAGCCGATCAAGCAGCGTTATTATCCGCTCTCTCCCCTTAAGCAGAAGGCCCTGGAAGCCGAGCTGGACCGAATGCTGGAGATGGGAGTAGTGTCCCCGTCTCAGTCCGCCTGGAACTCTCCAGTGGTCATGGTGGAGAAGGCGAACGGCGACCTCAGATTGTGCTTGGACTCTCGCAAGCTGAACTCTGTGTCTAAGAGTGACGCCTACCCCTTACCCTATATCAATCAAATCTTAGACCATCTTAATAATGCTAAGTATTTAACCTCTGTAGATCTGAGTGCGGCCTACTGGCAGATTCCATTCGACTCACTCCAGTCTGCTGAGAAGACTGCTTTTACGGTTCCCCGGAGAGGATTGTTCCATTACAATTCCATGTGCTTCGGTCTTGTCGGTGCCAGTGCCACGATGCAACGCCTCATGGACCGTCTGTTTGGTCCCGAGTTCGACAACAAGGTATTTGCGTTTCAGGATGACATAGTCTGTGTGTCCAGCACCTTTGAGGAGCATGTAGAGCTCTTACATAGAGTCTATCAGCAACTCAAGGATGCTGGCCTAACTATTAATATGAAAAAATCCCACTTTTGTCGGAGTGAACTCAAATACCTGGGGTATTATGTGGACAAACATGGCTTACGGACAGACCCGGGTAAAGTTGAGGTTATCCTCAACTATCCCACCCCTTCTAACCCTAAGGAGGTTAAGAGATTTCTGGGAATGGCCGGCTGGTATCGTCGCTTTGTTAACAACTTCTCGAAGATTAGTAAACCTCTGTGCAAACTCACTTCTACGAACCTTAAGTTCGAATGGACCCCTGAGGCTGAACAGTCCTTTAACCTGCTAAAGTCAGCCTTGGTTTCTGCCCCTATATTAAAAATGCCTAACTTTGAGATGCCCTTCCGCATTCTTAGTGACGCGTCAGCTTACTCAGTTGCTGCTGTACTGACACAAACTCACGATGGTGTTGAGCACCCTATCGCCTACTGTAGCCGTTCTCTCAACAAGAACGAGGTGAACTACAGCACAACTGAGCGAGAACTTCTGGCCGTGATTTTCGCTTTGGAACAATTTCGACAGTACGTCGAAGGCCAAAAATGTACGGTCGTCACGGATCATTCATCTCTTCTGTGGTTCCATAAGCTAAAAAATCCCACGGGTCGTCTAGCACGTTGGAGCATGAGGCTCAGTCAATTCGATTTTGACATAGAGCATCGAAAAGGTAAAGACCACGTTGTACCTGATGCTCTGTCTCGTATCAAAATTGATTCCCTCGATGCAGTACCCACTAAAGACCCGTGGTATGACCACACCATGAATAGTGTTCGGAAGAACCCTAGGAAGTCACCAAATTATGACATTCGTGACAACCTTCTATATAGGTTAACTAAAAATAAATATTCTTTGACTTCAGACTTTGACTGGAAGCTGGTGGTACCTCAGGAGGATCGCTTGCCCCTGCTCTCTAAGTACCACGATGACACACTTAGTGCCCATGGTGGCGTTTGGAAGACGCATAAAAGGTTAGCCCTAAATTATTACTGGCCCAAGATGTACGAGGACGTCAAAGAATATGTTGGGAATTGCGAAACATGCAAGCAGTACAAACCCGTAAATACGTCTCGTCCCGGCCTAATGGGTAGCCCGAAGCGGGTTTCGAAGCCATTCGAAGCTATCTCTGTCGATCTGCTTGGTCCCTTTCCCACTTCGAGCAATAGAAACGTACACCTGATCGTGGTCTCCGACTACTTTAGCAAATACGTCATGTTGTGCCCTGTTCGGGTTGCCACAGGCGCTGTAGTCGCGAGGTTCATAGAGAAGAGTGTGTTTCTCGTGCACGGAGTCTGCAAGACTATTTACATGGATAATGGCCCTCAGTTTGTGAGTAAGCCATTTAAGGATCTGTTGGCTAAATACAATGTACCTAATATATATTATAACCCTAGGTATCATGCCCAAACTAATCAGGCGGAACGAGCTATTCGCAATGTGGTTCAAGCGATCTCATGCTATGTGAAGTCACAACACAAGTCTTGGGATCAGTTCTTGGTTGAGATACAGTGTGCTTTAAACACTGCAGTTAACGAAGCAACTCGTTTCACCCCTTACTTTTTGGTACATGGTAGGGAATTTATTGGGGATGGAGTGCTGTACAGGCAGACAGATATCGCGTGCCATCCTACTTCAGTCTCTGTAGACGATCCATCAGCCTTCGGTGTCAAGCTGAGAGAAATACAACGCATTTACGACCAGGTGAGGAAACATTTGAACGTAGCCCACCAGCGTAATGAAAAGTATTACAACCTCAGAAAAAGGCATGTAGAGCTGAAAGTGGGACAGATAGTTTACAAACGCACGTTCTACCTGTCCAACAAGGCCAAGAATTTTACTGCTAAGCTAGCTCCTAAGTTCCTTAAATGTGTGGTGACTGCTAAACGATCCCCTTTAGTATATAGGCTGTCAGATCTGGACGGTAAGGATCTTGGGGAGTACCATATCAAGGACATCCTGAAGTATCAGGAGGAGCAGTCTCCAATACCTAACGTAACTACATAGCACTGTTTCTCTAGTTTATTAAACCAGTGCTATGTGATCATTATGTAAGACTATTTTAATCTTTTGTTTGTATTTCTATATGTGTACGTGACTTTAAATTGTCACGTTGTAGTTTCTTCTATGCACCGCACCGAGCGTTTTTCTCTCATTCGCTTCTTAGTACTCTACATTATCCTGAGAGCTTGGGTAGTGTTAGGGTATCGGCAGTGAGTAAAGGGAGCATTCGTTTTCTATGAAGGGCATTAGACTCTAGTTACTTAGCCTAACCGGTACACGAGTCAGTGTCTAGTTAGGTACATAGGAGGATCTTTCTTTGGTATTGTAATGGTCGTAGTCAGCTGGTGTTTGAAGGACCTAGCTGGTTGTCTTTGTTTATTAGTCAGTACTTTTCTGTTTTCTTTATTGTGTATTTCCAGCGTGTCATATCCGCAGGAAATACTATTAAAGGGGGGGTGGTTGTAGCATTTATTTTCTATAGATGCAGTATTTAGGATGTGAAAGCAGCCTTATCGAGTTATCTTTTTTTAATCGGTTGTCAGTGGTGACATTTCTGCTGTCAGAATGACAGGATGTGATAAGTTCGGTGACGAAGCGTTTCGCATTTAAAGGAACGGGTTTTTGTTAAGATTTTTCGTGAAAGACAGGACTTTGACCGAGACCGGCTTTGGGGTAGTTGGAGGTCCTTTGGCTTTTGGCTCTGAGACTGTGCCGCGAATCAGTTTTTCGCTCAAGCGCGATTATTTGTTGCCTCGCATGGCCTAGCGGGCTGTGATTGGGTTGCTGCATTGCATCTTACTACATTTTACCCAGAAAACTGGGTTTTTTACTACGGCTAGTTGCCGGATGAGATATTTGGTGCCGCACCTATAAGTTAGTGGGCTGCACGTGGTACGACAACGTGGAAGTGCGGACTACACGAGCTTCTCATGTGAGAGGTATCTGCCGTCATCACCTGGCAGTAACAACAGGCAGTCACTCTCACTCTGCAGGCCAGTAAATCCACTACTTATGTGTAGCTTAGTAGCATAAGTACCTAAGCACTGACTATACTTCTGTGTACCTGTGATATTTGTGTCTATCAGTGAATAAGCTCTCTGTGTGTCTCTGTGTATCTCTGTGTTATATAAATATATGTGTGTACACCCTACCTGACTGTTTTCGTCAGAGCCCTGGCCTACCCTTGCACGCACACTGGAATCTCTGTAGTAAGGCGCCCTGGGAAAGAGTTCTCTGCATAGCTACCTCGCGCTAGTTGGTGAGTAACACTGATCATCACTGTGTTACAGCCGTCATGCATGTCTGCAGGACAACGTGCAGGACAACGTGCAGGACAACGAGCAGGATGAGGCAGCGAATGGCTGGACTGAAATTAAAATCGACAGACGCAAGAGATGTGGTGGAGGCACTAATTCACGTACCTCGGGAGTGTCGTGTCAGTAACTGATGGGATAGAAGAGTACCCTACATCATTTCGAGTCTCGCCAAGGCCAGAACAACCTTTACACAGCTGCGCCCCGTACGCAGTTGCGAAAATGGACACGAAGAGTGAAACTCAAAACAAAGTAAACGTTAAAACTGTACTGCTAACTGCTATACGGATGCGAGACATGGAAGGTCGCTAAAGACATTTCGCACCAGCTACCAGCTATAAGTCTTCGTCAAACGCTTCCTCCAATGGATCCTCGGTACATACGGGCCCGAGAACATCACGAACGTAAGACTATTGGAACGCTGCAGTGAGACCCCTATCCACCAACAGATCGAACGTCGGAAGTGTAGACTTTTGGACTTTTGGACTTTTGAACTTTTGGACTTTTGGACTTTTGGACTACCTAACAGACTTATTATAATGTATTTTAATGTGGACTTTTTTGTGATTTTAATAATACTCAAAATATTGGTGACCTTAACAACCTGACATCAAGGACTTATTTGATTCATTTGACATTCTGATACATATTTATTCCCTTTTAATTCTGACATTATAAATTTCCTGACATGATAATACTTATCTATATATATAAAAATCAATGCCACTTTTCGTTGTAATTTTATAACTCAAGAACGGGCTAACCTATCCAAACCAAATGTTTAGGCTTTGTTCGGACTATTTAGTAGATGGTTTATGTGAAGTTTGCACAAAATCGGTCGAACGGTTCTTCATTTATCACGCAAACGAAGTTGCGCGGGTCAGCTAGTTGAAATATAAATTATTAAGAGTATTAATTGAATATCAATCTGGCCAATAATTGTTTGTTAATGATTGCATGCACAAAAATCTGCTGTTTTGTATGTATTAATTTTTTTTTTCTCTTTGCTGTAATTTTTGTAAAGTAATATTGTAATGCTTTATAACATTTGCACGCTCCATTGAAGTTATAGGACAGCGCACAACCTTTTAAAACTTATAACACCTGTACTGTACCTGTTCTATGCAAATAAATTATTTGATTTGATTTGGACTTTTGGACTTTTGGGACTTTTGGGACTTTTGGGACTTTTGGGACTTTTGGGACTTTTGAGACTTTTGGGGCTATTGGGACTTTTGGGACTTTTGGGACTTTTGGGACTTTTGGGACTTTTCGGTCTTTGAGGACTTTTGGGTCTTCAAAAGTCCAAAAGTCCAAAAGTCCAAAAGTCCAAAAGTCCAAAAGTCCAAAAGTCCAAAAGTCCAAAAGTCCAAAAGTCCAAAAGTCCAAAAGTCCAAAAGTCCAAAAGTCCAAAAGTCCAAAAGTCCAAAAGTCCAAAAGTCCAAAAGTCCAAAAGTCCAAAAGTCCGAAAGTCCGAAAGTCCGAAAGTCCAAAAGTCCAAAAGTCCAAAAGTCCAAAAGTCCAAAAGTCCAAAAGTCCAAAAGCCCAAAAGTCCAAAAGTCCAAAAGTCCAAAAGCCCAAAAGTCCAAAAGTCCAAAAGTCCAAAAGTCCAAAAGTCCAAAAGTCCAAAAGTCCAAAAGTCCAAAAGTCCAAAAGTTCAAAAGTCCAAAAGTCCAAAAGTCCAAAAGTCCAAAAGTCCAAAAGTCCAAAAGTCCAAAAGTCCAAAAGTCCAAAAGTCCAATAGCCCAAAAGTCCAAAATTCTAATAGTACAAAAGTCCAAAAGGCCAAAAGTCCAAATGTCCAAAAGTCCAAAAGGCCAATAGGCCAAAAGTCCAAAAGCCCAAATGTCCACAGTCAAGTAGGTACTTGGTACTTTACTTTGTTGAACATAGGCCTTAAAATCTTACTAATATTATAAATGCGAAAGTTTGTGAGTGTGGATGTTTGTTACTCTTTCACGCTCAAACCGCTGAACGGATCGGGCTGAAATTTGGTACAGAGATACCTTATAGTCTGGAATAACACATAGGCTACCTTTTATCCCGGGAATAACTTCCCGTGGTAACAAATTTTACGCGGGCGAAGCTGCTGGCATCAGCTTGTATTCTTATATAGAAATAATTATACTAGCATAGTTGGTAAAAAATGCTATGTAATAGCTTTACCGCGGCAGTCCCCGAGTGCCACACGTCTTTTTTTTTTCGTTAGCCCACTATAGTACTTTTGTAACTCTGAATCAAAGTGTTTTAACATGAGGTAAATCGTACATGGATACTATCCTACCAACTAAAAACCACACGTATCCTACATAACAGCCTACAGTTGGGAGCCCCGGGTAAGCCCTCAGAAGGATACCCAAGGACCAACAGACCTACGGCTACAACTGCGGCTTCACTTAGGTGGGGGGAGGGGGTGTAAATAAGTTAAAGCCAAATAACAAAACGTGTGAGTGACACATTGTATTCTATTTTCGGTATTTTAAATTAAGGATATTTGAAAATTTGTATTTTGAATTCTGATATAATAATTATTTGTATTTTAAATTTAGACATTTTACGGTAAGGTGTACTGAAAAAAGGTATTTTGAATGTTAAGGTATTTCGAATTCGGGTATTTTGGTCTAATGCATTTTAAGTAAAGGCATTTTGATTTCTGGTATTTTAATATATAACCGTTCCAACAGATCGACAACACGGACGCCGACCCAGAGTCCGGCGACGTCATAGAGATATCTGGTGGCAGCCACATCCTGGTGGAGCTCACGTCGGCAGACACCAGTGTTCGATGTACAGGGGGCTTCTTGGCGCACGCTACTCAGATTGGTATGTATTGGTTGAGTATTGCAGAGATTTAGATGTCGCAGTGGTAACCGTGGGTCTGTTGGGAGTCCTGGGACATCCTTCCGAGGGCTTACCCGGGGCTCTCAATCGTAGGCTGCTGGGCGTCACGTAAGGTTTTTTAGTCGGCAGGAGTCTGGCATAGCATCCATGAAGGATTTTCCCTCACATAAAAAAAAAGATTTACTTGTTTTGGACCATGGCTGGGTGCGACGGGGAATTTCAAAGAAGGTCATAAGATAACTACCTTGTTATTTGTCTCTTTTTTCAAAAGTCAGTTCACAAGGAATCAAAATAGAAGTTTTAAATGGTACGAAGAGACCGAAAAGTGTAGGTACATTTGCACCTTTTGAACATAGGTAAATTATAATTAGAAACGCCTTTAAAATTTGGTTGCATTTATTGGTTTCGAAAAATCCAATCACACTGATACAAAAGAAATATTGACTGTTTTAACATAATTATTACTAGTCAGGACTTTACGGGAAATAATATTTCTTACTTGTACCGACGTTTAGAACGCGTCGCAGAGCTTTCGCAGTGCTTTTGTTTCGTGAAATTTCGCCGTCATTGCAAGATAGTATAATAATATTGTGTAAAACCCCGACTACTACAAAAGTATGAAGTTCTTCATCAGCAATAAAACCTCGTATTTTCCACCCCCAGAGGCTATCCGCAACGCATCCGCAGCATGGTCATCTTCAGTCATCAGTACATCTTGGTGGGCGGGCGGTGGTGGCGCTCGCGGGGCTTGTGTGGGGCTGGCGGGGCTGGCGGCGTTAGCGGCGCTGTGCCTGGCGCTACACTCGGCGCACAGGACGAGGGCTTATCAGAGGGCGGCGGATAAGGAGTCGCTCACTGACAGCGATGGTGAGTGTACTTAGTATAGTAGCCCTTTCCAGTTATCAGTACTTCGTGGTGGGGCTCGTGAGGCTGGCGGTGCTACACTCTGCGCATAGAACAAGGGCTTACCAGGGAGTGGCAGATAAAGAGTCGCTAACTGATAGCGATGGTGAGTGTACTGTAGTGTAGTAGCTGTTTCTAACGCGTCAGTAGCGTTATCCTCCTTCAGTCATCAGTACTTCTTGGTGGGCCGGTGGTGGAGGGGCTCGCGGCGCTTGTCTAGGAATTGCGGGGCTGGCGGCGTTAGCAGCGTTAGCGGCGCTGTGCTTAGCGCTATCACAGCCGACAGATCATATTTCTCTTTATACTGTGGCGCCACACTCAGGGCATAGGACGAGGGCTTACCAGAGAGCGGCGGATAAGGAGTCGCTTACTGACAGCGATGGTATGTATATTGTAATGTATTGGCTCTTTCACGTGACATTGAATTCGAAAGGATAAGGGCGTACCAGAGACACCTGACAACTGTGGTCCTTTGTACTCATTCTTGGCATATATACGCGGCAGCAGCGTGGTCAGCCTATCGTGGAGATCCGGCTCTTGAACCCAGATCCTGGACCCTAAATCACAAACCCTAGACCCCAGGGCCTAGACACTGAATCCTCGAGACTCGCGCTACACTCGGAGCACAAGTGATGCTATGTAAAGTCCTCGTTTTAGGCACATACGCATTTTTACTTAGTCATTTGAGCATATGTTTGCTGACCCTCATACTTCGTCCTTAGACTGCACGCAGGTCATCGCTCCATGAGCTACATCTTTGTATCCTAAGAAAAGCTGCAAGAGTCGACGCACCTCAAAACAGCTCTCTACAGAGCTACCAGGATCTTCTTTTGCAGTGCCACACTTCAAAAGAGCTTAAATTCCATGTCTTAGCCAGAAACAATCTGGCATCTAACCTGCAACCACGGATAATTTTAATTGGCCAAAACCGTGCAGATCATATTCTACCACTTCCCGTAAACTCGACACCAGTGTCTCCAACAACATATTTTCATCTGCAATTTGTCTTGTGGTTGTTTCATGTGTAAAATGAAATGATTTTTCTTTCTTTCTTTATTGCTTTGGATTTTAAACCCAAGGAAATAAAGAACTCCTGAAACATTTCAGTCGGCTCTGTACACTACTTTTTATAAACATTTAGCTCGGAAAAATAATGCCACTCGCCTGATGGAAAGCAACATCTAGCGATCGGAGACATTTATTGTCGCGTATAGTAGTAGATGTTTGCTGACCCTCATACTTCGTCCTTAGACTGCACACAGGTCATCGCTCCATGAGCTACATCTTTGTATCCCACGCAAGAAATATGTACTCCTATAAAATGTCGACACAAAAATACAAATATTGACCACCACTATCTCTCCCCAGCATGTTCAGCGTCCCTAGAGCTGGGCGGCGCCGTGTCGGGGTCCCGCAGCACGCTGCTGTCCGAGGTGGTGGGCGGCGTGGCGCTGCGGCGGCTGCTGCCCTCCGGCAAGAACAGGCACACGAGGCTGAGGGAGAGCGATCGGAACTCCGAATGTGCTGAGCCGAGGTACGTTGGATTTGATTTTTTGCTGGTGAGTGAGGATCGTAAGTGGTCAAGGCTAAGCTTTATGATGTGAAATATCTATAGCCGAGGGGTAAACTGATATCCAAACAATATATTGGATCTTAGAATTGAATTTGAAATTTACCATTTTGGACTTTGTATTTTGAATTTAGAATGTTGATTTTTTTTAGTATTTAAAGAAATAAAAAAGGTAAAAAATAATAATTGCACATTCTAAATTCAAAATACAAGTCCAAAATGATAAATTTCAAATTCAAAGTCCTGATGAATTTCAAAGATCAAAGAAGACTATTAATTTTAAAATGTAAATAAAATAAAATAAAATAATAAAATAAAATAAAATAAAATTTATTCCCTTTGAAATTTTTAAAAAATTATTTAGGTTTGTCAAAATTTTTGTGACTCTACCGGGGGTTCGGAAATGCTACAGACTGAGAAGAACACCCCAAGAAACTCAGTCCGGTCCCTCTTATTCATCTTAGTATCTAATACAGTTTTTTTTTTAAATGTAGAAAGGAGCAATTCGTGTCACTGCCAGGCAGTCTTGTCTTCTAGAAAGTCTTTAATGCTATAATAAGCTTTCTGGCACAATTTAAGTTTTACTAGTTTTTTAAATTTACGTGTTTTTTCCTGCGTACCCAAGAGTTGTGACGGGACAAAAGTCGACAACCTAACATTTGCATATCCAATGGGCGTTGTACTTTCAATTGGTACTTATGGAATGTATCTAGGTATTATTAAAATCAATGAAATGTTAACATTTTCTTTAAATTTTTGATTAATCATATTCTGGACTGAATTTTTTAGGCAAACCATCTGCAATTGATTTATTGACATATTTCATTGAACATAAAACAATTTTAATCCATTAAACCAGCTCGGTGAAGATCGTTCTTAACGGGATCTTAGACTATTAATAGCTCGCTAAAATGACCCGCTGCGCCGGATGGTGAGCGGACATGTAGCTGATTGAGCGCCACTCTGCCAATCATAAAGACTATTATTGACAGTGGCATAATTTCACGTGCTTTTCATGAAAAGCATCTAATTTAAAATAATAAACAGACATTTCTACTTAATTTACATGTAGAAAATATAGATTACCGAAAACAGTAAAACTCAAATTCTCTCAAAAGTATTAGGTACCTTTTCGAGAGTACTTAACAATGAAAAGGGATTTCCTTTCCTGAAATATTTCTTTTGAAATCAACAATTTTATTATTAAATATATATTTAATTACATTTCCCTCTTTGACACACCTTTCGTGAGCCCCTAACCTTCTGCTGAGATCCACTTGACGTTTTTTCAAAAGGGCCCTTACCCTGAATCGAGAAATAATTAATTAAGCCACACTCGTCCTCTCCCTTTGCAATAGTAATGAGAGGGTAGGCAGGTATGATATGAATTGTTTAAATATTCTATTGTTCAGACACGTATCACTAGAAATTTTAATTTTTATTGTATTGACGGATGCAGAGTAGGCATTGCAGTTTTAAGTGGTTGCCAATTAGTAGGGATATGATTGTTATAGGGAGTAATGGGGCTACACTGAGATCTCCGAGACTCGAACTCACTTTCCTCTTAAGTGGTGCATCCCCTGAATAACGTTCAACAATCAGGCTTAAAAGATATTAAAATGAATAGTTTGTACAACATACAATTTTAAAGACAGCCTCGGTGGCGTAGTCGGTAGTGTAACCGCCAACCCTGACTGAGGGTTCGATTCCCAGGTTAGTCCAAATATTTGTGTCATCTACAAAATGTTTGTTTCGAAGTTTGGGTGTTTTTTATGTTTAATATATATGTATTTAAAAACAGTCAAAAAATTGTTTGCACGGAGAATTCACGTTAAGAGGAGTGGGGTTGTTGTGTACCCATCTAGGTGAGACCGCAGTATTAGTTGGAAATCCTGGGGTCATCCTTCCGAGGGCTTACCCGGGGCTCCCAACCGTAGGCTGTAAGTAGGGAGCTTGTGGTTTTTAGCCGGTATTAGTCCGGTCATAGCATCTTTTATGACGGATTTTCCTCACGTAAAAAAGGGTTATGTATTGTGTACACACTAGACTACCTACCTCTTCTTGTACTAATTGTAAGTGTGAAAATTTGTAAGATGTGAAAGTGAATTTTTTGTATACCTACGTTAATAAACCACATAAAGTTATCAATGATAACTTATCATATTCCGGAAAGAAGTACCTGCAAGAGGTCCGGAACAACTGCGGGAATTAGCTAGACATACATAGGAACTGGACCTAAGAGAACGAAAGGAGTAAAATTAACATTTTTAGGGTTTCGTAGCCAAATGGCAAAAACGGAACCCTTATAGATTCGTCATGTCTGTCTGTCCGTCTGTCTGTCCGTCCGTGTGTCACAGCCACTTTTCTCCGAAACTATAAGGTCTATGCTATTGAAACTTGGTAACTAGATGTATTCTGTGAACCGCATTAAGATTCTTATATAAAACTAGAAAAAAGCAGTAAATTTTGGGGGTCCCCATACCCAGAACTGAAACTCTAAATTTTATTTTCATCAAATCCATACGAAATAAAATAAAATAAAATTTATTCCCTTTGAAATTAAAAAAAAAAATATTTAGGTTTGTCAAAATTTTTGTCACTCTACCGGGGTTCGGAAATGCTACAGACTGAGAAGAACACCCCAAGAAACTCAGTCCGGGTCCCTTTTAATTTATCTTAGTATCTAATACAGTTTTTTTTTTAATGTAGAAAGGATCAATTCGTGTCACTGCCAGGCAGCCTTATCTTCTAGACAGTCTTTAATGCTTTAATAAGCTTTCTGACACAATTTAAGTTTTATTAGTTTTTTAAATTTATTAACTGACAAACCTGTTATGGCTGTCGGCAATGTATTTTACATTCGAATACAATTGCCCGCAAAAGAATTGCTTATTTTATTAAACCTAAATCTAGGTACAGCCAATTTATTCTTATTTCTTAAGTTTAGGTTATGGATATCACTATTTTTAATAAATTTACTGTTTTTTTTTTATGAGTATAATAATAAGTTTTCATATATGTACTGTGAATACACAGTAAGGATGTATTCTTAAACTTTTCTCTTAATGACTCCCGAAACCCCATACCATAGATAGCCCGGACAGCCCTTTTCTGCAACACAAAGATACATTCGATGTCGGCAGCGTTACCCCATAATAGTATGCCATAGGTCATGACACTGTGGAAATAGCTAAAGTAGACAAGACGCGCTGTTCTAATCTCTCTCTGTCTGTCTGTCAGTTGTCGGATCTTTTTAACGGCATAGGCTGCAGAGCTCAGTCTGCCCGAGACTCTCTCGATATGAGGCCCCCACTGCAAGTTGGAGTCTAACTTTATGCCCAGAAAGACAGTTTCATCGACCAATTCCACTTGATCATCCCTAATCCTAATAACCTAAGCGGTGTTAACGAGCCTAACATTTGGCATGGTGAATCTAATACATTTTGTTTTAGTTTCATTTAACAATAAATTATTTGCGTTAAACCAGTGGACTACCCTAGAGAGGGCATTGTTTACTTCGTCAAGATCGCGTTGTCCACGTTCAACTTTAAATATTAAAGATCAGCAAACAAAACTACCTCGTGATCGTCCCTTATAAGGTGAGGGAGATCATTTATGTACACTAAAACTGGAAAAGGTCCCAGAATTAATCCCTGAGGCACCCCCATTGTTACAGCAGAACCATGTGACTGTTTACCACGTGTGGGGTATTTATATATATCAAAAATGCTATTGAGGTTCCTAAAATCATTTTTTTCTAAAATGAATAGTTTGCGCAAGAGACACTTCCAAAGTGGAAAAATGTGTGTCCCCCCCTCTAACTTCTAAACTAAGAGAATGATAAATCTAAAAAAAATATATGATGTACATTGCCGTAAAAACTACCAACGAAAATTGGTTTGAACGAGATAGAGGTGGTAGTTCTTTTTTTAATACTTTATAAACCTCAATTTTCGGTTAGAAAAATCACTACCACTGCGAACGTGTTAAAACATCAATCAAAGTTACAACGAACTATAAGAACTTTTATATTATGTTACTTGCTGCTACGAAAAGGTTCATGGGCGAGTCCAACTCGCACTTGGCCGGTTTTTTGCTATAAAACTGACGAAAGGGAATAACTAATTCTACCATCAAAAGGGTTTAATAATATTTAATTAATCAACTTTTCAAGGCGTAGTCTGAAAAGGAAGGGAAAGAGCTCTGTGATTATTTTTGTAATTCGAAGTATCCATGCAAAACCTTACCTCTTTTTTTTATTAAATTTCTCCGTGAAGAATTTGGTAAATTGAATAAAAATGAAGAAAACTAAGTCTTTGACAAAATATGAACTAATGATAAAGTAAATTATGCCTCTTTAAACACTTTCAGAGGGCGATTGGCCTTTATGTACCTCGCTGGCTAGACGGGTTGGTACAGAGTTAGCTTTCGAGTTTTTTTTTGTCCTCGCCCGTTAGTAAACAGGTGCAAATAAAAAGAATAAAAGGCATGAGGCTATTAGTCAACAATAACTTCAATTTAAAAAATGAAATGTGCGTAAACATTTAATTCTTTTTTTACGTGTGGAAAATCCGGCATGGCTGCTATGCCGGACTCTTACCGACTAAAAACCAACACATTCCCTACCTACCTACTACCTACGGTTGGAAGCATTAGATATATAAGTCACGATGAATGCACTAAAATTTCTTCCAAACTTCTCTTAGGGACGAAGAAGATCCTGGTACGGACATAGAACAAGATGCAGGCGACAACATAAGCGTCGCCAGCGCGAACAGCGTCGCCAGTCAAACGACTATAACTCCTGAAACTGTATCTTCAAGCAGTGCACCAGCTGGAAGGAAGATCATCATCCCATCACCTTTGAAACGGTCACATACTGTGTCTACTACCAATGTTACAAAACCTCAGGTTAAAAAGGTAGGTTAAACAAGTAAACCTTAGTGTTAAGTTGTGTCTATTTGTTTATAGAATAAAATTATTTCTTTCCTGCCTAAAAAAATGTCTTTTCTATGTTCAAATAAGTGGAAAAAATATCTGGCCAGTGACAGCCCTAGGCTAGAGTTCACACCATGTTGAATATTATTCGATAAGTTTTAGGGCTTTCGCTAAGTGATGCATACACACGCGTCGGACGCCCGCCTCGCGTTCTTGTATTGGAAAATTGTATGACAACTCTAGACAACCGCTCCGCATCAGTTTGCGCTAATAAATCAATGTGGTGCGAACTCTAGCCTAGCCTAGGATTGTCACAGTAAAAATATTTTTATCACTAATTTGTATGTAGAACAAAACTTATATTTTCAAACGCTTAATCTTGTAATTTGAAATTTGAAACCAACTACGTTGAACTAGCTCCAACCGGAATTATTAAATTCTCGGTAATACCGATCTGATATAACTAGATTTCGTCCATTCTAACCACTGAAATTAATTCTCCTAGCTTATACTTACGTATTCTCAAACGCTTACTTATTGGCTTTAAATTTTGTTATTGAAATTTGATACAATGTCTGCTGCCATATTAATCTGATATTTACTCGTAGTAAACGATTTTAGATCTGGTACATACAACGAAATTCATGTTGTTCACAATAAGGGTATCAAATCAAAGAACTAGTTGCACAAAAGTCACTACGAAAAAATAAATAAGAAGACATTTTTCCCAATAACCAGGTGTGTGTATCATCTCCTCAACCGTCAACCAGTGAATCACTGGTCGTGGAGATGAGCACCAGCGTGAGCAGTGTGAGCGAGAGGGAGAGTGCCTGTAGTAGCGAGAAGGACAGAGACAGCATGGCGTGGGACAGGGAGCGCAGTGAGAGTCGCGCGTCTTCCTCTACGTCAGCCGCCACTTTGACCAACGTAAGTGTACAAAATCCCTATCCCCACTAATATTACAAATGCGTCTGTCTGTTACGGTTTCATACCTAAACCGCTGAAGCGATTTAGATGAAATATCGGATAGAGATAGTTTAAGTCGTAACGATCCCTAAGTGGATGAAGTCGTTATCACGTAAAATCATTGCCTTCTTTTTACATAGTCGGTTAAAAGTAGCCTATGTAGTACCCGCAACAGCTAGTAATAAATACAGAAGTAAATCTACATACAAAGTGCGCTCAGGCTGCTCACACTATAGACACCGCTCATGGAGTTCACGGCCACGAGGTCAAAGGATTTTCATAGCAGTTTGGTGGTATTCATTGACGTGTCGCAAGTGCCTATGTATTAGGATTATGCGAAATAAATGTTTTTTGACTTTGACTTCGATACTGGTTTGTGCGCGAGTGTGCGTAGCAGAGTGTAGGTTTGGAAAAGAAAGTACATACATGTGATTGCGTTTAGTACCTAATTTTTGTGTGTTAAGTGTCGATAATATTACTTGGTAGAAACCTTACTCTATTGTTTGACATAGGTTTCTACAAATTTTCGACAATATGAATCTCAAATACTGAAAAACATTGGAATAATGAAGCTTTAATATTTAGCTTACCCGCCTTATGGAAAGCTGACATTTAGCAAATTAAGAGCCACTCTCACAGCGTACTTACAAGAGTATTAACGGTGGCCCTTAAGTTTGCAGCTCTGTGATTTTAGTAGCTATGCATTCACGCTCATCTTGAATGATCCGGGGCTGTAAGACGAAGGAAAACAAAAATAACAAAAATGTAGTTCTTCTTCTATCGTGTCAATGATTAGAAAAATTCTATTTTTATAACTGACTTTTTACTTTCTACATAAAACTTTCTTAACCGCATTGTCAGTTTAACATTTTCTATGAATAATTTGCATAGGAACCAATATTGGACCACTTTTTTGCAGTCTTATGTATATGCCTTGCTGTACCTAATATAAACATTAAATTCCAATTAAGAGATTCGTTATTATTCAAGTTCAAGACAACATTAAACAGTTTAACTCTGGGCATTCAGGGCTACAATAATGTGTCTGATGAAGCAATTAATTACACAAAACGTTAACCGAGTTAAATTGCCTACATCATCCATAATTTGTAACTCTGAAGTAAGGTCCGGCCGCAGACTCGCCATTTGAATGTGGAATTAGAAGAGCACTTTCCTGTACATTTTAATACTATTATTATAAACGCGACAGTTGTTATGGATTAAGATTTCGGTCGATGACTGTGGCAAGCAACCTCCCACTATCGCCAACTGTGGAACCACGATGCCGAAAATTGTAATTCGGCAGTGCGATGTGCGGGCGGTGCTACGGTCACTCGACACGCGGAAAGCCAGTGGTCCTGATGGCATTCCGGCCGTGGTGCTGAGGAATTGTGCAGCTGAATTGTCTCCAACGCTAACACGCCTGTATCGCCTTTCGTATTCGTCGGGAGAAGTGCCGGAGGCTTGGAAGGAGGCGAATGTCCAACCGATCCCCAAGAAAGGGGATCGGTCGGATCCAGCCAGCTATCGCCCCATAGCCGTAATCACCGTCATCTGCAAGGTGTTCGAGCTAATCATCAACAAACAGCTCATGCGCTATCTGGAGGATCACTCGTTAATTAACGATCGCCAATATGGCTTTAGGCCGAAACGATCAACGGGTGACCTCCTAGCGTACATAACGCACACCTGGGGTGAGGCTATGGAGAGGCACGGCGAATCTCTGGCTATTGGCCTAGACATCGCAAAAGCCTTTGATAGGGTATGGCATGCGTCGCTTCTTTCCAAGCTGCCGTCATATGGTTTATCGCATCAGTTGTGCCGCTGGTTGGCCAGCTTCCTGAACGGGCGACGGATTCGGTCCTCTGTGATGGTCAGGCTTCCTGTTTTTTTCAGGTAAATGCCGGAGTACCACAGGGATCGGTATTGTCCCCAACTCTCTTTCTTCTGCATATCAATGACATGCTGTCCCTTGGGTGCATTCATTGTTATGCGGATGACAGTACTCTTCATGGGAGCTATTCTGGCCGTCCAGCGGCGGGGCGAGGCGACGTGGATGAGAAGAGACGACAACTCGTGACGGATCTCGATCTGGACCTGGGCCGCATTGCCCAATGGGGTTCAGACAACCTGGTCGAGTTCAATGCCAGAAAAACACAGGCGTGTGCGTTTACAGCTAAGAAGTCCCCATTCCTACCCCTGCCCTCTCTTCAGAGCATTACAATTCCACTAAAGGACAACCTGGAGATCCTCGGTATAGACGTCCGGCGTGAGCTCAATCACAAAAACTACATAGAGAGCTGTATTGGTCTGGCCTCGCGGAAACTGGGAATCCTGAATAAGGTGAGACGGTATTTCACGCCCCATCAGAGATATTTCCTGTACAAGACGCAGATTCGTCCCTGCGTCGAGTACTGTTCTCACCTTTGGGATGACTCCGCGAGGTACTTGTTAGACGCGCTTGACGCTTTGCAGAGACGTGCTATCCGAATAATTGGTTGTCCTGAGGTGACGGGAGGCCTCGAACCTTTGTCGCAGCGAAGAACCATAGCGTCCTTGGCTGCCTTCTATCGAATGTATCACGGCGAATGTTCTGAAGAGCTCTTCAACCTGATCCCACCATCTCCTTTCCGATCCCGAACAACGCGTGCCGGGCAGAGATGCCACTCATACACAGTGGAGAGAATCTTCGCCAGAACCGAGCGTTTCAAAAGATCGTTCCTCTGTCGAACTATAAAAACATGGAACGACCTGCCCGCACACGTCTTTCCCTCATCTTACAATCCCGGGTTCTTCAAGAGGAGCGTGAAGAGGCACATCACAGGGCCGCCAACTTGAGGACCACTGTAATGGTGGCTTCTCACGGCGCGTGATATCACAAGTCGCGCCGCGCCGAGCCGATTTGTGCGCGCGAGCATGCGCAAACAGGCGAGCACGCGCTACCCGTTCTCACGGCGCGCGTAGGAGCGCGTCGACGCGGCGCACTTGGTCCCGCCGCAGCGAGGTCGACACTTCAGTCCGAGACACGCGACGCGTCATGTCGCCAGAAGAAGAAATCTCCGCTGTTGCCGCTTTTGTGTTATTAAGTGGATATTCTTTACTTAACAAGAAAAAGAAAAGAAAAAGACGCTGGTGGATGACATCGTTTAATAACTGCGATTTATTGGCTGATGCATCGCTCCCTCACCGACACCCCGCGCCACGCGCCACCCCGCGCGCGCACGAGTCACCACGAGTGCGCTCGCGCCGCGCCAGCCCGCGCCTTTGAAGTTACCGACTTCGATCGGATAGGACGCGCCTGCTCGCGCCAGCCCGCGTCCCCTCGAGCCATTCCCTTCACACGGCGCGTAGGCTCGACCTGGCGCGGCGCGACCTGTGATATCACGCGCCGTGAGAAGCCACCATAAGAAGTGGCCCCCAATCGCTAGATGCGCCACTGCTTTCTTACCATCAGGCTGGTGGCGACGTCAATTTGGCGAGCTGAATATAAAAAAAAAAAAAAAAAAGAATTTAATAGAAATTTTACAGGAATAAAGTTGATACATGAAAATAGGACATAGGCTTCTTTTCATTCCGTCCACAAGCTTCTGTTAGAGACGGCACACAAAACCTTCAGCACCCTGGCATAAGTGGCATATTATACTAGATGGATACTGCGGCTCCGCTTGCGTGGAATTTAGTTCCAGTTCGCACATGCCAGGAATTTATTCCGGAAATAAAAATATATTTATATGTTCACACTCTATCCCTGTAACATATTTAGAACAGATCCGCTATGTCTCACGTATAAGTTTTATTATCATAAAGTTTTATTATATGTAATCCATTCAATATTTTAGTGGCGAAAGAGTAAAAAGCATATACCTACACATAAGTAAACATAAACATTTTTTCGTTAAACGAAGTATGTTTATGTTTTCTAAATATATATATTTGGAGTAGCCCGTTTGCTCTAAGTTTGCCGCTGGTGTAGAGGCAAATGTAGGGGCGGTGTATGGAAGGCGACCGGCAAACTTATAGAGAACGGGTAGTAATATTTCGTTTCCCTCAGGGCTGGTACTCGCCAGCATTGAGCGGCGTGTCCGCGGCCCGTATCCGCGACAACCCTAAACACACCAAAGAGTCGTGCAACCGTCGCCTGCTGAAGTCCGACCTCAGCCTCACCTCACATCCCGAGATGGAAATTGACTATTACGACTATGAAGTCAACAACGCTGGTAAGTCACGTACACACTCAATCGTTGACGATGACATTTAAAAAAAACAGCTCTAAAAATGGCTGAAAGTACAGGATGAACAGTTATTATTACTATTCAATTAATATAATGAATATCTGTACCGTACCCGACGAGGGCCTTTTAAACCTATAAGGACATAACTAATGACGAATAGTCAGGACCACCTTGTAGACGTGTTGAATTTGTTAAAAATAATGAGGCGTCTGTGTGTCTAACACTAATTTCAGTAGAATTTGTAAGCAACCAGAAACACTATAACTAAATTCCTTAATCGTGTACAGGTTCAGTTCCCGGGTCCTACTTGGGAATGGATCCAGCTTTCTTGGTGTGGATCCCGCCTTTGGAGGAAGGCGATATACTCAAGGAGATTGATGACAACAATGTACCTGTGTATGAGGTATGTCTGGATTTCGTTGACACATACTTGCAACTAGCTTCGCGTATGGGAACCCTTCCAGGGATATTAAGTAGCATGTGTTATTCCAGCCAGACTATAATATATCCCTGTACCAGATCAGATTTCAGCCAGATCCCTTCAGCCGTTAAAGCGTGATTGAGTAATAAACACCCAAATATCTTTTAAAATACTTAAGACTAGCGGACGTCACGCGGTTTCACCCGCGTAGTTCCCGTTTCCGTGGGAATACGGGAATAAAATATAGCCTATGTTCACCGCAAAGAGTGTAGCTTCCCAACAGTGAAAGAATTTTTCAAATCGGTCCAGTAGTTCCGGAGCCTATTCGTTACAAACAAACAAACAAAAAAACAATTATTTTCCCTTTATAATATTAGTATAGATAGTAGAACAGCGCTTTCAGTTGATACTAATAATTTTAGTTGATATAAAGAAATTTTAAGAATAATTTATAATGTGTTTTATGTCCTAGGAAATCTTGGCCAAAGGAATGCTGCCTGATCCCGGAAGTAACACCGAATCACCCGAAGAAAACCCATCATCGAGCACACTCAAAAGAAACTCTGACAATCGCACCAACAAATCAACAGAATCAATAAAATGTACTCGTAAAATTACTGAAGAAAAAAACATCATTCATCCATTAAACTTCAGTATAAGTGATTTACAAAATTCCCCAAAATTATCAAAAAGAAATAAGAAAAAGAAAAATGATAACCCTGTGACGATACAAATGAAAGATTTAACTCTAACTAGAACGCCAGTTCCCGTTCACAGAAAAGAAAACCGCACCGATTTTGATGATTCTACACTAAAAAGAGTAACTGATTCTAAAGAAAAAGATACAAATACTATGAAAAGGATAGATTTTGCGGACATTAAATTTGCTGACGAAAATTCTGATTCGTCGAATGATATTCAATTTGCTGATGATTCACCGGATAGTAATCGAATTGTTGATAAATATAATGTTAAAGTCTAAAAAACATGTTTCTAAGACAATGTTGAAGAGTTATTCCAGACTAGCCTTGCTGAGCCGCCTGGCTTAGCCCGTTACAAGGGTCTGAAAGTAGGCTTCGTATGTGGTAGTTATAACATCAGCTATCTGCCAGTGAAAGTTCCGTTAAAATCGGTGCAGTCGTTTCAGATGTTAATTATTATTACATTTAGTAAAAAGCTGTTCCTTTGAATTACAAATAGACACTTTAATTTAATTTAGAATAATAAATAGCCATTGTTTCATTAATTCTATTGTGTAGAATCGTGATTCTAACGAATTAATCTCTTTCCAGAAGAAAACACTATTTCTACAAAGAAAACAATAGATATTATAGTGTCTATTTTATATTTTATCAGAACCAAATAGACTATTAAAGAGCATTAATAATCGTATTAACTAAAAGGGTAAATGATATCGTTTTTTATTTCAAAACTATTAATGTCAAATTTTCTTTTTAGTCTCAACCAAATGATTTTGATAACTGTAAAATTTATTCTATCTCAGTTTTACTATTGATATTAAAAGAGATTGGGCAAAGATTCTCTCAAAGGAACTCAATAGTTGTAAATAAATTAAATATTTTCCATATCATAAAAAACCCATTCCCACTAGTCGTGTATAAGGACCAATCAGTGAATCAACCCAACATATAGCATTCATAACATTAAAACGTATTTTCCAATCATTGTACCATTTTCGCCAATGTAAGGTAATCACACATTAGGTGATAGTTTTATAATCAAGCTAATCGTTCGTAGTACGGTAGATTTCACTGCAATCACTCATATTAATAATTACTTGGAATTTAGGGAACTAAAGGTATATTTTCTTTTACACATCTAAGCGTCGCGTTTTGTCGTTCATGATTGTCCTCAACTAAATCTATCATTTCCGAATTATTTGCCAATAGACCAATTTGTCGTATCATTCTCTTAACATATTCTGTTAAATTTCCTGACATAAAAGTTTCACTGTCCTTTGCGAAATATTATTTTATTTATACCTCCTCAGTCTGTCATCGCGTGACAGCAGGTGTTATAATTTGGTCGAAACATTGCAATAGTAGTTTTCGATATAAGTGTGGGATTTATGTTATTACGACGAGTTCGACAGATGTTGACCCGAGCCGAAGGCGAGGGTGGACAGTCGGAACGAGTTGCAATAACAATCCCACACGTTGTATTGAACAACTATTTTTAATACAGTTGCGAAAAAATTAAGCAATTTAATAAAATAATAAAAACACAATAAACCTGAATTGTCCAAAATGGCGGCAACCGTAAAAGAATATATACCTACCTAAGCAGAGACTATGGCAGTGCACTTCATACAGCCAACTTTTTTTATATTTATAAATTTAATTTGGCCGATACTTATATTAATTTATGTTTAAATTTTAATTAAAATTACTTTTAATCTGACATTGAAACAAGTTAGTATCTTTTTTTGAAATATTTGCATGAATCACACATTATTTTGACAGTTGGGAAAGGAAACGCGCACTAGTGCGGGAAAGGTAAAGAAAAAAGCACGAGTGTGTAATAGCCCACATCCCGAACGCTAAACGTCCCTGTAATACGCCACTTTTTGAGCAACTGTATTAAAAAAATATTTTCATTCCTTCTATTCGAAAAGAATCACTTTGCACCACGATAACGGGGCGCAAAATAGCTCTTTTCTGTTAAGAGCTTTTTAGCGGGCGGCAAAGGATTTGAATTTGGAACTTGAAAATTTCATAGAAATTGAACGCAAATTGTATGAATTACTGGCTGGAAAGTGTTGGCTGCACAGCGCGGTGTCCTGAGCTAACTAAAAAAAACTAAAGAGCGCCATTTATCTGTTCGTGTTCGTCAATAATAATGTTCTTGTAATCGGTAAACGTATTTTATTGTATTCTGCAAATATAATAAGTTCTACGTCAAGTTATGAAAGTGACAATCCATAAAATCCTGGAACAATAACTATAGAAGGTAACTAAGTACCTCGAACAAAACTTATTTTTTCTCATAGCATGGGAATGAAAAGTAGAGTAACTCGAGGTCAAATTATTTTTCCCTCGGGCGGTGTACTTTAAATCCCTCACTGCGCTCAGGATTCTATGTATACGTTAGAATCCCTCGCTGTGCACGGGATTCTATTCTAGAATCCTTCGCTTCGCTCGTGATTCAAAGTAGTGCCCTCGCCGTAAAAATACTATTTTGCCCCCTTGTTATACAATCTACTATTGTGTTGCCTATATGATCCCGAATATACAGAAGTGTTTCCATTTCTGAATGTGACTGATTCTGATATAAATTTACTATAATCTAACTTTCAAAATTTAATATCCAATCCTCTTCTCTTCTAAATTATTATTCAAGGATGATGTTTGTTATTTGTTTTCTAATTGTTTGTTGTAGGTACTATTCAAAAAATCGTCGCTGATAGATAAAGAATCTAGGTACTATCAAATTGAAAAGAAAACAAAATTTTAATAATACTCTGCTGTAGTGTAGTATTAAAATTTGGTTGTACTCATGAACTCTAAATAGAATTCACAGAAGCATTTGAGAACGTTGATATAAATTCAGACCTCAATGAATTTGTTCATCAAGTCCTCACAAAGATTTATGATAAGTACACGGAATTGTGTGTATTTCGTGTGTTGTTGTTCCCTAAATTTGAAGTAGTTTCTCCTCACACACATTGTATAATACCATGACATTACTGATATTTGTATGTGTTTAGTTACATGCATCATTGAAGTCTGTAAAAAATAGCTTGATTTCTGTGACCTTTGTATTTACGAAAAATGAAGTTTTAATTCAACGTTTATTTCACGAAGTAGTTATTTCTAGTTTGGACTTCGGTATTCGCAGTCAGTCAGATATTTCAACCATAAAACTTTATGTAGTTGATAAAAAGTATTTACGTCATTCAAATCAAGCTACATTTACAAACTATAATAATAAAAATCTGATTTAGCTGTACTGATACTGCCAAAGCTCTTAACATTGCTTTATTATTTTAATTTATCTTAAGAAGACTGACTTTCGGGCAGTGCAATGATCTCTAACTAAAAATTTAGATAAAGTCCTAGTCAGATGTGTCAAGAAAAGACTTTTTTTATTGTATTACTTATTGTAAAAGTAATTAATTGCATTATTGTAATTACATAACGTGATAATTAGATTATTGTTATTAGGTACTTCATTTAGTAGTAAGATATTTATTATTATTAGATAAGTATTTATTATTTTAATGAAATATATTACCACCGAATTTTGATATACTTAACTGATTATTATTGTTCATTTTGTTTAACTTAAAAAAATTGTATGATTTAGGTATTTACAATTAATTTGCATTTAGCAAATCTATTGCATTTAATACTATTACTACCTACTTAATAAACTGATGATTGTTTTTAATTTTATAATGATAATTTAAATTTAATGTAGCAATATTGGTTGAACTCGTTATGATTTTTATTTTTTAAAGTTTCAATAAATGCAAAATTATTTTGTAATTTAAAGCACCATTCTTTTATTTATCGTAGGTAAACCTATCATTATTTTAAGCTATAGTCATGATTTTATAATGATCATGAATAAAGTTTTCTTCTTACATTCAGGATTCCGAAATTCTCTTTTTGGAGTTCTGCTTCATGAAGTTCAGCGCTGCAGAATTATAATGTCTGGGAACATACGTAAAAACGCATATCGCTTAAATACCGTCGAGTGATCGCAACTGTGGAAGAGAGCCTTTACTGCAATTTTTTTTACGGACTTGTACATTTCAGTTCCGTTGACAGTATTCAGACTGGTTCAAACTGGTTTAACAAACATAAATATATTTTCATGAAATAACGGACCTATACATAAAACTAGTCACGCATTTATACGCTGTAGGGGATGGGTAGGCAGTGGCATTACGGTCAAAAACTAAAAGCCCAAATGAGCTTTATTTAATTTTTATCCGACATAATAGGTGGGAAGCCTATTGCCATATTGAAATGGACAGGCGCAGGCTGTGACAACCCGCTGTTTTATTTCAGGACCGTAAGGCTTCAAATTGGCTTAAGAACTGCCATGTCACTAATAACCGGGACCAACGGCTTAACGTATCTTGACCACCATGATGACCCATCCAAAGACCAGCCATAGCGAGAGTTACATACTGCAGACAATGTTCAGTGAGTCATAATTATGAAATAAATAATAATAAACATGTTTTGATTTTTTTTTAAACCACTAAGGTGGCAGACAAGCATACGGCCCACCAGAAGGATCGGTGGTCACCGCAGCCTATGAACGTTTGCATCATCAGAGGTGCCACTTTCGCGCTGCCGACCCTGTAGAAACCTAAGACCCCTTATGAAGAATATTCTTATACAGCGTCATCTAGCCCAAATTAAGCTGATATAGTTAGCACTATGAGCTCTAGAATATAGACAATTGATAAACAACATAATATATTTCTAGATAGATAATCTTAGACCTTAAAACACGGGACTAGCCTTTGCGAACCACCGCATACAAAAATATTCTGCCAGTTTTCATACAAATGAAGGGGGAAACACAAAGACATATATAAAATTTCATTGCAATTAAAAATGTATTAATCGACAAACGCGTAATGGCTGTTGTGTGTTAATTGTTATTGTACAGTCAACTACAATGTAATGTACTAGTTTAATCATACAAAATGATGTACTGATGTACAGGCTTTTCATAAAGCCAAAAGACCAAATGGTCATGTGCAATGGCAGAAAACAATGCTTAAGTAAGGCGCATCCTGTGGTTAGATAATCTAAGTAGATAATAGATATAATTAATAATTATATTCCGGATCACACATTAATATTTGTTCTTACTCTGAATCTGAACCCGAGACGTTAACGACTGCGCTAAATAGGCACTCATAAACAGAAATATTCAGGCAAGCAAAGTCTATGCCACCAATATATAGGGTGCCTGTTCTGCCGTGAATGCACTCGGACTATTGAAGTCTAGCCATTGAGAGTTTACCCTATATCTTGAATTATTACAAAATAGCTCATCCTCTGAAAGGCTCAGATCTCCTAGCTAAGTTTATTAGGACATACGTAGAACTTTCTCAATCGACCCAGTTCTATAACCAAATGAAATTGGTGCGATTTATGCGCGATACTTGAATTGGAAGTGATAGCTGATTGCATTCATTCATAATCATATTACATCGCGAAATATAGGAACTACTAGCAGACATCGCGCGGTTTCACCCGCGTAGCTCCCGTTCCCGTGGGAATATGGGAATAAAATATATCCTATGTTCACCGGGAAGAGTGTAGCTTTCCAACAGTGAAAAAAGTTTTTAAATCGGTCCAGTAGTTTCGGAGCCTATTCGATGCAAACAATGAAATCTTTCCTCTTTATAATATTAGTATAGAAGTAGAAACTACATACCTCGGTGGTGGGTATTGTATAGGGGGCAAGTCTATTGTCGATTCAGGAGAAATGGAAAACAGCATGATCGTCTAGGGACCGCATTACACTTCGACAATTACAATCTCTGCAGCATTCATTAGCTTTCGTACTGATATCTACTATAATTACTATTTGCAAGTTTCGGCAAATAGACGCGCTGCGGAGATAGCGAGGCAAATATAGCAGCTCACGTTAGAGCGCTACGCTACAGGCAACAGGCAACCTAATTACTCAGTATGGCGGAACATTGTAATTAAATACCTATCTTTCAGGGAGTATGAAAACATGCACTAACTATACCTACGTACGTTTTTATTTATGAAATGTTCGATAGAGGGAGGAAAATAAGACTTGATATTTCGCAGCCTGAGAAGATGCCTTAACTACTGAAGTGAACTACTCCTCCAACTGAAGGGGTTAATTAATTAACAGGAACTTGGTTGTGCCACGGGGAATGAAAGAAATAAAATAAATAAATAAATATCCACGGACATTTCACACAACGCTGTCTGATCCCAAGGTAAGCTAGGAATAACCTGCTTGTGTTATGAGTATCAGACCATATTAATACTTATATACTTTTTAAATACATACATATTATACATAGAAACACCCAAACTCTTGAGACAAACATTTATGGGTCACACAAATATTTGTCTCCGGTGGGAATCGAACCCACGACCTCCAGCGCCGAAGGCGGTATCACTACCGACCGGTAGTCCTGGGACATCCTTCCGAGGGCTTACCCTGGGCTCCCAACCATAGGCTGTTGGGCATTACGTGAGGTTTTTTAGTCGGTAGGAGTCCGGCATAGCGTCCATGAGGACTTTTCCTCACGTTAAATAAAAATAATGCACTCCTTAAATACCTACCTAGCTTTGCCATCCACCTTAGGGACAAGATATGTACCTAAGTAAAACAAGATATCATAATTCATAGATAGAAGCACCTTTCATCATTATAAGGCTAGTTGGTACCTACTCCGTTTTACTCTAGTTTTGCTTCTCTTCGCCATAACCTCGACGGTTAGGCCCTTAATGTCTTTTCTGTTTTTAGTAATTGTTGTTATAGCGGCAATATATTTACATCATATGAAAAAAGATCTGCTGTTTAGCTATCACAGTTTGAGATACAACCTGGATACAGACAAAAAAACGAACACCGAAGTCGCAATAATAGGGACCTGTATTTTATCTTTCAGTACGGAACCCTTAAAATGCAATCAATAAGGTACAAGAAAACGAAAAGAGATCAACAAATACAAAAGCTTTAGAACACACAAAATACAATCAAGTCGGTACACTTAGCGACGCAATCTGTCCATCGTCGGGGGATCGACACTCAATTAGGTGCACAGATTGGTTCTCGTTCACTTGAATAACTTAGTGCGCTGTTAACTGCTCAACTGAAGTCGCTTGGCTTGTGTGGAGTTTGATTTATAGTCAAAGTCGGAAGGAGGTTGAAACTTGTTGTAGTTGCCAATACTTATACGAACAATCTCTTTGTCAAGAACTCTAGACACACTTATTTTGTAAGTTTTCATTTTATAAGCCCCACTACCTGTGGGGCCGCTTAGTGGGTCAAAGTAGGTCAAAGTTAAAGGAACACATGGGAAATGAGTAGGTACGGGAAACCTTAAGTCCCTCTACCTGTTTTATACCTAACGTGAGGGAAAATTCATCATGGATGCTATGCCGGACTCCTACCGACTAAAAAACGCCCTACAGCCCTTGGTCGGGAGCCTCGAGTAAACCCTCGGAAGGATGTCCCAGGACTCTAAGTCCCTGTACCTACCAGCACATAAAATGTGAAAGTACAGAGATCGAATAGAGCTTCGTACAGGAGGAGGATAGGCTACGTTTTTTGAGGGCATATCAGGGACTCCAAGCCGTAGACAGATGGTAGGGCATCGTGGGGTTTTAGTTGGTAGAAATTCAGCTCGACTAAAATAAGTTCCTGCGGGGACAGGTATCTACAGGATTCCTCACCACGCAGGCGGAGCAGCATGCATTAGCTTATAGAATAAATAAATCAAACGTTTTTGAAAACGAATTCGTCGCTTTTCACAAACACAAAAGCACTTATAATTTGTACAAAATGGTCGTTCACTGATGTGTAAAAATGTGAAATTGTCTGTGAACTAATTTGTTTAAATTACAAAATTACTTTCGCTGTTCAACTATACAATTTTCGGGCACATTTTGGTGTATAAAGTTTTACCCAGTTTTACCCTACCCTTGATTTTCTCTGAGTTTTTACAGATGCGGAAACTCTCTTCCCTTTGAGAGAAGTTGATGACCGGACGACTATTAAACATGTAATGGCCCATTTGAATGTCAAATCAGCTTCCTTTCATGAAATTTTAAAGCTGTAAGCTTTTACGCATCTTTATTTATATAGAATAGCAAATAATGACGTCATATTAATTAATTTTGTAGAATAGAAAATTATGACGAAGTTGTTAATATCTAGCGATGATGCTTTTAGGGTTGACATATTCAATAACAGATTTTTCTAGAAATCTATTCATTCTCGAGTTCTTGAGATACAGCCTGGCAATAAACAGACGGATAGCGAAGTCCCAATGATAGCGTACGGATCAGTATTATGGTCGAAATACTAAAAGGGCATTTATAAAAACACATATTTCATGCTCTGCAAACCTTTTACCAAAACAGCTACATACATTACCTACATCAATAACGTATGTAAACGTCTGACGGTAAGCCTTAATATCTCGGGACGGGAGACGACCGGGTTTACCCGGTTTATGATACACTTTATACCTTATTAAGTATCTCGGTGATGCTGTACGTCTGAGATGAGATATTTGTTGACAGATGGCAGCATCTCCGTGTCTACTGTCGTAAAATTTCAGCGGTTTTATAAAACGTCTCGCTGTGTGCTTTAGTTCCCTAAAGTTTTAAAGTTAGTATTACAGTGGCTAAGTAACCTTAAAGTGGATTCATTGTGCTTTCATTTTTGTATTTTACTTTTTTAGACGACTTCCTAAAAGGTTGCATTTTTATTCGTTATCTCGAACACTTATCTTGGTTCTGGATACGTTATTTCCGAGTTACGTTTGAAAGCTGTAATTTGGCAAGAATATTTTATAAACACCGGCAAAGTTATAAAACAATATATTTTAAGGGGTGCATACACGTACACATAAAATAGGGGCCTCATAGTGTGGCATGTCGTTGTATAGGTCTAACAAAATTTCCCTAATTACCAGCTACACGGTTAATTAATTACTACATAGTATAAAACAAAGTCGCTTTCTCTGTCCTTATGTAGTTATGCTTAAATCTTTAAAACTACGCAACGGATTTTGATGCGGTTTTTTTAATAGATAGAGTGATTGAAGAGGAAGGTTTATATGTATAATAACATTCATTAAATAGTATTTGCATTCAGTATCAGCATTGCACCCGTGCGAAGCCGGGGCCGGTCGCTAGTAAAATTTATAAAAAGGCTTTCTATCAGTGTCGACGTCAATTTGGCGAGCTTAATATAAAAAGAAAAAAAACTAAGTGTGATAAAAAAAATACTACAGGACTAAAAATCAAAGGAAAACTGAAACAGATACCTACCTGCCTACCTAGGTATGTAGGGTAGGCTTTATGAATTTTTGAGTTATAGTCGACCGATTCAGAAATGGTACATATCGAAGAAAAAATTTGGAAAGAAACATTTCGTAATTGTATAAATTACGAAATATTTTTTTTTCCAAATTTTTGTTGAATGAGTTTTTGACTGGAACCCTAAAAACCTTCTCATGAAACCCAGCGAGTAATTTTGCATTGTTTGCAATATAAAACTTGATTAAAATTCCAAACTGCATATTTATTCAATATCGATTGTAAATCCCCCATTCAAATTCCGCATCGGGCGAGTGCGTCAATTTTAATAGAAAATTTTGCTCGGAAATTGTGCGCGGAAACTGGTTACAAGCACGTTCCGACGGTCTTGTTAAATATACATTTTTTTCTTTGCAACCCTAGCATTCAGAAGTAAATTTTGACTGGAATATTTTTCTCCTAGAATTTGTCGCGTGTCTCTTTACTGAATTTACATCCATTTCTCGTAAAAAGTTTATGGTGTATACCAAACCTTATGCAGCTTGAAGTTTAGGATATCGGTTTACTTGTAAATTATTGAAAATTTATAATCTAAATTTATCAGGCTTTCAGGGCACACACGACTCATGTTTATTCATAATCTTGTGACATCGTGAAGTCAAAAATAAATGTAGGTAGGTACGTTTTCAACGCAATACAAAATAACTATCCGATTATCTAAATCTTTTGTTACCGACTGTCTTCTAACATTACTAAACGGTGTACAACGTAACACAAAACAATTAATATTCGCTTAAAACTTGAGAGTGTAGAAACCGCACTAAGTAAGGTCTTGTTTCTACTCAACGTACAATCAATATCAAAAGTTTCAGAGTTGAAAATTCAATCAGTGTTGAACGCAGCCGCCTGAGTCAGCAACTCGCCAGTTTGTTGGTATCGATGCGTTCAACTTATAAACATTGTGGGGTTGCCTTTTGCTGTTGCGGATGGGATATTAATTACTTGAATGTTTTGAGTTACATAGTAAGTTTGTTGTTCTCAAGAATATTATATATCAAGTTAATAGCCAAATATACCATGATGCCTATATAAGATTGATTTTTGACATGAACTGGCCCCACTAACTACCAAAAATGTAGGTAAAAAATAGGAATTATGATTACAGTGTCGCAGGTGTGCTGACTAAGAGATGATCATGCCGAAGGGAAGAAAAGCTCAACACAGAACCCCGTGTTTATTTACACGTCTGGGAATAGAATCAATAAGACTAACGAAACCTACATTTTAAATTCAAACTCCATACAAACTCGTTACCTTCAATCAACTTTCTCCATCCAAAGGTTGCCTGGTAGAAATTGCTTTTTAGCGATAAGGCCGCCCATTGTACATCTTCTTGCACAATATTTATGTACCATAATTGCATTTACTTGGCGTACAATAAAGTGTAAAATAAATAAATAAATTACTTACTACTAACACTGCAAAATTTGATCGATCGATGTAACCATGCTACCATGCTTTGTACCTGAAGACACCACTATAACTTGAAGACATGTCTAACAACTAAAATAATAAAACCAGTTATTATTAGTTATTACAAAATTTGGAAAAAAACATTTCGTAATTTATATCTACAATTAGCGGATGCCCGCAGCTTCGCCTGCGTAAAAATTCCCGCTTCCCGTGGGAACCTATTCTCGGGATAAAAAGTAGCCTATGTGTTATTCCAGACTATAATGTACATCTGTACCAAATTTCAGCCCGATCCATTCAGCCGTTTAAGCGTGAAAGAGTAATAAACATCCACACTCACAAACTTTCGCATTTATAATATACTAGCTGATGCCCGCAGCTTCGCCCGCGTAAAATTTGTTCCCGCGGGAACTTATTCCCGGGATAAAAAGTAGCCTATGTGTTATTCCAGACTATAATGTATCCCTGTACCAAATTTCAGCCCGATCCGTTCAGCGGTTTGAGCTTGAAAGGGTAACAAACATCCACACTCACAAACTTTCGCATTTATAATATTAGTAAGATCTACAATCTACAACTACAATCTACAACTACAATACAATACAACTACAATGCCTCTGTGGCGCAGTCGGTAGTGATACCGCCTGCGGCGCTGGAGGTCGTGGGTTCGATTAACAAAGGTGGGAATCCACCGGAGACAAATATTTGTGTGACCCATAAATGTTTGTCTCAAGAGTCTGGGTGTTTCCATGTATGTATTTAAAAGTATATAAGTATTAATATCCGTGGTCTGATACCCATAACACAAGCAGGTTATTCCTAGCTTACTTTGGGATCAGATAGCGTTGTGTGAGATGTCCGTGAATATTTATTTATTTATTTATTTATTAATTACGAAATGTTTCTTTCCAATTTTTTGGTTGAATGGGTTTTTGACTATAACTCAAAAACTCATAAAGCCTACATTACATACATACATACATATTATGATCACACCTTTCATCCCCAAGGGATAGGCAGAGGCATATTGTATGCCCACATTTCACCTATTTAGGAATTGTCCCACGTTATAGGTGGTGACCCGTAATGCCGTGTTGTTATAGACAGGCGCAGGTTGTGACTGCCCGCTGTTAAAATTTTCAAGCCGCCCATAAAGGCCTTCAACTTGGCTTAACGACCGCCGTTTAACTGGCAACCGGGTCTAACAGCTTAAAGTGCCTTCTGAAGCACGGAAGCGCTCGCAAATAAATGTAACAAAGTGTTCATGCGATGGTCACCCATCCATAACCGGCCACAGTAAATATTACTTACTACACTAATCGTTTGCAGAACACCGAGTCCGTGGGGGCACGAGCGCTTCACATAACTTGTGGTCTTACTATAGTCCTTTTCATCAATAGGTTTTTTTCTAATATTTGGTGTTATAGCGGGAACAGAAAATCATTATCTGTGAAAATTTCATCTTCCTATCTATCGCGGTTTTTCAGATACAGCCTCGTGATGGACGCATCACGACTCACATTTCTAAGGTCTCGTTTTTACTCTTGGAGTAAACGAACCTGAGGTTGTATTCAACCGTGGATAGCGCTCAGATGAAACTGAAATATATCACAAGATAGTTTATGAATCCAATAATATTGGTAATTTGTGTTTGATCCGTGATCGAGTTCATGTTCCAATTACATTAGTTACGTCGGTGTGTAATCAGAATTGTAATTAACCGAATGTAATCGCAATTGAAATTGAAGTGTAATTAATTTTCTATTGACATCGCGGTAACAGATATTGGATAGGTAGGTACTAAGTACAGCCACTCACAGAAATATAGTTAGATGTAGGATCCTTTGGGAGAGGCGATAAAAGACTAAATGGGTTTTCAGTTGTAATTTCTCAATGCGTGGTTGAATTTCATTTTTTTTGTTAGAAAGAGAGTACCTACTACAAGGATTGTTCCACACGTTTCAACATTGAGGTAGTTGTAATTCAGATATTAGAGACATCAACATTTTTGGTTAACCTCCAATTCAAGGGTTCCTTTGATTGTATAGGTCATTCTAAACTGGCGTGTTTGCTTAATCATAAAAGAGCTTAAATATCAAGGGTTTTGTAAAATAATTCAGTCAGAGTTTTCGAATAGACTGAATCTTTAAGCTATTTTATGATTAAGCAAACAGGGCAGTTTAACACGCTCCTAGGAGTCTGATGAAGAAATACCTCTCCTTTCATAGACCTTATGTGAAGTAAACGAAGTTGCGAGGGTCAGCGAGTGATTAATATTAGTGCAACTTGAGGCGTGCCCACAAAGTTCCACTATTCCAACAATGGGTAAAAGCATCAAATGGCATCAAAGTCTAATTCCACAAGTGTAGCATTGTTCATATGTCCTTCCAGAATGAGATGCCGCCGTTTAACGAATGGTCTGAGGACCAAGGATTTATAATACTAGAATGGTTTCTAACAAGAAAGGCATCTCACGTGATAGGTATGTAAAATCTTATCCCAAAACGTAACCCAGAAGCCGTAAGGTTGCTTTTCATAAAACATGTTTTTTTACTTTGGAACTTTAAACAGATTTGTATTAGCTTGAAAATTTCAGTTAAATCTGCAGAACCTATAAATTTTTGAAGTGTACACAAACGAATTGAATTTTTTTTTATTTATTTAATTGAATAGTATTTATCTATTTATTGTAAGTACCCATTTTACAATAAAAGAACGCTAAAGTTAACTTAACAGAGCTTCAATGTCGGCAATTGGTTGTGGATGTCAAATGGCAGCAGCATCGTGAAAAGTATTAAGTTCAGCCGCGTCGGAGTAAAGCTGAAAAGTCTTTCCCTACACGGTTGGAAAAAGGCTCAGAAGATGATGATTATAAAAATAACGCTATCGATGAAATACATTTTTTTGGCGACATAAAGCGCCGTAGCCTTTTTCTGCGTTACCTTAGTAGTTTGATTTTTTTACAGCTTCAAGGGACTATAAACGTGAATAAATGATGTTAATTTCAACTCGATACCTCTACGCATTCAGGAGGTAAGATATCTTGACAGACAGATGTAAGTACGGATAACACATTGGTATAAAGGATCCGTTTTTTCCTATGAGGTACGGAACTCTAAAACTGAAAACGCCAGACAATACTACAAAACTGATGGATATGATAATGTAGGCGGCCATCAAAATAACCCCACTTTAAATAGTAAATAGTTTACCGCCCTGAACAAAGAAAGCCAATTTCTCACCAAAGCTATACAATGTGACCAGGCGCCGCTTCCAGTGATCACTCAACACTGTGTTCCTTTTGTTTCGAGGTACGATTGTGGCGGGAACATTTGTAATACCTACTTAGTAATTTTGTTAAGTTTGCACATAACTTATATTAATGAGAGGGGATTCGGTGTCTTTTTTTGTTTTATTTTTGGAGAAATTATTTTTTTTATGTATCGCGTTCCATTGATGCTATGTCTATGATAGTCTGGTTTTCGTCAGAACAGAGCGTGCTACGTGCTATAGCTACACCAAGATCTACGGATGTTAAGCGAAGAAGCGAAGCGACACCTTCAAGCGATGCATTCTGCTGACCAACGCTGAATGCTTAGAATAGAATAGAAATATACTTTTTTGTTCATCACAAAATAATTACATCATTAAGGAATACAAGTTCTTGTGGCAGGCAAAGGCATATGATGTTCGTTACATGAATGGGTATTGTCCAAGTCACGCAGTGAGCCTATTCCCGTGTTGTCAGGCGCAGGTTCTGGCTACCCGCTCTTGGAATATTCAAGCCACCTATAAGGCTTCCACAACTACCGTGCTTACTAACAACAAGCAACGCAGTCGAAGTAGGCAGAAGACACTTAAAGCCGTTGCTTAACGTGCCTCCTAAAGCTAGGGAAATCTCGTAAACAGAAATGCTAAAAGGGTTTATGCATCTCAGGATGTGCCTATGTACAGAATTCTGAGCTGGCGACGCTACGAGCACTATGATTTTTTATTCACAATACTTACTAATAGGTGAGTACTTCAAAAATGGAAAAGTTTGTGAAGATATATAAAAGTTATACTCAATACAATCACTCTCTATCGGGCAAGCGATAATGGGATGGGAGCCAAATTCCAGGCGGGCGAAACCGTGGGCACCATCTAGTAAATACATAAGTCATTATAACATCCATCTTTAGTCTAAGGATAAAAATGTTAAATTCGGAGCCTTATTATCCTTATTCAGGTCGGTTTCAAAGCAGATTCTACCTTTATACAGTAACATTATATACGAGTAGGTAGGTAGCTTAGAGCATACGTCGACAAATTGTATCCTCCAGGATGTACACCTTTAGGAAACGATTAGACGCAGACAGAGGATCTAATTGCGTCCTCACCTGCCATAATTACAGGCGAACGGGTATTACGTCTTTAGAGGCAGGATACCCCACGATAATGGCGGTGGAGCGGCGACGGTTTTGTCTGAAGATAAGAGTAGGTATTAAAGGATTTGCTGATAAAATGTACCGTAGTTGAAGAAATACGACCGCAGTTTATTTACAGGTAGGTAATGTGGGTGAACTGTCTCTGAGTCTTAAGGTTTTATTATTTAGTTGGTCTTGTCCCGCCAAATGAGATGATACTTCAGGTACGAAGCATGGTGTCATCGATCAATCAAATCTAGAAGTTTTAGTACCTAAGTAATTTAATGTTGATTGGGTTAGTCTTATTGTTACTACACTGTTCAGAAAGGTACGTAAACGTGGAGTTTTCTATCAAGTTTGCCTTTCTTTGCCATGACTTCATTCGATAATTAGCATAGCACTACCTTACCTACACATTATAACTGCAAATTTATTGTTCACAATAAATTTTGTATCAATATTTTTGGGCCAGTTCATGTCGGAAACCAACCTTAATCATGGTACATTTGGCTACAAACTCGAAATATAATATTCTTGAGTTTAACAAACTTACAATGTAACTCAAAACACCCAAGTAAGTGATTAATATCCCATCCGCAACAGCAAACGGCAACCCCACAATGTTTATAAGTTGAACGCATCGATACAGGCGGCTGCGTTCAACGCTGATTGAATTTTCAACTCTGAAACTTTTGATATTGATTGTACGTTGAGTAGAAACAAGAGTAACAAGACCTTACTTAGTGTGGTTTCTACACTCTCAAGTTTTAAGCGAATATTAATTGTTTTGTGTAACGTTGTACACCGTTTAGTAATGTTAGAAAACAGTCGTTAACAAAAGTTTTAGATAATCTGATACTTATTTTGTATCACGTTGAAAACGTACATTTTATACATCACGGTGTAGGAAAAATATGATGAAACATGATCGAAAGGCGTATAATAGAAGATGGTGTTCGTGCCAATGGAAGCCTGATAAATTTAGATTACGAATTGTTTAGTAATTTACAAGTAAAGAGGGACACTATAAACTTAGCTGCATAAGGTTTGGTATAAACTTTTTAGGCAAAAAGTATGTAGATTTTAGAGACACGCGACAAAATCTAGGAGAAAAATATTCTCGTCATAATTCACTGCAGCATACTAGGGTGGCAAAGAAAAAAATTGTTTATTTAACAAGACCGTCGGAACGTGCTTGTAACCAGTTTCCGCGCACAATTTCCAAGCAAAAAATTTCTATTAAAATTGACGCACTCGCCCGATGCGGAATTTGAATGGGGGATTTACAATCGATATTGAATAAATATGCAGTTTGGAATTTTTATTAAAGTTTTATATTGATAACAATGCAAAATTATCCGCTGGGTTTAATGAGATTATTACATTCAATAATATCTGATAAATCTGAATATATTTACCCATTACTTATTGCTAAGTTAATTTTATTTTTCATTTTTTAGTTTTTGTTTGAAGTCGGTTTTTTTTTGTTATTTTTTTTATACTATGTAGTTAACCGCGTAGCTGGTAAGTAAAGAAATTTTGTAAGACCTATACAGCGACATGCCACACTATGAGGCCCTTATTTTATATGTAAGTGTATGTGTATGCACCCCTTAAAATATATTGTTTTATCACTTTGCCGGTGTGTATAAAATATTATTACCAAATTACAGCTTTCACACGTAACTCGGAAATAACGTATCCAGAACCAAGAAAAGTGTTCGAGATAACGAATAAAAATGCAACCTTTTAGGAAGTCGTCTAAAAAAGTAAAATACAAAGATGAAAACACTTTAAGGTTACTTAGCCACTGTAATACTAACTTTAAAACTTCACAGAACTAAAAGCACACAGCGAGACGTTTCATAAAACCGCTGAAATTTTACGACAGTAGAAACGGAGATGCTGCCATCTGTCATCAAATATCTCATCTCAGACGTACAACATCACCGAGATACTTAAAAAGGTACAAAGTGTATCATAAACCGGGTAAACCCGGTCGTCTCCCGTCCCGAGATATTAAGGCTTACCGTCAGACGTTTACGTACGTTATTGATGTATGGTATGTAGTTGTTTTGGTGAAAGGTTTGTAGCATGAAATGTATGATTACTCTTTTAGTATTTCGACCTTATTACTGATTCGGATGCCATCACTGGAACTTCGCTGTCCATCTGTTTGTCACTAGGGTGTATCTCAAGAACTGTGATAGCTACATGCTTAAATTTCTCTTTTAATTTAGGTGAGGCCGCAGTGGCAACCAAGGTCTGTTGGAAATCCTGGGGATATCCTTCTGAGGGCTTACCCGGGGCTCCAAACCGTAGGCAGTAGTAGGGAACGAGTGGTTTTTAGTCGGTTAGAGTCTGGCATAGCATTCATGACGGATTTTTCTCCCACAAAGAAAAAGAACTCTAGAAAGAATTTTAATTTCCAAAAAAATAAATTTGCCAACCCTAAAAGTATCGTTGGCCATCAGATACTAAGAACTACCTACGTCATAATTTTGTATTCTACAAAATTAATTAACATGACGTCATTAATTGCTATTCTATATAAATAAAGATGCGTAAAAGCTTAAAGCTTAAAAATTTCATGAAAGGAAGCTGATTTGACATTCAAATGGGCCATTACATGTTTAATAGTCGTCCGGTCATCAACTTCTCTCAAAGGGAAGCGTGTTTCCGCATCTGTAAAAACTAAGAGAAAATCAAGGGTAGGGTAAAACTTTATACACCAAAATGTGCCCGAAAATTGTGTAGTTGAACAGTGAAAGTAATTTTGTAATTTACACAAATTAGTTCACAGACAATTTCACATTTTTACACATCAGTGAACGACCATTTTGTACAAATTGTAAGTGATTTTGTGTTTGTGAAAAGCGACAAATTCGTTTTCAAAAACGTTTGATTTATTAATTCTACTACCTAAGGGCCGGCGCCCACTGCCGGTGTGGCACGGTATGGCACGGAAAGTTGTGCTGCGGCATCCCGCGGCGTTCCGTGGCATCCCGCGGCGTTCCGTGGCATCCCTCACTGCCGGCGTGGCACGGCAAGTTGTGCTGCGGCATCCCGCGGCGTTCTGTGGCATGCTGTGGCATCCTGCTAAAGACCCTCTGACATCGACCAGTTTTGCTACGCGTGGATTCGAGGTTGGTTGTGTAATTATGGTTGACTGGGATTTAGTATTAATAGCACTTCTAGCTGAAGAGGAAGAGAGACAAACCAGAACTGTTAATTTGACGAAAAGACAATTCTGGGTGCATGATTTGTGGAGAACAAGATCTAAAAATGGCGAATTCAGCAACTTGTTTAATGATTTGAAGTACGACATGCGAAAATTCTATGATTATTACAGAATGGACTATGAAAAATTTGAAAAGTTATGTGATTTGCTAAAGCGCACCGACCGGACCGCTGCACAAGTTTCAACGAGATGATGCGGCATGAAACGACGCGCTGCGGCATCACGTTGAATAAAACGTCATGACACGTAATGCCGCAGTATCTCATGCACGGCATCTTGGTATCGAAATAAAGTAACACGAATTCTAAAGTCAATGAAATAAGTATCAAAATAATTTGATTAGTAAAAAAATCCTTTGCCGTGCCATGCCGTGCCACGCCGGCAGTGGGCGCCGGCCCTAATGCGCGCTGCTCCGCCTGCGTGGTGAAAATTCCTGTAGATACCTGTCCCCGCAGGAACTTCTTTCAGTCGAGCTGGATTTCTACTAACGAAAACCCCACGATGCCCTACCATCTGTCTACGACTTGGAGTCCCTGAAATGCCCTCAAAAAACGTAGCCTATCCTCCTCCTGTACGAAGCTCTATTCAATCTCTGTACTTTCACATTTTATGTGCTGGTACAGGGACTAAAGGTTATAGCCCACTTAAACGACTCTGCGCTAACACCGCTCCCACCCAACACTGCCCTAAACTAGCTCGCAGTCTACGCGGCGACAGCTAGGACGCACCCAGCAGTCCACGCAGCGACGCCCGCGGGAAATTTGGTTCCCGTTCCTGCTTCCCGTGGGAATATATTCCCGGGATAAATAGTTATATAATAGTTAGATTGAGTAACAAACATCCAAACATCCAAACATCTTCACAAACTTTCACATTTATAATATTTTTTTTTTTTTTTAAATTTATTTGGGTAAACAAACAGCAACACAATACAATTTTTGTAGTTGGATTGTATACACATTTTACAATTGCGTTACCAACGACATTTACCACAGCTTAGCTAAGTAGTCGTAAATATATTGTGCGTGAAAAACAAATGAGAGTGATAGAACTAGTTAAAACATTCAACAATCTTATTTTTAAAGGTACTAGGCCGCGTTGCCGCAATGTCTATATGGTTAAAATTACTGTTGTACAAGTCTACTAAGCGGTACAACGGAGAACGTAGCCCTGCGTTAGTACGGCAGCGGTATGTGACAAATAATTTGCACGGTCTACGGCAATGCGTCCTAGTAGGTATTCTATATGCCATTTTATTGATTAGGGTTGTACAATCATATCTGTTATTACAAATATCATACAATAACATTGCTTGGAGAAATATACGTCTATTTTCGAGTGTGAGAATATTATATTCCTGAAGTGATTGTTCGTATGGTAAATAGTTATGATGACATCTGTATTGCATCGAGCGCATGAACTTCTTCTGGACAGACTGCAATTCCTGTTTATATTTACTATAATACGGATCCCATACGGACACCGCAAATTCAACCTGAGGTCGTATAAGAGATTTGTAAAGATGAAGATAGGTAGCCGGTTGTGTGAAGTTTTTGGTATTTCTCATGACAAAGCCGTACATTATAAAATATTAGTAGGAAGTAGGATAGTTTCCCAAAATGGCAACCTCATTTTAAGTTGGAGAAATCCCTTTTGACATACCAGTATGGTCAGCTTTTAACTGAAATTGAAACCTTAATGTTACTAGAATAAGGTTCATTTTACAAGGTTACAAGGATATAAATCCGATATACACTCATGGACAAAATTAGGGGAACGCAAAGAAATGTTCAGGTAGTAATAAAATAAACGATTTATTTATGTTTAATACAGTTTCATTTGAGTATTCTTAAATAATTTAACTTTTTAAAATACAGAAATGTACAATTTACTGTTAAAAATAGACAAATATTGAAGTTATCGCTTATTAACGAGAATGTTAAGGAAACAATGAAATTTAATCTTATCATGAAATTTATGGAATGTCTGGTTTCTTCTCTAGTAAAAGTTAACATGACCACTCGTAGGTACATTCAGTATTTGGTGTTACCTCCTCTTGCTGTTAAAACTGCCTCCAATCGTCTGGGCATACCTTTTATTAATTCGTCTATGAAATTTTGTGGCATTTGGTCCCATTCTTCTACCAACGCCGTTTTAAGTTGTCGTAAGTTGGTTATTGCAGGGATTCTTTTTTTTATTTGTCTTCCCAGTTTATCCCAGACATGTTCAATCGGGTTTAAGTCTGGCGAGCGGGCTGGCCATTCCAAAACATCGATTTCGAAACCTTGAAGGTATCTTGAAACTACAGCGGCAGTGTGTGGCCGAGCATTATCATGCATCGGTAGAAAATTATCACCTACGTATGGGACAAATGGTATCACAATTTCTTCTAAAATGTTAGTTACGTAGCGTGCTGCTGTCAGAGATTCATTTTCGAAGACGAGGAGCTCCGTACGTCCTCCTAGGGAAATGCCGCCCCATACCATCACTGACCCTCCACCGTAAGGCTCTCTTCCGACAATGTTACACTGTGCATATCTTTCTCCTGGTCGTCTCCACACTTTCACCCTTCCATCATCTGGCTTAAGGCAAAATCTGGATTCATCAGTGAATAATACTCTTCCCCAGTCATTGTCATTCCAGTGACGGTGAATGCGAGCAAAGTTACTCCGAGCTACACGATGACCTGTGGTAAGAAGAGGTCCTTTGGCAGGTATAAATGCCTCTATTCCGGCTGCTTTAAGTCTTCTTCGTATCGTTTTAGTGCTAACTGCCACATTTCGGACTTCTTAGAGCCTTGCTCTTACCTCAGAAGACGTCGAGGTACGATTTCTTTTACGATTACATTACTACGTAGAGAAAAAAAAACAAATGATATTCTGAAACAAAAGACTATAAAATGTCTTTCTTTAAATAATACAAATGCTGTTATAGGTGGCCAGTGTGTAAGTATAAAAAAATTAACGTAGTCGACCTTTTATTTTGCGTTCCTCTAAATTTGTCCCTGAGTGTAGGTATATCAAAAAATCGTATATATATTATATCCAAAAAAATTGATTTTTGATATTTATTATAAAAATCGGTTTTTTTCGAACCCTGAATTATACCGATAAAAATACCGATTTCAAAATGTGTTTTATTCTTTAATTACTACCTTATTTTTATAAAAGAAGAACCTAGAATTGACATTTAATATTCAATTTGAAGGATGGAATTCAACCTACTTCACCTTCATCACGCTTCAAAAAAAATCTGTCTGTCACATTGATGTGACAACGGAAAATATCATTTAACCGTGGTTCGATTGGCTGATGGGACTACTGAACAAAACAACATAAAAATCCGGGAAATCCCCAGAACTTCAATGTTCGCTGAGACACGGAGGTGTAACCCTAACCTTTTATTCAAAATATACCCAAAAATACTGAGTTTTGCCAATATACCCATTAATATACTGATATCGAAAAAAGTCAATAAAACCGACTTCAAACAAAAACTAAAAATTGAAAAATAAAATTAACTTAGCTCAAAGTAATAGGTAGTAAATTTAGATTTATCAGATATTATTGACTGTAATACTGAAGTCGGTGCCAAGTAAGACTATAGGTTTAGGTAGGTATTATTAATCTATATATATAAAAATCAAAGGCACTTTTCGTTGTAATTTTATAACTCAAGAACGGGCTCACCTATCCAAACCAAATGTTTAGTCTTTGTTCGGACTTTTAGTAGATGGTTTATGTGAAGTTTGCACAAAATCGGTCGAGCGGTTCTTCATTTATCACGCAAACGAAGTTGCGCGGGTCAGCTAGTCTCTTATAGAAATATTGGCACCGACTTCAGTACTTCAGACTTCAGAGAAGCGCTCGTGGCCCCGCGGACTCAGTGTTCTGTAAACGATCACTGCAGTAAGCAACTTTCACTATGGCCGGTCCATGGATGGGTGACCATCCATGTTCATCACTTTGTGACATTTATTTGAGCGTTTCCGTGCTTCGGAAGGCACGCTAAGCCGTTGGTCCCGGTTGCCAGTAAAATGGCAGTCGTTAAGCTAAGTTGAAGGCTTTATTTCAACAGCAGGTAGTCACAACCTGCGCCTGTCCATTTAAACACGGCAATACGGCTCACCACCTATTGCGTGGGACAAATTATACAAAAAGGTGAAATGTGGGCATATAATAGGCCTCTGCCTGCCCCTTCGGGGATAGGGGCGTGACCATATGTATGTATGTATGTACTTCAGTATTACAGTCAATAATATCTGATAAATCTAAATTTACTAGCTATTACTTTGTGCTAAGTTAATTTTATTTTTCAATTTTTAGTTTTTGGTTGAAGTCGGTTATTTTTTTGTTAGAATTTTTTTTTCTTTATTTTCAGTGACGGGTAGACTGAAATTATGTCAGTCTAGGGGTCATGTTCTCCCCAATACAAATTAATCAAGCCCAAACACAAGGTAACTGCTGTAAATCGTTAAGGAATGTCCTCGATTCGAGTGATTTCTTCGATTTCTCCAGGATCCCAGCATCAGATTCTGCCTTCCTGTATATGGGACCACATGGGAAGCACCAGCTTTCAAATAAAAAAAGGATCATCAAAATCGGTTAACTCTTTCAAGCGATTTGCCTGTAACAAACATAAAAAAAAATACAGACGAATTGAGAACCACCCCGTCGGTTAAAAATGATAGAAAAGACAAAACTGTACATTGGAAATGCTAAAAAAAATATCAATGGGTGTTCTACCTACATAAGATACTGAAGCCGAAAATATAGCCAGATTTTTTTTATCTGTTTGTTTGTTTGCTTTGCTTTGTCCGGAAGGATCTCGAAAAGTACTTGATAGATTTGATTCAAATTTTGCACAAATATTAACTAGAGGTACGGTCTTCAAATAGGCTATATTATTATCACGCTACCTATCCTAGGGGCTTAGCAGAGAGCAATCAAATATATAAATAAGCTGGTGGATTTAGTAGGAGATAGAATTTAGAAGGTAATATTATTAAGAGTTTGGTTTTACAATCAGGCTACATGTTGTTACGCTAAATATTTTAGAGGTTCAACAGAGAATAATATAAATCTATGCGTATATTATAGCAATATATAATTTTCACGCGTACGAAGTTGCAGGCAAGCGACATAAGGCAATATTATGATCGTCAACAAAAATAACTATTACAAACATATCTATACGGTCGGGTTTGAGAACCCTTTTTTTTTAAGTCGGTAAAAAATACATCCAGTTTAAAAGAAATAACAAAAATATATTGCTTTTAAAGTTAACACCGACAAACGGTCATTACGGACGACTGCAAAGGTAAACATTTATAAAGAAAACATCCGAACCCATTTAGTTAAAACAACTGTCCTCAATTTACTACCGATGGTCGCTTCTCTCCAGAAAATTTGCTATAAAACCCTCTACCCACGAGACGGTTTTGTCCTCGATTCAGAAATAGATTTTCTCCTTGTACTACACTCGAGAGCAATGTATCCGGGTCACTTAAAGAATGTTAAAAATCTCGGAAACTAAAAATGATAGGTTAATGCAATAAATTGTATTTAATAGACAATGTAATACTCCTTAAATGAAAGTAAAAAAAATATGAGTCACCATACATTTTATTAACACAAAATTACATAAAGAAAAAACTGCTGATCTCTCCTTAAAACAAAAATAGGAAACATGACATTTTTGAACTTTATTACGATTTTCTTGAATTTTAATACTTCGTATTGCCTCCTCGTGCTTCCATTACTGCGTTTACGCGGTTTGGCATGCTGTACACCAAGTTCCTTATACGATTTTGGGGAATATTCTCCCATTCCTCTGTGAGAGCAATTTTGAGCTCACGAAGCGTGATTGGGGGAGGGTTTCGTTGTTTTACGCATCTGCCTAGCTCGTCCCAAGCATGCTCGATCGGGTTGATATCCGGGCTGCGCGCTGGCCACTCCATACGAGTAATGTTCATCTCTTGAAGGTAGTCATTCACAATCCTACCTGTATGAGGTCGGGCATTGTCATGCATAAATATAGCATCCTCACCTAAATTGACCATAAATGGACCAACGTGATCATTGAGGATTTCTTCCACATATCTTACGCTAGTTAAAGAGCCGTTTTCTATGATCACCAGCTCTGTGCGACTTTCAGAAGAAATTCCGGCCCACACAAGTACAGACCCACCACCGTAGGCTACTTTTTCTTCGATGCATGCTTGCTTGAATCTTTCCCCTGGTCTTCGATACACTCTGTGTCTTCCATCGTGCTTGTAGAGCATAAATTTTGATTCGTCGGAGAACATAACTTTTGACCAATCTTCAATACTCCAATTTACGTGGCTCTGGGCATACCTTAGTCTCGAAATACGATGCCCACGCTCCAGTTTAGGGCCGTTTGCAGGTCTAAGGGGTTTTAAGTTAGATTCAGCAAGCCGACGTCTTACTGTCCATGCACTTGGGTTACTTCCTCCGAGGCGTCGAAACTGATTGGTGAGTTCAGTTCCTGTGAGAAAGCGATTTCGAAGCATGGTGTTCACCAAGTATCGGTCTTCTCGTGCTGTGGTACACCTGGTTCTGCCCGTTCCTGGTCTGCGTAGGTTAGAACCAGTTTCTTCGTAACGTCGGAGAACTCTTTGTACTGTTGACAGCGACACACCGACAGTCCTGGCTGTATCGCGCTGACTCCGGCCGGTTTCCAGCATTGTAAGTATTCTGGTGCATTCTTCAGGCGTAAGCGACATAATTTCAGCTTGATTAATGAATATAGAGCACTATCAACATGGTTTATGTACCCACATAAATGACAGATTACAAACAAAAGCAACACCAAATGCTGTAATTTCGTAGTTCCATCTTCGAAAGTGGCCCTTTTTCAAATTTGATTTTTTTATGATATAACTTTACAATAACTAAGAAGTTTGAATACCTTCATTTAAGGAGTATTACATTGTCTATTAAATACAATTTATTGCATTAACCTAGCATTTTTAGTTTCCGAGATTTTTAGGATTCTTTAAGTGACCCGGATTCATTGCTCTCGAGTGTATGTAAATATGAAGGCACAACAGAAATCTCAGAGATTACATAGAAAATGTTTTTTCCCAACAGAATGAACAATATTTTTATACAAACTGACAAACTAGGTACACTTAAGTGTTAAGGTGACAAACTTAAGAATAAAGTTGATAACAATCGCGCTGTCGACTCTATTAATATAAAGCCCAACAGCCTACGGTTGGGAGCCCCGGGTAAGCCCTCGGAAGGACGTCCCAGGACCCGACAACGCCTAAAGACGTTTTGATGACTTCAAGACTGTTCATAATGCGGAGTCTACTAATTAACCCTTGTACAATAGAATTCCTACTAATATTTTAAATCCGAAAGTAACTCTCTCTGTCTGTCTGTCTGTTACGCTTTCACGCCTAAACCGCTAAAGCGATTAAAATGAAATTTCGAATAGAGATAGGTTGAGTCCCTGGGAAGGACATAAGCTACTTTTTAACTGGCAATGCAAAAAGAGGGTTACGATTTTACGCGACAACTACATGAACGAAGCCGTAGGGAAACAGCTAGAATATAATAATTATGAGTAGTATTTAGAAATCAGTATAGGTATTTAAACTTTCATGGTCACTAACACTATTATTAGAGTTAACGGGATATTTACCATGTACTATTGAGTATTTCCGATATTTCGGCGCTGTTGCAAGCACCATGATCACGGAGGAACTGAAGTATAGGCGTTTGAAAGCGAAAGTCTCAGCACATATATCGATCTACCCTCCTTCGCAGTCGTTTATTACGCGTTACACCACTACCACTGGTCTCACTTTCGTTTTCACTAACTCGACGTTCACGACACACAACGCTCACCGTGTCTACTCGCGGTTTAGTATGGAACTGTTTATGGTTATTTGTACACAAACGAACCACTGGATGCCAGACGCTCGGCAACTGAAACCCATCCTCCCCAAAGACTTCTATATAAACTGAGGTAGACATGCCCTACGCACCGATTTTTGAAACCTATAAACTGAGCTAATTAGCAGCGTTGCTCGCACTGTTGTGAGTCAAAACTTCGAGAGTAGGTGCTCGACTTGCAATCGGAGTCCATACGCCTTCTCTTTTACTCTTTTTCTATTCGTATATTGCTATTGTGCGTGGTGACAATTACGTAAAAAATATTTATAAGTGAGTGTAGTCTTATTAATGTGTGTATTTGAGGATTGCTTTTGAAATCTCGTTTGTTAGAGTACGGCGCGTCTACCTCAGTTTATATAGAAGTCTTTGATCCTCCCGATTGAAATTCTTATACTTTTTAATTTCAATCGCTTCTCTAACCATTCTTGGTATATAGTGACGTTCAGTTGAGAGCATCTTAGGGTTATGTAACTCAATCCAATGGTTTGTGCCGGACTCCAACAGGTGTTCATTAGGGCAGTCAAAAATAACGAACCACAAAAGTCTGCAGTCGCTGAACACCTGTTGGAGTCCGGCACAAACCATTGGATTGAGTTACATAACCCTAAGATGCTCTCAACTGAACGTCACTATATACCAAGAATGGTTAGAGAAGCGATTGAAATTAAAAAGTATAAGAATTTCAATCGGGAGGATGGGTTTCAGTTGCCGAGCGTCTGGCATCCAGTGGTTCGTTTGTGTACAAATAACCATAAACAGTTCCATACTAAACCGCGAGTAGACACGGTGAGCGTTGTGTGTCGTGAACGTCGAGTTAGTGAAAACGAAAGTGAGACCAGTGGTAGTGGCGTAACGCGTAATAAACGACTGCGAAGGAGGGTAGATCGAAATATGTGCTGAGACTTTCGCTTTCAAACGCCTATACTTCAGTTCCTCCGTGATCATGGTGCTTGCAACAGCGCCGAAATATCGGAAATACTCAATAGTACATGGTAAATATCCCGTTAACTCTAATAATAGATTTAGAAATCAGTATTAACACGAACACAGTCGAAAGAAACGTTAAGTCTTTTTAACCGACTTCTCGATCAGTATTGTTGGTTAGTAGTACCTACTCGATTAGGTCGTGTGTATAGGGGTCTAACAACAACAGTCCCTGTAGAGTAAGAATAAGGCGAGTACTATAAACATAGCAAGGGTCAAAGTGCTGGATAACTGATGAAGGTTGATGAATTATTTAGTTTTGAACTAGCACGGGATTATTCAGAACTGTGTAGTACTTATGGTGTAGGTTTCATAAAGAGCTAGACTCTTTTTAGACTAATATTTTATAATAAAGTGAAAAAGGACAATTTAGTACTAACGGGGCTTAAACCCGCAACATTCTACTTAACCAGGGCTATGTCTTTACCACTTGAGCTACAAGAACCTTACCAAAACAAGCTGAATTTTTACATTATAATTGTAAGCGCCTTTTAAGAGTATCGGGTTCCCTAATAAGATCTTTGGTTCTCTATTTAGTTAGCCGAATAATTAGCTAAAGCACATAGGTATATGAACAGTATCTTTACGTTCACCCACCAACTTCACCACTAGTAGGTCTACCAGTAATTTTTTCTCTGAAGTTTTTGGAAGCTGTAAGTAACTCGTAAAGTAAGGCCACTTTGAATGTAAAGGTTCCATCAATGCTCCCAAGCGATTTCAACTTCTAGTTCTGAACTGAAGATCTCAGAAGTCCCTCATCGCACGCATAAGAGTTATTGAATTTAGACATTTTAAAACTTTTAAAATTACTCACATTCATACTTATATGAACACTTCGGTACACCGAGGTCGTTTCAGGAAGTCGTCGGTAACGTAAAGAGTCTGCTAGGCTTCCTGGAGGAACTGGGATGGCATTAGCCATACCATAACCGCCCACGCAAAATAGGTGCAAAAATGACGTCGAGGTACAGAAACCAGCCGTGCAGCCCGTGAAAACCTATAACCTATATGAACGAACTGAATCTAATTATATTATAGCGCACTCAATTTTATACAAACACCTTTCTTCGTGTTCTTTTTTCAGCAGACATTTTCAGCTATAAAATGTGTTGTGACAATACTCGAGAGTCAGGTTGAAACAAATACACGTCTACATCCGTGACATTGTAAATATGAACGACACGGTGGGTTGCACCATACTGTTTAACTAACTGTGTGATGCGGGATGTGAGGTTACGTTCTAATTGTTGAGTTTCCGTCAGAATAGATGAAATATTTGGATGTTGTGAATGGAGTTTAATTCTAGACGCTATACAATGATGAGTTTTACAAGCATATCATTAGGATAGTGCGTCGTGAATCCATTCAAATGCGAGCTTTCTGACTGTGGATTAAATTTTCTTGTAATCTTTATTTATTCACATAATGTTCTCAAACTTTGTTGTAAAACTAAATACTTACCACTTTCTGTACTTAGGTGGTACCTACCTAAATGTTCCTGAAATATTCACTAAGAAACTATACTTACTAAAACTTTTAGGTTAGTCAGCTAAAGTCAATATAGACATTTTTATAAATATAAGTATAAAGTTTTTTTAGTGCGACTAAACCAATCCATCAAAATCTACAACAATAACAACATTCACTGCTAAAATACATTTGTTTGTTAATTGGAAAACGAGAATAATAATTGTTATGAAAAGTTTAAACTGTCTAATAATTTAATACAAACCACAGTTTAACTTGGTACAGTAGGGCCATGTTCAAACAAAATGCTATGAATTCCACCGGGAACGTGTATAGGTATGTTGTGTACAAACATACACATACAGTACACAGTACATGAGTTCCGACACATAATAATGTTTGATCATCTGCTGATGTGCTGCGAAATACAAGAGGATTTTCAGTTTAATTGAGATATTATTAGTGTCTTTGTAGATTATGTTATATTTGATAATGGAATATTCTCAATAATATTATATTACTTGAATCTATATAATATAAAAATCAATGCCACTTTTCGTTGTAATTTTATAACTTGAGAACGAGCTCACCTATTCAAACCAAATGTTTAGGTTTTGTTCGGACTATTTAGTAGATGGTTTATGTGAAGTTTGCACAAAATCGGTCGAGCGGTTCTTGATTTATCACGCAAACGAAGTTGCGCGGGTCAGCTAGTATACTATAATTTATTACTGCTAGTGTCGAGTAGAGGTAGGACTTTAAGGTTTCGGTACGGTAATATGGAACGACTTTATTTATATTTTATTTTTAACCGACTTCTAAAAAAGGAGGAGGTTCTCAATTTGTCTGTATTTTTTTTTATGTTTGTTATCGGCAAATCGCTTGAAGGAGTTAACCGATTTTGATAATTCTTTTTTTGTTTGAAAGCTTAAGGTTTAAGTTAGGTATTAATAATAAATATTGTGGAACAGTACAAGTGAAGTTTTTCAATATGAGTTATCTACTTTTTAATCTAACTGTACCTACTAGTCTACAGTTAAAAGGAGTGTCCTCATGGCCGTTTTAATTAACTAAAGTTTTCTACAAGACGACACTAGTTCTACCAGTTTGTATCTAATTAAGTAAGAACTAGTACGTTTTCGTAAATTTATTACAATTTACAGCACTTAATAGAGTCGAGAATACTTGTAGACATTAATTCGTTTACTGGTTACGTAACTAAGTTAGTTTAACTATCTATTCACAACGTCTGGGGATTGGGAAGTTATATAGAGTTACATAAAGCACCTTAATAAGATAAGTAAATATCTAATAGAATTGTCTATACTAATATTATAAAGAGGAAATATTTGCGTATTTGTTTGTTTGTTTGTTTGCACTGAACAGGCTCTGAAACTAATGAACAGATTAGAAAAAAGTGTGAGCATGTAACCTTTACACGCGATTGAAGTAAAACTTCTTTGCCATTGACGGCATCAAATATTAACATCATTCATTCGAATTTTGAATAGCGGAAACAATTCAAATAGTAAGCGTTACTTCCGTCAGAAAAAAACTAAGTTACTCCCTAGTCGCGCCTAAAAAAGTTTTACTTCAAAATATTTTCAGTGTTGCAACGCTACACTATCCCCGAGGCTATGAAATAGGCTAGTGATTTAATATTTGAGCAGTTTTAGTGCTTTAAATTCGTAATCCATTTCTATGAAATGCTTAGGGCGAATAAGCACATTCATCGAAAGAAATAATAAATTAAATTCCAACCAACTAAACAAACAAACCAACTCTTTGACTTTTTCGAATATTATAATTTTAAGTAAGTATAAATAAAAACACCCAAACTTCGAAAATATGCAGATCACATAAATATTTGTTTCAAACCGGGATTAGAACGAATTCAAGAGATTTGTCCTATAGACCGCCTTTCAACCCATTTACTGCGCATTCTGCATTGAACACAATACCATAATAAATGGTCAGATAGACCCATAGAGCAACGCGACCAGTACAGTACCGGCAAACAACTTGAGCATCGCGTGAGGTGGTGGGAGAAAGTTTGCGCATGTAGGGGAAGGTGGTATGAGATGATCCCTCTAAGGGAGAATGCCTGTAAATCTGAGAAAGTACAATCTAATGTTAATATTAAAGATGTTTTGAATAGTCAGTTTATCTATCTAGGTATTGTCATACCTAATGTTCTCAAAATTCAGTATTGATAAGAGTTTCATTAATTATACTAAATGTCTGCTAAAGGATCATCTTGTCCACACAGGTGTATAAGATGATCCCAGAGGATCATCTTGCCCCGTTCAGATCCAACCCAATCTCTATAGTCGAATTTTTAATTAAACGGAGTAAAGTGACAGCAACTAATGTCACTTCTTCATAGAAATTATGCAGCATTGTATGAAGAAGTGACATTAGTTGCTGTCACTTTACTCCGTTTAATTAAAAATTCGACTTAAGGTATCGTTAAAATGACTTTACTCAAATAATTATTTTAAAATGTTTTAATCAAATATGTGTTTTGAACAATGAGATCAACCCTTAGGCATAATCAATTGCCACAGCCCCTAGTGCTTTATCATCCATAGATCCCACTGTCCACGGCTGGTCTTCCACGATACGTGACACGTGGCAATTTTCTTTTAAAAAAAAATCCATAATAAAATAACATAAATGATTAAAAAAATAACAAACTCGAATGCTACTGAGAAGGTCGAAACAAGCTTGATATCAGGCGGTACCCATTTGAAAATCATAAACCGAAAGAAAATGTGTGGGTACCGCCTAATATCATGGGTTATCAAGCTTGTTTCTACCTATTCAGTAGCATTTCAGTTTGTTATTTTTTTAATCATTTAATTTATTTTAAAATGTAGAATTGCTATATTATCTTGTTACATATAGTATATATACATATAACATACATACGAGTACATACATACATACGCGCGAATTTATTACCCTCGCTGGCGCAGCCGGGCAAAAAGACATTGGGGTGAGATGATCCACGGATCATCTTGTACAGAAGCAGACGAATCATCTTGCCCCAGAGCTTACTTTTTATTTGAATTTCTCTAACCTAACCTATAAGTATCCTACAGTCACCGCAATACGTTTTTATAACAAATGAACATATTTAGAAGCTACTAATATAATAATCATTACATAAAATCGGTTACACGAAAAGTAAAGGAGTTTCAAATTCAGGCTTACTTTAGATTAACACTGTACAATTTTTTAAAAATCACAAAACACAGTGATCGTCCTTCACGCAGCCATCGCGGTTTGACTGCAGTCGGTGGGGGCAGGAACCTACGCTTTTCTCGAAAAAACAACTAGATGGCATGCACAGTATCGTCACAATCGAAAAGGATCGTCTTACCTCGAGGGATCATCTTGTACACCTTTCCCCTACACTTACGTGCAAAAATATTGTGTCATTGAAAAACCCAATTTTTAGAGTTATTTTATTGTGTTAGCTAATAACTTTTTAGTTAGTGTTGTAGAGAGAAAAGAGATCACGAAGTTGCTCATCGTTGCTTAAGAAGTTTACCGGTTAGGTACTGTACAAGGGGAGTAGACATAGCATTATGAACGTTTACTCTGAACAAATTATCTCTCTGTCATATATCGGGCGGAAATCGTATAAATATAATCATGACTAATTGCCTCTTTGGTCTAGAGCTCGAAATGTAGGACTGCGTATCACGAGGTCGTGGGTTCGATTCCCACCGGAGAAAAAAAACGTGTGATCCATAAATGTTTGTCTCGAGAGTCCGGTTGTTTCTATGTATGATAAGCATGTATGTAAAAGTACACCTATGTAACTAATAATATCCGTGGTCTGATACCCATAACACAAGCAGGTCATTCCTAGATTACTTTGGTATCAGATAGTGCTGTGTAAAAATGTCCGTAAAAATATACACCACTATAAAAGCAATCGGCTATCACTATGGAACTTACGGAACTTTCACAAAACAATTAAAACTATAAACTCATCATTTCAGACACACACATCAGTAGTTATATAATTTCGTAATCCTTTCGGAGCCCACTTTGACAGAGGGGAAAGTCTCAGAATAGCGCCTCCCCCTCTCGATAAAAGTCACAGATCGTTCTGCTCTATAGATAGACCCTGTTTGAATCAAATTAAAGAGTATCAAGATTAATGTTTCAATTCTATGGTCTGTAATATTTGTTTAGAAATGTAACAATAATGCTAAGGGATTGGACAAAATTGAAAAGATATCATACCAAAGTCATGATTTATGGAATTCAAGATTGAGGGATGATGGGTCCCATTGAAACTGGGAAATTAATTCCCGTTGCTCATGAAATCTTTATTGTTACATGGTATTTTTCATTTCTCATACTCGGAAAATAGTGTTTTCTTGATCTGACTATTGGGTGGAAAATGCTGTTTCCCTCCCTAGGGAGGGAAAAACTCATACAAATTACTTCCCACCCAAGGGCCGGAATGAACTTTAAAAATAGAACTGCTGACAGGTCAGCTGTGATAGTGAAGAGATTTGTGTAAAAAAAAAAAATGCCATGCGACTTTCCAAACAGCCAGTGTGAACTTAGCGAAAATTTCTTCCGGCCCCATACACGTACAATAATATTGATCAATGTAGCAATAAATTGAACATATTATTGAGGTTTGAACAGACTATATTCGGATGGAAATAAATATTGAGTCAATATTGTACGTGTATGGGGCCAGCCGGAGTTCCATATTTAAAATTTAAAAAGTCGACCTAATGTAGTTGTTATTATTTTATCTGTAACAGAATTCAAAACAATTGGTAATAATGTTTTATGGTAAGGTTTGAATCTTATTATAAGTTTTATTTTCCTCGTATTTGAAATGAAAAGTAGAGTGTTTAACTCGGGTAAAAGAATCAATTCCGACTCGGACTATAGCCGCCCTCGCTGCGCTCGGGCGTCTAAATACCTCGGGAATTGATTCTTTCCACCCTCGGTTAACAATCTACTATTGTGTTCTGATGAAATGTCTATGGTGCGTGTAATATTAAGGCGCTTATGGGAGCATTCACGTGTAATGTAACGTTACAGAGTCGAGCATTACAGCAGTGAGGGAGGAGAACCGAGCATTGCAATGCGCACCTTGTAATGATACAAGACGAGGTTACATCAGTGAAGGAGGAGAACCGAAATGATACAAGATGAGGTTACATCAGTGAAGGAGGAGAACCGAGCATTACAATGCGCACCTTGTAATGATACAATGACATGTATGATGTTTTGATACAACTTGTAACATAAATGCCCTTTTTTTGTTGCGCTAAATGTTACATTATATACGGTCAGGGAGATAGTATTGTAACGTAATGCTCAAAGTCGAATCTATAATGTTACATTACACACGAATGCTCGTCGGTCAGGGAGGTAGTATCGTAACATAATGCTCTAAGTCGAATCAATAAATGTTACATTACCCGCGAACGCTCCCGATAAGGGAGGGCCTTTACACATGGCACTGCTCGCCAATTGTGTTACTTGAACTTTTCTTAGATTAAGGTGCATAATAATACCACAGCCGACAGATCATAGTCAGTAGTTCCCTTTATACTGTGATATTACTATGTGTTTTTATGGAATCTCCTTCATATCTATTGTGGGTGAGCTCGCCCATTTCTTCAGTCTAAATCAATCCTCTGAAGCTGACCTAATACCTTAAGTAGTTAAGTAAGGTCATAAGTTAGCTCTTATGTTGGGTTTTAAGTCAAAGTAAGGCCACAGAATTAGTGGTAGTTGAATACAAAATATCTAACGGAGTGCGTACTCGGGGTCCTGCAAATGTATAATCACGGGGTAGGCAGTGGTTAACCGCCCCCGCGAAGAGGCAGGTAACACCTGAAAAACTCCCCAAAGACGCGGGATAGCACACGAACCCCCCTAGGTGAGGCCGCAGTGATATCCGTAGGTCTATTGGGAGTTTTGGGGTATACTACCGAGGGCTTACTAGGGGCTCCCAACCGTAGGCTGCTAAGTAAGATACGTGTGGTGTTTAGTCGGTAGGTATCCAGGATAGCATCCCTGTAGGATTTTACTTACCTACGTTAAAAAAAGGCAGGGGTTAATTGACTATTCATATTATGTGGGCAACAGATAGCCACATCTCATGGGGGCAAGCCTCATGCCGTCACCTGACACTGTTCTCTGGCATACCTAATGTCTACTGACAAGGGGAGAGGAAGGATCAACATTAAAAGACTGCAGAAATCTTGTCTAGGTATCAGAGAACTCCTCCACAATTCGAAGTCGAGTCTGCTAATTATTCGAATCCTGGTCTTTTATGCTCTATGCGAGAAAAGATTATGGTTTTTGTGCAAGGACGATCTTAATTAATTTGTTTTGCAGTTTTAACAGTAACTAAGATCACTTATTTCAGCACGGTTTTTCAAATTAATACAAATTTTGTGACGGTAAAAGAAATAAACCTGCACTGTGAACAGACTTCCAATCGGCAATGCTCTGTTTGAGTCAAAAGTAATTTCCGCCAGTCCGTCTCCCCAGGATATTGGGTATGAAGTATAAAGTATATCTACTACGAAGACCATTTCTGGAAATATGATTCTGTAATTTGTTTTTTGATTGAACTTTAGTTACTAGACATGAAAAAGGGTATAAATTAAATGTTTAAATTATACGGTACGGTCAGCGACAATAATAAAAAGAAAATACATACATGTATATGGTCACGCCTTTATCCCCGAAGGGGCAGGCAGAGTCATATTATTTGCCTACATTTCAACTTATCAGAAATAGCCCCACGTAATAGGTGGTGAGCCGTATTGCCGTGTTGAGATGGACAGGCGCAGGTTGTTTGTAACTGCCTGCTGTTGAAAATTTTCAAGCAGCCTAAAACGGCCTTCAACTTGGCTTAACGACTGCCGTAAAAATAAAAATAAAATAGTGCTTACAAATAAAGAAATATATAATTATATCTAACTTGAATAAAGAAGAAAGTAAAATTAATGCAGTGGAAATGAGAAGTTCGCGAAGTACCTATAGCTGGAGTGACATTGACAGATAAAGTAAAGAATAGTGTGATAAGAGAACATTGCGGCATGACAGAAGATGTAGTGACTAAGATAGAGAAAGGGATGCTCAGATGGTTTGGACATGTGGAGAGAATGGATGGAAATAGGCTGACGAAACAGATTTATGAAGCGAGAGTGAATGAGCAAACTGGTAGGGGTCGACCTCGGCATACTCATGTCGATCAATCGAATCGATAATCTTCTGAGAAAAGGCCAGGTCAAGAGTACCCCCGAAGAGCATGTACGAAGACACTTATGAAAGTTGAAGAAGCGAAAGTTGTTTGCCAGAATCGTAGCAAGTGGAAAGTCATAGTCTCTGCCTACCTCGTTGGGAGACAGGCGTGATGTTATGTATGTATGTATTGAATAAAGATGACATTCGATCATGCGATATCGTTGATCGAATATCCATTCTGAAACATTATTTTTGTTAATTCAGTAACCTTTTCATTTTTGTATTTGATTGTCTAGTGAACTCTAATTATAATAGTGCTGCGGCCTGTACCAGCTTGCTAGACTTCATAATAACACCTCAGGTTTTGCATAGGTACATCGACAGACTACAACTTTCATGAGTTTTGTGAAAATATCTGTTAGGTAATGAAGAGCTGAGAACGTTTTATAAGACTTTATAAGGCGAAAACTACTTTCAAGCGCTTCCTGAGTTGGTATTGTGAATTGTATTATTGCAGTGATTATGCTGTGAATTTTAGGAGTCAGTATTTCTTTAAATACCAACTTACTGGTACTTAAATTTTTACGTTTCATACTCTTAGGTACTCTTGTGAAGAATAATATCATCCCGATTATAATTTATGTACCTACCCAATGAAATTGATGTTAAAATTTATACTTATCCAAACCAGCGAGAATATTTTGATATGCTTAGCGATTTTCTTTGCTGACTGTACCGACGTGTATTATACATGTTTCCGACAGTTTTATTACAGATACGTATCGTCATATCTTTTTATATTTGAAGATCACTGACAAAACTCATATAAAAGCACTCTGCGTAATGAACATTTTGATTCAAGCTATTTTCTCAACATACAGGTGTAGGTAAGTCTTCGACTTGAAATAAATAATTTTAGCGAAAAACGGACGAACGGACTAAGACATTCATTGAGATTTATAAGTCTTGAAACTCTGTCCGCTCTTAAATTGAACTTCCTGACTCGAACCGCAAGGACAGTTTCCCTTGAATTGGGATATGAATGATTATGAAATCAAAATGCTGTAGCTGGCATATTCACGCTCGTCTTCTCTCCGGTTTCCTTGAATCGCTGCTCATGAACACGTCACCATAGCTATAAGGAAACACGTAACAGGAAACCGTAGGTGAGGCCGCAGTGATAGGATGCCTATGTTAGTAGAGAGTTGGTCTGGAAGAGTGTCGGTGTTAAAGTTAGGAAGAGCATGCTACGATGGTTCGGGCATGTGGAGCGAATGGGATATGAAAGAATGGCAAAACAGATATACAACGCGAAAGTGGATGAATGTAGGAGTAAGGGAAGGCCACGACACACCTACCACGACCAAATTAATCATGTGTTAGTGGAGGGTGGTGTCAAGAGCCGAAGGAACCGACGTGCATGCATAAAAAGAAAAATGAAAGTTGAAGAACCAAGTGAGGTGTGTATGGACCGTGCCGTGTGGCGCTCGGTTCTTTCTGCCTACCACGCAAGGGATTTGGTGTGAAGATGGTAATGGTAATGGTAATGGTATGTTGGGAATCTTAGGGATATCCTTACGAGGGCTTATCCGGCAGTAGGTAGTGCTGGTTTTTATTCGGTAAGAGTGTGGCATAGCATCCATGACGGATTTTTTACACGTAAAGAAAAAAAGTGTGTGCGTGTAAGCTTTACGCGCGATTGAAGTAAAACTTCTTTGTCATTGACGGCATCAAATGTTATATTAATATTATTCATTCGAATTTCCGCTATTCAAAATTCAAATAGCGTTACTTCCGTTAGAAAAAAAAATTGAGTTACTGCCTAGTCACGCTTAAAGAAGTTTCACTTCAAAAAAATTTTTCAATAAAAAATAAAACCGACTTCAAGCAAATCCTGAAAAATAAAATTTACTTAGCACAAAGTAATATGTATTTTGATTTTATCAGATTTTATTCAATATCATATTGAAGTCGGCGCAAAGTAAACCCGTAGTTTTATGTAGGTATTATATTAATGGCACCAACTTCATTATTATATTGAATTAAATATGATAAATCAAAATACATATTACTTTGTGCTAAGTAAATTTTATTTTTCAGGATTTGCTTGAAGTCGGTTTTATTTTTTATTGAAAAATTTTTTTTCATCATTTTAAGTGACGGGTGAATCGAAAAATATATCTATCTAGTTGAAAGTTCTCATCGATATAAATCAATCAAGCCCAAACACAAGGTAACTGCTGTAAATCGTTAAGGAATTCCCTCGACTGTCTTTAGGTTCCATCATCAGATCGACTCCAGACATTCATTAAATTGTAGTAGGTACCTTTAAGCACTGAATTAAAAAGTTAACAAACGCACTAGTTGTCCCTACAATTTTCGGTGGTCGCCCTCGATTTCTCCTGAATCCCATCATCAGATTCTGACCTGGTGAAATTGGGACCACCTCAGCAGTGAACTCTATCCAACAAAAAGCAGATTTGAAATTCGTCTATAATTGACGAAATATCGGTGAAAATACATAAAACATTGAGAACTTCCTTTTTTTTTTAATTTGGATCTATGAATCTAAGTGTAAAGTTCTCATCAATACAAATCAATCAAGCCCAAACACAAGGTAACTACTGTAAATTGTTAAGGAATGCCCTCAAATGTCTTTCGACTCTATCATCAGATCGACTCCAGACCTTCATTAAAACGTAGAACATTAAAGCACTTAATTAAAAAGTTAACAAGCGCACTAGTTGTCCCTACAATTTTCGGTGGTTGCCCTCGTTTTCTCGTGGATCCCATCATCACATCCTGACTTGGTAAAAATGGGACCACCTCAGAAGTAAACCCTATTCAACAAAAAAAGAAATTTTGAAATCCGTCTATAATTGACGGAAATATCGCTTAACATACATAAAAAAAAATACAAACAGAATTGAGAACCTCCTCCTTTTTTTGAAGTCGGTTAAAAAGGAAAAAGTCCAAATTCTCCTTTGTGCCAGAACCCTATCTTTCTTAATTAAACACAGAAACACTTTCATACAAGAGCTTATTCTGTTTCCAAAATCACTCTAACCTTAGAAGTTTTTAATTTATTAAAAGTTAAACATTATTCAACAGTTCCACGGCCTCTTTAAACTGAATATCTATGCAAATTATAAGGATTATGTCTGAAACGAGTATACAAGAATACAACAAGTTTCGTTATTCATACCCTCAAGGTATCTGCCTGGACTAAGCCTGGAGGCTTAGCAATTTACAGGCACTGTGACCTGGTCTAGACTCTCTTACTCATTATTAAGAACAACTTATAGTTGAAATATGGGTTTGAGAAAGGGGTGGAGTAGTTTCAAGTGATATTTCCATGCACTTTTACCTCGAAAATACAAAGTGAAATTTTTGTTAGTAAGTAGTTACCTACTAGTTTTCCTAATTATGGAAGTAAAAATCGACCATTGTTGGTGAAATGTGGGAGTAAAGTACTAAGTAATGTCTTTATATTTTTTCTGCCTGAATATAACGTTTATGGGCTGTAAAAAAGAGCAATTTTACAGTTTCAGTACAGAAAATGTGTATGATCTAATAAATAGTCACTAGGTTTATTTTTAGGACCTTAATTTTAAGTCAACTATAAAATTGACCTACAAATCTAACAATCGTAACTTTTTTGGAAATAATGTACGGGCTCTTTAAGGAAAAAAACCGGTCAAGTGCGTGTCGGGGCTGCGCACGGAGGATTCCGTACAAAAAAAAAGTTGTTGTTATAGCAGCAACAGAAATACATCACCTCTAAAAATTTCAGCTCTTTAGCTATCACGGTTCCCGAGATACAGTCTCGTGACAGACGGACAGCTAAGTCTCAGTTCTTATTAGGATATCCATTTCGACTCCCATTTTTACGCTTTGGGGACCCCAAAAAGAGAGAACTAAAGTGTGAATTAAACTATGTCAAAATGTCTCTGTGGTTTCTTCTGTGCCAATTATGGACACGTGCCGTCCAGTTTTATAGCATCTGTCCAGGTACCATGCCATCTACTCCTCGGCACTCCTCGGTCTTCATTCTAAACGATCTAAGTATTCAAATAGATGTAGGTACCTATCTATCTATTTAATAATAGGTACCAAAATATACAAATCAGTATGTATAGGTAGATACTGTTGTTTCTGATCCGAATTATAAATCCGTACCGGATTTTCGCAGGCAGATTGTTTGAACAATGCAAACAAATAAAAAATTAGGTAAATCTTACTAAATGTTGTAATAGATACGTACGAAAGTTTTTGAGTTGTGTGGATGATTGTTACTCTTTCACGCTCGAACTGCAGAACGGATCTGGCTGAAATTTGGTAGGTAAGTACCTACAGAGATACATTGTAGCTAGGTAGTCAGGAATCACACATAGGTAGGCTACCTTTTATCCAGGGAATAAGTTCCTACGGGAAGCGGGAACGAGAACAAATTTTACGCGGGTGAAGCTGCGGGCATCAGCTAGTCTTTCATATTTATAATAGGTATACATTTTTTATGCAATAATTTCTATTTTCCTGCCATCTGTTAGATAAAACGGTTAACTATTACGATTAACGCCATCTGTGCTCATACACAACTACTAGTTAAAACACTGCACAGCTTAAGAGTAAAGCAGTACGTACGGTATTGTATAGATGGCGCTATAAACAATGAAGCAACGCTAAGCGCGTACTACCCGTTCGCTCTAACTTTGCCGCTGGCGTAGAGGCGTATACCCGAATTGTTAATTAGACGAAGTAAATTGACAGCAGCTAATGTCACTTCGTCATAGAAAATACGCAACATTGTATGAAGAAGTGACATTAGTTGTTGTCAATTTACTTCGTCTAATAAAAATATCGACTTTAGTATGGAGCCGAGCGGCAAAGTTAGAGTGAACGAGCAGTAAATATCAATGCAGTAACTCATTTACATTATCTTTCTACAAAGAAGAAAATAGACAAATACAATAATATTTAACAAATAATGAAAAAAATACATTTGCTGTTGTTGTTCTGTTCTATTAACTGTGACATCGGGTATAGAATATATATTATTTACTAGCTGAGCCCGCAACTTCGTTTACGTCACATATTAAGGTGTATGAAAGGATAGGTATTTCTTCATCAGAGTCATCAAGCAGCGTCTGAAACTGCCCTGTTTGCTTAATCATAAAAGAGCTTAATGATTAAGTCTATTTTAAAACAATTAAGCTCTTTTATGATTAAGCCAACACGCCAGTTTAGGTTCACTCACATTCAAAGAAACCCCTACAATTAAAATTTTCAAAATATCTGATTCTTAAAAGTGTTATAACTCTTTTATTTCTAAACCGATTTACATAAAACAAACGCTAAATGTTAACTGGAGCAAACCACAGCACAATAAAAAAAACCGCATCGCAATCGGTTGAGCGGCTACTGAGATTAGCGTGTACAACCGTACAGACAAACAGATATACAGACATACAGACAAATAGACAAAAATTCTAAAAATCATTGTTCTGGGTTCTATTGCGTTCATAAAGCCCCCCTATAATATTTTTTCTTATTTATCTTCCATGTACAGACAGCGACCTGTTACGATTTTATTATATGTATTGATTCTGTGATCGGGTAGCACTCGTAACTTCAACTTAAGTCATTTTTAAAACAAGACAGCCGAATGGCCGAAGCTCAAGAACCTGTGTAGGAATACGGCCCGGGCCCGGGACCCCATTCATAAGACTTCGTCGTCCGTCTGTCTGTCTGTCATGAGGCTGTATCTTGTACTTTGTTTTGTAGGTGTAGCAGTGTACACAAAATCACACTTTTATCCCCGAAGGGATAGACAGAGGCCGCAGAGGCGTAGCATACGCCCACATAACTCACATAAGTCTTACTATAGATAGATAGAATATATTATATAACTAGCTGATGACCGCAGCTTTGCCCGCGTATAATTTGTTTCCCTTTCCGCTTCCCGTGGGAACTTAACCCGGGATAAAACCGGATTATTCCAGATTAGAATCTATCCCTGTGCCAAGTTTCAGTCAGATCCGTTTAGCCGTTAGAGCCTGAAAGAGTAACAAACATCCACACTCACAAACTTTCGCATTTATAATATTAGTAAGATCTGTGGTCTTTTGGTCTTACTATAGTCTTTGTCAGCAGTAGCGGACAGTCACAACCTGCGCCTGTCTATATTATCACGGCAATACGTCAAACCACCAATTACGTGGTACAAAAATTGAAAGGTGAAATGTAGTCATAATAATTGCACCTGCAGTGCCTGATTTACCCATAAGCTAACTAAGCTGAAGCTTAGGGCGCCAGGGTCAAGGGGGCGCCTGGGGTTGGGCTCGGCGCTGGGCAGTGACTTACGGTGCTCCCAAAAAGGAGCACACAAAACATCTAGCAATTTTAACAGATTGTAACAACTCCTAACAACATGTTTAAAATTGTTAGTTAACATTTTGTTACACCAAAGTACATAATAAAATTTGGTAATTTGGTTAAAATACAAATACGTGCGTTAAAATTAAATTCCTGCGCCCATCTCCCTGGCAGCGTGGTAGTAAATACGACAGCTCCACCCATGTCGCGTTCAAGGCACCCAGGAACCAAAGTGAATGGGTGTCCAGCTTTTTGGCCGGCAGAAGCATAGGTTCTGAATGCATGGCCATAAACGCTGGAGTACCACAAGGCTCAGTGTTGTCCCCCACTCTATTTCTGCTGCATATCAATGAGATGTGGTCTATTGACGGCATTCATTGTTATGCGGACGACAGTACGGGCGACACTTGTTACACGCGCCGCACCGGTATCTCTCGGGTTGCAGTGGAAGAAAGCTGTGAACAACTTGTGTTTGAAATCGAGACAACTCGCAATAGAGTGTCCGATTGGGAAAAACAAAATCTTATTCAATTCAACCCTACTAAGACACAAGTTTGTGTATTCACCGCAAAGAAAAACCCAATTTACTGTAGCGCCATAATTTCAGTATAGGTATCCTTGGTGTTGACATCTCCAGTTACGTTCAGTTCCGAAGTGATTGGGAGAATAAGGCCAAGCTGGCGTCCAAGCCGCTCGGTGTGCTCAACAGGGCGCGGCGGTACTTACTGCGGCGCAAACACTGCTTCTGTTTAAGTCGCAAGTGCGGCCGCACATGGAGTACAGCTGCCACTGCTGCGTGGGGGCACCAGAATATCAGAATGAATTGACTGAATTCTCCCGTTCGACTCGGTGCAGAGGCGAGCCATGAAGTGGTCAACCATCCCATGCTGGCAGGTGGTGTGGAACCTCTTCGCGACAGGAGAGCAAAGACTTCTATATAAACTGAGGTAGACGCGCCGTACTCTAACAAACGAGATTTCAAAAGCAATCCTCAAATACACACATTAATAAGACCACACTCACTTATAAATATTTTTACGTAATTGTCACCAATAGCAATATACGAATAGAAAAAGAGTAAAAGAGAAGGCGTATGGACTCCGATTGCAAGTCGAGCACCTACTTTCGAAGTTTTGACTCACAACAGTGCGAGCAACGCTGCTAATTAGCTCAGTTTATAGGTTTCAAAAATCGGTGCGTAGGGCATGTCTACTTCAGTTTATATAGAAGTCTTTGCAGGAGAGACTTTGCCTCCTTGTGCGTGACCACCGGTACATCTGGTGGGCCGTATGCTTGTCTGCCACTTTGGTGGTATAAAAGAAGTGTGAGACGGTGCTGTTGAGACGGTTAAACCGGTCATGGAGGAGTGGCTGGAAAGGCACCACCGCACCAATATTACTGAAGATTTAATTAACCCCGCCGAAAAACGAGAAGTGTTTAAAGTTTGACCTGTATAACTGTATGTGTGTGTCTGTCTGTGGCATCGTAGCAGCCCAACAGATGAGCCAATTTTGCGGTTTTCTATGCTCGAAAGCCAATGTGCCGGGGCCATCCCCAGCACATCGGTTTTCGAACCGTTCTTAGCTATAAATTTTGCATTCATCAGCTCACTTCCTGAGTTATGAAGGGATTTCACTAAGATTCACTGGTTCGATTTATCGGAAACTGGATGTACCGAGGTACTGTTAGGTACTTTGATGGTATTTTTATCTCGCTTTTTACTGCCTGATGCATCAAGTCATAACTTCATAAGAAGTCTCAGAATCGGGTTTTATTTTATTTTCAAATTAACAAAGAATAACGATTAGGAACTTAGGATTAGCTTACGTAATCTCTTTTGTAGGTAGGACTGAAATTAGTTGCAGCTGGGGGCGCATACCTATTCATAGCTAGCCTAGGGCGCGCGGAACCCTAAATCAGGCCCTGTGCACCTGCCTGCCCATTCGGGGATAAAGTCGTGACTATGTGTATGTATGTGTGTAAGTATTTAGGTTATTTCTATGGAGCCGATTACAAGAGCGAGGGCAATTGCGTCACTATTATTCAGATTTTAATATGATATTATAGTCTTGCCACGAAGGTGTTTCCATAGGTAGGTACCTACCTACAATCTCTCGTCGTGAAGTTCGGAAGAAGTATGAGAAAAAGCGCTGCGATTTTCTCGCTCGTGTTAGACCACAGATAATTTATGATAAAACACCTACCTGCTTTACGAATTACGTGCCTAAGTAGTAGTTGCTGCAGTGCAGAGACAGTTTCAAGAGAGAGGTTAGAGAAGGGTTTGACTACCTAACTGTACGTGAACCTACCAGTAAGTACGCTGGAAATACTGAGAGGGTTTTGTCACATTATTTGATCTATTAATCGTGTTTAGTATGACTTAGCTGCAGCTTAGGCAGTAGGTCCATTACTTCCATGTTCCTACTATGGGTCTGATTCTGAACTCACTGCATTCTTCAGTACGTAGGTACTTATTTACCAGGTAAGTAAGTAGGTAGGTTAAGTATTCATTACAGTACCTACCTACTGAGCAATGTAGTGACAGTTATACCTTTGGAAGCCACTAGGCATAGGTATCCAAGACCTAAGCCACTATACTTACCTACAGCCTTAGATTATAAGTAAGGAGGTACATACATATACCTACCTACTATACTCATGTGGCAACTCACACGAGTGTAATGAAGTATTTTTTATGTGTGGACTTCTTCTACCGACTAAAACCACACGAGCGATGCACTGCCATCTACCTTTGGCCGCGTGTCCCGGGTATGCCTTCAGAAGGATAACCTCAGAATCAGAGCAGGCACCCGACATATCGATGTGTAGGCATACTAAAAACTTTGCTGGTTAAATTTAATTAAAATGGGTATGTATCATATGTTTTTTTTACGGTAGGACTTCAAAATGTAAGTTGGTATTTAATTTTCCAAAAAATGTGGAACGCTTCACGATTTTGCGTGTCATCCTTGCGCAGGGGCCATGCTAATCTTCTCTGTATCGTTCCAATTTTAGTATATGTACTGCCGAAGCAAGTACACTGGTGTTAACCAATTTTTGGTACGCATCACTAAATGTTTAAAAATATTTCATGGGCGATGTAGGGTTTTCATAAATTTGTGATATAATTATTAGGTAGAGTTTCAAAAACGTGCAAAAAAGGGATTATATTATTTTAAATATAAAAGTCTACGTGTTTCATCGCTGAAACTGTACAAAATTGAAAAAAAAAGTACAATTATTAACATGAATGAAATTCTCATTTGTAATCCTGCCCTCTATGAAATAAAGCGGTGAACTAGCTGCAAACTTACTTCAATTTAGATTTTTAATCTAATAACGCAAAGTTTATATATTATACTAGTAATAATCTTTTAGTAAAATGTTTATACTTCACAGTTAAAATGTAAAATGTGTGTACCTCTTTTAACAATATTGTTATTATTTGACCTTAAAGCAAGAGCAAGTAGTAACTAGCTTAACGCTATCTATCTTCGTATTGTGAATACTATTAACCTCTTCGGTGTATTGCTTCTCAGTGTTAAAACAGTTTTCACGTAGAAATTGTAGATGTCACTACTATACAAAAAACTAATTTTGCAATGAGTAAAATAATAAATGTTCTAGCCGCGATTAGAACATTAATATAAATTGGGTGGCCGGTTCTGCGAGTCCGGCTCGCAACGGCCACACAGCTGCAATGACCAAAAACAAATCCAAGACTCAAGCACACTCAAGAGTACCTACCTAGCTGAGCCACGACAGTCACATACTTACACCACAGTATAAATATATGTTGTTCTTACACTGACCACTGTGCCGCCGAGGCAGTGCCTATGCCTTCTCTACTTACTTAACAAAAGTAGGTAGTTCATTCAGGCTCGAAGCGCCTGATTGATTTTAGATAATATCATGTTTTATTTTATCTACTCAATTGCTAACTATTTATTAGGAGGCGCTCGCAGCGTAAGTTGAATTGTATACCTACTTAGGTCTTAGTGCTACTTACTTCATTAATTTGTGTACTATTACCTACGTAATGCTTCAATCAATTATCATCAATTATTATTTCTTTCACTTCAAATTTCGTCCCTCAGCAAGTCACGCGAGTCAATATAGGTACCTACTCAAGATATCAAAATTTATTGAGTTTCCTTTGGCTCCAAGGGTCATCGTAAACAAAATAATCGTAGGTACCTACCTACTGCACTTCCTACATCATATTTATTCCGTTTTCTAACTCAATAACCCTCTTAAATTTTACAAACCATTTCTCAATATTTCACACTTTAGATCAAGTTCTTACAAAGAAGATAAGTGTAAGAACAACAATAGAATAAATACTTCTTCAATAACATGACAAAAGCCATTTTGTGTGCGATTTCATTCATAAGATCTTTCCGCCATCTTGAATTTGTATAGTGACGAGCAATGTTGGTTAATTTATGTCAATATGTGACGAATTGACTGTCATTGTGACTGTGGGCTGTTTTTATTTGATTGAGGAGTTGAAATAGGGTAACTTTGGCACACGGTAAGTCGGTAACGGTTTAATGATGTTGGCAATTATTTATTGGGTTGGTTTTACCAGTTTTTGCATAATGGGGAACTGTTAAACAAGAACAGCTAGCTCATCTTTATTTTTATTTTGACTTACGGTTCTACGAGCCAAACATTAAAATTACATTATTTTTATAATCTTCTTCAGAAAAAAGGCGTAATGTTTCCTTAGTTTTCGAATATAAATTTATGGTTGTTATTATTTAAAAAGGAAGTCTACAGGAATCGGTTTTTATGGAGCCTTCGTCTCTGTTCCAGAATCGAACCTAATCGTGTAAGAGTGCTACGAACGTAAAATAAAAGTTTTTGCTTAGGTACTTTCTATCCTGTTTTCACCAATATTTTATCTAAGGTTTATGAATGAAGTTAGCTCCGTATGCGCAAATGAAATAAAAACCACAGCTCTTACAAACTTCCACGAGAGAGCATTTTCAGCTTCATTCCATTAATTATAGTGCATTAAAGTAAATTGCATTACTTACAAACCTTGCAGTTTTCACCTTGCGATGGAAATTTGTAACAAATGAATTTAGTGCAACTGTTTCTGTGAAACAAGCAACTCACGACCATTAAAAATTGAATTATCATGCAGTTTGTTTGATATTGGTTAGAAATATGTTACCGCTCTAGAGCGTGTTTTAACCAAGGGCATGTCTATCTCAGTTTATATAGAAGTCTTTGGTTGTAACCTGTTAAGATTCTTATGCTTCAAGGACAATATTAAATAAATAAATAAATATTCACGGACATCTCACACAACGCTATCTGATCCCAAAGTAAGCTAGGAATAACCAAAGACTTCTATATAAGCTGAGGTAGACGCGCCGTACTCTAACAAACGAGATTTCAAAAGCAATCCTCAAATACACACATTAATAAGACTACACTCACTTATAAATATTTTTTACGTAATTGTCACCACGCACAATAGCAATATACGAATAGAAAAAGAGTAAAAGAGAAGGCGTATGGACTCCGATTGCAAGTCGAGCACCTACTTTCGAAGTTTTGACTCACTACAGTGCGAGCAACGCTGCTAATTGGCGCAGTTAATAGGTTTCAAAAATCGGTGCGTACTGCGTAGGGCATGTCTACCTCAGTTTATATAGAAGTCTTTGGGAATAACCTGCTTGTGTTATAGGTATCAGCCCACGGATATTAATACTTAAATACTTTTAAATACATACATATTATACATAGAAACACCCAGACTCTTGAGACAAACATTTATGGGTCATACAAATATGTCTCCGGTGGGAATCGAACCCACGACCTGCAGCGCCGCAGGCGGTATCACTACCGACTGCGCCACAGAGGCAGTCCAGGAGGCATATTGTAAGAGAACCGTACCCAAAATGTAAAAACTTGACCCTATTCATGAGACTTCGCCGTCTGTCTGTCTGTCCGTCACGAGGCTGCATCTCAGGAACCGTGATAGCTAGAGAGCAAAAATTTTCACAGATGATGTATTTCTGTTGCCGGTTTGTACAACAAATACTAAAATCAGGAAAAAGGGGGAGGGGATGGCTGTCATACGACATAATAATCACGAGTCCGACTCGCACTTGGCCAGTTTTTTTTGCTTTAAATCAATGGAATCCGTATAAAGCAGTCCATTGCAGGACGTAGGCCTCTTCCACACACGATTCTAAGGCTTCCTTCTTTTTGAATGGCCCCATTCCTTCATTGTATTCCGTGTTTGAGATTCAGACAGAACCGGAGAGGAATCAATAAGAAGAATAAGAGAAGAATTCCGTCTGGCCACAGGTTAATCGTAAGTGACAGGGAGGGGGCTTCACATGAACCTACCTACTTAAAAGTTATTTACAGCTAGTTAGATAAAAAAAAAACATTCTCCCAAGAGTAGACAGTACAGGAATTATTCTAAGTTCGATAAATATAAAAAAATCGGTCGTCTGTAAAGTCGGTTTACTGACGATATTTGAACGTGACAACTCAGCCTTAAAAGGAACGCCTCAGAGCGAGGTAACGCCGCATACGTCCTGTTTTTTCATGCGTGCAGCCGGCTCCATCGAATTATAAAACGATGTCACGTCAATAAATCCTACCACAAGTAGACGGTCGGCACAGGAATGAAATTATTCTAGCAAGGTAGGTAACTTAAAGCCTAAGCTCAAGTCGAAAGGTTAAGCCGTATGACGACAGCGGCACAGATTGCCACCGGTAACCAAACAAACAACATTACTGACATTTTTCCTTTATCATGAAATCTGCCGCAGCGGGATTCTATCACGAAATTGTTACCGGCCAAACAATGGGATGGAAATAACAATGTTTAGGTCAACATGAATCGGATATCGGATCAAAAAAACTCGTCATGCGAATTTCGCCTTTAAAACATTGAGGTAAATGTGTATTTGCTGTGATACGAATGTTTGAATCCTTTACGAAATGATAAATAACGAGTTATTTTTTAAAGAGCTAAGGCCCTTTTTCGGGTTTCGTAGACAAATGGCAAAAACGGAACCCTTATAGATTCGTCATGTCTGTTTGTCTGTCCGTCTGTCTGTCCGTCCGTGTGTCACAGCCACTTTTCTCCGAAACTATAAGGCCTATGATATTGAAACTTGGTAACTAGATGTATTCTGAGAAGTGCATTAAGATTCTTATGTAAAACTAGAAAAAAAGCAGTAAATTTTGGGGGTCCCCATACTCAGAACCGAAACTCAATTTTCTTTTTCATCAAAACCATACGTGTAGGGTATCTATAGATAGGTCTTCAAAAATGCTATTGAGGTACCTATCTAACATCATATTTTTCTAAACTGAATAGTTTGAGCAAGAGACACTTCCAAAGTGGAAAAATGTGTCCCCCCCCCTCTAACTTCTAAACTAAGGGAATGATAAATCTAAAAAGAAGATATGATGTACTACATTGTCATAAAAACTACCAACGAAAATTGGTTTGAACGAGATGCGAGAGCTGGTAGTTTTTTTTTAATAAGTCATAAACCGCAATTTTCGGTTAGAAAAATCACTACCACTGCGAACGTGTTAAAACATCAATCAAAGTTACAACGAACTACATATAAGAACTTTTATATTATGTTACTTGCTGCTACGAAACCCTTCATGGGCGAGTCCAACTCGCACTTGGCCGGTTTTTTTCTATGGTAGGTATGTTGTTGTCTCTTTGAATTAAACATTATTTTCTTCTACGCTGTACCAATGGCTCAAGACTAACCGTTATATTACCACAAAACAATCTGAAAATTGCACATCTACTTTAACGTCGAATACCAATCATCGTCATCAAGTGCCTCTTCATCACTGGTGGTCGTCCGTCAGCTTAGAGAACTTTCTCTTAATTTGCGCCAAGCGAAATAAATGGCTCTTCAGCGCTGGCAATGTTTGTCCATTCTCGGATGTTCCTTAACCAAGACTTCTTTCTTCCTCCAGCGCGCATCTAGTAAGTATAAATATTATAAAGAGGAAAGATTTGTTTTTTTGTTTGTAACGAATTGGCTTTTACTGTTGGGAAGCTACACTCTTTGCGATGAACATAGGCTATATTTTATTCCCGTATTCCCACAGGAACGGGAATTACGCGGCTGAAACCGCGTGACGTCCGCTAGTAAATAATAATGGTGGACATTCTCACATACATTCGATTATCAATAAGTAGGTACCTCGAGGAGTCATCCCAAAGGTGAGAGCAGTATTCGACGCAGGGATAATCTGCGTCCTGTGCATCAAACACCTCTGGTGGAGCACGAGAAACCGCTTCATCTTATTTAGATACTTATTACTCTTACTTTTTACACATTTAGTTCAATGTCTTATTTTTGTCTGTATTTATTATATTTTTTTCTTATACCCATAACACAAGCAGGTTATTCCTAGCTTACTTTGGGAGCAGATAGCGTTGTGTGAAATGTCCGTGAATATTTATTTATTTATTTATTGACCTCATGCCGAACGTATATGCAGAGGAGGTAGTTCTTCAAACTTTTTTTACGTTTGGAAGACCCTACGCATATTATGTCGGATTCCAACCGACTTAGACCCGCACAATACCTAAAGATCGTTTCGTTACTACGTTTCTTCACTAGCCAGGGGTCTCCGGTAGACTAGGATTTATTTCAAAGTTAAGTCTTGTACCTATAAAAATTTCTTACAAGTATTAAGTATATTAAAATTGTGGAATAAAGTACCTACAAGTGTTTCAGCAAACAGTGCATAATGTATTACAACAAGTTTTACCAAGTGCCAACACTCAAGAGTTTAAATGATCTTATAATAAATCATAATAATAATAAATCATTTATTGTATGAAACACGTCTTACCTTTAAACTTAAACCTATCCAACTCCAATCAATCCATCATTCCTCAGCACATCTTTGCTTACTCAGTCACGAGGTATAGTACCTATACTGTTGTGCAGTTTTATTATACTTACTCTAAACTTAGACTAAGATGGATCACCGTCACAGTCAAAGCAGCCTGCATACTCTGAGATTATCGTGATGAAAGCTGTTGCATTTCAGCACATAAGTAATTTGCATAGATGAAAAAGTTCATCTGCAACGTGACGTCATCAACAAGGTGTCATGGGATGGTCTTTTGATGTAGTTGTTAAAGTACCTACCTCATGATTATGAAACAGGCGGTCGTGGGCTCAATTCCCATTCAGGGCAAATCTTTTTGTGTGATCAGCACATTGATTTGTTCTGTCTGGGTGTAACTTATCGAATGTCTGACTCACAAACTATTGTTAGCTTATTAGAAGTTAAGAGTTATACATATTCTGAAGTATTATTTTGGAGAAACCATCTATAACTCTAACTAATCATAAGAACTGTCTAAACTTCAAAACGTGAAAGAAAGAAAATTTGACACATGTGGGATTATTCCCAAACGGGAATACATCTGATTGAACCCCCAAGTTAGATCAGATTGGAGAAGACTGATTTCCCACTTGAAGCCGGACCCCAAAACATCATTTTTGAAGTTAAACTTCTTTATCGGCGTTGGAAAAAAATTAGCGTCACGTCACGTCACGATTTTTGGTTACGCGCCATCTTTGTTCTGTTCCCCACCACGGTGGATTCGAATTAAGAGTACTTTATCCAGGGATAGCATGTCATTTAAGGGTTTTTGGACTTTTGGACTTATGGATGGGACATTGGTACTTTGGGTCTTTGGGACTTTGGAACTTTGGAACTTTGAGACTTTGGGACTTTTGAACTTTTGAACTTTTGAACTTTTGGACTTTTGTACTTTTGGACTTTTGGATGGGACCTTGGTACTTTGGGTCTTTGGGACTTTGGGACTTTGGGACTTTGGGACTTTGGGACTTTGGGACTTTGGGACTTTGGGACTTTGGGACTTTGGGACTTTGGGACTTTGGGACTTTGGGACTTTTGGACTTTTGGCCTTTGGGACTTTGGGACTTTGGGACTTTGGGACTTTGGGACTTTGGGTCTTTGGGACTTTGGAACTTTGGGACTTTGGGACTTTGGGACTTTTGGCCTTTGGGACTTTGGGACTTTGGGACTTTGGGACTTTGGGACTTTGGGACTTTGGGACTTTGGGACTTTGGGACTTTGGGACCTTGAGACCTTGGGACTTTGGGACTTTGGGACTTTTGGACTTTTGGCCTTTTGGACTTTTGGACTTTTGGACTTTTGGACTTTGGACTTTGGACTTTTGGACTTTCGGACTTTTGGACTTTTGGACTTTTGGACTTTTGTACTTTTTGACTTAATTTAAGGTGAGGTGAAAATTAAGTTTATGAAGAAATTTCACTTCTTACGTGTGTACACTAAGTACACGCAATTTTTTTTTTACTAGATACTTAGGTGGCATGGAGCTTTTTTTGCGCAATGTCAACTATTTGCCGCGAGGAATTGACGCACGCCCCTCCTAAGAAGCAAAATGACACCCGAAAAGCCCCCCAAAGACGCAGGATAGCACCCGAACCCCCCCCTAGGCGAGGCCGCAGTGGTAGTCGTAGGTCTGTTGGGAGTCCTGGGACATCCTTCCGAGGGCTTACCCGGGGCTCCCAACCGAATGCTGTTGGGCGTTACGTGAGGTTTTAGTCGGTAGGAGTCCGGCATAGCTTCCATAAAGGATTTTCCCTCACGTTAAAAAAATATTATGTCACCTATTTTATTTCTTTAATCGTCACACCCGCCCAAACTACAAGCTCTTTCTCTCAAGTGTTGTGTAGGCTTCATACAAGTGTGTAAGAATATCTCGAGCCCACAGAATCCATACTAATGACTACAATTTACAAGTCTACTTAATATTCTGGAGGGAGACAGGAGCTATTTGTGTAACAGATAGAGATGGGTAGCGGGTTATAACCCAATTCACCCATTTGGGTTAAAACTGGGTGATTTGTGTTTTAACCCAATTAAAACCCATAATCACCCATTTTGCAGGGTGATATTAAGTTTCGTAAACTAGTAAGAAGTGGAAGGGTGATAATAGGTTTCGTAAACTAGTAAGAAGTGGAAAATAGTGTTTAGTAGTCTAGCAAGTCAAAAATAAACTCCTTACCCTTAAAACAGATATATATTTTAAAAACAGAACTAATTAGTCGGCAGTTTATTCAATAAATCGACGCTACCACTGCGGGTAGAGGTCGGAAAACCAACCTCTACAGAACCAAGGGGAGGACATCGGGGCCGCCGGTAGATGTGCCCCCGCTGGACAGTGCCGGACAGCTAACGCAGCTACATTCTTCACATCAGATGTATCAGCGGCAAAACAGATAGTGGCGTCTCTTGCTCTCATTTCTGGCGCCGTAAAAGGCGCCAAGAATGTAGCGGGCAGGAAGAAGATAGTGGCAGAAGTCGTCACAGGCGCCACTAAGGCGTTGGATGAGCACCTCGATAGGAGCATCTCCAACGAGGAGGGAAAACTCTGGGCTCGGGTTACGAGCCTGGAGACTAAGCTTGCCGATTCCCGCAAACAGCAACAGCTGATGCAGGAGGAAATCGCAAAGCTATCGCAGCTGGCTTGGGGTGTGACAACCCCCGCTCCACAAAAGGCCCCTGCTCGTGCACTCAAAGTGACACCGAGCATGATTCAGCTACTGGGGGCCATCGAGAGACGCCTCGGCGTCCTCGAAGACCGGGCAAACCGCCCACCACTAGCGGCACTCGACGTCACATCGTATGTGACGACGGCTGCATCCAGTTGGGCTCTCGGTCCCCAGCGAAAGGCCAGCCCCCCCTCCCTTACCCGCCCCCAAGAAGATGGCGCATGGGGAGAGTGGCAACCCCGCCTCCCCCAGCACAGCTAGCGCTTCCGCTGCACCACAGAACCCCTCCAGAGAGAGGGTCTGGGAGGTAGCGGGAGCGAAAAAGAAGGCAGCCAGGGCTGCCAAAAAGACGGCAAGGGCCGCCGCGGCGAAGGCGCCAAAGAGACTCCGTGCTCCCACGCCACCGCCGTCGTCCTTACGGTGACGACAGAGGGCATGGCAAGGGGCGTGGGGTACGCTGAGGTCCTGAGGCAGGTGAAAGCCTCAGTGGACCTAAAGGCCCTCGACACAGGAGGAGGCTCCGATGCAAGGTGACGCGCACTGAAGCACTCCTCCTCGAGATCTCCGGCACCACCAGCGGTCCCAAGGCTGAGGCCCTAGCGGCTAAGCTGAGGGAGACACCGACACGGATGATTTCACACGCGTCAGCGTCACCAGACCCAATAAATGCGACGGTCTGCGCATTACGGGTCTAGATGACGCGGCCATGACAGAGAAGATAATCTCCGCCGTCATGGAAGCGAGCGGCTGCCGTCGCGAAAATAAGATCTAGAGAAAATCGCTTTGGTACCACTGGTCACGGGTCGGCAGTAGCGAGCTGCCCTGTCGCAGTGGCTCAGAAAGTGGCAGACTGCCGGAGCTTCGTGGGCTTCCTCAAGGCGCAGGTGCATCTTCTACAGTACCTCGAAGCCAGGTGGAGTCATGTCGGGGTGCAGTGCACAGCGGAAGTCACCGTGGGAGACCGGTGCTTTCGCTGTGGTTAGTCCGGTCACACGGCCCTTGCTTGTGACGCTCCGCGACTCTGTTTTGGTCAAGGCGGCCGACCACCGGGTGGGCAACAAGGCCTGCGCCGCCTCCAAGTTAAAGCCCCGTTCGTCCGTTCGGGGGAGCGAGGGTACCGCTCAAGAGCGTCCACTTTCGCGGTAGGGTACATAGATGGACGTCCATTAATGAACACCCATATCCGCATCCTTCAGGTGAACCTGAACCACTTCTCTGCTGCTCAGAATCATCTGTACCAGAGCATCGCGCAGCGGTCCATAAACTGGAGGACTGGGTCACTACACGTGGCCTAGTAATCCTAAAACGGAGGAATGTCGCAATCGCAACGTGGACGCGGCGGGAGCTTAGTTCGGTCGTAGACGTATCGTTTGCGACCCCTGATCTCGCCCGCTGTGTCCAGGGATAGCGTGTAGTGAAGGAGAATGAGTCGTCATCAGACCACCGATATATCCCTTTCGACGCCTCCCCTCCACCTAACCTACCGCCGGTGATCGCGAATCCTCCGGAAGCGCGTTGGGCACTCAATCGCCTGGGTCGGGAGGCTCTCTTGGAGGCGGCCATCGGGCAGGCCTGGATTCGACTGCAAACAAGCCCGCCGATGATGATGCCTTAGTGGGGTGGTTCAGAAGAGCCACCCCACTAAGACTAAGTGTATTGGTGGATGCCGGAAATCGCACAGCTGCGTGCAGCGTGCATTACCGCGCGCCATCAGTACGCCACACCAGGTTCCGCCGGAGACGTCGCTGCTCAGACAACTCAGCAGCTCGAGACATGGAGCTCTATGAGGGGCACAGGGTGGCCAAGTGGGCCCCTCAAGCAGCCATTAAGCGGTCCAAAAGATTGCCGGAGACCCTGGAGCGGAACCCATAGGGGCGCCCGTACCTTATGTTAAGAGGCAAACTAGGCCCTAAGGCACCCTCACTGACCCAGTGTCTCCAGCTGGAGGGTCCTGGGTTCCTTGTTCCCATCAAGGGCGGAGGAACAGGCTTCGTCTCAGGCGCCCGGGGCGGATAACAGCGAGAACGATGTACCTGAAGTCACGGAGGGTCAGTTAGGGGCGGCTGTACTGCGGCTTAAATCCCGCAGGAACACTGCCCCTGGTTCCAACGGCATTCGAGGCCGAGCGTAGGTACTGGCTTTCGAGGAACTTATGCCAGTTTTCCAAGGTCTGGAAGACAGAGAAACTGGTTCTGATCCGAAAGGCGGGGGGCGCCGGCTTACTCCCCATCTGAGTACCGACCGGTGTTGCTCGACGAGGTGTGCTAGCTCTTTGAGCGTATTATTGCACAGCGCCTCGTCGGGCACCTCACACGCGTGGGGCCAGATCTGGCGGATAACCAGTTACGTTTCCGTCAGGGGCGGTCCACCGTGGACGCGATCATGCGCATTAGAGGACTGGCGGGGGAAGCGATATCACAGGGCGAAGTGGTGATGGCATTGTCTCTTGACATCGCCAACGCATTCAACATCTTGCCCTGAAGCTGCATTAGGGAGGTACATATTTATCATGGAGTGCCTCCCTACCTCCGTCGAATTGTCGGGGCCTATTTTTCCGAGAGGGCCAGCCACAGCGAATAACTTACCCGAGCTGGCAAGAGCCATAGGCAAATCGTAGTCAAGGTGTTCAAGCCAAGGTCATTCAGGTAAAAACTGGATCAGATCACAATAATAATGCAGAGTCGTAAATAAAAACAACAACAAATTCACACAAAACGCGCCCACTCTAACTGGCGTAGCGAAGTACACTAGAGACTAGAGAGTAAAGAGAGAGAGTGAGTTTGAGCACGGGCGGGGCGCGGATCAAGCCCCCCCCCCGCCCCTCCGGCACAGTTTTGCCACCCCGCAAACCGATCGCAGCGCGCTGCAAGTTTTATCGGCAATATTTTGTTTTCACCCGGCCAAACCACCCAGTGAGTGGATTAAAACGGGTGATAACTGGGTTTTAACCCACTTGTGAGTTTTAACCCGGGTCGTTACCCATCTCTAGTAACAGAGTAACACGAATTTGTTGTATCACGAAGTTGTATCACGTTTGCCAATCCAATCAGACTAATGAAGGTAATTAGTTTAAAAGGATATTTACGAATATAACGCAATGTTTTGCGTAGGAATTTGATTCATTCGTAATTTTAATTAATTTATTTGGTGGAACTAAGATTGGTAATTGTTGTATAAAGGGCTTGAAAATTTAAACAGCAGGTGTTCAGGATCACCACATTATAACGTGGAATCGTGTGGGTGTACCAACAGTATGCCTATGAAAAAGATTTGAATGTGTGTTTTGTAGGTTTGCGTTGGGTTCCTACCGTAACCTTCCGACTCAAACCAGCCTTTCCTTTCAATGGTGCACCATTCTGTAAGAAAATTGACTGTAAGAAAAAAAAATCCTAACCCTGGGGAAACACACAGACAGACAGACACAATTCTCTTGTTCGCCACAAAGTCACCCGAGGAGTTATATAATCGTGCACAATGAGGCTTAAATTTTGTAACTAATTGGCTCAATAAAAACCTACTAACTCTCAATGCTGATAAGACAAAGTATATTTTATTTGCAATGAGAAACACTAACAAAAACATCGACCTAGAAATACTCACACACAGCTGTAGAACTGCTTGTATTGCATTAACTAAAACTGACGATTTAAAATACCTGGGAGTCACGATACTCACGATTGACACAAATCTAAATTTCCGTAAACAAATAAGTTCGCTCGGTACAAGAGTTTTTAGTTATTATTTTATTTATTTTAAATATTATATTATACCAGCATAGCAAGCTTCCTTCACCCAGAGCAGATTTGAACAAGCGATGGAAGGATTTTGTTTGCAAACCCCATTAACCCGACACGCTTTTAAGAAGAAATTTCACACCTTTTTAGGCCCTTATTTGTATTAAAAGATTAATAAGGAACTAACTGTTATTCACCTAAATTATAGAGATGCTAAGGTCTTGGTCGTTGATTACTTGAGAGACCTAAATCGCGAGGACACGGAAAAGCTGTTGAGATTATTAATTAAATGTTTTGACGTTAACTTATGAATAAATATAGTCTATTAATTAGTTATTGTAATTATTGTTTTTAGCAGTCAGATAAATTCAGAACAGTGAGGGTCTGAAACACAGGTTTGACATAAACCTAGATCAGACTTGTCGCACGTAAGCAAGATGGCCTACATTAGTTATTTGCCTCTTTAAATTGTATTATAAGGCGAACCGCATTAAGTGTAATGATAATTGTCTAGTATAAGCATTAATATAATTTATTTAGTAATGTTATAACACAGTGATGATCAGTGTTACTCACCAACTAGCGCGAGGTAGCTATGCAGAGAACTCTTTCCCAGGGCGCCTTACTACAGAGATTCCAGTGTGCGTGCAAGGGTAGGCCAGGGCTCTGACGAAAACAGTCAGGTAGGGTGTACACACATATATTTATATAACACAGAGATACACAGAGACACACAGAGAGCTTATTCACTGATAGACACAAATATCACAGGTACACAGAAGTATAGTCAGTGCTTAGGTACTTATGCTACTAAGCTACACATAAGTAGTGGATTTACTGGCCTGCAGAGTGAGCTGAGTGAGAGTGACTGCCTGTTGTTACTGCCAGGTGATGACGGCAGATACCTCTCACATGAGAAGCTCGTGTAGTCCGCACTTCCACGTTGTCGTACCACGTGCAGCCCACTAACTTATAGGTGCGGCACCAAATATCTCATCCGGCAACTAGCCCCGTAGTAAAAAACCCTGTCATGAAAGAAACGACAAATTAAGATCTTGGCTGCGCGACAGACGACAATCGACCCGCTTTGCAAAAGAAGAAGTGACTCACCAGTTTTCTGGGTAAAATGTAGCAAGATGCAATGCAGCAACCCAATCACAGCCCGTTAGGCCACGCGAGGTAACAAATAATCGCGCTTGAGCGAAAAACTGATTCGCGGCACAGTCTCGGAGCAAAAGCCAAAGGACCTCCAACTACCCCAAAGCAGGTCTCGGTCAAAAGTCCATCTTTCACGAAAAATCTTAACAAAACCCGTTCCTTTAAATGCGAAACGCTTCGTCACCGAACTTATGACATCCTGTCATTCTGACAGCAGAAATGTCACCACTGACAACCGATTAAAAAAAGATAACTCGATAAGGCTGCTTTCACATCCTAAATACTGCATCTATAGAAAATAAATGCTACAATGTAGACCAGGCGACTTTTGTTTGTTTACGAATGAAATCTATTTTGTAAAAAATAATCAATAAAAATATTCTATTCTATATTCTATTCTATTCTCATCTGCTGGCTAAGGGGCGAGGTAGTACCGAGCGAGACATAGCCCCACATTTCATCTTATAGCTTTTCATCCCACGTAATACCTATGTGTTGAGCCTGGGCAGCAGAAGACGGCCGGATCGTCCGGCGCATAGATGATACAATATACTGGGTAGTCCAGCGTCCGCTCGTCTCGTGGCGGTGCGCGGTGTCCCCACAAGAATATTAGAAGAAATAAAATAAAAATGTATCTACCTACTACGCTACTACTCCCAGACGTTTAATCTGCACGTTCAAGGCATTCCTTCTTGTATAATAGTAGAAATAGACTCGAATTTTGACTTTATAATCGTCTGTTACTGTAAAATACCATAGTTATTTTTGCCATTTCATTCTCAAAGTGCACCGTCGCGGAATGAAATCGAAACAACTTTTTGTAGCCAAATTGTAAGTGTCCTGGGACATCCTTCCGAGGGTTTACCCCGGGCTCCCAACCTTAGACTGTTGGGCGTTGCGTGAGGTTATTTAGTCGGTAGGAGTCCGGCATAGCATCCATGAGGACTTTCCCTCACGTTAAAAAAAAAGTCAAATTGTAAGTTGCTTTTTTTTTAATGTGAGAACGAGAATATCCTACGTGGTTGCTACCGGACTTCTACTGACTAAAAACCACACGAACAGCCTACAATTGGGAGCCCCGGGTAAGCCCTCGGCAGGATACCCCAGGACTAATTGTACAATGCTTATTAAACTTTTTGTCCCCTGTGTAATGGTATATCTTCGAATAGGTACCGAATATCTTCCAGAATTTTCCTACCACGCAACGCCTTTTCGCCTCACGCGTAATCGCGTATTCGGCAAGATTGACCTCAATTGGTGAGCTATAAAATGAGAATAAAGGCTGTAATTCGTTGCCAATAAATACATTCTATGGTTCCATCGCGTTGCTAAACTGCCGCCTTTATAGCTGAGCTAGTTGTCAACTGAGATATTGGGTTACCTACTCATTTTGTTAAGTTTAATATCTTTGTAAATGTTTTCTAACATTATATTTAACTATCTGATGCGCGCGGCTTCGCCCGCGTTAAATTTGGTTCCCGTTCCCGCTTCCTGTGGGAACATTTTCCCGGGATAAAAAGTATCCTATGTGTTATTCCAGACTATAGGACTCTAGCCATGTACCAAATTTCAGCCAGATCCATTCAGTCTTTAGAGCGTGATTGAGTAACAAACATCCAAACATCTAAACATTCAAACATCTTCACAAACTTTCACATTAAATAATATAAGTAGGATTACCGTTAACAATGAAGATCATTTTCATCTCTTTATCATTAGGTTTCTCCTATTTCTTTATTATTCAGAACTACTGGAAGACTTTGCATTATACAATAATATAGAATTGCTCATTTACCTACAATATAATTTTCCTTATTATTTGCGAGTTAAAAAATCAATAAATAAATACTTAAATTAAATAAACTATTTCTACCCTTCCAATGTACCTAAGTTAACTTGAATCTACAAATATGAGGGGCCAATCCTAACCGCTCGACTTATACAAATCACAATCATAAATTCAAAGCGTTTTATTCTGTAGTTTCACATTTCAAAATGGCACCTTCGTTTTATTCAACGACTAGTGTCTTGTTACAACTATTGTGTGTAATTGTCACTTTAAAACTATTTTAGATTAAAGATAATGTGATTTTTATCGTTTTTATTGTGTAGCGGGGTTTAATTTGATTTTGAACTGTAGGTAATGTTGTAATAATGTTACAGTAATAATATACTTTACTTACGGTTGTAAATGAAGTGTTGCTTGTGCGGATTACGGTTCTTACAGATTTTTATCCCTTATCAGATGGTTGGCTTGTTCAATTGCTTCCTGTCTTATTAATGTAGTTTTAAAAGCTTAGATATTTAGTTCTCGATAGGGTATAATCTCGACTCAGACGAATTTGAATCGCTCGTAGCTCTGCCAAATCAGTGTTCTATAGGTTTATAAATATAAACTACTAACAGACGTCACGTGGTTTCATACGCGTAGCTCCCGTTCCCGCCGGAACATAGAAATAAAATAATAGCCTATGTTACTCAGGGTGAATGTAGCTTTTAAATGGTGAAAGAACTTTCGAAATCGGCATAGTAGTTTTTGAATTTATTCATTACAAACATACACACAAACAAAAATACAAATTTTTCATCTTTATGATATCTCTCGTTTTCCATAAGGTACCAATATATCAATAGAGCTCTAGTGAAATACGCGACTACCAAAATTGACAAATTTTACCGACGACGACGACCTTATATTTTGCCACGATTTCTATTCTATTCTGATGCGATTGAAATAGCAGACTTGGCCCCCTGGAGCATGACTTGTAGCTCAGTTCAGTCGTGGTTGTGGAAGTGGTAAAGTTGTTTGAGTATTTTAAACAGTATATCTTACCCTACGGCCAGTCCTAAGTGGAATATTATCCATTTTACGAGCGTTTCCGAGGTTCGGAATTAAGGCACCTTAAGCCATTGGTCCCAGGTTTCAGTAACATGGAAGTTGTAAAGCCAACTTGAAGGACTAATACGTGGCCTATAGCGGCCACAGCATAATCTTTTCCTTTTTAGTACCCACGTTATCGTTGACAGCGTGGGTATAGCGCCTCTGATGATGCAGAGTCCATTGGCTCAATCTTGGATGGGCCGTATGCTTGTCTGCCACATTAGGTAGATCATAATGAAGGTATTTGGTGACTATCGACCCGAAGACTATCGGCTTCCATGACCGGGGGTCTGAGGACCGTGAAAGGGCTGCTCACCGTCCTTTACATAAGCAGGCCCATGACGGCAGCGTGACGAGAGAAACTTAATAAAGGTTTCTAATATTATTACAACCAATTTAAAAAAAAACTGCTTAGCTTTTAATAATAGATACTTTTAAATTCAGTACTAAAGAGAGAGTATTAGATTAAGTCTACTCGTGACACGGCTATTAATACGGCAATATAGCCGAAACGTAAAGAGGCAAAATTTTAACAGTCTTTATTTCGAAAAAAAAAATAATTATCCGCCAAACTATGACATTCTTCCAGGCATTCCATCTTCAAAACGCAATGTTATGAAACGGTAGCCCAAACGATAACCGAATCGACTCAAGCGCACGACGCATCTGTCCAACCGCAGCGATTGGGCGGAACTAACGTTAGCTCCTCCCATTAACGGGTTTTTAATTAAATGCCTACCTATTTTAAAGTAATGTTGTCTGTTTTTTTAACCATTTCATGTTATATTGACTACTTGAATTACATAGCTATAGGTATTAATAATATTACAATCTATAGGTACCTAATATTTATAAAGAGGAAATATTTCATTGTATGCATTGAATTGACTCCGAAACTAATAAACCGATTTGAAAAATTCTTTCACTGTTGGAAGCTACACTACCCTCGGGTAAGATATGCTATATTTTATTCCCGTAGGTACTAGCGGGAACTACACGGGTGAAACCGCGTGAGGTCCGCGAGTAAAGAATATCTCATAAATTTTATGCTAAAACTAGCTGATGCGCGCTGCTTCGCCCGCGTGAAGTTTTGTTCCCGTTTCCGTTTCCGTTTTCCGTTCACATAGGCTATTTGTCATCCCGGGAACTTATTCCCGGGATGACAAATAGCCTATGTGTTATTCCTGATTATAATCTACCTAGGTACCAAATTTCAGCCCAATCCGTTCAGCCGTTAGAGCGTGATTGAGTAACGAACATCGAAACATCTTAACAAACTTTCACATTTATAATATTAGTAGGATGAAGCTTTTTTATACATATACTTTATATTATAATAGTTTTAAAAATGTATAAAGCTTCATTTTAGCATAAAATTAAAAAAATATATTACTCAAACCTACAAAAAAAAATAGGCATCGAAATACAAAAGCAGCAAGTACCTACCTAGGTACTTATAAATTAATTAGCTGAATCCATCCAGTCGTTTTCAAGCGTCCTTATGCGCAAAACTTCATAACGACTAGCTAGTTATTGGTACCGAATACTTACTGTAAGGAAAATGTAATTCAAAAGCCGGGACAGAGTAAATAAAAATAAATGTCGAAAAATCTGTCAGATGAAAATGACGGGTACAAATTTTAGGATTATTCCCATTAGTTCCGTTAAAGTAGTTCCGCGGCGGAACCAGTCAGACTTTATTCCCAGTAGTCCCGCGGAACAACGCATCAATAATAGATACAGTTCCCATTAGTTCCACGGAACAAAGTATAAAGGAAATACTAATAATTCATTCCCAGTAGTACCGCGAAACAAAGGGTTTACAATAGCAGACGTCGCGCCGTTTCAACCACGTACCTTGCTCCCGTTCCCGTGGGGACACGGGAATGAAATATAACCTATGTTATTAAGAGATAGTGTAGCTTCCCAACAGTGAAAGAATTTTTCAAATCGGTTCAGTAGTTTCCGAGCCTATTGGATGCAAACAAACAATCAAATCTTTCCTCTGTAAGCTTAGTATGCTTAATGCTCTCTAGGCTTTTTTTTGAGGGAAAATCCTCATGGATGTTATGCCGGACTCCTACCGACTAAAAAACCTCACGTAACGCCAAACAGCCTATGGTTAGGAGCCCCGGGTAAGCCCTTGGAAGGATGTCCCAGGACTCCCAACTGTCCATGCTCCCTAGGCTAGTCAAAGTCTGGTCAGTCGGGGAACCCTGCGATATCCTTACGAGATTTTACCCGAGATAATTTTTGAAACGACTGGGTTCGATTCCCGAACTGTGCACAAGTTTTGACGTGACAACGTCTTATAATTCGATGGAGCCTGCTGCACGCACGAAAAAACATGACGTATGCGACGTTACCTCGCTCTGAGGCGTTCCATTTAAGGTTAAGTTGTCACGATCAACTATCGTCAGTAAACTGACTTTACAGACAACCGATTTTAAAAAAAAAATCTATGTATGCAGATTTATCCTTCTCTTAAATCGATGACAAGGTTCTATGAACAAATCGATATATCTATGTCTTATATTTACAGACTTGCCCATTCTGACCACTGCGACATGTTACACCCTAGACATAGCATCTTCGATTTATATTAACAATTTATATAGCACTAGCTGTTGCCGCGGCTTCGACCGCGTAGAAGTCGCTATCGCGTAAAAGTCGTTATCGCGTTAAATCATAACCCTCCTTTTGAGCAGTCGGTTAAAAAGTAGCCTATGTCCTTTCCAGTACTATCCCTATACAAAATTTCATCTCAATCGCTCCAGCCGTTTAGGCGTGAACGCGTAACAGACAGACAGACAGACAGACAGAGTTACTTTCGCATTTAAAATATTAGTATTGATAGGGATAGTTTGTGGGTATTTTTTACGAATAGATATGACTTAATTTGTTTATCCTATTGCGGCGAAGCCCAATCGCCAAAAGAACTGTTATGTCCTCCTATTACCTATTTATAATAGGAATTTGTAAAGACCTATAACTCTTTCATGAACTATTTCAATTCATTTTTTGTGAAAGAACGTGCCTCATTCACGTATCAGAAGAAGATTTTATCAGATAACGGATTACGTTGATCGATTGAGTCACCCAAGTGTCGAGTGCTTACTTACCCCTACGCTGTTCCTTTGTGGCGGCGACTTCTGTTGAACTTTGTCGGCATTTTGATCAATCTACAATATATTTTTGAGAAAAATTCCTAGTAGGTACGTGCTAGTGAACGAAATTGCAATAATTCCCGTTACTCTTTTCAGCTAACTTGAAATTATTTTGGTAGAAGAGCTCAAGATAATGGTACCTATGGGCAAGTAGTGTCTTTTGGTTTATACGTACCTAATAGGATTAGGTAAACAAAAACATTGTGTTGCGCATTGAGTTATTATGTATTGTGTTGCGTGTGTCAGACGACTCTCGTTGTTTCACAATTCCAACATTTGATGAAGTTACCGGTCCTCGTTTTCAACAAAAACTTGTTAACCCATCTGTAACGTGGTTTCAGCTACACAGATAGCTGAAACAACGTTACAGATGGGCTAACAAGTTTTATAAGTTACTGAATTACATCATCATCATCAGCTAAATTGGTAAAAGGATTGGATTATAGAATCGATGATGGAGCAACAATCATAATATAAATATAAAATTCTTCACAAATCAAACTTCTATAACTTACCTGCCTATTAGTTGAATCCAAAGAGCCCAGTACCACAAATTACCTAGAGACTTTGTAATTTGTGCCACAATCCTAAATGCGGAAATGGCAATCTTTTTTTATATCCTACTGTTACAGATACGTTCTTAACTTTAACCTTTGATATCAATTAACAATGCATTTCCGCCACGTCAATGATTAATACAATTAGATACTTTCAACAATAAAAAAAACAAAATGAAAGGAGTATTTCAACTCAACACAAAGGTTGAAAACCAAACAGGCAATAACTTTATCTTTTATTCGCGTTGCAAAAAGCATGCCAATGGGCATTGTGTCCTAAAATGGCGTTAGAGACGTGCAAATATCCGGCAGATCGTGGGTTCAATTCGCGGAGCGATTTATGAAGCTATCAATTCATATTTTGTTTGATGTTCTCACACTTGTCTGTGGGCCACTAAAACAGCTAAAATAGTGGGCTACATACATACATACATATGGTCACGCCTTTATCCCCGAAGGGGTAGGCTGAGGCATGTTATATGCCCACATTTCACCTTTTGTATAATTTGTCCCACGTAATAGGTGGTGAGCCGTATTGCCGCTGTTCTCAATTGAGAAAAATGTAAGATGGCGGTGGTTAGATTAAATATTTTACATTAGGTACTTATTTACCCTCTCTTACACCTCCATTCTTTACTTACACCACCATACCTACTTTCCATAATTATGTACCTTATAAAATTAATTTTACCAACAACATAGATTTAAAAGCGACAATAGATAAACTAGTTGTTCACTGTCGTAATAAAAAGTACCTACCTATAAATTCTATCAGCTGTATTCTGTAATTATTTTTATTCCGATAATGACATTTTTAGGAGCAGAAGTGCGAAATCTGAAATATTTCATGCGTCCGCTGTAGGCGTGATACATTATTCAACGCTAATTTTGTGGCCCCACATTGGACTTTAAATTATGATCTCTTATTTCAATAGGTTACCCTAGTTTAAATATCCCTTGAATTATTACAAGTATTTTATAAAACGTTAATATAGAAATATTGCTGTGTAAACATTGAGATTAAAGTGCATTTTAGTGATAATACCTACCTATAGTTCAATGACGTAGTGTAAGTTAAAGCTTAACAGTTAATAAATCTTGTTGGGAGCATGGTTTAACTGGGATTGTATTTATAATACATGATTTTGATTTATTTTAATCTATTTTAAATTTAAGAATCTTACTTAATAGCATAAATGTGAAAGTTTGTGAGTGTGGATGTTTGTTACTCTTTCACGCTCAAACCGCTGAACGGATCGGGCTGAAATTTGGTACAGAGATATATTATAATCTGGAATATATAGGCATAGGCTCCTTTATACCGGGAATAAGTTCCCACGGGAACAAATTTTACGCGGGCGAAGCTGCGAGCATCAGCTAGTACAGAATAAAGAGTAGTGTTTACTATGTATAATTTTATAAGTATTTTTGAATAAATATACATATACTTATTTTATTTTATTGTAATATGATATTATGTTGGTATATTAACCATGACTCTTTAGCTCACACTTGCCACAATATACCTATTCTAGTTGCCTTTTTCAAAATTATTTTGCCGATTTGGCAAGTTGAGCTCTTGATAACCTCATATAGCCTTCATCTTTCAAACTACTCACAGATAGATTGATAGATTAGATACTCTTTATTGTACAGCATAAAACAAAAACAGACAGAAAAATTGGTAGGTAACCAAAGTTATAACTTCGGTTACCTACTGATGGGAATGTTAAAATCAGTTGCTTTAGATAGTATCTGACTTAAGCACTCGTTAACTTAAGTAGAGAGTACTTAAGATAAGTTGCCAAACTTATATAGCTCGACTTATCTAGGGACTATTTAACAACCTTTATGTCTGGGACTAATCTTGTGTGTATACCTATGTGCTGACCGACAAAAGAAACTTTGACATTCTTAAGGGTCCTTAAGGTGTTGGATGGTTTGACACAATTGGACATAGTTGTAGACATTGAATAAAACGTTTAATAATATAAAGGTACTACGCCTTGGTTTCTTGGATAGATACTTTGCTACACCAAAGCTGATGATTTTCAAGATTTTATTGAAGAATCGACAAGAGTTTCAGGTCTTTAAGAATAGTAATTCGCGACAGGAGAGACTTTGCCTCCTTATGTGTGTTCTACCGCCTGTACAATGGTATGTGCTCTGAGGAATCGTTTGATATGATGCCCACGGCTACGTTCTATCATCGCACCGCTCGCCACAGACAGGGAGTTCATCCTCACACTCTGCGTCCGGTGCGTTCCAGCACGGTTAGATCTGATAGGGGTTTTCTCATAGAATTATAACGCATAGAAACCCAATACGCGCGAGCGACGTGAAGCCATTTCATGGCAGCTGATACCGGCTGCCTACATCAATCGGCGCTTTAGTACCGGGCATCTAGCGTCAGTGCAAAGAGCTCGCGTAATTTTCGTCTAAAAATGACGTATTGTGCAGTGAAAGGATGCCACAATTCATCTGAAAATTGTTCCAAACACCTAAAGATCACATTGCATAGGTTAGTACTGCAAAATATGTAACATTTTTGTTTAAAACTCCTCATTTAAAGAAACAAAAATCGTACATTTTAGTGACGTCATTTTCATAGACGGTGTTGCAAGCAATGAGAATAAAATTTTCCCACTTTTTCTCTTATTTGCTTCAATATCGGTTTTAGGAACTGTTCTTGTTATAAAAATACTCTTATCACATACATACATATGCTTACGCCTTTACTCCCGAAGGGGTAGGCAGAGGCATTACATACGCCCACATTTCACCTTTTCAGAATTTGTTCCACGTAATAGGGGGTGAGCCGTAATGCCGTGTTGAGATGACGCAGGTTGTGACTGCCTGCTGTTGAAATTTGAAAGTTCGCCTCAAAAGGCCTTCAACTTTGCTTAATGACTGCCATTTTACTGGCAACCGGAAACAACAGTTTAACAGCCTTCCGAAGCACAGAAACGCTCAAATAAATTTCACAAAGTGGTCACATGGATAGTCACCCATCCAAGGACTGGCCATAGTGAAAGTTGCTTACTGCAGTGATCGTTTACAGATCACTGAGTACGCGGGTCCACAAGCGCTTCATATCTGCTTAAATAATTTTATTTGCAAAATTTTGTGGGTGGGTACCACATAATTTAGTAAAATATTGTGATTAAAACAAGTTTATTAATTTATTAAGTAAGGTAAGCCTTCGGAAGGATGTCCTAGGGCTCCCGGCAGACTTAGGCAACCACCTTGGCCTCGCCTAGAGGGTTCGGGTGTTATCCCGCCACTTGGGGAAGGGGTTAGAGTTAGTTATTATTCCACCACCATGAATGCTTCTGGAAAAACGTCGAGTAGCCAACTCGTCCTTCTCAGGCCCTCGGTCAGGGAGGCCGGTAGTAATAATATATTACTTACTACCACAGTTTGAAATACAAAATATTACTGATTTCAGAATTTGTTGGTATAGTGGCAGCAGAAATACATCTCGGAAAATTTCAGCTCTATGGCTATTACGGTTTCTGAGATAGAACCTCGAGATAGACAGACAGACAGCGAGACGGACGGCTTAACCTTATAAATAGGGTTCCTTATTTACACTTTGGCTACGGAACTCTTAAAGTATATATATATATGTCTACTAGTAAAACTTAAACTGTTTATTATAAAGAAAGAAAGAAAGAAAGAAAGTGTTTATTCATGGCCCAATCTACATGATATTATTATACTGGTTAGTAAGTCGTTTTACACTTAGTGTTTAATTGAGCATTTTTTTAAACTACATATTAATAAAATTTGGGAGACTATCTGCCTACCCCGCGAAGAGTATAGCATATAGATAAATAGAGTTAAATGTTAAATTAAATGTATACAAACAATTTAATTTTTTTCCCATTTATAGGGTAAATTTTATTTCCTAGCAACATTTTCTGTAAGCTTGTGTGAGTGTCGCCGAGTATAAAGACGAGTAGTTTACACCTACATTAATATTGGTTCGGCTTCGCGGGCTCGTACGTATAATTGAGCGACTCTCAGTCTATGTGTTATAAGTCTATGGGTTTTCTTTCGCGTACGCTTAAGCTGTGGAATGATCTCCCTGCCTCGGTTTTCCCAAACGCTTACAGTATAGGGTTCTTCAAAAGGGGGCTTAGAAGGTTTTTACAGGGTCGGCAGCGCGAGTGTGGCGGCTCCGGTGTTGCAAACGTTCATAGGCTGCGGTGACCACCGGTCCTTCTGGTGGGCCGCATGCCTGTCTGCCACCTTAGGGGTATAAAAAAAAAGTAGGAAGTGATGTATTCGGATTGGAGGCAATGGGATTAATGAAATTCGATTTATATATATTTTTTAATTATTAAAAAATTACCTGTTTTTATGCAACTGAACTAAAATCTCACTCTGTCTAAGCTTTTGAATCAGTATCATAATTATTATCGGATATTATACGTACCGTACTCGATTATCGAACCAAAATCGTATATCACTACCATCATTTCGCAAATAAACATCGGTTCCAAAAAAATACACACTACACAAAAAACGCATAATGTTTTCCTTCAAATAGAAACACAGTAGGTACACGGTCGTTGAAGCAATTGTTCAATACAATTGTGAGCATGTAAAGGATTGCGCATTTTTTGTACATAAAGATAGGTACACATCTCCGACAAACTTTAGTATTTTTTTGACATTGCGAAAGAAGTTTTTTGTGTTCCGCAATTAAAAGGTAAAAACGGTACTTACCCTATTAATTATGAGAATATGCCTACCGTCTGTCTGCCTGTCTGCCATCATGTGGCTGTATCTCATAAACCGTGATAGTTTGAAAGCTGAAATTTTCACGGATTATGTGTTTTTGTTGCCGCTATAACAAAAAATAAGTACTAAAAACAGAAAACAATCAGTGATCAAGATGGGTAGACCTAAGCATACCAAAACAAACGTATTTTTTTGCCATTTTGTGGTGCCAAATCTTCACTTGGCCGGTTTCTACTGTTCAACATGCTCATACATAAGATTCTGAAACTTTAACGGAAAAAACTGCTTCGCTGGCGCAGTTGCTAGTGTGTTTTTTTTAACCATACAATAGTAAAATGCCGTACTCCTACCGACTAAAAAATCTCAAGTAACGCCCAACAGCCCATGGTTGGGAGCCCCGGGTAAGCCCTCGGAAGGATGTCCCAGGACTCCCAATAGACCTACGGCCACCACTGCGGTCTCGCCTAGGGGGTGGTTCGGGTGCTATCCCGCGTCTTTTGGGGGTTTCGGGTGTGATGAAGAGGGGGTCAGTTGTAAGTTGTAAGTTAAGCTGGGGCCCTCATATAGAACAAGTTTGTAATAAATTAAGGCAATTTCTAGCCAATATCTCAATTCTAAGAAACCGCATTCCATTCAAAGTGAAGATTATGCTTTATCGTGCACTCGCAGAATCTTACATACAATACGGTCTTAGTAGTTACGGTCGAACGTATAAAACATATCTAAATGACATAAATAAACTTCAATATAGAATTTTAAAATTACTAGTTTCCAACAACATAAAAAACCAATATTATGAAAATGAAATCGGCCTCTTTAAGCACTGTCAAATCCTACCAGTTCAAACGCAAGTTCATCTTTCAATATTAAAAGAACAATTTTTTAACGAAAACCTCAGAAACATTATCAAACATCCTGTATGCACTAGGGCCGTTTCCGAGAATCGTCTTCGCACACAGCGCGCTAATAACATGTATGGCGAACGAACTACCGACTATATTGTTCCTAGACTTTTAAATGATCTACCCTCAGAGTTTCGTAATAGTATTAAAAAACAAAACTATAAACGAAAACTTAAACAATACTTCTTCTCCAAATTGCTGTAAACGTTAGTATGATCATCATTACCCTGCATGATTTTGATGTTGTTAAGTGCCAACTTTTTTATTCTTATTTAACTGGTTTTGTATTTAGATATTAAGTATTTAAATTGTTACATTATTGCATTGTTAGATAAATGATAGCATACATTAAACCTTTGTGGTTTTTAGTGCTTTTTATATATTAAATTGTGTATATGGTCTTGTAATATTAAATAAAATAAAAAAAAAAAAAAAAGTGTGTGTATTGTGACTGCCGTGCTAACTCTCGGGTTCGAATCCCGGGTAGGTTATTATTGTATGATTTAGGAATTATTTTTTCGAAGTAGGTATGGATGCTATAAGAGTTTCGTACCTCGAGGGTAAAAACGGAACCTAATTAATGAGACTTCACTGTCCGTCTGTCTGTAATCAATCAGGATGTATCTCAGGATCCGTGATAACCGGAAAACTGAAATTTAAAAATGTTACATGTCAAAGTTAAGGTACGTATTGACGCGCTTGACTCTCTGCAGCGGCGTGCTATTCGCATTATCAACTGCCAGGAGGTTACGGAAAGTCTGGAGCCGTTGGCGCAGCGAAAAACTATTGCGTCTTTGACTGCATTCTACCGTATCTATCACGGTGAGTGTTCTGAATAACTCTTCAACATAATCCCGCCCTCTCCTTTACGATCCCGAACAACGCGTGCTGGATAGAGGTCTCTCTCCACTCTCACACAGTGGAGAGAATCTTCGCTAGAACTGAACGATTCAAAAGATCGTTTTACTGTCGAACCATAAAAACCTGGAACGCCCTGCCAGCACATGTGTTTCCCTCATCTTACAATCCCGGGTTCTTCAAGCAGAGCGTGAAGAGACACATCACAGGGTCGCCAACTTGAGGGCCGTTTTCTACAGTCTTACAGACTGGGACGTCGGCCCCCAATCGCTAGATGTCTGTTTGACTTTCCATCGGACGGCGGCATCATTTTGGCAAGCTAAATATAAAAAAAAAACGTACTTCGACATAAACTTTTGACATATTTAATGCTATAACATGTACGAATACATTTTTATTTTACAGTGACTGTGCGTTATCAGTGCAACAATTTTCATATTAAACCCTCTTTACATGTAAAATAGGGGATTTCTTTATCTGTGATGGGGGTTAATATTTTTATCTCATCTTATTTATAGCTTCGCCAGGGTATATAAAATCGTGAAATCTGCTTATTTTTATATTCAGGGAAGTATTTTTATCGTCGATATTTATATCATAAAGTAGTAAGTATGAAACGTAAAACTTATAGAGATACAACTACCGAGATCCACCATGATAAGGTTAAAAAGTTAAAGAGTTGTTTCAAAACGGGTCTTACCGGCCTCATACACGTACAATAATATTGATCAATATAGCAATAAATTGACCGTGTATGGGTAATATTGAGGTTTGAACAGACTATATTCGGACGGAAATAAATATTGATGCAATATTATTGACTCAATAATATTGTACGTGTATGGGGCCGGTTAGAAGATTCTTGCAGGGTTACTATCGTGAGTGTAGCGCCTCTGGTGTTGCAAACGATTATAGCTTACGGTAACCAAAGTCCATCAGGTAAGCCTGTCTGTCATCATATTAGGTAGGGAGAAAAAAAGAAAAGATAATAATTTTTAGCCACCTTCTGAGACCTCATAGATAAAGGTCTGTACAGCTATGTTTTTTCTCGACTATTTCAGACTAGCGGACGTCACGCGGTTTCAACCACGTAGTTCCCGTTCTTGTGGGAATACGGCAATAAAATATAGCGTATATTCACCGCAAAGAGTATAGCTTTCCAACAGTGAAAGAATTATTCAAATCGCTCCAGTAGTTTCGGAGCCTATTCGTTACAAACAAACAAACAAAAAAAAAATTGCGTGTACTTAGTGTACACACGTAAGAAGTGAAACTTCTTCATAAACTTAATTTTCACCTCACCTTAAATTAAGTCAAAAAGTACAAAAGTACAAAAGTCCAAAAGTCCAAAAGTCCAAAAGTCCAAAAGTCCAAAAGTCCAAAAGTCCAAAAGTCCAAAAGTCCAAAAGTCCAAAAGTCCAAAAGTCCAAAAGTCCAAAAGTCCAAAAGTCCAAAAGTCCAAAAGTCCAAAAGTCCAAAAGTCCAAAAGTCCAAAAGTCCAAAAGTCCAAAAGTCCAAAGTCCAAAAGTCCAAAAGTCCAAAAGTCCAAAAGTCCCAAAGTCCCAAAGTCCCAAGGTTTCAAGGTCCCAAAGTCCCATAGTCCCAAAGTCCCAAAGTCCCAAAGTCCCAAAGTCCCAAAGTCCCAAAGTCCCAAAGTCCCAAAGTCCCAAAGTCCCAAAGTCCCAAAGTCCCAAAGTCCCAAACTCCCAAACTCCCAAACTCCCTAACTCCCAAAGTCCCAAAGTCCCAAAGTTCCAAAGACCCAAAGTACCAAGGTCCCATCTAAAAGTCCAAAAGTCCAAAAGTCCAAAAGTCCAAAAGTCCAAATGTCCAAAAGTCCAAAAGTCCAAAAGTCCAAAAGTCCAAAAGTCCAAAAGTCCAAAAGTCCAAAAGTCCAAAAGTCCAAAAGTCCAAAAGTCCAAAAGTCCAAAAGTCCAAAAGTCCAAAAGTCCCAAAGTCCCAAAGTTCCAAAGTCCCAAAGTCCCAAAGGCCAAAAGTCCAAAAGTCCCAAAGTCCCAAAGTCCCAAACTCCCAAACTCCCAAACTCCCAAACTCCCTAACTCCCTAAGTCCCAAAGTCCCAAAGTTCCAAAGACCCAAAGCACCAAGGTCCCATCTAAAAGTTCAAAAGTCCCAAAGGCCAAAAGTCCAAAAGTCCCAAAGTCCCAAAGTCCCAAAGTCCCAAAGTCCCAAAGTCCCAAAGTCCCAAAGTCCCAAAGTCCCAAAGTCCCAAAGTCCCAAAGTCCCAAAGTTCCAAAGACCTAAAGTACCAAGGTCCCATCTAAAAGTACAAAAGTCCAAAAGTCCAAAAGTCCAAAAGTCCAAAAGTCCAAAAGTCCAAAAGTCCAAAAGTCCAAAAGTCCAAAAGTCCAAAAGTCCAAAAGTCCAAAAGTCCAAAAGTCCAAAAGTCCAAAAGTCCAAAAACCCTTAAATGACATGCTATCCCTGGATAAAGTACTCTTAATTCGAATCCACCGTGGTGGGGAACAGAACAAAGATGGCGCGTAACCAAAAATCTTGACGTGACGTGACGCAAATTTTTTTCCAACGCCGATAAAGAAGTTTCACTTCAACAAATCTTTCCTTTTTATAATATTATTAGTATAGATATACATGTATAATATTTTTCACGTAACATCTTTATTTCTGCATTCCGGGGCACAAACTCGTCCTTCAATAAATACTCCTTAGATAGTATAAGAGTGTAATTCAATAAAATTGCAAGCGGAACGGTTAAGTAGACACAGTTTATCAATAGTTTGTGTCGATGCAAGTTTGTTGAGGACAACTGCTGTTGAAAGTTCGATGAAGCAATCGAAACTTAATCGGGCCACAATTATCTACTGGTTAAATAAAACGTAGAGAAGGGGTGATTCTGTGAGTGACACGTCTTTATCCCCGAAGGGGTAGATAGAGGCATAGTAGTACTCTACTAGTAGCTCGCATTTCACCTTTTAATTTTTTCCTATGTAACTAATTGGTGGCGAGCTAATTTCTTGTCGCTTTCCATAGGCGGGCGGCGTCGTATGAAATAGACATTAAACAATTAGACATTATAAATATAAATAAATATAAATATTCACGGACATTTCACACAACGCTATCTGATCCCAAAGTAAGCTAGGTATAACCTGCTTGTGTTATGGGTACCAGACCACGGATATTAATACTTATATACTTTTAAATACATACATATTATACATAGAAACACCCAGACTCTTGAGACAAACATTTATGGGCCACACAAATATTTGTCTCCGGTGGGAATCGAACCCAGGACCTCCAGCGCCGCAGGCGGTATCACTACCGACTGCGCCACAGAGGCAGGCAGGCAGGCATTATAATTATTATTCACGATATCGCACATGTTATTTGAAATTAATATACCTACATAAAACATCATTGAGATATTGTAGCAGTTTCACTTTACATTTTCACAGTTTCTGTCAAAATTAATCTCTCCAGTGCCAGAACCTTTACTTTGTACTTACTCACTATTTCGGAAAAGAAATCAACATTGTCTATTGTACAATATTTATGGTTTTTTGTTTTGTATATTTTTTATGATGTTTCATCATACATTCTATACAATAAATAATGATTACAATTATACCATGATTGACAGATTACTAATATAATAATAAGTGTCAGAGTAACGTCATTATCGGATCAACGTCGCGTGCCACAAAGGACGCCCGTTCGAATCCCTTTTTGGGCGTTTTACCCGTTTTTAGGGAAACGTAAGTCTGCTTTTGTTGTTCTTTTGTAGTAGTTAAAAGATTAGGGTAGATTTGAGTTTAATTTGGTATTACTGTTATATTGTGTTTATGAGGACACTGGCATAGGACGTGTGTCATGGGATTATAATTATGTTGGGGAATAAGTCAGCCTCGATTGTGCAGCTGCTAGTAGGTACTTACATACTTGATTTTGAATGCAAAATAATAATAATAACACGAAAATGTAACTCGATTTTTTGTTTGTATGCCATCAGTCAGGAAATAACGTGTTCCATGTTGTCATTAGGGCTCGTATCTCTAGGACTCTTTATTTCCGAAATAGTTACCTCCGAGTGTGTAAAAATTCTGTCCAAGAGCCTAGACCAACAAGCACCGAAATTTCGTATAGGTACCTTTCCGCCACATCTCTTAAAGATGAAAACATAAACACCAATATCACAATCCCTTTCAATATAATTATTCGCCCCTCACATCAACAACGTACTAAAATTAATGGCGCCGGCACGTGGCTAAGTAAAACACAGTAATATCTCGATAAATAGAGTTGTTAGTCTGTTTGTATAGATATAATTATTGAATAATTCGCGCCTGAGGGTGGCGTCATGTGCAGACTGCAGATACGAAAATAGTAGTTTATGTTAAGACTGTGAGACTCATATTTAGTGGCAATCACAATTTGGTATTCTCGGTACAAGAATATTGACGTAAATTAGGTATAAAGAGTACCAATCCATAGATTTTCTTTCTGAAATACACTCGAGAGCAATGAATCCGGGTCACTTAAAGAATGTTAAAAATCTCGGAAACTAAAAATGATAGGTTAATGCAATAAATTGTATTTAATAGACAATGTAATACTCCTTAAATGAAAGTAAAAAAAATATGAGTCACCATACATTTTATTAACACAAAATTACATAAAGAAAAAACTGCTGATCTCTCCTTAAAACAAAAATAGGAAACATGAAATTTTTGAACTTTATTACGATTTTCTTGAATTTTAATACTTCGTATTGCCTCCTCGTGCTTCCATTACTGCGTTTACGCGGTTTGGCATGCTGTACACCAAGTTCCTTATACGATTTTGGGGAATATTCTCCCATTCCTCTGTGAGAGCAATTTTGAGCTCACGAAGCGTGATTGGGGGAGGGTTTCGTTGTTTTACGCATCTGCCTAGCTCGTCCCAAGCATGCTCGATCGGGTTGATATCCGGGCTGCGCGCTGGCCACTCCATACGAGTAATGTTCATCTCTTGAAGGTAGTCATTCACAATCCTACCTGTATGAGGTCGGGCATTGTCATGCATAAATATAGCATCCTCACCTAAATTGACCATAAATGGACCAACGTGATCATTGAGGATTTCTTCCACATATCTTACGCTAGTTAAAGAGCCGTTTTCTATGATCACCAGCTCTGTGCGACTTTCAGAAGAAATTCCGGCCCACACAAGTACAGACCCACCACCGTAGGCTACTTTTTCTTCGATGCATGCTTGCTTGAATCTTTCCCCTGGTCTTCGATACACTCTGTGTCTTCCATCGTGCTTGTAGAGCATAAATTTTGATTCGTCGGAGAACATAACTTTTGACCAATCTTCAATACTCCAATTTACGTGGCTCTGGGCATACCTTAGTCTCGAAATACGATGCCCACGCTCCAGTTTAGGGCCGTTTGCAGGTCTAAGGGGTTTTAAGTTAGATTCAGCAAGCCGACGTCTTACTGTCCATGCACTTGGGTTACTTCCTCCGAGGCGTCGAAACTGATTGGTGAGTTCAGTTCCTGTGAGAAAGCGATTTCGAAGCATGGTGTTCACCAAGTATCGGTCTTCTCGTGCTGTGGTACACCTGGTTCTGCCCGTTCCTGGTCTGCGTAGGTTAGAACCAGTTTCTTCGTAACGTCGGAGAACTCTTTGTACTGTTGACAGCGACACACCGACAGTCCTGGCTGTATCGCGCTGACTCCGGCCGGTTTCCAGCATTGTAAGTATTCTGGTGCATTCTTCAGGCGTAAGCGACACAATTTCAGCTTGATTAATGAATATAGAGCACTATCAACATGGTTTATGTACCCACATAAATGACAGATTACAAACAAAAGCAACACCAAATGCTGTAATTTCGTAGTTCCATCTTCGAAAGTGGCCCTTTTTCAAATTTGATTTTTTTATGATATAACTTTACAATAACTAAGAAGTTTGAATACCTTCATTTAAGGAGTATTACATTGTCTATTAAATACAATTTATTGCATTAACCTAGCATTTTTAGTTTCCGAGATTTTTAGGATTCTTTAAGTGACCCGGATTCATTGCTCTCGAGTGTATTTACATACTTACTAATATACATAGAAACAATGATATATAAAATACTATAGATACCTACGTTACCAACACTGAAAAATGGCAACAAAAAAGTCAGGCAATTGCCTTACTTTTCATACATGCTACCATAGATAATTTCATAGAAATTCTTTTTTTGAATGTATAAAATATTTGCTGTTTTTGAAAGCCGTGATGTTCGTGCATGACGTGTCTATATTATAATACGTCGTTGCATAGAAATGATCAATAACTTACCTACCTACTACAGTACTGCACCCTATCATCAAACAAGTAGGTACCTAATTTAATTATTGGTTAAAAAAATATTGTAAAAGAATATTGCTTTGTTCTTTTGTATGGCATCTTTCATTATATAAATGTGAAGTGTAGTGTAGTACCTCTATAATGTTGCTAACATCTATTATACATACATACATATGGTCACGCCTTTATCCCCAAAGGGGTAGGCAGAGGCATATTATATGCCCACATTTCACCTTCGTATAATTTGTCCCACGTAATAGGTGGTGAGCCGTATTGCCGTGTTTAAATGGACAGGCGCAGGTTGTGACTGCCTGCTGTTGAAATGAAGCCTTCAACTTAGCTTAACGACTGCCATTTTACTGGCAACCGGGACCAACGGCTTAACGTGCCTTCCGAAGCACGGAAACGCTCAAATAAATGTCACAAAGTGATCACATGGATGGTCACCCATCCATGGACCGGCCATAGTGAAAGTTCCTTACTGCAGTGATCGTTTACAGAACACTGAGTCCGCGGGGCCACGAGCGCTTCTTTGTGCTTGTGTTTGTGTTGTAGGTTGTAACCTTTACTATATTGCTGTCTTACCTAGTAACATTATCATCTGTTAAGGCCGCAATATTCGACCTTGACAAATCCTAAGGCAATTCGAAGGATTGCAGCGTTCGCTTTTGCCGGATTTCATTCGATTCTAATACATTTTATACCTATTACTGTAATAAAATCTGAGGGGTTTTAAGAAAAAATCTAGCTGTAAAATATTTTTCTAAAGACCTATATCTAATTTATGACAAGTTTTATGAGGATTAAACTCATTTATTTAGATAAAAAAGTACATTACTTGTTAAGATTTTTGCAATATTTCTCATTTTTCGAGAGCGATTTCTATGAAACAAAGTATTCCTAATCGTGTTTTGATACGTTAAAAAAGCAAGAGTATCTAATAAATTACAATAATAAAGATTTATCAGATCAAATCGAAGAATATTTCCTAGTATAAAGTTCACCGCAAGATGAGTCTCCTTCGAAGATACAAGTCTTAAATCGTTTGTGGCGCAAAGTTTACCCAACAAATGGACATCATAAAAACCTAATCTTGAAAATCAATACCCTGTCTGTAAAAATATAAATGCCACATAAACCCACAGATTACTTACATAAAAATATTCCTATTCCCTATATTAAAAATCACTTAATTAAAAAAATACATTCACCACAATGAAACATCGTTTAATGGGATTTTTATGGATCACTGGCGACACCTGCCGAAGTGGTCAGAACCATGAAATTGTACCTCAATATAAGTATAATGTGGTGGAGCTTTCGACCAAGTAATCTTATAGACGGGCCCACTTCATACATTACGAACTCAAAAAGTGAGACTAGTTCACACACAAAGATATTGCAGCAACGACATGACATGCACACCATACATTATTTTTTCAAATTTATGTTAGTCGTTTTACACTTCGGGGACGTACAGGAAGGCATCTTGCGTAAAATGTCTTATCTTGCCACGTGTTTCACCTTCGGAACAATAAGGGTGTTATTAGACCAATCTATCGATCGTCGATCGACAGCATCGATCAACGTCGATCGATGTCGATCGACGGGTGTAATAGCTTTAATTGATCAACGGATACTGTTCGACCAACCAATCGATCGATTACCGGTTGATGACATCAGTCGACGTTGATCGTTTTGTGTTGTTAGACCAATCGATCGATTCCGTCGATCGACCGATTGATGTGATAGAAACAATCGATCGACGTCGACTCTGCCATCGATCGATCGATTGGTATGTAGAAATTATCGATCGACGTCGACTAAATTATTCTGCCGTCGATCGATGCCGTCGATCGACGATCGATTGATTGGTGTGATAGAGATTATCGATTGACGTCGACTAAACCATTCTGCCAACGATCGATCAATTGGTCTAATAACACCCTAACACCGATTACGTCTGAGTGAGCGCATGCGCTTACTTTAACGTCTTCAAAACTAACGTATGGATGGGCCGGTCTATATTATTACTTGGTCGAAGGTGGAGCTTTTAAAATGTGGTAGCTAATGGAACATTGGTTCAATTGATGACTAAATAAATTGGTTTTTATTATGGCCGTTACGAGAAATTACTTTTGGGTAAAAAATGTGTGAAATTGTGTGTTTTATTTTGATGTGCATTTTTTTATGGGTATCAGGGATGTGCCAGTTATCAAAATAGTTGACTGTATGCATACAAATAGGTTTCACCCGCGTAGCTCTAGTTCACGTGTGAATATGGGAATAAAATAAAGCCTATGTCACCCGGGGATAGAGTAGCTTCAAAATAGTAAAAGATTTTTTCAAATCGGTTCAGTAGTTTCGGAGCTTATTCAATGCAAACAAACAATCAAATCTTGCCTTTTTATAATACACTCGAGAGCAATGAATCCGGGTCACTTAAAGAATCCTAAAAATCTCGGAAACTAAAAATGCTAGGTTAATGCAATAAATTGTATTTAATAGACAATGTAATACTCCTTAAATGAAGGTATTAAAACTTCTTAGTTATTGTAAAGTTATATCATAAAAAAATCAAATTTGAAAAAGGGCCACTTTCGAAGATGGAACTACGAAATTACAGCATTTGGTGTTGCTTTTGTTTGTAATCTGTCATTTATGTGGGTACATAAACCATGTTGATAGTGCTCTATATTCATTAATCAAGCTGAAATTATGTCGCTTACGCCTGAAGAATGCACCAGAATACTTACAATGCTGGAAACCGGCCGGAGTCAGCGCGATACAGCCAGGACTGTCGGTGTGTCGCTGTCAACAGTACAAAGAGTTCTCCGACGTTACGAAGAAACTGGTTCTAACCTACGCAGACCAGGAACGGGCAGAACCAGGTGTACCACAGCACGAGAAGACCGATACTTGGTGAACACCATGCTTCGAAATCGCTTTCTCACAGGAACTGAACTCACCAATCAGTTTCGACGCCTCGGAGGAAGTAACCCAAGTGCATGGACAGTAAGACGTCGGCTTGCTGAATCTAACTTAAAACCCCTTAGACCTGCAAACGGCCCTAAACTGGAGCGTGGGCATCGTATTTCGAGACTAAGGTATGCCCAGAGCCACGTAAATTGGAGTATTGAAGATTGGTCAAAAGTTATGTTCTCCGACGAATCAAAATTTATGCTCTACGAGCACGATGGAAGACACAGAGTGTATCGAAGACCAGGGGAAAGATTCAAGCAAGCATGCATCGAAGAAAAAGTAGCCTACGGTGGTGGGTCTGTACTTGTGTGGGCCGGAATTTCTTCTGAAAGTCGCACAGAGCTGGTGATCATAGAAAACGGCTCTTTAACTAGCGTAAGATATGTGGAAGAAATCCTCAATGATCACGTTGGTCCATTTATGGTCAATTTAGGTGAGGATGCTATATTTATGCATGACAATGCCCGACCTCATACAGGTAGGATTGTGAATGACTACCTTCAAGAGATGAACATTACTCGTATGGAGTGGCCAGCGCGCAGCCCGGATATCAACCCGATCGAGCATGCTTGGGACGAGCTAGGCAGATGCGTAAAACAACGAAACCCTCCCCCAATCACGCTTCGTGAGCTCAAAATTGCTCTCACAGAGGAATGGGAGAATATTCCCCAAAATCGTATAAGGAACTTGGTGTACAGCATGCCAAACCGCGTAAACGCAGTAATGGAAGCACGAGGAGGCAATACGAAGTATTAAAATTCAAGAAAATCGTAATAAAGTTCAAAAATTTCATGTTTCCTATTTTTGTTTTAAGGAGAGATCGGCAGTTTTTTCTTTATGTAATTTTGTGTTAATAAAATGTATGGTGACTCATATTTTTTTTTACTTTCATTTAAGGAGTATTACATTGTCTATTAAATACAATTTATTGCATTAACCTATCATTTTTAGTTTCCGAGATTTTTAACATTCTTTAAGTGACCCGGATTCATTGCTCTCGAGTGTATTTCCTAGTATAGAAAAACTACCAAGAAAGTAGGTACTATTTTCAGAAAGCTTTTATACATTATTAGTCTCATAATAATTTCCCCCATAGCAAACAAAATTATGCACAAGCTTTTCGACAAAGCCTGAACTGCAGAAGCTTTGTTTTCACATTCCAGATTAAATTAATTTAATATTCCCGAAGTTAGAACCATTCAAAGCCATACTCGTGTGAAGCCACCAAAATACAAGATGGCGGCGGTACGGTACCACAGACAACATAATATGTTGTGTTAAACTTCCTAGGAACCTGGCGTTTATTTTCTTGAATAATAAGTTCCATAAAGTCGTATTCATAGAGCATCGCGACTACCTATATACAAGGGGAAAATGACATAGCATGTTTGCTATTTATATGTCTGTCATATTCATATGTATGTAGGTATGTAATCATTATACACCCAAAGACTTCTATAAACTGAGGTAGACATGCCCTACGCACCGATTTTAAACTTCGAGCGAGTTAAAACTTCGAGAGTACTCGGCTTGAAATCGGAGTCTATACGCCTTCTCTTTTACTCTTGTTCTTTTCGTATATTGCTATTGTGATGACAATTACGTAAATATTATTTATAAGTGAGTGTAGTCTTAGCAATGTATGTTTGAGGATTGCTTTTGAAATCTCGTTTGTTAGAGTACGGCGGGCGTGTCTACCTCAGTTTATATATAGAAGTCTTTGTATACACCACTACAAAAGCAATCGGCTGTTGTCGTCATCCATTAAGTAGAACTTACTCAAAACAATACACTTATAATTTCATACACACTAATACATTTCTTATAAGTGTGTGTGTAGAAGCGTACTCCTTTATGGATACGCTTTAACACAGGGGAAAGTCTCAGTATAGTACTATAGTGCCACCCCTCCAGATAAAATTCAAAGGCCATGTTGCTCTATGGAACGTGGCGTTTATATTCTCGAATAACAAGTTCCATAAAGTCGTATTACTAAGAAAACTTATTATGATAAACTGGTGTAGTGGATGTGACGTCACTCATTTGAAACTTTTCTAACACAGTCTTTGAGCCCTGTGTAATACCTCTAAGTGCAAGCCGCATCTGCGGTTTACCGCGGCGGTTTCTTACCTTAAAGTGTCAATTTATTTATTTCATTGATTTTGACAGTTTAATGACATTTTGAGGTTAGAAACCGCCGCGGTAAAACGCAAGTGCGGCCCCGGGCTTAGTGTATAAAATAGGAATTTTCTATAAATACTTATGCCTATCTTATCTATACTAATATTATAAAGAGGAAAGATTTATTGTTTGTTTGTTTGCATCTAATAGACTCCGGAACTACTGGACCGATTTGAAAAATTCTTTCACTGTTGGAAGGCTACACTCTTTGCGGTGAACATAGGCTATATTTTATTCCCGTATTACCACGGGAACGGGAACTACGCGGGTGAGACTGCGTGACGTCCGCTAGTCTTTTATACATTTCCCGTAACTTGTTTTAAACATAGATCACTTTATTACTTTTAATTTTGAGCTTGTTATGAAATAATAGACGAAAAGCCAATAGACCTCGGAGCGAACACACGTGAATGCTTCTAAGTTGGTAGGTAAGATCAGAGAAGTACTTTTGGTTTTAATGACTTATTTTAATAATTTTCTATGATAAATATGACTTTCTAATCTGGTTTTCTCGTAAGATGTTACTATCAAAAGATTGTCTTCTTTACTTTAGAAATATTTCCAGAAAATCTCGCCTTTATTCTTAACCTTTTCCTCATGAAACGTCGGAGTCTCTTGTATAAAGCACCGCTATCTTATCCCGAAGCTCATCAACTTTATATACATTAACGTTTGCTGGCAGTTTCATCCCTGACATTTAGTCACGTTTACATAGAGCTGGTTGAGTTCGTCGCGAAATTACACTTTTGCTCGAGTCATGAAACACTCCGTAGACGGACGATGGCTCAAATATGGAACACTTTAACACTTCTCTTGAAATATAAAATACAAAAGATATAGAAGAAAGACATCGCGGTAACATCTCTTTCTTTTTTTTTACGTGAGGGAAAATCCTCATGGATGTTATGCCGGACTCCTACCGACTAAAAAACCTCACGTAACGCCCAACAGCCTATGGTTGTGAGGCCCGGAAAAGCCCTCGGAAGGATGTCCCAGGACTCTAACGTCTCTAACCGTAACATCTCTTACCGACGCCGACGGTGCAATCATGCATGCATCTGATGCAAGAGATTACCAAAGATAGGTGCATTAGCTTCCTTTGGTATTCTCTTGACAAATTTCAACAGTAAAGAATTTCTTAGTAAAAGACCACAGCTTCAAGTACAATATAACGGCGAGTTTTTAGAAGAGGTTACAGACATCAAATTTTTGGGTATACAAATAGACAAAAATTGTAACTGGAAGGCCCATATTGAGACATTGTGTGGTAAAGTGGATCGATTTGTATTTGTCCTTTTTAGAGTGACACGCGTAGCAGGTGTTGAGGCCGCATTATGTGCATATCATGGATATGTCTCATCGATTTTGCGATATGGCCTAATAGTATGGGGTAACTCTGTAAACCTCATAGCAGCTTTCCGTGCTCAAAAAAAATGCATTAGGGCTATATGTAAAGCACAATCAATAGAGAGCTGTGCCCCGCTCTTTAAAAAATTAAAAGTACTGCCCCTACCAGCTCTGTATATATTTGAAAGTTGTGTCTTTGTCCGCAACCATGCAAGTCTATTTCAGCTGCATAATGATGTTGTCACTAGACCAAGTAGTAGAAGAATTCACAAGCTACACATACCAAAACAAAATTTGCAAATATTCTCGAAAAATGTATCTTGTATGGTTGTGCGCATCTATAACAAACTCCCTGATAAATTTAAGACCTTGACATACAGGACATTTAAGTATAAATTGTTTCAATTCCTACTAGAAAAATGTTACTATTCTGTTAATGACTACCTAAATGAACGGTTTGACTCAAAAATTGACATATAATGTAACATAACATAATTATCCTTTTAGAATGAATATTATATAAATCAATTGAATCATAATTGCATGGCTGCGTATAATTGTGAATTTGACAGCTGATACTGCAAAACAGCTGAATAATTAGGTAATTTGCTGAATCACTGGACACAGGATTCTATATCACGTCTGACAATGGCGATACCGGTTGAGTTCCCATTAGTTGGAAAGTGACGTCTATTATGTTCTAACTACTCTAATGTTTGTACGCCGAAAACGGCAGAATATTATGATCTTCTCAATGCTTGTAACACCTTTATGTACAATATTCTGACAAATAAACTATTATCTATCTATCTATCTATCTTCTTTAAAACAAATATTAAATCACTAGCTGATGCCCGCAACTTCGCCCGCGTGAAATGTTGTTTCCGTTTCCCGCTTCCCATGGAAACGTATTCCCGGGATAAAAAGTCTACCCTATGTGTTATTCCAGACTAAACCTATCCCTGTACCAAATTTCAGACAGATCTGTTCAGCCGTAAGAGCGTGAAAGAGTAACAAACATCCACACATCTACACTCACAAAGTTTCGCATTTATAATAGAAGAATATTTAGTCAGAAATGTTTTACGCCGTTTTCACAAAAGCAGAATATTCCTACCCAGGTTCTTTATTGCCACGCAAAAATTTAAAAACCAAATATGAAGTTCGAAATTTAAATAACAAAACGGATGATTTGAAATTCTAAAACCGGTGCAGCGGTTAATCTGTTATACTCATCGGGTCGAAGCATAGAGCAACGCGGTCTATACTTCTAAGATTTGTTATTCGTTCCATTTATTTATTTCATTCGACTTATATCAGAGAGCACTGAGATTTTGCCCTCTGTCGAAGCTTACTTCAAAAGGATTACGCTTATACACACACGTAAAAAAGTAAAAGTGCGTGTATGAAATGATGAGTGTATTGCTTTAATTGTTTTAAGTAAGTTCCATCACAGATATAGTGACATTCGATTGCTTTTGCAGTTGTGTATACGAAACGATTTGCACCCGCATCAAATACAGCAAACATGCTATGTCTACTCCACTTGAACTGTTCGCGTGGCTCTATGTAACTCACAGATATGTATACAGCAAACATGCTATGTCTACTCACCTTGTATGTACTGGTCACGTTGCTCTATGTGACACACAAAATGTACGGAGCGAACATGCCATGGCTACTGCCCTAGTATTGTTCGCGTTGCTCTATCAAACACAGATATGTGTAGAGCAAACATGCTATATCTATAACTAACTCCCCTTGTACTGTACTGGTCGCGTTGCTCTATGGGGTTGTGGAAATAATCAAATGCATCGTGTTTGGTATTCCAATCATAAATATGCGAGTCGGTTATGCAGGGTAGGGTATCAGATTTGCACAAATCTAGAGGCTGTATAGTTTGTTTACCTTTGCTTGTTAATTATTTGAAGTAAATCACAGAGCAACGCGATACCTCTTTAGCTTTGCTTTATGTTTTCAATCGTTTTGAATGAGATAAAAAAGGCTAATATGAGATTGTCAATAAAATAAGCATAACCAAAGAACAATGTTCCTCATATTGTCCAATAAACTATTTACTTACTAACTTTTGGAAACTTCTAAATGGCTTCACCCAATTAAGGATTTCTGTGGTGTAGGAGTAGCACATCCAATGGTATTCTGCAACCGCTAAAATAGGGACAGTCACCTACTTGCAATGTTTTAAATCTATAGATACGTTATAGACACTTGAAAAAGGCACACGCAAAGCAGGTAATTACCTGAAAATCTGTGACGCGGCTGTAGGGTTAGCGAAAGTTCTATTAGCACTGTTTTAAATTCTGTTAGTAAAGAAATCTCGAAAAAAACATGCCATCATGTATCTTCAGATAATACACAAGCTACACAGCAACTGTTCAATATAAAAACGTGTCATTTTATGCATAAGTACAATAGAAATGATAATATTATTTCATTTTCTCGGATCGATAAAATGGCGGCAAGCATAATGAATGCACAAGGAAAATGTACTCTATAGTCTGTGGTTTGGCGCCCGCGACCCGTAAGGGGATGTCGGGGAGATTTTGTACTAATGTTTTATTTTGCTATTTGAATATTTCTTTAAAAAAATAATGAAACAATAATAATTTAAGAATATAAAAATGATTTACACTAGTTCCGCCACGGAACTACTGAGACTAGAAAAGTCTCACTAGTTCCGCCACGGAACTATTGGGACAAAAAGTCTCACTTGTTCCGTCGCGGAACAACTGCCGCGGAACTACTGGGAATGAAGGAAAAAAACCGATGATTTACAAATATTTGGATTACTTACTAGGTACTAAATTATTACTTATTAAATAAATGTTTCTGTATGATATTGTTATATTTCTATTTTATGACTTAAATTACGTTAATAATTACTAATCCGATAAACTACATTAACATTTTATAAATTTAAATATAACGTACTTTACCCGTAAATACATTAACCATATTACGTCTCAGTAAGAGAAACTCAAGTTTCCTTTTTTCCCCACATTCCTCTGATATTGACCTCATGCATGCTACCACAGATAATTTAAAGAATTATTTTTTCAGATTTATAAAAGTTTAGCTGTTTTTGAAAGCCGCGAAGTTCGTGTATAACGTGTCTATATATATGATAGGTATACCGTCACAATACCAGAAATTATAATGCCTTAACTCAAAATATCGTAGCCCAAAATACCCGAAATCGAAATATCAATATTCAAAAGGCAAATATTTATAATATAAATAATTTAAAATACCTTACGGTCAAATAACCGAAACCCAAAAAATAAATTTATCAAATACCTTATCCTAAAATGTTCAAACACAAAATACCTTTTTTTTAACATGATTTAAATCCTACATGGATGCTATATATCTGTGAATGGTTAACACCCCGACTCGGATAGGTTAGGTTAGAAGACTAAGGCGGGAGCGCAGCGAAGCGGAGCTCCCGCCTTAGCCTTCGTGGTTTTTTTTTATTTTTGGTTAGCCCACTGTAGTACTTTTGTAACTCTGAATCAAAGTGTTTTAACATGAGGTAAATCCTACATGGATATTATGTCGGGCTCCTTCCGACTAAAAACCACACGTATCCTACATAACAGCCTACAGTTGGGAGCCCCGGGTAAGCCCTCAGAAGGATACCCAAGGACCAACAGACCTACGGCTACAACTGCGGCTTCACTTAGTTCGTGTAAATAAGTTAAAACCAAATAACAAAACGTGTGAGTGACAGTGACACATTGTATTCTATTTTCGGTATTTTAAATTAAGGATATTTGAAAATTTGTATTTTGAATTCTGATATAATAATTATTTGTATTTTAAATTTAGACATTTTACGGTAAGGTGTACTGAAATAAGGTATTTTGAATGTTAAGGTATTTCGAATTCGGGTATTTTGGTCTAATGCATTTTAAGTAAAGGCATTTTGATTTCTGGTATTTTAATATACAACCATTTGATACGTCTTTGCCTACTTGTTTTTATTATGTATAAATTAAATTTGAACATTTTATAAGTATGTAGTTATTACTATCTTTAAATTTTAAAGCTACTCGTAACAAAGGAACCATCTGGTCACATCCATTTTCGAACATAAAAAAATTACATCAAAATCGGTCCATTCGTTGACCACAAATGCACAGATACACCGAAACACACGTTACACTTATAATAACCTAGTTTTCGTCGGGGGTATAGCCCGTTCGCTCTAAGTTTGCCGCTGGTGTAGAGGCTAATATAGAGGCTTAGTATGGGAGGCGACCTGCAAACTTAGAACGGACGGGTAGTAAATCATGTAGAACATGGCTAGGGTTGCCCTCCTTGGTGGTAGAGGTCGATGGTCCGTCTATGCAGTGGTCCTAATTAAAACATCTCTGTTATTTTTCACTAGCAGACATCACGCGGTTTCACCAGCGTAGTTCCCGTGCCCGTGGGAATAAGGGAATAAAATATAGCCTATGTTCACCGCAAAGAGTGTAGCTTCCCAACAGTGAAAGAATTTTTCAAATCGGTTCAGTAGTTTCGGAGCCTATTCGATGCAAACCAACAAACAAACATACAAACAAACATACAAACAAACAAACAATCAAATCTTTCCTCTTTATAATATTAGTATAGACAAAGCCTTGAATTACCTAGATGTGGTACACGTAATACTATCTATTACTTATTCAATTCGTACAAAAATGTAAGAGTGCCCATGACTAAGTACCTACTGTCTCCTGAGATACAGGTTCTCATCTAGTTTAGGAGATTGATTATTCCAAAACCAAACGCAATATTAACACACTCAGCGCCAACCGTCATTTGGTAAAATGTCACGAACATGCAAATTTTTTTACGGCAAAAATGGCTTCTGCTAGTCACAAAATATGTATATTTTTTTCCCTTTCTTTTCTACCCCTTTCTTTCCCCCCTTTTTTTATTTAGGTGTATACTTTAAGATACACTGGCCTGGGATTGAATTCTAGACGAAATATACGTTCCCAGGCCACGTGTATCTTAAATGATACACCATATAATTTTGTAAAAAGGTACTTACATATCACCATATGTAGCATTTGCAAATTGTTTTACTGCCGTAATTGTTTTAATTTAGCTCATAAGTAATTTCAAATAACATAAATAACGCAAAGCTACTAATAATAAGTGAATGAAAATAAAGATCTTGATTTTTTGTAATATTTTTTTTTTATTTTCAAACATTTCCCCACCCCAAATATAGTGGCGTATTCTCCAGGGCCAGCCCTATCCGATCGCCTTATAAAATGTATGAAAAGGTGTATAGTTCGCTATACACCGGCCCCTGAATAAGACCATGTCGGGTGTATGATTAAAGATACACCGGCCTGGGAAAAGGGGTACCATGGTGTATAGTTATCTATACACCGGCGCTGAGTGTGTTAACTGCCACAACATTAACTGGTCACAACTGTCATACTTATTTAGATTAATTAGATTTATGTAGGTTACGTTATAAAAGAAAACCTAACCGTAAGCAATTATTGTACTGTAAAATGGTGAGAAATAATGTTGTTTATGTTTATTCACTTCAAAAACTCTGTACTGCACACCAGAAAAAACATCTAAATGATAAAATACATCAAAATTTTGGTATAACCATGGCGCCCTTATCGCGCAAGGCAGCCGCTATTCCACGGTATTACGGTATTACGGTATTACATTACCGTGGTTATTCCGTGGTTACGCTAATTAGAACCAAATATAAGTACCTACTTACATATTTGCCATTCGGTATATTTCATTTCAAGTAACGAATATATTCGATAAAAAATATTGATATTAAAATAACAGAATGCCCTTTACCTTATTATTCAAATCAGCAACACGAATGATGAATTATGAAACGAACATTTTGAGAGGCACTCATCTCAAGATTTATAAAATATACCTTGTGCTGTAAAGAATAGAGTGCATTATTCAACGAAATAAAAACTTATTTGTAATGGAAAAAGGAAATGGAATTACCTTTGAAAATGTGTAAGTTAATTTTATCATATAATTTGTACTGCTTCAAAAGACATTTATTTTTGAGAAATAATTCTATCAGAAGTATGATTGTTGAAGAAAATTGCGATCTAAAAATATTTTCCCGCTTTTAATCAATGTTATAGTGGAATTGGTTGAAAATGTTGTTTGCAATTTTTGACGTCATAGCGTCTTGTAAATCGACTAGTTGGACCGCGCAACTTCATTTGCGCCACATAAAAGAGAGAGAGACAAAGAAAGGAATTTGAAAGGAGAGATATTTCTTCATCAAGCTCATAGGAGTGGTTGAAACTGTTGCATTTTTGTTGTTGAAGCTGTTTGCATTTTCATAAACGAACTTTAAGATTAAATCTATTCTAAAACAATTCAGTCCCCGCTTTCGACGTGATCACGTGACAGACAGTTTTTTTTTTTAAATATCATTTTCGGTTTCAGTATTTATTTTATCGATTTTATAGATGCCCTACAATCAAAATTTTCAAAATATTCCATGCACAGATTTTCGACTCTCTACAATTCTACATTGTCAATTTTTGCATAGAATGTATAGAATATAGATAGATGAATATAGATAGATAGAATAAGAAGTAGAATAGAGAATATAGAAGATGAACGAGACGAGACGCTCGAATGTGTCACGTTCGGCCCGAGCCGAGTGTGCAAGCGAGAGAGCGGAGCAAGCGATAGAGAGGCAGGTTCGGTCTTGACTTCTTGAGACTTTTAAGATCTTGAATGGGCATTTCGATAAAGAGGGATTTGATCAACTGTTCTTGCGAAACAACAATATCCATCTAACTAAGCGGTCACCGCCTAAAGTGACAGACCAGCTTCTCTCACAATAATCCCCATAAACACTTTTTGAGCAACATAGATGTTAGAGTGTGGAATAAACTCCCAGACGAAGTGATATCTGTACAAAATGTGAATCAATTCAAGAATAGGCTTGATAAGCATCTGAACTTGAATAGAAATAATGGAGAACAGCAGAATATAGGCACTACCAGAGTACCAGTTGATTCAGTTGCTGCCTGATTTAAAATAATAATAATAATAATAAACCCTCGTGGACAGTCGTAATCTTTTCATAGGATTAACGCAACCCTGTGAGGGCATAGTAGAAAGGCTTTTTGAGTCATCCACTTTTTGAGATCAACAAAAAATGTCTCACAAGGTTACAGAAAAGCACACATCCGCAGGGCAGCTTGTGGCGAGCTGAATGTGCGTGGCTACACATCGGTCCCGATTCCTCAGAGTTTTGTTGCGCTTCTCGACCAGTTAGCATTTAATGGGCTAACGGGAGACCGTACTCCCGGAAGTGCAGCAAATCTCAACTCTGGCTTGCCTTAATTGGCCGGCCAGAGGGAGGAAGCCAGAGCTTTATGCTCGGGGGTGGAGTGTGCGTTCGCGCAGCGGAATGTAGTTGAATTTAAAGATTTTAATTATACAGATATTTAGTGTATGACGTCGTGTAATTGTGTATGGTAAAAAGAAAATTGTGTATGCAGCCATTGTGGAGAAATTCGCCAAAAATGGATTCCGCTGGGCGAACGTTGTCCTGGCGGAACTCTTTTTGAATCCATGCACTTAGAAGAAAAAAAGTGTCCAAAAATTAGTGTGTATTTGTGTGGAATTGTGTATGTATGAATAAAATTAGTGTATGCATAAACTTCGGAGAAATTCAAGTTTCAGCTACGCGAACGTTTGACCATTAGCTTGTTTTCATATGAAGCGCTTATATATAGAGAGCTGTAGATTTTTACATACGTTGTTTTGAATTTGTTTATATTTGTTTAAAAAACAGATTTAGAAAAAATCGTAGGATTTAAAAGAAAAAAATATAAACGTAAAATACGCTTATAAGGTCGTAGTTCGTAAAGTATGTACTTTGGGGTCTAGATTTTCACGTTTATACAAACATTGTTAGTGCCTGCAACATGTTGTCAAGTTTCAATGATGTTCCGTAAGTAATTGAAGGGTTATAGGACAATTTACCATGAATAAGATCACTGTTTACAAAGGAGTCAGATATCACGACGTCCTAAAGGAATTGCATAGTAAAATGTATTCCAATAATTAGTTTATTAATTCAACTACTCACATGCAAAATTTCACCTCATTAAATTCAGTAATTAAACAGAAACAATTAAAATACCGACAAAACATCGAAAGCCTACATAACCCGACCAAGTTCGAATGGCTACAAAAAAGCGGCCGTGCCATATATCTAAGTAACGCTCTTAACCTTCCAGTATAGTATTTATTATTATGGTACAGTTGCTTACACAAGCGTTAGGAAAAAATAAAACAATTGCATTTCTTGAATGAAATTTTGTTTTTAATAATAACGCCACTATCCACGATAAAAATAAATCTTTTCATAAGAAGTACTTCTCTAATTACATCTTTGTAATTATATTTATTAACTAGCTGACCCCGCAACTTCGTTTACGTCATATAAGGCGTATGAAAGGAGAGGTATTTCTTCCATCAGATTCATCAAGCAGCGTGTGAAACTGCCCTGTTTGCTTAATCATAAAAGAGCTTAATGATTAAGACTATTTTAAAACAATTAAGTCCGCGCCGAAAGCGTGGACTAAATTGTTTTGAAGATTAAGCCAACACGCCAGTTTAGATTTATCCATTTTTAGATTCATATATGTCTATCTATAATTCTTTAAAATGATATAACTTGTTTATTTATAAACCGATTGACATGAAATAAACACTAAATGTTAAGTGGAGCAAACCTCAACACAATAAAGAAAACCGCATTGCGATGGGTTAAGCGGTTACTGAGATTAGTGTGCACAAACGTACAGACAAACAGATATACAGACAAATAAAAATCATTGTTTTGGGTTATATTGAATTCATAAAGCCCCCTATATTTTTTTCTTGTTTATCTTCCACGTACAGACAGCGACTTGTTACGATTTTATTATATGTATTGATTTCTCGCCACCTGTTACGTAGAAACCCAAAAATGGCGAAATGTGTGTGACACAGAAATGTCACACCTCTGCCTATCCCTTCTGGGACAACAGCCGTGAGCATATGAATGAATGAATGAAAATACAGCTCTCAGGTACTAATCGGCACGGCAGAACTTGGCATACAACTAATGTGCGCGCACAGGCGCGTGTATTTTGAGCGTATCGGGAGCGCAGCTGACGTGCTTGTCATGACTAGTCCCTTGTTCATAAAAACTTAACGTTAACAAACGCTTGATAACCATCCTCTGTCATTGGTTAGAGACAGCAATAGACTTAAAAAGTGTTTTATTAGAAGTCGGTTTTTTAACAAAAAAACCGACTTCTAACAAAAACTAAAAATTTAAAAATAAAATTAACTTAGCACAAAGTAATAAATAGTAAATTTAGATTTATCAGATATTATTGACTGTAATACTGATATCGGCGCCAAGTAAAACTATAGGTTTAGGTAGATATTATTAATCTCTCATAGAAATATTGGCACCGACTTCAGTATTACAGTCAATAATATCTGATAAATCTAAATTTACTACCTATTACTTTGTGCTAAGTTAATTTTATTTTTCAATTTTTAGTTTTTGTTGGAAGACGGGTTTTTTTTTGTTAAAAATTTTTTTTTTCATGAAATTTTGTGACGCGTAGACCGAAATTATATCTGTCTAGGGGTAATGTTCTCCCCAATACAAATTAATCAAGCCGAAACACTAGATAACTGCTGTAAATCGTTAAGGAATTCCTTCGATTCGAGGGATTTCTTTGATTTCTCCAGGATCCCAGCATCAGATTCTGACTTCCTGTATATGGGACCACATGGGAAGCACCAGCTTTCAAATAAAAAAGAATCATCCAAATCGGATAACTCTTTCAAGTGATTTGCCGGTAACAAACTTAAAAAAAATACAGACGAATTGAGAACCTCCTCCTTTTCTGGAAGTCGGTTAAAAATAGGTTAAATAAACAATTATGAATATGGGGGTAAGGATAATATTTCGAGCTTCAATAAAAATTTAAATCACTGTTCACATATAAATTATGTCGAAAAAACAATTGTGTTATCACCTGTACCAGTTCAAAACCGGTATTAGACTGTAAATTTTAGAATGTTACCTAAATATATTGCACGGCCGCTTTTTTGTAGCCATTCGAACTTGGTCGGGTTATGTAGGCTTTCGATGCTCTGTCAGTATTTTGATTGTTTCTCTTTAATTACTGAATTTAATGAGATGAAATTTTGCATGTGAGTAGTTGAATTAATAAACTAATTATTGGAATACATTTTACGTAGTCGCGTGATATTTAACTGCTTTGTAAACAGTGATCTATTCATGGTAATTTTGTCCTATAACCCTTTAATTACTAACGGAACATCATTGATACTTGGCAACATGTTGCAGGCACTTACAAGGTTTGTACAAACGTAAAAATCTAGACCACAAAGTGCATACTTTATGAACTACGACCTAATAAGCGTATTTTACGTTTATATTTTTATCTTTTAAACCCTACGATTTTTTCTAAATCTGTTTTTTAAACAAATATAAACAAATTCAAAACAACGTATGTAAAAATCTACAGCTCTCTATATAAGCGCTTTATATGAAAACTAGCTAATGGCCAAACGTTCGCGTAGCGGAAACTTGAATTTCTCCGAAGTTTATGGATACACTAATTTTATTCATACATATACAATTACACACAAATACACACTAATCGTTGGACACATTTTTTTTCTTCTAAGTGCATGGATTAAAAAAAAGTTCCGCCAGGACAACGTTCGACCAGCGGAATCAGTTTTTGCGAATTTCTCCACAATGGCTGCATACACAATTTTCTTTTTACCGTACACAATTACACGACGTCATATACTAAATACACTCGAGAGCAATGAATCCGGGTCACTTAAAGAATCCTAAAAATCTCGGAAACTAAAAATGCTAGGTTAATGCAATAAATTGTATTTAATAGACAATGTAATACTCCTTAAATGAAGGTATTAAAACTTCTTAGTTATTGTAAAGTTATATCATAAAAAAATCAAATTTGAAAAAGGGCCACTTTCGAAGATGGAACTACGAAATTACAGCATTTGGTGTTGCTTTTGTTTGTAATCTGTCATTTATGTGGATACATAAACCATGTTGATAGTGCTCTATATTCATTAATCAAGCTGAAATTATGTCGCTTACGCCTGAAGAATGCACCAGAATACTTACAATGCTGGAAACCGGCCGGAGTCAGCGCGATACAGCCAGGACTGTCGGTGTGTCGCTGTCAACAGTACAAAGAGTTCTCCGACGTTACGAAGAAACTGGTTCTAACCTACGCAGACCAGGAACGGGCAGAACCAGGTGTACCACAGCACGAGAAGACCGATACTTGGTGAACACCATGCTTCGAAATCGCTTTCTCACAGGAACTGAACTCACCAATCAGTTTCGACGCCTCGGAGGAAGTAACCCAAGTGCATGGACAGTAAGACGTCGGCTTGCTGAATCTAACTTAAAACCCCTTAGACCTGCAAACGGCCCTAAACTGGAGCGTGGGCATCGTATTTCGAGACTAAGGTATGCCCAGAGCCACGTAAATTGGAGTATTGAAGATTGGTCAAAAGTTATGTTCTCCGACGAATCAAAATTTATGCTCTACAAGCACGATGGAAGACACAGAGTGTATCGAAGACCAGGGGAAAGATTCAAGCAAGCATGCATCGAAGAAAAAGTAGCCTACGGTGCACAATGATCAATTATTGAATTTTAGCTGGACGAAATTCATTATTCTCAACATTAAGGTAGTTCGAAAAAATAGTCGCTACGTGCTTATGAGTATTGTGTACACTTCGTGCTACAATATTTTTTTGATATGTTTGTTTGTGTCATCAGATATTAATGCTCAAAGATGTCGACTCCGCAAATTGCATTGATAATTGCTGTTTACACAAGATTTATCTAGTAAAGTCAGTTATATTTTGTGGTGTAAGTTGTTTACTGTGGCATTGAAAAAAAAATGGTGCATATTCTTAAAGGTATTTATGATTTGTTCTATGTGTTAGTATATGCATCATATATCTTATTGTTCAAAAAAAAAATTAATAATTCACATATTTGATGAAAAATTTACCCTATTTGTTGGGATTCTGAGAAACATATCTTTAAAGAAACATAAAGAAACATTAAATATTAAGGTTATTTAGGAGTATTAAGCCCTCAGCTTTTATATTCAATGAGACTTTTTTGCTCATTTTTGCACTTCTTGAACAAAGTTTATGATTTTTTAGGTAACGGTACTACACTAAAAAATCAATATTTGTTCAATGTGCAGTAACATCCTCCAATGAAACCTACGGCTCAGCAATCAAAAGACATGCTACTTAGCTTCGTATTAGATACCATTGGAGTACCAAATTTGGACGTAACAGAGAAAAACAACTTGCGTAATACCATTCATAGCTTTTGTACTTCAGCCGCTAGAAATTGGATAGCAACTAGCCGGGACTTCACTAAGTTTGAGAAAAAGTCCCAGAATTGGCTTAATAAATGCAGTATTATCTCCAGTACACAAACAAGTGAACCTTCTACATCACAGAATACACGTAAAGGGCGGCCAAAACAGCTCTTTTCGAATGTTTGTAATAGAACAAAGCGACGAAGGTTAATGATCCTATGCCACCCACAGTTCATAAGATGTTGCTCCATGGCAAGGATATCATTGATCATTTATTATTGCCTAGCGGCCAACTAGGTGAAGATGCACAGGAATGTCGACATAAAGAGGTAAAATATTATAGGGAACATAATACCAGAAAAATATCCCGAAACGTTACGAAATGAAGACTTCTTTAAAATTTTACTACTATATCGAATCCCCAAATCTCAAGTCCTCACTCAGTAACGTTCAGAAAGAAAGATGCCATTTCCTGTGATGCAATAGCGTTACCAGACGAACCTTGTATAGTTGACGAAAAAAATCAAGAATGAATATGTCTCTTTTTTATTTAATAATTTACTTTGTGCTTTAAAATACATAATAATGCATGATAAATAACAAATTCAGTCTAATAAATTAATTTTATATTGAAAATAATACATTTCTGGCTTTCAATATTTTCGTACACCAAAAAGTTGAAAATTGATCACTGTGCGGTGGTGGGTCTGTACTTGTGTGGGCCGGAATTTCTTCTGAAAGTCGCACAGAGCTGGTGATCATAGAAAACGGCTCTTTAACTAGCGTAAGATATGTGGAAGAAATCCTCAATGATCACGTTGGTCCATTTATGGTCAATTTAGGTGAGGATGCTATATTTATGCATGACAATGCCCGACCTCATACAGGTAGGATTGTGAATGACTACCTTCAAGAGATGAACATTACTCGTATGGAGTGGCCAGCGCGCAGCCCGGATATCAACCCGATCGAGCATGCTTGGGACGAGCTAGGCAGATGCGTAAAACAACGAAACCCTCCCCCAATCACGCTTCGTGAGCTCAAAATTGCTCTCACAGAGGAATGGGAGAATATTCCCCAAAATCGTATAAGGAACTTGGTGTACAGCATGCCAAACCGCGTAAACGCAGTAATGGAAGCACGAGGAGGCAATACGAAGTATTAAAATTCAAGAAAATCGTAATAAAGTTCAAAAATTTCATGTTTCCTATTTTTGTTTTAAGGAGAGATCAGCAGTTTTTTCTTTATGTAATTTTGTGTTAATAAAATGTATGGTGACTCATATTTTTTTTACTTTCATTTAAGGAGTATTACATTGTCTATTAAATACAATTTATTGCATTAACCTATCATTTTTAGTTTCCGAGATTTTGAACATTCTTTAAGTGACCCGGATTCATTGCTCTCGAGTGTATTTGCGTAATTAAAATCTTTAAATTCAACAACATTCCGCTGCGCGAACGCACACGGGGTGGAAGTGTCATTTTCAAGGGCATAACTACGGGGAAACCCGCTCCGGGTCTGACCCGCGATGGCGAAACCGGCGCCGCACCGCTCGACACCCCTAGCCGCTCACACCGGTGTTGCCCTTTGTCGCCTCACAGGCCTACGGGCCTATGGCGATTGTATAGGGGGCCCATCTAGTGAGTTGGCGAGTCACCGTCTGCCAATATTTTAATAATGAGATATTGAAATGGCAGACGCCGTCTTCATCCATAGAACAAATCACCCAGTCCATTTAACCCCCAATCAATAGCCTATTTTGTAGTTAGCATATTTTACAATAGTTTAGCTCCCATTGTAGGCAGTCCATTGCCGTTCTTCTACATAAGGCGGACGTGAATTGTCTGCAGAGGGCTTAGATCATCTAACCACAGGATGCGCCTTACTTAAGCATTGTTTTCTGCCATTGCACATGACCATTTGGTCTTTTGGCTTTATGAAAAGCCTGTACATCAGTACATCATTTTATATGATTAAACTAGTACATTACATTGTAGTTGACTGTACAATAACAATTAACACACAACAGCCATTACGCGTTTGTCGATTAATACATTTTTAAATGCAATGAAATTTTATATGCCTTTGTGTTTCCCCCTTCACTTGTATGAAAACTGGCAGAATATTTTTGTATGCGGTGGTTCGCAAAGGCTAGTCCCGTGTTATATGGTCTAAGGCAGAGGGGGTCCCATTTCCCATTACATTAAAAATCTCAAAGGGCCTCTTCATGTTGGACCATCATGTCCCCATATAAGCCTATCAAAGGACCGGGTATCTTCGTTAAAAAAAAAGAAGATACCCGAGCAAGAACGAAACATAATAATAATAAGAGGGTTTAACCACAGAGCAACGCGTGCCTTTACAGAGTTCGCGTTGCTCTATGGGTTTAACAGATTTGTAGATTTTTTTTTCTTTATATCTAAGGTGGCAGACAAGCACACAGCCCACCAGAAGGACTGGTGGTCACCGCAGCCTATGAACGTTTGCAACACCAGAGGCGCCACTCTCGCGCAGTCAACCCTGTAAAAACCTTCTAAGGCACCTTTTGAAGAACCCCATACTGTCGGCATTTTGGAAAACCGAGGCAGGGAGATCATTCCACAACCTAAGCGTGCGCGGAAGAAAACCCCTATCGGATTTATCCGTGCTAAGCCAATTGCTAGCAATTGAAGTAAAACTTCTTTAGGTGCGACTAGGGTGTAACTCAGATTTTTTTGCTGACGGAAGTAACCCTTACTATTTGAACTACGTTTCCGCAATTCAAAATTCGAATGAAAGATATTAATATAACATTTGATGCCGTCAATGGCAAAGTTTTACTTCAATCGCGCGTAAAGGTTACACTCACACATTTTTTTTAAAGACCTAGTATTGCTAGGAGCTTCAGTAAGCTGTACACTAAAACGAATATCTTATTAAATTTGGTTAGTCAGAGGGGGCTGCATGACATAATCGTCGGTTTATAGGTCCGTACGTCAATAATGGCAAATTTATGTCAATATGTGACGAATTGGTTGTCATTGTGTTGTGGGCTACATTATTTGTTCGAGAATATACCAAGGGTAACTTTGTCACATCGTAAACGATAATCGATGGACGACTAGCAGCAATCGTTAATATACGGATAAACATTGTTGTCCTGTTGACGGTAATGGGACCGCGTCAAGAAGAGGGTTAGTATGAAATGAAGGGTACATTCGTCAATTTGTCGATTATAAGTACTGCTGAAATATTAAACATGTTTTTGGATGGGTAGCAATAGGTATGTTATTGCTTTTTTTAAACATTGTTTCTTATAAATGGATTAATAGGTTGCAAATTTTTTCTAACACCTGATGTCTGTAGTTTTGGTTATTCCTATTAATAAGTACCATTCAAAGTATGTCCGGATTTGCAATCTGGAGTTTATTTTTACGATAAGGCTAGCGATGAATAAGACTATATTGGAAGTGACTACTGTTTGACCTCGTTAACCCCGTAAGGGTGTTTAAGAGACTCGATTTTTGATCAGCAAGAGTACTGCATTTGCATGTGACGTAAAATTTCGTAGGTCCATCTTAATTTCATAATAATCCTAAAAGAAATTCTGTAACTTTGTCAAAACGTCAATCTCAAAAACCGGCCAAGTGCGAGTTGGACTGGCCCATGAAGGGTTCCGTAGCAGCAAGTAACATAATATAAAAGTTCTAGTAGTTCGTTGTGACTTTGATTGATGATTTAACTGAATTTAACACGTTCGCAGTTGTAGTGGTTTTTCTAACCGAAAATTGCGGTTTATGACGTATTAACTAGTTTTATATAAAAATCTTAATGCGGTTCATAGAATACATCTAGTTACCAAGTTTCAATAGCATAGGCCCTATAGTTTCAGAGAAAAGTGGCTGTGACACACGGGCGGACAGACAGACAGACAGACATGACGAATCTATAAGGGTTCCGTTTTTGCCATTTGGCTACGGAACCCTACAAATAAATCTTATGCTAACTTCAAGAGTTTGAAATCGCGGGAACTATTCATAAAAACTAAACTCCACTCAGTCAAAAAAAAAGGGAAACAATGAACAATACAATAATCAACATTCATACAAATTATTTAAATCGATCTCCTTATTCAGGACTATTTTTCAATAAATAAAAGTTGTCATCACCATTATTATAATGACAAGTTCTAATTATTATTTATATTGTGGCTCGGAAGATAATCACCACTATAATGAAGGTATTATCTTCTGTCATAGTAAAAAGAGAGAAGTAAGTTAACTTGGAATAAACGCACCGAGCTCGGTTTGCATGTGTGCAAGCGGAGTGTCTACGAGCATCTACGAGGGGTTACACTTTCGCCGTGTCCAGGGATGGCGCGTGGTGGAGGAGGAGGAGACGTCGTCAGATCACCGATATATTCGGTTCGACGTCTCCCCTCCACCTAACCTGCCGCCAACAATCGCGAATCCCCCGGAACCGCGTTGGGCACTCCATCGCCTGGATCGGGAGGCTCTCCTGGAGGTGGCCATCGTGCAGGCCTGGATTCCGACAGCGGACGGACCTGCCGATGTTGATGCCGAAGTGGAGTGGTTCGGGAGAGCCATGTCGCACATCTGCGATGCGGCGATGCCCAGGGCTAGGCCCAGACCGGCGAGGAAGCAGGTGTACTGGTGGACGCCGGAAATCGCGCAGTTGCGCGTGGATTGCGTTACCGCGCGCCGCCGGTACACCAGATTCCGCCGGAGGCGTCGCCGCCCAGACGATGCGGCAGCCCGAGAGACGGAGCTTTATGATGGGTACAGGGAAGCCAAGAGGACCCTCCAGACGGCCATCAAGCGGTCCAAAAAGTTGGGCCGCGATGAGCTGATGGAGACTCTGGAGCGGAACCCGTGGGGGCGCCCGTACCTTACGGTAAGGGGCAAATTACGACCTAAGGCGCCCCCACTGACTCAGAGTCTCCAGCCGGAGCGGCTGGAGGAGGTCCTGGACTCCTTGTTCCCATCGAGAGCGGAGGAACACATTTCTCCGCGCATGGCTTCGTCTCAGGCGCCTAACGCGGAAGGCAGCGAGAACGACGTGCCCGTAGTCACCGAGGGTGAGTTAGGAGCGGCTGTTCTGCGGCTTAAATCCCGCAGAAACACCGCCCCTGGACCCGACGGCATTCCAGGCCGAGCGTGGGTCCTGGCTCTCGAGGAGCTTGGGCCTCGACTAATTCTCACTTAAAACTCGGCTCTTCAGCGCATGCCTCGAGAAAGGCCAGTTTCCCAAGGTCTGGAAGACCGGGAAACTGGTCTTAATTCGAAAGGCGGGGCGGCCGGCAAATTCCCCATCAGGGTACCGGCCGATCGTGTTGCTCGACGAGGTGTGCAAGCTCTTTGAGCGTGTTATTGCACAACGCCTCGTCGGGCATCTCACACGCGTGGGGCCTGATCTGGCGGATAGCCAGTTTGGCTTCCGTCAGGGACGCTCCACCGTGGACGCGATCATGCGCATTAGAGGCCTGACGGAGGAAGCAGTCTCACAGGGTGAGGTGGTGGTGGCGGTGTCTCTCGACATCGCCAACGCATTCAACACCTTGCCCTGGAGCTGCGTCAGGGAGGCGCTTACCTATCATGGAGTGCCTCCCTACCTCCGTCGAATTGTCGGGGCTTATCTCTCCGAGAGAGCCATAACTTACCCGAGCTGGCTAGGGCCGGGTCGGCGAGATGTGTCGTGCGGTGTTCCACAGGGATCGGTTTTAGGGCCGCTCCTGTGGAACATCGGTTACGACTGGGTGCTGCGTGGTCCGTTGCTCAGAGGGGTCGGCGTAACGTGTTACGCCGACGACACCCTCGTTACGGCGCGGGGAGCAACGCACCGTGCCGCAGCACTTAAGGCCACGGCAGGGGTTGCTCAGGTCGTGGGTCGGATTCGGCGGCTGGGTCTCGAGGTCGCCCTTCACAAATCAGAGGCTCTGTGCTTCCACGGACCTCGGATGGGGCCACCTGTGGGATCCAGCCTACAGGTAGGGGGCGTCAGCATCGGCATCGAGCCCTCGATGAAGTATCTGGGGCTCGTACTCGATGGCCGGTGGAACTTCGGACATCACTTCCGAAGTTTGGTCCCAAAACTGAGGGGAGCATCGGCCGCACTCGCGCGGTTGATGCCCAACATCAGGGGACCCAACGCTCCCTACAGGAGGCTGTACCTGGGGATCGTGCGAAGCATGGCTCTGTACGGGGCTCCCGTATGGGCGGAGACCCTGACGGCCAGCAATGAGGCTAGACTGCTGAGCCCGCAGAGAGTGATGGCCGTCAGGGTGATAAGAGGATACCGCACGATCTCCGGTGAGGCGGCATGTCTCCTAGCCGGGACCCCTCCATGGGACCTGGAAGTGAGAGCCCTTGCGTCACTGTTCAGATGGCGCAAGGAGGCGCTTGAGCGGGGCCAAAGGCCTGCGTCTCGAGAAATCGAGGCCCAGCGGACCCTGCTCCACCAGGAAACCGTGGAGACATGGAAGGTGCGACTTGAGCAACCAAAGGGGGGATTCGCCACAATCGCGGCCGTCAGACCGGTCATGGACGAGTGGCTGGAGAGAAGACACGGTGCTCTCTCCTACCGGTTGACACAGATGCTTGCCGGGCACGGTAGCTTCGGTAGGTATCTGTGGCGAAAACACCGGGAAACCACGGCCGAGTGTCAGCACTGCGAGGACCGCAGCGATGACACGGCGCTCCACACGCTGGTGGAGTGCACGGCGTGGGCACAACAGCGACAGGTCCTCGTAGTGGGTCTGGGCGTGGACACTCTCTCGCTTGAGGCCATGGTGCGAGCCATGCTCTCCGGCGGGAGTAAGTGGGACTGCGCCGCCTCTTTCTGCGAGCAGGTCATGCTCGCGAAGGAGGCGGCGGGCCGGGTACGGGAGAGAACTCTCCCACCCGAGTTCCGCAGTCGGCGCCCTGGGCGCCGCCAACGTGTCTTCGCCTAGGACTATCGGCCTCCATGACCGGGGGTCTGAGGACGGTGAGAAGGCCGCTCACAGTCCTTACAGAAGCAGGCCCATGACGGCAGCGTGACGTGAGCACTCACGCACGCCCCCCCTTAGAAGCGGGGTCACACCCGAAACCCCCCATAGACGCGGGATTGCACCCGAACCACCCCCTGGGCGAGGCCGCATTGGCGGCCGTAGGTCTGTTGGGAGTCACGGGACATCCTTCCTGAGGGCTTACCCGGGGCTCTCAACCATAGGCTGTTGGGCGCTACGTGAGGTTTTTTAGTCGGTAAGAGTCCGGCATAGCATCCTACGAGGATTTTCCCTCATGTTAAAAAAAAAAAAAAAAAAAAGGGGTTACACTTTTACCAAATTACTGCCTCAAACACCTGTTATTTCTTTAAAATTTTGTCAAAGTGGAGCACACAGCAAACCTCACTCCTTACGTTTGTCCAAAGATAACTTACTTCTATCTATTTACTATGGTCCTATTTTGTCCTCACCATGGCGAATTTAACACAAGTATTTGTCAAACAGCTCCAAATGAGCTTTTGTCAAAGAAAACTTGTTGTATTGTTCGCGCTAATGATGACAAACAAAATGGTAGATACCTACATTTGTGAATGCAAATGATGCTGTAGCAGGTTCTATATTGACTTTAGTTTATCTAAGATACTTTCTAATATTATAGAGAGGTAAAGTTTGTGAGTTCTAATATTAAGGGTAGGTAATCGCAAAAACTGCTTACTTACTAGATTTGTGAAATTCTTAGTGTACCTACCTACCTATGCCTATTAGATAGACCAGGGGTCGGCAACCTTTTGAGTCGGAAGAGCCAAAATTGCCGAATTTTAAATTACAACATTTTTCAAGAGCCACAAAATCTTTCTCGGTCATACGAACACCCAAGCCGCCCCCCAATCAGAAGTTTGATAAGACCATAGTCCGCGGAGTAAGACTGCGGACCAAGTGTGTCGCGAGCTCTGGGATCATCCTTTTCCAAGGGCGTACCCAGACGTTATGGTAAAGGGCAGATGGTAGCGGTAGCGCACCATGTGGTTTTTGAGGATTTCCAAACGTAAAAAAAACGGGGTGATTATGTGGCATTCTCCAAAATTGGTATATCCACTAAAACCATGGGGTGTTCCTTCTTGTCGCTATTGTTGAGTTACAGAAAAGGCAAGCGTACAACTTCTGCAGTCCAACATGCGCTGCCTGCAACAGGCTGGACATTTGTATGTTGAGATGAATCTCAATAAATACCAACCACTTGGTGGGTCAAGTTTCATCAGTTTACCCAAATCAATTCAGGCTAAAAAAGCGTGTTTGAATATTTTGAATAAAGATCGATATTGTTTTTTATGGTGTGTAACAGCGGCTTTATATCCAACTAAAAAACACCCTGAAAGAACGCATTCTTATCCTAATTTTCGAGAATTATTTAATTTAAAGGGAATGTCTTTTCCTGTGACCTTTAATGATATTAAAACATTTGAAAGAAACAATCCATATATTAAGTTTATAATTTATGGTTTAAAAAATCATAAAATCTTTGTAGGTCCTTTGTATAAATCTGAAATCGATAAAAAATACAAAGGAAAAATTATTCATTTATTGTTTCTTGAAAATAACAGCTCTTCTTATTATTGTTTGATCAAAAACTGTTCTAGACTTTTTGGAAGTCAAGTCACATTGCATCACAACAGATTACATTTACTTTACACTTTGTGATTTATGTTTAATATTCTTGTCGCTATTGACGAGATACAGGAAAGGTAAGCGTACAACTTCTGCAGTCCAACATATTGTGCTGCCTGCAACCAAAGACTTCTATATAAACTGAGGTAGACGCGACGTACTCTAACAAGCGAGATTTCAAAAGCAATCCTCAAACACACACATTGCTAAGACTACACTCACTTATAAATACTATTTACGTAATTGTCACCACACACAATAGTAATATACGGATACAACAAGAGTAAAAGAGAAGGCGAATGGACTCCAATTGCAAGTCGAGTACCTACTCTCGAAGTTTTGACTCACAACAGTGCGAACAACGCTGCTAATTAGCGCAGTTTATAGGTTTCAAAAATCGGTGCGTAGGGCATGTCTACCTCAGTTTATATGGAAGTATTTGCCTGCAACAGGCTGAACTCTGTGGGGTCCAAAAAATTACCCACCGAAACTACACTTCACTGGCCCGTTGCGGACATCGCAACAGAATCCTATTAGAAAGGAAATGGTGCTTCAACTGGTCCGCCCAAACTGGTGCTCCATATAACGCTTTCGAGCACAAAACACCACCTATACGCGTGGTTGCTTGTTTCTCTGCTTACTAGCCTTACTAGGCTGTTGTAGTGTTTTTAAAAAAGAATGTTTTGATAATTGTGGGTGGAACTAAAGAGCCGCAGCTTCACTTCCAAAGAGCCGCATGTGGCTCGCGAGCCGCGCTTTGCCGACCCCTGAGATAGACCATATTTATTAAGGAAGATTATAGGCTACTAATTGACACCTTCGAATTTGCAGCGGGGGCTTCGTTGAATTTGGTTACAGTTACAGCATTTCATAAGAGCAAATTACAGGGTTATAAAACTAATCTGTGTGCCAAATTTCAGCCAGATCCGTTTCAGTTTAGGGCGTAAACTGGTGACAAACATCCATTCATAATTACAAACTTTTGTATTTATAATATTAGGCAGTAGTATTGGTAGTTAAATATCATCATGATACTACCTATAGCATCTACATGTGAATGTACTTGCATGTAAGATCTGATAATCATACATAATCATTAAAATTGCACAAAAATATTGCAAACTCATGCTCAAAACTAATTAAAATTCATTAAAGTTCAATCCAATAATGTGATTGTAATAAAACTACAAGACAAACACGACCTAATGACAATACGCTAAGGTCGGTATTTCAATACATTGTATGGGAAGTGACAACCCTTGAAATCAGCAACCTTTTATAAAGCATACGGTTGTCAAAGTAATAGGAATTTATTTGGTGGAGATAATTGATTCACAAATGATATGCAAATAATATACCACACATATGCTAGTGTTAGGAATATGGTATACCTACTTAATATATTTTTTTACTTTTAGTGTAACTACTGTAAGTGCTATGTAATGCTAAATATTAAGAAGAAAATTATTCTTGATTGCTACGTAATCATGGCAATGGCAACAGTACCGAAACATCAGATAAGTACAAAAAAAAGTGTGTGCGTGTAACCTTTACGCGCGATTGAAGTAAAACTTCTTTGCCATTGACGGCATTAAATGTTATATTAATATCATTCATTTAATCATTTATTTAATTTTGGATAGTTAAAACGTAGTTTCCGCTATTCAAAATTCAAATAGTAAGCGTTATTTACGCCAGAACAAAAGTGTGCGTGTAACCTTTACGCGCGATTGAAGTTTAACTTCTTTGCCATTTTTTTAAATCTTTATCTAAGGAGCTTTGCCACAACATGACTATGCCGCTCAAGTCATCATTGACGACATCAAAATATGTTAAATTAATATTATGCATTCGAATTTTGAATATTCAACGTTACTTCCGCCAGAAAAAAAAGTCTGAGTTACTGCCCAGTCGCGCCTAAAGAAGTTTTACTTCAACAATCTGAGTTACCCCAAGTCGCGCTTAATGAAGTTTTACTTCAAAAATATTACTACAAACATTAATATGACTTATCATTATCATAAATAGGTATAGGATATGATACGCCATTACAAATTTACAATAAATAGGTACCTACTATAACAAAACTATGCCACCAAGGAAATGCTTGAAAACGAATAAATTTTCATTAGACATCACGAAACCATGACTTACCACGAAATACATAACCGCTAGTAGGTACACCAATGAATGCGTCATAATATTGGAATATAATTAATCCTCATTTTGTGCAACCGATAACTAAATAATGTTAAGAAGAACTGTCAATAAATTACCAACTTCCCACCCTGATTGCCAACCAAAAATCACAAAAACAAATAAATCAAAAACGACAATAGAGAAAGCACTTGATGACAGTCCAACCGTAAATGAGAACCGGCTGATGAAAAACAAATTCAAAATGTAGAGTTCGAAATTCAAATAGATACCAATGAAAAGATGCCGCGTGGCTGGCTAGTTGGCTGCAAATTTATCTTTGCAATTCGAATAACATTACTGTTCTATTTTGGATTTTATTTCGTTAGTGATAGGGTAGTAATTGATTTAAGTTTATTTTTCAGCTGCATTTGCACTTTTGTTTGGCATTACGAGTGTCATGAATAAACAAACTTGAACCTACATTTAGAAAAAAAATAACAGCATCCTTTATTCAACCTTACCTCATAGAACTAGAGACTATTTTTAAAAATAACTGTTCTGTTCACAGCAAACTAGTAATTTGAGAGTACCTCTGTACAAGTATGGCTGCCACGCGGCGAAGCGTCCCTCCGTAGATAATAAATGCTTTTGGCAAATAATTACGTTATTTGATTTTAGATGGATGATGGTCGTAGGGCAAACATTAGGAATCCGTATGTGGGAGATTTATTAAGCGTGTTGCGTTGCGTTTTAGGGGCAAAATTGATTTGCCAATTTGTTAGCTGCGACGGATTATATAGAGATATATTTTATTTTGTGCTTATACGATTTACTTATTGTAGCGTTTTCACAAATATTTCCAAGCCCTACGTAAAAATGGAGTCTGGGGCCAGCTTTCATTGAATGCAAGGAGTATTATAATGATTTTCGTTTTTTTTACCAGTTTAGTCAGCAGGAGCATCATTTTCACAAGTCCATACAACAAACGTGATTTTTTACCGTTGTTTGATACGGTTTTATTTTTCTCCCACAGAAAGTCAGTGTCCAATTATATTAGAGGTCGTGGATGCCCGCTCTAAAAAGTCAAACTAGGTATAGTTTGTTCTAGCAGCTAATAAGTAGATTTTACGCTCCAAATTGTCGTAGAGTTTAAAAGCAACTGGGAATACGCTAAATTGAAGAAGAATCATGATTATTTTATTATACCACTAAGGTGGCAGACAAGAATACGGCCCACCAGATGTAGAGTACTTACCTAGTAGATAAAGGTATAAATTGTGTAATGTCCTCAAATATTTTTTACCTTTTTTTAGTTTACCTTTGTTTGGTTTGTAGTAGTGTGATGATTGATTTGTTGAATTTTGTAAAAACTTACGAGTAATCACTTCATTCTAGCGATAGATCTGGTCCGTTTATAGGCCGATGTTTGGAACTCAAAATCTGCTAAAATCCTCTGCCGGGTGTAGCTTTGGTATAGCTGAGGGTCACACAGGGATCTTTATAAAGTTTAAATTAATAACAAATTTCTTCGAAGCGGACCTAAGCATAATAGCAGTGGTCATTAGACTGTAGGTAGATAGTTAATGTAGGAAGTGAATTCTTTATTATGTAGTAATACTGACAATTGTTTTGTTTTTATCACATTACAGACAAAATATACCTAGTCGTAATAAATGTGGCCAGCGCCGTTACCACCATCGTCACAGTCCGCACTACCAAATCAGTTTAGCTTAGGTAAGTAACTATATTTATTTCATATCTAAATATGGTCACGCCTTTATCCCCGAAGGGGTAGGCAGAGGCATATTATATGCCCACATTTCACCTTTTTTTATCATTTGTCCCACGTAATAGGTGGTGAGCCGTATTGCCGTGTTTAAATGGACAGGCGCAGGTTGTGACTGCCTGCAGTTGAAATAAAGTCTTCAACTTGACTTAACGACTGCCATTTTACTGGCAACCGGGACCAACGGCTTAACGTGCCTTCCGAAGCACGGAAACGCTCAAATAAATGTCACAAAGTGATCACACGGATGGTCACCCATCCATGGACCGGCCATAGTGAAAGTTGCTTACTGCAGTGATGGTTTACAGAACACTGAGTCCGCGGGGCCACGAGCGCTTCTTTATTTCATATCTAGGTAAACTAATATTATAAAGAGGAAAGATTTGATTTATTGTTTGTTTGTTTGCATCGAACAGGCTTCGAAACTACTGGACCGATTTGAAAAATTCTTTCACTGTTGGCAAGCTACACTCTTTGCGGTGAAAATAGGCTATATTTTATTCCCGTATTCCCACGAGAACGGGAACTACGCAGTATATTATTATGTGTACGCAGGTGAAATCGCGTGACGTCCGCTAGTATTTAAGAGCCTACCAGACGCCAAATTGTTAAAAGAAGATAGAAGATATACATTTTAGCGTGCTAGAAAGAGAGAGATGCGATCTGTTTTTGAGCGCTTTTAACGAAATAAATTAATTAGAAAAAAACTATAACCAATATGAAGAAAATGCTCTAGTGCAAATGAAGATTTTACTGTTGTCTTTCTTATAAATATTTTATATTATAAAAACAACTTATAACATACGAGATCTAGCTTAAAATTTCACGACATCGAGGTATTTTCAACCCAAAAATCTATCGAGGATTTTATCAGTAATCGTGTTTCGAGTCTAGAGCGTTATTAGTTCATGAACTGAAGATGTCTGTGTTCAAATTTTAATTCAGCAGACCTCACGAGTCCTGAGATCTAGATCAAAGTAATAGTCTATTTGGCGTCATATGGACTCTTAATATAGTTATAAGTAGAACTTAGCCATAGTAGGCTGACCCTTAAGACCTTTTTGCGGCTCAAACAATTGTAAAATGAAACCCTTACACTAAAGCTTTGTGTGTCGGGTAACATAGGGATAAACAAAACTATACTGTAAACAATGATTGCCTTTTTGTAAAGTGTTTATTTAATTTAAGGCAATTGGAACACAAGAGTTTGCTGTCGTCGTCTTTATAAGGTGTCATGTATGTGATTTACAATATATTTATATTAAGGATCTTGCTAGCATTTCGGTGAACTGTAAACTTATAGTTCAGTTACTAACAAGACGTCCGACCAAAATGTGTTTTAATTGGAGGTAAGAACTATTGAATAAGAAAACTAGCATAGAATCAAAGTTACTTGTGTTTGACATAGTTACTTGTATTTAGGTGATTTTTATTGTTACTTAACGTGATTTTATTTTTGTATGGAAGTGACTCCACGGAGATAATTTACTTTTGAATTTATTAGGTGTCTCTGACAGACTGACTCTGAGCATTTCTGTGATAATAAGTGAAGGGTCAACTGCAATAATGATGCATGCCCTTTGTTTTGAGGTAAATGGGTTCTGAACCCGGGATGGCGTAACCGCCGCCGCACCGCTCGAGACCTCGTAAGATTTTTGAAACAAAATATATTTAGCTAGCTAGCAACATGGCCATAGTGAAAGTTGCTGACTGCAATGATTGGTCGATTTTTTTTCAATAAATTTGTTTTCTTCAAGTATTAAAAAACATATTTTAAAAGTCTTTAAATAACCAATTTTTATAACTTTCGGAACCTTACAACACATTCTAACTCGGTTGCATGTTCGAAAGTTGGTCAAATTAACCTTGTTAAATATTTTTAACTTAACTTACATACCTACATCCAAATATCTTAATATATATAAATCTCCTGTCACGATGTTTGTCCACGATGGACTCCTAAACTATTGAACCGATTTTGATGAAATTTGTACACCGTGTGCAGTTTGATCCAACGTAAGAGATGGGATAGTGTTTTATTGGAAGGCTTGGAATCTACGACCGGAAGTTTACACTGATGTTGCCCTCAGTCGCCTCAATATAATCAGTATAATCTTAGATAAATCTTCAAAAGTCAGAACGAGAATTATTCATACTGTGTCCCCGTGAAAAAACGGGAATAAATATAGCATTAGTCACCCGGCGATCGATAGTGTCGCTTCCCAACAGTGAAAGTCTATTCAGAAGTCTATTCGATGGAAACTAAACAACAATCAAATCTTCCCTTTTTTTTATACTACTTAGGTGGCAGACAAGCTTACGGCCCACCGGAAGGTTGGTAACCGTAGCCTATAGACGTTTGCAACACCAGAGGCGCTACACACGCGCTGCCGACCCGGGCGCAGGTTGTGACGACCCACAGTTGAAATTTTTCAAGCCACCCATAAGGCCTTCAACTTGGCTTAACGACTGTCATTTTACTGACAACCGGGACCAACGGCTTATCGTGCCTTCCGAAGCACGGAAACGCTCGTAAATAAATGTCACAAAGTGGTCCACATGGTGGTCACCCCTCCATATCCGGCGTTAGTAAATGTTGCTTACTGCAGTGATCGTTTACAGAACACTGAGTCCGCGGGGCCACGAGCGCTTCAAAACGTCCGATTCCCTCAATAGAATAGATACAGAATCCACTTTTTTTGCAATTCTGTCTATTTGTCCACATGTGTGCTTGTTCGTGATATTATTATGATTATATGTAATTATTATTTATTCGTGTTTGCCAATCTTCCGAACAGTCGATTGCTTTGGCAACCATCGCGACCAACTTTTTTCGTTTGGTTCTCCTCGCACATTTTTCGATATCTAAGGCAGTATGGCTCGCGGGAGAAGTGGAACCTTTTAACCTTGGTTATTTTTTTTACAAAAGAAACTATTTTGATACCGAAATACAGACAGGTTAATCCTTCTTGCTTTGTAATCTGATGGCACTGTGTCAAAAACAATGTTCGTGAATACTATAATGTTTATTTTGATGATTTATTTCTCATCAAGCTCTTTGTTGAAATGGGTATTGATAAATAACAACATTTACGTTGGTTTTCCGTTACAATGTCTGTCTTCCGTGTCTGCCGTGGGAACTTATTCCCGGCAAATAGCCTATGTGTTATTCCAGACCATAATCTATCCCTGTAACCAAATTTCAGCCAGATCAGTTCGGTCATTTAAGCGTGAAAGAGTAACAATCATCCACACTCACAAACTTTCGCATTTATAATATTAGTAAGATATTAAATAATCGGGTGTCTACGTCGTGGAAGACCCCCCGCCGTATATTGTGGCGCAATTTGGAAGATACACACGTCCAGGAGTGGACTCTGCTATAAACCTATAGCATATAGTCGGATTTGATTGATTGATTTGTGTCGTAGTGTTTGTTACCAAACTCTTCCGAATCGGCTTGATTGTATTTTTTATTTTATTGTTTGTTTTTTGGTACTAAGTTAGTTTCATTTACCTGAGCTGGTTATCTTAGGCCTCTAATTTGTTGTCCGATCTCTTTTACACTTACAAGCTTACATTAGGCATCTTAGCGAAGTTGCAATACCTAACATGTTGTTTTTTTACTATTACAGGTTGTTCTGCTGTTTTTATGCACCGGTTTTACCCTCGTCGGCGCCGACGCAGCTGGCGGAGGCGGTACCAGCGCCAACAGAGCCGGTGAAGACGAAGCTGGCTAAAGCGGCGCCGGCGAAGGTGGAGCCGACGCCGACGAAGGTGGAGCCGGTGCCGACGAATGGAGCCGGCGCCGAGGAATCCGGCGAAAGGTTCATCATTGGCACATATATTACCACATATATATACGCCATGGTTGAACCGGCCCCGGCGTCGGTATCGGACATTTATGTCCCCATGTCGAGGTGGACGCCTGGCAGCGCAGGGCCGCCTCCACCTCCCACCACCGTCGCCGGTTATTTAAGAATAGAATAGAATAGAATAGAATAGAATAGAATAGAATAGAAATATTCTTTATTGTACACCAAAAAAAAAAATATTTACATAGTTAAGGAATACAAGGTCTTGTAATGGGCCTTTTAAGTTTAGGTTTTATTAATTTTATATTTTTTTTAGGTAGTACTTATTGTACTTAAGTAGATATGTTTATAATAAATATTTTTAAAATTTTCTTAAATTGGTTTTACTTATCCGTCCTTCAATATTTTACAATTACTTATCTTGTGTCTTATTGACCCAGTCGGGTCGGCTCCACAATAGGTGCAGTCTGGACTGCGGTAAGTCGGACTCGTTCTGGAGTTTAGTGAACGATGTGGTCGTGGGATTCACGTGTGGATTCAAGTGGATTTAGGTTTGTATCAATCTCATGCACACACAGCGTGGCCGCCTCGTCCTCGTGGAAGTTCTCGTGGACATTCTCTCGCTGGACACAATAGTGCGAGCCATGATCTCCAGTGGGAGTAAGTGGGGGTTAGGCATAGCATCCATGTAAGATTTTTCTCTCGTAAAAAAGAACTCTCATGCACAGGCTATTTAAATAATAAATTCGCTGTTGACACGCTCATCAGTCATTATATTAGGAAACATCTGTTTACTCGGGCACATAAAAAAACCGGCCAAGTGCGAGTTGGACTCGCCCATGAAGGGTTTCGTAGCAGCAAGTAACATAATATAAAAGTTCTTATAGTTCGTTGTAACTTTGATTGATGTTTTAACACGTTCGCAGCAGTGGTAGTGATTTTTCTAACCGAAAATTGCGGTTTATGACGTATTAAAAAAAAACTACCAGATCTATCTCGTTGAAACCAATTTCCGTTGGTAGTTTTTATGGCAATGTACATCATACATTCTTTTTAGACTTATCATTCTCTTAGTTTAGAAGTTAGACGGGGGGTGGGACACATTTTTACGCTTTGGAAGTGTCTCTTGCGCAAACTGTTCACTTTAGAAAAAAATGATGTTATAAACCTCAATAGCATTTTTGAAGACCTATCTACAGATACCCCACATGTATGGGTTTGATGAAAAAAAAATTTTTGAGTTTCAGTTCTGAGTATGGGGACCCCCAAATTTACTGCTTTTTTCTAGTTTTATATAAGAATCTTAATGCGGTTCACAGAATACATCTAGTTACCAAGTTTCAATAGCATAGGCCTTATAGTTTCGGAGAAAAGTGGCTGTGACACACGGACGGACAGACAGACAGACATGACGAATCTATAAGGGTTCCGTTTTTGCCATTTGGCTACGAAACCCTAAAAATGTGTTGTGCGGGTCACTCTACTGCAATTGGTCGATGAATCCCAGCTCACCGCAGAGAGCCCACGCAAACTGCAAGCGATAGTCACCCTTATGGTACCTAGTGAAGCCTCAAGTTTGGTGATAGTACAACTTACTACAAAATATGTTGTAAGTAACTTCAATAAATATTTTTCATTAAAATTCTGCTCAAATACCTACCCTTACTGCGTATGATAGCAATATCAGAAAGTAATTACGACGTCTTAGGTAGGTAGGTACAATACATGACTGTGTCCGGGTTCGACACTTAAGCCTTATAATTAGGAACGCCTTCGGCACACAACTGCGGCCCAGGATTCTGATTAAATTAATGTTATACGAGATGAGTTTCTTGCTTGTAAACACTGGTATAATGTCTTGTAGCTTTATTATAGAAAAATATTTATTAGGTATACCACTAATGTGGCAGTCCAGTATACGGCCCACCATAAGAATAGTTGTTCCCGTAAACGTTTCTTGGTCGTACCATAGATAATTCAAATTAAATAAATAAATAAATATTCACGGAAATTTCACACAACGCTATCTGATTCCAAATTAAGCTAGGAATAACCTGCTTGTGTTAAGGGTATCAGACTACGGATATTAATACTTATTTACTTTTTAAATATACTATACTATACTATCTTCACGCCAAATCTTTTGCGGGGTAGGCAGAAAGAACCGAGCGCCACACGGCACGGTCCATACACACCTCACTTGCTTCTTCAACTTTCATTTTTCTCTTCATGCATGCACGTCGGTTCCTACGGCTCTTGACACCACCTTCAACTAACACACGATTAATTTGGTCGTGGTAGGTGTGTCGTGGCCTTCCCCGACTCCTACGTCCATCCACTTTCGCGTTGTATATCTGTTTTGTCATTCTTTCATCTCCCATTCGTTCCACATGCCCGAACCATCGTAGCATGCCCTTCCTTACTTTAACACCGACGCTCTCTTTCAGACCAACTCTCTCTACTTTTTAAATACATACATATTATACATAGAAACACCCAGACTCTTGAGACAAACATTTATGGGTCACACAAATATATATTTATCTCCGGTGGGAATCGAACCTACGACCTCGAGCGCCGCAGGCGGTGTCACTTCCGACTGCGCCATAGAGGCAGTCAATTCTTCTAATTTTAAAATTTCTTTATTCTTCATTCAGAATTCAAACGATCGTTTCTCTGTCGAACCATAAAATACTGGAACGACCTGACAGCGCACGTGTTTCCCTCCTCTTACAATCCCGGGTTCTTCAAGCGGAGCGTGAAGAGGCACATCATGGGGCCGCCAACTTGAGGAACACTGTCTATAGTCTTACAGACTGGGACTGTGACCCCCAATCGCTAGACGTTGTTATAGCTTTCCATCAGGGGGCGGCATCTTTTGGCGAGATAAATATAAAAACAAAATTGGATCCGTTCCGAGTTTTGAATTTTTTTTTCTTACTGGTCTATCAGCTGGGTTCTTCAAGACCATAAAGAGGTGCGTTGTTGGACTTGGGATTTTTGAGGGTCACCGATTGACCATTTTGACCGAGGCCTTCAAGTTCAAGACTTATCTAATACTGTGACATTTCCACCTGACATTCTTAAATTGACATTAAACTGTATGTAGTTATTTGTAAAATTGTCAAAATCTATACTAATATTATAAAGAGGAAAGATTTGTTTTTTGTTTGTTTGTTTGTTTGTAACGAATAGGCTCCGGAACTACTGGACCGATTTAAAAATTCTTTCACTGTTGGGAAGCTACACTCTTTGCGGTGAACATAGGCTATATTTTATTCCCGTATTCCCACGGGAACGGGAATATAGACTTTTCACTATAATATAATGTCAAAGTCAAGTCAAAGTCAAAAACAAACAAACAAAACGTGTTTTATTCCACAAACGGTGACAAATTTCTTAAAGTTAATTAGGATGTACTCTGTCAAAATTAGGATGATAATTTTTTTCGCATAATCCTAATACATAGGCACTTGCGACACGATATGATAATATTATGAATGTGTAACATAATCTAATGTGTAAATAAGTTCAGTTACCATTATATTAGGCTAGTCTGTAAAAATGGTTGTAGGGGGATTTTAATAAATAAATAAAAATATAAAAAGTCTTGTCTCTGTCTGAAGGATCCCTAAATATTAAACCTTTGTAAAAAAAATTCAAACAAAACATGCTTATTTTAATTCACTTTGAACGGCAATACATAATTTAAAAGGTACTTTGTTAAGAGGACGTATGACGCCAAATAGACTATTATCTTGATCTAGATCTCAGGACTCCTGAGGTCTAATGAACTAACATTACAACACAAGCAACTTCAGTTCATGAACTAAAGATCTACTAGCCTGAAAACACGATTACTAAAAAAAACCTCGATACTTTTAATTTTTGAAAACACCTCGTTTTAGTTAAACTTTAGGCTGGATCTCTATAATTATCTATTATTTAGATATTATTTTTAATGTATAAGAAAGACAATACTAAAAACTTCATTTACACTAGTCGGTTTTTTTAATATTTATAATAGTTTTCTTTTTATCTGTAATTATCTGATTTTTAGCTTTCACATCATTTCGCTAAACGCGCTCCAAACCTTCTCTCTCTTTCTTTCCTCGCGAAATCTGTATGCGCTATCCTTTACCGATTACGTTTAGTCTGGCTGCGCGCCTTGTAGGAAGCGGACCTATGCCCGATTGCGTCACACAATGCTGAATTACGACATCGATAGATCGATTAAAAAGCTTTTGAATTCCTGAAGTTGGGGGGGGGGGGGGCTGTAGGTTCATAAAATCTTAATTTGTGTAAATAATAAATGTCACTAATTATAAAAGTTATACATATAAAGACCAAAAAATGACTAAAAAGAAACATAAAAAAAGTTTTTCGCTCGTAGAATGAAAGAAATAAAAAGCTAAGAACCGTATTGATTGTTTACTATCCGATATAAATTTTCTTGCTCTTACTTAGTTTCTTCACGATGGCTTGTAGAAACTGGGGTGTTACTTGAACCTAGGTCGGTATGATTTGGCATATTATCTCCTCGATATTGTTGCCACCGAGAATCATCCGAGTTCTCAATGGCGTTACGGAATGCCTGTACCAGGACCTCGTTCGTTGGTCAGCACCTGCACTGCTTCAAGTGACGTCGGCTTGGGCCTAGAAGATCTTCATGGGGCCCAGACCTTGTCTGCATATTAGCATCTGCCCAGCTGCCTTCAAGCCCAACCATATTTCAAACCCGACGCAGCTTTTATTGGCTGCCAGGAGCAGCAGCTATGAATTGAATTTTCATCCCCATTGGCAAAGTTGAGAGCGACTGCTGTCTTACCTCCCCAAGTCCGATAGGTTGCCTAATTGAACTGGACGCTTTCTAGGAACAATAATAATAAACCGGCCAAGTGAGAGTTGAACTCGCCCATGAAGGGTTTCGTAGCAGCAAGTAACATAATATAAAAGTTCGTGTGGTTCGTTGTAACTTTCATTGATGTTCGCAGTGGTAGTGATTTTTCTCGGCGATAATTGCGTTATAATGACGTTTAAAAAAAAAGAACTACCATCTTGATTTCGTTCAAACCGATTTTCTTTGGTAGATTTTATGACAATGTACATTATATTTATTTTTTAGATTTATCATTCTCTTAGTTTAGAAGTTAGAGGAGCGGGGGGGGGGGGGACACATTTTTCCACTTTGGAAGTGTCTCTTGCGCAAACTATTTACTTTAGAAAAAAAATATGTTATAAACCTCAATAGCATTTTTGGGGACCTATCTATTGATACCCCACACGTATGAGTTTGATGAAAAAGAAATGAGTTTCAGTTCTGAGTATGGGGATGGGGACCCCAAAATTAACTGCTTTTTTTCTCGTTTTATACAAAACTCTTGATGCGGTTCACAGAATACATCTACTTACCAAGTTTCAACAGCATAGGCCATAAAGTTTCGGAGAAAAGTGGCTGTGACACACGGACGGACAGACAGACATGACGAATCTATAAGGGTTCCGTTTTTGCCACTTGGCTACGGAACCCTAAAAATGTCATACAAAACCCAGAAACCGCCAGTCGGTGCCGGAAGTAATTGCACGGAACATAAAACAATGGAGTCGGCTATTTCAAGTACTAATTTAAAGACAGTGTAAGTACCTATTTTAAAAAATCTTTAAAATATAACACTGTCTTTAGGCTTTCGATTTAATAGTAGAAAATTGCCGGTGATATTTTCAAAACAAATTTATTGTTTAAAAATACTTGTTGATTCACATAAAAGAATAATCATTTTATTGAAGGTACTAATGAAAGAAAAATGAGTTTTTACTGAATGATGATGCTGTTGGGCGCAACAGCGCCAGGTCCTCGTGGTGGGTCTGGACGTGGACACTCTCTCGCTCGAGACCATGCATGGTGCGAGCCATGCTCTCCAGCGGGAGTAAGTGGGACTGCGCCGCCTCTCTCTGCGAGCAGGTTATGCTCTTGAAATAGGCGGTGGGGCGGGTACGGGAGAAAACTTTCCCAACCGAGTTCCGCAGTTGGTGCCTAGGCATCGGCGATATGTCTTCGCCGAAGACTATCGGCCTTCATGACCGTGGGCCTGAGGACGGCGAGAGGGCTACTCACTGTCCTAACAGAAGCAGGCCCATGACGGCAGCGTGACGTGAGAAGTTCACGCACGCCCTTAAAAGCGGGATCACACCCGAAACCCCCCAAAGACGCGGTATAATAGCACCCGAACCGCCCCCTGGACGAGGCCGCAATTGTGGCCATAGATCTGTTAGAAGTCCTGGAACATCCTTCCGGGGGCTTACCCTGGGCCCCCAACCATAGGCTGTTGGGCGTTACGTGAGGTTTTTTAGTCGGTAGGAGTCCGGCATAGCACTCATGATGGATTTTATCTCACGTTAAAAAAAATAGTATTATTAGTATCGTTTTCTGCATTCAGTCTTTTCAAGAAGTGGAGGCACTGGCGAGTGCGTGTCCCTCTCGGAGACTTTGAAAGGATATAGAGTGAAAAACTGGAAGATGAAAGCGTAAGGAGTATGTATGTAGGCTTAGTCAGTGAAAGGCTTGCAAACTCGAGCCTTTCCGACTTAGATGTGGAGGAATGCTGGAATATTATGAAAGAAAGTATAGTGGATAGTGCAAAAGAAGCATGTGGGAGTGCAAAGAGACATGAACATTCGAAAGGTGATGCCTGGTGGGATGCAGACGTTCAATCCTGCGTAGCAAGAAAGAAGAAAGCGTGTTTACGTCTCATCTCATCATCTTGCCAGGATTTGGGATTGATGGTGCGCTGCTTCGTGCTGTGTAGTCTACATATGTGGGATGTACGGCATGTGTGCGGGTGGGCGGCAGCCTGTCTCCCTGGTCTGACGTCAACATTGGCGTCAGAGAGGGTTGCGTGCTGTCAGCCCTGCTGTTTGTCCTGTACCTGGACGATTGTCTTAAGAGAGTAAGATCGATGAATGTTGGATTGCGAATGGGTGACTTACTTGTGAATGTGAACTGTTTGCTGTATGCAGATGATGCCGTGCTCATAACCGAATCGCCATCAGAACTACAGTCTCTAGTCACAGCGATGAAAGATGATAGTCTAATGAGAGGCTTACATTTGAACGCGACTAAAACGAAAGTGATGGTATTCGAAAGAGAAGAGGACCGAACGAATGCCAAGATAACTGTAAATGATGTAGTGCTGGAACAGGTGGATAAGTTTGTATATCTTGAATGTGCATTAAGCAGGGATGGACGGTACACCACTGATGTAGAAAGGAGGGTAACTGCGGGAAATAAAGTGAATGGAGCGTTAGGCAAACTTTTGAGTACCAAAACCCTAAGTCAAAAGGCCCAGCTCGCAGTACACAGTGCGGTGCTGATACCTACGCTAATGTATGGAAGCGAGAGTTAGGTATGGCAGGAAACGCATGAAAGTAGAATAAACGCGGTCGAGATGCGTGCGCTACGCAAAATCTGCGGAGTAACGCTCGCAGATCGCGTTCGGAATGAAGATGTAAGAAAGAGAGTTGGTCTGGAAGAGAGTGTCGGTGTTAAAGTAAGGAAGGACATGCTTCGATGGTTCGGGCATGTGGAGCGAATGGGAGATGAAAGAATGACAAAACAGATATACAACGCAAAAGTGGATGGACGTAGGAGTCGGGGAAGGCCACGACACACCTACCACGACCAAATTAATCGTGTGTTAGTTGAAGGTGGTGTCAAGAGCCGAAGGAACCAACGTGCATGCATGAAAAGAAAAATGAAAGTTGAAGAAGCAAGTGAGGTGTGTATGGACCGTGCCGTGTGGCGCTCGGTTCTTTCTGCCTACCCCGCAAGGGATTTGGCGTGAAGGTAGATAGATAGATAGTATCTTTTTCCTCATTGTTCTTTTACAGTAAAAAAGGATTATTCGTTCTTCATAATTCGCCTTGATGCGGTGGTGCAATCGGTAGTATAACCGATGGCCGTGCTGAGGCCCTGATTTTATTCTGGGGTCGGGCCGAATATTCGTGTGATCCACAAAATGATGTTTCGGAGTTTGGGTGCTCGATAGTCCGTTTGTTGAGGAAGGTTTATAACATTACACTTCAACGAATAGGAGCAACTATGAATAAAGTTTCGAAAACGGGAAAATTCCTTTTGAGAGTGTACGTTGCGTGCGCTAAGTAAATATAATTAAAGTTACATAAAAATTGTGAATTGCGAAATTGTTCATTTTAAAGTTCTATAAAAATTCTCCTCCTATTTTTATAAGTAGTAATACGGTCAATTTTCAAAAAAATAAAACCAAAAACCGAGTAAAACTATTCACACAAATATCTACTCCATTCTATTCATTGTTCGCCAGTGCGTTGTGATCCGCCACTACTTGCGTTACTATCATAATCTGTAACCGACTGACGCGGCGCCGCGTGAATATGGCACGCGATCTGTAGCAAAGGGGCGCGGGGGTAGCGGCAGTGAATCATGCGATTTGGTTAGGGTCAGGCAAGCTCTTAAATTTTAAATCGTTAAACTGTTATTATAGCTATTTGTTTTAATGTCTCTATCGTAAAATTTCCATTTTGAATTTTAAGCTTAGTTATAAAATATGCAAAATGGATTAATTATTTTATACGGCCTGGCCACGGGGCAGTCGCCATGGCGAAAATTCGTGCGGCGCGACCGGCGAAGCGTCTTGCGACTCAAACAAATGTATAGAAATGTACTGAGCATGCCACGCGGCACGGCGACCGGCGATGCGACCGGCGAAATGTACCGAGCGAACGACACGGCGACTGGCGGTGCGGCGAGCGAGTGAAACAAATGCATGAATCAGAGTGGCAAGTGCGAGTTTTGGCGTGCATTCACGGTGAGCACCTTAACGCCGATTTGTATGGAATCGAGACAAGTTCCCGCGTTTACAGCTAGGTGGCGGTGTCTCAATTCCATACGAATCGGCGTTAACGCGCACACCGTGAATGCGCCCCAAAACTCGCACTTGCCACTCAGTACGGCGCAAGCACAGAGTACATTTGTATATTATGAGATAGAGACGTCACTCGACTAAGTGATGACACCAGCGGTGCCTAGCAGCTATTGCAAGAAACTTTCCGACTGCGTGACCATCCCATCCATGAATTAAAAATCGAGTGTAACAAATATATTTAAGTAAACTTGAATCTTCTAGAAAAATCAGTTTTAAGATCTTAAAAAAAAAGTAATAACAAACTACTAGGGGTTTGCACCGGAGCAGTGAGTACCGGAGAAGCTCCGGTGATGTACCGGTTAAAAGTACTCGGTAAAAGTACCGGAGATCAATTGATTACTCTCCGGTTTTCTTACACTGTATAGGTATGTAGGTACCGGTAAAAGTATTCGATTAAAAGTACCGGAGATCAATTGATTAATCTCCGCTGAAATATTCTAACATGTGTTATGTATTCAATATTATTTATTAAATATAATATTATACCTATTAGACGACCTGTTTGGTGGGGAGGCAAAGATACTGTTTATTTGTTGAACATGTTTATTTGTCTTGTTGGGAGTGTTTCTATTGTATCAATACATATAATAAAATCGTGTCTGTTTGTCTGTACGTTTGTGCACGCTAATCTCAGCAACCGCTCAATCAATTGCAATGCGGTTTTCTTTATTGCGTTGTACTTAGTCTGCTCCACTTAAGATTTAGTGTTTGCTTCATGTCAATCAGTCCATAAATAAAAAAGTTATGTCAATCTAAAGAATTAAATATAAAATGCAGCGTACGAAGTCGCAGGCAACATCTAGTCTAGTAATAAATACGTATTTACAAAAACAAATGTATCTTTATGTTAGTTCTTAAATGATACTTATCTTGGGCTCAGGGGTCGGCAACCTCGCGGCGGCTCGCGAGCCACTTGCGGCTCTTTAGTTCCCTAAGCAATTATCATAGTACATTTTCAAAAACATATTACCGTTGACATATATTCTACCGATACACAGGAACGTCCATACATTGAATATGTTCCAGATTTCTACGCGCTTGAGCGAGAATGGACTCGCGCAGCGGGTGCTATAAAACTCATATATTGGTATGAAAAAAAAAGGGTTTAACATTGTATAATTATATTACTTAGCATTAACTTTAATATTTTTACCTCTGTACATTGCGTTTACAGCACTTTGTTTGATAATTCTACCACAACAAATTAAAATATCTCCGTCACGTGCGTTTCATTCGTATTATGGCATAAACCGAACTAAAGATGGGATGAGTACATTTACCGCAGTTGAGTGGTACATGACGCTTGTTCTGATCGCTCTTTAAAAGTCTAGATATTAAAAAAGCTTTTGGCTCTTCTGACAAAAAGGTTGCCGACCCCTGGTCTAAGGCACAGTAATAATATCTAAGGTTTTGGGCTGGATGTTGATGGTTTTATTATTTACATACTTAGGAGGTACAACTTTAAAAAATCCTGAAACACGTGTTCATTTATTTTTGATTAGATGCAGGTATACAAATTGTGAAGCAGTTTCCATTGAAGAAATGAAGAAATTCCCATACAAACTTACAACCCTTCGTTTACCTCCTTATTGATATAATTTAACAAATCAAAGATATTGTTATACCCATGTAATGCTAGCCTTAATGCTGTCCTACTAACTTTTATGCTGACTCCCGATTATTAGCCCCTTGCTCTGTCCAGTGGCTCAGCCACAAGCCAGTCTGTTTCCATCCTCCAACACGCGCGGTTGCCTAAGGATCCCGAAAATACTTTATTATATTCTTTCTGAATAAAGATCACAGTCACATTCTTTTTTTAAAAAACGGTTTTTGAAACTCCGTATAACAATATGCATTATTTTGTAACCAAAAACAGGTATACATAATTTCATGTTTTTTTTTGCGACGAATTTCCATACAACTGTTTATACCTTATTTACCACCTTAATGGTGAAATTTCCCAAAATCCTTTCTTATAACTTACCTAGTTAATAAAAGGTACCTACTGTCCAAATGTCATCATTTTAGGTTCTAGGGTTTTTCTCTACGTTGATGAGTCAGTCGGTCAAAATCTCGCTTTATATTATTTATAGATGTTAAAGATTTTATATTAAACTATTGAGTACTTTTTAAAATATAGGTCCTCATAAAACTCTACTGGATCACCTACATACAAATTCCCTGATTGTACATGTTTATTTAAATCAAGAATTGCAAATTAGAAGACAATATTTCAAGGCATCAAATCTATGTACACAAACGCGATGCTCCGGTTTTCACCGGAGAAAAACCGGAGCTCGCAAAAAAACCGGTGAATTTCACCGGAGCTCAAGATTCCGCTCCGGTGCAAACCACTACAAACTACATTGGGCCGAAAAGTAGTCTTACTTATATGATCCTATGTAACGAAACCATACCGCGATTTGAAAAAAGGCACAGCGCCATCTAGTTGTGAATTTTTAACTAAAATAATAGATTTTTTAATATTGCATACAGCGCCAACTACCACGTGTTTCTGGAAACTCTTACGTTATAATGAAACGAAATTAAATATCATGACAAGTCTCAATGTAACTGCAACGTTGAGAACCTACGTAAGTTGGTTACATTATAATTCAATGCTCAGTTCTAAGTGATAACACCATGGGCGCAAGCCACGGCGTCGGGCGGCAGTCGCGGCGACTAGGCCAGTGATCAATTTACCGGTCGCGGCGGCGAACGCGACTACCCCGTGGCCTGCAAACGATGCCGCACGATTAGTCGCCTCCGCCGCCGCCGCCGCCACCGCCGATCCCCGTGGCCAGGCCGTTATTATTGTACGATGGTTCCGAATACAAAATGTAAATATATTTTTTGATGAAATTGAGCATAGTTGTATAAATGTCACAAAGTGGTCACTAATCTATAACCAGCCACAGTAAATGTTGCTTACTACAGTGATCGTTTACAGAACACTGAGTCCGTGCACAACACGACCGCTCTCCTTATTTAAATTACTTATTTATATTTTATTGGGGACAAACAGGAAAAAAGTAGTTTCATCTGTCCCCCTTACGCAAATAGGGGGACAGATGAAACCGTTGATTAGTGAATAAGGTTCGAGCTGTCCCCTCCTGACTAAAAGGGGGACAGATCGAAGTTTTTTGTCCTATCTGTCCACCCGAGGGGAAAAATCGGGGGGACAGATCGGAATAGTATGATGCTCAGTATATCAAATAACTACGTGAGTGCCCTACTGTAACCACTTTCGGTCAAGTGGACCGTATGCTAATATGCCATCTTAGATGTATAAAAAATGTTGAGTGCTATGCCATTCACAGCTCGGTTGAAGAATCCAAGGTAGTAATAGGACGTAGGTACTATAAATGTGTCCGTCGATTATTATACATACATACATACATACATAGTATACACCCACATTTCACTTTATAGTTTTGTGTCCCACGTAATAGGTGGTGGTGAGCCTATTGCCGTGTTGAAATGGGCAGGCGCAGGTCGCAGTTAGATTATTATCATGATGTCTATACTACCCGTTCGCTCTAACTTTGCCGCTGGCGTAGAGGCGTATACCCGAATTGTTAATTAGACGAAGTAAATTGACAGTAGCTAATGTCACTTCGTTATAGAACATACGCAACATTGTATGAAGAAGTGACATTAGTTGCTGTCAATTTACTTCGTCTATTTAAAAATTCGACTTTATTATGGAGCCGAGCGGTAAAGTTAGAGCGAACGAGCAGTACCTTCTACAGGCTAAAACTACACGGTGCGCTTCGTGATCTCCCTGCCTCGGTTGTCCCAAGCGCCATAGCACAAATTAGAGATAGTACTGGTGGAAACCTACATACTAAATTCGCTGAGGCTACGCACACATAGACAACTCATTCAAGACACTACGCAACTCATTCACAGACACGAGGTCTATAGGCAACTCATTCACAGACACGAGGTCAGGCGGTCCTTAACCGAATCTTCGATACTGATTTGTGCGCGAGTGTGTGTAGCAGAGGGTAGGTGTGAAAAAAAAGTACATACATGAGTTTTCCATCTGTACTATCTCTAATTTGTGGCCATAGTATGGGGTTCTTCAAAAGGGATCTTCTTCCTACAGGGTCATCAGCGCGAATGTGACGCCTCGGTTGCAAACGGCTAGATGGTGTTGCACACGTTCATAGACTACCGCTCCATCAGGTGGGCCGTAAGCTTGTCTGCCACCTCAGTGGTATAAAGAAATAAAGACTTAAATTTTAAATATGGAAAAAGAATTGGTTTCGAGCAGGATTCGAACCTGCATCTTCTCGCATAGCGTGCAAGATGCTCAACCACTAGCCACCGAAACCTACTCGGAACCAACCAAATTTTCGACTTTTTACACGTCTTGGGGCGACGTATGCGAGAAGATGCAGCTTCGAATCCTGCTCGAAACCAATTCTTTTTCCATATTTAAAATTTATGATCAGTTAGCATACTAATTGCTTTTCAAAAATAATCTAAATAAAGAGTTGTATGTAATCTGTACCTATACCTACCTCAATAAGGGTCAAACAATTCACAAACCTTCAATTTCCAAAGTAGATATGCTCTATTGGCTTTTCATTAGTTTAGAAGTCGGAACCAAACGGTTGGTAGTTCTGGAGCAGGCATTTGACCGACCCAACTTATTATCCTGACAGGGGGCGTCGATACCTTGCGGCGAAATTGAAGTTAAGACAATTTGAATGAAGCGGGTGGTTCTAATATCTAGAAATTAGGTCGAATAGGTATTCAGGTCGAATAGGTAGTAGGCAGGTGCCTAAAGGCTGATTTAGAGAAGGATTACGTCTTTTGGTATCAGTGGTATAAAGAAATAAAGACTTAAATTATAAATATGGAAAAAGAATTGGTTTCGAGCAGGATTCGAACCTGCATCTTCTCGCATAGCGTGCAAGATGCTCAACCACTAGCCACCGAAACCTACTCGGAACCAACCAAATTTTCGACTTTTTACACGTCTTGGGGCGACGTATGCGAGAAGATGCAGCTTCGAATCCTGCTCGAAACCAATTCTTTTTCCATATTTAAAATTTATGATCAGTTAGCATACTAATTGCTTTTCAAAAATAATCTAAATAAAGAGTTGTATGTAATCTGTACCTATACCTACCTCAATAAGGGTTTAGAAGTCGGAACCAAACGGTTGGTAGTTCTGGAGCAGGCATTTGACCGACCCAACTTATTATCCTGACAGGGGGCGTCGATACCTTGCGGCGAAATTGAAGTTAAGACAATTTGAATGAAGCGGGTGGTTCTAATATCTAGAAATTAGGTCGAATAGGTATTCAGGTCGAATAGGTAGTAGGCAGGTGCCTAAAGGCTGATTTAGAGAAGGATTACGTCTTTTGGTTCATAAAATCAGAGCGGTTGGCCTTCCAAATCAGCATGAATAATTTTCGATTGACTCTGTGGAAGGTCAATGAAAAGAGTATTACATATTTTAGCATCTTACAATTTTATTTATTATTAACAAATTGTAAACTTGTATGAAAATATATATCTATATTATTTTACGGTGTTGTATAAATTATTATTATTTACAAGATTAACATTATAAGATGTTGTATTACAGAGTTGTGCTTGATAGGTACTTTTAATCAAGAATAATTCAAATTCTATAGTACACAGAATCATTCACATATAATAGTTATCAATAAGGCAATGTACACAAAGTCTTCTGAAGAATCTATATTCTTCAAAAGACATTGTTTAGGTACAGAAATTTTAAAAAAATAAGACCGGAAGCATATCACTATAATTAGGTACAAGGGTACTCGAAAGAATCATTTAAACTAATGAAAAAATAATATAAAAAAGTAAGAATGAATATATTAGTTAAATAGTCATTGATACGCATTTAGGCTATGAGTAATTCGTATACAAACAAAATGGCGAGTTCTTCAGGCTTTTCTGAATATTAGAGCAGACATTCTCGAGAAATGAAGTGATAAAATGTGTGAAATGATTGGACATTACATAATGAACCAAAGGAAAGTAATCACAAAACAAAATAATAATTCATAACTCTAATAATATTCTTTAGAACAATCAATTAAAAACTGTCCCTTTCTGATAAAGGTATCTATTAGTCGACGAAATTCATAAGTAATTAATTAAAAATAGCTTTATAGATGCACTTCTTGTATAAATTTCTATAAATTTTAACCGTATCAAATTTCTAATAGGTAGGTACAACCCGTTCGCACATTTTCTTAAAAAGAATTACCGAGATTTACCATAACGTATGAATAATATATTATAGCTGTCATAAAATCTCTCTGTAACAAAATTTAATTAAAATTCTAGATATAAATATTTACCAAATAACGTCTTTAGGAGTACTGCGAGTGTTTGTGAGTATCATAATTCGTATCATTATGGGTAACAACATCAATATGTTCTTGATCACACGTTTCTTGGTTCCTTGATGCGCAGGAACTTCGGGCACAGCAACAATCCTTTGGCTCCGTCATTGAAGACATAGGATCTTCCTTCTTTAGCTTAACACGGCGATTCTGGAACCAGATTTTCACTTGCTTTTCCGACAACTTCAGCCTAGAAGCAATTTCGATTCTGCGAAGTCTTGAAAGGTACATATTGCCTGAAAATTCTCTTTCCAGTTCCAACAGTTGATTTCCAGTAAATGCTGTTCTGATTCTTTTGCTAGAGTCCTCTTTCAAAGGCATGCGTTTAAGATCTTTAGAATAGCCTGGTAGAAGTTCTTCTGGGTGTCCAAGTGGTGGGCTTGGGGTTTCGTTTCTACTCTCACTGGATAAAGAGCTTTGACTTTTCGATGGAGACGTTGCAGTATTGTAAGGATGATGCAAATGCGGTGATACAGACTTCTTCCTCTTCTTCAAGAAACTTAAAGGCTCTTGTTGTTCAGATTTCAGATACTGTTGGAATGGTTTATGCTCAACTTGTGTTTGTTGTAGCTCTTGAGGTAACTGATGCACAAATGGATAACGGAAGTTCAATTGCTCCAAAAACGGTCTGAACAAATGTGTTGATCTCTGTTGTTGAAGGCCTATGTTGATAAGGTTTGATAAATGTCCTGGATACGGATAAGGTAAAATCTTCGGTCGTAGATCCAAGTGTTGTCCTATCAACGGTATGTATGGATGTATAGGTTCACTGGATAAATCATTTTTCTTACAATCTTTCGTGTCACTTATCAAAGTGTCGACTAAAAACGAACGAGACATGTTGACGTGGATAACGAGCTCTCATGTAGAACTCCTGTACACTACTGAGTATGAATTTCTTGTACAATAAAAGTAACAATTACAAAAACTACCCCACTTAGCGCACCCTATTGTAAACATACAATGGAGCTCGAAGCGTTTTGGCAATTATTTGGCCCTGCCCACCCCTTTTGTCGGTGAGACGTCAACCCCAGTTACTACAAAAAATATGAATGGAACATTTTAGTTGCATTCAATAACTTTGTATGGGATATGAACATCCCTAATATTTGTCTTATTAGATCCAAGCTGGTTTCTGTATTTAATGGGTATACATACCTACTTGGTTTCTTGTTTGTATAGTATAACTTCAGTGACGTCACAAAGTACAGTGACATTGTTATAAGTATGTATCAATGTTGGAAACTGAAGACATCTACTATATTATGAAGAGGAAGGATCGGTTTGTTTGTTACTGATAAACTCTAAAGTAATTCAACCGTTTTAAAAAATCTTTCAACAATTGAAAGTAAATTCATTCATAAAGCAATAAAGCCTACTAAATCAAAGGAGCCATTATACAGTAAAATCATTTTCTGAGTAATAAAGGGGTGCTACGGGAATAGTCCTACATAGCATGACGGAGGTAAAGTCGTAAGACGAAGCAAGTTTATTGTAAGTTGTGTTGAACTACTGAAGTGAGTTTAAACGATAGTTTTGGAGTGGTGACCGTGACTTAGTAAACGTAAACGCGTTAGGCGAATCCCCGAAAGCCCATCTGACGAATTAAATAGGTAACCTGGGTAGACCAGTAGACCTATTCGCCTGATGGATCAACGACTTTAAAAAAAAATCCCTGGCAGGAATTTAATGCGAAATGTTCAAAAACGTGTTTTGTGGCGTGAATTGGAATAGACCCACGTTCAGCAGTGGACAGTGGAAGATGAGAGGAGTCAGTAAGTAGATTCGATTGATTTGAGGCTTATAGCTTCTACTGTAGGATTTAGAGTACACTGATTATAGGTATTATTATCACTTTCGCTACGTGGAAAAAGTTTAAATGGTAATGAGTTTTTTTCCAAAAAGTAATTGCTAACGCTCTTATGAAATCTGTAACAAACTGGATACCTACCTAGTAATTTTGTGGTTGTGTTCTTTACTGTTAGGAAATAATTCCTATGACAACAAAACTTGGAAGCCGGGACTAAAATCCGAGGCATTAGGTAATATGTAGTACCGGTAATGGATATTCACGACCTGCAATTTCATAGACAGCTACTCTATCCAATAAGCCCATTTCCAATCTCAATAACCCCATTACTGTGTACACAAACATACTAACAAACAGTAATTACATGGACGAGGTCACGGAGTGCCACGTGCCGAGCGTGGGGCCCTCATTAGCAATAGCATTAGGAGCTATGGGGTGACTGATAGTCTTACTAAAATCTGTTTTCGTAATTTTATTATGGGGATAATTATTATTGTGCAATATGTGGGGTTACGGTTCCTGTCAGGAAGATGATTTTGCGAGATTTAAGTAGGTATCTGTTGGGAGTTCTCACCGAAATTTTGAGAGCTCAAAAAAAACTTGATCATTTTTTTTATTGAACTATTCATTATTGAGTACAAGCTGAACTTTTTTTTTTGAATTAAGGTTAAGCATCTTGCACGGAATGCGAGAAGACGCAGGTTTGAATCCTGCTCGAAACCAATTTTTTTTCCATATTTAAAATTTATGATCAGTTAGCATACTAATTGCTTTTCAATAATAATCTGAACTTTATGCCTTGTTTAGGCTGAGCGCACATTGACGACAAGACTGTCTAAAGACAGACTATGATACATACCTCTTTACTAATCTATGCAACTGCAAACACTGCGAAGGAGACGTCGTCCTAACTTTTTCTTTTTCATCTTTACTTAAATACTCGGTAGGTACACGCCCACGATACGACCAATATCGGTAGCCGATGTTTATGCAGAAAATCAGACCAAAAAGATTCTTCTTTTTTTGTAAGACAAAAAAAAGTCCTAAGACAGTCGTGTCTTTAATGCGCGCTCAGCCTTAGCCATTTTATGCCAGTCTACCTCAGGATAATGTAGGAACAAGACTAGGCTAAAGACTTAGGAAACCCGACCCGGGACCTTTTTTGACACGTTGATAGCCGGGGGATATCTTTATTACTACAAAGTACCGCTATCGACCCCAGAAAACTCTGTTACGACAGCCATGACAGTTTTAGAAAACTATCACCGTCTTATGACTGCCTCTGTGGCGTAGTCGGTAGTGATACTTCGTCGGATTCGATTCCTGGGTCGGTCAAAATATTTGTGTGATCCACAAATGTTTGTTTCGGAGTTTAGGTGTTTTCTCTATGTATAAAATGTATGAGTTTAGAAATATATAAGTATGTCTATCAGTCGTCTAGATCCCATAGCACAAGCATATAGCTTAGTTTTGCGCTAGATCATGTCGTGTGAGAATGTCCAACAATATTAATTTATTTTTATATGTTTCCAATATCACGAGCCAGGTTACTTGAGTTCTTTGATGGGATAAGCTCGTTTTAGACACTAATTCTCAAAGGGGCTCCATGCATAGTTTAGGACAAGATTTCTGAGCAAGCCTACTGTAAATAAATGTCCACTTCTTGGTGTCGTGTCTATACCTACACTATACATACCTACAGATAATAATAAATATTATACATACCTATAAGCAGGATAGACAGTAACTTATCGCATATCGTAACCTTTTAAAGTAATTTCTAATCGAGTACATTCAGTTTATCGTGCTAAAGAATATTTTTTGATAAACCTCTGAAACAGAAACTAATTAGGTTTTTAAACTCACACGACGTGTACCTACTACACATTATTATACATTTCGGGTCCTTTTCGCGGATTGGTAGGTACATTTAACTTTTCTCACCTCTCGACGTTTCGGCTATATTGCAACAGCCGTGGTCACGAGTAGACGAGAATATGCGAAAATGACCCAAAATCTATAATAATGTGAAGAAAATAATTTTCAATTCAAATATCCATTGTAATTGATCAAATCCAGTATCTTTACAAGTCTATGTCCTAGAGCTATCCACTAAGCGCAAACCAATTCAATGTGACTGTTTATCATTCATAATACATTTTTCCCGCTATCCCAAAAAGCTATCATTTTAACAAAATTACACTATAACCTATAATCGTACCAAATACCAAAACTATCAATTATGTGGAGTGCTATCCAAACACTCAATGTCACACACCATCGCACTTCTATTAAAAGAAAAAACAAATTAAAAGTAAAACCACCCTAACCCCAAAATTACACAAAAACCGCTACATTTCCCGCCAATTTTGACGTTCAAAAACACCCATAGACAATTTTATGCTAGAGACTCGATTTTCGATTTAAAAAAAGACGTGTGGCACTCGGGGACTGCCGCGGTAAAGCTATTACATAGCATTTTTTATCAACTATGCTAGTATGATTATTTCTATATAAGAATACTAGCTGATGCCCGCAGCTTCGCCCGCGTAAATTTTATTACCGTTACCGCTTCCCGTGGGAACTTATTCCCGGTATAAAAAGTAGCCTATGTGTTGTTCCAGACCATAATTTATCCCTGTACCAAGTTTCAGCGAGATCCGTTCAGCCGTTAGAGCGTGAAAGAGTAACAAACATCCACACTCACAAACTTTCGCATTTATAATATTAGTAATATAGTAAGAAGTAAGATTTTAAGGCCCATGTTCAACAAAGTAAAGTACCAAGTACCTACCTACTTGACTGTCGACATTTGGGCTATTGGACTTTTGGACTTTTGGATTGTTGGACTGTTGGACTTTTGAACTTTTGGACTTTTGGACTATTGGACTTTTGGACTTTTGGACTTTTGGATTTTTGGACTTTTGAACTTTTGGACTTTTGGACTTTTGGACTTTTGGACTTTTGGACTTTTGGACTTTTGGACTTTTGGACTTTTGGACTGTTGGACTTTTGGACTTTTGGACTTTTGGACTGTTGGACTGTTGGACTTTTGTACTTTGGGCTTTTGGACTTTTGGACTTTTGGACTTTCGGACTTTCGGACTTTCGGACTTTGGGACTTTTGGACTTTTGGACTTTTGGACTTTTGGACTTTTGGACTTTCGGACTTTTGTACTTTGAACTTTTGTACTTTTGTACTTTTGGACTTTAGAACTTTTGGACTTGTGTGTGTGTGTCTGTGTGTGTGTGTCTCTGTGTGTGTGTGTGTGTGCGCGTGTGCGTGTGAGTGTGCGTGAGTGTGTGTGAGTATGTGTGTGTGTGTGCGTGTGCGTGTGAGTGTGCGTGAGTGTGTGTGTGTGTGTGTGTGTGTGTGTGAGAGTGAGTGTGTGTGTGAGTGTGTAAGTGAGTGTGTGTGTGTGTGTGTTTGTTGCATGTATGTTTATGTGAGTTGATTTTTGAGTGTGTGTGTGTGTGTGAGTGTGTGTGTGGGTGTGTGTGTGTGTGTGTTTGTTGCATGTATGTTTATGTGAGTTGATTTTTGAGTGTGTATGTGTGAGTGTGTGTGTGTGTGTGTTGCATTGGTTTTAATCACTCAGTTACTGCCGTTTTAAATTCTCCGTATGTATGCATACCTACTTAGAAATTATATGAGTATATATAAAAAAGTTTTAATTAGATCGCAAAGAAAATGTCCAAAAGCCAAAGTACTTGAAGCAAAGTCGTTGATATACCTAATTAGAGATAATAGAAAAACCTCGCAGAACTTCAGAACAATACACACTCACACAGTACTGTTTTACGATTACCGATTATAATAATTTAAAGTTAAAGTTCATTTTTAAATAATTTATTACACTATTAAACTAGGTAATTGTTGTCAAACTGATGATGATTAAACCTCTTTTCATAATCAATAAGCGAGTATATGCCAAAGACAAACAAGACTGAGAAAAAATAATTTAATGACAAGCAAGAATGACAGGTTTAAATTTTTATCATTGAAGTATTTTTTCATGAAATTATTCTATATTCTAAAGGTAAATTAGTGTCGAAATGGCCGCATAAATCTAACTATGGTTCCTTAAAACGAATATGATCAGGATTGATATTTAAATGTAAGTAATTATGGAGAGTCGAGATCCAATCTGTTTGTTTACTACATTGTTTGAATCTGTTGAATTCCACTATATTTGAAGTGTGAGATACACGAACGTGGCCGAAGGTAGCCGAGAGTGTGATTCGTTTTCGTGACAGAATTTCTGGATTCGGTCTCCACGCAAGGCCCGCGATAGAAGCTATGCAATAGCTTAAAAAAAATTGTCATAGATTTGTCAATAGATATTTATTGATAGTGGGCGAGGCAAGGAATTTTATTTGGCATAAAAATTTATTATAGAAACGGTATAAAATAAAAATGATAAGTGGAAAGCGTGGTGGTTAAATGATCCAAAAAATAGGTGATCACAAAAACGCGACAGATGTTTTGCACGCGTCGAGACCTTAGTGTATTTTGAAAGGACTCACTGTGGACATATTATGCTATTTATATTTGATATATTATTCATAGATTATTATTTATTTACTAAAGCCTCTACATGTGTGATCTTATGGGATTTAGGTATTTATGTGTCATAGCTACCTTCTAATAGTAATACTGATCAACTGGTTGATCACATAATATATGGAAGCTCTTCCAATCAGACCAAATTTCAAACGGATCGAGCATTTTCTATCTGAATAAATGAATATCCATAAAACAAATTAAGACGATAAAAATGTGTTTTCACTTCTTATGCTCGTAAAGTTCTTGTTCATGCTGGGTGTATGCGGACTAAAACAACATTTTATGCTCTAGTGCATAAAGTTCTTTTTCTTCTTCTAAAACAATATGGCCATACTAGACCGTAGAGACGGTACCATGAAGATCGTGTTACTCTATGAACCAAACATAATAAAACGCTATTAAATAACTTGTTTTTTTTTGTTACATTTAATTTGTACTTTCTGTGTTCTATATAAATTAAGAAACATTAAAAATCAGATAGTATTATGAGTGAAAAAATATTATAAAATGAACTTATGATAAGGCAGTATAGGTCTCGTTACCCATGCCTAATGCTTCATGTAGAATGATTAAAAACAAACATAAACACATTTGAAACTATGACATTGAATGTACAAAATTGTTCAAATGTTACTTTTAATTTTAATTAAAGACTTTTATTTACAATATCACTGTTTCATTTCCTTGCAATCGAAGTGAAAAGCAGAGTGTATAACTCGATCATAAAACCCATTTTATCCTCGACTTAATATCCACCCTCGCCTTTGGCTCGGGCGGATAAACGTCTCGTATAAAATGGCTTCTTTTATGCACTTGTAGTACAATCTACTATTTGTTATACGAGTAGGCATTGTCATATACAAAGGGATATTTAACTACGTAATGTATGTGTATAGGTTACATTATCCTTGCCTTTTTTTTTTTACGTGAGGGAAAATCCTCAGAGGATGTTATGCCGGACTCTTACCGACTAAAAAACCTCACGTAACGCCTAACAGCCTGTGGTTGGGAGTCCCGGGTAAGCCCTCGGAAGGATGTCCCGGGACTCACAACAGACCTACGGCCGCCACTGCGGCCTCGCCCAGGGGGTGGTTCGGGTGCTATCCCGCGTCTATGGGGGGTTTCGGGTGTGATCCCGCTTCTAAGGGGGGGCGTGCGTGAGTTGCTCTCGTCACGCTGCCGTCATGGGCCTGCTTCTGTAAGGACGGTGAGCCGCCCTCTCACCGTCCTCAGGCTCCCGGTCATGGAGGCCGATAGTCCTCGGCGAAGACACGTCGGCGGCGCCCAGGCTGCCGACTGCGGAACTCGGGTGGGAGAGTTCTGTCCCGTACCCGTCCCGCCGCCTCCTTCACGAGCATGACCTGCTCGCAGAAGGAGGCGGCGCAGTCCCACTTACTCCCGCTGGAGAGCATGGCTCGCACCATAGTCTCGAGCGAGAGAGTGTCCAAAATTATCCTTGCCTAAAAAGGTTACTAAATGAAGACATTCTTGGCCATTTTGTTTTTAGGAAGGCCACGGCTAATTAATAACCTAAGCTTGTAGAATAACTTAGCTAACTAAAGAATTTATCGGCTACTTTATACTACAGAGAACTCTGAATATATTTAGAGTTTATCCATACTAATTAACAAAGTTCAAAATCGACGTCACACGCGTTAACGCGTTCGGAATTATTGGTGTTAATGATTTTGAACCTAAGTTGAATAAAATATAGCATCAAGACACGGTAAGTATCTATATGTATAGCCGAATCAAAATACGGCAAAAGTATTGGCAGGTGCTCCAAGATACCTACATGTGAATATGAAAATAATCTTTTTTCTTTTTTTTATATTTAGCTCGCCAAATTGACGTCGCCACCAACCACGTGCCCTAAAAGCTGTATAAAACTTTTTCAACCAGACTTTTTCAAATCAAAATCTATAGTTAGTATCATCCTCTTCGACGAAACATCTGCTAAAAGGTCAGAAATATAACATATATTTGACACTAAATGCTCAAATAAAAGTCACAAATTTTTAGTTAATCGTTCACCATAACAAATTTTTGTCCTTTCATGACAAGTAGCTCTTGGGATGTCACAATGAGAACAATATTATACTTTGTGAGGTAAAAAGGCAGAGGCATGCGTGAAATTCTTTTCTATAATACATTATAACTATAATACTATAAGTTTGATATCAATTCTTCTAAAATTATATGCAATAATCGTTCTTATATCTTTGAAAACAAGTGCTATTTTACTGTAATGTTTTGGTTGCTAAATCAAATCACAATCGGCGGCAGTTACATACTTAATATCACAGCGTTAAATTCCAAAATGGATATTGTAAAATTTACAACAGATTAAAGCTGTGGTACCTTTGTAGACGATTTGTCGCCATGTCAAACGATCACTTGAATGAACTGAATGGGAATAAAGGCGGCAGTTATGCAATTAGCAAAAAGGGGCGGGTTTTACACCTTTGGAAACTTGAAACCCTATACTACGTGTTGGGGCCACGACGTCAAAAATTTTTAACGCTGATAGTTTTCTAAATTCGATTTATAAATATTCTCAAATTCAATAGTCAAAGGATGTTCTACTGGTTGGTAGATAATTATTGCAAATAAGATAAAGATCAAATAAATTAACCAACTTGAAGACCACTGCCAGAAGTCTTATGGACTGTGAGAGTGGCCCCCAATTGTTGATCTAGAGGTCGAAGGACGTGACTTGGAATGAATGTACCTATGTTGCATCAACGCAACGTACCCACAGATATTTCTGATATCTGGGAACGTACCGCTCTGTTCGTTATAGCTTCCGCCTCGTCCGTCGCATTAGTCTAGTAGACCACAACCTTACCTCCATAACCCGCTGTTTTCATGGCCACAAAACATTGAAACTTACAGAAAAGCCGATGCACACGAATCAAAGACAGCGCTACCGAAACACGAATACTTACACTCAATTGATGCCACATTTTACAATTTTCTATTCGTATGAATGAATGACCGAATACAGTATCTCATACAATAATAGCGCTTGAATGAATGGGTTCTTTTTTCAAGTGTCCTTAGCGAAAGGAATAGTATTCCATATACTCCAAAAATGAATGAAAGTCGATCAGTCTTAAACTGTCATTGATGAAAAATGGCAAATTATGTATTGGATGTAGAATTTATTACGAATATAGTCGAGTAGCTTACTTTGTTGTTAAGAGCGCACGAAGGAACTATTGAGTAGCTTGTGACAGAGGCGATAAACAGAAAGAAAGAAAGAAAAAGTTGTTATTCTCTATTATTAAAAAATCATAAAAGACAGAAATTAAAACCTATGTAGAGCAACTGACGGACAGCATGAAACTGAATGTCTTTCAGTTTTATGCTGTCCGCGTGTGGTGCAGGCAGACAATGCTGATTTTCAGAGACGGCTGGACGGTAGTGTGACAGGCAGCTCATTTTATCTAGATACATTTAAAACTAATAATAAATTCACGTGTCAATTGAATAAAATAATAAAAAATCAACATTGAAAAAAAAACATAGACAAACCTTTAGGCCACCATCGTAACCGTGTTTTGTAAACAGTTCTATTTAAAAAAAATGTCATTTTGTCTCGTAACCGTGCCCTACAATTGTTTGCTGGTTGGGAATACCAGGTAAGCCCTTGGAAGGATGTACCAGGATCCCTAGGTAAGGCAGCGGTAGTCAAAATGTGTTGGGAATCCTGCGATATCATTTCAAAGGCTCATCCGGAGCTCCCGGCTGTTGGAAGTGCACAGTGTGGTTTGGCCGATAAGAGTTGGGCATAGCATCCGTGATGCACGATTTCAACATGTAACGAAAGGGATGTCCCAGGGTTGCCGGAAGGTTGCGATGCTGTCCCGCATCTTTGAGGGAGAAGTAATTTTCCCTCTTTGTCTTTAATCTCACAGTTTATAACGTATTTATTGTAACAATACTAATGCAGTAACGGAATAAAATAATGGTCAAATGTAATGGCAACTCATTCCACGCCGACGGAAGTGACGTCGTATACATCTGCCACGCGGCGCACTATCAACCGGATATTACAACGCAGTTCAATTAGTCGCCATATTTTAAACGAATAAGGATATTTAACGCACTATTGGCTATTCCCAGGACTTAATAGCATTGAAAAAGGTATTTGAAAGGTGCTGTGTTGAGCCACTTTGGTTCAGTTTGGTTAGTGGTCACATTAGTCTGTCTGACCCCCTTTTACTGGTCAAGCGTAATAGTGGCACTCGATGAAACCCACGCATTGAATTGCCATTTGTTCTCAGGTGGGTCGCGTTGTGAACTGATGGTAGAATATTTGGTTTATATTCTGGACGTTTTACAAGCGCATCTGTATAATGCCGAAGTGAAATAAATATAATTTTGATTTTTTTGATTTTGAATGTTGAAAAATAAAAATTGTTTACAATTACAAATTAAACAGTAGACTCCATTCACTGCATCGCCCATACGTGAATGCCGGTTATAGTGTTCATAAGTAGAGGACAGCCGCCACTACTGAAACAAAAAAATCGGTGAAGAAAGGGATTATTGAGAACGCAAAATGCAACAGCTAGTTATCAAGCTTTATGAAGCCTCCAGGAAACGATTACATAACAAAATAATAAGTAAACTTATTTCGTGAAAATGTAACATCCATTCATATTAGGTAATGATAATAAGTACTATACTTTTACGAATGGACTTAGATAAGATGGCTTGAAAAAATGTCTAACAAAATAACATATCGATTTACCAACAAAACAGATCTGTATTCTAAATTCAAAACTTATTACCAACACAATTGACACACCGGAAGGGATGTCATGTCCGTTTAACCACGTTTAACCCTTCTCTTTGTATCCTATTTGAAAACCTTTCAAATATTTTCTTATCCTGCGGCAATATTGAAGATACATTTTTTGTTCGAAAGCTTTGCGAGAATTTCTTTTCAGGATAATTTCCTTTGGTCACGGATCTACAAAATGCCCTTGTAACCTCGACTTATCATTTTCGAAGCATAAAAACTGCAAAAATGGTGACAGTTTATGTGTGTGCGTGCTTCCGAAAAATATTGGTTACGTGATTCTGACATTTTCACGCGATGTGTAGTGCCAATGTGAGTTGATATTTTTTTATCTGATTCCGAGATTCATTATTTTGATTTTGTGAGAGGGAAAAACATTTCAAAGAGATTAAATTTTATGTTATTTATTTATTTACTTTTCTACCTTTGCAGCTTTTGTAGGACAAATGTAATAATAATGACACAACTCCGTCCGCAAATCCTTCTAGGTCTTTGGTTTCCGTACAGCGTTCTATGTTCAAGGTTTTTGATGCTCAGAATGAATTTACTTATTTATCGTTTTTAGGGACACGTCAGGAAGTTTGGTACCTGCACTAACGATTATTCCGAACCTGACCCGAAAACCTGACCCGGTCGCGGGTTAGGTTAGGAACTTGAATAAAAATGTAATATTTGTTCCGAACGTAACCCTCTTCCTAACCTGACCCGACGTCTCGTTCCTATCATAACCCGAATTGCGCAGATTGGTCATTCTCTGTAATCGAAAAATTTAAAAATCGTAAATGTAAATAAATCGAAATAATGTAAAATAAGAACTCGTCGATAAAACAAAAAAATAACCACGAAGGCTAAGGCGGGAGCTCCGCTCCGCTTCGCTCCCGCCTTAGCCTTCTAACCTAATCCATCCGAGTCGGGGTGTTGACCATTCACTTATTATGTTTGAATTAATCGTTCTGTTAATTATCACAAAATAGTAAATATTATATACTGATTTGACACATATATGTGATTTTTATTTTGAGAAAGATTACAGAGAATGACCAATCTGCGCAATTCGGGTTATGATAGGAACGAGACGTCGGGTCAGGTTAGGAAGAAGAGGGTTACGTTCGGAACAAATATTACTTTTTTTTTTCAAGTTCCTAACCTAACCCGCAACCGGGTTAGATTTTCGGGTCAGGTTCGGAACATAGGACCCTAAACATAATATTTGTAAACATAAAATAATATCGCTTAGGCTGCATTGACCCAAAATCTGAGTAAGACTATACTAGAGAATAACTTGTACGTAAACTAAATGTAAAGTGATTTTGAACAACAAAAATAAGCACAACAATGACCAACAGTATTTACAACTTAACTATGGTAACCATCGCATAGTTACGTTGTGCTTATTAGTTGTGGACTTTACTTTTAGAAGAGGTACGAGTAATTTTATAGAATTTATAGTAGACTTATAGCCTTACTCCGATTTTGGTTGAATCCGCCCAGTTATGTAGGTAACAATTTTGGTCTATGATGAGTAACTCAATTTAGAGTATAGTATTGTCGTCATTAATATAACTCCAATTGTTATTATAGTAAGTAACGGAAATTTGATCACAGGGGTATTTTATTTGAAGTTTTGAATGATGTCCACACACCATTCAAAACTTCAAATAAAGTACCAACCTACCCTCTATCAATGACAACGCGTTATAAGGACGAGTGCGCGGAACTAATCACGTTTGTGCGAAACATATCGGCTATTTCATTTACTGGCTGAATTCGACACAGCATACGATTAGCATACGTTCTGTACCCCCAACTAATAATACGCTTGTGACGAGTTTCTGTGTTTGTGTTAAAGGGGGGTGAACGGTATGTCAAAATCTTGATATATTTGCTTATCTACGCCTTTATAAAATTCTACAATCCATTTTTTTGCGTTACATCACGTAGCAACCTAAGGACAAGGACTCAATCATTCTTGTGGTAGTGTCTGCAAACAATCTATTTTGGCTGAATGTAGTACCTACCTACTTTTAGCTCGCCAAAATGACCTGGCCTACCTGATGGATCGCCATGACGCATCCAGGCAGCGATTGGAGGCCACTCTCACAGTATACAAGACAATGGCCTCTAGTGGCGGCCTGGCGGCTCCATGATGTACTTCTTCAATCAACGCTTGAAGAACCCTGAAAAATCATCATCTACTTTGCTCAGAATTATTTTTTAACGTTTATATATTTACACACATAGTTGAGACTTAGACAAATAATAGTCCTAGAGCTTAAAAGAAAATATCTCCCTTCAGTCTGGTGAAAGCATAGCATTAGGAAGTAAATCGAAGGTACATTCATCGACATCAGAACAATAATCCCAGCTGAATTCAAAAGTCCAGTCATAAAATTTCAATAGCTAAAATAGTGTCCAAAAGTGACTTCGACTTGAAAGCCGAGACATTGCATTGGATGAAGCATTTCATGAGAGTAGAAAATAATAAATTAACTGTAAGGTGTCTATATGAAAAGCTGGTACCATTTAGATCAGATTTCAATAAAAACGAAATTGATTAGACATCAGTGACACAGTGTATAAACGTCACATTAGACACAGTGCGTCATTAGTGCTAGGGTGTCCACACGTGTTTACAAATATAAATCGAAAGGGTGACAGTGCAGTTGTAAAACATTGATTAGTTGCACTATGTAAATAGGTACATCGCATCGTTTCAAAGCAAGTCCAGAATCCAATTTCACATTCAATTGTAAAAAATCATTGTTTTAAATAGTTTTAAATCCATTTAAAAATAAAAAGAAACTTTAGTTTATGAGTATTGTCTGTTTTTTTTTTCTAGATATGTATGTGTACTTATGGCTTTTTTCGGACTACTGCTTAGATCTTAATTTCTATTATATATGTCTGATTGATATTAAGAAAACATACAGATTTTATTAAGTAGATACAGTAGTGGTCAATCGGAGTAGCGGAAACAATCTCTGGTAGAGTTCTAGATATAAGAAAAAATTAAGTCTAGTCCTGGCAGTGTAATCTGTGCTGGCAGCAAACAATAGAAGGCTGCGAATTGATAAAAAGTTATTCGAACTAGATAGTCTAGTCCCGAATGAAGTTGTCTTGTTTCACTGTTAATGGTTTTGAAGTCAATAATCATGCCTATGCAAAAGAAGAGTGTAAATTTTACGTATTTCAAAAGTGTATACCTAAATAAAATTCCTTCCCTTTTTGCTTCTAACCTAAGAGGTTTAAGTATCTTTAGATAATAGTTGAATTCAACTCAAATAAAGCAAGTCTTCCAAACCCGAACTTTTTGCAGTTTTAGTTCTTTATGTAAACTACACGGTAAACGGGAAAGTTTTAACTTGATCGCCTTTGCAGGTATTGCTTTGATCTAGTTTCTTGCAAAGAGATAAACTATGAATAGTTCTTCTTGAGTAAGTATTTTACTATTCAGTACCCACCAGAAGGCAAATAAGGAAGATATTAAAATTTTCATAGTTGCTAACATTATTAAGTGTTAAAGTTAACGAGGTAATATCACACACGGTATATGACAAAAATAAATGGTGACATGTGGGTGTATGGTATGTCTCTGGTAACCCTTTAAGGTCAGAAGGCCAGGGGCCCAAGTCCGCGCGTGAAATTAGGAACGATAAAACATGATACAGTTGAAGTTTCACCCGTAAATTTTCATCCAGGCAGATGTGATCGAGAATCGGCGCCTTGTAATACAATTCAAATAGTAGACTCGTCTTATACTTCTGATAATTAGAGGTAAGTCTACTATTTGAATAGCACAAATGTAAGTATGGGTATGTATATTTATTAAACTCTGCAGTCCTATCCTGAAATACTATTATTTTAACTTGTAAAACCCAAGTGGCTTGTAAAATTTAACTTAGTTCGTATTCAAGTCTAGATGTTTTAATTTAAACAGGTAAGGAGAACTTACTGTAACTTAGGTAAGTTTCTGGAAAGTTCGTATGTGCTTCATCCCGAAAGGCTGACTGTGAAGCATAAAGTTCATTTGAATTGGAAGAGAAAATATTGAATATAGTTCAGACTACTTTTGTGATTAAGTGGCAGTAACTGTTACAAGTTACTAAAATTTTAATAAAAATTGTACCTATTAAAAGAAGTACCTATCATCTCGACGTTGAGACGAATTCGGGTAAACCGAGACAGCAGCGTGTGGGTGTGGGGTTTGAGAACAGTTTTTGTAAGAATACTGTTTGTCCGTTCCCCTTTCAATTCAAAGTTCTCAATTTAGATTTCTTAGTAACCTTAATTTAGGAATCGAAATTGAGAACACTTTAAAACGTAAAAAGTCCCGATAAGTACCTAAAGTGTTGTTACATTTTTATATTAATTACTCGTATTCAATTGAAAACGAGGTTAAATAAACAAATTCTTTTAACATCTTAATTAACAAGAAACTGTTTACAACTGAGAAAACCTTTTAGGGCAATGTTTCCATCTCTTTTGTGAACGTTAATTTGATTAGTAAACACTCAAAGAAAACAATACCATTAATCTATCAACGTTTAGCCACATAAATAGCAATCAATCTCTAACATAAGAGTCCTCCATCAAATTACTCAATATTCCTTTGGTTTCTTTTATTCGAAATCTGAACCCTAGATTTCGAATAAAAGAAACCAAAGGAATAAAAGTAGAAAAAGGTCGGTTCCGCACAAAGGACAAAGTAGTTCGTGTTTATTGATAAAGAGTCATTGTACAATGGCAAATAGGATTGTGAAATGTTGAACTTACTAATGTCGTGTGGTGTAAGGAGCAAGATTTAGTGGAAGTAATGTGTTAGGGATTATTTCAGATGGTTGATTTTCTTTAAAAACATTCATTCTGATATCACAATACGAATTTCGATGAGTTTGTACGTCAGTTAGTTGCTTTGATAGTAATGATAGGTAATCTATGTTTATGTGAAGTGTGAAAATAAACTACCTAGCTATTAAGTCAAATAAAATTGTTTCATTGCCATGTAATTTAGGAAATCAGACTATTGCATTTCCTTTCGTAGGCTATTGATACATCTCGTTAGATGGCTAATCTTACTTTTCTACGTTTGGGTAACTGTGATCTCCATTACAAAAATCGACTGCTCTATTTGGACTTTTAGCCCCTGTAGTCTGTGACTCTGTTGCATTATATTACTTCAATAGGTCACGTGGATCATCTGTTCAAAGTTTGAAATGAAACAAAAATGACAACGTCCATCGAATTGAACTTTCACTTTCACAGAGGGGCAGTTAGGTGAGACCGTCTCACGACTTCTTGTTAATTTTTGATTCTTTAATTCCTATCTCTATCGTCAATTGGGTCTATTTTAGTTCTAAATTCGAAAAAACGTATTTTTATCTTAAAACTTAACTTAATCTTTCGGATTATGTATCAGCAGTAGGTGGCGGGGTTTCAAAGAAGGTACCTCGTATGAAACCGCGAGAATGCGTTCAGTCATTCAAATCGAAGTCCTGCGCCTTTCGCATCAGTTCCTCTCTGCGATCTTTTACAGGTCGTTAGTACTCTTATCTACTTAAGAGGGCTAACATATTTCGCGCCACGTATTGCTCAGAAACCATACTTTACAATGCGTTTAAAGTCATTAAATATTTATCGTACAAACATGGTATTAAACGATGGTATTATTCCAAAAATATTAGAATTTATAACACCCAATATCTATTATACATATAGTTTTATTATTTGCACTTAGACCAAGCGCCATATCGTTTCTAAACGATTTGTCGGCAACAATCACCACTTAGCCAGATATTCTTGTATTTGTCGGTACAGTCTAGAGCAATTAATACACACTCGAGTTCACAAGAGACGTGAGAACTTAATGTACTGTAGGTACTGTACTTATTTTTAACGACGAATTTGTATTTACAAACAAACAGGTTATTACATATTTGCGTTCTGAGTAAAATTCTCATCTTGCTTGTTTCTAAAAGAGCTAAATTTGTAGACTCTGTTTCTTAAAAGTGTAGATTGTAGAGTCTGTTTCTTAAAAGTGTAGATTTTCTTTATTTTTTTTCATCATCACGGACTGATTTATTTACCTTATTAAGTACTTTTACTACTGATATAAAACAAAATGGCAAATTCCATCGTGTTTGTAACTCTTCCCTTTCGTGTATTACAATCCCAATTTCATGGAACAACTGGGATTTTTGTCCCTGTAGTTTCATCGTGGAACTAGACAATTGAACTACTGGGATACGGCGAATAACATAGTAAAATAGCAGTGATGATTGAAGGGCTCGCTCGCGAAAGGCAGCGTTCGTGGCCCAAAAAACAAAAAATTGTAGACAATCTAACATAACATCATCTAGCGCAAATTAAGCTAATATATTCCACTGCCGACTGCACCACAGAGGTAGTTCACTGCAGTAAGCAACTTTCATTATGGCCGGTCCTCAGATGGGTCCAACCCATGTAACCACTTTGTGACACTTACTTGGGCGTTTCCGCACGTTAAGTCGTTGGTCTCGGTTGCCAGTAAAATGGCAGTCGTTAAGTCAAGCCCTTGTATGAGACTTGAAAAAATTCAACACCAGGCAGTCACAACCTGCACCATGTCCATTTCAACACGGCAATACGGCTCTCCACATATTACGTGGGAAAAACTCCAAAAAAGATGAATCGTGGGCATATAATATGCGTCTGCCTACGCCTTCAGTAATAAAGGCGTGATCATTACGTAGGTATGTATGTTTTTAAAACACTGCCATCCAAGAGCGCTAACAGTTTTTGGAGTATGAGACACGGCTGGATTAAGATCATTTTTTCCCCAATTTCAGAGACACTGCTACATTAAGAGCCTACCAGACGCCAAATTGTAAAAAGAAGATAGAAGATATACATTTTAGTGTGCAAGAAAGAGAGAGATGCGATCGGTTTTTGTGCGCTTTTAACGAAATAAATTAATTAAAATAAAACTATAACCAATAAGAAAAAAATGCTCTAGTGCAAATGAAGATTTTACTATTGTCTTTCTTATAAATATTTTATATTATAAAAACAACTTATAACATACGAGATCTAGCTTAAAATTTCACAAAATCGAGGTATTTTCAACACAAAAATCTATCGAGGAATTTATCAGTAATCGTGTTTCGAGCCTTGAGCGTTTTTAGTTCACGAACTGAGGTTGTCTGTGTTCAAATTTTAATTCAGCAGACCTCACGAGTCCTGAGATCTAGATCAAAGTAATAGTCTATTTGGCGTCATATGGACTCTTAAGAATAACCCACATTCCTTTAATCTAGTTGAACCCCCGTTCTGTGAGTGTTCAACCTGCATATCTAATTGCGGTATAATTTTCAGGTTATCTGAAAGTTTAGGAGTTTAAATGTCTGTACTGTTTGTTAGAACTGTATTTCTGTGTAAACTCTAAGCAACATTTTTGGATTTCGTAGCCAGATAGGTCTTCAAAAATGCTACATCTCATTTTCGAATTACACATGACTCACGCACTAATACACAAACACGTAAATTCACACATACACTGTACAAACTATTCTAAAATCTTTCATTCATATTATAATAAATACATTGAGGCATACTTACTGACATACAAACATGCACGCATACATACAAATAAAAACATTTGCCACACATACAACGAAAGTGACCTATTCTACATATGTGATTATGATGTACCTTTGAGCGGTGATAGTACTGGGGGGCGGGTGTCTTTCGTTCTTTTGTTTATTATACAGTTAAAGTACAAATCATACTTCAATGATTGATGACATAAATACAGTGGCAGAAGAGCTTGAGACATTCAAGGCTCCTCCGTCTATCCTTTGCTCAACGGAAAAATGTATGGACTACTTGTCAACAATAAATAATCGGTTTACGATCTTTCACTTAAATATTAGAAGTATAAATAAAAACTTCGACGAATTGCATGCAATGCTCAACAAGTCATTTGAATGCGATATCATAGTTTTATCAGAGTGCTGGCTATCTACCGCACTTTATATACCCGATCTTGATGGCTATTATTCTTACAGTACAAGAAATCTTATAAATCAGAATGACGGTGTAGTTATTTATGTGAAGAGAGAATTGGGTCACTTGATTACTATCGAACCTCATAATATTAAAGAGTTTAGCTGTTTAATATGCAAAATAGGCAACGACATTGCTATAGTGAGTTTATATAGATCTCCCTCCTTTAAATATATAGACAATTTCTTGAACGGACTAGATAGTATTATCTCATCATTGGCCTCTTCTAAAACTATTTGTATTGTGGGTGCCATTAATATAGATATAAAGCCGAATAACGCTGATAAAAGATCACTTGAATACCAAAACTTTTTGATGTCGCACGGCATGGTCCCAACACATTTCTACATCACTCGGGAAAAAAAATGTCTGGACCATGTTATACTTAAAACTCATCTTGCGTCTGTGACTTTTGTATTAGAAAGTTACATAACTGATCACCGCCCAACGGTTTTGTCCCTGTCACTTAGAAATCCCATTAAATCATCCGCAATTTATCGCCATAAAATTAATTTCACTGCTATACGCGAAGAAATAGAGAGTGAGGATTTTTTTCTTGTACTTTATTCTTCTGACGTAAACTCTGCTACAGAATATTTGATAACACATTTATCTAAAATAGTAAAGAAGCATACCACCTTTTATAAAATACCGCGTAGAAAAGTTAACATTAAGCCATGGATAACACAAGGTTTAATACAATGTATTAGAAATCGGGATAAAATGCACAAGAAACACAGGGCCGATCCCACAAATATTACTCTTAAAATTACCTATATTAGGTACCGTAATTTTCAAAATAATTTATTAAAAAAACTTAAACATAACTACGAACGAACTCTGCTCATAAATTCCAAAAATAATATACGTGCCACTTGGGACGCCATTAGGACAATTACGCATTCTAAAAAAAAGGTTTCTTCTGCCTCACAACTGTTGAAAATAGACGACGAACCTCTGCGTTCGGCAAATGCAGTTAATAGGTATTTTACCAATATAGGTAAACAACTAGCTAAATCAATTCAGGAAACACCTATCAATCCACAAACACCTGTATCAAGTAATAACTTACTTGATGACACTAAACTAAGGGATTCTATGGTTCTTCTGGACGCAGATTATTCGGAAATCGAATCCATTATAAAAAGCTTCGTAGGGATTGTGCTGTTGGAGTGGACGGCGTTTCGTCATCTATTCTACAAGACTCGTGCGAGACTCTTGTGCCGCTCATCACGCACATTTGTAATTTGTCATTTGCTACAGGAGTGTTCCCCAACATATTAAAAAAGGCCATTGTACACCCGATTTTCAAGAGAGGGGATGCTAATATTATCAGTAACTATAGGCCTATATCAGTTTTGCCCGCTGTGTCAAAGGTATTGGAGAGAGTCATTAATAATCGCTTAATCAACTACTTAAATTCTAAAAGCATCATCTCTGCAAATCAGTTTGGATTCAGGCGGAATATTTCCGCAGAAGATGCCGTCTTGTCTTTTGTGACCGGAGTGGCCGATTTTATGGACAAGAGTCAGAAGTGTTTGGGCATTTTTATGGATCTCTCCAAGGCCTTTGATACGGTTTCAATACCCATTCTGGTAGCGAAATTGGAAAAGGTAGGCATACGAGGGACAGTCCTACAACTGCTGACTGACTACCTCGGCAACAGAACCCAGTCAGTTAAAATTGAAAACTGCATTAGTCAGGAGGAGCGTTTAAGCTACGGAGTCCCGCAGGGTAGTATCCTAGGCCCAACCTTGTTCACGATTTATATTAATGACCTTTGTAAGTTATCTTCACCTCACTGCAGGGTTCTAGCCTATGCGGACGATACCGCTCTTCTCATTGATGGATCGAACTGGGATGAGTTACAGATTTATGCGGAAGCCGCTCTTTCTAAGGCTACGTCTTGGTTGCGGCAAAATTTACTAACCTTAAATCTGGACAAAACATGCTACATGACCTTCGCCCACGACACAAGTATGGCCCCGTCCCTAGAAAATTACACGCTAAAAGCTCATTCTTGTAATGAGCCATTCTCTGGCTGCAACTGTAAACTGATCACCAGAGTAACACAGGCTAAATATCTCGGTGTTTATATCGATGAATCTCTAAAATGGAAGTACCATATTAATGTGATAGAAAAAAGAGTTAGGAAACTCATCTACATTTTTAGACTCCTCCGAAATTCTGCAGATATTAACACTCTCAAATTAACTTACTACGCTCTGGTTCAGTCAATCTTATCATACTGTATAACATCATGGGGCGGTGCAGCCAAAACAAACTTATTGCCTTTAGAGAGAGCTCAAAGAGCCGTATTGAAAGTGATGTCCAGAAAGTCTTTTCGGTACCCCACAAATCAAATTTACAAAGATTTAACAGTCCTTACAGTCCGTCAATTATTCGTCCAGCAAGTGATTCTTAAAAAACATACTAAGTTATCTTATGACCCAAGCATATACACTGCTAAACGTCGCTCAGATAGGGTGTGTCCCATAATTAGACACAAAACTAAATTTGCAAAACGACACTACTCAGTCATTAGTTGCTACCTATATAATAAAATCAATAAAATTATACACATCTATCCGCTAAATTACTATCAGTGCAAATTAAAATTAAACATATGGCTTCAAAAATTAACTTATGAGACTACAGAGGAACTACTGCAACCAATATCGTAATAATTACCTGATAATAAGAATGTTGTTTCAGCCTTAGTCCCCGTGTATAATTAATTCAATTGATAAAAATCATAATTAGTAGTTAGATGACGCTAGATTTCAGCTCATTAAATGATATAAAACTTGTCTGCTAGTCTCCACGAATTACATAAATCCGTTATGGATGCATGATACATAAAACATGGGTCACGAATACATAGAATACATAAAACTAACTAAACACTTGCTGTAATCACAATCACACACGAACACTTCTATACCACATAACAAGCACTCAACACTCACACTTCCACTCTTATCTATTATTTTTTATATTCTCTTTTTTATATTTTTATTTTTTTCCCTCGTCTGGTCCTCTTTTAAATAGGTATCTACCTAGTTTGAGGACGCAGAAAAAACAAATCCAGTACAAATTGACATTGGTTGCGATGGCTGCAACAGCGCTGTTTGTGGTTATCCTTATCCTACCTGTAACACAGTGTCAACTAGCATGGGAATGGCAGGGGTTAATCCGAACGGCTTTGCGGCTAAATGTGGAATGTCATATTGGATATAAGTGTTAAAATGTTTAAGTCAATAAAGATTACTTACTTACTTACTTACTATTGAGGTATCTAACATCATATTTTTCTAAACTGAATAGTTTGCGCAAGAGACACTTCCAAAGTGGAAAAATGTGCCCCTCCCCCCCCCTCTAACTTCTAAACTAAGAGAATGATAAATCTAAAAAGAAGATATGATGTACATTGCCATAAAAACTACCAACGAAAATTGGTTTGAACGAGATAGAGCTGGTAGTTTTTTTTAATACGTCATAAACCGCAATTTTCGGTTAGAAAAATCACTACCATTGCGAACGTGTTAAAACATCAATCAAAGTTACAACGAACTACCTATAAGAACTTTTATATTATGTTACTTGCTGCTACAAAACCCTTCATGGGCGAGTCCAACTCGCACTTGGTCGGTTTTTTGTTATTAACTTACTTGGAATGTTAATTTTTCAGAGTATACATTTGCTCATATTTTACCATTTGCATTTGTGAAATGGATAGGCGCATGTTTGTTTTTACCTGTTGTTGGAACTTTCCAATTCCAAGCAAATACCAGCCAAGTGCAAGTTGGAGGGCACGGAGGACTCCGTACCAAAAACCATTAAAAAATCACGTTTGTGGTATGGGAGCCCGACTTAAATAGGTAGTATTTATTTTCCTGGTCCTCTATTTGAGGACCACTTAGGCCAGAAGAGGGAATATGCCTAATGCACTGATCGTTTACAGAACTATTACGTGGGACATAAAACTATATTGTGTATTATGGCCGTATACGCATCTGCCTACCTCTTCGGGGATAAGGGCGTGACAAGTTATGCTTACAGAACACGTAGCCAGTGGGCCTATAACAATTTATTTTACTTTATACCTATGCGTGTTTTAGAAGTACGTAGCAGCTAGTAGCAGGTTCAAAATTGACTGGTAAATCCAATTTTTCTTTCACATCACTAAGCGAATCAGAAAGTAATACTAACCCTCTTGTCTAGCGAGTCGTGGTCATTAATTTTGCCCTTTCATGTCAGAAGCAGGGATGTGATCATGACTAGTATTTTTAAGTTTTATCCCTCTTAATTTTGCTTTTAAGGGTGCATTAAGTTGAAGCTTATCAAATTTGGTACCACTTTTAAAAGTCATTATACCAGTATCGTATCTAACTACCACAGAGAAGCTAATAGTCGGTTTTTATATGTTTGGAGTTATTTTTTACTTATGACAATCTCCAGAGATGTTATGCTGGACTCGAACCTATTAAAACCACACAGTCGCAGTCTTTCCGTTGACATTTAGGTTTTTTACGGTTAGTTGTATAGTTTGCATTATTTGAGACTTTGATCTGTTTTTATTTTACTTAATTGTCTTCAATCAAATCAGCCTATGGCAGTATTAGGTACACTTGTACGTAAGTATATGAAATATGTATATTATAGCAATCAATGTGCCTTTGCTTCGATGTTAACTTGCTTTTACCGATGTTCATAAATCGTTTAGATTAGACTATTATCGGCGATAGTTTATCAAAATCTCATAAAAGTAATAGTTTGCTAGAATGGAATAGCCCATTGTTACCATAATGAATTTAAAAGCGAAATATTTGTTGCAAAAAATAAGTCTAGTTTCTATGAGCATGAGCACCGACCAAACAATTTATTGGAAAAAAATTACGATAGCAACAAATCTATTATCGCTCTTATGAATGCAGAAATAAGTTGTAAATTGCATTGTAGACTTAAAACATAATTCTGTATTACACCGATACCTGTACACAGGCTTAACGCCAAACACAATAGCAAAGAATTTACAAAGAAGAAATCGATAGCCCATTCATTACCGTGTCTAAAACATGAATGAACTATTGAATGAACGAATGTATGAATGAAGTGGACAAGTGTGCCCCGTAGTGACTCCTCTCAGACGGACAGGCGACACTATTGTCACACTATAAGAAATCAATGATTTCTGAGAAAATCACCGTATTGTATATCGCGTTAAATACGCAGGTAGCTATTATACCTATACATCTTTTCTTAGGACATTTCCGGTGCAATTGCATTTTAAATGCATTGACTTTTGAAGTTATAAAGAAATGGATTTAAATAAGCATAACCAATATACTTTAGATAGAAGACAATGTGTTAAGGTAGGATGGCGCTTGGTTGTGGTTGTTTCAAATTTGTGACGGTAGTAAGATTTACAGACTATTCTGGGAAGAATATTATATAGGTATCAATGACTACTTTAGATGCAATGTAACACAATTATGACGTGTTATTAATACCATATGCTGATATAAATATTGAGTCAAATCACGTCGCTATTACCATTCTTAAATGCCTTTTTTCTTTCATGATGAAAAGTTGTTTCTGTCGCAGTTTTTAAGATGTTTTTTAACATTTGCAAGTTCTCATTATGCATACTGATTAAAATAATGTTATGTGGCCCGGTCTGTTAAGAACTCGTAATTTTAACCAAAAGCCCTAAACATTTATTATGATATCATAGAACAAGTTGATTGGGTATATATTAGAAACAGATAATTTAGGTTGTTCAATGATTAATTTAAAAAAAAAAAGTAAATCTTCATTTCACTTCAAATCTGATCAAAGCGAGGAAGCGCGTATCATCTCATAATAGTTAATTTTGATCATGTTTTGCTGTTGAATGATTTTCTACAATAATACCATCATTACTGTGTCAAAACACCACCTGGGTACCTTGACATGTACACGATTTGAAGGTATACCTTTGGTTTTATTTGAAACTAACCCTTCAGATCTATTTGTGGGGGAGGATAAGCCGCTGTACGTAGAAAATTAAACTTTGTTTCGAAAAGTTACGGATCAAAATCATTTGAATGGTTTTGCTATCGAGATAATCTCTAGCAAAATAGTGTTTGCCCAAACATTGTTATTTTTATGCTATTGTTCGATCTTTTGCGATTTCGTGATAGAATCTAAAGAGCACTGAGTAAAAAGGTTGCGTGAAATGATTATTGAGCTCTGCCGCGTGAAATTTGTAGGTAACTTCAGCAAATAAACAGTTAAGTGCCATGAATGAAGACGCGTCGCACTGCTCACGTTTCTCAAATCCCTTATAGTGCAAAATGTGATCTTCCACATGAATTTTCTACTATTAACTACTAATAATTAGCATTCTTAGATTGAATAGTGTTCAAAGAGGATCAGTCGACAGAAGAAAAGTATTAAAATATCGCTTTGTTTGAATATAGCCCACTTTAGAAATTTCTAATCTATAGTTTAGATATTAGTATAAATAATATCTCTATCACGACGCGAAGCCTTGAAAGAAAACTAAACCGGCTTTCAATAATTTCCCTGTATATTTGGCAACTTGACGCACAAAATATCTATTTTAATTAATTGTCTATTAACTTTTGTAGTTATACTGGGTACATGTCAAACTTAAACCTCAAAGTATTTTTTCTTCAGCCCGGTGCCAGATTGGTAGAGACAGTTCTGTGGAAATCACCATCGATGATAACATCGATTTCCTCAAGATAAAAAACGAGATTAAAAAATTGACATTCCACAAGACAATTTTTATTTGTCTTGTAAAAAAAAAAACTTGAGAGGTGTCAAGGGACACCCGGATGGAACGAAGTTCCTTTCGATTAATTAGTGTAGGAATTGTAATAATTTTTTTTTTTTATTAATAATAATATTTTTTTATTATTAACCCCCATTTTATTACCCCCCCCCCTTTCCCCTCCCCCATATTAAATCCCCCCCCCCCATATTACCCCCATATTAAAGGAGGGTAGAGGTACCTCTACCCTCCACTCTACCCTCCATACTATAGCAAAAAGTGTCGTGACAACTTTTCGTAAGAATTTTTTCCGTCTAGCCCCCTTTCACAACGCGCGATAATAAACCGGCTTACATATTTGTGAAAGACATCGTTATTATGTCAAGGAAGAGGTAGGTATATAAAATAATGTTTCAATATTCAAAACACATTGTCTAAAAGGAGTACTTTTACATTTAGGGCGCCTAAAACCAGTTTCCCAGATGTCTTCATCACAAGGCCCAACGCTACACAAAACTTAATAAAATAACTACCTTATTTCATTACTCCCTGAATTTCCCATCAGATACCACTTACTGAACAAAAGAAATATGCTACTTTACAAATTGATGCTGACATGATAATAACACGAATTGATTCACAATTATAAAGCTACCGAGTACAAAATATTAGGGCCCTTTTAATATTTCATAAACTAGTTTTAGAAAGGCGGGGCTTTTGACTCCCCTCCCCTTTTTGTAAGGATTTCTTTTGGACTACGCGTGTGTACCATAAGGGTTCAATTATGGGGTATTCATATTTAATTAATATGGTGTGTTGTAGGACGACTGTGTGATTTTGATCGTTGCAGTAATAATAAAGATAAGCTTGCCTTGTTATTAGGAATCTGCTTTTGCATTTATATTGTAACTTTGTTATAATGTCTCTAAGTTTTTTTTTAATTTAACAGATGTTGCTTGTTCAGTTTATTTTGTAGATATGTTTTAGTAAGTGATAATCGATATTTTTTTGCTAGCGCTTGCACCGGACATAATATGCAATAAATTGTTAGTTTCCGGGTGCCTTGGAGAATGAGGTTCGCTTTCCCTTTATAAAAATCTTCGTATAATTAAAAATCTCTTAAAACCCTCAGCTACTTGACATAATTACATTTCACTTAGCATCTTTTGAGATTTCAGTCATCATTTTGCGCTGATCATGAAAAGCTATTTTATCGTTTGTGGGATATGAATGTGTGTTTACTTTTGTATTCCACAATAAAAGTTTTCACCTAAAAATTTAATTTCCAATAGTAAAAATACCTTGCCTTCCTTCACGAACATTTATTTTAACAATAAATGGTCATAAATTTTGTACACACAGAAAACAGTAACCGAACATTGAATTTAATAAGACAGATATTGGGGATGTTCGCGTCCCATACAAAATTATTAATAGCTACTAAAATGTTCCATTCATACTTTTTTTTAACTAACACTGGGGTTGACGTCTCACCGACAAAAGGGGTGGGCAGGGCCAAATAATTGCCAAAACCCTTCGAGGTCTATTGTGTGTTTACAATAGGGTGCGCTAAGTGGGGGTAGTTTTTGTAATTGTTACTTTTAGGAAAGACGGCACCCCATATTCAGTATTGAACTGTGCTTCATCACGAGAGCTCGTGAGACACATCAACATGTCTCGTTCGTTCTTAGTCGATACTTTGATAAGTGATACAAAAGACTCCAAGAAAAATGAAGTTTATCGTGAACCTATTCATTCGTACATACCGTTGTTAGGACATCATCTAGATCCGCGACCAAAGTTCTTGCCGTACCCATATTCTGGAAACTTAAGCAACATTTTCAATATTGGCCTACATCAACAACAATCAACAGATTTGTTCAGGCCGTTTTTGGAACAACTCAAGTTCCGTTATCCTTTTGATCATCAGTTACCTCGTCAAGATTTCTATGAAGCTCAAGTGGAACCAAAACCGATCGACAACTACTTAAAAACCGAGGAACAAGAGCCTGTCAACTTTTCTACCACGAGGAAGAAGTCAGTTTCTCCATACTTATATCATCCTTATAAAACTGAAACATCTCCGTCGAAGAGTCAAGGTCAGAGATCACCTTCTTTATCCAGTGAAAGCAGAAACGGAACACCAAGCCCGCCACTTGGACATCCAGAGGAACTCTTACCCGGCTACTCTAAAAGCTTAAAACGGATGCCATTGAAAGAAGACTCAAGCAAGAGAATCAGAACCGCCTTCACAGGAACTCAGCTACTAGAATTAGAACGAGAATTTTCCAATAACATGTACCTCTCAAGACTGCGAAGAATTGAGATTGCTTCTAGGCTGAAATTGTCTGAGAAGCAAGTGAAGATCTGGTTCCAGAATCGCCGTGTGAAGTTAAAGAAGGAAGAACCATCGCCTGGTTCTAAGAAGTGCTGTTGTGCTCGCAGTTCCTGTTCCTCAAAGGACCAAGAAGCTTGCGACCAAGAACAAATTGATGTGGTTAGTGATAATGATATAAGGTACGAGTCTCAGAAACTCTCTTATTCTTGAAGTATGAACTTTAAAAGGACTTTAAAAATGTGAAATAGATCTGGTAAACAATTTACCAATAGTTGGCAGGTGCTTTGTGAAAGAATCTCTGTAATGTTGTATGGTATTTTTGTAATTAAATTCGAACTTGACGATGATTTGCAGATCGTTTTATTTTAAATCGACTGAAAAATTAGCGATCGAGGTCGATTTCCGACAAAATAGTGTCTGTTACAAATGCATTTTCAAATGCTTGAAACGATTTGAAAAACACATTTTTTATGTATATTTTAACTAAAAATTATTAATTAGTTTAAAAATATTTTGTGATTTTTAAACGTTAGATTACACTGTGAGTTAGATATAAAACCTTTTGCTCAAGAGTTTTCTAATTAACTTTATACCTACCTATTTATGTGTTGAGCAAAAAACTTGTATGTCTTTTTGAGAATTTTTCGCGATGGAATGTTTAAGATGAAGTACATAAAGTTAATTTATGTGAACGGTCCACAGGTCTCTACTTAATTATAAGTATGTAACTATTGTGTCAACATTTTACACCTAAGTTATTTGTACATAGTTTTCTGTAGTTTAGTTTAGTTTTAGATAAGAAATGACTGTAACCTCGTTAAATATATAAATAATTTATAAAAAGATCTAAAATATATTTTTGATATGAATTTACAATTCGTTAGAAGTAAACCTAATAAAATTGTACGAAATATATAATTTTTATTTTATTAGTACCACTAATAAGTATCTATACAATAAGTTCTTTAGATAGGTGTTCTGATCGACTGGTAACATCATCAGGATCTACAATTCCAAGCCAATTACAGTGAGAGTGAGAACGAGGAGTTTATATAAGTACATATCTACATACATACCATCACGCCTGTCTCCCATCAGGGTAAGCAGAGACTACGGCTTTCCACTTGCCACGATCCTGGCATACCACTTTCACTTCTATTTTACTAAGTGCTTTCATACACGCTCGCCGATTAAGGGTACTCTTGACCTGACGTTTTTCCAACAGGTCTTTGATTTGGTCATCATCTATAAATACATACTGCTTGTTCGCTCTAACTTTGCCGCTCGGCTCCATACTAAAGTCGATTTTTTAATTAGACGAAGTAAATTGACAGCAACTAATGTCACTTCTTCATACAATGTTGCTTATTTTCTATGACGAAATGACATTAGCTACTGTCAATTTACTTCGTCTAATTAACAATTCGGGTATACGCCTCTACGCCAGCGGCAAAGTTAGAGCGAACGGGTAGTACGCACATATTTGGTCACCCGGGAATCGAACCCAGGACCTCAGTGTGACAGCCTATTGCCCTACCGCCTGCGCCTCCAAAGCGGTCAAGCTTTACTTAAACAAGAGGTTGAGGCTACCTGCTGTTGAAAACACTTTTTGTTGCTAAAGTCAAAACCACACTGATCATGCAACGCTACAAGCTGTTTAAACAGCTTAGAATTTCAATTATAATAATACTGGCTTTAAGCTGATTACATTCATAGGTTCATTAACCTGTTCATTAACTAAAATCCGTTACATTGGAATTGTAGGTAAATAATACAAGATTAGATACTTTCCATTTTTCCCCTTCCATAAAACTGTAAAGGTTGCGCTAGTCAGGCAGAGCGGCTCGAGCTCAATCAAATAAGCATGTTATTTGAGAGTAGCGAAAAATTCTAAATCTATGATGTGTGATATCATCATACATGCTGGGTAACTCAGCATGGCAGGTAGACTTTGACCACTTTGTCTATTGCTGCAGGTTCCACACTTCTCACTTAAATAACAATTCTTTTTGAACGTATGAAAACTATAATGGTAGTAGAATAAGTAATAACATAATTAGAAAGAATATTGTCACGAATAAGTAGCCGTCACCAAGTAGGTAAGTACAAGCATAGATTTAGAATGTACAAGATGAACAGTGTCAAACTGAAGACGAGACCAAAAATGAAAGATCTATATGTGGGTTAAATAGTGTTGTTGAATGGTCACACCTATATTATCGATAAAAGTATCTGTATAAATGGATGGAATGGAAATGAAACTTCTAAGCACACAAAGTGCTTAGAAGTTTCATCTCCAACTTCTTGTTTTGGGGAATAAATTGTTAATTTGAATGTAATCGACTATGAAAAAGTAAAAATGGGATTATATGGGGTAACTCGTAATATTAGAAATTCTGTACTGATTTTACGAATTTTGATTCAGTGTGTGAATGTGAAAATACACTTTTAACATGTAATTTATGGCATCGTACATTGCATTGTTGCCGTACATATATATTTTGCCAATTGAATTTGAAATTTTACTAAAAATCCAACTCTTATTACTTTAAATATATTAACCTCGCCAAATTGACGTCGCCACTAATGGAAACTAATGGAAAGCCGTGGCGCATCTAGCGAATGGGGGTCATGCTTACAGCACACAAGACTTCTGACAGTAGTCCTCAAGTTGGCGGCCCTATGATTTGCCCCTTCACGCTCCGCTTGTAGAACCCGGGATTGTAAAATGAGGGAAACACATGTGCGGGCAGGTCGTTCCAGGATTTTGTAGTTCGACAGAGGAACGATCTTTTGAAACGCTTAGTTCTGGCGATGATTCTCTCCGCTATATATGAGTGGCACCTCTGCCCGACGTGTTGTTCGAAATCGGAAAGGAGATGGTGGGATCAGGTTGAAGAGCTCTTCAGAACATTCGCCGTGATACATTCAGTAGAAGGCAGCCAAGGACGCTATGGTTCTTTGCTACGATAACGGCTCGAGGCTTATCGTCATCTTAGGACAACCTATAATTGAAATCGGATAACACGTCTCTGCATAGCGCCAAGCGCGTCCCTTAAGTACCTCGCACAGTCATCCCAAAGGTGAGAACAGTATTCGACGCAGAGGCTAATCTGCGCCTTGCACAGCAAACATCCCGGTGTGGCGTGGAGTACCTTAAGTGAAGTAAAATTATAAAAATTCAACTCAAAATGGATCACAAATTTTGGAAATATTATATTAAAATAGGCACAAAACCCTAAAAAAAAGGTTAAATAACACAGTTCGAGTAAAAATCAATCATATTTATAGTAAATTAAATCCAGATAAGTTTGTTTGCAGCAATGCCACTATAATGAACTATCGACATCCTTATCGATACCTGCCCATGACTATTTTACTGTAAACAGCCCTTTCTATTTCTGCCTTATATATCCTCCAAAAATGCATTTACACATTAAATATTGTGTTATGTATGAAGGAAAATGCATAATCTACGTTATGAGTTGGACTTTCAGTGAAATTTTACATCCAATTTGGCAAAATATGTACGTCAAAAATGGAATGAACGAAGTCACAAATGACCTGTTAAACGAGTCTTTCTTCGTATAATTGCGTTTTGTAATATCCTATTCACACACTAAACACGACCATATTGTTGAAAATATAAAATTTTCTATTTTAATCGTAAGATCTCTACAGATTACTGGATATTATGAATAACATAGAGCCGCCATAGGATCCCAGCGGGCTCAGCGATTCAAAATACTGACATATGAGTACACAATTTGCTTTCTCTTTTCCTCTCGAGCTAAGTGCTATGGATAATGAGGTCTCGCTCGCACGCTTTGTATATCTATTGAGAGTAGCGAAAAATTCTAAATCTATGAGTACAAGTAACTTATAATTATAGTCGACTTACTGAAAGATAGACATTTCGAAGTAAAAGTTTTTTTAAGCAAAACCTATTTCATCATCATCACGCCTTTATCCCCGAAGGGGTAGGCAGAGGCATATTATATACCCACATTTCACCTTTTTATAATTTGTCCCACGTAATACGTTGTGAGCCGTATTGACGTGTTACAATGGACAGGCGCAGGTTGTGACTGCCTGCTGTTGAAATAAAGCCTTCAACTTGGCTTAACGACTGCCATTTAACTGGCAACCGGGACCAACGGCTTAACGTGCCTTCCGAAGCACGGAAACGCTCAAATAAATGTCACAAAGTGATCACATGGATGGTCACCCATCCATGGACCGGCCATAGTGATAGTTGCTTACTGCAGTGATCGTTTACAGAACACTGAGTACGCGGGGCCACGAGCGCTTCAAAACCTATTTCGTACAAATTATATTAGCTACTAGCGGACGTCACGCGGTTTCACCCGCATAGTTCCTGTTACCGTGGGAATACGGGAATAAAATATAGCCTATGGTCACCGGGAAGAGTTTGGCTTCCCAACAGTGAAAGAATTTTTCAAATCAGTCCAGTAGTTCCAGAGGTTTAGGCGTACAATGTCAGAAACGCAAAATGACAGATTAGCGAATTGACAGAAACGCATAATGCCAGGTGTCGCAAAATGACAGATTCGCAAAATGACAGATTCGCTTAGTGACAGATTCGCAGCATGACAGATTCGCAGAATGACAGATTCGCAGAATGACAGATTCGCAAAATGACAGATAAATCTCGAATTAAATAAACATCGAGTTATATTAATCAAATTCTTTATTTGTTAGTATAAATCAACATAAATTTCCAAAACTTAAATCAAGACGAATCAACCGTCTCATCTCATAATGTCCTTTTCTCGAAATGTCCTTTCTCATAATGTCTTTTCTCCAAATGGCCTTTTCTCGAAATGTCCTTTTCTCAAAATGTCCTTTCGCGAAATGTCCTTTTCTCAAAATGTCCTTTCGCGAAATGTCCTTTTCTCAAAATGTCCCTTTCTCAAAATATGTATACTACAGGATTAACCCCGGTAATTTTTTTATAACCATCAAGCTACCACCACTCACTTGGCAAATTTGATGTTATTTTTTTATAGCCACCTAAACAAAACTTAGGTGGTTATAAAAAAAATAACCACGAAGGCTAATGCGGAAGCTCCGCTGCGCTCCGCTTCCGCCTAAGCCTTCTATCCTAACGTATCCAAGTCAGATTGAGCGGGGTTAATCCTGTAGTGCACATATTTTGAGAAAGCGACTTTTTGGAAAAAGGACATTTTGAGAAAGGCCATTGCAAAATATGTGCACTACAGGATTAACCCCGCTCAATCTGACTTGGATACGTTAGGTTAGAAGGCTAAGGCGGAAGCGGAACCCAGCGGAGCTCCCGCATAAGCCTTCGTGGTTTTTTTTTTATAACCACCTAAGTTTTGTTTAGGTGGCTAGTTGTGTACAAAAGTTAAACCAAATAAAAAGAAAAATAATGGTTAAATCTGAATCACCCGCAAAACTAAGATCTGGCATTTTGCGAATCTGTCATATTGCGATTCTGTCATTTTGTGAATCTGTCATATTGCGATTCTGTCATTTTGCGAATCTGTCATTTTGCGTTTCTGACATTGTACGCCTAAACCGTTCCAGAGCCTATTCGATGCAAACAAACAATCAAATCTTTCCTCTTTATAATACACTCGAGAGCAATGAATCCGGGTCACTTAAAGAATCCTAAAAATCTCGGAAACTAAAAATGCTAGGTTAATGCAATAAATTGTATTTAATAGACAATGTAATACTCCTTAAATGAAGGTATTAAAACTTCTTAGTTATTGTAAAGTTATATCATAAAAAAATCAAATTTGAAAAAGGGCCACTTTCGAAGATGGAACTACGAAATTACAGCATTTGGTGTTGCTTTTGTTTGTAATCTGTCATTTATGTGGGTACATAAACCATGTTGATAGTGCTCTATATTCATTAATCAAGCTGAAATTATGTCGCTTACGCCTGAAGAATGCACCAGAATACTTACAATGCTGGAAACCGGCCGGAGTCAGCGCGATACAGCCAGGACTGTCGGTGTGTCGCTGTCAACAGTACAAAGAGTTCTCCGACGTTACGAAGAAACTGGTTCTAACCTACGCAGACCAGGAACGGGCAGAACCAGGTGTACCACAGCACGAGAAGACCGATACTTGGTGAACACCATGCTTCGAAATCGCTTTCTCACAGGAACTGAACTCACCAATCAGTTTCGACGCCTCGGAGGAAGTAACCCAAGTGCATGGACAGTAAGACGTCGGCTTGCTGAATCTATCTTAAAACCCCTTAGACCTGCAAACGGCCCTAAACTGGAGCGTGGGCATCGTATTTCGAGACTAAGGTATGCCCAGAGCCACGTAAATTGGAGTATTGAAGATTGGTCAAAAGTTATGTTCTCCGACGAATCAAAATTTATGCTCTACAAGCACGATGGAAGACACAGAGTGTATCGAAGACCAGGGGAAAGATTCAAGCAAGCATGCATCGAAGAAAAAGTAGCCTACGGTGGTGGGTCTGTACTTGTGTGGGCCGGAATTTCTTCTGAAAGTCGCACAGAGCTGGTGATCATAGAAAACGGCTCTTTAACTAGCGTAAGATATGTGGAAGAAATCCTCAATGATCACGTTGGTCCATTTATGGTCAATTTAGGTGAGGATGCTATATTTATGCATGACAATGCCCGACCTCATACAGGTAGGATTGTGAATGACTACCTTCAAGAGATGAACATTACTCGTATGGAGTGGCCAGCGCGCAGCCCGGATATCAACCCGATCGAGCATGCTTGGGACGAGCTAGGCAGATGCGTAAAACAACGAAACCCTCCCCCAATCACGCTTCGTGAGCCCAAAATTGCTCTCACAGAGGAATGGGAGAATATTCCCCAAAATCGTATAAGGAACTTGGTGTACAGCATGCCAAACCGCGTAAACGCAGTAATGGAAGCACGAGGAGGCAATACGAAGTATTAAAATTCAAGAAAATCGTAATAAAGTTCAAAAATTTCATGTTTCCTATTTTTGTTTTAAGGAGAGATCAGCAGTTTTTTCTTTATGTAATTTTGTGTTAATAAAATGTATGGTGACTCATATTTTTTTTTACTTTCATTTAAGGAGTATTACATTGTCTATTAAATACAATTTATTGCATTAACCTATCATTTTTAGTTTCCGAGATTTTTAACATTCTTTAAGTGACCCGGATTCATTGCTCTCGAGTGTATTATATATATAACGCCCAACAGCCTATGGTTGGGAGCCCCGGGTAAGCCGGGTAAGGATGTCCCAGGACTCTTCCGTTGCCGCTATAACAACAAATTACTGTAAACAGAACAAAATTCGAGAGGTCCCATACAATAAACATGATTTTTGCCATTTTGGTACGAAATCCTTTGTGCTCGAATTAGGCTTGGCCAGTTTTATTTGCATAGAATTATTTCATTAATTTCGGCAATGCTCCGATATTCTTCATTGTAATTTGATTAAATCCAAAGAACGTGAAGAGGATAGGTAGGTATGTAGGGGACACATGCGTACCACTTGCACAATAAAAGCATAGCTAGACATATTGACATTGCGCTCCGTGTAATGTTAGGAATTTTGTTCGGTACGATGCTTTTTAATTAAAATTACTTTAGGAGGACTTATAAATACGTAATTAAATACATCTGACATGGTTATATTCACAAGGGGTAGGTAGAAGTGAATTATACAGTAATATTTTCCCATGAGTTCTGTTGATTTCATGTAATAGCAGCAAGTCACAGGGCGACATATGTATACGGCAGAAAATCTGTAATCCAAAAAAAAATTCAAAAAGTGCATCAATGAATCTCTGCACTGAAAACTGATCGTTAAAATATTTATAAAACAAAGATTTTATCACGTTAACGTAAAATATATATCATTTAAGAGAAGGGTCCCGTATTGAGACGGGTAAGAGTACAAAATGTCGCCACCCCAATACATCCCGAGGGTGTCGTAAGAGGCGACTAAGGGAACGCTTTCGCAAAAAAATTTTTCAATGAAAAATAAAACCGTCTTCAAGCAAATCCTGAAAAATAAAATTTACTTGGCACAAAGTAATATGTATTTTGATTTTATCGGATTTTATTCATTATCATATTGAAGTCGGCGCCAAGTAAACCCATAGTTTTATGTAGGTATTATATTGATGGCACCAACTTCAATATTATATTGAATTAAATATGATAAATCAAAATACATATTACTTTGTGCTAATTAAATTTTATTTTTCAGGATTTGCTTGAAGTCGGTTTTATTTTTCATTGAAAAATCTTTTTTCATCATTTTAAGTGACGGGTGAATCGAAAAATATATCTATCTAGGTGAAAGTTCTCATCGTAACAAATCAATCAAGCAAAACACAAGGTAGCTGCTGTAAATCGTTAAGGAATTCCCTCGACTGTCTTTCGGTTCCATCATCAGATCGACTCCAGACATTCATTAAATTGTAGTACCTTTAAGCACTGAATTAAACATTAACAAACGCATTAGTTGTCCTGCAGGGACAACTAATTTTCGGTGGTTGCCCTCGATTTCCCCTGAATTACATCATCAGATTCTGACCTGGAGAAATTTGAACCACCTCAGCAGTGAACTCAATCCAACAAAAAGCAGATTTGAAATTCGTCTATAATTGACGAAATATCGGTGAACATACATAAAACATTGAGAACTTCCTTTTTTTTTCAAGTCGGATCTATTAATCTAAGTGTAAAGTTCTCATCAATACAAATCAATCAAGCCCAAACACAAGGTAACTGCTATAAATTGTTAAGGAATGCCCTCGACTGTCTTTCGACTCTATCATCAGATCGACTCCAGACCTTCATTAAAATGTAGAACATTAAAGCACTTAATTAAAAAGTTAACAAGCGCACTAGTTGTCCCTACAATTTTCGGTGGTTGCCCTCGTTTTCTCTTGGATCCCATCATCACATCCTGACTTGGTGAAAATGGGACCACCTCAGAATTAAACCCTATTCAACAAAAAAATAAATTTTGAAATCCGTCTATAATTGACAGAAATATCGCTTAACATACATAAAAAAAATACATACAGACGAATTGAGAACCTCCTCCTTTTTTGAAGTCGGTTAAAAAGATCCATTGCGTAGAGTAGGAAAACTCGAAATGAAACCCGGTTGTCAGAAAATTGACAACCGTTAAGCCGGATTGGGGGCCTTATAGGCGGCTTGAAAAATTTTAACTACGGGTCACGGCGACCTGCGCCTGTCCATTTCAACACGGCAATAGGCTCACCACCTATTACGTGGGACTTAAAACTATAGTGTGAAATGTGGGCGTATATTATGCCTCTGCCTACCCCTTCGGGGATGAAGGCGTGACTATATGTACCTATGTATGTAAGAGAAGTTTTTAGTCTGTATAGTGAGCTACTGTCTTCTTTCTTTTTCCAGTTTTATTATTCCATCTTTTAGACACGGGAAGAATTATTACAAATTTATATGCTACCCTGCAAAACAGCTTTATGAATGGCGTGTACCCTGCAAATCTTATGTGGCAGCAGTGGCAGGCATTTACGAATATGATACAAAATTTAGATACTGATCTCTATAATATTCAAACATTTCTGACTTACTTACATATTTGATATTTCCAAAAGAATAATTTTACGTACATAACAGTTAGACGTGAAATATACGCGTTTCCTAAAAACAATTTTTCTCGAACATTCCTATCTTACATTAAATATTCTCGTACAAGACAATAATAAAACGAACATCTGGCGTTTCGCAGCCTTAGTAGCAGAAAATGTTTTATTTCGAACTTCGTATGGAGAAAATAAAAGTTTAACACAGTTACATGGACTTAGTTTTACAAAGGGAAGGAAGGTAAATATAAATAATACCTAATGTTTTATGATTCAGATGTAGTGTGACTTTAAAAAGGATTGTTTTTAGGTATGTGGTAAAGATCTTCTAGGAAAAAAGAGTGCCAAAAGTCCATTATATTATAGACATCACTGTCAGCCTGAATCAACTACAAAGTTTTGTTACGTATAGGAAGGTACACCAAACATTTAAACAAAATAAAAGAAAAAATAAAGAAAACGCGTTTATTTATAAACATCCCAACATTATTTCACAAAATATCACACATAGAAGTAATATTCTATGTATCTAGTACTAGTAGATGCCCACGGCTCCCTTAGCGTAATATTTAGTTTCCCATCTTTCCCCATTTAAAGAGAGGAATCCTAAGCTTGTGTCTGTGAGTCATAATACAAAAAATTTATAGGAAAATAAATTTAATATACTAACAGCATAAAGTATCATTAAGTTTAGAATACCAAGATACTTAGAACGTCCTGTCCGCTCGTGTGTACTCAAAAGAGGCGAACTCTACAACCCTGTTCCCTTTAGGAAGAGAGCTAACAAAAACATACCAGATAACATGAAATACCATAGAAAGAACATGAGATACCAGCTTGACCCTGAACTCGCTAGTTGTCGCGATGACTTACCATCAGGCGGACAGCGTCAGTTTAATCAGCTAAATTAAAAAAAAAAAAACACTTTGGGCCCTTTAAAAAAAACATTAAAAGCTTAACATGTAAACGAGGCTAGATTCAATATGATCCAAGTATCTGAAGATGTCAATCAACCCTTTTCACTGAGGAATAAAAAGCGAATGTAGGGTCATGTTCGGGCTGAGAGGATTCCCTTCGCGTCGCATCAATCAATGAGATCGATCGCGAAGTAAAAGGTTTCCTAACGCCTTCGTAGGAGAAAACTTACATATGTTTTGGTAAACTGTAGGGCTCTAACTGAACGAAAACGTAATTTAGGACGACCCACGGACTATTTCTAACACAGTTTTTTGACTTTCGAAAATGAAGTTTTATTTTTATACGGCTTGTGATAATGTTTTATGTTAACGAAACTCATTGGGCGCTCCGAAATATCACGAGAGACTGAAATCAAAAAGTATTTTTAAGAAGCTACTTATCTATATTATATTATTAAAATAAGATCGAGGCGGAGGAGGGAATATAAATAAATATCACACTGCTGCATTTTTGCTATTTTATCAATTTCCATGATTCTGTTTATCCCGGGAATGTGTTCCCATGGAGAGAGGGATCAGGGACCAAATTTTACGCGGGCGAAGCTGCGAGCATCATTTCGTCGGTTATATATGCCTTTATATCGAGTTTTTCTTATCATTTATAGGGTATATTGTTTACGTAGCAATGCCCTCAATTTCTGGCTGTTGTAAATATCTTAACACTAGGCTGGCGAGAGCTATAAATAAATAAATATTTGTGGACATTTTCACACAAAATCCTGTAGCCCAAATTAACCTAATAAAATCTTGGCTACCTATGGGATCTAGACGACTGATAGACATACTTATAAATTTCTAAATACATACATATTTTATATAGAAAACACCCAAATTCCCAAAAATAATGTGTAAAAATGATGTGCGTTTTAACAGACAAAATACTTTATAACTTAATATTATAATAACAATGTTATATTGAGGTTATTCTAGAATTTTATCTCAACGATTTTACGAAACTACCCATAGCCCATCCACAATAGACTTGAATAATGATACCCAATAAGTTGAACACGATATTCGCCGGTAAGGGTATGACACATTTTTCTTCCTCTCGCTCGTATAGGAACGGTATCGCGGTAGTGCCTCCAAACCAAAACACAGCGGTAACTGTTAATAGTAGAAAAGGTTCTATAAAACCTTTAGATTCTCTATAAAGACCGTACAAAGTTGCTGTTGCTATTAAAACAGACGTTGCTACTATTATCCAAGAAGTTATCATTGCTATTTTTTCTCTGATCTTCGTCATATCGTAGCATTTTGGAAAATTGAACAATATTGTTGGACTCATATATAAAGGTGATGTCGCAGCTGCTATGTAGCATCCAGTCTTCAGGTCAACACAATTTAAACATGTTTTTAAATTTCCCATGACAGTATAACAATTTTATGGTAAATGTTATGGAAATGACCTAACGTCAAATAATTATGTCAATCTGATGTAAAGTGATTACATTTATCTTTGGTGGTAATAGTTTTTTTTCTTGGCATGAAAATATCGATGCGAAAAATCTAGTTGGACAACAACGTCATGGAATTGAGGTGATAAAGTGGCCAATTCTTGACGAACGAAATGGACATTAGTAAAAATAAATGACGAGTTTCACCGACATTCAAACAATCAAAATGATTTTTGATTGCTTAAAGGTACCTATTTATTTATCATTGGCCAGCCACATAGAGATTTTAAAAACAAAAGATCCCAAAACTGAAGATGAGCTTACTGCTGGCAGCTGAACCTGCAAAGAGCTACCCAGCTTTGTATATCTCTAGCCGTAGCTCTGGACATTATAGTCTAGCTTTTTCTAGCTTCTAGCTAGACTTAAAAGTCTAGTTTTTCCTTAAAGCTCCTGTGTACTGATCTGATGATAAATTTCTGTAAGCCCCATTAGTACCTGATTTGCAATGCTGGTTGCGCCATAAACTGGGACTGCGGGCCGTCAGAGTTAAAAGAAGATACTCTCACAAGCTCAATCAGCCAGTAGCTAGGACCATATCAACCTCTTTGATTAGTACTGTATCAACGAGTAATCCAGGGACATCCTTCCGAGGGCTTACCCGGGGCTCCCGTCCTTAGGCAGTGGTAGGGCACGTGTGGTTTTAACCGTAAGAGGCCGGCATACCGACATAGCATTCGTGACATGTAAAATAAAAAAAAATGTGTGTGCGTGTAACCTTAACATGCGATTGAAGTAAAACTTCTTTGCCATTGACGGCATCAAAATGTTAAGTAATATCATTCTTTCGAATTTTGAATAGCGAATGCGCTTACTATTCGAATTCAAAATTCCAATAGTAAGCGTTAATTCCGTCAGAAAAAAACTGAGTTACGCCCTAGTCGCGCCTAAAAAAGTTTTACTTCAAAATCTGTATCAAACTACGCAGTTTAACTAGCATACAATATGTATATGTTCCTGTTAAAAGCTGGTACATTTTGACAGTTCATTTATTCGTGTGCCGCCTCATCAAGATACGTAAATAATGAAAATGAAATGACAATGCGTTTTCACAATAAAAATCTCGCAACGGATACTCGTCACCCGTGTACAGTACAATAAGGGTTGATCATGTCGTTTGCGGAGCTCAAGTCACAAGCGGCAGCGGTGCGAGCATACTGTAGTGTAGACGATATGGTTTTTCAAAATAGGTCTTAAGTCTTTGCAGGGTCGGCAGCGTAAACCTTCATAGGCTATGGTGACTACAATCCATCAGGTGCGTAAGCTTTTCTGCAGTCTTAGTGGTATATAAAAATAGTTAATATTTTGGTTAATATACTACATTTTGTTTTTTTTTAAACCACTAAGAAAGAAATAAAATATTATGTAAAATCCATCGACTTTTGTAGTCTTTTACCAGTACTGTGTGTAACTTACGATAGGTAAATAGTAAGTACTCATAGCATTGGCATCTATCTTTCACACTGTTCTGTTTCTTGGCAGACTATCTATAGCCTTAATAGCCAAAAACAGACAATTTAGATAGCATGGTATGTAGGGCTAAATTATGATGTCCCATTACACAGCGTGAATTATTGTTAATGTTAGGCTGTTACGAGGTAGGTAATCAAAATATTGGAGTATTACAGACTTTTCTATTCTTTTGGAAAACGGGGTCGGGGTCATTTGATCGATGAGCTCGCGGTCTTTAAATGTATATTAAAAGGCAGTTATACAAAATCGCTATGTTTCAACGTTTGTGCCATACACAAATACTAATTTAAATAAGCCCTCGTCACGGCTAACGAATAAATGCTGCTCTGTGCGTACCTGATGTAATTGCGATTTACAACTTTTTAAGTACAAAGCAAATTAAACTTTCTTGTCATATTGTTTAAACTCACATTGCTTTCTGCTTTTAGAACCATTGTTTTTTTGAAGTCATAATGTTCGAAACGATTATGCGATTTTGTTTACCGTGTTTGTGTGAATAATTATATTTATTATAATAAAAAAGTGATTTAGTATCGCAATAAATTTACTTTAGACTTTATAAAGATGCAATTATTATCCTATTGTTGTATTAGCGAAAAATTCTAAATCTATGGTCAGAATACAAAAACGGCACTTAAAAATAATAAAAAAAAATAGGTACATTTTTTTTGTATCAGAGTGGAGGACAGGAATGCGGCAGTCACGCAAAATATTTCTGAGGGCAGTAACATTGTGGTCGCAAATCATCTTTATTCAAATAAATATTATAATTCTAACATCAGCTTTGACGATTTTGCTCGTTATCGTCATCTTCACTTTTGGGAAAAAAACTGAAGGAAACAAAATGTGTGTGAGAAACAAAATTGATGCGGAGTTTATGAAGAATGGTTTGAGGGTATCCGGAAAACGAGACCTTAATGAGGGAAATGAGAATGTTTGATCTTGTTTGGAGATGCTGAAGTCATCGAATACCTACCCATAATCGCCGGAAAATCGTGAGATAATTTTGTATTTTATTTTTGACAACAGTGTTTTTTTCTTTTATTGTTTTGTTATATTATATGGCGTATCTATTTTTTTTCACAACTTTACCCTACAACTCGAAATAAAAATGTTTGCAAAAATAAAGTAAAAAGATATTTTGAAGTAAAAGGTTATATATATAAGTATACTTGCGTACAAATTACTCCTCGATAAGTGTACTCCGTCGCCGAGTTGTGGACCGCCTATTTGACCCCATTGCGTGGGCCCAACAAAACTAGTGCGAAAATGGGTATAATGTAACTTTACCTACCCCATCGGGGATATAGTTATGATTGCAGACTATAGCCTGTTAGGCACATGATAATATAATAAAGGTTCAACTTTACTAAACTCAAAGTTCAATGAACATGCCGCCAGCCGCTACAAAGGGAATACCGCGACATCTCTGTAAACTCGAGTTAGCAGATCGATCATTGCAATCCGTTATCTGATTAAATCTTTTCGAAAATCTTGCCTAGAAGCACGTTTTTGAGAAGCAGCTCTATAAAAAATTTAAGCTTTGATTTTTGCCGACTACCACGATGTGCTCAAGCAAGGGGATTGGATTTTCGGTCTCATCTTAGTATAAGTTCCCTGTTACATCCAGAAACTCCTTGCTTGACTTGGTAGTAGATGATTGGAGACACATTGCACCAACTAAACAATTATATCGATACCTACTAAGAATACTGGATCGCGATTTCAGAGATCTGGCTTCACCCGCCAGTTAATAATCACTTGGGAAGTTTCTAAGAGAATCAGCTCTACCTGTTCTTGCACAATGACTTATAAGCCATAAGAATTGTAATGTAGGGTCATGCGTTTTCCGCTAGGTGATAAAAGGTAAGCCTATAAAGTCTTGAATTAGAGTGCTAGACTTTAAGTGTGTAGTTTTCATTCACAGCATTCTAGTACATCGGCACACCATAGTGCACTACCGACAATACAACTTACGCAACGGTCCACCGCTCGACATGCAGTGGTTGTTACTTATTCCTGCTTTTCGTAATAAGTCAGCGAACCTATACAGACTACAGCCTATCATTTCTCGACTACCTGAGATCCTCAAGAGGGATACAAAGTCGAAAATCCAGGCACTGAAGCGAGATCACTGACGCATCGAATAATGCTGACAACCGGGAGCAACGGCATAACATGCCTTCTGAAGCATTTCGGTAGGTATATACCAATAATTTAAAGTGATATTTAAGTATATATTACCCAAAAAGGCTCGCAAATAAATGTCACAAAGTGGTAACGCGGTGGTCACCCATCTACGAAATGCTCAGATGCTCAGATGATGGTGCAGAGTAATTGTAAACAATTGCTTTGGTTTAAAGAAAATGGCGTACGGTGCTTATATTAAACACATAACAAGTTTGAGATCCTTTTAATGACACATTCGAGAAATATTAGCGACAAATACGACAGCCGATGAACGGACACTGTACGGCGCTTTTATGTGTAAATAAATATAAAATGGAGACATTACAACTGTAGATAGGTAGAGTAAACTTTATTGTGTCTATATGTATTAGAAAATGTATAATGTCTAACCACGGAAACGTTTACAAGCAATTGTGGCCACATGGTGATCACCTATCCAAGGACCGGCCATATTAAAAGATGCTTACTGCTGTGATCATTTACAGAACACTGAGTCTGAGGAGCCACGGGCGCTCAAAGTATACCTACCGAAATGATGAAAATTTTGGACATCAAAGATTCAAATTTTATTTTGATTGGGGTAGGCAGGTATTGTGTTTTTATATAAATTAATGCGCCTCTGTTGGAAAGAAGGTATGACAATGCAAAGATGCTGCAAAATATTTGCCCTACTAAGCAGGTATTATAAAAAAATTGCAACAACAGACAATATCACTTTAAATTATTGGACTAGAACTTTAGAAAAGGCAAAACTGTCCAATATTAATGTACAAAGAAATCGAGAAAAAAAATCGTTCTAAATCGCAAAATAACGACGCGACGCCAGACTGTCTGACTTTGAACGCATCCGTCTAGCCATTCGTTCATTCATTCTACGTTCATTCAAGAACCACTGTTCCAAATTTTTGAATGGACCCATTGTTGGAACGCCTTAAATTCCTTGCCCGTGGCAAAATTTCAAACCAATAATTTATTGCTTTTTTTATTTAGAGAGATGAGTTTCTGGAATAATGGATATAAATCTTTTGAATGGATTTGCGTGTTAAGTGCTATTATTGAAGGTGTAGTGGGTATCTGTTACGGGGTTTTAAATAATGCTTAGATAGTCTATGGTAACTGTTTTTGCCGGACCACACTGCGAGACTTTGGCCATAAAAAGAACAGGTCGATTCGATAGTAGTCTGTCTAATTTATTATTAAATAGCAACCCACTATGTTGTATTATATCCTATTGAATCCGCCTCTTAGAGAAAACCGTGTGAAAACGATTCGGAGGTTTTGAGTTTCGTGCAGAGATAGACAGACCAGGGTTTTGAAGCGCTCGTGGCCCCGCGGACTCAGTGTTCTGTAAACGATCACTGCAGTAAGCAACATTTACTATGGCCGGATATGGATGGGTGACCACCACGTGGACCACTTTGTGACATTTATTTACGAGCGTTTCCGTGCTTCGGAAGGCACGATAAGCCGTTGGTCCCGGTTGTCAGTAAAATGACAGTCGTTAAGCCAAGTTGAAGGCCTTACGGGCGGCTTGAAAAATTTCAACTGTGGGTCGTCACAACCTGCGCCCGGGTCGGCAGCGCGTGTGTAGCGCCTCTGGTGTTGCAAACGTCTATAGGCTACGGTTACCAACCTTCCGGTGGGCCGTAAGCTTGTCTGCCACCTAAGTAGTATAAAAAAAAAATATAAAAAAATATCGAGTAGTGCAATTTCGGGTAATCTTTGACTGGATCTCTGACTCGCACCCTTATGATTTTAAGAAATATCTGTTAAGTTTATTTAGCAGACTGGAAAAGTCAAAGGTGGCAAACATGGCTGACTTAATTGAAAGTGTTTGCCTTTTGACTTAACGAGTATCATGTTACTGGTAGCCAGGCCAACGCGGCCTAGAAGCCATTCCAAAGTACTCGAAATTGTGCAAATGGTCACTCATCTTAGTCGAATGTGACCGTTCACAGGAAGACCGCCTCTGAAAGAAAGTTCCTGTGGCATTGAACCACGGCTCTGAAACATACCTCCGACAGACGTTTCTCTGCCGGATGAGCCGCCGACAGAACGTTTCGATTATGAGATGTTCACCGATAGTACCTTTCAACTACGAAAGTTTCGCCGACAGAACGATTAATTCAACCATAATAAGGTAAGGTTAGAAGGCTAAGGCGGGAACGAAGCGGAGCGGAGCTCTCGCCTCAGCCTTCGTGGTTTTTTTTTTTTTTGTTTTGTCGCCGAACTATTATTTGCTGAACGATTCTGTCGGCGAAACGTTCGTAGTTGAAAGGTTCTGTCGATGAACAACTCATAATGAAAACGTTCTGTCGGTGGCTCATCCGGCAGAGAAACGTCTGTCGGGGGTATGTTACAGAATCTTGAACTACAGCTGACAGATCATCAGTAGTTCTCTTTATACTGTGATTGAACCGTACCAAAACACTAGATCTTCCACAATGGTACTGATTTCTGTCGTTGCTGAAAAAATAGAATAGACATTTTGGACGAAGCAGTATTTTTGTCTTATACAAAATAGGTGTACCATAATCGAAGCTGTGAATATGATCAGCCTTATTAAAATTATAGTACAACTATAGAATCTTACTAATATTATAAATGCGAAAGTTTGTGAGTGTGGATGTTTGTTACTCTTTCACGCTCAAAGCGCTGAACGGATCTGGCTGAAATTTGGTACAGGGATACAGACATTACAGACATTATAGTCTGGAATAACACATAGGCTACTTTTTATCCCGGGAATAAGTTCCCACGGGAAAAAAAATCACGCGGGCGAAGCTGCGGGTATCAGCTAGTATCTATATATATAAAAATCAATGCCACTTTTCGTTGTAATTTTATAACTTGAGAACGGGCTCACCTATTCAAACCAAATGTTTAGGCTTTGTTAGGACTATTTAGTAGAGTTCTTGATTTATTACGCAAACGAAGTTGCGCGGGTCAGCTAGTATTATATAATCTGTAGTACAACGCACATATGCTGCAAAATGTCGATTAGAAATATTTCCGAAGCTTTCCGACCGAAAAATTTTTTTTTTTTTTTTTTTTTTTTTTTTATACTACTTAGGTGGCAGACAAGCTTACGGCCCACCGGAAGGTTGGTAACCGTAGCCTATAGACGTTTGCAACACCAGAGGTGCTACACACGCGCTGCCGACCCGGCGCAGGTTGTGACGACCCACAGTTGAAATTTTTCAAGCCGCCCGTAAGGCCTTCAACTTGGCTTAACGACTGCCATTTTACTGACAACCGGGACCAACGGCTTATCGTGCCTTCCGAAGCACGGAAACGCTCGTAAATAAATGTCACAAAGTGGTCCACGTGGTGGTCACCCATCCATATCCGGCCATAGTAAATGTTGCTTACTGCAGTGATCGTTTACAGAACACTGAGTCCGCGGGGCCACGAGCGCTTCATTCTCACTACACATCTCAATTATCGGTGCTATAAAATGTATAATGTTTGTTAGTTTGTTCTTGAATGAAGAACAAACTGTAGACATGAACTAATTCTCCGCGTTATCTGTTCGTCACTAATGAGATGTTCACCGACGAATCTTTCAACTACGAACGTTTCGCCGACAGCACGATTAATTCAACCATAATAAGTGAATGGTTAATACCCCGACTAGGATAGGTTAGGTTAGAAGGCTAAGGCGGGAACGAAGCGGAGCGGAGCTCCCGCCTCAGTCTTCGTGGTTCTTTTTTTTTATTTGTTTTGTCGACGAACTATTATTTGGTGAACGATTATGTCGGCGAAACGTTCGTAGTTGAAAGGTTCTGTCGATGAACAACTCATAATGAAAACGTTCTGTCGGCGGCTCATCCGGCAGAGAAAATGTATAATGTTTATTAGTTTGTTCTTGAATGAAGAACAAACTGTAGACATGAACTAATTCTCTACGTTATCTGTTGGTCACTAATCTGTATATAGCGTGATCGTCTGCTAAATACTGGTTATTAATGTATTATAAATGAGTTTCACGCCTTCAATTGCACGTACTTATAAGCTTTAGTCACGCGAGTTGTCTATAACTTGTTAACAAGTAGGTATTCATTCAAAGTATATTTTGGGAAAACAACCAAAATTTGGCCAAAATATTACAACATTCCATGAATCGGATAGCGGTTGATGCTAACCTTTATTGTGTACATCATATTGAATAACACCACTTGTACCGTTCCACAACATTACAAGTAACTTTTGAGACCACTTCGTCATGTAAATACACTTTCTTCTTCTTTAAAGTTACTAGTGAAACAGGTTCCACCAAGTGCCATCAATCAACAGCATAAATAATTTTATTATGTAGTTTTTTAATGGTTTTATAGAGAACAAGTTAGTGGATTCGCCGACGTGGTGAGGTCCTTCTTACCCGTTTCCCAAAGAAACTAACCAATTTCATTAGTATTGATTCAGTGCTTCAGGCGTGAAGGCGTAACAGTGGTACTTTCACATTTATATATTAGTAGGGATTTAGTAAACTATTTGGTATGCTAATAAATTTTATATATACTGTTAACTGATGGCACTTGGTGGAACTTGCTGTACATATTGACAATATTATTAAATATAGAATAATACCTTGTCCTTCCATCTAGACCTTTGAAAATGCTGTAAAGTGAAATCGGTCAGGTTTATAATAATAAAAATATTGCGGAATAGTACAAGTATCGTTTTCAATATCTAATAAATCTTATGTGACTGCTCGGATTCTATAATAATATATTCTAGATGCCAAAAGTCTAGCTAGTTAGTTCTAGCATAAGGACTAAAATTGCGTGCACAAAAATTATCTATCAGGTTATATACTAACTAAATGAACGTGACTACTGCATGCAATATTTTTTGCTCACTGTATCTCCATTAAAACAGTCGAGTGAGTACATTTGCTAATGAGTAAAAACTGTAAAAAGGTTTAATTGCTTTTTATTCTAGTACTGGAGAGGCAACTCCACCGTTAAATTTGATTTTCCCACAAATGTGTCCTGTATTGTGAACGAGAAAAGTTTTCACAGCATTAAAAGTTTTTCACAGGATAAATAGTCCTCTCCAGAATTATGAATACCTTTGTTATTTATTATCTATAAGTACTATGTAAAAAATAATAATAACAATTATAAATACCTTTACTATTTATTGTCTATTTAATAACATGAAAGATTTGTGTTTTTTTGTGCATCGAATAGGCTCCGAAACTACTTGATTGATTTGAAAAATTCTTTTACTGTTCGGAAGCTACACTCTTCTCGGTGAACATAAGCTATATTTTATTCCCATATTCCCACGGGTTCCTAATCCCAACTCAGTCTTACTTGCAAATCCGCCGGCCGTGTCTGAAAATCAGCGCTGTTCTGCCTGAGGCCAAGGCAGACAGCATGAACGCTGAGAGGCGGCGATATTCCACAATGTGTACGGCATCAAAATATTTTTATGTTTAACTTTTTAAGGAAATGTATACCTAGTTCTTATTAATAGTTGTTATTTATTTTAGTGGAATAAACAATTTTTCTTTCTTTCTTACTTTCAAATGGAGAATCTGCTGCCTAAAACTCCTTACAGACCATGTCATAGCGAGACAAGGAAAACCTGGAATCCAAACTTTATAAAAATATTATTGAAAGTGACCGAGGCCTTACAGAGGAGTATTTTCTATCGAACTGTGTTCACGTTACCGCTTCACATGGAAATTTATTCCCTGGATGAAAGTAACCAACGTGTTATTCTGGACTATGAATCTATCCCTGAACCAAATTACTGCTACATCCGTTCAGCCGTTAAGAGCGTGATGGAGTATCAATAATCCTGACAGCTTGACATCCACACTCACAAACTCTCTCATTTATAGTATTACTAGGTGTGCGCTAGGCTTCGCCCGGGATATACCTCTATAACCTTTTAGGTGAAAAAATGTGGGGCCGAATTGTCACCAGCGTTAACGCGCCTGTATCGCCTCTCCTACTCCTCAGGGGAAGTGCCCGAGGTTTGGAAGGTGGCGAACGTACAACCGGCGATCCCCAAGAAAGGGGATCGGACGGATCCTGCCAACTATCGCCCCATAGCAGTCACCTCAATTATCTGTAAAATATTTGAGATGATCATCAACAAAAAGCTCATGCGTTACCTCGAGGATCACTCGCTACTCAATGATCGACAATAAGGCTTTAGGCCAAAACGGTCTACGGGTGACCTCCTGGCGTACGTGACGCATATTTGAGATGAGGCTATGGGGAGGCATGGCGAGTCGTTGGCTATTAGCCTCGATATCGCGAAAGCCTTTGATAGAGTATGGCACGCTTCGCTGCTTTCCAAGCTTCCGGCATATGGACTACCGCCCCAATTGTGCAGCTGGATGGCCAGCTTCCTGCACGGATGACAAATACAGGTCCTCTGTGACGGCCAGGCTTCCTGTTTTATGCAGGTTAATGCCGGGGTACCACAGGGATCTGTGTTGTCCCCAACCCTCTTTCTTCTGCATATCAATGACATGTTTTCCCTCAGGAGGATTTATTTATTTATTTATAAAAGTACATCCACATCATACATATTACAACTCTTGTAAACTATTGTATTAAAGGTAAGGATTCATTGCTATGCAGACGATAGCACTTTGCACGGAAGTTACTCGGCCCGTCCAGCGGCAGGGAGAGCCGACGTTGAGGAGAAGAGACGGCAACTTGTGGCTGATTTTGACGGGGTCCTGGACCGCATTTCTCAATGGGGATCCTCGTACCTGGTAGAGTTCAATGCCCGTAAAACACAGGCGTGTGCGTTTACACCAAAAAAATCCCCGTTCCTACCCTTACCCTCTATTCAGAACACAACGATATCACTTGGGGACAATCTGGACATCCTTTGCATAGACATCCGGCCCGAGCTCAATTACAAATATTATATTAAGCGATGTATTGGGCTAGCCTCAAGAATACTAGGAGTCCTAAACAAGGTGAAGCGGTTCTTTACGCCGAACCAGAGGTGTCTGCTATACAAGACGCAGATACGTCCTTGCGTGGAAAACTGCTCTTACCTTTGGGACGACTCCGCGAGATACTTGCTTGACGCGCTGGACTCTATGCAACGGCGAGCTATTCGCATTATCAACTGCCAGGAGGTTACGGATAGTCTGGAGCTATTGGCGCAGCGAAGAACTATTGCGTCTTTGGCTGCATTCTACCGCATCTATCACGGTGAGTGTTCTGAAGAGCTCTTCAACCTAATCCCGCCCTCTCCTTTCCGATCCCGAACAACGCGTGCTGGACAGAGGTGCCACTCTCACACAGTGGAGAGAATCTTCGCTAGAAATGAACGATTCAAAAGATCGTTTCTCTGTCGAACCATAAAAACCTAGAACGACCTGCCAGCACATGTGTTTCCCTCATCTTACAATCCCGGGTTCACAAGGCACATCACAAGGCCGCCAACTTGAGGACCACTGTCAGAGGTGGCCCCCAATCGCTAGATGCGCCACGGCTTTCCATCAGGCTGGTGGCGACGTCAATTTGGCGAGCTAAATATAAAAAAAAGAAAACAAAAACACGGGTTCATTTATTTTTATTTAGAATCAGGCATACGAAATTTGAAGTTGTTGTTTGAAAATGAAGAAGTTCCCATACAAACTTACGTCCTGGACATAGAGCAACGCGATCTGTAAGTGCGCCTTCACACTAGCGTTTTTCCGGCGTAGGCGTACGATGGACGTATGCGCGGCGCCGACGCGACGTATACGCGACGTATACGTCCAGCTGTTATATGTCCATAGTTTTGTAATACAATAAACACGTGTATGAAATTTCATGCTGCTAACTTTAAAACTGGCGAAGTTCCATACAACCTTTTATGCTAAAAAACTTTTCTTATCGGTAGCCTACTATTTAGAGTAGCTTACCTACCCTAAAAAAATCAAGTTTCTAGGTCAAAGGGTTTGGGCTGGGCGCTGATAGATGACTAGATTACCCTGTTAAAGATAAGTAAAAAATACATCGTAACATAATTATTCTACACAGCAATATTACATAAAAACATCGTATTACATAGAAACAGAATGGCTAGATTTTCGAGCATAGACTGCAAAAATCTAGTTTGTCAGATATACCTACTAAATAACCTTAACAAGGGAATGACCCAATGTAGTTCCAATACACATTTACAATACAGATTGCGACAGTGAGGATGAGCCAATATACAGCTTGATTACTGCTGCCCAAGCTGCGTACATTCAATACAGAGTCTGGATTACAGTTTACATTAAGCTTGATACTGTGAATGTGGTACTTTCAGATATGAGAGTATAATAATTGTTATTAGAACTTCATTCAATCGCTGGTTGACGATCTATATTCTGACAAAGTCAATTCATTGTATATTTTGAGCTATTATATATTCATTTGATTTTTAAAACTATATACCTACGCAATGAAATAAATTGAATTGAACTAAAAAATATTGCATGCTGTAAAACTGAGTATGGTGTGACCAACATTTTTATTATTAACAACTTATGTACACCCAAATTTCGCATTTAAAAAATAAAATTGATTTTGAAGTAGAATAATCTATACTTATAATAAATCTGTAGAAGTGAAAATTCTGTACATTCAAAATATCAAAAAAATAAATAGCAGGGGGTGTTACTAGACCGACACCGAACCCAAAAATGTGATTAAAAAATTTTTTGTCTGTCTGTCTGTCTGTCTGTCTGTCTGTCTGTCTGTTTGTTCAGGCATCACGCAAAAACTAACGGTTCGATTACGTTGAAACTTAGTATAATTATTCTTTAGTAGCCTGGGCACCACACTGGGTACTTTTTATCCCGGAAAAGTATATAGAATTCAAACCAAACTTAATTTTGCGGTTCGATGCCTAGACCCAAAGTTATAATCAATTATTGCTTAAACGGTTAACGGTACGATGATGAAACTAAGCATGAGCGTTGTTGGTTACAATATGAAAAAAGTAATTTTAACATTTTTGCAAATTCCACCTCCATAGGTATAAAAAAGGAGGGTAAAGTTTGTATGGGACAACGTGATTCCTTGGTCCGATCCACTTAAAATTTGGCATATAGCATTATTAACATAATTGATGGAAGACGTGTTTCGTATTTTATTGAATTTTATACTATAACGAGCTAAAAAGGGAATGTAAATTATTTTCGGGCTGATTTTCTCCGAAGTTGATATCAATACTCCTTAAATACTCTTATTTTATACTTAAATTACTTTTTATTTTGACACATAATTTGTGAAAGCGTTGTCATTTATGTGGTTTTACTTCAGACTTCAAAGTGATGATTTTACTACAAAGTCATAAAGTTAAATTAAAAGCGCTATTTTGGTATAATATTAACCAAATATGCTATACGGAAGTATAATTGGTAATTTATTCAAATTTTGTGTGACAAAAATACATTTGTGAAAAGAAGAAGAAAATTCTAAGATGGCTAGCCAGAAAAAATGAAAGACCACGCTTCAGGTAGTCTCCACTGGTCAATGAAATAACACCGCATGTTACCATCTACCTCTCCTTACGACAAATATTGTCAGCAGACTGATCATGGAAGGCATGAACTTTATTCTACATATAGTGCTGACTACATTCTGTCAGGAAACAGATTCACTAAGTCTTTGTAAAATACGGGAATGGCCTCTACGAAGATTTACATTCGACAGGACTGAAAAGAGCCATTACAATAACATGAACGCTCAGCTGATGAAATTTACATTGTTATTACGTTACCAGGTCTTGATTGGACCATCTGTATTAGGAGGACAAAGCCTACAGTAGTTCGATTTGTCCAAACGTCGTAGGCTGGGACTACCTGAAGAAGGAACTAAGTTACGATGTCAATTGCTTAAAAGAGAAGCTGTGTCAAGTAGTAGTTCAGCCATTGAATTAAGAAATGTATTTAATAAATAAATTTACTTGGCTCATATATTATGCATTATGAATTTGTGAATCAGAAATCTATCTAACTAGATATTATTATAAATGCGAATGTTTGTGAGTGTGGATGTTTGTTACTCTTTTACGCTGTAACGGCTATACGGATCTGGCTGAATAAATTAGCAATAATACTTCCGTATAGCATATATGTACCCGCGACGGGAAACTTCTCTATTTCTCTATCTCTCTCTCTCTGTCTCTCTCTCTATCACGCAAACGAAGTTGCGCGGGTCAGCTAGTACATAATATATTGATACGTGAATGATAGATTTCTATTGACGCTATAACACCAAATACTAAAATAAGAAATTAAAAGTACTTGACCGTAATTCGAAGCTTATATAATGAGATAGGCATATCCGTTACCCGTAGGCTTATCTTACTCATGTTTGATGACGTATTTCCGTCGACTCACCAGTAGGGGGCGCCACCTGTGAACTTATAAAGAACATGGCGTCCACTTTGTCCTCATTGGCGTTTTGATTCCCGTAGCAAAAGGTTATAGCAGGAACACCTGCTAAGTGCATTTATTTTTTCTAGTTACTAGTTATATACCTAGTAAAGTTATAAAAAGTGACTTGGGATGAAGTAAGTGAATTTACAGAAATAATTATTTAACGGCTTTGCCGTTCGTTTGAATATACAGTGAATCTAAAACAAGTGACTTGTGATTGAAGTAAGTGAACCTACAGACATATTTAACGGTTTGACCGTTCGTTTAAGTCTCAGGTATGTTTTTACTTCATATTTTTACGATCACATATGAGTGTGATACGTCATAACGTGAAATAACCTATTATTTTAAAATAGCACGTAAACCTTTCGAGGTTGCAGTTTCTTTCATTTAATATCTTTAGTTACAGCTAATATCAAACTGATTTTATAGATTGTATTCATAGGTACTAATACTTTTTTTTTTAGATATTATTTGCTTCGTGTATGTACAGCGTAAGTACCGCCGAATATAGAAAATATTTTCAAAATATTTTTATACCTACCCACATAAAGGCACATTAATTACTAGATGTTCCTATACATGTAAAAATATGGCCTATTATGGGTAAAATCGTAATCATCCCAAGTTTCTGAATACGTACGAGTGTGTCAAAGTAATAACTAAATGTTCACCATGAAAGTAGTACTTAAATTTTAGGTACGTAACATAATACTATTTCTTTTAGTTTGGTTTCTTGATAGAAATGAATCCTCCATCCTTAGAAAGTGAGCTAATTCCAAGTGGAGTATTTCAGAAGCGCGCTCTGAGCTCCAGTTACTGTATTAGGTACGTCAAATAGCTACAGTTCCAGATCATTTAGCTCGAACTTCAAATAAGGGCAATCGCGACGCCACGTGCATTGTCGTAAGTGGAGTAAAAGAAGCCGACTTCCACTAAACCAGATAAGGATGATGGAAATAGGTGAGTTATTTCTTATTACCTAACACTGGTCCTGACCAAGTGTAAATTTCTTCACAGATCAGAGGTTAATTTACGAGGATGATAGAAACAATCATCCTTGCTTCGTATTTTATATAGGGACAGCATTAAAAGAGATTTCGGTCAGTATAACCTAAGAGGTTGATAGACACGTTTTGGCGACAAATTGCCTTGATAAGATAATATGTTGATACCCACTATTGTAAAATCATAGTCCTGGGTTCGTCAACCTAAACAAAAACGGGGAGATCCGACAATTCGAATCCCTGCTACATTTTGAAAAAGCTGACAAGGTTCTTTCTGCCAAAAGGCTTTTGCTGCCAAAACCTTTTGTATTTTTAAACAGAATCTTTTGAAAAACTTAAGTTTCTTTGAAAATATTTATGACAAAATTGAAGACCTACTTTAATAATAGGATTTCCATAAATCTTTTATCAATTTATTACAAATGGCTTGCGGCCATAGATCTGATGTCATATATTATTCTCAGAATTGTCAAAGACCCAATTCTTAAAAATGAACCTTGATAAAATATCGCCTTCAAACACATACATTTTCGAGGCTGAAGCCTTTTCAACGGCACGCGGGAAGGCATGCATTTTGGTCTTCGATCTCCAAAAAAGGATGACCCCGAAAAAAGTTCATCCAAATCATTACGCCAGCCTTCGAGAGGATCAGGCGTCAAGATCAGATCTCCATCGAATGGAGTCCAGATTCCATTGTACCAAGAGCCTTTTTAGGCCTGTATTAAAGTTACCACTCTCGAGGGGTGTGTACAATATCCATAATAATTGGGCATACGACAGTAAATGTCCCTTCAATTAAGAAATTTCTGAGCTTTATGCTCTCAAAGAGACTGAGAAGTTTAACATCCCCTGCCCATACCAGCAAAGGAAACACTAACCAGTTACCACCCTCGAGGGGTATGTACAATATTGTGTATCTATAATAATTGGGTATACGATAGTAACCAGGCGTACGATAACATACTAAGTAACCATGCAAGGATGTCCCTTCAATTACGAAATTTCCGAGCTCGAGGCTCTCAAAGAGACGAGGAGAGGTCTAACATCCTCTGCCCACACCAGCAAAGGAAACACTAAATAATATGACCCTGTAATTCTATGTCGGTCAGTTAACTCTGTACAAAATACGTTGGTAAGGAACGCGAGTACCAAAAAGTTTTAAATTTATAAAAGGGTACCGCATTCCCTTTATCCAGAAACTCCAATCCGTCCTGCACGGTATTCGAGAGGACGCAGGTTCGAATCCTGCTCAAAACTGATAACCTTCCCACATTTAAATTTACACCGAACTCTGTTCAAGTCCCGTCCTGACAAAGTTGTAAATTTTCACTTTATGTTAAAATGCTATGGAAAACTTGACTAAGGTGGAATACTAATTGCTTTAAATACTAAAGCATCCATACAACGAAAAGTTTCCTTTTTAACTGAAATGACCACATTGTGCAATGGTTCAAAAGATGAATGCTCAAGGCACTCTAAAACTAGTTCCTTATTCACCAAGTTTGATTTCTCCACTTTTCCTAACTTCAAATAGCGATGGGTCATCCGCCTAGAATTCAGTTTTAGGACATTGTAGGCCTTTGTGAAGCCAGAATAATTCTGTCTTTCAGCATGTTCCGTTTACCAGATTTCCTTCAACCACGAGATTGGATGTGCAAAATACATCTCAGTCAAGCTTATTTTCATGATAAAGCTGATGTAGTTTACATTATTCTTTCTCAGAGCACATTCTTGTCTTCCCCTCGGGTAAGCCGCACCCAAAACATTTTCGTTGCTCACCATCTGGGTGCCTCGATTTCTATAGAATAAGAGTATTCAAATACTCGTCTACCTACACAAAATCTCATTTTGTGCATCAAAATCCTGTTACTCTTCACAAACACGTACAAATAGCCTTGAAAACTCTTCAAACCCAGAGATGGTTAGACAATTGGGAGAAAACAATAATAGGTTCCCAAAGAAACCTCTCATATCGTTATGCGATAGACATAGAACTACCTGAAAGTCCAATACCAAAAGAAAAGATATTAGACATAAAAGGAAGATTTATTTAATTCCAAATCAAAGAAACTTAGTTCTTTTAAAGAAAATTCAAACTTGGTGGGTCTTTTGATTTTTACCCCTTTCGCAGTGCCTAGAGGTAGCTTTACCTCGGCGTCACATTCGGTCAATCCCCTAACCGACAACCCACTGAAAAAAATAGTAGTGCACGGAGTGGTACAAGTGGAACTCCAATAGTGGGTCCGCAATTACCGGTTCTCGTCAATTTTACAAGCTTTCCATCCGAGATGCTTTCTTACCACGGACGCATCAGATTTCGCTTGGGAGCCCAGCTAGAAAACATTTCTCTAACAGGCTCGAGGGCCTAGAATAACAAAGATTGCACTGCATCAAAGAGAGATGTTGATAATCTTACACATGATTCGAAATCATATACCGGTACTGTGTTACAGTCTGTACTCATTCAAAGCAGTTGTAGTCCATCCCCCCAGAGGGACGAGACCAAATCAATTGCCTTGACGAACTTAACTCGTCAGCTTGCGTGTAATGGTCCGACATCAAATTGACTTCACCATACACTGCATTCCGAGCCGATACCATATGTATCAGCTCCTCCGGGTACTTTTTGGGAGCATCCTGCTTCAAACACCACTAAGGCAAGATTTCCTACAAACAATATTCCTATTATGAAATGGAGAACACTACATGATAGGCCTGTTTGTAATGTGTGGATATTACTTCCACCACCATTTTTAATACCCAAGATGCTGTCACACCTTAATCGGTCAACAGGAGTGTTTATGGCGCCGCGATGGCACAAGGTAATAATAGAGGGCAGATCTCAAAGCGAGAGCCCTGTAAGCTCCATTCGTTCTGCAGAACCTGCAAAAGAACCTAATAAACATTATTTCTTTCCTTCTAATAAACACCTCGACAGGTCTCCCACCACCTCACATAGAGAATCTGTGGAAATGTGGGGGGGGGGGGGGCGAAGAGGTAAATAACAGATATTAAATCAAAAACTTCTACTATTGAGCTTCTTGAGACCTACCTTTTAAAGATGTTTTAACCGACTTGCATTTTATTCATGGTTATTATATAATACGATTCTGTTACATAAATCTGTTGTTGCTGTTCTTGATAATATAGAAACCGTTAGTCAACTTTACATAGTTCGCATGTTTTGGTTAAACATATCTTGGTCGATCTCTTTAAAAAATGTAAAGAAAGATAAGTCACATATTCATTGATATTGGGATTGATGACTTAGTTCAATATTACTAAGTATTAACAGTTCAATATTACTAAGTATTAACAAAATTCAATATTATTAAGATACACAGAGAACATTTTTCAGGTTTCTCGTCATAGTGATTTTATGCTTAGGTCGCCGCAACCACGATCTAACTTTGCTCGATTGTATTAACTCACGTCATAGGTACTACTTTTAGGCCCGAATTAAGAGTCCGAAACTGATCATTTTCATTACAGACAATCTGGTTGGAAAACATTGTAAACAAAGATAACACCTACGACTAATCAATTGAATCCTTTATTCTAGATAGAAATTAGGATATCAGAGTAACCGATATGAGACTACACAGTCTAATAGTTTATTTATGACTGTTAGAGGTTCTCCAACTATTCTAGCCCCGGCACTACCCGGTCAACAGCAGCTTCTAAGAATTGGTGGTGGTGGTAAGATCAAATTAATCCTTAACAAGAGGTAATTGACGATGGATTTCAAAATTTTTTATCGTCGAGTAATAATGTCAGCTACTACCACCAATCAAATATAATAATAATTCGCAATTATTTAATCCTGTCAATAGAAGGAATACTTACTACTCCTTAAATAAGATGCCTTATTTAGTCTGTTTAAGATTACATATGAAGTTGTTCAATATGGTAAAGATTATAAATCTAGATACCATACATACAACATTCTATAATATTATTTTCCTAAAAATAAATTAGAATCACATTGGCGTTTCCGTCACTCACCAGGCGAAAACAAACATTTCTCATTATATAAGCTTCGAATTACGGTCAAGTACTTTTAATAGCGGCGTTTTCCCTGAAAGAAAACGCATATTAAAATACTTACCTAATTCGAAGCTTACTTTTTAAATCTGCCTGGTGAATAAAAGCCAATGAGGACAAAGTGGACGCCATGTTCTTTATAAGTTCACAGGTGGCGCCCCCTACTGGTGAGTCGACGGAAATACGTCATCAAACATGAGTAAGATAAGCCTACGGGTAACGGATATGCCTATCTCATTATATAAGCTTCGAATTAGGTAAGTATTTTAATATGCGTTTTCTTTCAGGGAAAACGCCGCTAATAAAAATATTTAAAAGTGATTTCTTGTCGTTTTTGACACCAAATCCTCAGTGCGCGTGTCCGACTCGGCCGGTTTCTATCTTCATTTCGCTTTTCTTAGATTTTGAGATGTTCTTGAATTGAAGCGTCAATTTTTTATAGCCAAATGCCATATCCATAAATTACTTATCTACATAGCTCGCTGCACATTTCTCCAGGACGTTGTTCGTACACAGTTCAGAGTAAGGTATGGCTATGGACTTGTGTGCTTTCAGAGGTTCCCTGATAATTTATCACAAACCTATTTTGTCCTTTATCGGTTTCTTTAATTAGTTGATCAACTTGTTATAGCCCTTGTTATTTCCATGTTGCTGTCATTTGTTTCTTTTCTTTATAGTTGTGTTATTTAGAACAAGAAAGCCGTGAGATCGTTCTCACCAGACTGCCCCTCTCTAACACGTTTATTGTGAAAATGAAAGTTCAATCTCATTTTTGTTTTATTTCAAACTTTGAACACATGATCCACGTGACCTAGTGACCTAGTGACCTAGTTTAATGCAACAGAGTCACAGACTACAGACTGAAAGCTATTTTTACTGTTCGAAAGTTGAAGTGATTAAGATGATTCTTAAATAAATTTTGAAGTAGTAATAGTTTGTAATACTATTATATTATCTTTGGCAGTTGTTCACTTTTTAAGTGCTGAAGGAATCTGACTAATATTCACAGGTCCAATTAATCAGAAATCTGGTACTAATGTTGTGTGGTTTGGTACGTTAATAATATTAGTAGGAAATGCATCATAATACGCACTATCGTCCAAGACCACAGAGCATCGCGCGCCTTTACAGATCGCGTTGCTCTATGTCCAAGACCTTCCTTACACAGCGAGTCATCTGAAGGTCTATAAATACTACGGAAGCCAGTTAATAAAAAATATTCATGAACATTTTCTCACAACGCTTTTTTTAACGTGATGGAAAATCCAATATGTCTCCTACCGACTAAAAAAATCTCACATAACGCTCCACAGCCTATGGTTGGGAGCCCCGAGCAAGCCCTCGGAAGGATGTCCCAGGACTCCCAACATTTCACACAACGCTATCAGATACCAAAGTAAGCTAGGAATAACCTGCTTATGTTATAGGTATCAGACCACGGATATTACTACTTATACCTATACTTTTAAATACATACCTATCTATCATACATAGCCATATCATACCCAGACTCTCAAGACAAATATTTACGAATCACTAACATTTTTTTCGACCTCGTGCTCCACAGTCCCACATTTCGAGCTCTAGGCTCTACTAGACCAACGAGGCAGTTTTGAGCGTTTTAATTAAGAACATTTAGGTACATACCGACCGAATTAGATAATATAAACCAACAAATGGAACAGCCATCAGCTATACAGGAAGTTTGGGTCACAAATGTTATAATCAAGTTAAAAAACATTCGCAGGATGTAAGGGTTCTAACCCCGAAGCTATTGAAAAAGGTTAACTTTAAAAAGGTAAGTTAGCAAATTGATCAGGATCGTTAATACAGCAGTCGGTAAACAGTATCCTTTTTCTTTTGTAAATAAATCTATAGATTCTAGATTAAATCGCGAAATCGCAAAAGAGCAAACAATAGCGGAGAAATAACAATGTTTGGGCAAACATTCGCCCACAGTCAAATAAGAAGTTCTATTCAAAAAGTCATCTTTTGTCTTTTAACAATAAAGTCGAATTTATTTTGACTAAATCTAACTCCTCCGCAATCGAACTAGGAATAAAGGGTTATTTTCAAACAAATCCAAGGGTAATTCTTTTAATTGTGTAAATGTCAAGATACCCAGGTGGTTTAAGTTTGATACAATAATGAATGATAATTGGGGAGAATTATTGAACGGTAAATAATGGCAAATTGGATGTATTTGTGACTAGATGACGCTTGGGGCTTCCCTCGCGTGGAATTTAATTTCCACTCCGCTCCCGCTTTCCATGACAATATAATATTTCTAGGATAAAACGTCCTAAGTTTATTCCAAACTATGATCTATCCCAGTACCAAATTTCAGTTAGATCTGTTCAGCCGCTAGAGAGTGAGATTGAGTAACAAACAAACATCCAAACATATCCACAAACCTTCACATTTATACCACACATATTTACCTACTAGGGTAAAGGCAGGATTACTTATCAATATTGCTTGTAACGGGCCAAGGAGTACATTTGATTAGAGAAATTTTGAAACTGAATCTATTAGGTATTTATAAAGGTATCTAATAGCTTCATATCACTCGGTTGCCGACCGAATGTTATAGATAACTAGCTGATGACCGCAGCTTCGCCCGCGTAAAATTTATTCCCGTTCCCGCTTCCCGTAGGAACTTATTCCCGGGATAAAAAGTAGCTATGTGTCATTCCAGACTATAATGTATCCGTGTACTAAATTTCAGCCAGATCCGTTCAGCCGTTCGAGCGTGAAAGAGTAACAAACATCCACACATCTACACTCACAAACTTTCGTATGATTACCATTAAGTATTTGTAATAATATCGGTCGGATAATGTTAATTAGGTTTCTTGTTTTAGAAAACGTTTTTATTTAATTCAAAAGAATTTCTAGAGGGATTTTTACTGCGTTTCCCAGTAGATGGCACGTCAAGTAACAGTAGGGCGAAAAAAATAAAGTTCCAGTGACATTTTATATTGGGAATAAATAAGATTTACCATTTCATCTTGCAACAAGCCCCTTGTGTCTATTAAAAGACGGGTTTATTTTTTCTATTTTTGATTTCAGATAATATGTAAATCTGACTAAGGAAACCTTTTACTGATCTATAGTCATTTTCTCGTCCGTCAGTTAGCAGTAGTGTATAATATTCCTCTGTATTAAAAGTCACCTAACTATTTTAAATATTATACAAGTCAATCGGCCTGTAGTTTTAACAATGAATGGCAGCATCAAAGCCCAAAATATTCGAATACAAAATCACTTAAGAACTTACCTACTTCATTTAAAATGCAATCACAGCGGAAATGAACTTAGAAAATGTATTTAATGTCCACCTGCGCTTTATAGTTAAAATACAATACGGTGTATTTCTCAGAAGTCATTGATTTCTTATAGAGTGACAATAGTGTCGCCTGTCCGTCTGAGAGGAGTCACTACGGGGCACACTTGTCCACTTCATTCATACATTCGTTCATTCAATAGTTCATTCATGTTTTGGACACGGTAATGAATGGGCTATCGATTTCTTTTTTGTAAATTCTTTGCTTTTTGTGAACGCCAATAAGTCTGCGGTACAGGTACATATTATAAAATATTCGTTACAAAACTACATTTACCATCATTTACAACCCTTTAGTGCTTTATTGCTACAGAAATAAGTTCGGTTTTCACTTGTATTATGTTTTCTTTAAATAAGTATAATTTGTAAGCAGTTGGTTAGTCCTTTAATGTTAATCTCATTTTTCGCTACTTTTATGCCATTTTTTAAGTTATAATGCGTTTATGTTAAGCATTTAAGCCCATTATATTTTTGTATTATTGACTTAACTTTAACTTTAAATTGGTTCTTGTTGTATCCTGTACTCTGTTCGTGGTAAGCTACTAGATTGTATTGTGTATGTAATATGCTTAAGGTAGCTGATAATTAAGTACTTAAGTGAATTTACACTTGCCAACAAACTGCGCTTACAGTTTGGCAAAATGGATAAATTGTGAAAATGTGTAACCTGCTTTAAAATAAACTTAAAGCAATGTTTTATCTATAACTATATGTTCCCAGCGGCATCGACGGCTTAGAAGTCGTAACCACATAAAATCATAACCCTCCTTTTGCGCAGGCGGTTAAAAAGTAGCCTATGTCCTTTCCAGGCCCTCGAACTATCCCTGTACCAAATTTCATCTCAATTGCTCCAGCTGTTTAGGCGTGAAAGCGTAACAGACAGACAGACAGAGTTACTTTCGCATTTATAATATTAGTAAGGAAAGTAGGGGATAGTAGGGATATTAATAGTTATTATTTTTGGGTTATTGTTCTAGATCGAGTTTTCGAGGCTTCTACGGTCTAACCTTATCCTAGCAGACACGTGAGGCGCATTTTAGTGGAGATCGACTTCTAATGAGTCAAGGTCGCGGTACCGTTCAAAAACTCGTTTATTCATTGTTTTTACAACATTATCCCCCGACCAAAAAATATTTTTGGTTTCATGACCTTAAAATACAAACCAAAAATATGGGAAATAGGGTTTGAATTTAAAAAAACACGTCCCACGCTAGCGGGTGAGATGCAAATTTCAACTCAGCCTTCATACGATAAACATTATTATTCTTTCCGAGCGAGTGCGATAATAAGAATATTAGACGGCACTCGAAAGCAAGCACGGATGATATTTTAGTAGTTTGATCAAACAGTATAATCGGAAGCGCCTAATCTTCTAAGTGAGTGTGGATGTGTGATTACTCTTCCGTTAATAAATAAAAAAACTGGCCAAGTGCGAGTTGGACTGAGAAATTTGCTTATTGGCTAGAACGAAAAAACTGATTCAGAGGATGCAAAATGCCTGTGCTAGATTTTGTTTTAGTATTCCTAGGCGAGGGCATGTCACGCCGTTTCTAAATAACAATAATATGTTGAAAATGGAGGCTCGGAGAAAGGCTCACCTGGCCAGTCTGCTTTTTGGTGTGTTAAAAAGTAAAAAACCGGCCTACCTTTATGAAAAATTAACTTTTAGGCAGAGTCGTTTCAGTCATCCCATAAGATCAACCACAGGCATTTTAGCAGTGCCTAAACATAAGACTAAATCGTTTCGAGGTTGCCTTAAATATTCAGCTATGAAGATTTGGAATGATCTGCCGCCGCCACTTAGAGACCTAAAATCAAAACATTCTTTTAGAATTAAATACAAGAACATTTTGTTATCTGAACAGAGGAGTGCACAGTAGAGAGATGGGACTGGGAGGCTTTACTCGTATACCTACTTGTTATAATTTTGTGTAAAATTTATTGTGTAATAGTTGATGCTCGCGCTTTGCCTGCATGGTTTGCAGTCTTTGGGAGCATATACAGAGTAAAATTATGTTGATACACTTCAAACTATCCCTGTACAGAATTTTGGCATAGTCAGATTTGGACTTTGGACCATAGTCGAGAACTAGCAAAAAAAAAAAAAAAAAAAAAAAAAAAATACAAATAATAATAAAAATAATAATTTAATTTAATAAGTTTATCATTTTAGATAAAGGGAATATAAATAAAGACTTTCACATTTATAATATTAGTGACATTTCTCTTTCTGTTGGTATTTTCTTTTCACACATTGAATAACATTACTTGTGCTGTGCCATAGCATTTTAATTGCTCTGTACTTGGCGGTTTTGCCTTGCCGCATTGTAGGGTCCGTGGAGGGTTAACCTGGGTGACCGCTGCATTTCGGTTGCTTTTCTATGCCTGTGCCGGGCTGGTCAGGTGCGGGGTTGATGAGTGTTGTGATGGTGTAGCAGGTTGGCCGATAGGTTCCAGTGGTGTTATTCAGTGTGTGCAGAGGGTTCCACCCGGTGCTATCTTATTTTGTTCCATATATTTGTATAGATATAACAAGTTTAAAACTAGGTAGAAATGTACTTAGGTATGTTAAATGCTTACCTTGACGGGATGATTGTGCCTGATATCTGCAGGGTTTAACAGTTGCTCTGGTTTGATGTTTGTTATTTTTGTTTTTTATGTTGTAGGTAGGTACATTGTGATGTATGGGTCCCGGAATGAGCGTGACTCTTGACCTGAGCGTAAATTTGTTTCGGTTAATTTGGCATTATTGAGAGCGTGATCAATATCTGGTTGACGAATATCTGGTAGTGTAATAATGATATTAGTGGACATTCACGCACAGCATCATCTAGCCCAAGTCAGGCGTGTGCCATGGGATCTAGACGACTGATTCAAACATACATAAAATTGTTTTTACTGTCAAATATAATTTATGAGTGACTTACATGCTGTCTCGCGTCGTTGGGTTACATGCTGTCTCGCGAGGCGGACATTGAAAATCAGTTACTGTGATATGCAATGACATCGCTATCATAGTTTTGCTGAATGTCGGCCCATTGCAAGCTCAGCGAACAGTAAATTTGTTTCATATTTATATTTTATAACCCCTAAATGCTTTTGACTGCACATGGTGCCACGTCAAAAGGTCGGTCAACTCAGAGTGAATAGAACGGGCGCCATAGAGTATGCGTTGAGAAACAGATATAATCATTTGTGTGGGCTCCGGACACGGTCAAATAACCATCAATAACTTGACGTCAATAAATGTGTGCTACGGACGACGGAAACTATTTTCATTAAATAATTATTTCAGAATTGACACAATATTGTTGACCATGTCCGGAAACCAAAATATGGGGTCGGGTTTTTGATTGGGTGGGGTCGGGTGGCGGCGGATGGTGTCGCTTCTTCATAACATGTTTCATAATTGACGGGGTGACATTGGCTGCTGTCGCCTGGCTTTGCCTGGTTAGAAATTCGACTTTAGTAGGTTATTTGCAGCGACTGTAAAGGGGTCCCGACACGGTCAATTGGCGGATTGTCGGTCGCGTAAAGTATCATGTGTGCATATACGTCGATGCACATAGACATGCAAATAAATCAAGCACACTGAAGCAACTTCCATTCATGTTTGACGTGATTGACGGTTGCAGGGCATGGTCGTGTCGGGAGCCCATAAAGCCGGGTCCACTGCTTATTGTTTTTAAATTCTTTCGCTTTTTTGTCGTATTATATTGTTTGTAGTAATCGTAAGGTCTGTCAATTGCATTTTGTGGGTGCAATGTTTATGGGTAAGGAGCTGTACTGAAGTTTTGCAATAAACATTTATTTATTTATTATTTATTTTTATTTTATTTATAAATGAACTGAGAATAGGGAACCGCCAAAATTTACTGTTTTTTTTCTAGTTTTACATAAGAATCTTAATACGGTTCACAGAAAACATCTAGTTACCAAGTTTCAATAGCATAGGCCTTATAGTTTCGGAGAAAAGTGGCTGTGACATACGGACTGATAGACAGACAGACAGACAGACAGACAGACATGACGAATCTATAAGGGTTCCGTTTTTGCCATTTGGCTACGAAACCCTAAAAATCGCTATTATTCAACTTTTTTACTATACAAACTGTTTTACCTCGGGAATAAGACCCCATGGGAAGTGGAAAACGAAATATGCGGGCATCGCAGGAGTCCTAGAAGGTCTTTACAGGGTCGGCAGCGCGAGTGTGGCACCTAGCCTTCGGTGTTGCAAACGTCCATAGAATGGTGAACACCAGTCCTTCTGGTGGGCGTTTGCTTGTCTGCCAAAAAACGTGGGCTAGTGTAAAATAATCAGTGTGAGTTCGCCCTAAGTGTAATACAGCATGTCCTTATCCACGCCGCCTCTTTCTGCGAGCAGGTCATGCTCGTGAAAGAGGCGGCGGGAAGAGAACGGGAGAGAACTCTCCCACCCGAGTTCCGCAGTCGGCGGCCTGGGCGCCGCCGCCCGATGTGTCTTCGCCGAAGACTATCGTCCTCCATGACTGGGGGCCTGAGGACGGTGAGAGAGTTGCTCACCGTCCTTACAGAAGCAGGCCCATGACGGCAGCGTGGCGTGAGGGATTCACGCACGCCTCCCCTTAGAAGCGGGATCACACCCAAAACCCCCCAAAGACGCGGGATAGCACCCGAACCACCCCCTAGGCGAGGCCGCAGTGGCGGCCGTGGGTCTGTTTGGAGTCCTGAGACATTCTTCCGAGGGCTAACCCGGGGCTCCCAAACATAGGCTGTTGGGCGTAACGTGAGGTTTTTTAGTTGGTAGGAGTCCGGCATAGCATCCATGAGGATTTTCCCTCACGTTAAAAAAAAGGTGTAAATTAATCAGTGTGAGTTCACCCTAAGTCTAATACAGCATGTCTTTATAATACTTCATCCTAGCTTCATACAGCATGTCTTTATCTTAGCAATTTAAGTCTGCAGTCAAGCGTCAATGGTAGCTCTTTTCGCTCGGTATCTCCCACTTTTTCCACTATCAACACCATTTTTATGTAACAGCTGGCAAAGGGCGATCGCATTTTTCTTCGTCTGCCAAAGTTAGTCGACCGCCTGTAAATTTATTGCTCCGACACCCTTGCCCTTAAGGACTTTTGTCTTCAAATGTTCCTTAGTAATCCTGTAATTTTATACATTTTTCGCAATTCAATTGAGAATTTTCGCAAATGAATTCCATTTTTTATGAAAGAAAATTCAACAATTCTTCGTTGTACATTTTTGCAATCGCAAGAATTAATGAGTATGAAAAATCACATTTCAAGTCTGACTGAGGACTGTTTTGGCACATCTGGCAACGTAGTGACAGAAAGTTGATGCTAAGATTTTTAAGAAATATCGAGGTTAAACTAATTATTAAAATCAGAAAGACAAACTAGGTATGGTCTGTACAACCGTTTATTTTACTTTTGACAGCGACCTGAGAACGTAACTGTTCCATTATTCGTAAAAGAGAACTTTGAAATACGCGGTAAAATGAATTAACTAATTACATCTATCTACGTTAATTATAACCCATTAAAGAAACAAAAGTAAAATAAGTTACTAAAATCAGAAATAAAATAAACGGTTGAACAGACTATATGAAACAAACAAAAATAAATTAGTTTCAAATAGGGCTAAACTATACAGTGGCTAAACATAGTCACTTGTTAAATATCAAAGAATATGAAGATGTAGTAGTTCACAATGCGGCCTGCGTCTATTAGGTAGGTATTTAACGTTGGTAACTTTAAAGTTGTAATTCAAACTGTCATCTATAGGTACTAATATTATGAAGAGGAAAGATTTGATTATTTGTTTGTTTGTTTGCATCGGATAGGCTCCGGAACTACTGGACCGATTTGAAAAATTCTTTCACTGTTGGGAAGCTACACTCTTTGCGGTGAACATAGGTAATATTTTATTCCTGTATTCCCACGGGAACGGGAACTACGCGGGTGAAACCGCGTGACGTCCGTTAGTATTGGATATAAAGATGAGATACCTACTACGCATAAGTAGGTACTGCAAAATAGCCCAATCACAAGAATCGAAGACTTTTGCTATCAACTATGATACTAACCATAAATCCCCAAATATTTGCCATGGGTTTCCATCAACCGCGAACCGTCATTTACTCGCGTAAAAACAAAAATAAGGAAGGGAAAATTCCTGTGTACTACACAAAAATATAAAAAGCTACAAACCAAGACGCCATGATTAAGGTTTCGTACGTGACGCCGGTGGCTGTAGATAACGCGGTGATCAATCTCCTGCCTCAAACACCGACGCCATTTTGTTTAGACTAGCTCATGTCCTTACACGAAATTATAATGCAAATTTTGAAATTCTGAATTCATAAAATTATACATTAGACTTGCTCGCGTTTTCATCCAATAAAACCCACATCACATTTCCAAAATGATAAATTGATAAAAAAAAATTTAAAGTCATATCTGAAGGTGCCTACGTAAGCAGGCTGTGGTGTTCTACTCTCGGTTCTTTTAGTATTAGGTATTTAAATTCAAAACTATTCGAGGTTTCGGTCTCTCTAAGATGCCTTGTGCATGTGTCCGGATGGAACTCGTGACCACGGACAGAAATACGTAAAGTGAGCGAAACCTTTAAAATTTTACCGATATGAAGTCACAGAGTTCCATTCACATGTTGTCGTAGAAAGTTTCTTTCCCATAGGCGAAGGTAGAGACTTCCTTTCCATATTATTCTGAAAATCCAGATAAGATGTCATGCTAGACTCGAACCGAGACTAACCGGAACACACGTTCCCTACGCGTTCCGCGCGTAGGGAACGTGATGACGTGAACTCCTCAAAAGGATGCCACAGGATTCCCTACAGATTTTGAGTACCATTGCGGCCCCTCGTATAGGTTCGGATGTTATTCCGTTTCTTAAGGTGTAAGGCGTGCGTAAAACTCTCCCGTCTGCTTTTGTAAAGACAGCGAGGAGCCCACTCACCGAATTCAGGTTTCTGGTCATGACGGTAGACTGTCTTGGTCGAAGACAAGTCTGCGATATCCTCACTACTGACTACGAGATTTGTATCTATAGAATTGAATTTTGAAATTAGAAATTGTTACCTATATCTGGAAAACATTATACTTATTGAAATTTATACTGTCACCATAGAGAAACGATAGCTATAGAGAGCGCGCATCACACATTGTCAATTACGCCAAGCGTAAGCAACGTTCTATAGATACTTACTTATAGATGTAGCGGTTGAATAGTGATGCGCTGTGCGCGATCAACGCATCTGTGTGGAAATCTAATTAATTGATAATTACAGTGAGATGCAAGTATTTATCAAATAAAATATTTTCAACACAAATATTTTGCTGTATTCATTGATAGGTTAATACATAAAATACAAATGATCTTAATTTCCTGCCTATCGTTAATACATAAAATACAAATGATCTTAATTGCCTCTCGCAACACCTTCTCACACCTTGGATAATTTTATTAAAATCAGTGTTTTGCTATCAAAATCTTACTTACCGATGAAAAGAAATATCATTATTCTCTTTAGTTTGCTTACGAGAATTATGTTTACAACATGGTACTGCACATTTCACCACGATAAACAAAAAAATCAATAATTAGATACGGCAACAGAAACAATCAGCGCGTGTGACGTTTTGTGACTGATAGTGTCTCACTTGCAATTTCGAGACTGTTTTCAGACTCGCGCGCGGGCTCTCAATAGTTTAATCTTTACTCTAAGACTGTCACAGTGTGAAATTTTAAAAAATAACTTTGACACTTATGTGATTATTTTATGATAATTTAAGAAAGTACTTACCTATCTGCTTGAATTAAATTTGCATGTCGAAATCAGTAGGCGAAGTATCAAGAACATTGTCAAAAGTCTACAAAATCTGTGTTAACCACCTGGGTACCTTATTTTAAGCAAATAAATAAATCATTCATTGCGGAACTCGTGTGGGTATAGTAGTTTTCGATACAAGTGAGGGATTTCTGTTATTACGACGAGTTTCGACAGATGTTGACCCGAGCCGAAGGCGAGGGTGGACAGTCGGAACGAGTTGAAATAACAATCCCACACGTTGTATTGAACAACTATTTTTAATACAGTTGCGAAAAAATTAAGCAATTTAATAATAGTTATTTATGATACAAGTGAGGTATGTTGGTCATTACACTCGAGGTTATATTGCACAGCCCGAGCCGAAGGCGAGGGCTGCAAGGAAACCGAGAGTGTAATGACCAAACCTCACGTGTGTCATACGACGTTTTTCAACACACTTACGAGTAAAAAAACCTAATTTTATAATTATTCATACTCAAATAAACAATGCTCACAGCACACACGGAAAAAAGTTTGTCAAAAAGGCGCGCTCCGCGCTGATTTTTTTTTTCTGGGCGCGCCATGTCAGCTGTTGTATCGTAAGGCACGAACAATTACGCTAAACAGCCAAAACGCAAAATGTAAAAAATCCCATTTCTATGTATTTATAAATTAGTTTCACGTTGAATTATTAATTAAAGTAAATAAGTTGTTGAAAATTTATTATATTCAAGGTGGTACACTTCTTATTTTTTACAAAAAATGTGTTATTTTTAGTAACGAAACGTATCTAAGTCAATTCTTTTTCCGAGATTTAAAAATAAAACTATAACCCAGTTAAGTTAAGAGCAACTAGAATGCATAACTAATATCTTTCAGCGAGGTACAAACTTAATTTGATGGAATATAAAATAAAACACTAGTGCGATAAAGAGAAATAAAGCACAAGTGTTTAATACCATGGTTTATGAGTGTAAAAGCCATGTGATAAAAACCAATTTATGAGCAAGGGTGTTGAAAAATAATAAAAACACAATAAACCTGAATTGTCCAAAATGGCGGCAACCGTAAAAGAATATATACCTTCCTAAGCAGAGACTATGGCAGTGCACTTCATACAGCCAACTTTTTTTATATTTATAAATTTAATTTGGCCGATACTTATATTAATTTATGTTTAAATTTTAATTAAAATTACTTTTAATCTGATATTGAAACAAGTTAGTATCTTTTTTTGAAATATTTGCATGAATCACAGACATTATTTTGACAGTTGGGAAAGGAAACGCGCACTAGTGCGGGAAAGGTAAAGAAAAAGCACGAGTGTGTAATAGCCCACATCCCGAACGCTAAACGTCCCTGTAATACGCCACTTTTTGAGCAACTGTATTAAATAATTCTTTCCCGCTTCTTCTTAGCTAGTTCTTGGCAATACATGTTTTATACCTCTACTGTAATACTATTATCCAATTATCTTTGCCTCTACTCAACGTTTACAATATTCAAAGAGGTAATTCTAAATCCAAGACATATTTACCCCAAGTACATAAAGGAAATTATGTTTAGATTCAGGGCGCTCTGCGTGGGTGATGAAGGTAACGTACTACGTGAAATTGTTTGGCTAAAATTGTTATTAAGTATCACACGCATTATTAAGAATTTGTGTTTATCATGTCAATAGGCTTTTACTAAGTAAACATAGTGTAGTAATACATATATAACTGAAAGAAACTATTACCTATACCTACTTATTTGTCTGTCGATCTGTACTTCACCTGTAAGTTTTGATAACGAAAAAATCTAAATCATTGGGAGGGGGAGAGGATAAAAAAAGAAATTTAGGTTTCCTTCCTTTCGCCATGACGTCATCCACCCGCAAGTACACAACTGGCAAACGATGACTTGGGCCCAGTGTAATACTTTTCCTCAGTAAAAGACACTTCGATATAAAAAAAATATTAAAAATAAATATTTGCAGGGCATTCTCATACTCCGACATAATCATCTAGCCCAAATAAAGCTAATATACCTAAGCTTGTGCTATGGGATCTAAACGACTGAAAAACATACATACTAATCTAAATACAACTAAATACATAAATATTATAGATAAATTACACTAATATAGCTAAAGCTAGCTAGCTATGGATGGATATTGCTGTAAGGTTGACGGATGTTTCGCGGACAGTAGGTATCAGTGCTGTATCTATTGTAAAGAAACTTTCTGAAGACAAGTGTGAGTTTCAGCTGTAGGTACGAGTTGTAAAGTTTATTTTAGTTTTCATCATTAGTCCCTTTTAATGTAATCATTCGTTCATGAAGTAAATAAAAAATATTGTACTCGGCCCATTCTATCACGAACTGTCAGAAACGCAATCTCCGAGCGGCTGGACATTAATAACCTGTATTTCAGGTAACTACTTTTTTTTAACGTGAGAGAAAATCCTTCATGGATACTATGCCGGACTCCTACCGACTAAAAAACCTTACGTAACGTCCGCCAGCCTACGGTCGTGAGCCCCGGGTAAGCCCTCGGAAGGATGTCCCAGGACTTCAGGTAATACCTACAACTGAAATAACGATGTCAGATGACCTAGAAAAAATTGCAGGTAAGGACTGGATGAGGAAGGCGCAGGACCGTTTGTTGTAGCGTACTGGAAGAGGTGCGTCCAGCAGTGGACTGCAATAGACTGGTATGATTGATTGAACTGAAAAAAAGTTACATGACCAGTAGAACACCTGTAAAATGACAGTATAAAACTAGTGTACTAGACGGGGGCTTAAATATTTCTGTACGACTATGTCCTATATAAAGTAATACAGAAATATTGTAGCCCCCATTTAGTAGCGAATGTTCCCTTAGTCAAATATATTATGATATTTTAGCCCCTCTCTATAAAATAGAGTGCATAGGGGCTTATGGCGAGACTTTGTCTGTAGCTGTGACTCTGTCGCATTAAACTACGTCACTAGGTCACGTGGATCATCTGTTCAAAGTTTGAAATAAAACAAAAATGACAGCGTCAATCGGATTGAACTTTCACTTTCACAATAAACAATAAAAAAGGCAGAAAAAAAATAAAAAAAAGTGTTACAGAGAAACAGTCTGGTGAGAACGATCTTATGGCTTTCTTTGTTTGTAACGTGAGGAAAAATGCTTCGTGGATGCTATGCCGGACTCCAACCGACTAAAAAACCTCACGTAACGCCCAACAGCCTACGGTTGGGAGCCCCGGGTAGGCCCTCGGAAGGATGTCCCAAGACTCCCAACAGACTTACGACTACCCCTGCGACCTCGCCTTACTGTGGCCTAATAAATTATATAATAATAAATTCTCACGTCACTTGTAAACTTAAGTGTACTACGTTATGTTAAATGTACCATTGAGTTCACAAGTGCTCTATAATGTACGAATAAATACTGCGATTTGTACTAAGAGGTACTTGAAAATGACAAAAAGTGGCAATTCAGTTTGTATGAGAACTCAAACTCAAACTCAAAGAAACATTTATTTCGCATAATCCTAATACATAGGCACTTGCGACACGTCAATGAATACAATGCAAATAGTACCACCAGTTCGGAACGCGGCCCGCTTGAGAAGAACTGGCAAGAAACTCGACGGGCTTTTCTTTTTGTGCTCTATTTACAAAAATTTAAACTAAAAATCACAAACTATTGCTTGAGAATGCAGTAGAGCAAGCAGATCATTTCCAGGCTTCCCTGTCAAGCAAATAATCGTCAACTGAATAGTAGCCCCTGCGGTACAATTTACTTTTTATACACTTTTTAAACTTATTTAAGGGCATACTTTTTATTTCATTTGGAAGCCTGTTGTAAAAACGTATACAGTTACCCAGGAAGGAATTACTGACTTTTTTCAGTCTACACTGATGACAAGCAAGGTTATCTTTATGTCGGGTATTTACACTGTGTATATCGCTTAACTTAACGAAACTAGATAGATTCTTTTGCACATACATAAGATTTTCAAAAATATATTGTGATGCTACAGTCAGAATATTTACCTCTTTGAATTTTTCGCGCAGAGAGACCCTTGGACCTAATCTATATATGGCTCTTACGGCTCGTTTTTGTAAAACAAAAATTGAATTTATATCTGCGGCATTACCCCACAGTAGAATACCGTAAGACATAACACTGTGGAAGTAACTGAAATAAACTATTCTAGCTGTATCTACATCAGTCAAATGCCTAATCTTTTGTACCGCAAATGCTGCTGAACTTAACCTGCCAGCTAGCTTTTCAATATGTGGACCCCACTGCAATCCAGCATCGACCGTCAACCCTAGGAACGCCGTAGATTTCACAAGTTCCAACTCTCGGCCATTAAGTTGAACATTGGTTTCTGCCTGTGTTACATTGGGCAAGGTAAATTTAATACATTTAGTTTTGTTATCGTTCAGGCTAAGATTATTAGTATTAAACCAATGTACTACTTTCAGGATTGCATTGTTGACATCGTCGTAGTTATCTAATTGTCTTTTAATTTTAAAAATTAAGGAAGTGTCATCTGCAAACAAAACAATCCCGTTGGTGTCCCCTACGTAATAGGGTAGGTCATTTATATAAATTAAAAATAAAAATGGTCCGAGTATCGAACCCTGTGGAACGCCCATAGTAACCACCGATCCCTCTGAACGTGTGCCACCAACATCGACCCTCTGAGTTCTATTGCTCAAATATGAAGTCAGAAGATCGAGAGCCTTATTCCTTATCCCATAGTGATGCAGTTTCCTGATCAATGTTTCATGTTGAACACAATCAAAAGCCTTTGACAAATCGCAGAACACACCAAGCGCATCATGTTTATCTTCCCAGGCCTCATAAATACTCTTCATCAAATCTACACCAGCATCGGTAGTCGACCGTCCTTTAGTGAAGCCAAACTGTTTAACATGAAATAATTTGTGATTGTTAAAATAGGTCAGCATCTGCTCAAGTATTAATTTTTCAAATATCTTGCTCAAAGTCGGCAATACCGAGACAGGTCTGAAATTACCTGGATCAGAAGCACTGCCAGCCTTGAACAAGGGTATAACTTTACTATGTTTCATTAAATCAGGAAATACACCCCCTGAAACGCAATCGTTAAACACAGCTGCCAAGTGGGGGGCAATGACATCAATGACACTAGACACAGATTTTACTGATAGCCCCCATAGGTCTGCAGTTTTTTTAACATTAATAGCCTTAAAAGCTTTCAAAATGCCATTACAGTTGACAGCCGTGAATTCGAACGCGTCTTGACAGCTATCTACACATTCTGATAATAATTGCTCAGCAGAAGTGGAAGACGACCGAAGAGTATTCGTTATACCAACAGGTATATTACTGAAAAATTTTTCGAACTCAGTCGCTACTTCCAGATCCCCTGTAACGTGGCGACCGTTTATCTTTAAATGAAAGCTTCGTTCACTCGTTTTAGACCTACCGCATTCAGAATTTATAATGTTCCAGGTAGTTTTAATTACATTTGTCGAAGCTGTAATTTTATTTCTAATGAAATTTGACTTTGCCAAGGAACAGACCTGTCTAAATGTCTTTGAATATTTTTTAACATATTCCTGAAAGTCAGGGTTGAAATTAAATGATTTTTCCGAATAAAGTTCATAAAGTCTCTTACGACTTTTATAAATACCGGGTGTTGCCCAGTCACTGAAAACAAAACTGCTTCCGAACGATACTGTTTTTGGTGTAAAGATTTTCCCAAACACATCATGGATTAAGTTGAATAAATCAGCATAAGATTTATCCACAGTAGTGTAATCGGGCAATTCTGTTATCTTATTTACTATATTTTCTCGGAAAATTTCTAAGCGTTTTGAGTTGACTGGTACAAAACTGATTACATTCTTATTTCTGGTAATTTTTTTAGAGTACAGAGCCGATTGTCCTCGATGATCAGATTTTACAGGGTCCACAATACAATTCCTAACAGGTTGTATATTACTAAAAATGTTATCAATACAAGTAGCACTAGTGGCAGTTATACGAGTAGGTTCTAGAAATACGTTATATAAACCAAAGGATTTCAATAAATTTAACATTTTCCGTCTCTTTGTTGGTTCCAGCGAAGAATCTAAAATATCTACATTGAAATCTCCACAAACTACTAGGTACTGATTTTTTAGAGCACTGGCATTTAAACAAAGCTTCTTCCAGCTTCTCTTCAAACTGTATGTATGGAGCATCCGGGGGACTGTAAACGCTTAATACAATGAACTGCTCGAACTCAATACTAGCTATTTCAATAACTCGTTCAAGAGAGAGGCTTACTATATCTTTACGTTCTTTAAATTTTATAGACTTGTTAATAAGAATTAATGAGCCTCCTCGTATACATTTTGTCCTACAGAACGAGCTAGCAACCTGGTGATTTTTAAAGTTGAACATGACTTCATGACGCCTTAACCAATGTTCTGTGACACAAAAAATATCAATGTCATTCAAGTTCATGTACAACTCCAACACCAGTTCTTTCCCATTAATAAGGCCCTCTACATTTTGGTGCACCAGGTGTAAACCATAATTTTTATGATTAGTAGATTCAATGGCCTGAGAGCAGTCAGATTCAAAATTTTGCTGTGGCTGATGTAAAACTAAATTGCCAGATTTAACATTCATTGATTCGTATATTATGTCAAGCTTAGTGCAAGAACGTTGCTCTTTTGTCCCATAATCTAATTTAAATTACTTGGATATAAATAGCTATCCATAGTTCTATTATCAGTAATGTCATATTTCTGCTCAAAAGGAGCAGGTTGGGTAGCCAGATTTTTGGCTAGTATATCTATAAAATAATGTAGCGAAAATGCTACCTGTCTTTTAAAATAATCCAGAAGCTTATGCTTTCTTTTAGTCAAGTAAAAATAATAATTCTTCCTAACAATAGTGTTAGTGTCAATTAAATGAAACTTTTTATTGTGACATGTTAATGTGTCCAATGACAAATTTAAATGGTACCTAGTCCTATTTTCCGCAACTGGCATACCCTGGCAATAAGGCAGTGTGTAAATAATAATATTATTTAACTCTAATGAGCTTAATTTACTATAGTATTCAATGAGTTTTTGTTTGGTTATACCTGCCCTGTTTCCTATGAAAATAACCAGATTATCTTGCCTTTGGAATTTATAACTAAATATGGACTTCATTATTTGGGCATAAGATGCAGAAGGCATGCAGTGATTTATAAAACACTGCCCTGGTGTACAAAAGCTTAATTTCGACCCCATATCTCTCCCAATTTCATCACTGAACATAATCCATTGATTCTTTGTTTCATTATAACTTTTTAAACTAAGATTGCCCTGTAATTTATTAAGACTACTACCTTGCTGGTCACTAGGTAGGGTTTGTATATTCCCTGGCTCAGGTTGGCTGCAGTTACATTGGGTTTTATCTGCTAACGAGTTGAAACGATCAGCATAATGAGATGTTGAATTTAAGAGTGTATCCATCGCCAAAGAATATTCTTTGATAATTAGCTGTGATTTATCATACATGGACTTTACAGACTCCAGGGACTCTTGAAGTTGTTGTATTTTAAAATTGAAGCCTTGAGTGTCAGCAGCATGCTGTTTTTGGCTATGTTCTAATTTTGCAGTGCATAGACTTAATTCATTTAATATATTCAGTCTATTTCTGCAATTTTTAATATTTTTGATAATTTTTTTATTGTTATTGATCACATTTTGTTTTTTTCTAATCAACTTATTTATTTTTATATACTTTTTAATTTTTTTATTACTACAATGACCTAAACCCATTTTAGCTGATACTGCAGAGTGTTTGGGGGTATTATTGGTAAGGTCTATAATATCTGTGTGTATCGGTTTTGCAGCAGTAACCAGCCGTGGGGACCTATCTATGAGTTCGTTGAACAAGGTTTGGTTTTGTTGTATACTGACTTGCAGAGAGGCTTCTTCTAGTTGTGTTATTTGTTGTTGGGAGTCCCTTAACTCATGTTCCAGATCAGATATACGGTTTAATGCTCGCTCATACTCTGCACTGCATTTATCAAAACTACTTACTACTATTAGGAGTTCATCACGTTCCCCAGTCATTTCATCTAACCGCAAGTTTAGCACGGACAACTGTTGCTTTAATTGGCCGTTCTGTTTTACAACAGAGATAAGCTCTGTTTCATTGTCCTCGCGCTCATTGTTAAGCTGGACAACCTGCTCCTTGGTGGATTTCAGTTCCTCTAAAACCAGTTGAAGTTTAGATTGTTCCTGACGAGCCAGACCTCTTCGAGTCATCATTTTATAGTTTAAATAGTAATAAGTAGGTACTTGAAAAATCCAAATTAACAACACAAGGATAATACAAGGAGCAGCTTGCAAAGCAATGGATAGCTATATTTAAGCTTTTGATATATTTAATGCAATACAGTATTTAAATATCAGGAGTTTATCTTGAGTGTACTACCTGTAAGCTTTCAACATAGAATATACTAATAAATATATACAAGTGAAAAACAGGCAGACACACTCACTATATTTAGTATTTAATAACGGGATTTTGTTCAATTACCTGTCTAATATCAGCATTGAATATATTATGGCATATATACAAGTGAACAACAGATAAACAAACTCACCCAGCTGGCCTATCCACTGAGAATATCTTTTAGAAAACTTTAACACTACTTTTTCGAATCTATTTCACTATGTGTCTATCACTAGCTATACGCCAATGTTATTTATTTGATTTTGGCAGACAGTTCGTAAAAAGCTTAGCTTAGCTTAGTTTAGCTACTAAGGGAGACAGACAGGTAGATTGTAGGTTAGGTTACCGGCAATTTATTATCTCCTAACTGTATTTGAAGTAGTTAATATGTTATTCGTAAACAAAGTTGATCAAACACGCACTTTATAAGCAATATTAATGAATTATCACCGAGGAAATAGATATTTACTTCAAAATAAATTTCACTATAACGGTTAGATGACTCATAACTTTTTCAAAACAAAAATTTCACACAATCACACAAAATTTGTCTGGAATTATATAGATTAACACTTTCTGATCAGTAATAATTTGATTTTATGGAATTTTACTAGGTTTTATCGAGTTTTTACATTAATTTTAATTATAATTTAGCAGAGATTTAAAAATTTTGACAACTCGGAAGTGTTGCCAGTTGCGAAAACCAAGTAAGAGAAAAACTACACCCCTGAAATATACTTTGAAACCAACCATTGTCGTTAAGAAATAGAATTCTTTTTACTACTATTCTTACGTACTTAGGTAGATACTGACCACTTCTTTCATCCCCGAAGGAGTAGGTCATCTAAAAAGGTGAAAATTTCACATTTTTAGATATTGTCCTACGCAACAGATGGTGAGCCGTATTGCCATGTTCATACGGGGGTTGTGACTGTCTTATGTTTTCAAGCCGCCTATAGAGGCCTCCAACTTGGCTTAACGACTGCTATTTTACTGGCAACCGGGACCACCGGCTTAAAGTGCAAAGAAGCAGTGCTCGCAAATAAATGCCACAAAGTGGTCACGTAATTGTCACCCCATCCATAACCGGCTATAGTAAATGTTGCTTACTACAGTGATGGTTTACAGAACACTGAGTCCGCGTGGCTACGAGCGCTTTACTTTACTTCAATACCCATAATCAAATATTTCGTGAGTACTTCTGGAGAACCTTATGACCGAAGAATATTATATAATGTACCCTCAAAAGAAAATACCTGAAACCTTGACGACCCTTAATCACGAACATTGTCAAGCCCTGTCTGTTGTTTGCGGGTTCCCCTAAATATAAATTACAAATTTGATTTAATTTTACATTCATAATGAACCTTTGAATGAAATATCCCTATTACAATAAACTTCATTCTTAATGCACTCAACTCGATTATTTTGCTATTGTAATGTTTGTGTACTGTAAGAAACAATTGGTCAATTATATCTAACTACTCCTTATAACATAAATAGCAGTCAACGTTTAATATAATAGTTTCGATCAAAAAGAACTGCACAAAGGAATAAAAACGAACAAAACTTAAAAGAAAAATGTCGGTAGCGTACTTTGTGGAGCACAGGCTTTTTTATAGTCATTGATAAAAAGTTATTATACAATAGTGTATTTTGTGTTGTTAGATTTGTGGCGAACTAACTATTCATTGCTTTTTGCGGTACATTACAAAAAGATATATATTTCTTCAACATTTCGCGATATAAATAAATCTTATGCTAGTTTTAATATATTCATTTACACACCAAAAAGTATCTAATAATAATAATAGAAGGAAAAATAGGTGTTGCTTATTTGAGAAATATCTACCAGCTGACCGACGCGCGAGAGAACGTGAAGAAGTAGGAACGATCAAGTAAAGGTGTGTTTTAAAAAACAGATAGAACAAACATACCACACAAAATAAAGATTCAATATTATTAATTATAATATTAACTAAGCACTAGATCTCGGTACCAAAATTTCAGCCAAATCCTTTCAGCAGTTAGAGCGTGATTGAGTAACAAACATCCAAACATCTAAACATCCAAACATCTTCATAAACTTTCAGTAACCGGTTGTCAGTAAAATGACAATCGTTAAGCTATGTTGAAGATATAACGGGCGGCAAGAAAAATTTTCAACTGTGGGATGACACAACCTGTCCACATCAACAGTGCAAATAGGCTCACCACCTATTACATGGGACATAAAACTATAAAGTAAAATGTGGGCGTATACTATGCCTCTGTCTACCCCTTCAGGGATAAAGGCGTGACTATATGTATGAAAGAAAGAATCGTACACTCTTCAAATCTTCCGTTACAGCTGGTACTTCAATAAAAGCTGAATTAATTTTCTATCTATGACACAGTGTATAAACATGGCATTCGACACAGTACGTCATTAGAGTCAGGGTGTTCACACGTGTTTACAAATATACATCGAAAGGGTGACAATGTTGTGTTGTAACTACATTGATTAGTTTCAGTTTGGCGTGCCAGTTAATGATAGTTTCAAATCCTGGGGCTACACTGTTACAGATATCTATCAATCATTTTATAAAGCTAACAGCTGATGTGATGTTTGATTTCTAGCTTGTGTTGTTGATAGTAGCACTGCCATTAACTTGAACTGCTGTGCCACCCGGCTTCGTCTGTGACATGCTACGAAACCCGTAGCAACTACTTAACACATACAGACCCTACTTAACTGTTTGGAAATATACCATATATTTTTTGATACTTATTATTACTGCTCCGCTCCCTTGTCGTAGTAGTAGCATCATGATACAACCTATATCACCTCAAATAACTTTCGATCAACATTTTTTTTTCAAAAATGGTTTAGTAGGTAGTTTTATTCTTATCTTCAAAAAATCGGAAAACATAGTATTTTGAGAGCAGGCTTTCTATAGGCAATTTTTTTAAATGGTTGATAATTTTATTGTCAACCCCAAAATTTCTGAAAACAATCAATTTGAATTTAACATCCACGTTATCAAGTTCGTAAAATAAGGTTTAAGTATCCCTTATCCGAAATATAAGAGCGATACCCAACTTTTTTATCGACGCAGAGATGGTACTATATTTTAATTCAGTTCATACATAATACATGAGACATAGCTCTGAAATTCGTTTCGACAAAGAGTAACTATGTTAACTATGTAGGGACACGGGTCCGGCTCTCATAGACTAGTTGGAATTATTCAATTACATTTATCTCTAACGTTTGGGATGAAACTTTTGATTCTCAATGTTTCCGTGGAAGGAAGGTTGTGCGAAATACGGAGTTGACTCAAATTATGAATGGCTGGAGACCCTTTAACCGTCGACATTTGACAACTTTTATTATGTCAAATACGTTCGTAAGTTCTTACAATTTTCTTAAACAGGATACCTACAAAGTGTTTCAGCTTCAGTTTTAATTTCGCAACTAAAAGGATAATTTTTGGACTTTTTATCCCGGGAATATGTTCCCGGGATAAAAATGGCACGGCCATTGCGAAGCTGTGAGCATCATTCAGTCAAATATTATACATCATAGTTTTTTTACTGTGGTCTTTTTCAGAGGAAGTTTGAGCGATTGGTGCGGTGCATGAAAGCCTGATAGATTTTCAGTCAAAAATCGTAAAGTGCTCTTATACGCAGACTCATTGATATCATAGTAAAACATGAATTCAATTTAAAATCTGTTAAATAGCATACAGTATACAAAATTAATTTCACAATCAAAAGTGTTTGCAAGTCACATTAATTCCAAACATCAATGTTGAAACTTAACAAGGAACAAACTGACATGGTTGATTTAACCAAAATCATTGTCTCCCCTCATTCAACACAAACACAGAAATTCGTCACAAGCGTATTATTAGTTGGGGGTACAGAACGTATGCTAATCGTATGCTGTGTCGAATTCAGCCAGCAAATGAAATAGCCGATATGTTTCGCACAAACGTGATTAGTTCCGCGCACTCGTCCTTAAAACGCGTTGTCATTGATAGAGGGTACTTTATTTGATTTGATGTTCTGAATAGCTAATAAAACATCTGACTTTAGTGTATTTTAACGGACGTCACTTCACTTACAAGAGTAGCTAAATGGTCTAAGCTTACATGGCGGCCGTAGGTCTGTTAGGAGTCCTGGGACATCCTTCCGAGGGCTTACCCGGGGCTCCCGACCATAGGCTGTTGGGCGTTACGTGAGATTTTTAGTCGGCAGGAGTCCGGCATAGAATCCATGATGGATTTTCCTCACATTAAAAAAAAACCGTGTTAGTGTTATTTACTATATGTATAAATTAATCTTTTTAATGTAAGTTACAGACGTTACCAATAGAAAGAAAGAGGCTAGGAAACGAGGAAAATTGGAATATTTTTGAAGTACCTAATTTTTATTTTATATTTAGCTCGCCAAATTGCATCGCCACAAGCCTGATGGAAAGCCGTGGCGCATCTAGCGATTGGGGGCCACTTCTGAGTTCTGACAGTGCTCCTCAAGTTGGCGGCCTTGTGATGTGCCTCTTCACGCTCCTCTTAAAGAACCCGGGATTGTAAGATGAGGGAAACTTAGATACAAAATAAGATTCATACCTCATTGAAAAAATAACCAATGACATTAAATTGGAAAGACAATTACTTCGTGTCATGGAGAAGATGTTTTTTTTTTTCAAATATTTATAGACTTTAATCTGCCTCTGTAAACAAAATTGTGCCGTAACCCTAAAATTACTCGACTACGTTACTCTTGTTGCAAGTATTAATTAATTATATTATAAGATAATTATGTAGGATGTAAAAATATGCGTAGGTAATGAAATTTGATTTTAAAAACATATGCATAAGTAGGTACGTAAGAGTGTTTATTCAAGAACGCTCTGGGTTCATTTCAAAAGCTGGAAAACTTTTCCGGTCCGCTTATTACATAGGTACGCGCCGGAGTTATATCCCAGAGTCGTTTTAGATCTTAGATCATCTAACCACAGGATGCGCCTTACTTAAGCATTGTTTTCTGCCATTGCACATGACCATTTGGTCTTTTGACTTTATGAAAAGCCTGTACATCAGTACATCATTTTATATGATTAAACTAGTACATTACATTGTAGTTGACTGTACAATAACAATTAACACACAACAGCCATTACGCGTTTGTCGATAAATACATTTTTAAATGCAATGAAATTTTATATGTCTTTGTGTTTCCCCCTTCATTTGTATGAAAACTGGCAGAATATTTTTGTTTGCGGTGGTTCGCAAAGGCTAGTCCCGTGTTATATGGTCTAAGTTTTAGATATTCATATTTCAATTGGCTCCTACAGTCGTGAATTGACTTTTTTTCGGTACCTACGTAAAAAAGCGAGTAACTCCCAGAAACCTTTTACGAGCAGGTGAAATTGATAGCTCTTTGAGATCTTGGCAGGACATGAATAATAGACCGGCAATAGTAATAAGGGGTGAATTTACTGGTGACAATAAAACACTTTCAACGGTATGAACGAGCTGAAATGGGAACGGCCTAAAGGAAGGACGAAGTAAAACAATTGTTAAATATTGAATAACGTTACTTGTACTGTTCCACAACATTTTTCTTTTCACCTGACTGACCTGATTTTCCGAAAATTTCAAAACTGCTGGAAGGCGAAACCGGTCAAGTGTAAAATAAAATAAGTGACGTTAATCAATATATGGAGCAGGTTCCACCAAGTGCCAAAAAAAAAATTAAAATACTAGTACCCATGTAGTAGGTACTCATGTTTTTTTGATACCTAATCAAAGAAAACATGTACTTGCTTTGCTTGCTAATCAGGCAAACATTTAAAAGAATTCTACATCCAGCAGTGAACTTGATAGGCTAAGTTGAATATCTTAGAGTATGATGTGTAGAAAATGTTAACGAAAAGTAATTTTAACGCTACGAACACTTGGAGAATTCCATTCACTATACGATTCATTTGTATGAAAAGGAATTCGTAAAATATGTAAGTATTCGAGCATAAAATATTACCGTATTTAAGTAGCGGTATGTTAGAGACGTGTGCGCTGGTTATTGAATAAAAATGTATGGATACTGTTTGGCCAGGAAAATAGCGGGCATATGCACGGAAGCGACAGCGATAAACTTTTATACTAAGATATTTTTACGACTGTGACTGCAATTGCATCTGTAGACTTAAATAAAAACATAAATACGGTCGAATTGAGTAACCTACTCCTTATTTTAAGTCGGTTAAAAACAGCATTTTATGTATTACTAGCGGACGTCACGCGGTTTCACCCGCGTAGTGTTCTATGTTCACCGCAAAGAGTGTAGCTTTCCAACAGTGAAATAATTTTTCAAATCGGTCAAGTAGTTTCGGAGCCTATTCGTTACAAACAAACAAACAAAAAAACAAATCTTTCCTCTTTATAATATTGGTATAGATACAGATGTTACCGTAGTGTAAATGTTCAAACTCAAATCATTTATTACCAACTTACTTTACCTACATACCTACTTAGATGTTTACATTATGGCATCAATACTTATGACTTAGTGCCATTTATAACCATTGCAATAAGGTGATCATAATTAAGACAATCCAACATAAAAATGTACTTCGTTTAATGCTAAAAGTGCCTTATCCTACTTCCTACTAATATTATAAATGTGAAAGTTTGTGAAGATGTTTGGATGTTTAGATGTTTGGATGTTTGTTACTCAATCACGCTCTAACGGCTGAACGGATTGGGCTAAAATTTGGTTCAGAGATAGCTTATAGTCTGGAATAACACAAAGGCTACTTTTCATCCCGGGAATATGTTCCCACGGGAAGCGGGAACGGGTACTGAATTTCACGCGGGCGAAGCCGCGCACGTCATCTAGTTATTTATATAGGACACAATAATAATAATAACGACCATTTGTATAAGAAATAATTGCCTACCAACTTGAGATTTTTAAACCATTTTCACTTACAAGGCAGGCGTTTGTTGTAACGTTACGAAAAAAAAGTAAGGCGTTATCTCTTATTTGCCTCAAAGGAAAAGTCTCTGATGATGAGAGCGATAACTGTTACGTAATCTTGTTTCATTTTAAAAATCCCCCAATATCATTTTGCTTCATTATCTACTAAAAGGAAAATGCTGAAAACGTCTTATCTTATAAAAGTATCTCAAACACAACAGGAAACTTTTAATCGGTTGCTAGTTATTTAGACCAAGGAGTATTAAATTAATCTAACTTTTTTGATTTTCGTGGCCCGAAGATTGTCGTGTTCGGTTTCAAAGAAGACTTGGTACCGCCCCTTTTAATTGATTGCATAACTGCCGCTACCTTTGGTCCTATTGGGTTCATTCAAGAGATCGTTTGACGTGGCGACAAATCGTCTCCAAAGGTATACCATTGTTGGATCAGCTTTTAAGCTGCAGTAAATTTTACAAAATCGATTTTCGAATTTAACGCCGTTTTGTATGTAAGTAGGTTTGTGAGTGCCATCGATTGCAATTTGATTCGGATAGTGAATACACTAAGTAAAACAGAATTTAATCATTTATGAAATAAGGACCAAAGTTGCTTGTATTTTTAGCAGAAGTGATGCAAAGTTATTGATACCTGTATAGTTTCAGAAAAGAATATCATCTGCTCTTTAAAATTTGACGGTAGACGACATATTACCGCCATTGTGATAAATATAACTTTGAAGCTACTTGTCATGAATGGGGCAACATTAGTTCTGGTTAATGATTTATATAAAAGGACGTTTATTTGGGTATTTAGCGTTTTATTGAGGATTAGCAGATGTTCGCTAAAAGGTCGAGTGTGATGTGACACGAGTCAGTTCGGTAAAAAAAAATTAATAAAAAATAGAACCAACTTCATACAAATCCTTAAAATTAAAATTTACTTAGCACAAAGTAAAATGTATTTTGATTTACCAGATTTTATTCAATATCATATTGAAGTCGGCGCCAAGTCAACCCATAGGTTTAGATAGGTATTATTAATGGCACCAACTTCAATATTATATAGTTCTATGTTTATCAGATATGTATTAAATCTGACATACTATGTATTACGATAGTATTTTATAGACTTTATTATTTGGAGAAGATAATTATGCATACGTTGTTGAATAATAATTTACTAAAATCGCCAGTGTAGCAATAAGGTGCTGCCCCAATGATCATAAATAAGTTAAGCTAACTTGGTATGCCTGTCTCTGTATAAAAAAAGAGTTCTAAATACCTGGTTCAAACGAAAAGAAGACTATATAACAGCCGTACCTGCACTGAAGGCTTTGTTTTCACAATATTTCGAGTGGACTTATTGCTTGAGGGCTAAATGATCCACTCTGACAATAATTGCTCTACTATAAAACTTTGAGTAACTGCTGGTGCATTGGAGTATTCCCGTTCGTCCCCTTGACTTCGTCCCCCTAGGGGGACGAACGGGAATTTAATATTTTATTTTCCCGATGGTCCCCTTAATTTTTTTGGGGGGACGATCGGGAATAACTTTTTCATTCTTTTTTTGTTCTATTGCTCCCAACAAATAATATAAGACATGTGCGTTGGTAAAAAATCAAATTTGAAATTCTATTTTTATTTACAAATGAAGATCAACAAAACAAATGAAGATCAACAAAACAAATAAAGATCGACAAAACAAATGAAGATCGACAAAACAAATGAAGATCGACGAAACAAATGAAGGTCGACGAAACAAATGAAGATCGGAGAAACAAATGAAGATCGACAAAACAAATGAGGATCGGCAAAACAAATGACGGTCGGATAAACAAATGACGATCGAAAAAACATAATCAGATCAATAAAACAAAAGACTAAGCAAGTTGATAAGGTCAAAAACTACTTGCAGCCATATTTTGTAATCTAGATCAGTGGCGGCTGGTGGATCCTCGATCTGGTGGTGCACTTTACTTGCTTTCTTGTTTTAAATTTAATAAGTGTTAATTTTATATCAACTTTATTTTGAAAAGTTTTGTATTCATTCACACACTCCACAAACATTACACGCAGTATAGAATAGAACTAAGAACAAAATAAAAAGAGATAACAATTTAAAAATCAAACCAATCAATAAATATTTAACGCGTCACAGATACAGCGAAACAATACCGGGAGAATTTGAATTTCGTCAAACAAAACATCGAGTACTCGCGGTAACCTCCGGATTGCCCGAACGCGTGCCACGCACGAAAAGCGACTCATTGCCCGGTACATTTTCTATGAACGATGTCTTGTATCATGCGCCAAGCGTGTTAGCTCGTATCTAGAACAATATGTATGGGCAGCCCTCGTGCACTCGGGAAAGCGCACGCCGATTTTTTTTACAGGGAAACTAGGCTTTGGTACTATTTGGTAGTGTAGCAAAGAGCTTAACTTGTTTCGTCATAATTAGGTATGTTATAGTTTTGAGTTTTTTTTTTTTTTTGAAGCGCTCGTGGCCCCGCGGACTCAGTGTTCTGTAAACGATCACTGCAGTAAGCAACATTTACTATGGCCAGACATGGATGGGTGACCAGCACGTGGACCACTTTGTGACAATTATTTACGAGCGTTTCCGTGCTTCGGAAGGCACGTTAAGCCGTTGGTCCCGGTTGCCAGTAAAATGGCAGTCGTTAAGCCAAGTTGAAGGCCCTACGGGCGGCTTGAAAAATTTCAACTGTGGGTCGTCACAACCTGCGCCCGGGTCGGCAGCGCGTGTGTAGCGCCTCTGGTGTTGCAAACGTCTATAGGCTACGGTTACTAACCTTCCGGTGGGCCGTAAGCTTGTCTGCCACCTAAGTAGTATAAAAAAAAAAAAAAAAAAAAAAAATGTTTAAATAATAAGTGTTACATACCTAATTGTAGGATTGGTAAGTAATTTAATAATAAAGAAGGCGTAATTTTTAAATCTTTTGAGCCGGTGGTTCACCGCACAAGCGCACTAAGGTACGGCCGCCACTGATCTAGATGCGCGAGCCATTCAAAAAAATAGGTGCAAGCTCGACCTTTAATGACATTTATCTAAAAATGTGCTTTGAGGCGTTTATGGACATCACTGATCACGAATATAATTAAAAAATAAATAGATATTATGCATGCTCATAAGGTCGAAATTTGCTTGGACCCTTTTTGTATTCTAGATGCGATAAACATTCAAAAAAATAGGTGCAAGCAATTCTTTACCTTATGGACATGCATAATATTTATTTATTTTTTACATATTCATGATCAGTGATATCTATAAACGCCAAAAAGCACATTTTTGAGAAGTGTTATTAAGGTCGAGATTTGCTTGCACCTATCTTTTCGAATGGCAATCGCATCTAGATTACAAAATATAGCTGCAAGTAACTTTTGACCTTATCAACTTGCTTATAGTCTTTTGTTTTACTGATCTGCATGTTTTTTCGATCGTCATTTGTTTATTCGATCGTCACTTGTTTTTTCGATCATCATTTGTTTATCCGAAGGTCATTTGTTTTGTCGATCTTCATTTGCTTTTTTTTCATCTGTTTATCGTCATTTGTTTTTTTTTTCATTTGATTTTGGTCGAGGGGGACGAAAGGGGGACGAATGGCACTAAATCGAAGAACATATTCCCATTCGTCCCCTCTTGAATTAGGAGGGGGACGATCGGGAACTGATTAAATATTATTTTTGTGAATTCCCGTTCGTCCCCCTCAGGGGGACGAAGTCAAGGGGACGAACGGGAATACTCCGGTGCATGGAGTTATCATAAATAACGATCTAGGTTATTACGTCCAATGTTCGAAATGTCCGAAATATGAGGTCCCTTAACAAATGTGTGCAATTAAGGCAATTTATGTGTTATACATTGTGTTTAAATGGTTGTCTATGACCTGAAATGCTAGGACGAAATGAGTAAATATGACATTTTATCATTTTCAAGTTAAATCTAAGTAATATCATTACGTGAAAAACGAACCCGTGAAAATAATTAAAGAAAGAACGTAGGTAAATACTTCAATCTTTCCATTGAAAATAACAATGTGTATTTTTGATTGATTGGAAAGTGGAAAAGGTCGCTGTTGTATCTACCTAGAGAACAATCAATAGAGGGTTTGACCTTCACGGTCTCACGAAATCCTTTAAATACAATGACATATCATGTAGAATTGTAGTTGGAGAGAAATGAAAGACATTGGAAGAAAGAAGAGCGGAACGAAATGGAAACTATAACATAAATAGTTGCAAGAGTATATCAAACCACTTAAGGCCGCGTGGGTCAGATTTTGAGTTTTTTGAAACAATCCTACTCAAAAAGTAATGGGTTTATATTTCTGATAAATATATATATCATAGTTAAGGATATAAGCTAAACATATTACAAGCCCGTTACACGATCCAATAAATTTCACTAGATAGAAAAAAATCCCAAAGTTGACTCTCTCAGAAAAGTTTTTTCAATACTGTGGCTAAACTATTAACATTTTTTTTTTTTTTGCACTCAATTAAAGTTATTGAGTTTTTATACACATTTTCCGAACGTTTTTTTATACACAAGTATTTACATAGTTATCATGTACGAATATCTAGATATCTACCAAACGCAATAGAATTGCGCCGCTGACGGCCGATCAGTCTCGCGCTAGCGCTTGTGGAGGCAGGACCTGTGTCAGTTTTTTTCGCAACTATTTCGTAATTATTATGCCAAATTACGTTGAAATCGCGCCACAGTATAAAAATATCAGTAATGGGCAAAATGTATTTAGATTAACCGTTACAAATTACTATACTTTGTTATGCATAACTCAATTACTCTGTAACAGATTACTTGAGTAATTATTTACAATGAGTACTAGCAGAAACTAATTACTGAGTAATGGAATTACACGTTAATCTTATTACATTGTAACTAGTTACTCATTAATTCAATTAACGAACTCTCATAATTAACAACTCTGTCCTGTGAATTCGTCACGGCCCAAGGGGTGGATCGATTTTGCTGCGGTTTTTTGATCGTAAGTCAATGTATCCATGATGGTACTTAGCTATACATTCTGAAGACCATCAGCTAAATTCCTGAGTGATGAAGGGATTTCACTAAAATTCCCATACGCGACTCATGGCAAATGTGGTGATCTTTTACTTTTTAAGTGTTTTCACGACATGGTAACCATCTACCCAATGCATTAAAATGTCTACGAATTACATGATAATTTTGCAATCCAACATGGCAACCACGCCGTAATCACAAAATTTCGTGATGGGTATCGTTTAAGGGGTTTTTTGGTATGCTGAGTACGAATCACGTGATAATTTTGCAATCAAATATGGCCGCCGCGCCGTAATCACAAAATTTCATGATGGGTATCGTTTAAGGGGTTTTTTAGTATGCTGAGTACAAATTACGTGTTAATTTTGCAATCCAATATGGCCGCCGTGCCGTAATCACAAAATTTCATAATGGGTATCGTTTTAGGGGTTTTTTGCTATGCTGAGTACGAATCACGTGATAATTTTGCAATTCAAAATGGCCGCCACGCCGTAATCACAAAATTTAATGATGGGTATCGTTTAAGGGGTTTTTTCGAATGCTGAGTACGAATCACGTGATAATTTTGCAATCCAATATGGCCACCGCGCCGTAATCTCAAAATTTCATGATGGGTATCGTTTAAGGGGTTTTTTAGTATGCTGAGTACAAATTACGTGTTAATTTTGCAATCCAATATGGCCGCCACGCCGTAATCACAAAATTTCATAATGGGTATCGTTTTAGGGGTTTTTTGCTATGCTGAGTACGAATCACGTGATAATTTTGCAATTCAAAATGGCCACCACGCCGTAATCACAAAATTTAATGATGGGTATCGTTTAAGGGGTTTTTTCGTATGCTGAGTACGAATCAAGTGATAATTTTACAATCCAATATGGCCGCCGCGCCGTAATCACAAAATTTCATGATGGGTATCGTTGGGGTTTTTTGGTATGCTGAGTACGAATCACGTACTAATTTTGCAATACAAGATGGCCGCCGCTCCGTAATCACAAAATTTCATGATGGGTATCGTTTAAGGGGTTTTTTGCTATGCTGAGTACGAATCACGTGATAATTTTGCAATTCAAAATGGCCGCCACGCCGTAATCACAAAATTTCATGATGGGTATCGTTTAAGGGGTTTTTTAGTATGCTGAGTACGAATCACGTGATAATTTTGCAATCATATATGGCCGCCGCACCGTTATCACAAAATTTCATAATGGGTATCGTTTAAGGAGTGTTTTGCTATGCTGAGTACGAATCACGTGATAATTTTGCAATTCAAAATGGCCGCCACGTCGTAATCACAAAATTTCATGATGGGTATCGTTTAAGGGGTGTTTTAGTATGCTGAGTACGAATCACGTGATAATTTTGAAATCCAATATGGCCGCTGCGCCATAATCACAAAATTTCATGATGGGTTTAAGGGGTTTTTTGGTATGCTGAGTACGAATCACGTACTAATTTTGCAATCCAATATGATCGCCGTGCCGTAATCACAAAATTCTATGATGGATATCGTTTAAGGGGTTTTTTTGGAATGCTGAGTACGAATCACGTGATAATTTTGCAATCCAATATGGCCGCCGCGCCGTAATCACAAAATTTCATGATGGGTATCGATTAAGGGATTCTTTCGTATGCTAGGTACCAATTTAATGTAATTGGCCTTAATTTTACAATAAAACCTTTTGTCATAGTATTTTCGCATTGCTAGGCCTAAACTTAATAAGCAAATCTTTTTAGTTTTTATTTATTTATTTATTTATTGGGACAGAAAACAGTTATACATTGTGTCTTACAGTAAGAAACTAAGTATAGAGAATTTGGTAAATGTATAACCCACACTTATGTCCGCAGAATAATGTAGAAAGTAAGTAAGGTTAAATAAATTGTGCTAATCCTATGCGATCATTTAACTTTGAATTTGAAGGAGTGAAGCTATAGCTTGCTTTTTAAATTGGTTATGTGAAAGAGCGAAAATATCTAAATGAACAAAGTGCGTGTTATAATTATCCAAAAGACGGCGCAGAGGGGCGCGTACCCCGGCATTGGTCTTACACCTCGCAGTGCGAAACAGCCTGGGCACACGCGCCTCTCGCGCGTTAACAGTTCTTGGTACAATATAGCATATGTTATTACAGATACTGGAACAGTCAAATTTATTGTTACACATTCCATGGAGCATCATAACTTTTAGAAGACTACGTCTAGACTCCAGGCTGAGTAGCTTATGTTCTCTAAGAATCTCTGGATATGAAAGGGTCAATCTTGAGCGGTAGCACCTATAATGCATTGATTTCAAGTTTTTTTTTTGTACCGCTTCAAGCCTTTTTTCATAAACATTGTAGAAAGGAGACCAAATTGGAACTGCGAATTCTAGCTGAGAGCGTATTAATGCTTGGTATAATAGAAGGTATGTAGACGTTCGTTTGAAATTATTTGAGGCTCGCATAATAAAGCCGTACATTCGGTATGCTTTATTGATAATGTTATCAACATGTTGATCAAAATGCAACTTTGTATCCAATGTGATGCCGAGATCTCGGACGGAGTCAACGGTCTGTAGCGATGTAAGATGTAGACTGTACGCAAATGATATTTTGTTTTTGTTTTTTGTGAAAGATATTAGGCTGCATTTAGGTAGACTAAGTTGAAGTTTATTACTTGTGCAGTACAACGACAACCTGTCGAGGTCCTCCTGCAGTGCCTCACAGTCGTGAATGTTCTTACAGGTTTTGAATATTTTTATGTCGTCCGCATACATCAAAAACTGAGAATTGATAAAACAATCTTTGATGTCATTGACGTACAAAATGAAGAGGAGAGGGCCAATTATGGACCCCTGCGGAATTCCAGAGGTGGCAATAATGGCATCTGATTCGATACCATTGATGACCACTCTTTGAGTTCTATTCAAAACATAGGACATGAACCACCGCAACAGGTTTCCACGAATGCCATTGTAGGCTATTTTATCCAGAAGTAATTTGTAATCCACCTTGTCGAATGCTTTCCGGAAGTCCGTATACACGGCGTCAACCTGGATTCGATTGTCCATGTTATCAAATAAATAATTGGTAAATAACATGAGATTTGTATTAGTCGAACGTCGTTGAACGAAACCATGTTGTTCCGGTATGATGATATGGTGAATATATGAGTATAACCTGCTATGTACCAGGCGCTCGAATAGTTTCGACAAGGTGGACAGTATGGATATTGGACGGTAGTTCTGAACATTGGACCTGTCACCACTTTTGTGCACGGGCGTGACAAATGCCTGCTTCCATACGCTTGGAAAAATGCCCTCACCCAGACACTTATTAAATATTATGTGTAATGGAAGTGTAATATTTTTTGAAGCCTTTTTAATGAAAAAGGGAGGTAAGCCGTCAGGCCCCGGGCCTTTGTTTACATCCAACCCCCTCAAAGCGCACGTGATCGAGTCAGTTGACAGCTGAATGTCGGAGATACATATTGCGTTGTCAGCGTATGAGCTAGGTGGTTGCCAGTGAGAATCAAGAAAGGATGGTTCGTATACTGATTTAAAGAAAGTGGAGAACATATTACTTATTTCGGATGCGTTATTGGATTTAACGCTCTCAAAATACATGCTGGCAGGGATACTCGACGTGCCTTTTCTGTGAGATACGTAAGCCCAGAACCGTTTAATATTAAGGGGAATGCTGTTCTCAACTGTTGCAATAAAATTCTTGAAGCACTTATCTGACTCTGCTTTGAATTGCTTACGGTAGAACGAGAAAGTTTCGTAATGGGAAAGGTTGCCGTATTTCTTCCATTTAATCCAGGCGCGTTCTTTATTTTTAAATATACGGATAAGAGCTGAGCTGAACCACACCGGAAAACTCGAAGACTTAGACCTATATAATGGTATGTGTCCTTTTATTAAACCGTACAACTTTTCATAAAAAATATGAACAGTTTATTCAGCTGTAAGATCTCTCAGGCAATGATTCCAGTCGATTTCACCAAGCTCGCGATTGACTAACTCGTAATCTGCACTAAAAAAGTTGTACTTTGGGCGGAAGTGCCGCTTCATGGGGGTTGAATTGGTATTTAGCGCTGATAATACTGAGAAAGTAGAATGGGGAGGGACCGGAGGGACAAGCGGTGTACACGCTGTAGCTTGGCAGTCAGTGTTGGATATGAATAAGTCCAATGTACGTCCAAGATTGTTCTTTAGTCCACTGTATTGCGAAGCATTTATGAAAGACATAAACTCACATAAGTACCGACTTGTGGTGGTGGATGGCTGAGGGGTTAAGTAGTTACAATGGGGCTTATTTGTCCAATTAATATCAGGTCGATTAAAATCTCCGGCGACGTAAAACGTGTCCGTGCTAACATCATTCACAACCTGCTGTAACATTTCAAAGTGAGCCGTGTATATTTCCTCCCGGGTGCCAAGAGGTATGTACGTAGCACTTATAACATGACGTTTTGTGGGGTCGGATGCGGGCGGTTGCACTGCAATATGTTCCAGAAAGGCAGTCGCGTGATACAACAGGATACTCGCAGGATGCCGGGTGCGCAGGACGGCAATCAAGACTCCTCCACCCTCAAGCTTACCAGTGTCATCGCGGTCGCGATCGCATCTAAACACCCTGTACCGGTCATCTATATACTCACTGTCCGCAATGCTCGGCACCAACCATGTCTCCGTTAGCACTATGACATCATAGGAGTACGACATTATGTTCATAAATAATGTATGTAGCTTAGTTCGCAATCCCTGACAGTTCTGATAATAAAAGGACAGGTTGTATTTATCCATTGATAACAAGGGGTAAACGGTAATTAATAGTGAAGAAATAATAATGGCTTGCTTTATACCCCTCATATCTTAATAGCAGCCTGGAGTCTGTAGTTAATAAGTAAATATTGTGTTTACTGTAAAACTTCATAGGTGAAAAATGTAATATAAATAGTGTAATACAAAAGTTGACATGGAATGCGCATAACATGATAACATCTTTTAATTTTTTTAGACGTAGGTAGTGCGAAATAATAATATTATTACATAAGCCATGATTACCATGAACAATAAACGTTGGACGACTAAGCGTGACAAGTAATAATTTTAATTGCAAAAACACTTGTACATGGGTATTAATCAGTATATGGTTATAGAAAGTCAAAATACATAGGTAGGTTAGGTAGTTTTGAAAATATTTAAACACGACTACATCTAAGAACAAGAAACGACAGATAATAGAATACAATGTCGTAAACGCACAGAGTAGTGTAAGTTTCAGAGGATGTAAATAACAACACAGCGAAATTAATTGTGCTAACTTATTATGTAGACTTACTGAAATATAGATGAATATAGTTATATTTACATTATATAGGTCCTTAATTACGAGCAGTATATGGCTTGATTTTTGATAGGTCCTTTTCAGAACGAATGACAAAAGCAGGTTCGGTAATGTCCGCTCGAACAAGTATAACACCGTGCTTGATCCAGGTAAAACGATGTCCGTTTTGCTTAGCCGCTTCCCTGGTTTGACGAAACAATTTTTTGTTTACTACTGTTAATAGTTTAGGCGGCCAAATTGAATTCCAAAATTTACATGTTATTTGTACTCAGCATTCGAAAAAACCCATTAAACGATATCCATCACGAAATTATGTGATTACGGCGCGGTGGCCATTTTGGATTGCAAAATTATCATGTGATTCGTACTCAGCATACCTAAAAACCCCTTAAACGAAAACCATCATGGATTTTTGCGATTAAGGCGCGGTGGCCATATTGGATTGCAAAATTAGTACGTGATTCATACTCAGCATATCAAAAAACTCTATAAACGATACCCATAATGAAATTTTGTGATTACACCGTGGCGGCCATTTTGGATTGCAAATTATGACGTGATTCATACTCAGCATACCAAGAAACCCCTTAAACGATACCCATCATGAAATCTTGTGATTACGGTGCGGCGCCCATATTGGATTGCAAAATTAGTACGTGATTCGTACTCAGCATACCAAAAATCCCTTTAAACGATACCCATCATGAAATTTTGTGATTACACCGCGGCGGCCATTTTGGATTGCAAAATTATCACGTGATTCGTACTCAGCATACCAAGAAACCCCTTAAACGATACCCATCATGAAATTTTGTGATTACGGCGCGGCGCCCTAATTGGATTGCAAAATTTTCACGTGATTCGTACTCAGCATACCAAGAAACCCCTTAAACGATAGCCATCATGAAATTTTGTGATTACGGCGCGGCGCCCATATTGGATTGCAAAATTAGTACGTGATTCGTACTCAGCATACCAAAAAAACCTTTAAATGATACCCATCATGAAATTTTGTGATTACACCGCGGCGGCCATTTTGGATTGCAAAATGATCACGTGATTCATACTTAGCATACCAACTTTAGAAAACTTTAGAAATTTTTATGACCATTGTATTTTACATTTTTTACGCAACTGCAATCTATAATATAATATATCTAGCAAACTTACGCAACGGAAACTCTCAAAAGAAATGAAATATCCTAGTTTTCGAAAAATGTTTCGTTGCTGCTCAGTTCTTATTCGCCTTAGCGTGATGTTATATATTTTGGTATTTTTCAAAAATAGACATTCTGTTAAGGAACTTTTGAAATTCAACTAGCAGTCTCTTAGACTCTAGAGTTCAAACAACTAAACAAACAAACAAACTCTTTAGCTTAAAAATAATAGTATTGATAGCAATCACCAGGAATGTTAATAAAAAAATATACACTGAGATTAACAAAGCAGATTTCTATCACTTTATTTAACAAATTTTACACCCTGAACGTAATCATTACACAAGTATCTAATCAGTAAGTAACTTAGAATATTCTTACAATCACGCCGACACTGATATCACATGGATCACACTGATCACCAGGGTGTGTAGTTCTTTACTCTGCAGCGGTCGACCGTCGAAAAGAGGGGCGTCCACTACATTGCGCGCCTTTTTATATTGGAAATCTAGTCATAGACAAGTCGACTTCTACAGTATAATATATAATAATTAACTCATTTATTCAGGAAACTCGAATAAATCACTACACTTAATAAAGTTAGATGCATTTACTACGTCAAACAAAGTTAGCATGCTGTTTCTTTCTACTCTACTGTATACTGTGGCATGAGAGTTCACTGCCGCTGCCGGCGCGCGGTGTGTCTTGCGCCCGGGGCGAGGGGAGCGCCAAATGCCTACTTGTGCGCAATAACCGCCCCTTAAGAGAAAATACTATGCAAACTCTCCAAACTCCTAAAGACTGCGATACTGTATTCGGTAGTAGAATAAATAACACTTTTTTACGTGTGGAAAATCTGTCATGGACGCTATGACGGACTATTACGGTCGGGAGCCCCGTATAAGTCCTTGGAAGGATATCCTCAGGATATAGAAGACACTACAGTTGAAACTATGTGTTATACAGAAAGAGGATCATGGAGTTTACAAACTGTCTCACTTTTCTCAAAATGCTCAATTATTTCCTCTGCCTGTAAGAAATTGCCTCTGTGCGATAAGGCCGCCAATTGTAAAACCATTTAAGTTTAACATTACATAAGTGTACAAAATGTATTTTGGTGTTACAATAAAGTATAACTAACTAACTAACTAACTATTTCAAATTCCAATTTGAGGTTCCGATGAAGCTTTTTATTCATTCTTTCGTTTAAGCTTTGGTATTTGAAGGCGGCAATGATATTTTTGTCACATAATTTGCTGCAATAACGACAAATTAGTAAACACTATGAGAAACAACTCCAAAAATAAGACCAGTACTTAATTCGACACATTAGCTGATAATGGTAATACATGACAAACAGCTACCCCATAAAACCCATCAATAATTCATATTCTATCATTCATAAATAGGGTAATAATATTCACAATGATTCTTTTCAAGTGGCAGTAGATCCTGAACCGTCGCGTGCAAAACATCTGGCTGGCTTTTTGTGATCGCCCATTTACTGGGTCATTAAACCACCACGCTTTCCACTTATTACACATTTTTATATCATTTCTATTTCAAATTTTATGCCAAATAAAATTCCTTGCCCCGCCTCTGGCTATAAATAACCAGAGACAAATCTGTGACGGTTTCATTGTTATTTTTTTGGCAGTCGAGAGATGGCCTTTAGCGTAAAATTTTCTATTCAATGTTTTTGATACTTCTGGATACTTCAGTGTTAAATGTGGTGTATTTGTTATTTTTTGGTATGTTTTTGTTTAGTGTGGTTAAAACGACTTTTACAGTAGGTAGTTCAACGTAATTACTTTTGTACTAACACTTATAACCCAAGAAAAAGTGGGCACATTTGTGTAATCATGGATTTGCTGGTATGTCTCCACCACTCCACCTCGAATAGCCAGAATAAGCAAATAAAAACGGGAAAATTGTGTGACGATACGAAATTCGGCGGGACCACTAGTTTATTACAAAATGATTATGGTTTTCAAATCTTTAAACAATCACTACGTCGTCATCCTGGATAGGTTTATGGCATTGTCATTTACAAGCTTTTTGGCACTTCGGTAAACTATAAGCTTTTGCGTTTGTCGCTGTTACCATTGCAGTAACGTGGCCGTCGATAGGTCAAGTTGAAAGCCGTAAGAGAGGTTTAAATAAATTCAACAGCAAGCGCATAGCTTCTAGCCGTAACCTGTTCCTGCTAGTTTCAACACAGATGAAATATTAATGAAACAGCATTAGGTAAGTAGATGCTTCTTCAAACTGCAAAGAGGAGAAAGACCTACGATTATTGATTATTGAAGATAGGATAAACAGGAACAGCATATATTATACTTTATTGTACACTAATATAAAACATACAGAATAGAAAGATATTACAGTATTATAAATGTACAGAGCCTTATCACTAATAAGCAATCTCTTACAGCCAACCTTTGGATGGAATAGACTAAACTGATGAAAATGTTGCAAAAGATTGAATGTTTGTCTATAAAATACCTACTGTAAACTTAGATCATCTAACCACAGGATGCGCCTTACTTAAGCATTGTTTTCTGCCAAGCCAATAGACCATTTGGTCTTTTGGCTTTATAAAAAGCACTGTACATCAGTACATCATTTTATATGATGAAACTAGTACATTTCATTGTAGTTGACTGTACAATAAAAATTAACACACAACAGCCATTACGCGTTTGTCGATTAATACATTTTTAAATATAATGAAATTTTATATGTCTTTGTGTTTCCCCCTTCACCCGCTATGAAAACTAGCAGAATATTTTTGTATGCGGTGGTTCGCAAAGGCTAGTCCCGTGTTATATGGTCTAAGACTGTAAACCAATATAAAGACTACAATCCTGCGAATATTTTTTGAAGAAAATCATTAATTATATTTTGTTTTCTCAATCGCTTTTATAAACCCCAATGGTTATTGTAATGGGGTTATTCACTTCACAATAATCCACTTTAAAGATTGATGTCATTTTATAACCTTAAAGAGGTTATTGAAGTGACGTCACTATAATACCTACTTAAACGTTAATACGCTATTATTCGTAACAATTTGATGAAAGGTACTCACGTATTCAATTATAAAAGTGCTCGTATAAACCACAATGACATTCAATTATTTGTATTCTGTGGTACCTATTGTTATTTTACAAACTATTCAAGTATTGCACATATGTTTTTTCGTAACTTTGATTTTATTGTTGCAATTTCTTTTATCAATATCTGAAATAAGACTTTAGTGCAATGCTGTTAGGGTCTGAATTGGAATAGTTTCACTTAAGACGTTATCGATACCAGTTGAAACCAACCCTAAATGAGTGACTAAGGCGAAATCAACTATATGTTTATGGGTAATGGGTACAAATTTAAACAGCTTTGAAAGAGTTTCATGTTTTTAGAATGGACACAATAGGACCCTTGTAAATCGGACATCATATTTCAGCTATTGAACAATATGTCAAACGAATATAAGCTTTATCGTGATTAAAATAAGGGCTGCAATGATTTTTTTGGTAAACAAAAATGCGATTAAAATCCAACTATTTTGATATGGTGTTACGTATGCAGACAGTTGGTAGATTTGAATTAAACATTTAATTTGTTTTCATTATCCTTCGAAGGATTTATTAAGTGGCAATGTAATGTGACAATGGACGATTTAATTTGCCTACGTCATTATTTTAATTAGGTGCAGTGGGGGAAGCACTCTTGAATATGATAATGTTGGTACATGATATGCTGAAATTGTCTTTAATAAGATTAAAACCCAATAAGCGCATACAATAATGTGTTACCTGGTACTGATCTTTCCAAATTAAAAATTCTGTTCAATTTAAGTGAGAGAAAAACTAAAAAGTATTTACTAAGGAATAATTTTAATGAGAATTTCAGATAATCCATTATTTTGAATTGCTTGTTATGATGTACTCAGATGAATAAAAAGTGTGCTTGCGTCCATCGAAGGAGTCTGCTATGGATGCAAGTGAATGAAGGTAGAAGGTAGATTAGAGTGTATGGTATTTATAAAGTCAATACCGGTGGAAAAAGAAAACGACATATTAGTATAACTTTATAAATAGGTTTTAAGTATTTTGAAGAATACATATATAACATTGATAAAAACTTACTACTAAATATGTTACTAAATACATAGTCATAGTCTCTCATCAGCTAGTATAGTCATAGTATCTCTTTATTGACAACCAAGTGTACACAATTATAAAGATCTTAATCTTACTAATATTATAAAGGCGAAAGTTTATGAGTGTGGATGTTTGTTACTCTCTCACGCTCTAACGGCTGAACGAATTTAGTTGAAACTTGGTACAGGGATAGATTATGGTCTGGAATAACACTTTTTCGGAAGAAATTTTACGCAGGCGTAGCTGCGGGCATCAGCTAGTATAGTATAATTGTCACAACTTAGTTGCCCTTTTTAGGCATAGCAAAAATGGTAAGAACATAATTTTTGTTAATTATAACCTTTTAACGACGAGGCCTTAATTCTTCAGAAGCAGACAAGTAACATACCAACACCTAGCGCCATCTAGTATAGAGACACCGAACTTTCTCACAACAACTGATACTCTACGCGGGATGATTACAGATATTAGAAAGGTAGATGTCGTGAGAATGACCCAGTGATGGCACTACTGGAAGTATATAATAATACTAGCTGATGCCCACAGCTTCGCCCGCGGAAAAATTGGTCTCATTCAAGCTTCCCGTGATAAAATTTCAGCTAGATCCGTTCAGCCGTTCGAGCGTGAAAGAGTAACAAACATCCACAATCACAAACTTTCGCATTTATAATAATACTAGCTGATGCGCGCGGCTTCGCCCGCGTGATATATGGTTCCCGTCCCCGCTTCCCTTGGGAACATTTTCCAGGTATAAAAAGTACCCTATGTGTTATTCCGGACTATACTCTATTCCTGAACCGAATTTCAGCCAGATTTATTCAGCCGTTAGAGTGTGATTGAGTTACAAACATCCAAACATCTTCACAAACTTCCACATTTATAATATTAGTAGGATTAGTAAGATATTAGGTATGTAATATGAAACTTGCAGATTAATTTAGCAGTTTTTCAAACTTTATACGAAATATAACTTACTCGATCCCCCAATACTTACGACTTGTATCTGTTTATGAATTTCAAAGATTTCATGAAAAATCAAATACCTACTCACACTGGCACGCGTGCCCTACCACTGCCTAGGGTTAGGAGCCCCAGGAAGTCCCTTGGAAGGATGTCCTAGCATTCCCGACAGACTTAGTCTACCACCGCGACCTCACTTAGGGTTAAGGGTACTATCCCGCGTCTTTGGGAGTTGGTACGGGTATTATTCCGCTTCTTGAGGGGAGCGGCGTTCGTGAAACTCTGACGTCACGCCTTCATCTTGGGTCATCAATACAATCAAAATGAACAGGTATAAACCATTTAGCATTTTATTTATTTTCTCACAAGACTCTTCACATCACCTCGAGTAAATCATATTTTCCTCACAAGCTTTTGTCGATCATGTTATTATAGACACTTTGCGTGAACAAAACCAATCAAATCACTTATAGGCGTGAACCTCACCTATGATTTATATTGTACTAAATATTGTAGGTAGATCATAAAAAGACTATCATCTAAAACATTAAATACCACGCGATGTAGTGATTAGCCGCTAAAGTGTCGAATTTTGTGTACAAATGGTCTTTGTTAGGGTTTGTTGACAACAGATTATCTAGAGGTATGTACCTACTACTGATTAAAGTAGGCTTTGAGTAGGGAATAATAATATTTTTGCTAGGAGTGTCAAGAACATACATACACACATATATAAACACGTATAAGGTGGTGAGCCGTATTGCCGTGTTGACTGCCCGCTGTTAAAATTATTCAAGCCACCTATTAAGGCATTTAACTTGGCTTAACGACTGCCATTTTACTGGCAACCGGGACCAACGGCTTAACGTGCCTTCCGAAACACGGGAACGCTCGCAAATAAATGTCACAAAGTGGTAATGTGGGAGTCACCCATTCATGACCATCCATAGTAAATGTTATGTTGCTTACGACAGTGATCGTTTACAGAACACAGTCCGGGTGACGAGCACTTCAAAGTATCAAGAAAATCCAAGAAATGATTGTAAAGAAAGTAGAACGAATACTTGGGTTGTGGGACACTTCTTACCCAACGCCTTCTTACCAAAATTAGATTATTAAAGGCTCGTGCTAGTATTTCTAAATGAACCAGACTATTGATAAAATTCTTATGTACTTCTGAAATCGAAAAATTCTGAAAGCTATCATTTTTGCGTATCACGGAAATTTTCCGACAGAGAATTGAACCAACACAGTAGTGACAGTCGTATAACGAACGTTTCGTTTATGTATATGGAGGTAAATATAGAAAATAAATAAGACGCAAGGAGGTTTTTTTATTTCTAGCATTGTTAGAGGACCGAGCAAATAAAAAATACATGAAAGATCAGTTGTAACTTAGGTTCATTTAGGTCATAATAAAATGTAAAACTTTCCCCTTTTTTTATAGTTTTTTGTCTTTATTAGTCTTAATTTTTTTTACCAACAAACTACCCATTACTCACCAATATTGTTTGTCCATTCAAAGGTTGCCTGAAAGAAATTGCTTTAAGCGATAAGGCCGCCATTTGTACATTCTTTTTATGGTATTTCGTATTGATTTTTATATTTTATTGGTGTACAATAAAGTTTTACTTACTTACTTACTTACAATTAATTTTTTTATTGATGGGTTAATGGGACCTGCTCCAGGCTTCATCCGACAGTAGTTAGTAGACTTAAATCTATATTTTTATTCGGTTTAAAATATCTCAACATTAATGCCACCCAGATAAGTTAAAATTGGCAGTTTCCACGCGACGCAATGCATAATAATGTTAACAAGCCTACTTTATATTCTGAGTAAAACCTTTTGAAGTGACTTGATAACTTAATTTTGATCGTTTTTGGCTAAAACTTCCGCCATTTTTATTTGCATAATATCGGTAATTAGAGTACAAGGAACATTACAAATCGTTTTATAGATTACTGTATTTATTGTAATTTGAGATTGGAACACTGATTCAAACACATCACCGTGAAATTATCGTCTAGATGAGTGACCTAAATGGTACTGTATGAGATGTCTCCAATCTATCTGTGTGCCTGAAGACCCAGGTCACCCAGGCATTCCCATGGACGTTTTCCTCAGAAATCCTGTTCAGGATCATTATAATAGGGGATGCCGTACTCCCGGAAAGCAAAGAGGCGTGAGCAGAAACTTAATACTATGCCTGCATCTGCACTGCATGTCTGTTTGATCAATTTCTTGTCTCCGAAACGTTCATTCATTAACTAAAAGATATTTTAGTGTATTCCTATTTTTAATTATACCTTATTTAATGAAAATGATGCAGCTTGCCAAAGGTTATGGTAAGGCCGTTTTGAGAGTAACTTCTCTTGATCTTTGCTTATAAAACTCATCTAACAAATCATTCAACAACTACACCTCTGCAGTTATAGAATGATTAATTTATTAAAGAGTGTCCGGAGTTCTATTGCCAGGTTTTTTTTTCTCCAGTTTTACCTATTGCGTTCCGAATCTGGCAGTCATTTGGACGTTCATAAGCGTTACATTGTGAACTTTATGCATTAAGATTTTTCATTTCATATAAGAGTAAGAAAAAAAATACTGGTTCAAGCACACGTATCTCCCTCCAACAACTCCCTACAGCGAATCTACGATCAACTTATTAATAAAAAGGTAAATAAATATACACTAGAGACTTTCAGTAGGTAATCAACACCCCCGTTTGCAGAATGTACCGTGACGTAATGTAGCTGCAGGCACTAATTAGAACTTGTTTATTAACTTTGCTCCTAACGAAGTATAGCAGTACAGTCGCGAAGTCTGCTGGGACTAACTTTATTTGACTCGGAGCTTTCAAGCAGGTATTTGTGTTTCAGGAGTCTGGATAAACAGTTTGGTGTCAGAGGCATAGTGTTTCCTCAATTATACACACATCAAGCCTCACACTTTCCCTCCGGAGTTTTTGTGTGATTTTGGAATGAGCTGCCTGCCTCGGTATTTTTTCCAACGTTTACACACAACAGTAGGTATACCCCCATTGAACCCTGTAGGACCCCCATCCTAGAGGTTTTTTTGCGAAGCGAGTGTAGCATAATATATGTATCTCGAGTTGCAAATGTGTATTAAAAATAGAATACCAGATTATGTATGATAACCAAGGTACTGTGACTACTATACAAAAGTCTGCGTTCAGAGACGGGCCTGTAAAAAAAATACCAGTAGTTCCATTATGGAACTAGGCAATGGAACTACTGGGCTACAGCGATAATTTCTACTATCTTAAACTGGGAGTATTTATGACCGAATTACGAAACCCCTCCTAGCGTCTAATCAAAGCTCTATTTTATCTGTGATACTCAAGAAAGAATGAAAAGACATACCTACGATCTTGAATTCTACGATCGATGAAAATATCATTGACTTTTAGACATCGATATAGATAAGACTAGATGACTAACGACCGCGCCAACATCAAGCCTACCTAACGTAAGCCCACAGGCTTAGGTGAGCCAAACGTCAGTTCAGTCTGATGCCGTTACGCCAATCGTACGTACAAATTGAACCGGGCGACAAAATGGGCAAATGCACAGTAAAAGATTGCGATTCTAAAACATAAAAACACAATTAGTCATGTAGAATTACTTTTCACACGTAATTATACTATTTACGCATTGATATCAGCGTAAATACCGCTATAATCGAATTTTGAAAGTAAAATATGTGATTGCCATTCAGTGTTACCACTAAAATATCGGTTTGGTTTACCCACATCAGTGGGAGAATTAGTAATTAATTAAAGATACATTAATAATATACTCGACTAAGGCAGGGTTATGATTTTGACAGGCTATATACGTATGTCTGTATGTTCATGTATTCCCTCAGAGCTCCTCAACTAGGTACTTATTAGAACTGGACTAATGAGATATTGTTAGAAGCGCCTTGATGTTCGACTGGTTATAAGCTATATATCGTGTCACTGAATTTAATGGTGCGCCCTCTAGCGGCCATAAAGTACTGTGTTAAAAAAAAAATTAAGAAAAAATATATCGTGTTTGGTATTAAATGAAGGGGTTAGACGTTTTGTAAGTAAGTGCCTTTTTAATGGTCTATATAGAATACTAGCGGACGTCACGCGGTTTCAGCCTCGTAGTTAACATTCCCGTGGGAATACGGGAATAGTTTAGATAGAAGAATAGATGTTCACCGGGAGGAGTGTAGCTTCCCAACAGTGAAATAATTTTTCAAATCGGTCCAGTAGTTTCGGAGAGAGTTTGTTTAGTACACCGGGAACCCACCCTAAAGACGCGGGATATGACCCCTATGCGAGACGGCAGTGTTAGCCAAGGTCTATCGGGATGCGATGCGATATGGTCATGCCTTTATCCCCGAAGAGGTAGGCAGAGGCATATTATATGCCCAAAATTCACCTTTTTTATAAGAATATAACCCACGTCATATGTGGTGAGACGTACTGCCGCTGCCTTGTTGAGATGGATAGGCACAGGTTGTGAAAGCCTGCTGTTGATACTTTTCAACCTTGGTCAAGTCCTTCAACTTGGCTTAACGACTGCCATTTTACTGGCAACCGGGACCAACAGCTTAACGTGCCTTCCGAAGCACGGGAACGTCGGATACGCTCAAATAAATGCCAGCCGGGACACCCTTCGTAGGCAGTAGCAGGGCGCAGTGTGGTTTTAGTCAGTAGGCGTTCGCAATAGCATCCATGCGTAATTTCAAACTTAAAAGAGAGAAACCCGTCTTAAGGTAGAGAAATTTCTAAAATGGACACCAGAGAAAATTTATATCTACCGTTGATTAATGGCACTTGGTGAAACTTGCTGCACATATTGCAAAAAAAACCGGCCAGGTGTGAGTCTGATTTGCGCACGGAGGGGTAAACGCGAGACTCTATGAACGAGACATGAGGCTTTGCCATCCGTCTGTTTGTTAGTCACGAGGCTGTATCGCAGGAACCGTGGTAGATAGAGCAAATTTTTTAGCAGGTGATGTATGTTTCTGCCGCCATAACAAAAAATACCTACTAAAAGAGAAAAAGACCCCACACAACAAACGTAAATTGCCGTTTTTGTATGGGGACCATCTGTGCTTAAATTCGACTCGCACATGGCCGGTTTTTTTTTAAATATGAACACGTGAGTTTCGGTTTCAACCGAAATAAAATAATAAATGAAATAGGTACATAATAATTTTAAATTTGTTTAGTAATTAATTATCGTGGGTAAAAATTTCATACAGTAGTCAACACTGGCCCACGTTTGTCATGTTTATGTTTTTGTCTTTGTCTAATCGCAGCGGCGGCGATGTTCACCGTACGCGTGTGAGTGAGACAGATATATATTTACCGTCACTGCTTAAAAAGTTTCATAGTTGCGTCTTCTCAGCTCATAAGTAGCCGTGCTTTTGTCGAGACGCAATGTTCGTGCTTGCCTCTCTAATGATAATATATATAACTCTATGCTTTTAGAATAAGAAGTGTTATAATATTAAGGCATGTATTTAAATCGATATCTGTTTATTCCCTTTTTCCGAACAAAATATTTCAAAGTTAAACCAAAAGTACTGACTTGCACACTAATTATGCACACTAAATAAACCAAATTCATTTTATTGTTTAATGGTATTTGCAGAACTGTTTTACTGAACGAATAACTATTATCAGAATAGTATATCTAAAAATTCCATTGTTCAACAAAAATATTAAAACTTTTTTAAGGAAATCTGTCGCCTAATTTACTTTTAGGAACATCGTTTATTCTAAGTAAAACCTCAATTTCATCAGTCACCTCTACAAAATTAAATTTTATTGATCAAAAAAATTAAAGTTTAACCTAACCTAACCTATTCCGTTATAAGATAGTACTATTTAGAGTGCAAGTTAGTATTTTTGATATGCAATCCGTATTTCTGTTTCACAAATCATATATTCGATGTACGAACCACATTTTTGGTGTGAATTCGATTAAAAAGGTCATCTCGTTCTGAGTAATATTTAAGTTTTTTAAGTAGGACATGTTTAGTTAATCAATTGGTTTTTTTGCACAGCATTTAATTTTCTGGTTTGCATTCAGTAAATTAGTGGAGTTACCTAGTGTGCAGAAAAATTAAACAGAGGTGCATTTAAAAATATTTGACAAATTCAGGGTAACCTCTTATTGGATCTATGTCGACAAGTCGGTTATTTATTGGTCATGTTAAAGATTTTCAATTAATTAGTGCTGTTATCACCACTTGAAGCCAAATCCCCTCGAGGAGCGAACGACCACGCTCTTCACAATGAGCTTCGGTGCCAAGATTAAGTGCAGTAGCGGTTAGTTAAAGAGTACCGACAGCAAAAACCAGACAGAAATTTTTCTTTCTATTTTCTGACTTTACTCGTAAACTGTAAATTAAAAATGTTTTGTGTTTCTTTCTTATTCTTTACTAGCTGTGCTTCTCGGGAGTTTCGCCACGTGGCATACATCAAACACTACACTCTACACTTTGGAATAACACGTGGAAGTCGATCCGATTTGTTGACATGTATAATTACTGTTATGGCGATTTCTCATCACGCTACTGAAGGGAGTGGCCTTCAGTAACGTGATGAGAAATAGCCTCAGTTACTCGAGGCGGCATGTCTCCTAGCCGGGACCCCTTCATGAGACCTGGAAGCGAGAGCCCTTGCGTCACTGTTTAGATAACGCAAGGAGGCCCTGGAGCGGGACCAAATGCCTGCGTCTCGGGAAATCGAGGTCCAGCGGTCCCTGCTCCACCAGGAAACCGTAGAGACTTGGAAGGTGCGACTTGAGCAACCAAAGGGGGGATTCGCCACAATCGCAGCCGTCAGACCGGTCATGGACGAGTGGCTGGAGAGGAGACACGGTGCTCTCTCCTAATGGTTGCCACAGATACTTACCGGGCACGGTAGCTTCGGTAGGTATCTGTGGCAAAGACACCGGGAAACCACGGCCGAGTGTCAGCACTGCGAGGACCAAAGCGGTGTCGCAGCGCTCCACACACTGGTGGCGTGGCGTGGGCGCAACAGCACCAAGTCCTCGTAGTGGGTCTGGACGCGGACACTCTCTCGCTCGAGACACACCCGAAACCCCCCAAAGACGCGGGATAGCACCCGAACCACCCCCTAGACGATGCCGCAGTGGCGGCCGTGGGTCTGTTGGGAGTCCTGGGACATCCTTCCGAGGGCTTACCCGGGGCTCCCAAACATAGGCTGTTGGGCGTTACGTGAGGCTTTTTAGTCGGTAGGAGTCCGGCATAGCATCCATGAGGATTTTCCCTCACGTTAAAAAGAAGCCTCAGCCTCAGCCAACATCAGCTATCTAAAACTGAAAGTTTCGTTAACATCGGTCAAGCCATTAGAGAGATTAGTTGTCAGTGTAGAGTAGAGTTAGAATATTGTTGCTCATATTTTGAGTGTTCCTTCTCGTCTCCATGATCTCATTCTTTTACTCGTTAATCAGCTGGTACACCCTTGTAGGTGGTTTTGACTTGAGCTCGTAAGATCCTTGTAGGACGCAAAATATAGTAGTAGTGCGTATACATATAAGTAGGATGCTGCAGCTGAATTTAAAAGAAATTCAAAAACATTAAAGCCGATTATTTATACTGTTGATAGATGGCACTTGGTGGAATTGACAATTGCTGCCCATATTGAAAACGACACTTGTACTGTTTCAAAATATTTATTATTATAAACCTGACCGGTTTCGTTTCACAGCATTTTCAAAGGTACTAACAGTTATGTCTAGCTTTTTTCGGGATCAGATAGCGTTGTGTGAAATGTCCGTGAATATTTATTATTAATAACATTTTTCTAGTGTAGGTATGATACCTACACTATAAAAATGTTATTGTTTTCGTGTTTTCGAGACAGTACTACCTTGTCCTTCCATCTAAACCTTTGAAAATGCTGTGAAGCGAAACCGGTCAGGTTATACAATATTAAAGCAAATGTTGAACACCAATTAAAACTTAAGCTGTGTGAAAAAAATTATGTAAGTTTTGCAGGTATGTTCGCCGAAGCGAGCCTCGGTAGCTTTCAGACTATTATGCGCACGCTTTAATGACATTGTTCTTACTATGACATTGTAAGAACGCTGGTTGGCAGGTGGCACTCTCCGATGCTGTGGTGGATACGACTGTATGCAGTCAAGTTGACACCATCACTGGTTTCAGGGTGACTCAGTCAGACTACTTAGTTTTTAGTCGAAACAAATTTCACCAAACTGTTTCGCTGACTGAAGGTAGTAGACGTAGCGCGGTTGAAATTGCCACTAGGGACGTGTAAACCCAATAAAATGTAGCACACTTATTGTACCACTACACATGTACGGAACCGTATTTGTGGGATGCAAGACTATTACTATAGCCAGTATGTGTGTTCTACGTAAGGAGGCACTTAAGGCTCTTGAATAGATAATAAAGATCTATCCAGTGGCAGTGAAAAACTTATCTTACTGGGCGGAGATTCTCGACTAGACTTTTCCTAAATGCCTACAGTATAGAGTTTTTTAAAAGGGGACTTAAAATTATTGATACTGTTGCTTGAAGGCACTTGATGGAAAAAGTATATAGCCTTTGAGAATGCCGAAAGGCGAAGCCGGTTAGGTATTATAATAATAAATGTTGTGGAACAGTCCAAGTGAAGTTTTCAATATGGGGTCTTAAAAGTATCTTACAGGGTTGGCAGCGCGAGTGTAGCACTTCGGTGTTGCAAACGTTTATACACGGTGACTACTTTTCATCAAGTAGGCCGTATGCAGGTCTGCCGTTTGATGCACTAGAAACTTAAAATTTCTATGGTGCTACTCGTGTCCACTAAAAAGATTTTTGAAATTACTAAAGCGCTGAAATAGGAGGTGAAATCTTATCGAAGTGTCGTACGGGCGAAACCAAGAGGCATAGCTAGTACGTTTGACTACATCGGTGGTGCAATGGTAAATGTATTCGACTATCGTGCTGAGGTCCTAGGTTCGATTCCCGGGTCGAATCAACTATTTGTGTGATCCGCAAATGTTTGGAATTTGGGTGTTTTCAAAGTATAGGTATGTATATCCAAAACAGGAAAAGTTTATTTCTTTTGAGAGCTGTACACGCGATGGAAACCATGGTAATGCAAAAGAAGTTGCGCAGATCAGCTAGTTATTTATATAGATTTTATCTTAAGCTATCCATTACTGTCTGTAGTGACAATCCAATGTAGCTAATGTTTATAAATTTATATAAATGGAGGAGAAACGATACAGCGTTGATTCGAATTAATGAGAAAAAGTGCGTTTTTGTACTCAAAGGTCTAAGGATCATTCGTTACAATTTCTGCGCCTTACAAAGTCGTACAAAACTTTGTTTTTCTTTTAAACTTAATTTTACTTATATTATAAATGCGAAATAATGTTAGTGTGCATGTCAGGATGTCTGGGTATTTGTAACTCTTCCATACTTTAATGACTAAACGGCTTTTTTTAAATAAAATTTCACGCAGGACGCCATTTTGTAGTTAATAAACATTTTGGGATTAGTTACTATTACGAGCAGAATCTCTACTGTTTAAAATTAGCTGCGACGGTACATTGTATCCAAGAAAAATAAAAAATATTACTTGTAATTGACAAATTTAGGGCTTCTGAGTCCAATTCTATAATTATTTTCTTCGTGTCTGTTTGTTTGTATATTTCTTCGTTGGAGCAAAATTCAGCAGCTTGATCATAAATGCGCTATTAGGATTTTGTAAGTATTTTTTCAACTTAAATATTGCTGTATGGTACATCAAAATCGGTACAGCAACAATAATACAGGTTGACCTATGTTTTACTAGAAGCCCTATGCATTGGACAGGTCAAAGTCGATTGGTTATTAGTTAAATCACTTTGCAAACGAGGTCGCAGGTAAAACCTAGTACATAATATATTATGTACTAGCTGGCGCTTTCTGTTGAGTGTTTTCTATGTATACCATCTAGCTGTTGGGTGTTTTGTATGTATACCATATAGAATCTAGATGGTATACATAGAAAACACCCAACAGAAAGCGCCACTCTCATTAGCAGATTCCGTAATGTGTCAATGAGAGCCCGTTCAGTAGTTATAACATAATTGGTGAATCCGGAAATCTGCCAAGGAGAGTCGTCGCTATGACATGTCAAATAGGGCCTATTACGTATTTAGATACGCAGCGAGCCGTATATGGAACAATTTGCCACCACCTCTTAGAGCCCTGAAAACTGTAAAAACTTTTAAAAAGCGGTTCAAGATACATCTCTTGAACATACAAAAGAGTAGTAAGTACTTAATTATCACATACCTGTTATGCTTAGTTTAAAACAGTGGTAGAAATTATGGTGAAAACGAGCTCATTCAATATCATAGGTATAAAAACCCAAACTTATCACCACACCATTTTTAGGAATTCTGGACTGTAATAATTATTTATAAATATCATTGAGGTAGTGCTGAATTTAAATATATAACAGACTTATAAATGTATTTTTTTTTAACTTTATTTATTGTAATATGTACTGTACATCTGTTAAACAAATATATTAAAGATAATATAGAAAAATATTAGACTGGTATGCAAAACAGAAATTGAGCGCGCGTTTGGGATGTTTGTGTTTGTTTTGTACGTCAAATTGTCAACGTCAATCTGACTTTTAGGACGCTTCTGTTTTTTTTTCCTTTTAAATACGTTCGGAAACCAGAGCGATGTGTTGTAGTTTTGTTGTAGAATTATTTTTCTATGATTTATAATATGTTACAATGATAATGTTTTGTAAATGGTTTCAAGTGTGTGTCATGTTGGTTAGAAGTAGCACAGTATTTATGGTAGTGTTTTCTCTGTTTTTCATTGTTTTAGTTTGTTTTTTGGTTTTTAGATTGTATTTTTTAGTTAGATTCTTTGGAATTTTAAACAATTTAGGTTCTGTGCACTCGTGCGTGGCGTGACATCGCGGGCGCCATCAGAATACCAGCGCTCCGCATCCTATGTCATTGTCATTGGCAGAGGATGCGCAGCATCTATGCTGATATGGCGACCCATTTAAGATGCGCACAGTTATTTTTTTTAATTTTGTGGTACATATGTTATTGGTTTAGTAAGTGTTTGTAAACGTGCGTGTCATAAATAAATGTATTTTCTTTCTTTCTTTCTTTCTTACGTCATTTTTACGAATGTAGTGACTGGAGTTGTACTTCGAAACATGACATCCCTTATTATTATCAGTTATATACGAAATAAGATCAACAAACTGTTGTCACAAATATATATTTTCGGTGGAGTATATCCGAGTTCGGTGATAGAACCCAGCGTAGCGTGAATGTCGTGTCGAACAAGACAATTTTCAGGTTCACTAGCTGTGAATTCTGGACGGATTCTATTAGGTATCGTGTCTGAAACAAAACCCTCCTGGATTTATAAGTACTGTTAGTACAGTACTGTTTTCAAATTCCAAATAATAAAGCTGTTATTTATTTAAAGAAAAATTAGTTGTACTCTAAAACGTTCCGCGCCTTGTGCCAACCTTTTCGGAAAAATATGATTATAAAGTCGCTCAAGTATAATGCAACCATCGATTAATGTATGGTTTGTACACACTTGAATGAAAACCAAAACACAATCTGTGGGCGGGGAAATATCGCACGCACCGATTAATTTTGTACTCTGGACAAAATGAGGGGGTATTTATCGGGAACTTGGAAAATCGTGTAGAACAAAATCGGTTTGTTGCGAGAAATTGTGGATTTCTCGAGCTATGTGTTGTATTTTTATGATTTTTATCTGTATTGAAATTGTTATGTGAAATGTTTATGCTGAATAGCAGAAAATATACAAAACATCTACCTTCCAAGGTGATACATAGTACATAATAGTTTTCCGGGTTCACTTAAATATCATAATGAAGGTAGACATTTAGTCTACTCACATTCACAGGTCATAAAACATAGGCCATAAATTATATTATGGCTTATACGAATCGGAAAGTTCAGAGGCTTGTGAATTGCTAATGATGTATTATACTCTTCGGGTTCTAATACCACAAAGACGGAATAACACCAGACCCCAAGTAACGGGATAAAATCCGACCCGATACACTTTATACATAAACATACCATAAACACATAATTTATAGTAATGCACCATTGCCTCCTTTGTTTTCTTTTAAACGTGAGGAAAATCCTACATAATGCTTTGCCCGACTCCTACCGACTAAAAAATCATTCGTATCCTGCCTAACAGCCTACAGTTGGGAGCTCCGAATAAGCCCTCGGAAGATTACCCCAGGACGCCCAACAGACCTCAGCCACCACTGCAACCTCACCTAGGGGGGGTTCGGGTGCTATCCCGCGTCTATGGGGTTTCTTTCGGATGTTACCCCGCTTCTTAGGGGATGAATCGCTCACGTCACGCTGTCGTCTAGGGCCTGCTTCTGTAAGAATGGTGAGCAGCCCCCTCACCGCCCTCAGGCCCCTGGTCATGGAGGTCGATAGTCTTGGGCTGAACTCGGGTGGAAGAGTTCTCTCCCGCTCTCTTCCGGCCTTCGTTTTTTTTTTACCTGAGGGAAAGTCCTCAGAGGATGTTATGCCGGACTCTTACCGACTAAAAAACCTCACGTAACGCCCTACAGCCTGTGGTTGGGAGCCCCGGCGAAGCCCTCGGAAGGATGTCCCGGGACTCCCAACACACCTACGGCCGCCACTGCGGCATCGCCCAGGGTAGTGGTGCGGGTGCAATCCCGCGTCTATGGGGGGTTTCGGGTGTGACCCGGCTTCTAAGGGGGGGCATGCGTGAGTTGCTCACGTCACGCTGCCGTCATGGGCCTGCTTCTGTAAGGACGGTGAGCGGCCCTCTCACCGTCCTCACCCCCGGTCATGGAGGCCGATAGTCGCCCCGCCACCTCCTTCACGAGCATGACCTGCTCGCAGAAAGAGGTGGCGCAGTCCCACTTACTCTCCCTGCCGTCTTTTTTACGAGCATGACCTGCTCGCAGAAAGAGGCAGCGCAGTGCCATTTACTCCCGCTGGAGATCATAGCTCGCACCATGGTCTCCAGCGAGAGAGTGTCCACGTCTAGACCTGTCACGATGTGCACCATTGCCTTGACTATTCATTTTGAGCACACTACTTTTTTTGATAGAACTTTCAAAATCAAATGTTATAAACATGGAGTTTGTGCCTACTGCTTGCATAAGTACCTAGTTCGATATCTTCATCGATAGGTCTTAAATCCTCCTATCTACAATAAGTATTCACACCCAGTATACAGATCATGGTGCGTCCCTCTCAAACACACTAATCTACAGATTTTTATGACGTACTAGCTGTGCTCCAAGGATACGCCTGTGACATTCTACGAACTCTGTAGCACCTCTACGGAATTCGTAGAATGTCAATATGTTCTAAAGTTTTAACCTATACATGTTCTTACTTTCAATACACCATAAATATATGCCACATTATTGACATTATTATCATAAAGTAATTTCTGAAAAGTTTGGCTTTAAGTGGCCAAAAAATTAACATCGTTAGAGTAGTGTCAGAGTTTATCAATAACAAACAAACAAAATCTTTCTTCAAATCAAAAGTATAGACAAGTATTCACACCTAACACACAGATCACGTAAAGCGACTCCCAAACACACATACCTACAGACTTTTACGACAGATAATATATATGTCGTCACCATTTCTATTTCATGTTCGACTGTACCATAAAAATGCCGTAACGTGCGCCATTCTGTGTTATCGCTGGATCGTCAACATCATATTTCTGTTCGTAGTATAGCTATAACGAAATGGCTCCCTTGAAGCCTATCTAGCATATCTTAACAGGCAGCGTTTCTTTTTTGACATAGGACCTACTTTCACATGATTTAAAAACAATAGTTTTTTATGCTATTGTAATTGTGCCTACGATAACCTACCTAATCGTTGACTGTTAAAACCACGTAAGTACGAGCCGTTATCGACCAAAATAAGACGGAAATCACTTTTGTTTATAAGCGCCCTTTATTTTTTTTTCTGTTTTAAGTATTTTGTTTTTTATAGTGGCAACAGACATACATCATCTGTGAAAATTTCAGCTGTCTAGCTATCGCGGGGACAGCTAAACTGACAGATAGATGGACAGTTAAGTCTCAGATAAATACTAGCACATTTCAGATCAAAAATTTCTAGTGAGATTCAATTCACACATCTTCTTCTATATCTATCTATTTTTCTATATCTATACGTATAATAATACTGTTGAGGGTCAAGAGTCTGTACATAGAAGATATTGTGAAAATTTTAATTGTAGGGCGTTCTCTAATCGATATAGAAGCCGAAAATGTAATTTAAATTTTTCATGTCTGTCTGTCTGTCTGTATCCCGAATAAGTATCACGCCGAAACTATTTATTTATTTATTTATTTATTTATTTATTAGTGTGACATGGGTGGGTACAAAGATCTTATAGTAACACATAACTGGTTCTCCAAGTCTGCCAGTGGCTTACACAATTCTTAATCTATTGTTATAATCTATATAAAATTTCATTTTTTATATTACAATACGATATACACATTCATCATTATATGTCACTGTTCATCAATCAATTCCCAATTAAATTTTAGAAGACATCAATTCTGTACATCTTGAAAAGAAAAACATCATATTTTCCAAGGCTTACATATTTTGAGATTATTATTAGGATTTATAACATCAATTTAACATAATTGTCAGAATTAAATTATTTATGTTACCAAATGTCAAAAATTCAAAATGTCAAAGCTACAAATGTCAAATTTATTTAATGTCACTGATTTGTACTTATCTAAATGGTCAATAGTGTCAATATCTAATAAATGTCAAATACATAGCTCAGACCATCTACGCTACATCAAGGTTGTCCTTCAGATAATCATCCACCGAATAGAAACATTTGTGAATCAATAATAATTTTACTCTATTCTTAAAAATATTAAGTTCTGCAAGTTCTCGGAAGGATTTTGGCAAATGATTATAGATACGCGCAATCATACATAACACACTTTTGTTAAACAGCGCCGTCTTGTTGCTCGGCATACATATTCTTAATTGGTGTCTTTTACTTCTCAGTGTTTTAAATAAATTAATATTTCTCTTCACAAACAGTACCATTTCGAGTATACAGGGTGTGGCGTAAATAGTGGTCCAACCGTCAGGGTGTGATAGACCAGGTGCCCCACTATAACATACTACAATATCATCCAAATTTACCCAAGGGTCTCAGAAAAAAATAACTTTTTTTGAAAAATCGTCCCTTTTTTGTAAAGTTGCCTGTAGATTATAGGAAAACCGCTATTTCTGATTTCTGTTTTTTCTCTCTTAAAGCTAAATATATAAACTATCAAAAAATAATATTGTTAATAGAATTCCACAACAAACGTTTGAAATAAATATAAGTTCATCTCAATTTTCTCTCTAATTTTCAGGTATCATGAAAATTGTTCAACGTTTTTTATAAAAAATATGTACTACACTGATGCTACCCAAACGTTTAAAAATATGCTTATGTAATACTGATTTCAAAATGATACCATGTAAGGATTTCGAATAAACAGAAACTAGTAATTTTTACTGTTAAAGTTCAAAACGGGTTAAGAAAAATTACCAAAATCAACTTACATACATCACACTTATAATGTTTTTTTCATAGTAATAGTTCATAGTCGACATAATTATTATTTATTTAAAATCTTATAACCTAGATAGCGCCCGCGGCTCCACCCGCGTGGGATTTTGTAACTATTCTCGCTTTTATTTATTTTCTATCTGAAATTCTGTTCCCGTTCCATGACAAATTCCTAGCGCGTGGAACTGCGGGCGCCATCACGGTTATGATTTTTTTAAACTATCGCAGTTTTTAACACTTCACGCGAAATACTATTTACTTACATTCACCGACGTTTCGGGCGTTCAACCGCGACCTTGATGTTGCCTGCGGTTTCACCCGCGATGAATTTTGTTACTATTCCCACTTCCGGTGGGATCATAAAAGCGAGAATAGTTACAAAATCCCACGCGGGTGGAGCCGCGGGCGCTATCTAGGTTATAAGATTTTAAATAAATAATAATAATGTCGACTATGAACTATTACTATGAAAAAAACGTTATAAGTGTGATGTATGTAAGTTGATTTTGGTCATTTTTCTTAACCCGTTTTGAACTTTAACAGTAAAAATTACTAGTTTCTGTTTATGCGAAATCCTTTCATGGTATCATTTTGAAATCAATATTACATAAGCATATTTTTAAACGTTTGGATAGCATCAGTGTAGTACATAGTTTTTATAAAAAACGTTGAACAATTTTCATGATACCTGAAAAGTAGAGAGAAAATTGAGATGAACTTATATTTATTTCAACCGTTTGTTGTGGAATTTTATTAACAATATTATTTTTTGATAGCTTATATATTTAGCTTTAAGAGAGAAAAAACAGAAATCAGAAATAGCTGTTTTCCTATAATCTACAGGCAACTTTACAAAAAAGGGACGATTTTTCAAAAAAAGTTATTTTTTTCTGAGACCCTTTGGTAAATTTGGATGATATTGTAGTATGTTATAGTGGGGCACCTGTTCTATCACACCCTGACGGTTGGACCACTATTTACGCCACACCCTGTATATATACACGGAAGTGTTAGTATATGCAATTTTAAAAAGTGTGGTTTGCAGCTATCTGTCTGTTTTAGATTACACAGAGACCGTATACACCTTTTTTGAGCTTTAAAAACAGTATCCTTATCAGTGGAGTTACCCCAGAACAGCACCCCATACCTCAGGAGAGGTGTGACATAACCATGGTATGCCATTACTCCCACAGATGCGCTCACTGTCCTACTAAGCATAAATAGGGCATAAGAGTAGGAATTCAGTCTAGAACATACCGATACAATATGCTGTTTCCAGTTTAGTTTGCTATCTATTGTCACGCCTAAGAATTTCGTTGTGTCAACTTCTTCTATTGTTGAATCCAGATAATGAATGTCCATATTAGTCAATTTATTATCAGTGCTACGAAATGTCATAAATTTAGTTTTTTTAAGATTTATAATTAAATTATTTGCAGTCAACCACTCACTTATCTCACTTAATGTAGTGTTTATGTCATTTTCAATGCATAACTTGTTATGTCCAGTAAATAAAATAGTGCTGTCATCAGCAAACAAGACAGTCTTATGCTTTGAAGCATTTGGAAAATCGTTTATATAAATAATGAAAAACAATGGTCCCAACACACTTCCCTGAGGCACCCCCGACGTTACTTGTCGGCGTTTTGATGAGTAGTGAATAAGTTTTTTCTCAAATGGACATATTTTGGAAATGGTGGTTATTTGTGTTCGGTTGGTTAGGTATGATTTTACCAAATCATAAACATTGCCTCTGATGCCGTATGCATATAATTTGTTCAACAGTCTTTCATGACATACGTAATCAAATGCTTTGGACAAATCCATAAACAGTGCACACACCTGATTACCCTTGTCTCGATTTGTAAGTATTGTATGAAGGAAAGTGTATATTGCCATATTAATAGACTTTTTCTTCCTAAATCCAACTTGTTCTTCACAGAAGAGACTATTCGATTCAAAATAATTGTAAATACTGCTCGTTCGCTTTAACTTTGCCGCTCGGCTTCATACTAAAGTCGAATTTTTAATTAGACGAAGTAAATTGACAGCAACTAATGTCACTTCTTCATACAATGTTGCTTATTTTCTATGACGAAGTGAAATTAGCTACTGACAATTTACTTCGTATAATTAATAAATCGGGTATACGCCTCTACGCCAGCGGCAAAGTTAGAGCGAACGGGTAGTACTGGTATGCATTACTCTTTCAAATATTTTCGACATAACAGGCAAAAGCGCTATTGGTCGATAACAGCTAATGTCATGTCTATCATTTTTTTTAAACAGCGGCTTTATTATAGTCAGCTTTAACTTATCAGGAAATACACCTTTTAAAATGCAGAGGTTAATTATATGACTAAGAATATGAGATAGTCTAGTTGAGATACACTTTAATGACTATTTATTTATTTATTTATTTATTACAACATACAGCTATTATTACAGGTAAACCCAATGCAATAGTGTAGTACATGAACAGAAAACCAGCAACATTACACAACCATAATTTCACAATAATTTTTTTTTTTTTTTCATAGTTTTTCATAGTCAATTCTAACCTTTCTTAATTGTTAAGGTATAAGTACCTACCAGTCAAAAATATAATAACCGTAACATACATTTTAACTCAACATACACCATTAACATGCCATACTTAATATTATTGTTAGCCTAATTCTATTAACTAAATAGCTACTCAATGTCGATTATCAATTTCGCCCAGTATCAATAAATTACAAAATAATATTCAATATCAAACAATGTCAGCTAATCGTACATTTTAGGTACCTACCTACAATGTGTCAATAGAAAATTAATATGTATCAAGTATCAACAAATAAAAGTCAACTTTCTTAATTTATTAATTCCAGCTGATGCACTATGTACCTACTCAGTGTCAATCACTATTTAGTGTCCATAATTCGCAGCATCAAAAAAATCCTAAAAAAAACAATACAATGTCAATGGATAATAAGTATATAAATGTCAGCTTTATTTATATCAGTCAATGCTTTATGTACTCAATGTCAATCATTAATCAATAGGTATCCATAATTAACAATAAACTAGTTAATAATTAATAAATAAACAATGTCAGCTTAGTCCTAAAAATGCGATGTCAATAGATACTACTAGTCAACTTTATCAATTGTATTAATGTCAGTCAATAAATTAGCTAGGTAGGTATTCAATGCCAATAGATAATATTTACTATCAATAATTTGCCACATAATAAAATAATCAACAAGTAATAAACAATGTCAGCTAATTCCAATATAGAGCAATCGAAATAGATAAAAAATATTTAGATGTCAACTTTAAAGCATCATTCAATATATCACAGAATCAAATATCACCATAAAATACAAACCAAAAAAAAAAAAAAAAAAGATATAGCCTCTACAGATGGACAATGGAGACAGATGCTCTACCTCCTTTACCCCTCCACAGATGCTACATTATATGTAGCCTTTGTGAACTCATCCAGCGAACACGAAAATACGTCAATAATGTCTGCTACCGCATTCAGCAATCGCAGCGCGCGGGTCAGCGGTGCCTGCTTCAGCAGGTTTGTGCGTGCAGTCGCTAGCGCTAGGAGGCGCGGGCGACGCCGCCGAGACACGTACTCGCTCGGTGCGTACAGTCTGATCTCCTGCAGAATGGCGGGGTTATGAGTGTGACCGCGAAGCACCTTGAATAAATAAGTCGCAAGTCCAACCTCCCTCCTTACCTCCAACTTGTAGTATCCCACCATGCCCAAAATAAACAGTGTGGGATACAACAATGGATACCCTGGGTGTACGCCATACTGTTTAAAGTAAATAAACCTAATGAATTTATTTTGAATACGCTCCAGCATTATTTTATATTTGGCCTCATATGGGGACCACACAATTGCATTGCTTTCCAGGTGACTTTTTACTAGCGCTTCGTACAACGCTTTCAAAGCTGTGATATTCGTAAAAAGGTTTGAGTGTCTTAATATGCATCCCAGGTTCCGATACGACTTTTTACATACCTCATGAACGTGTTTACAAAATTTTAAATCAGAGCTGAAATGAACACCTAAGTCTTTCACTTCGTGAATGCGCTGTAACGGCACCCCCTCCATGTGGTACTTATAATGATCTTGGAGACGCGCCCGACTAAACGTTAACACGCAGCATTTGGGTACATTGAAATTAAGCTTATTGTCCAAGCTCCATCTCAAAATCCTATTTATATCTTCTTGCAGCATGTCGTGATCCGTAGTCTGTGTTATTTCTCTTACCAATTTAAGGTCATCCGCAAAAAGTAATGGTGTCGAATTGGAAACAACCTCAGGTAAGCTATTAATTGTTATATTAAAGAGAAGCGGGCCCAAATTACTCCCCTGACTCACGCCAGATCTCGTGAAATACGGTTCGGAATGACATCTCCCACAGTCAACATACTGCCTTCTATCACGCAGGTAACTAGCGAAGAATGCCAGCGTGTGCGGGGTGCAGCCTACTGCAGCCAAACGTGTTAAAAGAATGTCATTATCGATCACATCGAAAGCTTTTTTGAAATCAAAGTAGGCTACATCCACCTGCTGGCCAGCATCCACCGCCGGCACCAAATGCGTCATCAGATGAAGCAAATTTCCCGTAGTGCTCCGCCCAGCGCGGAAACCGTGCTGAGCATCTGATAGTTGAGCATTTACCTGGGCATACAGGCTGCCATAAATGGTCGCTTCAAATACTTTAGCCGGTGTATTAAGAATTGCTACGGGCCTGTAATTACTGGGATCTGGTCCTCCACTACCTTTTGGCACGGGTACGACTCGAGTAAGTTTCCACCGTTCCGGGAACGTCGCATTATCAATACATGAGTTATAAAGGTGTAGCAATGGTTCAGATAGTACCATACGAGAGTCTCTAAATATAAAGGCAGGTATATCATCCGGGCCCGCCGAGCGCTTGGCCGGCAGGCGCGCGAGCGCCGCGCACACGTCTCGCTCGCGCAAGCGCGTGAGCGCCACCCGCGCGCCTGGCGGGGCCGCAGACGCCGCGCTCGCTGCCGCCACACTCAGCGTCGGGACCTCATCCCTATACACTGAGTGGAAAAACCGAGCAAACTCATGTGCGCATTCATAGTCTGACAAGGTACGGTTATCCTTTATCAGTTCATGTTTATTGCTATTTCCCTTCCTAAACCGCATATATTCCCAAAACGCTCGCGGGTCAATGGCCAGCTGATTCTGAACGCGTACACAGTACTGGTCGTGCGCCCTAGCAGTCTCCACTTTTACTTTGGCCCTAGACCTACTAAACGCCTCGTAGTCGCTATGAGACTTGCTAGACTTATATTTTTTGTGTAATGTGTGTTTCAGTCTTATTTCTTTTATAATGTCAGGTGAATACCATAACGGATATATGTACCTACTTCTACTGTTTGCGCTGATATGTCTACGCGGTACACAGAGATCGAAAACATTATATAATTTGTTATAAAATAAATTCACGATCAATTCAGGATCCCGTAAACTGAATAAATCACTCCAATCCAGAGTGGCTAGTAAGTAATACAAATGTTCAAAGTCAGCCTTACCGAAGTTCCATTGTTTACGTACTACTGGGCTACGAGAACACTGCCTGGGAGTGGCGGAAGTGGGCGAGGCGGCCCACTGTGGCGCGGGCGCCCGCGCCGAACCGAGGCGCACGACGACAGCCAGCGGCGGGTGGTGGCGGTCTATAGGCTGTAGCCCTTCGTCCGCCTCGCACACAAATACCCCATTGCGAGCGCTCAACACAAGATCCAGCTGCCTACTGTTACAGTTGGGTACCGCGTTGTACTGAATGAATTCACAAAAGGCCATAAAATATTCAAAATAACAAGTAACAGTGTCACTACAAGAATAAAGATTAAAATCCCCTAAAATGATTAAATTAGATTTGTATTTCAGACATAATTTTTCTAGCAAACTAAACATGATCATATATTCACTATCTACTGTACTAGGTGGAATATATACAGCACAACACGCTACTAAGAACCGGTTATCATTATAAATTGTAACACAAATTAACTCGAACCTGTGACTGTCTATGTCCGTGCCGTCGGGAACCGCCACTCGACGCAGTTCGAATTGCGGCGAGGCTATTAACAGCACTCCACCCTGCTTGCGTCCATCCGCTCGGTCACATCGCACTATTTGATATCCTGGGAGCAATAATTCCGCATCATAAATGGACTCATTCAACCCTGTCTCGGTGATAGCAAAAATGTCTGCCTCTGATGATTCCATCAGTGATAAGAAACGTGTCGTCTTAGTTCTGAGGCCGCTCACATTTTGATAAAGTACATTGATGCTTCTACTGGGTTTGCACGTCGGTGGGCCTGGGTCCGAAGGGGGTTGTTCGCCGAAAAAACCTCCACTCACTGAACTCGACATTCACGGGCCATACCTGTGGATCGCTTAGCTTCTCGTAGTTACTTTCAGAAACCCCTATTTTAAACGACGAGTAGTCGCGTTCAGTCTTGGGCTTTAATTTTTCAACAATTATTTCAGCATCATTTTGCAGAACATTTTGTATATATTTCTTTATAGTTTCTTCAGACGTGTTTTTCTCAAGCCTCCACACATGTAAAAACTTTTTACGTTCCACCGCCTTTAATAATTCGGATGCCTTATTACCCCCTCTTCCTACAGGATTACGTCTCCTGGTATATTTGACTTCTGTCCACGTATCAGTCATGTTCTCTTCCACTGGTTTCCGGGCCACAGTCGCATAATTGGCTGATGGTCTCGGGGTCTGTGTCAGCCGCTCTTGGACGTCCTGCTGGTGGTTGTTATTTTTTCTAGTTGTTGGCGAGTTACAAACCGTATTGGTCCTAGTTAAAGTTGTGCTTAATTGTTGTTGGCTGTCACAGTTGGAGTCAATCCTAATAGTGTTTTCTTTAAAAACCTTTTTCTCAGCTTTAAGAATTTTTAGTTCTTGCTCATACGCAACACATTTTTTACTGGTTTCCTTCAACTCTTGGTGCAGTTTGCTATTTTCCAATACTAAAACTCTTACAGTTTCCTTAATTTCTTGAATAATTTTTGTCTCCATAGCATTCAATTTTTCCACCACCATTTTATTAACTTTATCCATAATGTACATAGTATTTTCATCGTCAACAACTCCGAATGAGTGATTTTTTTCTTTATCTATTTGATTATCCATAAAACCTTCGCGACTTCTTACCGGAGTGTCATCCGTTACCCGTATTCTTTGGGTTACATTAGCACAAGAGTCACATTTATAACTGCGTTTAAATTGGGTCTGACCATCCTTAAATGCAGCCGAGGTTATGTTTAAACATCTATAATGGTATCCCACCTTGCATCCAGTGCATTTCAGCAGATCCCCCGAATCTATTTTTTTGAAGCAAATGGCACAGTTCATTTTCCAGTTATTTATTTGAATTCGAATACTTAAATAGGTACGCGTGACAGAGATAGAGATAGGAAATCCCTGTAAGTGCGAAAGAGCGCGACACACGGTTTGCCTTTGCGTGGCCACCCACAAATTATTTTTGTCAACAATTGTTCACACAGTGATTTTCTTTAATAAAACTACAAAATTCCGATAAATAACACTGTTATGCACTTAGTAGTTGCACAATAACACCAATAGTCCACTTTTCCACCATGATCACGACTATACAGTTCGTATTTCCACCTTTACAAATAAAATCACCGGGAGCTACTCGTACTGTGCGTCACCGTCACACCTTTTATGGTGTGTGTTGATATACCATCATACCCAGTACTTTTCGTATTTTTCATTGCATGAATAATATTGTAAATGTCTTTAGGTACAGTTGGATACATGAAAAGAGAATTTAGTACAAACGGACATCTAAACCTTGGATCATTTGAATCAGATTTACCTGATAAGTCAGTAAAGAAGTTGTTAAAATGGTTAGCAATTTCAGTGGGATCACTTATAGTTTTTCCATCAATATTAAGACCCTGTATTTCCTCTTTAGGCAAATTTAATTTCCTATTTTGGATTACCCGCCAAGCAGCCTTAGATTTGTTAGTCGCAGATTTTATATAATTATCGTTTTGTGCTTTTTGGGTTAAAGTGACTATACGTTTCAATCGTGATGATAACATTTTAAATTTATCCTTATTTACCTTTGAAGGGTTTTTCCTATATTCCCATAGTAGATGCCGTTTATTTTTACAGCATTTCCTTAAACCTTTTGTGACCCATCGTGGTCGGGTTTGGGTGAACACTTTTTTTTGGATAATAGGAAAACATTGATCGTACAATTGGATAAATGTGTCATAAAAATAGTTAAATGCTAAATTTGGATCCTGACTATTAAAAACGTCACTGAAGCTAAGGGAATTAATATGTTCTTTGAATTTGATCATGTTTTTAATTGAATAGTCGCGCCTTTCTATTTTCCAGTATTTCAGAAGGCTTGTAGGCTTAACCGGACAAGTCAGCAGTTGTGCAGTATGGTCTGATAGCGCATATTCGACAACCTTTGCTTTACATCCTTTTATATTGTATAGAATGTTATCTATGCACTTTCCACTTGATATCCTTGTAGGTTCATTGACACTTAGCTTTAGGTTGTGGTTATAAATTATTTGCCGAAACCTTGTCTCATCATCAGATTCGACAAGTGTGTTTATGTTAAAATCACCACTGATAATTGCTTTTTTTGTTTTGTGATAGCAAAATTGGTTCAGCAGCTTTTCAAACACCGTGAAGAATTCATAATTCATAATTCATTTATTCATTGCTGAACACAGGTACAAAGTAAACTTATATCTAAGGTGTTAGATGATAACAATGTGCAAACCATGTTCCGCCGATTGAGGCATGCAATACAAGAACGGCAACCACTGCAATTTGGGAATACCGATGCACAATAAAATTATAATAAATTAAATTAAAAATTTCAAATGTCAAAAAATGTTAAATAAAATTTGTAGTGTACATTAATGTCATAAATATAAATGATACAGGAAATACAGATAAATTATAATACACAAACAAAAATAGAGTCACACTTATCCTAAATGTCATAGTTTTCATTATTATTAATTAAGTATGTCAGCTGCATATATTATTTTTATCATTTAGGTACTCTTCAATTGTGTAGTAAGTCTTATTAACCAGATAATCAAACAAATCTCTTTTAAACACGTTTATACTTTCGGCATTTCTCAATTTCTTAGGTAGCTTATTGTATACTTTCGGAGCCATTGCGAAAATACTTTTATGGAAAAGAGCCGTATGGCACTTCACTAGATGTAGCGTGCCTTTTCGACGCCGACTACCTACTTCATCAAACATGGACAGGTTATTTCTTACAAAAACAGCCGTTTCGTATATGTAAAGACATGGCATAGTGAGAATTTTAAGATTTTTGAAATGGGGTTTGCAGCTTTCAGTGGATCGCAAGCCACAAATGGCCCGTATACACCGCTTTTGGCACTTGAAAACTAGGTCTTTTCCTGTTGCATTTCCCCAAAACATTACACCATACTTTAATTTGGAGGCAACTAGACCATGATACGCTGCAAGCACTGCTGACCGACTAGACACTTTACTCAACATATAAAGGGCATATGAGTGTTGGTTTAATTTGCCACAAATCTCATCAACTTGTTTATTCCACTTTAGCGTACTTTCAATTTGAAGCCCTAAAAATTTTGCAGCGTGAACTTCGCGTATAGTCCTACCATTATAATTAATATTTAAACCCATATTTTGGTTTGATCTTTGACTGAATTTCATAACGGCTGTCTTATTCAGGTTGATAATTAAGTTATTACTTTGTAGCCATTTTATAACTAAATTAATATTCGAATGTATGTCGTACTCAAGAGTATTTACGTCATTACTGTTAAAAACCAAAGTGCTATCATCTGCAAACATTATCATGGGATAAGGAGAAGCAGTTGGAAAGTCATTAATATAAAGAATAAACAGCAGAGGTCCAAGAACACTACCCTGTGGCACTCCAAATCTTACTGTTTTGTTAGTAGATCTAAAGGAAATGTCAGTATTTTTACATAATTTATTAATTACAGTCATTTGTTGCCTATTCACTAAATAAGATTCTATCAAATTTGCTATGTTACCTCTTATTCCATATGCACTCAGTTTAGCTATTAAAATTTGATGGTCCACGTGGTCAAAAGCGCGCGTCATATCCATGTACAAAGCAAGTACAGGCTGCTTTTTGTCCATTCTATTCATAACCATGTTAAGAAAGTCGTAAATCGCCATATTGATCGATTCATATCGACCATATTGATTTATCCCTATCTACTAAGCTGGATCTTGGTGGCCTATATACACAGATAATGTAGATGTGGTGATCTGACAGCTCAATTCCTGAGCATTCTATTATATTTTGTATAGAATACCGCGTTATTTCATTAATTGGTACATATTTATGTGAATTATTTATTAAAATGCAAGAACCGCCACGCCGATTTAGCCTACAATAACAAGAACCCAGTCTATAATTTGGTAAATATAGTGTATTCACATCACTAGCAATCATATTGTGTTCTGTGATGCAGAACACATCTATGGGTTTTCTTTCACTGCTCAAAACTAATGCCAAGCGGTTTGATTTGGACACTAAACCGTCAATGTTTTGATGTAGAATGTTTATCTCATTGTATACGAAAAAGCTGGTTTGACAATTGTGGAATAAATACCTGGTTTTCAACCTGCAACTGTTCTGTCTGAGTACATTTATCTACAGCAAAGCTTAAGTTATCATTCATATACTGTAAATACCGTTTATTGTATTCAATGCGTAATATTTCTCGGAGAAGTATTCTAGATTTGTGAAGCACAGAATAATAACCCACAGGAACATAATCACGATATTTCATGTCAATGTAACTACAATGTCTATATTTGGAGCATAAAAATTCTAGTTCGTAATTTAGTTTATGTTCGTTCAGAAATCTGTTGGTCGGCACTTCCGAAATTAGGATATTAGTATTTGGCACATTTGATATAAATTGTCTTAATGAGTATATTAATTCGTCCGGTTGTTTGTCATTAATGCCCCCTAAAATGATAATGAAGTCATTCTTATCTAATTTACACATGTCATTTTTTTGCTGTCAGAAGAATATGTTGCATTGTCGCTTCTGAATACCAATAGCTATAGACCTCGTACATGTCACCGACCAATTTTTGTAGGTTCTGCCTTACTCTGGATCCTTGCTGATCAGCCAAAATTACAATTTTCTTTTTTTTTATATCAGAGAGCTTGAGATTAGATGGTTTAATAGCAGTTGTAGACTCTTGAACCCCATTTTTATTTGAATTGGATATAGGATCAGTTTTAGTCAGCTTAATCTCATCTTGTTTCGCTGTATTGGGGCTACAGTCTTCTATATTCTGCATCTGCAATTTTTGTGCCGTTTCTATATTTTTTGTGCTTGATAATATGATTTTTTGCTGGGCTTTCTTTTTCTTTTGAAAGGATGTAGGTGTCCGGTTTTTTCTTGCTGGAGTTAGGCATATGTCTTTATAGGTTTCAGTTAATTTCATAGATTTTTGTAGTTCATCTTTGAGTCGTATGTTTTCGCTACTTAAATTTTCTATCTCTTGATGAGCACTTGATAGCTCATCGCTTAGTAATTTTATTTTATTTTCGAGACCCTTGACAACCTCCTCATCCACATGAAGACTATCGTTTGGTATGCTCATAATTGTTGAGTCAAACAATTCCGATCGTTCGCTGTCACTTGTCCTATCATCGTCTAGATTTTCAACAGATAAACCACGGCGGATTTTACGGAAAGTCACGTTATGTGGTGTCTCCATTGCATTCAAAACGTGTGTTTATTAATGGTACTTTTATTTTTTAAGGTTGGCAAGACTGTTAATGCTTCATGCATAGATAATGTTTCGCTGTTACACTGGAACGCGCCCACAAGAATTTTATGTGGCGGGTGGTTTGGATTGCTTTTAAAAATACCAGTCTTGAAAACGAACACTATTTTTCATTATTCATTTGCACTTTGTCTCTTTTACATTTTTTGTGTAAATTTAGCCCAAAAATTGATATTCCTTACTTGTGATAGTCATAATTGCTGTATTATTGCCGTTAATTGCTGTATAAACAGCGTACACAAAATACACAATGTTGAGTTTGTATATGGAGTAAATTCATCACAATCTTCTTGCAAATGATATCACTTAATTCACTGAGATATACAATACTGTCACAATACTTTTAACTTGTTATTACATTATTTAAATATTTTTTAAAACTATTTTATGCGGAGCCAACTTTCACAGGGCCAGTGTTGCCAGCCGAATACTAAACCGATTGCCGATACTAAACCGTTGCGAACCCGAACTACTAAACCGATTTGAATGATACTTGGTAGATTCCAAGCTTATAGTCCGAGGAAGGTTCTAGGATACTTTTGATCCCGATATTTTGCGCGGTTGTTGCGGGAGTGGGGATAAAACACAAAATAGTTTTTCAGTTGTTATTTCTCAACGCGTGGTCCAATTTCAAATATTTTATTGTGTTGGAAAATCATTCCACACAAGTTTCGATATTGAGGGTTTTGTAGTCATGTGCCGTATACGAAGTAGCAAGGGTCAGCTAGTATAATATGTAAGCCCACAAACTTACCCATTTTATAACATTTGTATAAATTAGCATTACTTTGTGGTGGCATATTTCAACTAAACTTTGTTAAATGCAAATCGAGTTAAGTCAATCTAGTTAAGAGTCTTTGTCCCTATAATTTGCTATATCACAAAGTTTGTATTGCTTGTTAAGCGTATGGGAATTCATGAAAAGTTTCTGTGTCAGGGTAACTGCACACTCGCTGTAGAATATTAGTTTCACGTATCTTTTAGGGGGTAGCAATGTAAATCTATACTATATATTATTATTAACTTATTTAATGATGATGTATGACTAAGGAAACATATATGCCTAAGAGTCCAACTGTTTTGTAAATAAAAAATATCGATTTTTTTTCTAAACTTTGCAGTTAGTAGGTACCTATAACTTAAAAGAACAAACACCGAATGTCTCAAAAAAGTCGTGGTAATTAAGTTATTGGACCTCGGGCTTACAGTGAATAGCTGTAACAAATTCATATAATAGGTACCTTTTGTGTGTTTTTAAACGGTTTTATTATTTATTCTTGGGTCAAATTTAGTAATTCAAATTTCACCCTCTTCCTGTCAACCGATTAATCTGAAATTTTGTATACACTTTGGATTTTGATGACAATACAATTATGTTTATTCATTACCTTTATAAATTCAAGATGGCCGCCGCTACAAAATGGCGGATAATTTATTTATTATTAATCACATCAATATGGGTATCAAATGAAAGGGCTCAACAAGCAGAATACAATATACTATAAAAAATTGAAATCCAAGATGGCGGCCGCTACAAAATGGCGGCTAACGTAGGTTTTATCAATATGGGTATCAAATGAAAGGTCTCAACAAGCAGAATACAATATACTATAAAAATTGTAATCCAAGATGGCGGCCTCTAAAAAATGGCGGATAACTTAGGTTTTATCAATCCCACCAACATGGGTATCAAATGAAAGGTCTCAACAAGTAGAATACAATTTACTATGCAAAATTGAAATCTAAGATGGCTGCCGCTACCAAATGGCTGATAACAATTTTTTAACAATCCCACCAATATGGGTATCAAATAAAAGGGCTTGACAAGAAGAATACAATGCACCATACAACCTCAATATTTAAGATGGGCGCAGCCACTAAATGGCGTATAATAATAAGATTTAAATTTAGAAATTGAATCTGTAATTTAGGTATCTGATTAATCCAGCCTGAATCCACCACCCAAGTCAAGATTTCGTATCGTGTTGAGGACTGTGTTTCGTTAGGGTGGCTAAAAATGATACGTCGTTAGCGGTACACCACCCAAGTTAAGGTGAAAGGTTAAAACGCGCCGAGAACTGTATGGCATTAGGGTGGATAATATAATAATAAAAAATATATGGTGGATAATATCTCTGGCGTTTATTCACGCTGTGTGAATTAACTAAAAATATGCGTCAGCAAGGTGACCAGACTTTTATTGATATTTTGAATGCTTTGAGAGTCGGTGAGCTAACAACCCAACATTTTAGTATTTTAATGGGAAGACTTCTTCAAGACACGAGTGATGAGTTTGCAATAGACAAAGCGTTAAGGGTATACCCCACAAATCAACAAGTTAACGACCACAACTCCGCTGTATTGAATTTGTACAAAAATAATGGTGCTCGCATTTACAAAATAAAAGCGCAGGATCAGCTAGTACACGCTACACGACATGCAGACAATATGGATATAGCTACTATAATACCAGCTGATATCAACAAAACTGGGGGTTTACCAGCGGAACTGGAAATATTTGTTGGGGCAAAAGTCATGCTACGGTCCAATATTGACGTTTCAAAGGGATTAGTAAATGGCGCTATAGGCTACATCAACGAAATCGTTTGGCCTCAATTTCGTCGAACTCAGATGTATGCAACAGGTGTACCTTCCATCCGAATTGATTTCGCAAGAGACGGAGTACATCTTATACACCCGAAAGCTATACAGTTTCCAGCTAAGTACAATTACGGGACGGCTGAAAGAAGAATGTTGCCTTTAATACTATCATGGGCTTCTACAATACAAGGCTCGTGGCCCCGCGGACTCAGTGTTCTGTAAACGATCACTGCAGTAAGCAACTTTCACTATGGCCGGTCCTTGGATGGGTGACCATCCATGTGATCACTTTGTGACATTTATTTGAGCGTTTCCGTGCTTCGGAAGGCACGTTAAGCCGTTGGTCCCGGTTGCCAGTAAAATGGCAGTCGTTAAGCTAAGTTGAAGGCTTTATTTCAACAGCAGGCAGTCACAACCTGCGCCTGTCCATTTAAACACGGCAATACGGCTCACCACCTATTACGTGGGACAAATTATACAAAGGTGAAATGTGGGCATATAATATGCCTCTGCCTACCCCTTCGGGGATAAAGGCGTGATCATATGTATGTATGTACTACAATACATAAAATGCAGGGCAGCACTGTGGATCACGCAGTCGTATACTTAGGTGTGAAACTGTTTGAAGAAGGTCAAGCCTACGTGGCTCTTAGTAGAGTAAGATCTTTGCAGGGACTACGTATAGAGAAGTTGGACTGCAATAAACTAACGGGCAAGAAACCTTGCAATAATGAAGCACTAAATGAATTGAACAGAATGCGAAATAAAAACTAAAAACTAGAAATTAAAAGTACTTGACCGTAATTCGAAGCTTATATAATGAGATAGGCATATCCGTTACCCGTAGGCTTATCTTACTCATGTTTGATGACGTATTTCCGTCGACTCACCAGTAGGGGGCGCCACCTGTGAACTTATAAAGAACATGGCGTCCACTTTGTCCTCATTGGCGTTTTGATTCCCGTAGCAAAAGGTTATAGCAGGCACACCTGCTAGTGCATTTATTTTTTCTAGTTACTAGTTATATACCTAGTAAAGTTATAAAAAGTGACTTGGGATGAAGTAAGTGAATTTACAGAAATAATTATTTAACGGCTTTGCCGTTCGTTTGAATATACAGTGAATCTAAAACAAGTGACTTGTGGTTGAAGTAAGTGAACCTACAGACATATTTAACGGTTTGACCGTTCGTTTAAGTCTCAGGTATGTTTTTACTTCATATTTTTACGATCACATATGAGTGTGATACGTCATAACGTGAAATAACCTATTATTTTAAAATAGCACGTAAACCTTTCGAGGTTGCAGTTTCTTTCATTTAATATCTTTAGTTACAGCTAATATCAAACTGATTTTATAGATTGTATTCATAGGTACTAATACTTTTTTTTTAGATATTATTTGCTTCGTGTATGTACAGCGTAAGTACCGCCGAATATAGAAAATATTTTCAAAATATTTTTATACCTACCCACATAAAGGCACATTAATTGCTAGATGTTCCTATACATGTAAAAATATGGCCTATTATGGATAAAATCGTAATCATCCCAAGTTTCTGAATACGTACGAGTGTGTCAAAGTAATAACTAAATGTTCACCATGAAAGTAGTACTTAAATTTTAGGTACGTAACATAATACTATTTCTTTTAGTTTGGTTTCTTGATAGAAATGAATCCTCCATCCTTAGAAAGTGAGCTAATTCCAAGTGGAGTATTTCAGAAGCGCGCTCTGAGCTCCAGTTACTGTATTAGGTACGTCAAATAGCTACAGTTCCAGATCATTTAGCTCGAACTTCAAATAAGGGCAATCGCGACGCCACGTGCATTGTCGTAAGTGGAGTAAAAGAAGCCGACTTCCACTAAACCAGATAAGGATGATGGAAATAGGTGAGTTATTTCTTATTACCTAACACTGGTCCTGACCAAGTGTAAATTTCTTCACAGATCAGAGGTTAATTTACGAGGATGATAGAAACAGTCATCCTTGCTTCGTATGTTACATAGGGACAGCATTAAAAGAGATTTCGGTCAGTATAACCTAAGAGGTTGATAGACACGTTTTGGCGACAAATTGCCTTGTTAAGATAATATGCTGATACCCACTATTGTAACATCATAGTCCTGGGTTCGTCAACCTAAACAAAAACGGGGAGATCCGACAATTCGAATCCCTGCTACATTTTGAAAAAGCTGACAAGGTTCTTTCTGCCAAAAGGCTTTTGCTGCCAAAACCTTTTGTATTTTTAAACAGAATCTTTTGAAAAACTTAAGTTTCTTCGAAAATATTTATGACAAAATTGAAGACCTACTTTAATAATAGGATTTCCATAAATCTTTTATCAATTTATTACAAATGGCTTGCGGCCATAGATCTGACTTCATATATTATTCTCAGAATTGTCAAAGACCCAATTCTTAAAAATGAACCTTGATAAAATATCGCCTTCAAACACATACATTTTCGAGGCTGAAGCCTTTTCAACGGCACGCGGGAAGGCATGCATTTTGGTCTTCGATCTCCAAAAAAGGATGACCCCGAAAAAAGTTCATCCAAATCATTACGCCAGCCTTCGAGAGGATCAGGCGTCAAGATCAGATCTCCATCGAATGGAGTCCAGATTCCATTGTACCAAGAGCCTTTTTAGGCCTGTATTACAGTTACCACTCTCGAGGGGTGTGTACAATATCCATAATAATTGGGCATACGACAGTAAATGTACCTTCAATTAAGAAATTTCTGAGCTTTATGCTCTCAAAGAGACTGAGAAGTTTAACATCCCCTGCCCATACCAGCAAAGGAAACACTAACCAGTTACCACCCTCGAGGGGTATGTACAATATTGTGTATCTATAATAATTTGGTATACGATAGTAACCAGGCGTACGATAACATACTAAGTAACCATGCAAGGATGTCCCTTCAATTACGAAATTTCCGAGCTCGAGGCTCTCAAAGAGACGAGGAGAGGTCTAACATCCTCTGCCCACACCAGCAAAGGAAACACTAAATAATATGACCCTGTCATTCTATCCGTTGAATGCCGCATGAAACCCGAGTTGCCAATCTCCCGCACAGTCGATTGCTTTGGCAACCAAGGCGGCCAACTTTTTTCGTTTGGTTCTCCTCGCACATTTTTCGATATCTATGGCTGTATGGTCGCGGGTCTAAGTCTTTCTGTATGAATTAATGTGTAGAATTGGTTATGGTACTGAATGAGATAGCTTGCCGAGTGAATGTAATGAAAAAAAAAGTCGAAATCACGATTTGATCGCTGTCATTATTTATTGTTTGTTTGGCGCCGTTCCTAGAAAGTATTAATACGATTAATTTTGAATATTTTCGTTTATTCTGTTTCAAATATTGTTGTTTTGCATTTAAAAGTATCCTGTCATGTTGTTTAACAGCTGTGATAAATATTTTCAGTGTAATTCGAAGTTAAATTTGTAAAATTTGATAAAATAACACGCGAAGGTCACCATTATTTTTTGTTGTTGTTTTTGTTGTGCAGTGCTCGTATTTAACCGATATTTGTTGAGATTTTCTCAATAGAAACTATAATCTTTTGTCAAAATACCATTTAACATTTAACATATGAATAATTTATGTGAAAATCAATAATAAAAATGGAGGGGGTTTTTTTTTAATAATTTAAGATTACATAGCCTCGATATCCCCAAAATAAACAAAAAAATAAACAAATAAATAGGCAGTAATATTTTATTTTATTTTCGGAGATTTTATATCTACAGATTATTATTTTTTTGGTGAAAGTGAATTGTTGATGTGTATATTTTGTAAATAAAATAATTTATGTTAGAAAACTGCTTTTTATTTTGAATTACATGGTAAAATCTGAGAGTACTCCTTCATTTTCCCCATCCTAATTTTCGGCCAAATATCATAAATCCATTACACATGGGGTGTTCTCGGATTTAGTTTAGTTATTTTCGTCAGTTATCCAGCATGATGAAACAGTAAGTATTTATGTAGTACGACTCCTGTAAAAGAAATAAGGATATATTGTGTGACGTCCGGCGTGCAGCCGCCGTTCCCGCCAAGGGCGTGGGCACCGCCTATGGATACGACGGCGTGACCACGCCACCGGCGGGATTGAGCGGATAAGTCGGTCAGTTAACTCTGTACAAAATACGTTGGTAAGGAACGAGAGTACCAAAAAGTTTTAAATTTATAAAAGGGTACCGCATTCCCTTTATCCAGGAACTCCAATCCGTCCTGCACGGTATTCGAGAGGACGCAGGTTCGAATCCTGCTCAAAACTGATAACCTTCCTACATTTAAATTTACACCGAACTCTGTTCAAGTCCCGTCCTGACAAAGTTGTAAATTTTCACTTTATGTTAAAATGCTATGGAAAACTTGACTAAGGTGGAATACTAATTGCTTTAAATACTTAAGAATCCATACAACGAAAAGTTTCCTTTTTAACTGAAATGACCACATTGTGCAATGGTTCAAAAGATGAATGCTCAAGGCACTCTAAAACTAGTTCCTTTGTCACCAAGTTTGATTTCTCCACTTTTCCTAACTTCAAATAGCGATGGGTCATCCGCCCAGAATTCAGTTTTAGGACATTGTACGCCTTTGTGAAGCCAGAATAATTCTATCTTTCAGCATGTTCCGTTTACCAGATTTCCTCCAACCACGAGATTGGATGTGCAAAATACATCTCAGTCAAGCTTATTTTCATGATAAAGCTGATGTAGTTTACATTATTCTTTCTCAGAGCACATTCTTGTCTTCCGCTCGGGTAAGCCGCACCCAAAACATTTTCGTTTCTCACCATCTGGGTGCCTCGATTTCTATAGAATAAGAGTATTCAAATACTCGTCTACCTACACAAAATCTCATTTTGCGCATCAAAATCCTGTTACTCTTCACAAACACGTACAAATAGCCTTGAAAACTCTTCAAACCCAGAGATGGTTAGACAATTGGGAGAAAACAATAATAGGTTCCCAAAGAAACCTCTCATATCGTTATGCGATAGACATAGAACTACCTGAAAGTCCAATACCAAAAGAAAAGATATTAGACATAAAAGGAAGATTTATTTAATTCCAAATCAAAGAAACTTAGTTCTTTTAAAGAAAATTCAAACTTGGTGGGTCTTTTGATTTTTTACCCCTTTCGCAGTGCCTAGAGGTAGCTTTACCTCGGCATCACATTCGGTCAATCCCCTAACCGACAACCCACTGAAGAAAATAGTAGTGCACGGAGTGGTACAAGTGGAACTCCAATAGTGGGTCCGCAATTACCGGTTCTCGTCAATTTTACAAGCTTTCCATCCGAGATGCTTTCTTACCACGGACGCGTCAGATTTCGCTTGGGAGCCCAGCTAGAAAACATTTCTCTAACAGGCTCGAGTGCCTAGATAATTTCAACGCTAGGTTCTAAATTATAATATTAAAACATACTTTCACTTTCTGTTAGAGGAACAGAAAACTAAACTAAGTTTGTTATTGTCGAGTTTGACGTTTGATGTGTCAGTGACGTTGACAGCTTCCGTCCATACAGAGCTAATGCCGTCTACACACATGCGAATCAGTTAACAATGATCGTTAAGAATTTTTGTTTCAATGAAATTAATTAAAATAATAAAGTTAAATTACTTAATTACATAATATTTAGTTGTATGTGGCGAGGCTATATTTTTTTTTTACGTGTCCGGAAGTTGTGGTGGCTGATAGTAAGTTACAAATTTTTTTTTTTTTTTTTACTTTGCTTTATTTGCAAATTTCTTCATTGTTAGTCTTGTAGTTTTTTTTTTTTTTTTTTTATGTAATTCTCCTCTCAAATTCGTGACGATGTCTTGTAAGAATGTGAAAATTTCTGCCACTACATCAGCGAGTTGAGATACGAGGCGTCTTTATTTTTGTTTTATTCTTGATAGTTATAAACTTATTTATATATATTATAATATTTATTAATTTGCATGGAAAACACGGATGACCTTTGCAACTTAAATAGTAGTTTTTTCTCTTGCTCTTCTGCCTCTGATAGTTTCCACAGCGTGGATATCGGTACTCCTGCTTCACATTCTTCTGCTTCTCTGACTCTGCATGATCACCTTTCCTCTTTTTCTTCAAGTTATCCTAAAAACCTTAATCTAGCGCATATTAATGCACAGAGTATAACCGGTCACTACTCCGATATTCTGGCGTCGTTTAGCAACTCCTCTCTTGACGCTATCCTCATTTCTGAAACCTTTTTAAAGCCATCTATTCTTTCTACACAGTGCTCACTACCAGGCTACGTATTAATCCGTAATGATAGAACGGGTGGTGTACGATGTGGTGGTGTAGGAATTTACTTGCGTGCTGATATTCCACATAAGGTGGTTAATGCATCTCCTTCTGTCTACTCAGAATCAGCGGAACACCTTTTCTTAGAAATATCTTTACTACACACTAAATTCCTCCTAGGTGTATTTTACAGTCCTGACTCGAGTATCGATTATTTTAACTCTCTTGATTCCCTTCTACATGACCTCACCCCATCCTATAGTCACGTAGTCATAATGGGTGACTTCAATACTTGTCTGTTAAAAGATGATTCCCGATCTCGCAAATTAATATCTCTATTAACTGCCTTCAATCTGCATCTTCTGCCACTATCTTCAACTCACCATGTTCCTAATCGCAGGCCCTCTTTACTTGACCTCATCATAGTTTCCTCTCCCAATGATGTGTGTGTCCACGGTCAGCTGACCGCGCCCTTCTCCTTTCACGACTTACTATACCTTTCTTTTCGTGTTCGTCCCCCCAAACGTAAGCCGCAAATCTGTTTTCTTCGTAATTTCAGGGGTATGGATCTGGAGACATTGCAAATTGATGCATGCTCTGCTGATTGGTCGCTAGTATTTAACTCCACAAATGTCAATGATATGGTTAACAAATTCAATACAACCATTATATCCTTATATGACCGACATGCACCTGTCAAACGTGTCCACATAAAACATTGCCCAGCTCCTTGGTTGAATGCCACTATAAAAAACCTAATGGGACGTCGAGATAAAGCAAAAAGACGACTCCGGAATAGCCCTTCGGAACAAAACTTGTTAGCTTACAAGTCTCTGCGGAACCGCTGCAGTCGGATGTGTAGAGATGCAAGGAGACGCCACTTCTATGATTCTCTTAACTGTCGAAATTCTGCTGACACCTGGAGGTTTCTTAGGTCTGTTGGTATCGGCAAATCTCCAGTTTCCGACCCAAAGGACATTGATATCAACGCGTTGAACTGTCACTTTTCACGTCCACCTGTCTCTTTGGATGCAACTGTCAAAAATGCCACTTTACTCAAACTGTCGGATGTGCCTGTGCCTCAGACCTCTCCTTTTCAGTTCCAGTCGGTCTCAGAGATAGACGTTAAGAGATCTCTCCTCTCCATTACCTCATCGGCTTCGGGAAACGATGGCATATGCTCAAGAATGATACTTCCTATTCTGCCTATCATACTTCCTGTCATGACTTATATCTTCAATTTTTCATTATTCTCTGGCACCTTTCCTGAGGTTTGGAAGTCAGCGTATGTTGTACCTTTACCTAAAACAATGAATCCCAGCTTGTTCACTGATTACCGACCTATCTCCATACTTCCTTTTCTCTCCAAAGTTCTTGAGCATATTGTTCATCGACAGTTCTCCGTCTTTCTATCCTCTTCTAACTCCTTAAGTTCCTACCAGTCGGGTTTTCGCTCAGGGCATAGCACTGTCACTACGCTTATCAAAGTAACGGATGACATCCGCTGGGCTATGGAGCGAAAGGAGTTAACTCTCCTAGTCTTAATTGATTTCAGCAATGCATTCAACTGTGTGGATTTCGATGTGCTACTTGGTACCTTGAAGTCTATAAATGTCTCTCCTTCTGCTATCTCTTGGTTTGACTCTTACCTTCGGGGACGCTCTCAGTGTGTCCGTATTGGTCAGACGTCGTCGGAGTGGTGCGGACTCTCTGCGGGTGTTCCTCAGGGTGGCGTTCTATCTCCTCTTTTATTTTCTGTCTTCATCAATTCTGCCACAAGTCTTATTTCCAGTAACTTCCATCTCTATGCTGACGACCTGCAGCTGTACCGCCATTTTTCAGCTACTGACGCCCATTTTGGAATATCATCAATCAATCAAGATTTGGATCGACTGAGTGACTGGGCTAATTCGGTTGGATTACGTATAAACCCTACAAAGTCGCAAGCTATCGTTATTGGTAGTAAATATCAATGTAGCGTTCTTCCGGTATCTGGACTGAATCCAGTTCTTCTGGCCGGCATTCAGATCCCGTACGCGGATACTGTAAGAAATCTGGGTGTAATTATGGACACCACGTTATCCTGGAGCGCTCACATTAGTGATGTCAGTAAGAAAGTGCATTTTTCATTTCACTCTCTGAAATGCCTCCAGAGTCTCCTGCCCCTGAAAACGAAAATTAGTCTTGCTCAAACTATTATTCAACCCATTATTGACTACGCTGATGCTTGCTATTTAGACGCCACCGAGGAGCTTCTTAACAAACTTGAGAGGTTGCAAAATTTATGTATACGTTTCATTTTTAATCTTAGAAAATATGATCATGTTTCCCACTTTCGCAAAGAACTCAAGTGGCTCCCAATCCGTCTTCGCCGGAACACTCGAATCCTCTGCCTCCTTTTCAATATCCTTCACAATCCATCCTCTCCGTCTTATCTGAGGGAGCGGTTTTCCTTTTTTCGCTCTCCTGATGCTCCCTGTCGCTCTAATCTACGCTCAATTCTCAAAACTCCGAATCATAAAACCGATTTCTACTCATATTCCTTCTCAGTGCATGCAGTCAGATTGTGGAACTCTCTTCCGCCTGCTGTCAGAGACAGCAGAACTATAACTACTTTTAAAAGGAAAGTCCGTGATTACTATTTGTCTACACTTTAAACTTATTTATTCATATAAGCATATTTATGTTTCTAAGTATATTTATCTATATATATTTATTATATTATAATATATTTCTTATTTATATATATATATTTATACATATATTATTTATCTATTTAATAGAATTTACCTCCCCCCTCCCCTTTGTATATGTGTGTTAATTGAATCCTGTCCTGTTGTTTTAATTACACGCTTTTACTTTTACTTTTCTTATTTTTCACGCTCTCCTCTCGCCGGTCTGCTGGTAGATATTTCTTTTAGAAATAAGCAGTACCATTGTACCTGTGTTTCCTCCTTCTGTTTGTTTTTTTTGTATTGTAGTGTGTACATAAATAAATAAATAAAATAAATAAAAAAGATTGCACTGCATCAAAGAGAGATGTTGATAATCTTACACATGATTCGAAATCATATACCGGTACTGTGTTACAGTCTGTACTCATTCAAAGCAGTTGTAGTCCATCCCCCCAGAGGGACGAGACCAAATCAATTGCCTTGACGAACTTAACTCGTCAGCTTGCGTGTAATGGTCCGACATCAAATTGACTTCACCATACACTGCATTTCGAGCCGATACCATATGTATCAGCTCCTCCGGGTATTTTTTGTGAGCATCCTGCTTCAAACACCACTAAGGCAAGATTTCCTACAAACAATATTCCTATTATGAAATGGAGAACACTACATGATAGGCCTGTTTGTAATGTGTGGATATTACTTCCACCACCATTTTTAATACCCAAGATGCTGTCACACCTTAATCGGTCAACAGGAGTGTTTATGGCGCCGCGATGGCACAAGGTAATAATAGAGGGCAGATCTCAAAGCGAGAGCTCTGTAAGCTCCATTCGTTCTGCAGAACCTGCAAAAGAACCTAATAGACATTATTTCTTTCCTTCTAATAAACACCTCGACAGGTCTCCCACCACCTCACATAGAGAATCTGTGGAAATGTGGGGGGGGGGGGGGGCGAAGAGGTAAATAACAGATATTAAATCAAAAACTTCTACTATTGAGCTCCTTGAGACCTACCTTTTAAAATGTTTTAACCGACTTGCATTTTATTCATGGTTATTATATAATACGATTCTGTTACATAAATCTGTTGTTGCTGTACTTGATAATATAGAAACCGTTGGTCAACTTTACATAGTTCGCATGTTTTGGTTAAACATATCTTGGTCGATCTCTTTAAAAAATGTAAAGAAAGATAAGTCACATATTCATTGATATTGGGATTGATGACTTAGTTCAATATTACTGAGTATTGATACACAGAGAACATTTTTCAGGTTTCTCGTCATAGTGATTTTATGCTTAGGTCGCCGCAACCACGATCTAACTTTGCTCGATTGTATTAACTTACGTCATAGGTACTACTTTTAGGCCCGAATTAAGAGTCCGAAACTGATCATTTTCATTTCAGACAATCTGGTTGGAAAACATTGTAAACAAAGATAACACCTACGACTAATCAATTGAATCCTTTATTCTAGATAGAAATTAGGATATCAGAGTAACCGATATGAGACTACACAGTCTAATAGTTTATTTATGACTGTTAGAGGTTCTCCAACTATTCTAGCCCCGGCACTACCCGGTCAACAGCAGCTTCTAAGAATTGGTGGTGGTGGTAAGATCAAATTAATCCTTAACAAGAGGTAATTGACGATGGATTTCAAAAATTTTTATCGTCGAGTAATAATGTCAGCTACTACCACCAATCAAATATAATAATAATTCGCAATTATTTAATCCTGTCAATAGAAGGAATACTTACTACTCCTTAAATAAGATTCCTTATTTAGTCTGTTTAAGATTACATATGAAGTTGTTCAAGATGGTAAAGATTATAAATCTAGATACCATACATACAACATTCTATAATATTATTTTCCTAAAAATAAATTAGAATCACATTGGCGTTTCCGTCACTCACCAGGCGAAAACAAACATTTCTCATTATATAAGCTTCGAATTACGGTCAAGTACTTTTAATAGCGGCGTTTTCCCTGAAAGAAAACGCATATTAAAATACTTACCTAATTCGAAGCTTACTTTTTAAATCTGCCTGGTGAATAAAAGCCAATGAGGACAAAGTGGACGCCATGTTCTTTATAAGTTCACAGGTGGCGCCCCCTACTGGTGAGTCGACGGAAATACGTCATCAAACATGAGTAAGATAAGCCTACGGGTAACGGATATGCCTATCTCATTATATAAGCTTCGAATTAGGTAAGTATTTTAATATGCGTTTTCTTTCAGGGAAAACGCCGCTAATAAAAATAGGTAAAAAAACTTTTTAAGTTAAACGGTTTTATGTTAAACATACATTGCAATGTTTAAGATAAATGTACTAAAAACCAAAAAATAATAAAATAGATACAGTCGTGGGAATTATAAACATATGCATAGACTAGACTAAAATAAAACCGTGGGGCACGTCAATTGTCTACAAATTATCGACTTAATGTGCGATAGAAGAATCGTTTAATTCGTCGTTAGGCAGTTGGCCCGCAGACGGTGAGGAAATTACTCACTATTTTCTTGCTCATGGAAATTCCAATAGTTATACACTCCATGTAAATAAAAGAAATGTTTCAACTAGTTTATCGTTGGACATTCACACTGCTGGCAGGCGAGGAATCGTTTCACTGCTCGTAGTTTGTCTTTAATCGACAAAACATATGATAAAAGTACTACTCACTCACCACTATGAAACCGCGAAAACTCGCTTATAATCGAGCTTGCTAGCTTGTTTCCACATTCTAGCCGTACTTATCACACGCTCATCGTTATAGGTTGAACAACTGCCTAATTATAGTGTAACATTACAAAATAAACATTTTAATCAACGATTGTAGACAATTGACGTGCCCCACGGTTTTATTTTAGTCTAGTCTATGCATATGTTTATAATTCCCACGACTGTATCTATTTTATTATTTTTTGGTTTTTAGTACATTTATCTTAAACATTGCAATGTATGTTTAACATAAAACCGTTTAACTTAAAAAGTTTTTTTAACTATTTTTTTATTAAAACTAAAATCAATATCAATCAATCATCAATCAATACACATATAATAAAATCGTAACAGGTCGCTGTCTGTACATGGAAGATAAATAAGAAAAAATTTTATAGGGGGGCTTTTGAACGCAATAGAACCCAAAACAATGATTTTTAGAATTTTTGTCTGTTTGTCTGTATATCTGTTTGTCTGTACGTTGTGCACACTAATCTCAGTTACCGCTTAACCGATTGCAATGCGGTTTTCTTTTTTGTATTGAGGTTTGCTTCACTTAACATTTTAGTGTTTATATCATGTCAATCGGTTTATAGATAAAAAAGTTATATCACTTTAAAGAATCATACATAGACATACGAATCTAAAAATCGGTAAATCTAAACTGGCGTGTTGGCTTATTAGACTTAATCTTTAAGCTTTTTTATGATTAAGCAAACAGGGCAGTTTCACACGCTGCTTGATGAGTCTGAAATAAAATAAAAATAAAATAAAATATAAAATAAATAAAATAAAATAAAATAAAATAATAAATAAATAAAATAAATAAAATAAAATAAATAGATAAAAAATATAAAATAAAAATAAAATAAATAAAATGAAATAAAATAAATAAATAAAATAAAAAAGAAGACATACCTCTCCTATCATACACCTTATGTGTCGTAAACGAAATTGCGGGGTCAGCTAGTAGTTAATATTCCCAATAACCGAAATAATCGAAATAGCTTGTATTAGGATTGGATCCACGCTGTTGAGTGATGATGATGATTGCAATATTACATCTATGTAATTATAATACTATGAAATACATTCTCCAACCAATATTTCTTTGATTTAGAAATATAATGTGTGGCAAAATGTAATTTGTCGCCAGTGAACCGTTGCACGCTCATATTGCCGCTGGGAAATTTAACATCGTGTATCGGACTCGCTCAGATAATAGCGTTATGTTTTTATACTTTTATATTTAACCCGAGATCGAATTGGAGCAAAGGATTTATAAAATGATCTATTTTCTGAGTATAATAATCTTGGTAATAAATTAAAAGAATTGTTTTCTTGGTACTAAGTTGTATGTATGTGCTAGGCGACATGTAGCCCGCCCGAATTTTGGCCAGCAGGCGAGTGGTTGCCTTTGATCAGATGTTGAGACCGCACTTGCCTGGGTGTATTTTTGAGATGAGGCCAGTTTCACCCACGTAAAACCACTAGGACTCCAATGACCCACTGAGGTATATTTTACTCTAATGGCGGCACGCAAACTCAGACTTTTGTAAGCTGACATTTACGCCGATTTTATTAGAACGAACTGATTGAATAACTGCCTATTCATCGTAGAAGTCAGCCTACAGAAGTCTATTATGTGGGTGTGCACCATCAAACCATGAACTAAACAGGGCGGTGAGTGGGCTGCTCACCGTCCTTACAGAGGCAGGCTCATGACGGCAGCGTGACGTGAGGGATTCACGCACCTCCCCCCCCCCCGCCCCTTAGAAGCGGGATCACACCTGAAAATCCCCCAAAGACGCGGGGTAGCACCCGAACCACCCCCTAGGCGAGGCCGCAGTGGTAGCCGTATCCAACATCCTTTCGAGGGCTTACCCGGGGCTCCAAACCGTAGGCTGTTGGGCCTTAGGTACGTGAGGTTTTTTGGTCGGTAGGAGTCCGGCATAGCATTCATAAAGAATTTTCCCTCACGTTTATAAAAAAAAACAAAGAGATATTATTATTTTACGAGGATTTATCGGTTTTTCTCAAAGTGACTGCCATTATTTAAAGTAACAGCGAATATTACAGTGGTTTTTTTTTTATTAGAGAAAGACGTATTAGATGGTGCTCTATAAAACATCTGTAGACCGTAGATAATCTTCAATAGTTGTATTCAAAACACGAACCTAATCCTCGAGCTACTTGAACAAAACTTAACCAAATTTAGACACCAGCTATGTTTACCACGTAACGCGACAATCTGTCGGATGTGTAAATAGCTTAGTGACTAATGCCTCTCCCCAACGGAGGTCCGGAGGGACCGACGGACGAACATAGTACATCTTGCTTTAGCGGGGTTTGTTTATACAAGCCGGCTACATTCGGCGAGGTGGATACTAGTTGAGTTTATACAAGGTTTGCTAGTCAAGATGTTTATTTAGCTTGTGAATTTGAGTCCTGTATTAAATATTTAAACTACCTTTGATTTCTGGTTATGAAATGTGGGAGGACAAGGAAATGGAGAATCTTTACTCGCCATGGTATCAGGCATTAAAGAAAATTTTCGGTTTTTCGATTTAGGTCCATTAGGATTTTCACACTTTATTAAAAAACATTTCCTGAGTAGGTACGAAGATAGAAGTACTTATTTTTCCAAAATAACTAGATTACGACTATTCTTTGAATTAGAGGAAATAATCAGAATGATTTTCTTCAACAATAACTTACAAAAGACTTAAAAACCATTGTATACACATAAAGAAGTTCACAAATTTGGTTTTCTAAGATTAAGTCGGAGTTTGCTTGACACAAAAAATATATTTTTCAATTTTATTTGCTCTTGAATGGTCTTGAATATTTGATGACAAGCTTCTTAATGCTTTGATATGTACTCAGACATGTTTAAATATTTATCGAGTCTACTTTGATAACATTATTCAGTAACAGCCTTATCAGGTAACTTCCAAAAATAGAAAGAGTGTAGGAATTTATCTTTAAATATTGAATTTCCTCCGTTACTTATAAAACGATTTGAGATTTATTTTTGTTACAGAGCTTGTAGCCGTCACCGTAGCATAAGGACGTAATCAAAACCAAAGGCGCTGCACTCGCGCTGCCGACCTTGTAAAAACCTTCTAAGACCCCTTTTGAAGAACCCCATACTGTAGGCGCTTGGAAAACAGAAGCCCATTTCACAATACAAGTGTGGGCATGGTATATCGGACCTAACAAACATATATTTTTAAAAAAATGTGGGTTATCATTGCCTATTGATATTTGCGGCACCAGAGCCTACAACGCTGAAATTACTTGTAACTTACTGAATACATACTTACCAACATATAGTCACGCCCTTATACCCGAAGGGGTAGGCAGAGGCATGGTATACGCCCACGTTTCAAGTTACAGTTTTATGTCCTACTTAATATGTGGTGAGCCTATGCCGTGTTGAAATGGACAGACTCAAGTCGTAATGACACGTAGTTGATATTTTTAATAAGACCTTCAACTTGGCTTAACCATTGTCATTTTACTGACTACTGGGTTTCATTTCGAAATTTCCTTCTCGACGCAATGTATATTTTGCGAGTGTTCCCTTAGTCGCTTCTTACGGCACCCTCGGAATCAATCGGGGTGGCGACATTCTGTACTCTTTCCCGTCACCACAATTCTTTCTTGATACCTTGGTATTATTAATTAAAAGATTTTACTTCCAACCTAGTAAGTTATGTCTAGATTGTTCTATTTCTACATATCTTTCGGCAACATCATTTCCAGCTCCGTATAATAAACATATCGTGAGGCGACACATGCAATATTCAACCGGCTGTGCGTATATTATTCACGCTTCTGTCACGCCGAATGAACCTACCTACAGCCTACAGTGCGAACTAAATAAAAAAATAAAATAAAATAAATATAAATATTGTTGGACATTCTCACACAACATCATCTAGCCCAAACTAAGCTATAAAGCTTGTGCTATGGGATCTAGACGACTGATATACATACTTATATATTTCTAAATACATACATGTTATACATAGAAAACACCCAAACTCCGAAACAAACATTTGTGGATCACACAAATATTTGGACCGACCCAGGAATCGAACCCAGGACCTCCAGCGCCGCAGGCGGTATCACTACCGACCGCGCCACAGAGGCAGTCAACTCATAACATTATTTATGACATTTTCAAAATGTGACAGAAAATGGATTATTCCGTTAATCCACCCCAAAAAATCCACCCAATGGGGTGGATAACCGGAATTACATGTTATGGTATGTCCGGAATTCCACCCAAGGGGTGGATTTCCAGATCTATTCATGATAAATAAAAAAGATCAAAAAAAAAAAGACGTGTGGCACTCGGGGACTGCCGCGGTAAAGCTATTACATAGCATTTTTTACCAACTATGCTAGTATAATTATTTCTATATAAGAATACTAGCTGATGCCCGCAGCTTCGCCTGCGTAAAATTTGTTACCGCGGGAAGTTATTCCCGGGATAAAAGGTAGCCTATGTGTTATTCCAGACTATAATGTATCTCCGTACCAAATTTCAGCCCGATCCGTTCAGCGGTTTGAGCGTGAAAGAGTAACAAACATCCACACTCACAAACTTTCGCATTTATAATATTAGTAAGAAGTAAGATTTTAAGGCCTATGTTCAACAAAGTAAAGTACCAAGTGCCTACTTGACTGTGGACATTTGGGCTTTTGGAATTTTGTTTTAGAACTTTTTAAGAAGAACAATTATTTTGTAATAAATTATTTTTATGTAACTTCAACCATTTACGCAGAGGCGCAACGGATACTCTTATAACGATTAAATGTTTTCCGTTTTCGAAACATTCCTCATTGCTGCACCACTCCTATTAATCTTCGCATTATGTTATGTAGCCTATAGCCACTATCAATAAATGTACCTTCTTACTATCGAACAGTTTTTGAAAGCCTACCAGTAGTTTCAGTAAGGCTTGCCTTGGTATGATGTGATTCATGGTCCCTTTGCAGCGTGTGTCCAATCCAGCGCAGCAGCTACACTTCCGACGTTTGATCTGTTGGGGTCTCACTGCAGCGTTCCAATAGTCTTACGTTCGTGATGTTCTCGGGCCCATATGTACCGAGGATCCATTGGAGGCAGCGTTTGACGAAGACTTATAGCTGGTAGCTGGTGCGAAATGTCTTTACTTTAGTGACCTTCCATGTCTCGCATCCGTATAGCAGTTAGCAGTACAGTTTTAACGTTTACTTTGTTTTGAGTTTCACTCTTCGTGTCTATTTTCGCAACTGCCTACGGGGCGCAGCTGTGTAAAGGTTATTCTGGCCTTGGCGAGACTCGAAATGATGTAGGGTACTCTTCTATTCCATCAGTTTCTGACACGACACTCCCGAGATACGTGAATTAGTGCCTCCACCACATCTCTTGCGTCTGTCGATTTTAATTTCAGTCCAGCCATTCGCTGCCTTATCCTGCTCGTTGTCCTGCACGTTGTCCTGCAGACATGCATGACGGCGTGTGTGTGCCTCAGCAGGCACAGGACATCGGCATCATTAATATCCTCCAGGATATCAGTATAGGCCCCATTCTATGCCGCGCCGATTGTTCTTTGCGGTATTCAGCATTATACCATCTATTTTCTATGGATGGTTGTTAACTATCCTGTTATCTTCATAACGATCCTCTAAGGTAGGTACAGTATGTATTTTCAAAAGAGTTTGTGAACTCTATTTTTAATTTCTTTTTCAGAATATTGATGACATTTGATTGATGTCATTTTATACACGTTACGTCTACTACATTGATACATGTAATAAAATTCTAACACGCCGGTGTTTGTATGTAAATTGTTTATACTGAGGAATAGTTTTAACCATTAAGCTCAATTTTGATATAGCATACAGGGCAGATTTACACGCTACTTGATGAGTATGATTAATAAATACCTCTAATTTCATAGACCTTGTGTGACGTAAACAAAGTTGCGAGGGTCAGCTAGTTAAAAGATAAAACAATAGGTTTCTTCTTTCTACTTAAAAACTATTTTTACAAATTTTATGGTAATAATCATAGATTTAGGATTTTTCGCTACTCTCAATTCTAAATCTATGGTAATAATAGACATTCTTTGAAATATGCATGTATGGTATTGTTGTGACTTTTATGACACGTTTAAAGTACATAGGTATGGGATAGATGGCGCTCGCGGCTACGTCAGCGTGAAATTTTCTTCCCGCTTCCCATGGGAACGTACTGCCGGGTTTGGTTATCTTTATAGCAGTATTATATATAAATTAACAAAACAAAAAATGATACTGCATTGGTGATAATAATAATAAAATGTATGTATATAGAGTACTCACTCATTTTCTTTCACTATTTTTCGTGACTTTCTACATTAATAAATGCACTTTGTTTATTTATATTTAAAACACTTTTTACACAAATTATACGAGTACAGTTCACTGTTGTACATAGATGATGAATACCTATGCACCTATAGTCGAATTTTTATTTAGACGAAGTAAATTGACAGCAACTAATGTAATTGACAGCATCGAAATTGTCATTTCACATTAAGAACTCTAAATTCGACCAACACTCTTAATTCAACTTTGGTCGAGTGGTTAAGACGCGGATCGGTACGCAGAAGGCGCAAGATCGATTCTGGGTACAAGCATCAATTTTTGGATTATTTGACATAATAATAATAATATATAACGACTGCAGAGTTCATAATTGACGTAAACAAAAAAATTATGAATTGCTAGACTAGATACACGAACGTGGCCGAAGGTAGCCGAGAGTGTGACTCGTTTTCGTGACACAATTTCTGGATTCGGTCTCCACGCAAGGCCCGCGATAGAAGCTATGCAATAGCTTAAAAACAAAAGATCGAAAAAACAAATGAAGATCGGCAAAACAAATGAAGATCAGCTAAACAAATGACGGTCGAAAAAACAAATGAAGATCGGCAGAACAAATGAAGATCGTCGAAACAAATGACGATCGAATAAACAAATGACGATCGAAAAAACAAATGAAGATCGGCAAAATAAATGAAGATCGTCAAAACAAATGACGCTTGGATAAAAAAATGACGATCGAAAAAACCAATGAAGATCGGCAAAACAAATGAAGATCGTCAAAACAAATGACGGTCAAATAAACAAATGACGATCGGAAAACAAATGAAGATCGGCAAATAATCTAGCTGCGTTTGTCATTGAAAAAAAATAGGTGCCAGCAATTCTCGTTCTTATGAACATGCATAATATTTATTCATTTTTTACATAGTCATGATCAGTGATGTCTGTTAACGCCTAATAGAACATTTTTAGAGAAGTGTCATTAAGGTCGAGATTTGCTTGCACCTATTTTTTTGAATGGCACACGTATCTAGATTACAAAAAATGGCTGCAAGTAATTTTTGACCCTCAAAAATCAACAAGACTGAAAGCTCAAATATCAGAACTCAGAACTCAAAACCCAAAACTCAAAGCTCATAGGTACTTAGGTCTTTTGCTTTATTAAGTTGCAAATTTTTTATCAGTTTTCATTTCTTTTCGATCATTATTTATTATGATGATCTTCATTTGTTTTTGATCGCCATTTGTTTATCTGACCGTCATTTATTTTGTCGATCTTCATTTGTTTTGTCAATATTCATTTGTTTATCCGACCATCATTTGTTTTGTCGATCTTCAATTGTTTTGTCGATCTTCATTTGTTTTTTCGATCGTCATTTGTTTATTCGTCAGTCATTTATTTTGTCGATCTTCATTTGTTTTGTCAATCTTCATTTGTTTATCCGACCGTCATTTGTTTAGTCGATCTTCACTTGTTTTTTCGATCGCCATTTGTTTATTCGACCGTAATTTGTTTTGACGATCTTCATTTGTTTTGCCAATCTTAATTTGATTTTCGATCGTCATTTGTTTATACGACCGTCATTTGTTTTGACGATCTTCATTTGTTTCTTTTGATTCATTTGTTTTGCTGATCTCCATATGTTTTGTCCAACTTCGAAATCCACCCATTTAATGGGTGGATTAACGGACTAATTGGATTAATAATATATAATTCCGGAAATCCACCCCTTGGGTGGATTTTCGTGGGTGGATTACCGGACTATTTTGATTAATAATATATAATTCCGGAAATCCACCCAAGGGGTGGATTTTTATGGGTGGATTAACGGACTAATCAATTCAATTCGGTACCAACTTTATTTTGTAACTTTGGTGTCTTAGACTAATAGCGTTTCTCTGCCTCACTTAAACATATTTATTTATTTACTAGATGATGCTCGCGGCTCCGCCCGCGTGAATTCGGTGCCCGTTTCTGCTACCCGTGGGTACAAATTGCCGGGATGAAAAGTAGCCTATGTGTTATTCCAGACTATAAGCTATCTTTGTACCATATCAGCCCAATCCGTTCAGCCGTTAGAGCGTGATTGAGTAACAAACAGCCATACATCTTCACACACTTACTACTATAAGCTTAGTAGGATTTATTATCCCCCACAACACTAGCGGACATCACGCAGTTCACCCGAATAGCCCCCGATCCCGTGGGAATATTGGGATAAAATGTAGCCTATGTTCATTGGGGATAGTAGCTAGTGTAGCTTGCAAATTGTGAAAAAATCTTTCAAATCGGTTTAGTTTCGAAGCCTATTTGTGCAAACAAACAAACTTTCCTCTTTATAACTTAGGTACTGGCTAATGCCCGCGTGGAGGTCTGATCCCGTTCTTCATGCATCCCATGGGAATACGTTCCAGGGCTATAAAGCAGCTAAATGTATTATTCCTGACTATAATTTCTAAATAAAATCTCAGCAATATCATTATGTAGGTACTCTGCAAATAATACCTTCACAAACTTTAGTGCTCGTTTAAGGAAACGCGGCGCTTCGAGCGGCGCGGCCCGCCAAGCGGGCTGCCAGAAACACAAACATATGGAAATGTTCAGAGCGATCAAGGAGAAGCGTTTTTGTAGGCGTTTGTTTGAGTTGTAGCTGCCCCAGCGGCGAGTGTCGTCGCGTCGGACGCGGCAAATGAAGCGACAGGTGACGCCGCGGAGGACGCGGCGGGTAAACCAGCGAGTCTCGCAATGGAGGAACGCGGCGATTGAAGCTGCGGGTGACGCCGCAAAGGCCGCGCCAAGGATGGGGTGGGAGAGGTGCGGGGTATGCGTTAGGAATGCCGGGCAATTTAGTTCCTAGAAAATATCGATATAAAAATAAAAATATTTTTCAAAATAAAATATTGATATTTTATTTAAAAAAATGTAATCGATATTTATAACCCTCTAGAGCAGAACGTCATGAAAGCAAAATGTCATGTTCGCAAAATAAACGATACATCGATATTTATGAAAGATATACGGGTGTCCCACGGCTATGCCACATGGAGGAAAAGTACCTTAAATATTGTAGATGGAACATTTTACTGAAAGAAGCATATATATACATATATCTGGTCATATATATGGTCACGCCTTTATCCCCGAAGGGGTAGGCAGAGGCATATTATATGCCCACATTTCACCTTTTTTTTTTGTATAATATGTCCCACGTAATAGGTGGTGAGCCGTATTGCCGTGTTTAATGGACAGGCGCAGGTTGTGACTGCCTGCTGTTGAAATAAAGCCTTCAACTTAGCTTAACGACTGCCATTTTACTGGCAACCGGGACCAACGGCTTAACGTGCCTTCCGAAGCACGGAAACGCTCAAATAAATGTCACAAAGTGATCACATGGATGGTCACCCATCCATGGACCGGCCATAGTGAAAGTTGCTTACTGCAGTGATCGTTTACAGAACACTGAGTCCGCGGGGCCACGAGCGCTTCAACTACTGAAAGAAGACATTATTTTAATTTCAAAACAATTTAATCTATATTCATAGATTTTTAAATACTTACATGGTTGAGCCGGGAATCGAACCCGCTACACGAGAAAAAATAATAATTGCGTAGGTTTATCATACCGATCGAAAGGCTTCATCATAAGGATTATTTTTTGCTCAGTAACATAGTGTCATAAATAAAAGGAAGAGCATGTATTTTAACATTTGATGTGAAATTTTGTGCAGAAAAATGAAAAGCTGGCATCGCCGGTGATCTCAATGAAGACTTTCGTTCCTGGATCGGGACAAATACGATGGCCGCCGAGATCCACAGATCTAACAACGTTAGATTTTTTATGGGGTTATGACATGTAATTTTTTTTATACCACTAACGTGGCAGACACGCATACGACCCGCCAGAAGGTCACCGCAGCCTATATTAAATGTAGTTTACAAGAAATGCAAATGTCCACGAGCTACAAACAGAACTTGTATTATTATAAATATCCACCACAGCAAGATCAAAAGATCGACAAGGAGTAAAATAATAAAAAGTGTGCGACTTTGTATTCAACAGTATGGGACTTTTGCATTAAAAATGTTAAAATTCATGGTCTTCCGTTTATTTCTGACACTATGTTACGTAGCAAATAATAATCCTTATGATGAAGCCTTTCGATTGGTATGATTAACCTAAGGGGTGATTATTTTTTCTAGTGTAGCGGGTTCGATTCCCGGCTCAACCATGTTATTATTTAAAAATCTATGAATGCAGTTTAAGTTGTTTTTTAAATTAAAATAATGTCTTCTTTCAGTAAAATATTCCATCTACAATATTTAAGGTACTTTCCCTCCATGTAGCATAGCCATATCTCCGTTATACAGACACGACCACTTCACATTTTTTTAATACGAGTAGTACATGTAGATGGAAAACACCCAAACTTGGAAAAATATTATTTTTTTCGATCGGCCGATTGGTTTGAACCCCAGATCTGACTCGGGAATCAAACCCAAGACCTCAGTGTTGCAGTCGCATGCACTTTCACTTAGCCACCGTGGCGGTGGCAGCCAAGTGTTAACTTTATATTTTACATTTTAATAGTTTTGGTAAATCAAATTAGATAGCCAAAATCAATCAAATCTGGACGTAGGCCTCTCCAAATTTACACCACAATAAATCCCTCCGAAGCAGAACCCTCCGAATCAATACATATAATAAAATCGTAACAGGTCGCTGTCTGTACATGGGAGATAAATAAGAAAAAATATTATAGGGGAGCTTTATGAACGCAATACAACCCAAAACAATGATTTTATTTTTTTATGATTTTATGTTATTTTGGGTTACAATATAGTTACTAAAATATCGATGTTTATAAACGATATATTGATATTTTTGAAATATCGATATACATATCATTATCATTTATAAATAAAGTTTACATCCCTAGTCGGCGCCAGTAATAAGGTGCGAGAGTCGCAGCGGGTGTCGCAGCGGGTGAAGCAGCGGGTGACGCAGCGTGTGTCGCTGCGTACCACGCGGCGGATGCAGCCTCGAGGGAAGCCACGCCGCACGCGTCGCTCGACGCCCCGCGTTTCCTTAAACGAGCTCCTACATTTCTATATGTTTGAGTTTGAGCGTGACGCTACGCGGGCCGCTCCACGCGCCGCTTCACGCGCCGCCTGACTATAAACGGTCAAATCGCTTGACGTGCCGCTGCAAGCCACGCCGTACGCGACGCTTGACGCCTCGCGTCTCCTTAAACGAGCCCCACGTTCATAGAATATTTTTATACATCAAAATTATTAAATACTTCGCCCGAATTTCTATGGACCAGAAGAAGCACTTTTTTTGTAACTTTGTAATATCATATGAGGCTCACAAAATCGCAGCCTGCAAGCACAGATTCTCAATAAAATGAAAAACCATGTCAAATGAATACCAAGTAAGGGACATTGGAAACATACCGGCACGTATTTAAGGTGGAACCGTCTCAGGAATGTAATTTTACGAAGCTGTCATGAATCTCATATTTATTATTATGATATACCTATACATATATAGTTTTATCATTCATTCATATTCTTTAACAGGGTCGGCAGCGCGAGTGAAGCGTCTCCGGCGTTACAAACGTCCATAGGCTGCGGTGACCACCGGTACATCTGGTGTGGGCCGAATGCTCGTCTGCCACCTTAGTGGTATAAAAAAAGAAAAATTTATAGGTATTATGATACATACACAATCACGCATCCCACCCATGTAACAGAATGGTGAGGCTATTGCCGTAATGAAATGGACAGGCGCAGTTTATAACTAAAATCTGTCGAAATATTTTCAAGCTGCCCATAAGACCTAAAGCTTTCCATGTTACTGGCAATTGGGATCAATGAATTTACGTGTCATCGGAAGCACGGAAACGCTCGTTTATGGAAATGCCACGAGGTGATCCGAGGACCAGTCAGTATATTAGATATTAGGTATTCGTTTACAGAATACTATTACGTTTACTAAAATTACGAAGGAAAACTCGAAATGAAACCCGGTTGTCAGTTAAATCAATCGTTAAGCCAAGTTGAAGGCCTATAGGCGGCTTAAAAAAAATCTACTGTGGTTGTCCATTTTAACACGACAATAGGCTCACCACCTATGTTTATACCTATTACATTGGACATAAAACTATAACCCGAAATATGGCGTACGCCTTTATCCCCGAAGGGGTAGGCAAAGGTATACCTCTGCCTACCCCTTCGGGGATAAAGGCGTGACTATATTTATGTACGTTAACACAGTTAAAATCGATAGGTTAATGAATTTCTACGTGAAATGCTGATGATAAAAATGAATGACACCGCATTAGTCAATCCTGGGGTACCCTTCCAAGGGCTAGCCCGAGGCTTTTTAGTCGGTAGAGGTCCGGGATAGCATCCATGACGATTTTCCTCACGTTTAAAAAATCACATTGGTCATAGATGTAACGACGAGAAAGAAGTCTCCGGGCTCACACATATTATAAAGGATATTATTATTTATTTACACATCCACACTACATTACCTTCTCACACACAAACACACACACACATGGGTTTCAGTCAAAAATCAGCGCCAAGGACCGTTATGCTGAACTGGACACCCCTTTGATGCAGTCGTGAGGCACACAATTCAAAAAACATGACAATTTTAGTTTAAGCATATCTCTCGGGAGATTATGTATTTGAGCCGTTTGGGGTCGAGACCTTGGGGCCATAGGGTCCAAGCGCTCACATTTTCCATCGAGAATTAGGAAAGCGTTTGGTCGATGCTACACGTGACCAGAAGGCTGGCTTTTATTTGGGACAAAGATTAAGCATTGCCATTCAACGTGGCAATGCTGCCAGTCTTCTGGGGACGCTGCCACATGAGGACTGGGATGCGGAGAAATTTTATGACGCATTTTAGTTTCGTAGTTTTCCTTTGTTTATTTTTATATTAGATTAGTTTAATTTATTCTGTAAATATTTAGTTTAATTTAATTACCTATAATAAACCTTTATTTATCATTATAGAAAAAAAAAAAAAAATTTAAGCATTTAATGTGTCCTGTCCTAACATTCCTGTATTAAATAAAGGTTTAATTTTTTCTTTCTTTCACACATGTTCTACGTGCACCTTTTAAGTACTCACCCGGGAAAGTTTTACTTCTAACATGTGTAGCAAAGGACAGTTTTATTTTTAACTCAATTCGTTATTTATTTTGAAAGTTAGGTTAGGAAGGAAAGTTCACCAGAATTGTTAGCAACGAACCTTCAAATTTGACGCCCAGTTTGGTACAACTTTTGATCTCGTTTACATCTGATTTCTGGCGAATGTTGTGAATATATTTACATACAACGAGGTTCGTGTGTACTGATGGAAACTTTGAAGGTTGGCAACGTGGCGCTATGTTGTTCTATATTATTTTGACAACTTATTTTTAGCCGGGTTGAGCAACAGCTAGCAGCTCTGCACGCGTGAAATTTTGTTCCCGTTCACGCTTCCCGTAGGAACTTATTCCCGGTATAAAAAAGGAGCTTAAAATATGTAACTATTTTATCTGTCTCTATTACCAAAATTCAGCCAGATGCTTTCAGCCTTCAGAACGTGAAAGAGTAACAAACATCTACACTCATTTTTACAACGTTAATAAATTAATATCTTTGTATTCCATGTTCCACATAAATGACTCCGAGTCTATACTAATCAATAAATCAATACATATAAGAAAACAGTAAATGTCTGTTTGTCTGTACGTTTGTGCACGCTTATTTCAGCAACAGCTCAACCGATTGCAATGCGGTTTTCTTTATGGCGTTGCGGGTGTTTGTTTCATGTCAATCGGTTCTAAAATAAAAAAGTAATATCAATTTACAGAATCACATATAAAATGCAGCGTACGAAGTCGCAGGCAACAGCTAGTATCTATTATAATTTATAAATTAATGGCAGTATTACGGACGGGCCCCTTATGAAAAAAAACAACATCAATTTCTCAATGTATTAATTGACTACAAACAAAAATGAATGCTTCGAATTGAGAACATCCTCCTGTTTGAAGTCAGTTAAAACATTTTCGCAATTACAGTTTCTATGAGTTTAGAACTTTAGATGCGTGGTTTGTGCAACACCATGTTATTACTGATAGTGGATCCATTAAAACTACGTCATTATAAATTATTCCAAAACAATTGTTTATCCCGCTCCAATTTCATGAAACCAGTGTGGCCATGAAAACTGCGACGGAATTGTCATTTTATTCAAAGGATTGCAAGTCGAGCAAGGTCATGCCCCTTAAGAAAGGGGTGGAAAGGAGTGGGAGAGAGCGCCCCCACCTGAGTTCCACAGTCTGGGGCGAGGGCACCGTAGACTTGTCATCGCTCAAAATTATCGGCTTCCATGACCGGGACAGTTCTTAGTGTTGTTACAGAAGCAGGCCCAGTTTCATGCAAGTCCCAAAAAGCAAAATTACACCTGAACCAACTCCCAAAGACGCGAGACCGTAATTGTTGCCGCAAGGACAGCCAAAGACTCTCGGGAATCCTACGCGGCTTATTCAGGGGCTCTCAGCCGTAGGCAGTAGTAGGGCACTGAGAAATTTAAGTCGGTAAGAGTCTGACATTGCATTCATGAGGGATTTCCACACGTTACAAAAATTTCAATTTCACATTGATTTGTAGGTATGAGTAAAAGGTAGCAATTCAATTATATTGATTGAAATAGTTCGCCAGTTTTGTGGCCCCATGACTAGCCCGAAGCATAAGACAAACAATGTTTATGCTCAAACTAGACAAAACAAACGAACCGACTTCTGTTTTTGCACCTTTTTCTCTCCGAATACCTGTATTTTTCCACAAACAGCTATTTTCCTGTTGCTTGAGGCGTATTTTCTGTACGATAGAGTAACATGAAAATAAGAGAAAATAACAGATCTAGGGAACATAACAAGATATCGAATGTTTGACCGGTCATGCGAGATTGTTGCGTGGGATTATTATAACGTATATTACAACGAGTGTGCGTCGTCTGTTTTTGGTCGAATATTTTTTGGGGTACGGTTAGAAAAGTGTATCAACGATATTATAATTATTTACTACCTCAATTCCCCTTAGCCGGGTTCTCGTAGCTCGATCTCTGGTCAACCCCAGCATCAGGTTCAGTGTGTAAGACAGCCGAACTCTTCAGGGCATAAAACCCTTATATGGTTAAGAACTCTGCAAAAAGCCCTTTGTCCACTAAAATCCATTAAAGAGGACATATAATGTACTTAGTTCACAATTCCGTTCATAATGGAGTAAATCAAAGGTTAAAGTTTATCCAAGTAGGCGACGACTTACCGGGTTAACCAGGAAGAAACAGCTAGTTTACGTAATATGATTTAATACCCGGTATATCAAATGTGGGGGCATAAAACAGTATTTTCAGTACACAACATAAAATTTGTCTGAACCGAGCTTCACATGATATTTGGGTCAATATGGAATTAACCCCCGCGCGCGAGCGAGGGACTTCAATGTTAAAACCAACAAAACTGTTGCTTCAATGACGTAGTTGACTAAAAGGCTTTCAAGCAAAGAAGAAAGGAACAAAAGTATTACATACATTGACAACCTCTTTTTAGCACAAGCTTATATTAGTTCAATTTGGGCTAGTTAATGTTGTGTGAGAATGTCCAACAATATTATTAAAACTAAGTTACGCTTCCTAGCTTTCTGGAATTGGCTAGTACATTGCCAGCTATTCTTATCACTATTGTTACCAATAAATTGATAAATCAAATCAGTCTCTTCTGTATGTTTAGCTCTTCAGTTGTTACTGTTCTGCGCTGCTCTTATATTCAGAAATTCCCTGTTTTCTCATTACAGGAGCAATCAGTCAAAGCATCCTATGGCAATATACCTACTGCTGGACGTAAGTTTTCTCCAAATAACGCCACATTACAGGGTCCTGTGACTTCCACATCCAGACACTTTCTGCGCTCTTTTTCGTTGAGGTCGTCCTACCCCACGATTACAAAGTCGCGGTCTCTACTCCTGAACTCGTTTGTTCCATCAGGCCTCGGCTCGTCTTCAAATCTGCAAGGAGCAACAATACAAAATCTATACATATTATAATAAAACTGTTGAGGGTCGAGAGTCTGTGCATGGAAGATAATGAAGTAAAACTTCTTTAGGCGCGTCTAGGGAGTAACTCAGATTTTTTTTCTGACGTAAGTAACGCTTACTATAGTTTCCGCTATTCAAAATTCGAATGAATGATATTAATATTACATTTGATGCCGTCAATGGCAAAGCAGTTTTACGTCAATCGCGCGTAAAGGTTACACGGACACACACTTTTTTTGAAAAATTTAATTGTAGGGCGTTCTCTAATCGATACTGAAGCGGAAAATGTCATTTAAATTTTTCATGTGTGTCTGTTTGTCTGTCTGTCTGTCTGTATCCCGAATAAGTATCACGCCGAAACTACTAAACCGATTTGAACGATACTTGGAACATTTTGAGCTTATAGTTTGAGGAAGGTTCTTGGATACTTTTGATTCCGATATTTTGCGCGGTTCCTGCGGGAGAGGGTATGAAAGACAAAATTGTTTTTCAGTTGTAATTTCTTAACGCGTGGTCCGATTCAAATATTTTTATAATGTTGGAAAGGGAGTACTTTCGATTGTTCCGCACAAGTTTCAATATTGAGGGTTTTGTAGTTCAGAAATTAGAGACATCTCAACTTTCGCTAAACCAGTAATTTAAGGATTCTTTTGAATGTAAGTACATACATATGGTCACGCCTTTATCCCCGAAGGGGTAGGCAGAGGCACATTATATGCCCACATTTCACCTTTGTATATTTCTTTTGAATGTAAGGGTCAGTCTTAACTGGCGTGTTTGTTTAGTCATTAAAGAACTTAAAGATGAAGGGTATTTTAAAATTATTCAGAATAGACTGAATCTTAAAGTTCTTTAACGATTAAGCAGCAAGGCAGTTTCACACACTCTTAGGAGTCTGATGGAGAAATACCTGTCCTTTCATAGATCTTATGTGACGTAAACGAAGTTGCTAGGGTCAGCTAGTATCTAATATATTTAATCTTACAGTATCACGCTACGCGCTTGGCCCAAGGTTTTGTTTTGAGCATACCTTTTCTTAGTCATGACCACAGTCACTTACAGGTATACAGTAACCACTTGTATTTGTGGCTGACTTGGGCATCAGAGATATTGGTAGCTTACTTTACTGGTTTTAAGGAGAACCGATAAATCTTCTGACAAAGGGGAAGTAGAGTTAACCTTCTAAATTTAAATTCTAAAATTGCTATGCCCGCATCATTACTATCGAAGTTCAAAAACCATTGAAATTATACCAAAGAGCCGAAATTTAAAAAGTGAAGAAAAATTGCTCGTACGGCTTTTTTTTTAACGTGAGGAAAATCCTACATGGATGCTATGCCGGATTCCTACCGACTAAAAACCACACGTATTCTACTCAACAGCCTACGGTTGCGAGCCCCGGGTAAGCCCTCGGAAGGATACCCCAGGACGCTTGTAAGGGCTTTACGTGCAAATTGAGCAAACAAACCCTAACGGGGACATCAAATAACTTTTTGTAGGTTATGGCGATGGTCTCATTTCACCATGTGTCTTGTAATACATATTTGCTGTGGTAGGTATACATAGATGTTTATTGCAATTGAGGGAGTATTGCCCACTTTACATGTCAAATAATAAATTATATGTTTATGTCAGTTTATTGCATAAGACTACTCGTAATAAATAGGTCTTCCCAACAGTCTTAACATTCAAAAAATATGAGAGCAAAATATACGAGACTCTTGACCCATTGACCTAAATCCAGTTATGCGATATAAGCAAATGTCGATGGTTGGTCGAGTTGACCCCATAACCTCTAAGTAGGATACCTCTCAGCGAGCGAGGGGTTGAAGACGTACGATTCTATTTTATGTATGGGGAAACAAACTTACGAAGAATGGAATGAAAATATGGAAATGAGGGTTAACACTCCAGTGTACATTGAATTTGTGTGTTCGGAATAAGTTTAGTTTTGCTACTGAGTTCGGAAATAGAGAATTGAATTGGGATGATTTTGGAGAAGTGTAGGTACTGTATCTTTGATGTTTTGTGAACCGATTTTCAACAAATACTAATAAGTGCTTCACTTGCCATAGATAGTTACATATAGAATCTTGAGAACTTGCTAGTGATAAGTAGATGAATAATTGTAGACGAAATTGAACAGAAAATAGACTAAATACCTTCACTTTATGTGCTAGTCTACACTCTACAGTACCTATAGATTCTCTATTAAGCGCTGATTTTATACTTAAAATAAAACTGTAGAGGGCATAAAATCTGTATATCAAACATATTTTGAAAACAAAAATTGTAGGTCATTTCAAAATCGTCGAAAATAATTTCACTTTAAACGAAGTCTATGAAGTTGCGTGGGTAAGCTAGTTTGCTAATATGTATAGAATTTAAATAGCATTCATTTGGTAAACTAAATTACTGGCAGAAACATACACTAGATAAGAAATTTGAGAAATAAGTGTCCGGTCTCGAGCTGATGCCTAAACCTAAGTACATACGGAAGGAAAGGAAACCCCTATCGGACCTTAGTGTTTGCGAGCGCTCCGGACCTTAAATGTGACCCTCTGTATGGTGCGATGATATAACGTAACCGTTGTTAGTAGCTAAGGTCCTGTTGTTTATCTAGGTTCTTAGTTCTATCAAAGGCATAAGATTACAGTGGGGATAGCTTAGTGACTGAGTATCGAGATAAATCTCTTTATTAACCAAGCAAATCAAGAATTCATTCATTTCGCATAACCATCATACATAGACACTTACGAAACGTCAGAAATACAAAGCAAAGATTACACCAGTTCAAAACGCTTGAGAAGACTGGCAAGAAACTCAGAGGGCTTTTCTCCAGAGAGTGGCTTTGAGTATTAATTGCCAGCTTTAATCTCAAGGGATTTATCTATTGCCTTGCGATTCTGGTAGTAAATGCAAATGTGAAAGCAATAATCTTAACGTTCGTAAGTGTTACTTTGTGAACTACTTACATGAATAAAGATATTTTCATTGCTTTACTTTTGATTGAGCCATAATATTCATAAATAAAAAAATTACAAACATTTTAGGACAAGCTATCTATGTACCCCAAATATAGAAATATACCTTTAAAACCTAAATTCGCGTATCACGCAAATATTTGTTCTGACTTGGAAATTAAACTCCAAGCATTGTTTTTTTTTACGTAAGGGAAAATCCTCATGGATGCTACGCCGGACTCCTACCGACTAAAAAACCTCACGTAACGCCCAACAGCCTATGATTGTGAGCCCCGGGTAAGCCCTCGGAAGGATGTCCTAGGACAACTCCAAGCATTTGCAACTGCAGTCTTCATAACATTCAAAACGGCTGTATTTACTTTATTAAATTTTAACAGTCCGTTTTAATATCAGGCAGTGCCCACGGCTCCGCTCCCCCCGCGTGGTAAAGATTTTCAACAACCTATTCCTAGAACTGTCTCTTGCCATAAAAACTATCATAATTATACGCAATATTTCATCTAAATGAAATCAGTGATTGAGTAATGAACACAAAAGATTAGTGTTCGAGTTTAAAAACGTATATTTTACACGAAACTTGTGATCACAGATTATATAATATACTAGCTGCCCCGCGCAACTTCGTTTGCGTGATAAATGAAGAACCGCTCAACCGATTTTGTGCAAACTTCACATAAACCGTCTACTAAATAGTACGAACAAAGCCTAAACATTTGGTTTGGATAGGTGAGCCCGTTCTCGAGTTATAAAATTACAACGAAAAGTGGCATTGATTTTTATATAAATAGATTCTATAGTTGTGACTATGAGCACTATGAGATACAACATACCAAAGAGTTAATGCAACTTTTGAAAGTTATGAGCATTCGAGTACATTTTGACGATTCATTTTCATCGATATATTAGATGTTTGATTTCATCTATCCTTAACTACCTAATACCTAATAGTGCTCTGTTCGACTGATCTAGTTTCAAAGGACTAACTAGAGTAATCAAAACTTGGGCTTAGACGTCGAGATATGCATTATGGCATAGACAACCTAACTGCTTTGTGAGTCTATTGGAGTTAAATGAACGGTAGTTAGAATGTCATTATGGTTAGAATATTTCTTCGTAACTTAGCATGGTAATAAAAATCATTAAGTTCTAATCTACATCTTACTAATAAAATATGAAAGTTTGTAAATTAAAATGTTTGGATGTCAAAGGGTCCCCCTCTAGGAGAGGTCGCAGTGGTAGCCATAGATCTGTTCGGAGTCCTGGGGTATCCTTCCGATGGCTTACCCGGCGCATCCAACCGTAGACTGTTAGGCACGTGAGGTTTTTTATTCGGTGTCGGTGGAAGTCCGGCAAAGCATCCGTAAGGACTTTCCCTCACGAAAAGCAGCGTTTTAAAGAGTTTTTACAAATTGAGCGGCGCGAGTGTGTCGTAATCTTTCAACCGCAGCGGTGACAGTTTCAATCAGACGGGCTAAACGAAATTTCTAACTGAATGGAAGTAGCTAGTTATGTAAGAAAATAGAACTTCAATTTTTTTTTCCTTTCGTATCGTTCGGACATGAAAATAAAATGGCATATGAGCACAACGTCCTAAAAGCGAAACGAGCTATACGCAGTTCTAGTATGAGATTACATAACACAAACAAAAGCTATTATTTTTGAATGAAATAATGAAAGAAAATAGCATACGTAGGTACTGAAAGACATTATAGTCACGCATACATCCACTTTCCACCATCAGTATTTTATTTCAACCTTTTAGTGATTCCATTGCCGTGTTGAAACAGACAGGTTTAATACGTCTATGGTTTTTAGAGATTATCTAGACAACAGATTCATATTGATTTATTCTAGTTTGTTTATGGTAACTGAAGTTTTCTCACAAATTCTAAAAAGCAAGTCAAAGTATTTCAAGCGCCCACAATAAAATGAGCAACCACAGTATATTAATATCTGAGAAAGGGTGGGCATTACATGTCGGCACGTGTTTAGCGCAGAACAGGCTCAGGAATGTCATTTAACGAACGATTAAAGACTTGGAACGTAATATCGGAGTTTGATAAAATTTAAATCGATATCGACCTTTTACTTGATGCCTGTAAAGAATACTTAAATATTTTTATGTGAAACCATTTCAAGACTGTTTAGAAAAGATCGTTTTTTATTCAAGGGACCTAAGACCGACCGTGGCTCAGTAAAAGAATACAGTATGAATGAAATTTTCTAATCAAGCTTCAAAAATGTTCATTTATGGAACTAGACCCTACTAAAATTCCTGGTACATCCTTCGGAGGGCTTACCCGGAGGTGCCGGCCGTAGGCACTTTTAGTTGATAAGAGTCCTGCATGGCACCCATAAGAGATTTCCACTTTTAAAACAATGGCCACTGTAGAAATGATTGGCATTATTAAAAGTATATCTAAGACTCGGTCTTTGTACTTTAGTGTATAGAACTAGTCTTTGTATAAAAAAACTACATTTGATTGTAGAACTACCTACAAAAAATATATTATTTGTGTTTTACAAAAGTCAGTACAATATACATATAAGAATGTTTCATTACGGTGATTTTGAAAAGATCGCTGTTTTGTATACCAAGACTGGTTAATATTTTCAGTCTCTGTAAAATAAAACTGCATGTCTGGTGTACAATAAGTAATTTTCTGTCATGTACAAAACGAATAAGGTCTTTCTAAAGGTGTCGTTTTGCGATGCGACCTCAAACAAAAAATCCTTTAGAAGACTTACCCGGGGCTCCCAACCGTAGGTAGAGAACGTGTGGTTTTCAGTCGGTAGGAGTCCAGCTTAGCATCCATGACTGATTTTCCACACATAAAAAAACCCTAAACAAGAACATTTTAGAATGATTCCTTGCCACAGGCTCATTACCGAAGCCTTCAACTAATGAGATCAACATAATGCGTATCAAACAATCAATCAAATCAGCCTGTGACCTGTGCTGGACGTAATCCGCTCCCAATTTACGGCATTACACACGGTCCGGTGCTCTCCGCATCCATGCGTGTATACATCAATAATTACTGTGTTCTAGGAATAATTACACATTCCAGTTTGATCATTGTATTGATATTCTGATTCAGTAAGTAGCAACATGATGAGATTCTGGTTGTGTTCATTGCTTTTTGGTAGATATTTATGCAATACTGCGTGAAACGCATATTTCATACCCGTTTTAACGAAATAGAAAAAAGAAAGAAAATGGCGGAAATGAACGTAAAATTTAACACAGTAAAATGTCAATAGAGAAAACTGTTTAGATATTTTTAATGAATTACTGTCATGCTTGGTCCAACTTTTAATGTAAATTAATTGAGATTTTTGTATATATAAACAAAAATCTTTTCAAAAATAAAGAATATTATCTATTAACGCATAGTTTGAATGAATATTCTAATCATTTTGGAAAATGCTTAGTGTCGCATTACGCATACGCTTATCAATCAGCAGACTTATTAGAGCGGCTATGTATATGTATAATACGATGTATGGAATACGTTGAGGGTTGCATAAACACCATCTACTTAAACTCCAACACTTACAACATACCATACATGTCTTTTTTACAACGTGAGAACATTCCCAAGGAAGTTCTGTCGAACTCAAACCCTCTAAAACCAGACAGTGCCTACTATCTGGTTGTAGACGCGCCGTATAACTCCTCGAAAGGGTGTCCCAGGATTCACAACACACTGGTACCACAGTTGCTACCTATACGATTGTTCGGGTACTATCCCGCGTTGCCTCGAAAGGATGTCACAACAAATGATGTTCAATAGTAAGATGTTCGGGTATCATCCCGCGTCTTTGCGGGTTGATTCTGGTGATATCCCTCTTAAATCGCATTACACCAAAACACTGCAATATTCCCCCGAAAGTATCTCAAACTGCACATCTTTCAGAAACAGTACATGCATTTAAAATGCTAATTCTAAAATTGTGTTATCTAAAAGTTCTCGTATACGTCTCTGCGATGCATCAAAGTGCAAAGAGCAAATGTAGCGTCACCGGGGAGGCACGTCACTGCTAGCGTACTCTGCATTACCATGCTACACTTAATTGTATTTAGCATGACGCTGCATAGGTGTGGTTTTTAAAACAGCGGATTTTTGTAGTTATTTTTAGTTTTTGAAGCCTCGTTCGTGACCGCGAACTCAGTGTTCTGTAAACGATCACTGCAGTAAGCAACTTTCACTACGACCGGCTCTTGAATGGGTGACTACCATGTGAACACTTTGTGGCATTATTTTCGAGCGTTTCGTGCTTTGGAAGGCACGGCAAATCGTTGATCCCGGTTGTCAGTAAGATGACAGTTGTTAAATCAAGTTTAGGGCCTTCTGGGCGGCTTGAAATTTTTTGACATTGGGTGGTCACAACCTACGACCAGCAGCGCGTGTGTAGCGTCTAGAGTCTTGCAAACGGCCATAGGCTACGGTGACAAACCGGCGGGCCGTATGCTTGTCTGCCATCTTAGTAGTAAAAAAATGTAATTGTAGACACCCTAGAACCCAATGTCTCCTATCGTACCTCAGCAAGAATTGTACTGGAGATGGTCAAGATAACGACAATACTGCTGCGATTTTTAGCGGATGAAACTACATACCAGCTAAAACTGATAATATTTCTTAATTTAGAAATGGAAATATTATGACTCCAGCTACAAAAATCGTAGGAACAAGAAAAGCTCCAGCATGTATTGTGGCCCACATTCGTAATTGCTCCCCGCGTGCACTTTTATATTCACAACTAAGTACTTACAGCATTGTCGCTCACTGCAATTTTATTTTTTTAACCTGAAACTTACAAAATAAAAAAGGGTTTCAGTCTCCTTAAATTGAAGTGGTTTTCTTTTTTACCCTTGCACGATCATATGTGTAATAGAGAGGTTGTTTGGCATGCCTGTTTGGCGGAAATATGGTGATACTCCTATTTTACTTCCAACACCTACCATTGAAATACATATATATAAAGAATTTAATATCCTGGGGTATCCTTCCAAGGGCTCCCAACCGAGCAAGACAGGTGAGAGGTTTTTTAGTCGATAGGAGTCTTTATATCCGTGAGGATTTTCCCTCACATAACACAAAAACAAATTGTGAAAAAATTGCAACAAGCAACAAGTATTTTGGCTTATAGAAATAGTGCTAATTTTTAAACTATCGCGGTATTTTAACTCATGCTTTAGTAGGGACTTCACGAGAAAAACACTTTGTGCAATTTCCGGCCCGTAATGGTTTCTCACGTGAAGTCCCGTTAACGTTTTTCCCGTAAAATCCCGACTACTCGTACAGCTAAGTACCTATACCGAAGAAGTGTCAGCGTCGTGGATATTTCAATATTAATATTAACCACTTGTGAAATAAAGTTTTCATTTCACGTGTACTGAACGTAAAGGAATATCTTGTGATACCTACCTATCATGGATAACTTTACAAAGAGCGAGGTTTGTACAGGGATATTGAAATACCTGTGAAGTTCCGCGCGGGCGGAGCTTCCGTTATTTAGTCAAGTTATGAGAAACCCGTTACAGCGAATAGTGGATATCTTCTCGAGAATTTTTAAAACGGAGAGATTTTTGAAAATAAAATTATTTAAAGAAACTATTAGTGGCTCTTTGAGAAATCTGGTTCACATTCGGTTTTTATGTTCGTAATTTTGACTTCTGAACCGACAAGACATTATTATGAGACGCAGGGAGAGAGAGAGAGAGAGAGAGAGAGAGAGAGAGAGAGAGAGAGAGAGAGAGAGAGAGAGAGAGAGAGAGAGGGGGGGGGAAAGAGAGAAAGGGACTTATGGACTACATACACTACTAAAACCAACCAGGAATTTTAAGGCCATACCCAGGGCTAACGACCTTGAGCAAATGGGCGATATGACTCGCCAACATAGAGTAGCGCAACTACAGAGACATCAGAGTAAAAGAACCACGGAAGAAGAAGAAACATTCCTCGCTTCACCAAATAAACAAGAAGCTGTGAGACGGTCTCACCCGACTGCCCCTCTCTAAAACGTTTATTGTGAGAGTTTAATCCGATTGACGTTGTCATTTTTGTTTTATTTCAAACTTTGAACAGATGATCCACGTGACCTAGTGACGTAGTTTAATGCAACAGTCACAGACTACAGACAAAGTCTCGCCATAAGCCCCTCTGCACTCTATTTTATAGAGAGAGGCGAAAAGTAAATTAAAAACAAAGGAACGTTTGTATTTCAATTTTCCTTTGTTTTTAAGTGTAGTAAAATACACTGCAAAAAATGTGATTGATCATTACCTACGTAAAACTTAAATGTGACGAATTCACAAAGACGAATGTTCATATATTCCACAGACATATAAGAATAAGATATATTCATTGTTTTGTACTTAAATTATTGCAAATTCAGAAAGGGGGGTCTTCCACGCGCTTAAAGTTTTTGTTACTTTTGGAACAAAATTTCATTTCATTTTATTATTACAAACAAACAAAAATAGACGTAAACGCAGTTGCGAGGGTCAGCTAGTTATGTATAAATAAGAAGCGCTCGTGGCACCGCGGACTCAGTGTTCTGTAAGCGATCACTGTAGTAAGCTCATTCACTATGGCCAGTCCTTGGATGGGTGACCATCCATGTGACTACTTTGTGACAGTTATTTGAGCGTCGTTTCCGTGTTTCGGAAGGCACGTTAAGCCGTTGGTCCTGGTTGCCCGTAAAATGGCAGTCGTTAAGCGAAGTTGAAGGCCGTTTTGGCGGCTTGATTAATTTTAACAGCAGGCAGATACAACCTGCGCCTGTCTATCTCAACACGGCAATACAGCTCACCGCCTATTACGTGGGACAAATTCTAAAAAGGTGAAATGTGGGGACATAATAATATGCCTCTGCCTACCTCTTCGGGGATAAAGGTGTGACCATATATATGTATGTAACTAGCTGACTCTCACAACTTCGTTTACGACGCTTAAGGTGTATGAAACATGAGGTATTTCTTCATCAGTCTCATCAACCGGCGGGTGAAACTGCTCTGTTTGCTTAATCACAAACGAATTTAAAGATTAAGCATATTGTAAAACTAGCTGACCCTCGCAACTTCGTTTACGTCACATAAGGTTTGCAAAAGGAGAGGCACTTCTTCATCAGACTCATCAAGCAGCGTGTGAAACGGCCCTGTTTGCTTTATCATAAAAGAGCTTAAAGATTACTTAATCTTTAAGCTCATAGCGTAGCGCATAAGTCGGGGACTGAATTCTTTTAGAATAAACTTTTATTCTAAAACAATTCAGTCCCCGACTTTTTTTTTAAATAGCTTCCATATTCAGACTCTCGACCCTCAATAGTTTTATTATTATGTATAGATATAGACTAGCAAGAAACTCGGCGGGCACTCACTTTATTCACTTTTATACCTTAACCAATTTGCCGGTAGATGGTGCCTACTTGTGGCGACCCACGAGACGTAATAAGCTAAAAGAGTCAATTCTTTCAGCTTAGGTTGAGAGCAGTGTCTCAAAAAAGCAGTGTGTTAATAATAACAATAATATAAGTATTTTCATCAGTAGACAACTGATGAAAATACTTATATTATAGTATCCCTTAGCACAAGGTTATATTAGCTAAAGTTGTGTGCGAATGTCCACAAATATTTCTTCATTTATTTATATTGAAATGATTAAGTACCACTTACAATATATGCATGATTACCTTTCGAAGTAATTTAATAAAACAATACGAAAAATAAGTTGAAATGCATTATATTCTCATGTAATGCAGCATGCATTGTGTAACTCGGGCTCTGGCTCTGTTGCACGCATTACTCTGTACATGAATGAAAATATAACATTTTACGAGAATATTTTGCAGACCAGAGCGACACACGTCCGTCTAGCAACACGACTCCCCCCGCACTAGATTTTCGGGCGAGCGCGGGGAAGCAAGCAACGTGATGTATTCTTTGAATACATTATTAGTTATAATTAGTTAAAACTTATACTAATTCAAAATTGAAGAAAACCATTTTAGAGGTCTATGTTTTCTTTAGTCTCTGATATAAATTTTATTATCATTCATTAATAAATAGATGTCATACAACGACTTCTTCTAAAAAATTATGGGCTATTTCAGTGATGTTTTACTAGTTATTTAAAATAAATACACAATTTCTGATGAAACCATCTTCTGGAACACATGTTGTAGATTTCAAATCTACTTTTGGCTGTCATTTTTCGTATACTAATACCGAGAAGAACGTCTTTATTTGCACCTCTTTTTCGCAAACTTTGTCAACCACTCCCCTTAAGGTAGTTTCAGTATTTTCACGGAGGGTGCCGTACATACCAAAAAACGGCAATAAATCACTCACGTCACACATTTGCTGTTTGCGAGTATTGTTATTTTAGCTCTCACGGTATATAACACAGATATCGGAAAAACGATCTTTTTCTTTTTTTTGTGGTTTATAAGATACCTACACCTGGTAACAGACACACAGTGAAGTCTCAGTAATAGGGTCCGGTTTTTATCCTGTGGGTATGGAACCCTAAAAACGGAAGTATCATCAAGGAGAGATGATCATAGTTTAGATGGTGGATGAGTCCTCTCACTTTTGGTTTTCGAATAAGCACGGGTAAAATAATTATTTTAAGATTACTCATTTACATAAATTCATGAACACCTAAGGGCTTGATCTTAATCTGGCTATAAATTTATTAAATTACGCCAATCGGCGCCATCTCAAACACTTGACAAACTCCGAACACACTGGAACTAATCGCTAAGGTAACACCCAACTAGTTCGGCACACTAACCAGCCTGTAATAACGCTATTGAACACAGTGCCTTGCGGCAGGGAAGGATTTATGTGGGTGTTTTCATACCTTAAATCTTATTAAATTCAAGTACATAATTTGATGAGGAAATTGAAGTACTTATAAGAATTACTAAATTAAACTAATATAGGCTTGTATTATGGGATCTCGACAAGCGATAAACATACCTACGTTTCTATTTATATCAAGGTACCTAAAGTCACGCCACCCGCCTGGTGGAAAGTCATAGCGACAAAAGCGATTGGGGGCCACTCTCACAGTCCGAACGACTTCTGACTTCTTCGAGCGGCTTAATGAAGGGTCCAAGCTCCGCTTGAAGAACCTGTCGTGGGAAAACACTGGCAGGTGTTTCCAAGTTTCACATATTATACTTATACCTATATTTCTAAGTACAAACATATACGAGTATGTACAACATTTGTGAATCTCACAAATATTTGATTCGATCCGCCAACAAACCTGGAATTTCAGCTGTGCACCACCACGGCAAACAAATTAAAATATAACCAATTCACCAGGAAAATTTGTATCAATATTTCACCATTTATAATGATCGTTGCGTGTCCGGAGACTACGGATGTAATGAACAGCCTTTTGGAAATAAACGAGTGTTTTACGAGCACAAGTTTAATCAAGTTGTACGTAACTTTGTAGTATCGCTAATGTACGAAATATATTGTTTTAATTTGATGTTCATAATTTTCTCGCTGATATAAATTAAGCTGAATTTCATATTGTAATATACGTATTTAATTTTAACCAATAGTGTAAAAAAAAATTAGCTTAATTAATTTAAAGACTCAGGTTTTTTTTCGGGTCGGCAGCGCGTGTGTAGCGCCTCTGGTGTTGCAAACGTCTATAGGCTACGGTTACCAACCTTCCGGTGGGCCGTAAGCTTGTCTGCCACCTAAGTAGTATAAAAAAAAATTGCGTGTACTTAGTGTACACACGTAAGAAGTGAAACTTCTTCATAAACTTAATTTTCACCTCACCTTAAATTAAGTCAAAAAGTACAAAAGTACAAAAGTCCAAAAGTCCAAAGTCCAAAAGTCCAAAAGTCCAAAAGTCCCAAAGTCCAAAAGTCCCAAAGTCCCAAAGTCCCAAAGTTCCAAAGTCCCAAAGACCCAAAGTACCAAGATCCCATCCAAAAGTCCAAAAGTCCCAAAGTCCCAAAGTCCCAAAGTCCCAAAGTCCCAAAGTCCCAAAGTCCCAAAGTCCCAAAGTCCCAAAGTCCCAAAGTTCCAAAGTCCCAAAGACCCAAAGTACCAAGATCCCATCCAAAAGTCCCAAAGTCCCAAAGGCCAAAAGTCCCAAAGTCCCAAAGTCCCAAAGTCCCAAAGTCCCAAAGTCCCAAAGTCCCAAAGTCCCAAAGTCCCAAAGTCCCAAAGTCCCAAAGTCCCAAAGTCCCAAAGTCCCAAAGTCCCAAAGTCCCAAAGTCCCAAAGTCCCAAAGTCCCAAAGTCCCAAAGTCCCAAAGTCCCAAAGTCCCAAAGTCCCAAAGTCCCAAAGTCCCAAAGTCCCAAAGTCCCAAAGTCTAAAAGTCTAAAAGTCCAAAAAGTCCAAAAGTCCAAAAGTCCAAAAGTCCAAAAGTCCCAAAGTCCAAAAGTCCCAAAGTCCCAAAGTCCCAAAGTTCCAAAGTCCCAAAGACCCAAAGTACCAAGATCCCATCCAAAAGTCCAAAAGTCCCAAAGTCCCAAAGTCCCAAAGTCCCAAAGTCCCAAAGTCCCAAAGTCCCAAAGTTCCAAAGTCCCAAAGACCCAAAGTACCAAGATCCCATCCAAAAGTCCCAAAGTCCCAAAGGCCAAAAGTCCCAAAGTCCCAAAGTCCCAAAGTCCCAAAGTCCCAAAGTCCCAAAGTCCCAAAGTCCCAAAGTCCCAAAGTCCCAAAGTCCCAAAGTCCCAAAGTCCCAAAGTCCCAAAGTCCCAAAGTCCCAAAGTCCCAAAGTCCCAAAGTCCCAAAGTCCCAAAGTCCCAAAGTCCCAAAGTCCCAAAGTCCCAAAGTCCCAAAGTCCCAAAGTCCCAAAGTCCCAAAGTCCCAAAGTCTAAAAGTCCAAAAAGTCCAAAAGTCCAAAAGTCCAAAAGTCCAAAAGTCCAAAAGTCCAAAAGTCCAAAAGTCCAAAAGTCCAAAAGTCCAAAAGTCCAAAAGTCCAAAAGTCCAAAAGTCCAAAAGTCCAAAAGTCCAAAAGTCCAAAAGTCCAAAAGTCCAAAAGTCCAAAAGTCCAAAAGTCCAAAAGTCCAAAAGTCCAAAAGTCCAAAAGTCCAAAAGTCCAAAAGTCCAAAAGTCCAAAAGTACAAAAGTCCAAAAGTCCAAAAGTACAAAAGTCTAAAAGTCTAAAAGTCCAAAAGTCCAAAAGTCCAAAAGTCCAAAAGTCCAAAAGTCCAAAAGTCCAAAAGTCCAAAAGTCCAAAAGTCCAAAAGTCCAAAAGTCCAAAAGTCCAAAAGTTCAAAAGTCCAAAAGTCCAAAAGTCCAAAAGTCCAAAAGTCCAAAAGTCCAAAAGTCCAAAAGTCCAAATGTCCAAAAGTCCAAAAGTCCAAAAGTCCAAAAGTCCAAAAGTCCAAAAGTCCAAAAGTCCAAAAGTCCAAAAGTCCAAAAGTCCAAAAGTCCAAAAGTCCAAAAGTCCAAAAGTCCAAAAGTCCAAAAGTCCAAAAGTCCAAAAGTCCAAAAGTCCAAAAGTCCAAAAGTCCAAAAGTCCAAAAGTCCAAAAGTCCAAAAGTCCAAAAGTCCAAAAGTCCAAAAGTCCAAAAGTCTAAAAGTCCAAAAGTCCAAAAGTCCAAAAGTCCAAAAGTCCAAAAGTCCAAAAGTCCAAAAGTCCAAAAGTCCAAAAGTCCAAAAGTCCAAAAGTCCAAAAGTCCAAAAGTCCAAAAGTCCAAAAGTCCAAAAGTCCAAAAGTCCAAAAGTCCAAAAGTCCAAAAGTCCAAAAGTCCAAAAGTCCAAAAGTCCAAAAGTCCAAAAGTCCAAAAGTCCAAAAGTCCAAAAGTCCAAAAGTCCAAAAGTCCCAAAGTCCCAAAGACCCAAAGTACCAAGGTCCCATCCAAAAGTCCAAAAGTCCAAAAGTCCCAAAGTCCCAAAGTCCCAAAGTCCCAAAGTCCCAAAGTCCCAAAGTCCCAAAGTTCCAAAGTCCCAAAGACCCAAAGTAACAAGGTCCCATCCAAAAGTCCAAAAGTCCAAAAGTTCAAAAGTTCAAAAGTCCCAAAGTCTCAAAGTTCCAAAGACCCAAAGTACCAATGTCCCATCCAAAAGTCCAAAAGCCCAAAAGTCCAAAAACCCTTAAATGACATGCTATCCCTGAATAAAGTACTCTTAATTCGAATCCACCGTGGTGGGGAACAGAACAAAGATGGCGCGTAACCAAAAATCGTGACGTGACGTGACGTGACGTGACGCAAATTTTTTTCCAACGCCGATAAAGAAGTTTCACTTCAAAAAAACTCAGGTCTCAAAACTTTAAAATTTCAATGTTAGAATCCTAGGCATCTAGATACCAGATGCTAAATTGATTATGTAATTTTTTTGTCTGAATAAAGTTGCTTCGATATTTTTTGCCGTGGAACTTGCGAATGTGTTGGAAAATTACCTTTTCAAAGAAAAATATGTGTACGAACGATTATCTGTAAGATGTAGATGATAATGTGATGGAGTCTGAGGGCTGAGGTAGATGGAAACACGGAATTTATATTACATGCTTTGTATCAAATTGATGAACATTTTCTTTTGATCATTCGCTGTTATACATTTTTGCGTTTACTTTAATTTTGATTGCATTTAGGTGTATATTGGTGTAAATGCTTGAGCAGTTGGGCTACAAATTAGCTATAATATTTTAAATAAAACGAAGGGGTAGGCAGTGGCATAGTATACGCTCACATTTCACCTTATAGTTTGTTGTCCCACGTAATAGTTGGTGAGTCTACCGCCGTGTTGAAATGGACACAGGTCGCTGCGACCCGCAGTTCAAATTTTTCTAGTCACCTTCAACTTGCCATAACAATTTATTGTCATTTTACTGACTTTTGCAGGTTTCATTTCGAACTTTCCTTCTCTACGCAATGAATCTTTTTGCGAAAGTGTTCCCTTAGTCGCCTTTTACGACACCCTCGAGATGTATTTGGGTAGCGACATTTTTGAACTCTTACCCGTCGCAACACGGAACCCTGTCGCCACACTGGGCAGTTTTATTCAATACACTTGAAATGAATAATACATGATTATACAAAGTTCTTTAATAAATTAGTATCCAAATATTTTGATAAAGAAAATTGTAGGCACCTTGCCTACAATTTTCTAAAATTATGATTGGGCTAAGGGGGAGGTACGTGGAATGAATACAGTTTGATAGAATTTTTACAACAGCTGCAAGTCTAAACTTTGAACGTTTTTGATTTGTGTAACGGCTTAAATTTAAACTCTTAATTTAGGTATGTGTATAAAATTATTATGACTGTGATGAAGTGGGTAAAGTTTTTATATGAAACATTTTCTTATTTTATTAGTACTCGTATTAAGAATTTCTTGGAATTGTCATTTATTTCGGCCTAGTGTAGCTTTCGGCATAGTAGGGCAGTGTTTCGCATAGTTGACACGTCAAGTACTAGTTTATTTGACATGACGTGAACTATGCAGAACACTGCCAATAGGAATTTTCACAAATTATTTTTTTAATGGATGTCTTACATACATACATAGGTACATTTATTGTCACGGTTTTATCCCAAAAACTGTGCGCCCAAATTTCATCTTATAGTTTTTTGTCCCACGTAATAAGTCGTGAGCCTATTGCCGTGTTGAAATGGACAGGCGCTGATTGTGACTGTCCACTGATTGATGTCTTATATAATTTTAAAAAACAGTGTTAATCTCCGTAGTTACTACGTTTTATCGCCTCCACCAGAAAGCGGGAAGGTGTGTAATTGTTTCACCTTGAAGATAATAAAAACAAGTAAGCAGATAATAAAATATGTATAATAAACAAAGACATTCCATAAATGTTATTTATAAACGTTGTTCAATGATTCAATAACAATATTATTGAGGAAATGGTAATTGAAGGAGAATACTGAGAAAACTCTCTACAGTGAGACCTGAGCAGTGGTGTCTTATCGAAATAAAACAGTATTTCAAGCTAAAATGTTGCTTTCACAAACTGAAGTGTTTATTCCTAGAAAAGCTGTGTAGTGATTTTATGCTGAATATAATTGGAAAGCAGATTATTTTGGCTCTGTGGTGCTCAAGGAAAATTAATTACTGAATATGTTTAAACAATTGGAAACAAATTTTCATTATCCGTGAAATAGCGTACCTACAAGAAAATTATATGGTTACCTGTTAATCTGTGCATAAATCGATAGACATGATAAATATTTTATTTGTAGTGATTGCATTTATAAACTTTTTAATGATTAACGGAATTGAAGCAACAAAGCAAGTGGACGAGACTATTGATTTAGACTATGAAGATACTCCAATGCCAGATATAATTACTTTAATACGTAAAGCCTTTGCTAATTTTCCAAAATTATTTCAATTTGATGGTACAAGATCTGCTCCAGTAAAATTACCAACTGTTCAACGGCCTCTCCTAAAATTACCAAATTTGAATGAGCCAATTGTTATAAGTACGAATTTCAAGGGCCCTATATTTAAAAAACCTTTAATCAAACCTTGGGTTTCCAATAGTACCAAATGGTATAAGCTTGATTAAACTGATACATTTTATTATTATACAATTTATTGTTGAGTTTGTTTTTATTTGGTTTAAGTATATCAATGTTTAACAAATTTATAAATTTATTTTAATGAAAAGCTTGTAGTTTATTTTTCAATATTAAATAGCAGTAAAATACTGTATTATATAGATTTTTAAAATTTAAAGCAATTAGATTATTATATATTAATATATAATTATTATATTTAAAATAATATTATTATATTTAAAATATATAATTAATTATTATATTTAATATTATATTTAATATATATATTTAATTATTATATTTAAAATTAAAAAAAAAAAAAACATGGCAACCTAAAACATGTCCCTGTAATTTAATTTTGTTAATATTCAAAAATAACTATTTTAAGAAGTTTGGCAGGTTTCCAATACTCGTATTTTTCGTGTATTACATTATAATAATTTATTTTTGATGAGAAGCAAGGTCCATTGAAAACAGACCAAATTTTGCCATCTTCTATCCAACAGGACAATTTTTTGAAATTTTATTGGCTGGACCGGTTGGACCACACAAAAATTACAGTTTCATCTTACAAAAGGAAGAATTTCGGACATAGTACATTATGCAACGCGGGGGGCGTAGGTCCCTCGCGTTGCTATGGAAAAGGCGCAGAAGATTGAAAATGTCATAGTTTAAAAGACTTTCATTGTCTATTTATTTTTATTTTGTGTTTGTTTGTGTTTATAAGTGCATATAGGTAAATAGTGTATTATTTTTATGACGTCCACCTCTGCACTCAGTGGCAATGTGGAAGCAGGTTCAGGTCAACCCGCTGCCTCTGTAAGTAATTTTCAACAATGCCCCTTTTGTCCCCAGGCCAGGTTTTTTAAAGGTGAACATGGCTTGAAGGTGCATATTGGGAAAATACACAAATCCCAGAATGTACTTCAAGGCCATGTTAACCCAATCTCGAGGGTCAATAATACATCTGATACCTCCGAAATTCCCTTTTGGCAGACTTTGAGTGTAATGAAAAATTCAATTCCGGTTTTAAAAAGAATTCCTCGAGCTGCGAGGCCTACTGTGGCTTATAATTTGGCAAGCTGCATAGGCCTTGTCGTTCGTGAGAATTCTACAACGGCCTGGGAGCAATTGCTCACCTTTTCTTACAGAATACTACATGTAAATAGAAATAACAGTTCCAATCGATCCTTGACTACCCTTATTAAAGAAAATTGCCATAGTTCTAATTCCACTTCCATCTTTCAATCTATTTTGCCAATCACACATAATAATACAGTTAGTACAAACCAATTTAAGTATATAGAAAATAAAGTAAGGGAAGGTGACATAAGGGGAGCGTCGAGGTTACTTTTTAGTAGCGATGTGGTGGCGACTAATTCTGCAGACACGCTCGCGTGTTTGCAGGATAAGCATCCACCGCCGTCAGCTGATCTCACTTTTCCTGAACCACCCAGTGATGACTTTGAGTGTCTCAGTGTCACTGCCAAGGACGTACTTGCAGCCGTTTGCTCCTTCCGCAGTGGATCTGCGGGCGGTCTTGACGGTCTGACACCACAACACCTCAAGGATTTGTTGTGTCAAAACACAGGTGAGGCTGGCGATGCTCTGCTGAAGGAGCTAACGGCTCTCATAAATTTAATGCTCTCCGGCAATGTGGATGATGGCATCATCGCTATCTTGTACGGGGCCAATTTGTGTGCCTTACGCAAGAAAGATGGTGGCATTCGTCCCATTGCCGTAGGAAGCGTCTTAAGACGTTTGGTAGCCAAACTTTGTTGTAAGTTTTATAATACAGAACTTGCCGAAAAATTTCAGCCCTTACAACTTGGTTTCGGCTCCAAAGGAGGGTGCGAGGCAGCCTTACACGCTCTCTCCACATATCTTGGCAGTGGTGAAGGTGAGGTCATCCTGAAGGTTGACCTGAGGAATGCCTTCAATTCATTAAACAGAGACACCTTGTTGACCCAAGCAAAATTAGAAACTCCTAAAATTTTTAAATTCCTTTGGCAATGTTACAGATTTCCTACAAAATTAGTATATAAAAACCACCTTTTGGAATCAGCTGTTGGTTGTCAACAAGGTGACCCACTGGGGCCTGTCATCTTTTCTCTCGCTATACATCCTATTATTAGGGAAATAAATTCTAAATTCAACATATGGTACCTAGACGACGGGACTCTAGGAGGCGATGTAAAAACAGTATTAGAAGACCTACAATTAATAATAAATAAATTTAATTCCATTGGTCTGAATTTAAATTCGGATAAATGTGAACTTTTTATTACTGAAAAGGTAGACAGTCTTTCCACAATACACAAATTTAATTCTTTGGCTCCTAACATAAAAATTTTAGATAGCAAATCTCTTCGCCTCCTGGGTTCCCCGGTTTTAGAAGAAGGGTTTCAACCCTTTTTAGAAGAAAAGCTACAAAATTTCGATATTATTTCTGATCGATTACTTAAAATTAGTGTTCATTCAGCTTTCACTATACTCCGGTTTTGCCTTTTCGTTCCAAAATTTACTCATGCCATTCGTTCATCACAATTTTGGAAATTTATGCCACTTTTGGAAAATATAGATACTACGATTCAGCACACCTTATGCAAAATTTTAAATGTGGCCTTGAACGACCGAGCCTGGCTCCAAGCGTCTCTTCCAGTGCGCTTGGGTGGTCTCGGTATTCGCAAAATTTCTAACATCAGTCTGCCAGCATTTTTGTCGTCAGTTCACGGCACTGAAGATTTAACCAGAAAAATTTTAATTAACACACAGGTTGATTCTGAGGTGTCGTGTAAGACTGACGCCATAAATGCTTGGAAGATGGCCTGCCCCAATACTCCGTTGCCCGACAACCTATCCTCTCAGAGACTGTGGGATGTGCCGCTCTGTAACTTGGTAAGAGCTAATTTAATCAATACTTCTTCCAATATTGCAGAGCGTGCGCGTTTGCTAGCTGTGGGAGAGTGGGAGTCGGGTCTATGGATTCAAGCGCTTCCATCATCCAACATAGGTACTATGTTAGATGATACTACCTTTCGCCTTGCCACATGTCTCCGTCTAGGTGCGCCGTGTGTTTCTCCGCATTATTGTCACTGTGGAGAAGTTGTCGACAATCTTGGACGTCATGGCCTCTCGTGCAGCAGAAGTGCCGGCCGCATTTCTCGCCACGCCAACCTGAATGACATAATACGTCGGGCTCTTGTCACCGCGGGCGTACCCGCCGTTTTAGAACCAAACGGACTGGTGCGTGACGATGGCAAGAGGCCCGACGGTATGTCATTGTTGCCTTGGAAGATGGGTCGACCTTTGGTGTGGGACGCGACATGCGTTGACACCCTTGCGCCGTCACATCTTCCAAGCACAGCAGGTTGTGCAGGTGCTGCTGCTGCTTCTGCGGAAAACCTCAAACGGCGCAAATACTGTAATTTAATAGGTAATTATATGTTTGAGCCGTTTGGGGTTGAAACGTTGGGGCCTTGGGGTCCAAGTGCCCGCTTTTTGTATAAAGATTTGGCAAAGCGGTTAGTCGACACTTCACGGGACCAGAAGGCTGGCTATTTCCTTGCACAAAGGATAAGCATTGCCATTCAACGTGGCAATGCTGCCAGTCTTCTGGGAACGTTTCCAGTGAACGATGATGTGGAGGAATACTACGACGCATGTATGTAGGTATGTATAATAAAATTCTTAGTACTTTTTTAAATTGTTTGTTTTAGCCTTTTGTAGATATTTTATTATAATAGTTGTAAATAAATTATAATATAAGTTGTAAATAATATAATAATTAAATAAATAATCCCATGTATATGTCTAATCGTGTATATGATTAGATCTGATATCAATGAACGATATTGTAATCATTTTTATACATTGATTTGATGTCTCCGACTCAATCTATAGATTTTTAATACCTATTTAAAGCAATTAGTATGCTAACTTTTTCATAATATTTTATTATATAGTGAAAAAAGACAACTTGGCCCAGACGGGACTTGAACCCGCAACCTTTACGGCTCCCGTAGCTCAATTGGTTAGAGCATTGCCCTGGATTAGGCAAAGGTTGCGGGTTCAAGTCCCGTCTGGGCCAAGTTGTCTTTTTTCACTTAATAATAAAATATTACTGTATTATACTTTAAAAGCAAATCATAGTACCTAAATTGAGAAACCCATTTAAATAAAAAGAATATATAATACCCTGTCAAATGTATCGACTTATATAGAAATGTAAAAAAAGATAAACTGGTACTAAATTTTGTAAGTAGGTATGGAAATTCACGGACGTCCGTTACTGTTTCACACTCGAAAAAAAAAGGAAAAAATCCATACGGAAAACTTATAAGGAGCAGTAGATCTAGCCCTCTAGGAGGTACAGAGAGGTCAAGCTTTCGGACGCCAGAAGACACCCCCTCAAGTGGGCGCCAGCATCCACGTGATAATCGATGGTCGGGGCTCTCTGGACCTCCACGCACGGTCATGTCTTGCGTCGTGCATGTATCTCTTCGCTATCAGCATCAGCACCTAGCTAACGAGTCGATGGCGGGCCAATGATGATGATGATGGAAATAAGTAAATGAGACAGTTTATTGCAGTTCAATATAATATCAACTGAACCTTTCTAGTTCGAATTCCAAGTCAGGACAAATTCAGATTTTTATTTTGGATTCTGATTCTTTTCCTATCTAAAATATTTTTTGTTATCTTCATCGATTTTATTGCGTATTTTATCTCAAACTTTATCATCGCAATTTTAAGGCATTAAATGCCTCGGTGCGCAACGTGAAAAGGCGCAGGATATTCCTCCACTTCACAACGCAAGACCGTGACGAAGGGCGATACTCGTCGTATGTTTGTGCCATTTTAGTGCCTTTTCAGCGCTACGTTCCGCTTTCTTTCTATACTCGTATTATTATAAATGCGAAAGTTTGTTAAAATATTTGGATGTTTGTAAGTTTTGTAACTACCGCTCTAATGGCTGAATGGATTAAACTGAAATTAGTTAGAGGGATATCTAAAATCTGGAATAAAACGCGTTCTTTAAGCGAAGCGTGAAGAAACGCATCTCAGGGCCGCCAACTTGAGGAGCACTGTCAGAAGTCTTACGGACTGTGAGAGTAGCCCCCAGTCTCTAGATCCGTCATAAGACCTGGGACATCCTTCCGAGGGCTTACCCAGGGCATCCAACCGTAGGCTGTTGGGCGTTAAGTGAGGTGTTTTTATTCGGTAGGATTCCGGGCATAGCATCCATTTAAGATTATATTCACGTTAAAAAAAAAGAAGCGCCATGACTTTGCATCAGACCGGCGACGTCAATTTGGCGTGCTTATTACCTATAATGAAAAAGAACAGGCTTCTTGTTATCCCGAGAATACTGTTCCTACACTAAGGAGATATGGGTGCCGAATTTTATGCAGGCGAAGCCGCAAATTAGTCATTTAATACGAAATTTTGTAAGTATGGAATGCATAAATGTCCTTTTGTAAGTATGGAATGCATGAATGTTCGTTACTGTTTCACACTCTAACGGCTGAACGGTTCTGGCTGACATTTGATACCGGGATAGATTATAGTCTGGAATAACACATAGGCATATATTTTTTTCCCCGAAATAAGTTCCCATGGGATCCAGGATCTGAAACGAGCACACGCGGGCACAACTGCGGACGCCATCTAGTTTTTAATAAAATAATATTACAGACAATTAATTATCAAATATTACCTTGTTAAGGAAGAAAAAACATGAAAAGAGATTGGTTTCTAATTTATATTCACGGTACCGGGTACTTTGCATAATGACTGGCTAAATTTGGCGGGAACGGCGAACGTTACTGGACCAGTAATTTCGCGCCAAAATCCCAAGTAAATTGTGAACCAGAATGGCTTCGACCTAAGTGATTTCAGCAGAGTGGATAATGTTGGGAAATGTTTAAGATAATTTTGTTGAATGGGCCCCCTGTTAAGTCAAATGCCATTGAATTAATGACCGGTACAATTATCAAACAAGTTTAGTGTCATAAAAGGAATTTACATGACTAAGAGCTAAGCATTATTTTTAAAAATTGTTAGTAATTTATAAGTTAAAAAGATTCCAGTCATTTAGTCACGTCAGTCTAGGTCCCATAGCGCCAGCATATAATATTATATTAGCTTAATTTGGGCTAGATGATGTTGTGTGAGAATGTCCACAAATAAAAATAATTTCTTTGATAATTCGACAGTAAGGTGATATGACCGATTGAGGTAGCTGAGTAATTTTATATTATGTTGGGAGGATCATGGACGCAAATCCTGGCTGGTAAGCAAATACTTGAAACATTTCTTTTCCTTTACAAAAATTTAAAAGATAAGTGATACTCATTCGCAGCCAAGATTTCTTGTTCTTTTCTTCTTTCTTTCTTTTCTTTCTTTCTTTATTTCATTCTTTAATATGAAATTTAATCATATGTAGACCTAGGGTATTATTTTAAAAATGATTTATTAGGAAACAAGTTAGTATCAAACGATACACAAAATACATGGTGTCTCCTCCAGCAAAAGGATTCCAATTACTATTCCCAAATCCTCAATCACAAGAATGTCGGCAAGCAATTCGTCGTAGGCACGTAGGCTACACACTTAGCAGACACCCAATCTATTAAATCTGAACTGACAGACGTTGACATGTAAAGAATTTATCATGTGGAGTACATACACATAAACATTTTATGTTCTACGTTTCTGCTATGAACAGAAACAAATAGTTCGTTAGCGTTAAGATTACGGCGACAACAGCGGGTCGTCAGTGTACCTACCAAAAAACATCAAAAATCACGTTTATTGTATGGGAGCCCCCCTTAATCCCTTTATTTTTAATTTTTGAAATTTGTTGTTATAGCGGCAACAAAATACATCATCTGTAAAAATTTCAGCGCTCTAGCTGTCACGGGTTCCTGAGACTACTGCCTCGTGACTAACAGAAAAACTAATCAATGTATGTACCTACCTTTACCTACCTAGATCCCTGATATACTAAATGCATGCAACTAAAAAGACAATTGTAACTTCATTTGTCGTTTTAAGCGCCTTCCCAATTCCCGTACAATAAAAAAGTCGTATTTCCACACACTTTTAAAACGGCTTTGAATATTGAATCGCGAACAAAGTGTCCTCAGTCATTTTCCACATAGTTAAACACCGTTTAACGCTTCAGTTACTAAGCTACGTCATCGAACTAGGCAGCTGTTTAGAGTGACTTAATTTCTCGTGGATAATCAGTTTTCGATATTATATTGCCCGTGGTTCCAATTGTGTGGCGATTTTCGCATATAAACTTTCAACTTATGCCCGTTTTTAACCTCTTTAAGCATTTTGTTGCAACAAAAGGTAGTTCAAATCTTTGCCAAAGATCTAATACCAAATTGTATTAGAATCGGTTTATCGGGCCATAAAGTGTAAAAGATAGACAGACAAAGAATTACTTTTTTATTTTTATACTAGTACTTAGGTATGTTTTGTGTTGTTGTACCTAATTATTATATTGTTGTGTAAGAAAACATTATTTTCTCTTATACAGCAAAAAACATTCCCGATTCACTTAAATTGGGGATGATTTCTTCTGGTGCTAATTTCAACTCGGTATCTTCGCGCGTTCACGAGATAAAGGGTCTTGACAGACATACGAACTACAAAGTGATCCTAAACGGTTTCGTTTTTATCTTTTGAGGAACGGAACCCTAAAAAGAAGAATTTTTTGAATCAAGTACGTAGGAAGCGCTCGTGGCCTCCCGGACTCAGAGTTCTGTAAATGATCACTGCAGTAAGCAACTTTCACTATGGCCGGTCCATGGATGGGTGACCGTCCATGTGATTACTTTGTGACATTTATTTGAGCGTTTCCGTGCTTCGGAAGGCACGTTAAGCCGGTTGGTCCCGGTTGCCAGTAAAATGGCAGTCGTTAAGCTAAGTTGAAGGCTTTATTTCAACCGCAGGCAGTCACAACTTGCTATTACGTGGGACAAATTATACAAAGGTGAAATGTGGGCATATAATATGCCTCTGTCTACCCCTTCGGGGATAAAGGCGTGATCATAATTATGTATGTATGTGAGTACGTAGGTGGAACCACGGGTGAAGACTACTCATTATACTTACTTATATCCGTACCTAATAACAACCCCAGAGAGAATCCTTAAGGCGGCATCGAGCGAAAAATGGCAAAACGATAGTTACCATTTCGTTGATTCAAACAAATCTATTTGCACAATTTGCATAAAAAATTAATATGTATGTCAGCAAGAACCAATGCATCATTCCTGATACTCATAATCAGTATATAATTAATAGGTATTTATAAAAATACGTTTAAAAATCACCAATATCTTGTTATTTAACAAAATTGGATGTAGTTTACTATGTATATCTTTACTTTTAATAAACTACACTTCATAAACTACAATTAGTAATTCTAATATTTTACCTACGTTAAAATTTTAATTCATTAATACCTAAAAACAAAAGAGTTGCCCAAGTTTCTCATACATTTCTGCGAGCACGCAGCTTGCCGACTGACAAACCTTAGTGATCCGCAAGCGCTCAGAGCGAGTACACGTCTCGTTGCGTCGCAAAAAATAGAAATATTTACGTAAAGCATAGCGTGTACGCACACTTGGTCGTGCAAACAAAAAAGAGGTAAGTACATTTTCAAGTTTTTTTACTTATGTACGCAATTGTAGTAGAAGATGAATAGAAATAGGTCCATAATATTTTTTTTATATTAATAGGTTAACGACTAAAATAAATCGTATGTTCTATGTCTGATTTCCTTGCAATTATTGTAACTCAATTTAAGATGTTCTTTATAAACTATCGCGGTTTTTAGACCAAATGTCTGAGTTATCTGAAAATGTGTTATTTAACAAAAAATATTGTATTTCACAGAAAATGGGACGACGCAAGGAAAAGTATTATAAATAGAAAAGTGGGCGAGATTCCGCAAAAATAGGATATCTTACTACAAGTAGCACGATAAGTTATTTATATTTTTTGGTGTTCCGTTCTCAATGGGAAAAAATGGGACCCTATAACTGTGACTCAGTCTATCATCTGATTGGATGTCATAAACCATGATAGCTAAAAATTATAAATTGTCATTTGTTTGTATGTATTATGATGGTATTGTGGCTGAAGGCCACATTTTATTCTTTAGAATATTCGATAGATATAAATTCACAAATAGGTTAAGGGTGTTTTGCAATGTAAATATTATCAAAATACACATTTGGGTCTATGAATATGATCTTTAATTGCCTTGCTGATCCATAGTATATAAGTAATAAGGTCGTCTATAATGATGTCAACAATACAATCCTGAAAGTATTACATTGTGTAATACTAATATTCTTAGCCTAAATGGTAACAAAACTAAATGTAGACTAAACAAAGTCAGCAATTATTTCCTGGGTAACTGTATACGTTTTTGTAATAGGCTTCCACATGACATAAAAAGTATGCACTTAATTAAGTTCAAAAGTGTATAAAAAGTACCAAAATTACACTGCATGGGTTACTATAGAATTGACGATTATTTGCTTGACAAGGAAGCCTGGAAATGATCTGCTCGCTCTTTTTTTTTTTTTTTTTTTTTTTTTTCGTTGCTCAAGTCGCATCTTCCATGTCTCCAGGGTTTCCTGGTGGAGCAGGGTCCGCTGGGCCTCGATTTCTCGAGACGCAGGCCTTTGGCCCCGCTCCAGCGCCACCTTGCGCCATCTGAACAGTGACGCAAGGGCTCTCGCTTCCAGGTCCCATGGCGGGGTGATCTGCTCGCTCTACTGCATTCTCAAACAACATTTTGTGATTTTTTTTTTTTTTATATTCGGCTCGCCAAATTGACGTCGCCACCAGCCTGATGGTAAGCCGTAGCGCATCTAGCGATTGGGGGCCACTTTTGACAGTGGTCCTCAAGTTGACGGCCCTGTGATGTGCCTCTTAACGCTCCTTTTAAAGAACCCGGGTTGTATATGAGGGAAACACGTGTGCGGGCAGGTTTTCTTCACTGTGTATGAGTGGCAACTCTCTCAGCCAAGGACGCTATGGTTCTTCGCTGCGCTAACGGTTCGAGGCCTCCCGTCACCTCAGGTCAACCAATTATTAGGATAGCACGTCTCTGCATAGCGTCAAGCGCGTCTAGTAAGTACCTCGTGGAGTTATCCCAAAGGTGAGAACAGTACTCGACGCAGGTACCGTTTCAACTTATTTAGGACTTCGAGTTTCCGCAAGGCAAGCCCAATACAACTCTCTATGTAGTTTTTGTGATTGAGCTCACGCCGGACGTCTGTACCGAGGATCTCCAGGTTGTCATTTAGTGGAACCGTAATGCTCTGAAGAGAGGGTAGGGAAAGGAATGGGGACTTCTTAGCTGTAAACGCACACGCCTGTGTTTTTCTGGCATTGAACTCGACCACGTTGTCTGAATCCCATTTCGCAATGCGACCCAGGTCCCGGTCGAGATCTGCCACGAGTTGTCATCTCTTCTCCTCCACGTCGCAAAGCCCCTCCGCTGGACGGCCAGAATAGCTCCCATGCAGAGTACTATCATCCGAATAACAACGAATGCACCCAAGGGACAGCATGTCATTGATATGCAGAAGAAAGAGAGTTGGGGATAACCAAATTGGGGGTGCCAAATACCTAAATGTTTTTTTTTTAGTAAAATGAAACTAAGTAATAATTTCTGAATAGCTATATTATTGTTTTTTTAGTTTGAGTTTGCCCACGGGAAAAATATCAGTGGTCTATAAATATTTGTTCACAAACAAAAAATACGTTTGTTGAATGAGAGCCTGCCTTAAAATGTATTATTTTTCTGTAATTTGGATTTGTTGTTTAAACAGAAATTTTAACTCCTGTTGACGGACAGCCGTGTCTCAGCGATGGGGTCCTGTTTTTTACCCTTTGGGTACGGAACCCTAAAGACTAGGTGAAATGTGTATGTGCCTCTGCCGATCCTTTCAGCGTTAAGGCGTGTCTATATATATGTATGGTACATACATATGTATGTATGTACCTATATAAGTACCTATTAATATCTGCTGCCTAGCACTAGTACTGCACTTTGGGATCAGATGGCGCTTTGTAAAAGAATAACAAATGTCCGTGTCATATTAATACGGTCCAGTGTATTTAAACTTATCTAAACGTACTTCATAATATAAAAAGTAGTCATGATCTTTTCGAGCCATTCGTCTCAATAAAAATACTAATATTTTTTGAAATTTTTAAGTTGCCTAATGTTGCGTTGCGACCAAACAGAGCGACTGTCGCTGAGAAAATTGTCTATGTGTGAGTGCCGCACGCACACAGCTGAACCGCCGATTCAAAACACCGAAAGTGCCGCTGCCTCGTGCGCTCGGACGGGCCTTAAGTGGGTGTCTTTAGACTAGGGAATTTCTTTTGATCAAAATGTACTGGTATACCGTCATAATACCAGAAATCATAATGCCTTTACTTAAAATGCCTGAGCCCAAAATACCCGAAATCGAAATATCAATATTCAAAAGGCAAATATTTATAATATAAATAATTTAAAATGCCTTACGGTCGAATAACCGAAACCCAAAAAATAAATTTATCAAATACCTTATCCTAAAATGTTCAAACACAAAATACCTTTTTTTTAACATGATTTAAATCCTACATGGATGCTATATATCTGTGAATAGTTAACACCCCGACTCAGTATCCCGACTCGGATAGGTTAGGTTAGAAGACTAAGGCGGGAGCGAAGCGAAGCGGAGCTCCCGCCTTAGCCTTCGTGGTTATTTTTTTTTATTTTTCGTTGGCCCACTGTAGTACTTTTGTAACTCTGAATCAAAGTGTTTTAACATGAGGTAAATCCTACATGGATACTATGACGGACTCCTACCGACTAAAAACCACACGTATCCAATATAACAGCCTACAGTTGGGAGCCCCGGGTAAGCCCTCAGAAAGATACCCAAGGACCAACAGACCTACGGCTATAACTGCGAGGTTATAGCGATAAACTGGGTAGGTTATGGTTTATTTTTTTATATTCACATTGTATTCTATTTTCGGTATTTTAAATTAAGGATATTTGAAAATTTGCATTTTGAATTTTGGTATAATAATTATTTGTATTTTAAGTTTAGACGTTTTAGGGTAAGGTGAACTGAAATAAGGTATTTTGAATGTTAAGGTATTTCGAATTCGGGTATTTTGGTCTAATGCATTTTAAGTAAAGGCATTTTGATTTCTGGTATTTTAATATATAACCAAATGTACTACTTTAATCTAATGCCTAAAACACCCACGCCGAAATAATGTATTTGAAATACCTATGTAGAGTGTGCGTTCGCGCAGCGGAATGTTGTTGAATTTAAAGATTTTAATTATGCAGATATTTAGTATATGACGTCGTGTAATTGTGTATGGTAAAAAGAAAATTGTGTATGCAGCCATTGTGGAGAAATTCGCCAAAAACTGATTCCGCTGGGCGAACGTTGTCCTGGCGGAACTTTTTTTAAATCCATGCACTTAAAAGGAAAAAAATGTGCCCAACAATTAGTGTGTATTTGTGTGTAATTGTGTATGTATGAATAAAATTAGTGTATGCATAAACTTCGGAGAAATTCAAGTTTCCGCTACGCGAACGTTTGGCCATTAGCTAGTTTTCATATAAAGCGCTTATATAGAGAGCTGTAGATTTTTACATACGTTGTTTTGAATTTGTTTATATTTGTTTAAAAAACAGATTTAGAAAAAAATTTAGGGTTTAAAAGATAAAAATATAAACGTAAAATACGCTTATTAGGTCGTAGTTTGTAAAGTATACACTTTGGGGTCTAGATTTTCACGTTTATATAAACCATTTAAGAACCTGCAACATGTTGCCAAGTATCAATGATGTTCCGTTAGTAATTAAAGGGTTATAGGACAATTTACCATGAATAGATCACTGTTTATAAAGCAGTCAAATATCACGGCGTTCTAGAGGAATTGCATAGTAAAATGTATTCCAATAATTAGTTTATTAATTCAACTACTCACATGCAAAATTTCATCTCATCAAATTCAGTAATTAAAGAGAAACAATTAAAATACTGACAAAGCATCGAAAGCCTACATAACCCGACCAAGTTCGAATGACGTAGCGTCATTCGGAAACTTGAATTTCTCCGAAGTTTATGCATACACTAATTTTATTCATACATACTTAATTACACACAAATACACACTAATTGTTGGGCACATTTTTTTTCTTTTAAGTGCATGGATTTAAAAAAAGTTCCGCCAGGACAACGTTCGCCCAGCGGAATCAGGTTTTGGCGAATTTCTCCACAATGGCTGCATACACAATTTTCTTTTTACCATACACAATTACACGACGTCATATACTAAATATGACGTCGTGTGGCACAGACTGACCAAGAGGATCATGGAATCATTGGAAGCAAAATCTTACTGTACTAGTGCGTTCTTAGACATATCCCAGGCGTTTGACCGCGTCTGGCATGAGGGATTGCTGTTCAAATTGAAAAATGCTCTACCGAATCACCTGTATGGAATATTAAAAGCTTTCCTGCAGCAGCGCCATTTTATCGTACAAAATGGGGAAGCACTATCCGACCTCCGTCCCATAAAAGCAGGTGTTCCTCAGGGTAGCGTACTGGGCCCCGTTCTTTACCTGCTGTACACTGCAGACTTGCCAACATCTGAATCCTTAACTACCGGAACTTTTGCTGACGATACCGCCATACTAGCTACACACAGTGACGCAACAACCGCTTCCCAAATACTTCAAAGAGGACTAAATGATATATCCCACTGGCTTAAAAAGTGGCGGATAAAAGCTAACGAAGCAAAATCAGTCAACGTAACGTTCACTTTAAATAGAGGATCCTGTCCACCCGTTACATTGAACAACATTGAAGTACCACAGGCAGATCAAGTGAGATATCTTGGAGTGCACCTGGACAAAAGACTTACATGGCAAAAACATATTTTCACCAAAAGGAAGCAACTTGGTATTCAAATACGAAACCTCTACTGGCTCATTGGACCAAAATCTCAACTGTCCCTTGAAAACAAAATACTGCTGTATAAGGCAATACTGAAACCGGTCTGGACATATGGAATCCAACTATGGGGCACCGCATCTCACTCAAATATTGAAATAATACAAAGGTTTCAAAATAAAACTCTGCGCATGATAACCAATGCTCCTTGGTTTGTACCCAATGAACAATTACACCGTGACTTGCGAATTCCTACCGTGAAACAGGAAATTGTGCACCATACCAAGTCTTATAGGGAACGTATAGAACAACATCCAAACACTCTGGCTCGGTCACTAATGAAGAGATACACCAAAGTACGACGATTGAAACGTAAAATACCTCAAGACTTAATTCAATCCCAGTAAACATAATTACTGTTAAGAAATGAGGATGTGACAGAGGTCACATACCAAGAACGCCAGCATTAGCACCAACCAACATACTGCTGAATGTCCCACGAAGGAGACAGATTGTAGTAAAAGAGGACCCAAAAAAAAAAAAAAAATATACTAAATATCTGCATAATTAAAATCTTTAAATTCAACAACATTCCGCTGCGCGAACGCACACTATGTAGATACTGTTATGGACTTAATTACTGAAAAAATGTTTCTTTTAACTTTAAATTAGGTTCTAATGGATTTTTTACTAAAAAAATGTGTGCGTGTAACCTTTACGCGCGATTGAAATAAAACTTCTTTGCCATTGACGTCATCAAATGTTATATTGATATCGTTCATTCGAATTTTGAACAGCGGAAACTGCGTTTCCGTTATTCAAAATTCAAATACTTAGTAAGAGCGCTACTTCCGTCAAAAAAAAATCTGAGTTACTGCCTAGTCGCGCATAAAGAAGTTTTACTTAAAAAAAAACAAATTTAAAAAAAAATTGGGTTTAGTTCTTAGGGTACCGTACCAAAAGGGTAAAAACGAGACCCTTTTCACTAGGGTACCGTACCAAAAGGGAAAAACGGGACCCTATTCACGAGACTTATCGCCGTCCGCCTTTCTTTGGTACGGAACCCGCCGTGCGTCAGCCCGACTTGCACTTAACCGGTTGTCAATCTAAACAGGGAACATGGCATCGATATAGATAAGACTAGATGACTAACGACCGCGCCAACATCAAGCCTACCTAACGTAAGCCCACAGGCTTAGGTGAGCCAAACGTCAGTTCAGTCTGACGCCGTTAGGCCAATCGTACGTACAAATTGAACCGGGCGACAAAATGGGCAAATGCACAGTAAAAGATTGCGATTCTAAAACATAAAAACACAATTAGTCATGTAGAATTACTTTTCACACGTAATTATACTATTTACGCATTGATATCAGCGTAAATACCGCTATAATCGAATTTTGAAAATAAAAGGAGATCATTCACGTTTCATACATTTTTGGGCCAATTCTGAAAGTGCCGGCCAGAAAAAATAAATGTAATATTCGCATAGAACACACAATTTCTAGCAAAAAATACTACTACATTAACCCTGTGCGTGCTATGGTTTTGTTGTTACATGCTTTTAAAATACGAGAAAAATGTTATTTTGATGATGTATTTTGATACATTTTATCACTTGAATAATGATTTGTTTTTACGTTATTCTATTGTAATATGAAATAATTATAATTTTACTAATTATCTACGTACCTACGCACAAACAAAACGTACCTAACGACGCACAACAAGTCAAAACTTGTTTCAAAAAACTTAGACAAAGGTGCCGAGCGCGCAGCCCCCCAGGCTCAAGCGACAGGTACCTGGCAAATCACCCCGCCACCTCCCGACGCCTGATGGGTGCGATGGGGCTCTACCACCAACCCCGGGGTCCAAGCCAGCCTCACCTGCGAGTGGTGAACCTGCTGATAAACGGACGAGGTCATGGCGCACAGAAAAGGAAAATTCGAAACTAAACCCTGTACCAACCCGTCTGGCCAGCGTGATACAGTAAGGCCAAATATCCTCCTATGATACACACAACAAAACAACGGCCCCTAGTTCCCGGCACTCCCGCTGTTCCCGATCACGGCAGCGGTCGGAGTGACGGCGGGAGGGGGGGGGGGGGGGTGCTAAGAATCTCCGAGTTACGGGAGGCTGCCGTACAAAACTGACCCTGGCTACGTTTAATGGAACTACTCTGCGCCTGGACGAGCGGCTCACCGAACTCGAGGTAGTACTAGGTGGTATTAACTGGCACATGCAGTATTGTGTGAGGTCCGAAGAAAGGGGGAGGACACGCTAACCCTTGCATCAGGCGACCTGTTTTACTTTCGGGAAGGTGACGGAAGACATTCTTCTTCAAGGTGGATTGGCTTTATGGTGAAAAAGGACCTCGTTAGCAGCTTTGTGGAGATCAGCAGTGTTTCGCCTCGGGTAGCGTACTTAATACTGAGACTCACCAACAGGTACACCCTGAAGGTGATACAAGTGTACGCTCCGACCTCGAAAAGCACTGTCGAGGCAGTTGAGACCGTGTACGAGGACATAGCAAAGCACTACATAGTACTGCCAAGACTCACCACAGTGTTGTGATGGGGGACTTCAATGCCAAAGTGGAAGTACAAGAACGCGGCGAAACGAAGATCAGCCCCTTTGGTGTAGGGCGCAGAAATGACCGGGGTCATATGCTTGTCAGTTTTCTTGAGTCTCAGGGGCTCTTCTTGATAAACTCTTTCTTTAAGAAGAAGCCCCACAGAAAATGGACTTGGCGATGCCCCGACAAGGTCACAAGGAAAGAGATAGACTTCATCATGACGGACAGGAAGTCTATATTTAGAGATGTCTCTGTGGTTAACAGGTTTAATACCGGTGGTGATCACCGACTTGTACAAGCATCTCTGAATTTGGACTTCCGAGCTGAAAGGGCCCGTATGATGAAGCCTACTCTCCGACCTACCGCGCTCCAGTTAGCCTCAGGAGCTGAGAGGTTCCAGTTAGAACTTCAAAATCGTTTTGATCTGCTGGAAACCACTGGTAATATTCACGATAAGGCCGACAATGTGGTCAGGACGCTACAGCAAGTGTCCCGAAGGTTTTTGTCCGGAAAAAGCAATAACAGGTGCTCTTAGCTCTCGCCCGAGACTCTCGAACTTATGAGAATAAGACGGGAAACGCCATCTACGCACTCGTCTTCGTCAGACCAGCGGGATTGAAATCTCAGAATCCGAAAGCTGATACGACGAGACCTTAGACGCTATAACACCAGCATCGTCGAGGCAGCGATCGAGCAGAACAAGGGTACCAAAGTATTTGCCCAACAGCTTGGAAGACCCCGTCTGATAAAACTGAAGACAGCGGATGGCAGAACTGTGACCTCCAGGTTCGAGATTCTCGAGGAAATTAAGAGCTTTTACAGAGACCTATATGCATCACGGACAAAAAGGCCGACGAGTAGGACCCTACTGATTGTGACCACCGAGTCCCACTATCGCGCCACTATAGCGAGGACATTCCGGACATCGATCAGGGCGAGGTGAGGGCGGCTCTCGGGCAACTTAAAAACAACAAGTCCCCTGGGGAGGACGGAATTACAACTGAAAAGGTGATAAGACCTTGCTGAGGAATTACAGACCCATCTCACTCCTGAGCCATGTTTACAAGTTGTTCTTGAGAGTAGTTACAAACCGCCTCATTAGAAGGCTCGATGAGTTTCAGCCAAAGGAGCAAGCCGAATTTCGAAAAGGCTTCAGAACCGTGGACCACATCCATACTGTACGGCAGATTGTACAGAAAACAAACGAGTACAATCAGCCGCTGTGTATGGCTTTTGCCGTGGACTACGAGAAGGCCTTTGAATCTATCGAAATAAAATACTCTTTATCTTTATTTTACATGCTCCTTTATGTAGGAACGAGAAATCAAAATTGGGCATAAAATATGCCTCTGCCTCATCCTTCGGAGAAACAGGTATAATTATATTCATGTGTGCTTATATGTGTGCTGAAAGACATAATTAATAAAATAAATCACTATTCAACTGCTCATATCAATTAGAATGACACCTTTGAAATAACATTTTTCACGAATTTTAAAAGCATGTAACAAAAAAACCATAGCACGCACAGGGTTAATGTAGTAGTATTTTTTGCTAGAAATTATGTGTTCTATGCGAATATCACATTTTCTTTTTCTGGCCGGCCCTTTCAGTTTTTGGTCCAAAATGAATGATGTCCTTTGTGATTGTCATTCAGTGTTACCACTAAAATATCGGTTTGGTTTACCCACATCAGTGGGAGAATTAGTAATTAATTACCTATGTAAGATACATTAATAATATTACCCGACTAAGGCAGGGTTATGATTTTGAGAGGCTATACACGTATATCTATGTATGTTCATGTATTCCCTCAGAGCTCCTTAACTAGTTACTTATTAGAACTGGACTAATGAGATATTGTTAGAAGCGCCTTGACGTTCGACTGGTTATAAGCTATATATCGTGTCACTGAATTTAATGGTGCGCCCTCTAGCGGCCATAAAGTACTGTGTTAAAATAAATTTAAGAAAAAAATATCGTGTTTGGTATTAACCTTCGGTCCGTCGCGTGGGGTCTTTGAAAGCCCGAACATTACAAAAATGCACAATTTTCTTATTTAAATCTATTGTAGCAGTGCAGTAGTTTATGTACCCTCCTAAGTTAGATTGTAGTTGGCGCGGAAGGTGGTTAACTTCAATTCGCTCGTAAGCGCCGTGTGATACGGACCTGTTTTGAACGCAAGGGCTCTCAAAGACCCCACGCGACGAGCATACAATTTCGTAAAGTTGCGATTTTTTTTATTTATTCCTTATATATTATATGTTACAAAGTTGATTATTTCTATATGATGCCAAAAAAGTATAAAGTAAATAATTACGGAGTAGATTTCTTTATTTTATTTATTTTTTGTAAGAGTGATCTCAGAGTGAGAAATATAGGCTCCTACTTTTAGATTATAAGTTTAATAAGTAATTAAATACAAATTGCTTAATAATTTATCATTGTTTTATTGTAGTTTGACAAACACGTAATAATGTAATGATAAATTATATGAATTACTAGTTGATGCCCGCAGCTTCGCCCGCGATGGCCCTGTATGTGAAATTTTGCTGAATTTTCTTTGCTATAAACCTCACGGAGCCCGAGACCTTTCCAACGAATGCAAAACCGTGGAAATCGGTTCGTGCATTCTAAAGTTATAGCGTCAGGAAGGAAAACCCGACTTATTTTTATATAATAGACTTATAATTTCCTATTTTACATGCTATTTTTCATTGAGGTTCTCAAGAACCCCACGCGACAAACCTCGTTAAGTAAAATGGCGCGACTGACCGAAGGTTAAATGAAAGGGTTAGACGTTTTGTAAGTAAGTGCCTTTTTAATGGTCTATATAGAATACTAGCGGTCGTCACGCGGTTTCAGCCGCGTAGTTCCCGTTCCCGTGGGAATACGGGAATAAAATATAGCCTATGTTCACCGGGAAGAGTGTAGCTTCCCAAGAGTGAAATATATTTTTAAATCGGTCCAGTAGTTTCGGAGAGAGTTTGTTTACTACGCCCGGAACCAACCGTAAAGACGCGGGATAAGACCCCTATGCGAGACGGCAGTGTTAGCCAAGGTCTGTCGGGATGCGATGCGATATGGTCACGCCTTTATCCCCGAAGAGGTAGGCAGAGGCATATATTATATGCCCAAAATTCACCTTTTTTATAAGAATATAACCCACGTCATATGTGGTGAGACGTACTGCCGCTGCCGTGTTGAGATGGACAGGCATAGGTTGTGACAGCCTGCTGTTGAAATTTTTCAACCTTGGTCAAGTCCTTCAACTTGGCTTAACGACTGCCATTTTACTGGCAACCGGGACCAACAGCTTAACGCGCCTTCCAAAGCACGGAAACGTCGGAAACGCTCAAATAAATGCCAGCCGGGACACCCTTCGTAGGCAGTAGCAGGGCGCAGTGTGGTTTTAGTCAGTAGGCGTTCGAAATAGCATCCATGCGTAATTTCAAACGTAAAAGAGAGAAACCCATCATAAGGTAGAGAAATTTCTAAAATGGAGACCTGAGAAAATTTATATCTACCGTTGATTAATGGTACTTGGTGAAACTTGCTGCACATATTGCAAAAAAGACCGGCCAGGTGTGCGTTGAATTCGCGCACGGAGGGGTAAACGCGAGACTCTATGAACGAGACATGAGGCTTTGCCGTCCGTCTGTCTGTTAGTCACGAGGCCGTATCGCAGGAACCGTGGTAGATAGAACAAATTTTTCACAGGTGATATATGTTTCTGCCGCCGTAGCAAAAAATACCTACTAAAAGCAGAAAAAGACCCCACACAACAAACGTAAATTGCCGATTTTGTATGGGGACCCTCTGTGCTTAAATTCGTGTGCTAAACTCTGTGAGTTTCGGTTTCAACCGAAATAAAATAATAAATGAAATAGGTACATAATAATTTTAAATTTGTTTAGTAATTCTATAATCATCGTGGGTAAAACTTTCATACAGTAGTCAACACTGGCCCACGTTTGTCATGTTTATGTTTTTGTCTTTGTCTAATCGCAGCGGCGGCGGTGTTCACCGTACGCGTGTGAGTGAGACAGATATATATTTACCATCACTGCTTAAAAAGTTTCATAGTTGCGTCTTCATAGCTCATAAGTAGCCGTGCTTTTGTCGAGACGCGATGTTCGTGCTTGCCTCTCTAATGATAATATATAACTCTATGGAACATGGGCTATTTTTATCCCGCGAACTGCAACAGAAAAATTCCACATTAATACTCATCATAGCAGCCTATGTCAGTCCACTGCTGGGTGTAGACCTCTCGTAATAAATGTCACAATACACGGTCCTGCGTCTTCCGCATCCAGATGAACCGACGACCTAGAGAAATTTTCGCTAGGTCGTCGGTTCATCTGGCAGGTGGACATCCTACCCTTCGCTTGCCAAGTTACGGTTTTCCACTCCAGTATGCCGGCTCTAAATTCGCAAATTTCTTAACACGTTGAACGCCACGTGGCTCACCGTGTGAGCCGCGTAAGAAAACTTGTTTAGGCCAAAGTGAAAATGATATTTCTTTCAATTTTCATAATAGTGTTTTTTTCACGTAATCCGTAAAAAAGATGAAGTAATATTATATCCATTTAAAACAATCGATTTTTATGCCATAAATACTGCATTTAAGAGTTATGGCTCACTGGTGGGCCGCGTGGCCACATCAGAAGGAAACGCGATCTTACTACCGCGGGGGCCGCGGGGGTCACGCTGTGGCTCACCCGCGCACCACCCACCCGCCTGCAAATTAGTCGACCGTTTGCAATACGAGTAAATCACGCGCAATTTCTTGTGATAAGTTTTCTTTATACCACTATGGTGGCAGACAAGCATACGGCCCACCAGAAGGACCGGTGGTCACCGCAGCCTATGAACGTTTGCAACACCAGAGGTGCCACACTCGCGCTGCCGACCCTGTAAAAACCTTCTAAGACCCCTTTTGAAGAACCCCATACTGTAGGCGTTTGAGAAAACCGAGGCAGGGAGGTCATTCCACAACCTAAGCGTGCGCGGAAGAAAACACCTATCGGATCTAACCGTGCTGGAACGCACCGGACGCAGAGTGTGAGGATGAACTCCCTGTCTGTGGCGAGCGGAGCGATGATAGAACGTAGCCGTGGGCATCATATCAAACAATTCCTCAGAGCACATACTATTGTACAGGCGGTAGAACACGCATAAGGAGACAAAGTCTCTCCTGTCGCGAAGAGGTTCCACACCAGCTGTAAGTACAGGATCGTTGACAACTCTTACAGCTCGTCTTTGCACCGAGTCAAATGGACGAAGCTGATATTCAGGTGCTCCCGCCCAGAGGTGACAGCAGTACTCCATATGCGGCCGCACTTGCGACTTATAGAGAAGCAGTATTTGCGCTGCAGTGAAGTACCGCCGCGCCCTGTTGAGCACACCTAGCTTCTTGGACGCCAGCTTGGCCTTGTCCTCCAAATGACTACGGAACTGAACGTCACTGGAGATGTCAACGCCAAGGATCCCTATACTTTTGGAGATGGAAAGAGATGTGCTCTAAAATTGCGGCGCTACATTAATTGGGGTTTGCTTAGCGGTGAAAAAAAACGCTTGCGTCTTGGAAGGGTTGAACTGGACAAGATTTTGTCCACCCCAATCGGACACTCTAGTAAGAGTAGCCTCGATTTCAGACAAAAGCTGATCACGATTTTCCTCCACTATATCCCGAGAGATATTGGGGCGGCCCGTGTAACAAGTGTCCACCGTACTGTCGTCCGCATAACAATGAATGCCGTCAATAGGCAACATGTCATTGATATGCAGCAGAAACAGAGTAGGGGACAACACTGAGCCTTGCGGTACTCCAGTACTCCAGCGTTTATGGCCATGCAGTCTGAACAGCTGCCGTCAACGACGGCCCTGATGCTTCTACCGGCCAAGAAGCTGGACACCCATCCGCATAATCTCTCAGGTAGTCCATATGAGGGCAATTTCGTAAGAAGACCACGGTGCCAGACCCGGTCAAATGCTTTGGAGATGTCGAGGCTCACTGCTAGAGCCTCACCCTTACTCTCGATAGCCGCCGCCCATCGGTGTGTTAGGTACACAAGAAGATCGCCCGTCGAGCGACCGTGACGGAAACCGTACTGCCGGTCACTGAGCAGGTCGTGTTCCTCAAGGTACCCCAGGAGCTTTGTATTAATTACACGCTCCATCACCTTGGTATAAAAGAGAGGTGACGGCTATAGGCCTGTAATTGGCCGGGTCGGTCCTGTCACCCTTCTTGGGTACAGGATGTACATACGCGATCTTCCACGACGCCGGGACTTGTCGCATGGAATATGAAAGTGTGAAAAGACGTGTAAGTACCGGACACAACTCTGGACCACAGTGCTTAAGTACCACTGCGGGAATGTTGTCTAGCCCACTCGACTTATGAACGTCCAGGGATTGAAGCTCCCATCGGACATTCCGCTGTGTAAATTTAACTTCCGGCATGGAAGTGCCACAACTCGGAATGCCCGGCGGTAAAGCACCCCCGTCGCTCATGGTCGAGTTAGAGGCAAAGAGATTACCCAAAAAGTCGGCATTCTCCTTGGCACTCTGGGTCAAACTACCGTCGGGTTTAAGCAAGGGTGGTAAACCTGACTGACAGAAGTTTCTCTCGGCAGCTTTGGCAAGCGACCAAAATTCACGACTTTCTGAAGGGTAGCCTGCTAGCCGTTCGCCAATTCTGCCGACGAAATCGAACTTGGCCCTGACAATTGTTCTTTTACTGGACCTCGAGGCGGCATTTAATTTGCGTTTCACCTCAGGGATGTTTGGATCTGAATTTGTACGAGCCGTGGTCCAAGCTCTGTAGGCAGATTCTTTCTGCATTAGAGCTTCTCTGCAGAGCCGATTGAACCACGGTCGCTTTTTTGCACCTACAGGGAACCAGCGGTTGGGAATGTAGCATTCCATACCTACCCTCCTAGATCCCCTCAGCGACTGCTACAGCACAAGAATCCAGATCCTCTGAGGCTAAACAAAGCCGCCACCACGGGTACGACGCATAGAACTCTCACAGTCCATCCCAGTCTGCTGACTTGTAGTGCCAAGTATTTGTTTATTGAAGTAATTATATTGGCTATTGGTTAAAATGGATGTAGATATGTTTGACGATTTTATTATTATACAAAAAGGCTTAGCAGAAATAGAAAATGTCGAGATAAATCTTTTGGACAAAGGTTTTACTTTAGCCGAAGATGATAACGACTTGAATATCATCTCGAAGAAGAAAACAAACGAGAAAGGAAAAATAAGACTTCCAGAGACTTGTGCCATATTAAAAATTCATGTTAAGGTTTCTGTTATTCCTTAATTTTAATTCATTTATTATTAAAGATATATTAAAACCTAATAAATAATAATTTTTTGTTGCAAAATACCCATGTTAATAACCCCTTTACACATTTTATTTGTTAGAGTTGAGAATCATCCCACAAAGTATAGAAAACTGTAAATAAATTCTAAGTCTTTTGCAAGATATTTAAACCAAGTTGAATGGTGTGTTGCAGGAGGCCACGCGGCTCACGCTTCAAACATTTATGTATGATATCAGCGCGCAGTGGCCTGCAAAACATGTTAAAGTTTAAGTCGTCGAGTGGCTCACCGGTGACCCGCGTGGCTCCAATGGTACAGTAGGGTTCGGCTCACCGGTGAGCCGCGTGGCCCCAATGAAAAGTAGTATATTTTAACGTGGCGTTCAACGTGTTAAGTAACTTTTTTTCTGTTCAATGTAAGAAAGAAAGAAAATACATTTATTTAACACACAAAGTAGGTGCTATAGAAATTACAGAAGGTAAGTAGGTACCTGCCTACTAATAAATACAAAAATGAGAAATGAAAATAATTTACCTATAAAACTGCATTAAAATAATCATGTGATTCGTATTGTTGTTGCATGTGTTAGATTCGTCTCGTAGAGGGTGGGTATATCAATACATACGGTCACGCCTTTTATCCCCGAAGGGATAGCCAGAGGTATATTCTGTAAGGAGGGTATTAGCTAACAAGTTATGAAATGAAAAGAAATGAATATGAGATAAAAATATCTTTATTCTCGTCAAGATTTCCAATTCTACATTTACCGCCAGATTCGCAATAGGTAGAGCCTATGAGAAAGAACCTGGCAATAAAACTCACGGCCACTCTTTTCAAAGTCACATTAATTGCTATACATCTATTTCTACTATAATCCAATTCCATCAATAGTTGGTACACGTCATTACAATTAATAGCAACACGGGTCATATCTTTACAAATAGTTCAGCAGGATAGTACCTATACATTATCTTTTAAACCAAGCCATGGGCAGTATAAAATAACCTTGAATACAATCAATCAAATCGGTCTATGGCAGTTCAGCACTGCTGGACGTAGACCTCTGCTAATTTTAACACATATATTACACATCACATCAGATCAGATAAATTACATAAGTTATTAATGAGAAACGTACCCTTAAGACGGCTGCTCAGCGACTCGACTGTCCTGACCTAACATTATACCCTTTTATATTATACTTTTGGCGCCCAAACATCACTACACTGTTTGCCCTTGTAAACAGTGTCAAATAAAATCCCAATACATTGAATCGAATGAGGCAATGACATTTTCCAACAAAGTAACATCTAAAATAACTTAATTTAATTATAAATGTGAAACATCATAGTATCTATTCAGTAATTACATTTAACATACATTACTCCATGTAATAACTATCGATATTTACCGGAAACATCAATGAAGCAAAACAGTTAATTAACACACTATTACTATTTCTTTTCACAAAGACGATTCTTAACCTGATCATATTTATTTTATTATTATTCTACAATTTTATATCTATATGCTATGAAACAATATTAATAAATTAGTACTACACAGTTTTGTCAAAAACTGTCGTGAAACTGAACTTTATTTTGCATGTTGGCTAAATTGTTACAAAGTACTGCCAACTACATACAGAAGATTAAAATGTTTACCGTACAATAAATAATGGTTCTTTCTAATGGGTTGCCATATAAACAGCACAAAAACACTATTTTCTACTCTTTTAGGCCAAGCTGTAAACCGCGAACCAGCACGGTCAACCAAGTAATTTACATAGGTATAAGCATATCTATCACGGCCATACTGACAAGTACTTCGCTCTCGAAGTACAAATATATTAATTTTTATTGTCAAAACCAACAGAGTTTAAAAAAATAACATGATAATATTCAGTTCAGTAGGTATAGCTAATTATGGGTTGCCCTAATGTAACCAATAAATTGTATAAATTAAACAATAAAAACAAGTTAGATGCTATTAAGTTTACATCATCATCATACATAAATATAATTAACTGTTTCATTATGCACCGGCATTGTCATGCTATATGCTATTCGTATCACCAGCTACATGACTTTCCATATTCAGCATCAGGGCAGTGACTGACCAACAGATTTTATATTTCATAATAATATATTGCAAAACTTAACTTGTACTGTTCCACAACATTTATTATTGTAATATCTAACTGGTTTCGTCTTTCGGCATTATCAAAGGCTATTTTCTTATTTAGATCATAATTACACTTCGAACACATAAACAATAACAATTATTTCAATGTAGATTGACAGACAAGGTTGCCAGTTTTCAAAGCTAAACCTAAAAAAATTCTAGACTGCTGAAAATGTCCACACCATTAAATGGCATACAATGTAACATTTCGATTTGTCATAAAAAGTAAATCATGTCAAACTATGTCAAGTAAATCTAAAACAAATAAATTAAATATCAAAATATCTACTAAATAAAATGTTAAATTATCTAATTAATTAATGTTATATTTCGCCTAGCCTTTTGTACAATAGTAGTATTCTTAGTCTTAGTCATAGGCACAGTCTTAGTTATGCTGTTATAGTCATGTCGTTCTTTCTATTTTGTTTTTATGTTTGCCAATTGCATAGACGTGTCATGTCCTTCCAACCGCTGCTCTTGGATACGGACTTGCACCAAACAATTGACCGACCAGCGGAAACATAATTACTAACCCATATGTTTGTCAATTGCATAGACGTGTCAAGTCCTGCACCCGCTGCTTGTGATCCAGACTTGCACCAAACAATTGACCGACCAGCAGAAACATATTGATTAGTTACCATGACTTGACATATATGTCCCGTTCACCCGCTACCAGCGAGATGGACAAGTACCAATCAAACTATCGACTAGCGGCCTTTTCCTTTTAATATATGTCCTACTCTTTTAAATATAATACTTTCTTCGTTACCATTACATTCCTTTTCTTAATAAGGAAAGTTTTTTTTTTCTTTTTATCAAAAATGTTATCTTAAATAAGGTAAATCAATAAACTGATACCTCGACCATCTTTAGCGATTAATACGTTTCTGATATAACCTATAGCTACCTCGCAGAGTCAACGATCATTATGGAGTATAGGTTTATTTGCTATGGGCCTTTAAGGTTATCACAGTCATGTATCTAGTCATTTTGCGGGGAGAATCTATCACCGACTTGTTTTATTTTATGCTGTAGGTATAGAGTAAAACAATGTACTTATTTAAAAATGTTTTACATGCTGAAACTATATCTACTATTAAAAGTATCTTCTTACTATTTGTACTCTGATTACTATTTAAGTTTATTTATATTTCAAATGTATTCTTTCAATAATAATATAGGTACGAGCCAGAACACAAAATTAGGTCAACTCTCTTTTTACTGATAGTTATAGGGTCAGTGCGCCGGTTTGCGTCTAGGTCCTTTATAAGTCTGTCTAAACGAACTGCAACAATGTCGTGAATTATTTTTTTTAACACTAGTTAGAATATAAGCTTCAGTTATACCGACATAAAGTTAAATTTAACAACTAATGTCATAACTGTAATAGCTGCATCGCCTTGGCTACTTGCAGAAGCCATAGCGCTATAAAAATTAAAGTTAATGAAAGAATCCGGTTTCACGAATAAAGTCCAGCATAATTGTAATTGTAGCAAAATATTTATTAATCATTTTATAAAAAAGAAACTTCGTAAAAATAAGTTATAACACTTATTATTTTAAAAGTCAATTGTAAACTATTTAAAATCAACAGATATGATGCATTTTAGAAAGGGGTTTATAACAGTAGGTATATATTTTGCATCATGAGTTTGGCAACTCCTATAATTGTACGGAAACATACGTAATGACCCTGCTTACTTATTTCTCAAATCAAATAATCTTTTGTCTTTTATTATTTTCCTGCGTCAATTTTGCCCTGAAATATCATCTGTCACTACATACAGTAAATATAAGTAACTCTTCGATTTATTAGTAACTAGTATTCACAGCAAAAACAGTATACCTAGACAACAAAAAATTTGTAGGTAGTTGTTACTACAGTTCATTCAACGCGATACCGAGTCACAAGATAAAAATCTTCTAGTACCTACATTTTCCAAGAGCGGCATATTGACGTTCATGCCACCTAAGTACCTTCTAGGTATACAGAAAGTTAACGAAAAGAAATCAAGATTTGATATGGAAATCTAGTTGGTATTTAAAATTAACTAGCGTATCGACGCCAATTAGATCAAAAAACAATCGTAAGAGAAAATAATGGTAAAATGAAGAAATAGTGCCTAGTTTTGTTTGTGTTGTGTACTAAGTAGTGATATAACTTACGAATTCCTGCTAACATAGTCAAGCGTTTAGTATCTTATTCATATTACCCAATGGAAATGTTTGTTGTTTTTGTTTGCATTATATAGATTCTGAAACCAATGAACCGATTTTTTTTTACATTCTTTCACCAATAAAAGAACTAGCGAGGAGGTTCATAGGCTACATTTTATTCATGTATTCCTACGGGAACGGAAACAACGCGGATGAAACTGCCTAACGTCGTCGGCAAGTAGGTACTTCCCTATTTAATATTCGGTACATTGACCTCTAAGTTTATTAATCATGAGTTTAATATACTACATGTTATTGGTAGTTCTGAAAACATATTCCGATAGTAATGATGAGTTTATATGGAATCCTAGCCACAGATTACCTCAACGAATAAATGAAAGGGAGAGAAAAGTAGAATTCTGTTTTGTCGTATCAATGATTTTTGAATCTTCTACAGAACGTTCGGCCAAACTGACATTTCATTACGTAAGGTACTAGGAATAAGAGTTACGTAGACGTACAATACTGTGGAGTGGATACGCAACGTTCCAATTGTTCGTAGGTACTTCTTGGTGTAGCCGTAAAGTACAGCTTTGACTACTGCTAAATTCTTTTGATCTACTACTAGACTACAGAATCAGATGGTAGTCCCAAACAGTGATGGTATCTCCTAAGAGATTTTACGCGCCAAGCTTCGTCTTGCCTAAATGGCCTCTCTAATAGGCCTCGAAAATAAAACGAAGACCATGAATATGATGCCAGTAGGTAAGGTATTAGGTATATTTTGAAAGAAAGAAGAAAAGAAAAAAATCCCTCTTCGTTCTTTCAACCTCTTCGTTACAAGTCTACGTTCCTAAGTAGTTACATGTTGAAGTAATGTAGATAATAAAGCCGACATAATCCTGCAGCAACGTTATTGGCTATACCTACTCAATACAAGCTTAAAATATATGTAGGTATATCTTTCTTTTAAACATTAAAAATTTTCACTGGTATAACTTACACAAAATTACACAAGAATTCACACACATGATCACAAAAAAACACATCATACCACTGTTGCCACTGATTGCCGGGTCGAAGATCGAGAATACCACGTCGTCGCCATCAGAGCAGCGAACGTCCCGAGGCAGCAGCAAAATCCGTCGATTCTGAAACTTGTAATCAATGTATTAGCAAGGGTGGAATGGATCCCACTTCTGATGTTAGATTCGTCTCGTAGAGGGTGGGTATATCAATACATACGGTCACGCCTTTTATCCCCGAAGGGATAGCCAGAGGTATATTCTGTAAGGAGGGTATTAGCTAACAAGTTATGAAATGAAAAGAAATGAATATGAGATAAAAATATCTTTATTCTCGTCAAGATTTCCAATTCTACATTTACCGCCAGATTCGCAATAGGTAGAGCCTATGAGAAAGAACCTGGCAATAAAACTCACGGCCACTCTTTTCAAAGTCACATTAATTGCTATACATCTATTTCTACTATAATCCAATTCCATCAATAGTTGGTACACGTCATTACAATTAATAGCAACACGGGTCATATCTTTACAAATAGTTCAGCAGGATAGTACCTATACATTATCTTTTAAACCAAGCCATGGGCAGTATAAAATAACCTTGAATACAATCAATCAAATCGGTCTATGGCAGTTCAGCACTGCTGGACGTAGACCTCTGCTAATTTTAACACATATATTACACATCACATCAGATCAGATAAATTACATAAGTTATTAATGAGAAACGTACCCTTAAGACGGCTGCTCAGCGACTCGACTGTCCTGACCTAACATTATACCCTTTTATATTATACTTTTGGCGCCCAAACATCACTACACTGTTTGCCCTTGTAAACAGTGTCAAATAAAATCCCAATACATTGAATCGAATGAGGCAATGACATTTTCCAACAAAGTAACATCTAAAATAACTTAATTTAATTATAAATGTGAAACATCATAGTATCTATTCAGTAATTACATTTAACATACATTACTCCATGTAATAACTATCGATATTTACCGGAAACATCAATGAAGCAAAACAGTTAATTAACACACTATTACTATTTCTTTTCACAAAGACGATTCTTAACCTGATCATATTTATTTTATTATTATTCTACAATTTTATATCTATATGCTATGAAACAATATTAATAAATTAGTACTACACAGTTTTGTCAAAAACTGTCGTGAAACGGAACTTTATTTTGCATGTTGGCTAAATTGTTACAAAGTACTGCCAACTACATACAGAAGATTAAAATGTTTACCGTACAATAAATAATGGTTCTTTCTAATGGGTTGCCATATAAACAGCACAAAAACACTATTTTCTACTCTTTTAGGCCAAGCTGTAAACCGCGAACCAGCACGGTCAACCAAGTAATTTACATAGGTATAAGCATATCTATCACATGCAACTCACTTTCACAGTTGCTCGAAAAAATAAATATTTAAAAATATTAATATTTATACTACCTATCTACAACATTTGAGATACTTCCTTTGGTTCCACTGAATAATATTATAATCCTCATTATCGCGAGTTTTTGTGTGCACAAACCACTTAACCTTAAGTCTGTCTTTTGATGTTTTTTAACCTAGTATTCCCAGTTTTTGATGGATGGTCCTGAGAATTCCATGCATAATAATTAATCCTAGGAGTTCTTGAAACGAACTTAAAAGATCCTGTGCAGATTTAGGGCCGTAAAGGTACGTACAGACTTATTTTTTAATTCTCAAAAATCACCTGACCTTTTACGGAAAACTAACCTTAAGAACTGATTCTTGAGTATTGAGTATCATTGTGTAATGCTGGCCAGTGGATTTACATAAAGTCTACGAGTCTTAGCATAGTAAGTTTTTTTTTTCTATATAGCTTATGGCTGTGGCAATGACCCGCCTGACTGATGGAAAGACATGGTGTCATCTAGCGATTGGTATAGTCACTCTCACAGTCCTCAATAATATAGACAGTGGCACAGTACATTAATACAGTGACAGTGGCCTTCAAGTTGCCAACCCAATGATGTGCCTTTTCAAGCTCTTCTTGAAGAACCCGTTGTTGTAAGAGGAGGGAAATACGTGTGCTGGTAGAGAGTTTCATGCTACTATGGTTCTACAGAGAAACGATGTTTTGAATCACTCGGTTCTATCGAAGATTCTCTCCGTATGTGGAGTGAAATAATGATAGGGAAAGAAATTGAGAAGTGTACCATACTTTAATAAATGAAAGGATCCTGTACAGTTCACTGCTGGCCGTATGCCTCTCCTAATTTATCACCCTACACGGCCCTGCAACCTCTACCTTCTTTTCCGCGGGGTTTTCCAGATTGGCGGTCGAACTACGGCGGTGAACGTCCTGCCCTACCTTTGCCTCGTCGCGGTCTTCACTCCAGATCACGTTTACTCTATCGCTCATCGGTTCTTTTACATTTTATATACATACATACTCACTCACGCTCACGCCTTTTATCCTCGAAGGGATAGGCAGAGGCACATTACACCTATATGGTTTTGTCCCACGTAATAGGTGGTGAGCCGTATTGCCGTGTTGATGTGTTGATATAGACGGGCGCAGGCTGTTGAAATTTTTAAAGCCGCCCTTAATGGCCCAACTTGACTTAACGACTACCATTTTACGGGCAACCGGGATTAACGGCTTAATGTGCCATCCGAAGCACGGAAACGCTCGTAAATGAATATCACAAAGTGGTCACGTGATGGTCACCCATCCATGACCGGCCACAGTAAATGTTGCTTACTACAGTGATCGTTTACAGAACACTGAGTCCACGGGGCCACAAGTGCTTCTTCTACATTCTACACAAGGTAATCAATACCACAGTACCCACTTCAAAGACAACAAATATAATCTAGTTTCATGACAATAACAAACGGCTGCTAATTTGAATAAACAATGAACCAAACTTCATACCATGGCTACAAGTGCTACCAACAATTCACGTTTAGATTGCTATCAGATCGTGGCCACGGCTTTGCACGTGTCGTGAATTTATTTGCTTTATACATTGTAGAAACACCAGAGTTAATTATGTAGTAGATAATTTAAGTAGGTTAATTATTAGAAGCATTGTTTTTTCAAGTAGAAAAAGCAAGTAACTTTTTTTTTTTAACGTTAGGGAAAATCCTCGTGGATGTTATAACGACGACGTGGATGTTACGACTCCTACCGACTAAAAAACCTCACGTAACGCCCAATAGCCTATGATTGGGAGTCCCGGGTAAGCCCTCGGAAGGATGTCCCAGGACTCCCAACAGACCCACGGCCGTCACCGCGGCATCGCCTATGGGGTGGTTCGGGTGCTATCCCGCCTCTTTGGGGGGTTTCGGGTGTGATCCCGCTTCTAAGGGGGGGCGTGCATGAGTTCCTCACGTCACGCTGCCGTCATGGAAAAGCATGTAACTTGTTCGGGCCACAAACGTTTTATATCGCAGCGATACAATATTCCCAGATGTAAACTATTCCAGTTTTTTAGAGCATAAAGCAAATATATTCATTTATTTCGAGAACACAGGAGGCACAATCGACTGCCTCTTTGGCTTAGTCGGTAGTTATACCGCCTGCGGCGCTGGAAATCCTGGGTTCGATTCCTGAGTCGGTCCAAATATTTGTGTGTGACACAAATGTTTGTTTCGGAGTTTGGGTGTTTTCTATGTATAATATATGTATGTATGTATTTAGAAATATATAAGTATGAATATGTATATCATTCGTCTAGATCTCATAGCACAAGCTTATACCTATTAATTTAATTTGGGCGTGTAATGCGTGAATGATGTTGTGTATGAACGTCCATAAAAAAATCACCCATTTTCGCATTACTCCAAAAAGGAGGAGTTATTCAATTCGACCGTACTTATATGTTTTTTTGTATGTTTAACAGCAGCATTTTTGTCAAGCACCTATTGACATGCGGGTAAATATACCTCAGCTTGTCTTACCTCAGCCAACAGAGCGATCTTTTGCTCTATATGGATGTCACAGACCTATAATAGTAAGTAGTACTATTACACAAGCGGTCCCCATAGACCTACAATAATATTGACTCAATAACATTGCATCAATATTTATTTCCGTCCGAATACGTCATATCATAGTTAAACGTTAATATTACCCCTACACTACACGGTCAATTTAATGAGCAATCATCTATATTGTTCAATATTATTGTACGTGTATGGGGCCTCTAACAGGTCAGTGATGTAGTTGCATAAACATTTTTGTAACAAAATAGGTACTAGCTCTTTTTTTTCTCTATTTCCTATTTAAGTGCAAAAAGAAGTTTTTATTAATTTTACGTAGAATTATTACAGTGGTATTTGAAGCATCCTGGCATGATTATTTGCGTTCCAAATTTAAGTTTCTGCATTAAGAAAAGAAAAAAATGCTTATAAAATTAAAGGCGCGAATAATAGAAGCTAGTTTCACCGAACTAAAAATTTCAAAAACTTTATAATTTCTTCTGCTAATTAATGAATATTAATAAGTAGGTACTAGGTAGCTAGAACTGGGAAAGTGATAAATGCAGGCAAATTTATAGCAGTACTTAAAGTCCTCCGAGATAGCAATGCTTGTAACGTTACGGTGCAGAAATATCGGAAATACAATAATGCATGGTAAGTATCCCGTTAAATCCAATGATATAAAAACTATAGATACGTTATAGACACTTGAAAATGGCAACACGTAAAGTAGGTAAAAGGTACTGTCCTAGCTGCTGGATTATTTGTGGAATGAATTACAGAAGGTTTTGAATGTACCTTATCCCCGTCCTTTTCCTACCTCAACCCTTTCCTATCCACCAATCCTATTCCTTCCTCATCTTCTTCCCATCCTTTCTCCGCCAAGCCAACGTTGCCGTGCGTATGTGCTGCGTGACTAGGGGCGAGCCTAGTATTAGCGTGCCAATTGCCCTGGGGCCGGGCGACCCCAGAAGAAGGCTAGCCTTACTTAGACATGCGGGGCTCTGTCTGGGTGGACTTTATTTTCCCTTGCTTTTCGTGGGAACGCAATGGACAAAACCAAAAACAAAATCCAAAATGGCGGCGATGTGGTTCGCAACCCATCACGTCTCGTTTCCCATCGAGGCGAAAAGTGGACTGGGGATAGCCACTTTGCTACGTTGAATGTAAGAGGAGGTATGATAGACAAAATTGAGGAAGTATGCAAGATGATGAAAGAGAGACGACTCGATATTCTGTGCGTGAATGAGACAAAGAGGAAAGGATGTGACACCACCACACGTGGACCCTACACTGCCTACTGGTCGGGTGTGCCTAAAACCAGTAAAGCGTGTCAGGGCGTTGGTGTAGTACTGTCTGCGAGAATGAATGAATGTGTCACAGAATATGAATGTGTAAGCCCAAGACTCCTTTGGTTGAGGCTGAAGGTTGGACTTACCCGCATCTTTGTTTTAGGAGTATATGCTCCGCAAGATGCGCGGTGGCGCCGATCTTTACGAGACCAAAGTGAGAGGCAGGCATTTTGGGAGAGCATGAGTGATGTTTTGAGTAAGTGCAAACTAAATGAGAGGATAGTAATGTTAGGCGATTTTAATGGGTGGATTGGAGTCAAGCGTGATGGGTATGAAAGAGTATTGGGAAAGTTTGGTGATGAACGAGTGAATGAAAATGGAGAAAGCTTGCTTGAAGTATGTTTGAAGAGGAATCTTGTGGTGACTAACACCATGTTTCACCACAAAGATATCCACTTGGTTACGAGACAAGAAGGAAGTAAGAGGAGCATGATTGACTTTGTGATTGTTGACGCAAGGATGAGAAAGAAAGTACTAGACACTCGAGCCTACCGCGGTGCTGGGATTGACACAGACCACTTCTTGGTTGTCAGCCGAGTAAGAGGTCTGTTTCAGCGGTGGAGGCACCGTGTGCGTGAACCTGTTAGTGTAGAACGCATAAAAGTTGAGAATTTGCAAGAGATAGGTATAAAAGAGGAATTTGTAAGCAAACTAAGCAAAAAGTTTGATAATTTAGATGAAGTATGTGAGATTGAAGAATTATGGAAGCCGATTAAGGAAGGACTCGTGGAAGTTGCGATTGAACTGTGTGGTGTGAGCAAGAGAAGCCAAGGATGTGAGTTAAAAAGAATGACCGCGGAAGTTCTGAAAGCGTTGTCTGATAAGAATAAAGCATGGTTGGACTTGCTGGCTACAAAGGCCAATCAAAGAATGCAGAAGGCCACGGATGAGAATGTACGAATGGCCAACGATGAGTATAAAAGGTATAAGCGTGTGGCAAAAGAGGTGTTAGTAAGAAAGAAGGAGAATGATAAAGATGAATTTGATAAAAGGTTATCTGGTGACTTCCAACAGAATATAAAATTCTTTTGGAAGTCCATAAAAGCGGTGAGGAGTCAACAGACCACATCACCGCTTAATAAGATCAGAAACCAGGATGGAAGTTTTGTGGGAGGAGAAGAGTGTGTGCTAAAAATATGGAAGGAGTATTTTGAAAGTCTATTTGATAAAGAGGATACGCAAGTGCAAACTCATTTTTGTGAAATGAATGAAATCGGCAATGAAAACGACATTAGCATGGAAGAAATAGTGGAAGCATTGAATAGTATGAAACTAGGCAAGGCTGCTGGGATTGATAGGGTTTCCGTTGAGATGCTGAAAGCAGGACGTGGCGTGGTGATTGACCAGCTGTACCGCCTTTTTAATCTGTGCTGGAGGAATGGCAGCGTACCAAAAGAATGGTCCAAAGCCGTCATTGTGCCGCTGTACAAAGGAAAAGGGTCGCAGCAAGAGTGCAAAAATTACCGCGGCATAAGCCTGCTCAGCATCGTCGGTAAACTGTATGCGAAAGTGTTGATAAAAAGAGTGATGAATGAAAGTGAAGGAAAAATGTGGGATGTTCAAGCAGTATTTATGAAAGGAAGGGGATGCACGGATCAGGTCTTCTCCTTACGATGCATAGCAGAAAAAGTTTTGGCGAAAAGTCAAAAGGTATATTGCGTATTCGTAGATCTGGAGAAGGCCTATGACAAAGTGGTGAGGAATGAACTATGGTCAACATTGTCTTTGTACGGGGTGAGCAGCAGCTTGATACGAGCACTGAAATCTCTTTATGAGGGCTCGAGTGCTTGTGTCAGGATCAACGGAGCTTGAACGGACTTCTTTAATATAGAAAGGGGTGTGAGACAGGGTTGTGTAGCGTCACCGTGGCTGTTTAACCTGTACATGGACAGTTGTTTGAACGAATTGCAAGAGAGTGCGTGTGGTATAAAACTGAACGAGCTGACCATCAAATGCCTCCTATATGCTGACGATCAGGTGATCTTAGCTGCATCGGCGGAGGAGTTGCAGTTGATGGTTAATAGTATGCATGATGCGCTGAAAGGTAGAGGAATGAAAGTGAATGTAAATAAGACTAAAGTAATGGTTTTTGAAAGAGAGAAATGTATGACGAATTGCCCTATTATTATCGAAGGGCAAAGAGTGGAACAGGTGAAAGAATTTGTATACCTGGGTTCAAAATTTACGAGAGATGGAAAGTGTGACCAGGATATTGAGAGAAGAGTTTTGGCAGGAAATCAAGTGATTGGGGCAATGCATACCTTTATGAGCAGTCAAAACGTGTCTAAGAAGGCGAGAGTGGCTGTGCATAGGGGTGTGCTTATCCCCACACTTATGTATGGTAGTGAAAGTTGGGTGTGGCAGAAGAAGCATGAAAGTAAAATTAATGCAGTGGAAATGAGAAGTCTGCGAAGTATAGCTGGAGTGAAATTGATGGACAAAGAAAGGAATAGCGTGATTAGAAAACAATGTGGTATAACTGAAGATGTAGTGACAAAGATAGAAAGAGGGATGCTTAGATGGTTTGGACATGTTAAGAGGATGGATGAAAATAGACTGACTAAACAGATCTATAAGGCGAGAATGAATGGGCAAGCTGGTAGGGGTCATCCTCGGCGTACGCATGGTAACCAAATTGATAACCTGCTGGAAAAAGGCCAGGTCAAGAGTACCCTTAACCGGCGAGCGTGTATGAAAGCACTTATGAAAGTAGAAGAAGCGAAAGTGGTATGCCAGGATCGTAGCAAGTGGAAAGCCATAGTCTCTGCCTACCCCGATGGGAAACAGGCGTGATGATATGTATGTATGTATGTATGTATACCTAATGTAATCTCACCAGCAACCGCAGAGGCGCTTTCCGATGAAGTCCTCCCTGCAAAGCAGCGCTGACTCCACGGGACGGCTGCATAGTATTCACGTAGTCCGTCCCAGTCTGCTGACGAGTAGTGCCACAATCACCGCGTCACCTCTACTGCTCTTGCAGGAGATGACACCTGCAGGCGGGCACGCACAACACAGTGGTCGGATTGACCCAGTGGGGCGCTAACCGACACACTGTACTGTGCTGGATAACTCGTCAGCAGTAAGTCCAGCAGGGCGGGTTCATGGTCTGACCTGTCCGGTATGCGTGTAATCCCGCGCACCGCTTGGGTCAGACCATGGAGAGAGAGCGAACGCGTGGGCGGCCCGTCTCGCTGGATCGATTCTGTGGGACCCCAGCCACTCAGTGTGGTGACCGTTGAAGTCCCCCAGAAAAACCACTTCAGCGTTCGGGAACCCCACCTGCGCGTCATCAACCCCATCGCTGAGGTGCTGAAACAGCCTTGTCATCTCAGCTGTACCTGTGTGGGGGCGATAGACACACAAGTAGATCTGACTCATGCAGCCGTGATCCCTGTGCAGCCAAAGGACGGGGAAGGAAGGGTTTTCAAGGCAGCGCAGCCGGCGACAGCAAACATCCGCCCTAACGAAGGCGCACACCCTGGCTTTATCTCGAAATTGTTCCTCGATGATATAGCCAGGGTAGCATAAAGTACGACTGATCGGCTGGGCGGCGTATTTGCGTCTCCGTTAGGAACAACACAGCTGGCCGTGCCGTCTCTAGATGGTGATGAACGACGTTGAGGTTGGCATGGATCCCGCGGATGTTAGCGAACGCCACCTCAAACAGTACGTTACTGGGAGTAGTAGCACCCGCTGTGGTACCTTTTTTTTCTTTTTTGCCATGATTGTCGGGAAAAGAAGGGAGACGTGAAGACGGAGCGACATTTGCTGCAGCAGTGAGTGACAAGGTGTAGGGGCTAGCTTCATCTATGTCTGTGTGGCGAGACGGAAGCCCCCGTACCCCCCCGAGTGTGGTCGCCGGGTCCCAGTCCGGTCACCATCCAGCACGACGAACCACATCGGGATTATGTGCGGCCTGGTGGGGTAGCTTCCCAGGGTGGTTAGTCCCAGTTGGGCCCCTGTACTATGCCGCGGGCTTCCAGTGGCAAAACCGTTTCTGCGGGTCTCCACGGCCGGAGGGTCGACCCTCGTCAGCCACACTAGAATCAGCTTAGCCCCTATTGGTCCCCCCCTGCTGCACGGTGGTACCCCCCCCCCCCCACCAACACTTTGTACCACCTGGCACCCACGTGGGAGCCTTAGCCACCATGTGGGTACACAAATTTGCGGAGCCTCGTTCGTTGATTGGCAGGTGCACCACGTGCAGGTGAGATCGCTTGGGCCCCCGAAATTTGGTGGTGGTGGCCCCCCCTTGCACCCAAAAATATAAAAACCTCAACCAGCATTTGCTTTATTTTATTTCTATTTTTTATTATTAGCTCGCCAAATTGACGTCGCTACCAGCCTGATGGAAAGCCGTGGCGCATCTAGCGTTTGGGGGCCACTTCTGACAATGATGCAACAACTTGAGGACAGTTGGCGGCCTTGTGATGTGCCACTTTACGCTTCTCTCGAAGAACGCGGCATTGTAAGATGAGGGAAACACGTGTGCGGGCAGGTCGTTCCAGGTTTTTATAGTTCGACTGAGAAACGATCTTTTTAAACGCTCTGTTCTGGCGAAGGTTCTCTCCACTGTGTATGAGTGGCATCTCTGCCCGGCACGCGTTGTACGGCATCGGAAAGGAGAGGGTGGGATCAGGATGAAGAGCTCTTCAGAACATTCGCCGTGATACATTCGGTAGAAGGCAGCCAAGGACGCTATGGTTCTTCGCTGCGCCAACGGTTCGAGGACTTCCGTCACCTCAGGGCAAACAATTATTCGGATAGCATCAAGCGCGTCTAGCATGTACTTCGCGGAGTCATCCCAAAAATCTGGGTTTTGTACAGTAAACATCTCTGATGTAGCGTGAAGTACCGTATCACCTTATTTAGGACTCCTACGTAGTTTACGCGAGGCCAGCCTAATACACCGCTCTATGTAGTTTTTGTGATTGAGCTCACGCCGGACGTCTATACCGAGGATCTCCAGGTTGTCCTTTAGTCGAACCGTAATGCTCTGAAGAGTGGGTAGGGGTAGGAATGGGGACTTCTTCTTCTTCTTCTTCGTCTGTGTTTTCCCGGCATTGAACTTGACCAGGTCGTCTGAACCCCATTGGGCAATGTGACCCAGCTCCCGGTCAAATCCGCCACGAGTTGCTGTCTCTTCTCTTCCACGTCGTGTCGCCCATCCACTGGATGGCCAGAATAGCTCCCATGCAGAGTACTATCATCCGCATAACAATGAATGCACCCAAGGGACAGCATGTCATTGATATGCAGAAGAGAGTTGGTGACAATGCCGATCTCTGTGGTACTCCGGCATTTATCTGCAAGAAGCCGGAAGTCTGACCATCACAGAGAACCCGTATACGTCGCCCGTGCAGGAAGCTGGCCAACCAGCGGCACAACTGAGGTGACAGACCGTATGCCGGCAGCTTAGAAAGAAGTGACGCATGCCATACCCTATCAAAGGCTTTAGAGATGTCTAGGCCAATAGCCAGAGATTCGCCGTGCCTCTCCATAGCCTCACCCCAGGTTTGTGTTATATACGCTAGGAGGTCACACGTTGATCGTTTCGGCCTTACGCCGTATTGACGACCGCTAATTAGCGAGTGATCCTTCAGATAGCGCATGAGCTGCTTGTTAATAATCAGTTCGAACGGTCTTCTCTCGTTTTCCATAAATTCATTTGCACTATTATTGTTTGCCATAATCATCCTCGATCATAATATTTACTTGCACTTTTATCATTTATACTAATAACGTTTGCCTTAACGACTCAACAGTCATAACTTTTATTTGCCATAAAATGACTTTCTATAACAACATTTCTCATAATAATTAGTTTCCATAAGTAACACATCTCGTAATCGACTCTTGACATAATCAAAATTTGATATAATTATGAAAATAATGCATAATATTGTAAGGTCAAAATTAATTATCGTTAACACCCCGACTCAGTGCACTCCGACTCGGATAGGTTAGGTTAGAAGACTAAGGCGGGAGCTCCGCTTCGCTTCGCTCCCGCCTTAGTCTTCGTGGTTTTTTTTAAACCACCCAAAAGTAGCAGCCCCGCAAAGCGGGGCTCCGTCAAGCTTAGTTAGCTAGAGACGCCATATGAGGTTTAGTTTTAGGTTTAATTGTTAATAAAAAATCTGTGTCGTATAAATTATCTTTATTTATATTATGGTGAATAAAAGTTATGGAAAATGGCATTATTGAAAACGAAAATTATGGCAAATACATTTATGGATTTAAATTATTATGACACTTGATCGATTATGACCAATGGAATTATTGAAAGTCATTTTATGTCATTTCACGATTATGGCAACTGAAGCGTTATATCTAATGAAATTATGGCAAATACCAGTATGGCATATGAAATTATGGCATTTTAAATTATGGCAAACATTAGTAAACCAGTTCGAACACCTTGCAGATGCCGGTGGTTACGGCTATGGGGCGATAGTCGGCCGGTTTCGACCGATCCCCGACTGGATCGCCTCCTTCAAAGCCTCCGGCACTTCCCCTGACGAATGGGAAAGGCGATACAGGCGTGTTAGCTTTGGGAGACAATTCGGCTTCACACTTCCTCAGCACCACCGCCGGAATGCCATCAGGACCACTGGCTTTCCGCTTTCCTTTCTTTCTTTTCTTTATAAGAAAAGAAGTGTATTTGGGGTCATTATTGCTCTTTATACGCATACATGACATTGTCATGTTCGGTGGACTAGATACCGATATGTTTGTCACAATCTTTGGTAAGTTCATTATGGCACTCGCAGGGATACATCATTTTGTAAGATTAGACTAGTACATTTCATTGTACTTGACTGTACTGTTCCATAATATTTATTTATAAACCTGACGGGTATACAGTCACTTTCGGTTGGTATCAAAAATACATGTGTTTTTTTTTACATCTCCCAGGTTTGATTACCGGCCCAAGCGGATGATTTTTCAAAAATCTTCAAATGCAGTTTGACTTACTTTTAAAAATAAAGGAATGTTTTCTTTCAGCAAAACTTCCTATCATCAATATTAAGGGTACTTTACGTCCAACTAGCGTCTAAATTCCATGCTGTATAATAAAAAATAAGTATTTAACTTGTTTAGACAATGAAACTGGCGAATGGCCAGTGGTACTTTCATGTAGAATTGAATACTAAATAATTCAATTCAAAATGAAAGTATCGCTGATTTTAACTCTCTATTTGGGTTTTTTCCCGGGTTTAAACCCGTTTCCTCCCAACAGACCCGGTTTTTTTTTTTATACTACTTAGGTGGCAGACAAGCTTACGGCCCACCGGAAGGTTGGTAACCGCAGCCTATAGACGTTTTGCAACACCAGAGGCGCTACACACGCGCTGCCGACCCGGGCGCAGGTTGTGACGACCCACAGTTGAAATTTTTCAAGCCGCCCGTAAGGCCTTCAACTTGGCTTAACGACTGTCATTTTACCGACAACCGGGACCAACGGCTTATCGTGCCTTCCGTAGCACGGAAACGCTCGTAAATAAATGTCACAAAGTGGTCCACGTGGTGGTCACCCATCCATGTCCGGCCATAGTAAATGTTGCTTACTGCAGTGATCGTTTACAGAACACTGAGTCCGCGGGGCCACGAGCGCTTCGGTTTAAACCCATTTCCACCCATTGGGTTTAAATCTTCTGCCCATCTCTATGTCTGAGTAAGTGAAATTCAAGTTTCCCTTTTCCCCACATTCCTCTGATATTGACTTCATGCATGCTACCACAGATAATTTATAGAATTCTTTTTTCAAATTTATAAAAGTTTAGCTGTTTTTGAAAGCCGCAATGTTCGTGTATAACGTGTCTATATATGATACGTCTTTGGTTAAATCTAATAATCGTGTTAGTGATCTTGAAAGGTGTAACTCTGTCTGCCTATTACCTTCGCTATCACGCTGATAACGATAGCATGCATACCAATGAAACGAATCTACTAGTCCCTGCTAATATTAATGTGAAAATCACTTTGCCTGTATTAAGCTTTCACGACCGAACCATACAGCGAGCTGGCTGCTCGCCGCTCTTACAGAAGCAGACCAAGATGATGGCGAATATCTCTTTGCCCCTCATAGTGGTGATAGTGGTGGGTTAGTACCCAATCTACCCCCAACTCCCCTGACGCGGGATAGCACCCGAACCCCATAGGCGAGGCTGAAGTGTTCGCCAAAGTCTGCCGAGAGCCCTGGGACATCCTTCCGAGGGCTTACCCGGGACTGCCGGCCGTAGACAGTAGTAGGGCATCGTGTGGTTTTAGTCGGTAGGAGTCCGGCATAGCATCCATGCAGGATTTCCACAAAAAAATAATTGGATACAGTGATACACTAGGGCTTGGGAAAAGACATAGGCTATGTTTTATCGTTAAAATAAGTTGAAGGGATTGATATAGAGCAGGGCTGTCCAAAGCAGTGCCCGCGGGCCGCATGCGGCCCGCGACGTCAGTTGTTGCGGCCCGCGGAATCTTTTATCTTCTTTTTTTAAATACATAAATGAGCAAATTATTTTTCCCGCAACGTAATTGAAATATTTTGGGTATGTATTCGATCAACCCGACGGCATTCTAGGCCGAGCGTGGGTCCTGGCTCTCAAGGAGCTTGGGCCTCGACTTATAGGGCTCTTTAGCGCATGTCTCGTAAATGCTAGTTTCCCAAGGTCTGAAAGACAGGGAAACTGGTCTTGATCTGAAAGGCGGGGCGGCCGGCAAATTCCCCGTCAGGGTACCGGCCGATCGTGTTGCTCGACGAGGTGTGCAAGCTCTTAGAGTGCACTATTTCACAACGCCTCGTAGGGCACTCACACGCGTGGAGCCTGATCTGGCGGATAGGTCAGGGTACCGGCCGATCGTGTTGCTCGACGAGGTGTGCAAGCTCTTAGAGTGCACTATTTCACAACGCCTCGTAGGGCACTCACACGCGTGGAGCCTGATCTGGCGGATAGCCAGTTTGGCTTCCGTCAGGGGCGCTCCACCGTGGACGCGATCATGCGCATTAGAGGCCTGATGGAGGAAGCGTCTCTCAGGGTGAGGCGGTGGTGCCGGTGTCTCTTGACATCGCCAACGCCTTCAACACCTTGCCATGGGGCTGCATTAGGGAGGTGCTTATTTACCATGGAGTGCCTCCCTACCTCCGTCGAATTGTCGGGGCCTATCTCTCCGAGAGGGTCATAACTTACCCGAGCTGGCTATTGCCGGGTCGGCGGGATGTGTCGTGCGGTGTTCCACAGGAATCGGAATTAGGGCCGCTCCTGTGGAACATCGGTTACGACTGGGTGCTGCGTAGTACGTTGCTCCGAGGGATTGGCGTAACGTGTTACGCCGACGACACCCTTGTTTCCGCGCGGGGAGCAATGCTCCGAGACGCAGCACTAAAGGCCACGGCAAGGATTGCTCAATTCGTGGGTCGGATACGGTGGCTGGGTCGCGAGGTCGCCCTTCTCAAATCTGAGGCTCTGTGCTTTCACGGACCTTGGATGGGGCCACATGCCGATCCAGCCTACATTTAGGGGGCGTCAGTATCGGAATCGAGCCCTCGATGAAGTATCTGGGGCTCGTACTCGGTGACCGGTGGAACTTCGGACATCATTTCCGAAGTTTGGTCCCAAGTCAAAAAATTTGAGAGTGATATAGCACTCTTCACTCATCTCTTAATGGTCGCAGTTGAGAGTGTGAAGATTGATTATCAACTGGAACTGTGTGGTATGCAATCAGACCCCTTTTACAAGGGCAGAAGAAATCGATTTTTTTAAGCTCCTTATTGAACATTTCCCGAAACTGACTAATTTCGGACTAAAAATGGGCTCGATGAGTGGCAGTACCTAACTTTGTGAAAGTGCATATTTCAACAATAAAGTTTATAAAATCGAAATACAGGTCTTCATTGACAGATATTAAACTTAAACATGCACTGCGTCTAGCTACTGCTCGTTCGCTCTAACTTGCCGCTCGGCTCCATACTAAAGTCAAATTTTTAATTAGACGAACTAAATTAACAGCAACTAATGTCACTTCTTCATACAATGTTGCGTATTTTCTATGACGAAGTGACATTAGCTACTGTCAATTTACTTTGTCTAATTAACAATTCGGGTATACGCCTCTACGCCAGCGGCAAAGTTAGAGCGAACGCGCAGTAAGTACTAAGTTTGAGGTTGATGTTGACAGAATTGTAAAAGACAAATTAATGAGAAAGTAGACAATAAAATATTGATACCTATTATACATGTATTTTACTTTGTTAAATATTTTGCGGCCCTCCAATGTATTTGGCCATTTTTGTTGGCCCTGGGTCCCATCTAGTTTGGACAGCCCTGATATAGAGGATGACATGAAAGTTTGCATTGGGAAAATTTCTTAATGCGGATGGAACCGCGGGCAACAGCTAGTTAGCCAGCAGTAAACTATGTGTAATGGACATTTAGGTACTAATATTATAAAGAGGAAAGATTTGCTTTTTTTTGTTTGTTTGTTTGTATCAAATTGGCTTCGGAACTACTGGACTGATTTGAAAAATTCTTTCACTGTTGGGAAGCTATACTCTTTGCGGGGAACATAGCCCATTCTGCCTTGGTTAACATTACGGACGACATCCGACATGGCATGGAGTGTGGAAATGTTACTATCCTGGCTCTGTTAGATTTTTCCAACGCATTTAACACAAAGACTTCTATATAAACTGAGGTAGACATGCCGTACTCTAACAAACGAGATTTCAAAAGCAATCCTCAAATACACACATTATTAAGACTACACTCACTTATAAATATTTTTTACGTAATTGTCACCACACACTATAGCAATATACGAAAAGAAAAAGAGTAAAAGAGAAGGCGTATGGACTCCGATTGCAAGTCGAGCACCTACTCTCGAAATTTTGACTCACAACAGTGCGAGCAACGCTGCTAATTAGCTCAGTTTATAGGTTTCAAAAATCGGTGCGTAGGGCATGTCTACCTCAGTTTATATAGAAGTCTTTGATTTAACACAGTAGATTTCGACATATTAATTGACATAATGCGGTCACTTGGCATATCTCCAGTGGTTATTGATTGGTTTCGCAGTTACCTGTGTGGACGTCGACAGTGTGTACGTATTGAGAACACTCTCTCTTCATGGTGCAATACATCTGTTGGAGTACCCCATGGTGGCGTTCTGTCTCCTTTACTCTTCGCATTATTCAATAATTCCATCTCAGACCAACTTCGTTCTTCCTATCACCTTTATGCAGATGATCTACAGATATACAGTCAAGCTCTGGCATCCATTACAGACGCTGTAGATGTCATTAAGAATGATCTGGCTAGTATAAGTGCTTGGAGTGAATCATACGGTCTTGCAGTGAACCCTCTTAAGACTCAAGTCTCTATTGAACCGATAACCTTCAATGGTACCAATATTCTATATAGTGATCGGGTCAAAGATCTAGGAATATATATTGACTCAAAATTGTCATGGGATCCTCAAATTCAAGAAACCAGCCATAGAATGTATGCAGCGACAGGATCTTTGAAACATTTACGAGCTTTCCTGCCCACTGCCACCAAGATTGCGCTTGCAAAATCTCTGCTACTTCCAATCCTCGACTATGCAGATGTCAGCTATCCAGATCTCACCGAGAGCCAGTTAGATAAACTTGAGCGACTTCAGAATTTATGCATCAGATTTATATTTGGACTACGCGAATATGATCACATCTCCGTTTTTCGGAAAAGACTCGAGTGGCTACCTATTCGTCTTCGCCGGAATGCTCATATTCTTTTCTTGTTATACAGTATACTGTTCAACCCTTCCATGCCTACCTATCTCAAAGGAAGATTTGAATTCCTTCATGATACTCACTCGAAGTGCCTGAGATCATCAGAGAATTTGATACTAAAAATGCCATCACATTCCACAAAATTTTTAGATAATTCTTTTACTGTACGCGCAATACGACTGTGGAATGTGCTGCCATTAGATATAAGACGTGCAAAGTCGATGGCCATCTTCAAAGACAGGGTTAAAAACCACTATTTGTCACTGTATGAGTAATTTATATCTGTTTCTCCCTTATTTTTGTTACTGTTTATTTATTGTGTACAACATAGCCATTAATTGTGTTATTATTTTAGTATATTGTTATTTATGTTGTGTTATTTACGTGTGTTTATTGTTATTAATTGTGCTATTATTTAGTGTATTGTTATAATGTTATTTATTAAGTAATGTGCGCCATTCAACTATCTTTTCTATCTTGATCTTCTTTTCCATACCGAGGTTGTCTGGAAGAGATCGCTATTAGCGATAAGACCGCCCTTTGTACTCTCATTAATAGTTATTATGTATTAATTAAGAATATCCTATGTATGTAATGGTGTACAATAAAGAATGATCTATCTTTCTATCTATCTATATTTTATTCCCGTATTCCCACGGGAACGGGAACTACGCGGGTGAAACTGCGTGACGACCACTAGTAGTAAATACACTTATTAATAGAGTTAAATGCCACACCACAACGTGCAGCCAGAACTACAATATATTCCTGTTGAATGCACTATGTTGCAAATGCAATTTCACTTTGATCTTAACTGGAATATGCGGTGACATTTCTTCGCACGTCTCTGTAATGTACTTTTGGTAGGTGTTGAGTGAGCAGCTAAAGTGCAACAGCTTTGCATAGACTACGTCGCAGTGTTTCTTCCCGTAGAAAAAATTTACTAAAATTATTTTTACCGATTATGTACTACTTACTTACTAATCTTACTATTTTTTTTTCCTGTATATAAATCTGTAGAGTATAAGTAATTTTAAATTCTCATTTTGTAAATATGTGAATAAATTAAAAAAAAGAAAAAAATATCTTACTAATATTTTATACTAGCGGACGTCACGCGGTTTCACCCGCGTAGTTCCCGTCCCCGTGGGAATACGGGAATAAAATATAGCCTATGTTACCCGCAAAGAGTGTAGCTTTCCAACAGTGAAAGAATTTTTCAAATCGGCCCAGTAGTTCCGGAGCCTATTCGTTACAAACAAGCAAACAAACAAACAAACAAAAAAACAAATCTTTCCTCTTTATAATATTTGTATAGATGTAAAGGTTGTGTGTGTTTTGTGGATGTTTGTTACTCTTTCACCCTTTAACGGCTGGACGGATCTAACTGAAAATTATAATTATATTATTAATTAGCTTTCATGGCCTAACTTTCTTGTTCGGTAAGCGTCATCTGCGAGTTATATATTTTTAAATACACACACATTATACATAGAAAACACTCAAACTCCGAAACTAACATTTTGTGGATCACACACATATTTGGACCGACCTGGGAATCGAACCCGGGACCACAATGCGTTAGCAATGCGCCGCCGAGACAGTCGACTGAGGCAGTTTATAAGTATAAACAGTTCTAAGTCATTGTAGACCACGTAACATAAATATGTTGTACAAAATAAAGTCGTACAATGTTTACTAAAGTAGTGAGGTTGACGTGCGCCAATTTTCCACACAATTTGTCAGATTGACGTATGTACGCGGCGAGCCGCCATTTTGTCTCATTTGCAGATTGTCAGCGGTTCGGCACTCAATATCTTGCATTTTGTAGTGGAAATGTAGCAAGTATATAAGAAAGTAGTTTTGTTTCACTTCAATACGATTTATATTACTAAGAAATTCTGTTGACTAACTTCTAATTAGCAGAACCATAAATAATGAATATGGACAACATGTTTCTAGAATGTGTGTGGATGGTGTAGACTGAATATTCCTGTAGGTACTTACTTTTTTCATGACAAATCGAGAAGGTCCTATAAAATAACAAGGCAGTGTGTATGTAGTAACAGCCTGAAATTTCACTTTGACACTAAAAACGCTCGAACCAGGATTGAGGAGAAAAATGCACCTCTTGTATTCATTGTTTTGCAAAACAAGTGCTTTAGAGTAAGATTGTGCAAGTAGATACTAGACATAAAAAATTTGACAATGTACAGAGGTGTAGAAAAGTTATTAAACTATGTAAAATGCTGCATGTTCCTTAGCAAACTCTTTCCACTTCTAGCATCTTTACTGGGGTAGAAGTTGAATACGGTGCCATTGATCGAAATATGAATAATAGGTGGGTTTCTTATAAAGACAGAAGATTATTATTTTAAAAATGGATGAAGACTAAAAATAATAAAAAAAAATAATACTACTAAATGATGAATAATACTAAAACATTAATAATGAATTTTATACAACGTAAACTTTAATACAACATCAACTCATTTTCTCAAATTCATTTCATGCGGGACGCAACAAACATTTAACCAGACTGTGGTGAAATAAATATTTATTTCATTTCATTACACTTGCCAAGAGTGCTGTCTATGTTTTTAACTTTGTGTATGGGTCATTCGTACTTAACGGGAGATCTCATGAATACGACTGTAGTACCAATTAAAAAGAATAAGACTGGTGACCCTACGGACCCGGCTAATTATCGTCCGATTTCGTTGACTACTGTGATAGCTAAGGTGCTGGACTGTCTGCTTGATACACACATGGCGAGTCGCATACCACTTCACGATGCACAGTTTGGGTTTAGACACGGTCTATCAACAGAGACCGCCATTGCGTGTCTCAAGCAGACCGTACAGTACTATACTGCCAGAAAGACCCCAGTCAATGCGTGCTTCCTTGACCTTTCACGGGCATTTGACCTGGTGTCATATGACACGCTTTGGGACAAGCTCCGTAGGGAAAGCAGCGTTGACGGTTCAGTCATATCGTTGCTAAAGTATTGGTATACTAATCAAACCAATAATGTAAGGTGGGCCGGATCATTGTCGGACGGATACAGGTTGGACTGCGGGGTGAGACAGGGGGACCTCACCGCGTCTGTTCAACCTTTATATCAATCGACTGATCGTTGAACTCAGCAGCACTAGCGTCGGTTGTCACATAGATGGAGTGGCTATAAACAATATAAGCTATGCAGATGACATGGTGCTGCTGAGTCCATCGATTGGTGGGCTTAGGCGGCTCTTAAAGTTATGTGAGGATTATGCGGTGACTCATGGCCTAGAGAGAGAACGCAGGGCGTTGGCTGTTCGATGCAATATGCTGATCCGCAGATTTGCACGGTGTACTAAGGAGGTCAAAGTTACGTTGTTTAGGGCTTACTGCCAGACGTTCTACACCTGCAATCTGTGGGTCAGTTATACGCAGAGGGCATACAACGCTCTGCGTGTACAGTATAATAATGCGTTCAGGATGTTGGTTGGGCTGCCACGTTTCTGTAGTGCTTCGGGGATGTTCGCGGAGGCAAGGGTTGACAGTTTTCATGCCATCATCCGCAAACGGAGTGCATCTCTCCTGCGCAGGATACGGGGCAGCTCAAACAGCATTCTGGGCGTACTGTGTGATAGGTGGGACTGTCCGATGCTGGGACACTGGATACGACTGCATGCGAGGTATTCAGTGAACTTGCATTGAGGCAGTCTCATACGATTTATGTGTTTGTTTAGGTTAATTTTACTAACACTAGCTATAAGAATATAAATTTAAACATGTTACTAACACTATGGATTCCTGGTCCGAAATAAATCATCATTTATTTATTTATTTATTTATTTCAAATAAGTTCTGTCGACTCGTGGCTGTTTTGATATAAGTGCTCTCAGTGTCCGGTTTTGCATCTGTTTTCATGATATTCACAATCGCTGTCTAAATTTAATATTTCTGAGTGAAACGAAAACTGTTAGCTGTTTAAATAAGAGTATAATACTTACATGCTTTTATTTTTTTATCATTTAACATATTGTTTTAATTTTTAACCTCATTATTAATCTATTCCCTCCTCGTATTAGGTGAGACTATGCTTAATCATTCCAATCATACACCATAATTAGAATTAAGTAACACTTTTGCTATTCGTAGTATTCTTACTGACTTGCTTAGAATTGGTTTATTCAGGGCTGTCCAAGACTGTCCAGACAGTCTTAGTTCTCGTGGTTTAACCCTATAGATAAGGAACTTCACACTTTTTAAGTAGTAATTCTACGAATCTGCTGGCTACAAAAAGCAATTCTAGGTTTCTCACTAAAAAGCATCAAACGGTTGCAAGGATAAGTACATACCTACGAGAGAAGCTTTATTTCAACCATTCAAAACTCAAAAAGGTAGTTTGCAGTGTTGAATCCTCATCTGAGGATAATACCACCTATCGATCAAAGAGCTTGGCTGCAAACTGTTAACATAGCTCAACTCAGCGACCCAAATTTCCTGTTACTTACATCGAACATGTCTAACACTATCTTTCGGGAACCGATTTACGGTAAGCCTCTAGACCGGTTCATCGCAAGTTGAACTGATGAGAAAAACCTTTTAGATCAAATTTTAAAGAGCTATCGTAAAACCTACTTAACTCCCTTACAATAAGAACTTTTTTCGATGGCTCTGTTTCAGTACTGTTGAATGAACCGTATTTTATGTTAGATTTTCGAATGAAATCTGTTTTTGAATCCTCGGTACGGTTGACTAATGACAACGGGGCTTGTGTGGGCGTATTAAGGGAAAAGTTTTCAACTCGTTCTCTTGGGTGAAAACATACAGATTTTTGTTTTGTGCGGACAGTATTATACTATTTTTATAATTCTATCTCATGTTATCACACAGGCACATGCTAAAACAGACGCTGCACTCTACTTTATAAGTATTACATGTATTTTGTAATTAATTACAAAATACATGTAGTACTTAAATCGGATACATAATTAGTGAGTCTTATCCTAAACGACTATCAAAATCTAGAACACAGATTTAACTAGGCTACCATACTGTTTGATTGCCTCGTTGGTCTAGAGGTCGTATAGTGCTACTGCGACTCAAAAGGTCGAGGGTTCGATTTCACACACGACGAGTCAAAGAAGAGACAGACTTTGTAATTGGCACGATCCCTCTTTTTCCGTAGTACGGTCGTTTTTGTCCGGCAGCCGGACAATGGAAGAATTGTTTTTTCCGTGGTCCGGTTGACCGCACAACGGAAAAAGTATTTTGTTCCGTAGTCCGGTTGACCGGACCACGGAAGATCTAGTGCTTATGGTAGACAACCTTTTTGATAAAATATTATTGTCTATTAAATTTCCTTATCTGAAACTATTTGAAATATATTGACATATCTACACAGGTTAAGAAACACGAAAAAAATACACATATACAAACACATAAAAAAAATATTATTCTTACCGCATTTACTTGGCCGTGAGACAAAATGTAAACAACATTTAATTACTTTTTTACATTTTTATTGCTTTTCATACATAAAACTAATTATGTCACAGATTTCGTATGTCGAAGATGCCTACTTAGTCTAATTTACTTTCATATTTTTTATCATAAACACACAATACATTTTTCGCCCCACTCGGCTAAAAAAGTTCGACATACTGTTTTCTTTGTTTACCTATGTTTTGTCTTACGGCCAAATTAATACAGTATAAATAATCTCTCTCCGCTCATGTGCCGTATGTTTTCACAAAAAGCTATCACAAACGGGTTGTGAGCTAACCGCACGTTATTCAAGGTCGGTGGATCAGGTGGACGCTCCAATACAATTAATTTGCATATTTTTCTTTCCAACTGACTAAATTCCTAATTAGAATGGATACAATTTACGAAAGGGCTTGAAACCGCTTCATTGGCTTTGAGAACTTAATTTAATTGCATGGATTTTATGGTTCAATATAAAAGGAATTATTGAGATAGCATTTTTCAGATTAACGGACTTAATGCGATTTAATGTAAAAGTGATAAATAATAACTTTTGTGAAGACTGGGCATTGGCACAGATAAGTTCAGATAACATAATATATCGGATCAGGATATACAATTCCATAATACCTACAACACATTTTACGTACTCCACTTGTAAATTGCTTTATTTTCATTTTTAGGGTTTCGTAGCCAAATGGCAAAAACGGAACCCTTATAGATTCGTCATGTCTGTCTGTCTGTCTGTCTGTCCGTCCGTGTGTCACAGTCACTTTTCTCCGAAACTGTAAGACCTATGCTATTGAAACTTGGTAACTAGATGTATTCTGTGAACCGCATTAAGATTCTTATATAAAACTAGAAAAAAAGCAGTAAATTTTGGGGGTCCCCATACTCAGAACTGAAACTCAAAATTTTTTTTTCATCAAACCCATACGCGTTTGGTATCTATAGTTTGAACGAGATAGAGCTGGTAGTTTTTTTTTAATACGTCATAAACCGCAATTTTCGGATAGAAAAATCACTACCACTGCGAACGTGTTAAAACATCAATCAAAGTTACAACGAACTATAAGAACTTTTTTATATTATGTTACTTGCTGCTACGAAACCCTTCATGGGCGAGTCCAACTCGCACTTGGCCGGTTTTTTGAACTGGAAACCATTCTATGTATTGAGTGACGTAGGTAGGCATTTATTACGTTTGTAAATTGTTCTGGATTCTATGCATTTTTTTCTTTTTTTTAACGTGAGGGAAAATCCATCATGAATGATATGCCGGACTACTACCGACTAAAAAAACCTCACGTAACGCCCAACAGCCTATGGTCGGGAGCCCCCAGTAAGCCCTCGGAAGGATTCCCTGTGGATTCTCTGCTAGACTTCTACTTAGTAATACCATACGGAACCCTTTCATCGCCCTATGGCCGAGAGTTCCAGAGAAGCCCTTGGATGGATAATTATTATGGTTAAATGAATGCCTACATTTATGTATAGGTAAAACACATAGTTTTCTTTTCATATATCTTTTTTCTAACAAAAATAATCCCTACTAATATTATAAATACGAAAGTAAGTCTGTCTGTCTGTTACGTTTTCACGCCTAAACCGATGAACCGATTTTGATGAAATTTGGTACAGAGATAATTTGAGACCAAGGGAAGGATATGGGTTACTTTTTAACTGACTGTGGAAAAGTAGGGTAATAATTTTACGCGATAATGACTTCTACGCGCGTGAAGCCGCGGAGAACAGTTAGTAGACATAAAACAAGCGTAGTTAGTATCAAGAAATTACAACACAATAGAAATGTTTTTTTTAGTTTAATTTTCTTTACAAGATGTAATCATATGGGTACTTACATTATATTTCAAAGAGATTACATTATTTTTACATTATTTTTATTATATTATATATATATATATATATATATATATATATATATATATATATAGCCATTCCTTATCCGTCGCTAGTGTAGGCAGAGGCATACTCTATGATCACCATAGCATAAGGTTTATAATGATTACCTACACACAGCGAAAATCCAAGTTATTTTCTATATAGAAAAGGTTGTCCTTATTCGCAATGGATGGGCGCATGGTCTACCATTGTTTGCGTACTTTTCTTTTAGTACGAGTATGGAAATAATCGTTGATGCTATGCCGGACTCCTACTACAGTAAAAAGAGAAAAACCAACTGATCTGTCTGCTGTGCTCCTACCGACTAAAAGTTCGCGGTGCCCTTTCATCAGCCTACGAAAAAAGAAACAAGAAATTAAATATCTTTATTCACAAATTTATAGGTTACAATGTTACGCTTATGAACGTCCAAATGATTGCTTCTACATTTACATTTACTGTCAGATTCGCAACGCAATAGGTAGAGCTGGAGAAAACAGTACGTGGCAATAAAGCCCCGGCCATTCTTTTAACTTCCAGTAGGTAATTACAAACGCCCGGAGGTAATGGGTACCTACCCCCCGGAAGAATTACCTCAGGACTCCAGACACAGATTTTATCCACTAAGGTGGACTATCCTCGTGGGATTTGGTTTTTATCCCACTTCTGGGGGAAGGGAGCCGAGAACATGACGTGTCATCCTGCTTCTTTGAAGGGACCATCCCAATTCTTTGAGGGGTTAAGCGACACACCACATTTTGACCCGCTACTGTAAGAACCAGACCTTATTTGCGGACTGTCTATAATATTTATTGTGTCACTCAGCGAATGTATATTTTTAAAAAATTAAATATAGGCACAGCACCTTTTATAGTAATTTATATGAGTTGAAATATAAAAAATGTAATTAAAAGCCTGTAAGAAAAGCTGAAGATATATCCTTACTTTTCTTTCCTTATTTCTGCGAATGTAACATCATAGCTATTATACCGCCCTCACAGCGTGACATAATCTTTGCTACGCTTTTATGACACGTGTACAACGGAGATAAACACAATATCTCAGATTTATCAAACCCCTACAGCCCTCTTGGGTTCCGCAGTGTATCACCTTGCCTTTATATAAATTCTTTATCTTTCCCTTGAGGGCAACTACAATAAATGTAGGTAGAGCTTTGACTAGAACATAATATTTTTTATCTAACATCGTTCTATAATTTAGTCTATAATTTTCATGGTTCCTGAAAAGCTCATAAGCACTTATATAACAACTAGCTGTTCTCTGTCGTAACTGCGTAAGAGACGTTATATCGTAAAATCATAACCCTCCTTTTGAGCAGTCGGTTAAAAAGTAGCGTATGTAGTTCCCAGGGCCTCGAAATTTTCCTATACCACATTTCATCTCTTTCGCTCCAGCCGTATAGGCGTGAAAGCGTAACAGACAGACAGATAGAGTTACTTTCGCTTTTATAATATTAGTAGGGAAGTAGGGATACTAGTGGACGTCACGCGGTTTCACCCGCTTAGCTCCAGCTACCGTGGGAATATAGGAATCAAATACAGCCTATGCTACTCAAGATAAATGTAGCTTTACAGAATTTTTGAAATCGGCACAGTAGTTTTTGAGTTTATTCATTACAAACATACAAAAATACAGATTTTTCCTCTTATTAGTGTAGATCTAGATTAGACGATGGTCACTGAATTTTGTTCACGTTCCTGCTTTCCATGTGTAATTCCAAAATATAATTTATACCTTCAGCAAATTTCAGCCAGATCCCTTCAGGCTTTAGAGCGTGATAGAGTAACATACATCCAAACATCTTCACATCTTTTGCATTGTGGTTCCACCTGCGTTCACGGTCACAGCAATCATCCCATTCGGAGTAATACGATATAATCATTTAGATCTCGTGTTTAACCTCGTGTAGAAGAGGGATATATACGTTATCTAAATGACTGTTTAATTATCGTATTACACAGCCCAGCAGAGTATACATAATATCTTGGGTAAAATAAATATTAAATACTGGTAAACATTCTTACACAACACAATCAAGTACAAATTAAGCTTTAGGTTCGTGTTATGGGATCTAGATGACTAATAGATTACTTATAGTATATTTCTACTGAAATAAAAGAGCAGATTGTTACACAAATTTATACAAAATATACCTACGACCTGGGGACATTCTTCCGATGGCTTACCCACTTACTCGGAGCGCCCAACCGTAAGCAGTAGTAGGGAATTTGTGGTTTGTAGTCGATAATTAATAGTCCATCATAGCTGGATGCTACGGACGGATTTGCCACAGGTAAAAAAAGGTGTCCCACGAATGATCCATGTCAACTATAGAATTTACTGGTCACTTCGAATAAACGTGTTCTTAAGCAGAGTGTAAATACAGGAATTCTACCCTTTAGGGTGTAAAATAGGGGATGGAAATAAATTAAACGATGCAGGTAATAGAGATGGAATATAAGATATGGGTGTAATGTGAATTCAAAATATATGTTACAGTTGAAGTCGGAGGGTACAGTTAGACTTTTTGATGAACGGAAATAAAATTTACATACATAGATACATATATTTAATTTAATTCAAATGTATACCTAGACATATAGTCACGCCTTTATCCCCAAAGGGGTACGCTGAGACATAGTATACGCCCACATTTCACCTTATAGTTTTATGTTCCACGTAATACGTGGTGAGCCTATTGCCGTGTTGAAATGGACACGCGCAGGTCGCTGCGACCCGCAGTTGAGAATTTTCAAGCCGCCCATAAGGCCTTCAACTAGGCTTAACGATTGTCATTTTACTGACAACCGGGTTTCATTTCGAGTTTTCCTTCTCTGCGCAATAGATCTTTTTCGAAAGTCCTTAGTCGCCTCTTATGATACCCTCGGAATGTATTGGGGTGGCAACATTTTGTGATTTTGAACTCGTACACACGGGGCATACAAAATTATTATGAGATAAAGAGTAGGTAGATACCTACATATTTTCTTCCATAATAAGAAATAATACCTACACACCTGTAACAAATTGTCGAGCCCACCCTCCGCGACGTGCAAGTTAAGGTCAGGGTGAGGCGTAACTGTACGCCATAAATTACGTATTGCCTCACTTTGTATGCCACTGCCTATGTGTGTTATTCGGAAATTTATCATTTGTCAATAAGGGCATGTTCTGTATGTTGTCAGTAAATAAACTTCATTTTGTTCCATTATTATTTCAAGATTTTTGTTACAACCTGTGCCTATCTATTTCAACACGCTCACCACTAGTCACCATCTATTACGTCTGCCGGGAACCCTGGGATATCCTTTTGAGGGCTTACCCGAGACTGCCTGCAGTAGACAATGGTCATGCATCGTGTGGTTTTAGTCGGTAGAAGACGTAAAAGTCGTAAAAAACACCATTTTTATATTCAGCTCGCAAAATTGACGTCGCCACCAGCCTGATGGAAAGCCGCGGCGCATCTAGCGATTGGGGGCCACTTCTGACCGCGGTCCTCAAGATGGTGGCCCTGTGAAGTGCCTCTTCACGCTCCTCTTAAAGAACGCGGGATTGTGAGATGAAGGAAACACGTGTGCGGGCAGGTCGTTCCAAGTTTTTATAGTTCGACAGAGGAAAGCCACCTATTACAATGTATACAATGTATACAATGGGACAAAAAACTATAAATTGAAATGTAAGCGTATACTATGCCTCTGCCTACCCCTTCGGGGATAAAGGCGTGACTAAAATATGTCTTTATGTATATATAAGATTTAAAAAAGATAGCATACCTATTATCTTCTTTTTCATGAAACATTACAACGGACTCAAATTCTAATGGTGAACTCATTTCCAGTAATACAATCATTCCATTGGGTTTTTGAGAGTAGAGTTTGGATTTATTTGTATTTGATTTATACGTAATGTATTCGATACATACTGGATGCGGAAGACGCAGGACGGTAAGTTGTGGCGTAAATCGGGAGAGGTCTACGTCCAGGAGTGGACTGCCATAGGCTGATATGATCTGCCTCTTTCTGCGAGCAGGTCATGCTCGTGAAGGAGGCGGCGGGGCGGGAGCGGTAGCGAATTTTTCCACCCGAGTTCCGCAGTTGGCGGCGGGGCCGCCACCGACGTGTCTTCGTCCAAGACTATCAGCCTCCATGACCGGAGGCCTGAGGACGGTGAGGGGGCAGCTCACCGTCTTTACAGAAACACGCCCTTGACGACAGCGTGACGTGAGAGATTCACGCACGTCCCCCCTAAAAAGCGGGATAACACCTGAGAAACCCCCCCAAAGATGCGGGATAGCACTCGAACCCCTCCCTAGGTGAGGCAACAGTAGTAGCTGTAGTTCTGTTGGGAGCCTGGGGTATTCTTCCGAGGGCTTCTCCGGGGCTCCCAACTGTAGGCTGTTAGCAGGACACGTGAGGTTATTTAGTCGGTAGGAGTCCGGCATAACATCCATGAGGATTTTCTCTCACGTATAAAAAAAGGCTAATATGATTGATTAATATACATACTTACAATGTGGAGTATAGATACTTGGTGAAAGGTTAGTTAATTTTAAGCTCAGGGTGGTCCTGAAAGGGAAAATAATAAAATTGTTTGCTAAATAGTGATGCGATGTTACCTGCTAGGTAAAGTAAAATTTAATGAAAAACAGGCGTTAAAATAGAAAAGGTATTTTTATTAACATTCTGTACAATATCCTTAGACTTCCTTTGACAAGCATAATTTAATATCGTCATTGCCTTCATAAGTAAAATAAATTAGGTTCATCATTTTTTCTGACTAAATATTTTTTTTGCGTACCCACACTAAGAAGCATATTATAATGCTTTTCCATGAATCCATGTTTATTTCCTAAATTGGAATTCTCGTGAGATACCTAAGTATACAAAAGTTGAGTTTTCCAAAAGTACGAAAAAAATTTATCGATCAAACTTACTGTGTACAATCCCATGGGAGTATAAATGGAAAACATTTTCTTTTAGCACAAGTTTACACGCGTAATCCCTTTTATCTTATATTCATAGCATTTGCCTAATATAATCTTACATTTTGGTGATGGAATTTGCACGGAATCGAGGCATTTCCCGGGAAAGGTCCCTGGGATGTGATACGAATGTGGCGCGTCACTTGAGATATGTGATTTACATTATAAGCCGGCTCAACACTTTGATACAACATAATGTACTAAATACATTAACGCTATTTTTATTTATTACGAACCGTCTCTTTAAGAGTTCTCCAAATTCTCTAGCTGCCTTCCCATACTTTACATGTTTGGGGAGTCTCTGGCCCATTTCAAAATGGTAGCCTATAATAAAGTTGCTAGGAAGATATTGCACTAAGCGATATAGCCCATTGTACCTACTTTTAAAAACAAGTTTTCTAAGTTAATTTTACTATCAAATCAGCAATAAGCAGGTTAATTTTATTCTTGGGTGCAATATCGCCACGTGTCGTCGTATCGTCTGGACGTGGACATTCGCTTGCTGAAAACCATGGTGTGAGCCATGATCTCCAGCGGGAGTAAGTGGGACTGCGCTGCCTTTTTTTGCGAGCAGGTCATGCTCGTTAAAGAGACACCGGGAGGATCCGAGAGGGAACTTTCCCACCCGAGTTCCGCAGTCTACGGCGAGGGTGCCACAGACGTGTCTTCGTCAATACTATCTTCGGAGCTGCTCCCGTCCTTACAGAAGCAGACCCTAGACGACAGCGTGACATGAGGGATTCACGCACGCCCCCTTAAGAAGCGGGATAACACCCGAACCCCCTAAGTGAGGCTACAGTGGTAGCCAAAGTCTGGGGAAATCCTTCCGGGGGCTTACCCGTGGCTCCCAACCGTAGGCCGTGGCAGGGAACGTGTGGTTTTTAGTCGGTAAGCGTCCGACATAGCACCCATTATGGATTTTCCACTCATGAAAAAAAGCGTATAAAGTCTTAAAGGTCGCAACTTCTTTGTTCGATATTAGACGCCCACGTTGTGCGGGGAGCCACGCCTTGAACTGATTGATCTGTTATTTTCTATCGGTGTGATATACTGAAGTGCTTTATTCAGTATTGTAGACAGGTAAAAGGCTCTGTGTGACTGTTGCCTGCTATTTTCCGTGATCCACTCGTAAAAAACCGGTCACGTGCGAGTAGTTTAGTTGGATTGTTGTATGGGAGCCCCCCTTAATCGCCCCTATTTTAGGGTTTCGTAGCCAAATGGCAAAAACGGAACCCTTATAGATTCGTCATGTCTGTCTGCCTGTCTGTTTGCCTGTCTGTCCATCCGTGTGTCACAGCCACTTTTCTCCGAAACTATAAGGCCTATGCTATTGAAACATGGTAACTAGATGTATTCTGTGAACCGCATTAAGATTCTTATGTAAAACTAGAAAAAAAGCAGTAAATTTTGGGGGTCCCCATACTCAGAACTGAAACTCAAATTTTTTTTTTCATCAAACGGGTGGGTTATCTATAAATAGGTCTTCAAAAATGCTATTGAGGTTTCTAACATCATTTTTTTCTAAAGTGAATAGTTTGCGCCAGAGACACTTCCAAAGTGGAAGAATGTGTCACCCCCCCTCTAACTTCTAAACTAGGAGAATGATAAATGTAAAAAGAATATATGATGTACATTGCCATAAAAACTACCAACGAAAATTGGTTTGAACGAGATAGAGCTGGTAGTTTTTTTTTAATACGTCGTAAACCGCAGTTTTCGGTTAGAAAATTCACTACCACTGCGAACGTGTTAAAACATCAAAGTTACAACGAACTATAAGAACTTTTATATTATGTTACTTGCTGGTACGAAACCCTTCATGGGCGAGTCCTACTCGCACTTGGCCGGTTTTTTTGGTTCTATAGCGGGAAAAGAAATCATCATCTGTAAAAATTTGAGCTCTCTCGCTATCATGCTTCCTGAGATATAGCGTCGTGACGGACAGACAGACAGACAGACGGACACCTAGGTTTCATGAATAGGGTCCCGATTTTACTCTTTGGGTTCGTAACCCTGAAAACCTCAGTGTTTCAGTATACACTTGTGAGAAATTAACGTGCACGGACACGTATGAAGTTGGGCATGAAGTTTTAAGTTTGGTTCTTAAGAGGACGTATGACGCCAAATAGACTATTATCTTGATCTAGATCTCAGGACTCCTGAGGTCTAATGAACTAACATTACAACACAAGCAACTTCAGTTCATGAACTAAAGATCTACTAGCCTGAAAACACGATTACTAAAAAAAACCTCGATACTTTTAATTTTTGAAAACACCTCGTTTTAGTTAAACTTTAGGCTGGATATCTATAATTATCTATTATTTAGATATTATTTTTAATGTATAAGAAAGACAATACTAAAAACTTCATTTACACTAGTCGGTTTTTTAAATATTTATAATAGTTTTCTTTTTATCTGTAATTATCTGATTTTTAGCTTTCACATCAAACCTTCTCTCTCTTTCTTTCCTCGCGAAATCTGTATGCGCTATCCTTTACCGATTACGTTTAGTCTGGCTGCGCGCCTCGTAGGAAGCGGACCTATGCCCGATTGCGTCACACAATGCTGAATTACGACATCGATAGATCGATTAAAAAGCTTTTGAATTCCTGAAGTTGGGGGGGGGGGGGGGCTGTAGGTGCATAAAATCTTAATTTGTGTAAATAATAAATGTCACTAATTATAAAAGTTATACATATAAAGACCAAAAAATGACTAAAAAGAAACATAAAAAAAGTTTTTCGCTCGTAGAATGAAAGAAATAAAAAGCTAAGAACCGTATTGATTGTTTACTATCCGATATAAATTTTCTTGCTCTTACTTAGTTTCTTCACGATGGCTTGTACAAACTGGGGTGTTACTTGAACCTAGGTCGGTATGATTTGGCATATTATCTCCTCGATATTGTTGCCACCGAGAATCATCCGAGTTCTCAATGGCGTTACGGAATGCCTGTACCAGGACCTCGTTCGTTGGTCAGCACCTGCACTGCTTCAAGTGACGTCGGCTTGGGCCTAGAAGATCTTCATGGGGCCCAGACCTTTTCTGCATATTAGCATCTGCCCAGCTGCCTTCAAGCCCAACCATATTTCAAACCCGACGCAGCTGTTATTGGCTGCCAGGAGCAGCAGCTATGAATTGAATTTTCATCCCCATTGGCAAAGTTGAGAGCGACTGCTGTCTTACCTCCCCAAGTCCGATAGGTTGCCTAATTGAACTGGACGCTTTCTAGGAACAATAATAATAAACCGGCCAAGTGAGAGTTGAACTCGCCCATGAAGGGTTCCGTAGCAGCAAGTAACATAATATAAAAGTTCGTGTGGTTCGTTGTAACTTTCATTGATGTTCGCAGTGGTAGTGATTTTTCTCGGCGATAATTGCGTTATAATGACGTTTAAAAAAAAAGAACTACCATCTTGATTTCGTTCAAACCGATTTTCTTTGGTAGATTTTATGACAATGTACATTATATATATTTTTTAGATTTATCATTCTCTTAGTTTAGAAGTTAGAGGAGGGGGGGGGGGACACATTTTTCCACTTTGGAAGTGTCTCTTGCGCAAACCATTCACTTTAGAAAAAAAACATGTTATAAACCTCAATAGCATTTTTGGGGACCTATCTATTGATACCCCACACGTATGAGTTTGATGAAAAAGAAATGAGTTTCAGTTCTGAGTATGGGGATGGGGACCCCAAAATTAACTGCTTTTTTTCTCGTTTTATACAAAACTCTTGATGCGGTTCACAGAATACATCTACTTACCAAGTTTCAACAGCATAGGCCATAAAGTTTCGGAGAAAAGTGGCTGTGACACACGGACGGACAGACAGACATGACGAATCTATAAGGGTTCCGTTTTTGCCATTTGGCTACGGAACCCTAAAAATGTCATACAAAACCCAGAAACCGCCAGTCGGTGCCGGAAGTAATTGCACGGAACATAAAACAATGGAGTCGGCTATTTCAAGTACAAATTTAAAGACAGTGTAAGTACCTACCTATTTTAAAAAATCTTTAAAATATAACACTGTCTTTAGGCTTTCGATTTAATAGTAGAAAATTGCCGGTGATATTTTCAAAACAAATTTATTGTTTAAAAATACTTGTTGATTCACATAAAAGAATAATCATTTTATTGAAGGTACTAATGAAAGAAAAATGAGTTTTTACTGAATGATGATGCTGTTGGGCGCAACAGCGCCAGGTCCTCGTGGTGGGTCTGGACGTGGACACTCTCTCGCTCGAGACCATGCATGGTGCGAGCCATGCTCTCCAGCGGGAGTAAGTGGGACTGCGCCGCCTCTCTCTGCGAGCAGGTTATGCTCTTGAAATAGGCGGTGGGGCGGGTACGGGAGAAAACTTTCCCAACCGAGTTCCGCAGTTGGTGCCTAGGCATCGGCGATATGTCTTCGCCGAAGACTATCGGCCTCCATGACCGTGGGCCTGAGGACGGCGAGAGGGCTACTCACTGTCCTAACAGAAGCAGGCCCATGACGGCAGCATGACGTGAGAAGTTCACGCACGCCCTTAAAAGCGGGATCACACCCGAAACCCCCCAAAGACGCGGTATAATAGCACCCGAACCGTCCCCTGGGCGAGGCCGCAATTGTGGCCGTAGGTCTGTTAGAAGTCCTGGAACATCCTTCCGGGGGCTTACCCGGGGCCCCCAACCATAGGCTGTTGGGCGTTACGTGAGGTTTTTTAGTCGGTAGGAGTCCGGCATAGCACTCATGATGGATTTTATCTCACGTTAAAAAAAATAGTATTATTAGTATCGTTTTCTGCATTCAGTCTTTTCAAGAAGTGGAGGCACTGGCGAGTGCGTGTCCCTCTCGGAGACTTTGAAAGGATATAGAGTGAAAAACTGGAAGATGAAAGCGTAAGGAGTATGTATGTAGGCTTAGTCAGTGAAAGGCTTGCAAACTCGAGCCTTTCCGACTTAGATGTGGAGGAATGCTGGAATATTATGAAAGAAAGTATAGTGGATAGTGCAAAAGAAGCATGTGGGAGTGCAAAGAGACATGAACATTCGAAAGGTGATGCCTGGTGGGATGCAGACGTTCAATCCTGCGTAGCAAGAAAGAAGAAAGCGTGTTTACGTCTCATCTCATCATCTTGCCAGGATTTGGGATTGATGGTGCGCTGCTTCGTGCTGTGTAGTCTACATATGTGGGATGTACGGCATGTGTGCGGGTGGGCGGCAGCCTGTCTCCCTGGTCTGACGTCAACATTGGCGTCAGAGAGGGTTGCGTGCTGTCAGCCCTGCTGTTTGTCCTGTACCTGGACGATTGTCTTAAGAGAGTAAGATCGATGAATGTTGGATTGCGAATGGGTGACTTACTTGTGAATGTGAACTGTTTGCTGTATGCAGATGATGCCGTGCTCATAACCGAATCGCCATCAGAACTACAGTCTCTAGTCACAGCGATGAAAGATGATAGTCTAATGAGAGGCTTACATTTGAACGCGACTAAAACGAAAGTGATGGTATTCGAAAGAGAAGAGGACCGAACGAATGCCAGGATAACTGTAAATGATGTAGTGCTGGAACAGGTGGATAAGTTTGTATATCTTGAATGTGCATTAAGCAGGGATGGACGGTACACCACTGATGTAGAAAGGAGGGTAACTGCGGGAAATAAAGTGAATGGAGCGTTAGGCAAACTTTTGAGTACCAAAACCCTAAGTCAAAAGGCCCAGCTCGCAGTACACAGTGCGGTGCTGATACCTACGCTAATGTATGGAAGCGAGAGTTAGGTATGGCAGGAAACGCATGAAAGTAGAATAAACGCGGTCGAGATGCGTGCGCTACGCAAAATCTGCGGAGTAACGCTCGCAGATCGCGTTTGGAATGAAGAAGTAAGAAAGAGAGTTGGTCTGGAAGAGAGTGTCGGTGTTAAAGTAAGGAAGGACATGCTTCGATGGTTCGGGCATGTGGAGCGAATGGGAGATGAAAGAATGACAAAACAGATATACAACGCGAAAGTGGATGGACGTAGGAGTCGGGGAAGGCCACGACACACCTACCACGACCAAATTAATCGTGTGTTAGTTGAAGGTGGTGTCAAGAGCCGAAGGAACCAACGTGCATGCATGAAAAGAAAAATGAAAGTTGAAGAAGCAAGTGAGGTGTGTATGGACCGTGCCGTGTGGCGCTCGGTTCTTTCTGCCTACCCCGCAAGGGATTTGGCGTGAAGGTAGATAGATAGATAGTATCTTTTTCCTCATTGTTCTTTTACAGTAAAAAAGGATTATTCGTTCTTCATAATTCGCCTTGATGCGGTGGTGCAATCAGTAGTATAACCGATGGCCGTGCAGAGGCCCTGATTTTATTCTGGGGTCGGGCCGAATATTCGTGTGATCCACAAAATGATGTTTCGGAGTTTGGGTGCTCGATAGTCCGTTTGTTGAGGAATGTTTATAACATTACACTTCAACGAATAGGAGCAACTATGAATAAAGTTTCGAAAACGGGAAAATTCCTTTTGAGAGTGTACGTTGCGTGCGCTAAGTAAATATAATTAAAGTTACATAAAAATTGTGAATTGCGAAATTGTTCATTTTAAAGTTCTATAAAAATTCTCCTCCTATTTTTATAAGTAGTAATACGGTCAATTTTCAAAAAAATAAAACCAAAAACCGAGTAAAACTATTCACACAAATATCTACTCCATTCTATTCATTGTTCGCCAGTGCGTTGTGATCCGCCACTACTTGCGTTACTATCATAATCTGTAACCGACTGACGCGGCGCCGCGTGAATATGGCGCGCGATCTGTAGCAAAGGGGCGCGGGGGTAGCGGCAGTGAATCATGCGATTTGGTTAGGGTCAGGCAAGCTCTTAAAACTTTGATTATTTAAAACGGAGTCTAGAACTCCAATTATTAAGTATTTACTATCGAATATGGTTCATGAAATTGGCGCCTAATAAATCCCAGCGAATGTAGCTGAGCTTTTAAGTTCGAAATTTTACTCCTGTTCCACCTAACTGCTTGCTACAGGTTTTTTTTTGTGTTAGACTTGAGTCATAACTTATAATGCCCATTTTGTAGTTTTTTAATTAAAATGTTATTCTAATTACTTACTTCTATTTTTTTTAACTGACCATTTTTCGTATTCAATAATAACAAATATAAGAGAGCGGGCGCAACGGGTCAAATAGCACGTAAAACTAAACTAACACTGCCTACGACGCCGTAACGAATTCTGAAGGAAAAATTGCTAGTTATTTATTTTTCTAGGTCAAAATGTTAATTTTATAGGGCTACACCATTGTGAATACAGAAAATAGGTACAAAAGGAACAATTTTCTGCAGAATGTGAAAAGGTGTTAAAGTCGTTTGCTTACCAATTTGTACCTTCACTTCTAGATTTGTACGAACCTGGAGAGTAAAAATTCAATTTACCCTTATCAAAGGTTCAAAGATCAGCTTTAAATGTGAATTGTGCCAAATGACCATTTACAGTGAAACAGCCGCGGACGTGACCCGTCCTTTCCGATCCGCTATTTATATTGGATGGTTTGCTAACCGGTGAAAATAGCGGAGGTTCGGCTAAATGTACTCTTAGCTCCTATGTGAGATTCTATCGATATTGCTTGGGTTGGATTTTCACTGAATTTTGGGAGTGGAAACCCTTTTTCTGTTGATTGCATGTGAGTTGCGGAATTCAAGTGGAATCAAAGGAAACTTTCATCACTATATGGGTGGTCTTATGTTGATGGTAATTTCATAGATCATCGTTATTATGGTTTCATACCGGAGACTGTACCTTTGGATCGTGAGCAGCATGTCCCTATACGGGGCGCCCGTATGGGCGGAGACCCAGACGGCCAGCAATGTGGCTAGACTGCTGAGCCCGCAGAGGGCGATGGCCGTCAGGGTGATAAGGGGATACCGCACGATCTCAGTGGAGGCGGCGTGTCTCCTAGACGGGACACCAAAATGGGACCTGAAAGCGAGGGCCCTTGGTCTCTATTTAAATGGCGCAAGGAGGCACCTGCAGCCACGGCCAAAGGCCTGCGTCTCGAGAAATCAAGGCTCGGCGGTCCAGCTTCACCAGGAAACCTTGGAGACCTGGAAGGTGCGACTTGAGCAACCAAGGGGGAATTCGCCACAATCGTTGCAGTCAGACCGGTCATGGATGAGTGGCTGGAGAGGAGCTATGTTGCTCTCTCCTAACGATTGTCACAGATACTTACCGGGCACGGGAGCTTCGTTAAGTATCTGTGGCGAAAACGCCGGGAAACCACGGCGGAGTGCCAGCACTGCGAGTAGCGCAGCGAGGACACAGCATTTCATATATTGGAAAAGTGCACGACGTGGTTGCAACAGCGCCAGGTCCTCGTGGCAGGTCTTAACGTGTATATTCTCTCGCTGGACATCATGGTGTGGGCCGTGATCTCCAGTAGGAGAAAGTAGGACTCTGCTGCCTCTTTCTGCGAGCAGGTCATGCTCGTGTAAGAGACTGCGGTTAGGGAGCGGGAGAGAACTCTCCCACCCAAGTTCCACATTCTGAAGCGAAGACGTGAAGACACGTCTGCGGACGTAGACGTGTCTTTTCCCAACACTATCAGCCTCTCACCGTCCTTTCAGAATCAGGCGCCAGACGACAACGTTACGTGAAGGATACACCCACGCCCCCGTAAGAAGCAGGGTAGCACTCAAAAAGCCTTTCAAAGACGCGGGATGGCACCCGGACATGGTGTGGCCGCAGTGGTAGCCGTCGGTCTGTTGGGAGTTCTGGGGTGTCTTTCCGAGGGTTTGCCCGGGGCTCTCAACCGATAAGTGAGGTTTTTAGTCGGTAGGAGTCCGGCATAGCATCCATATAGAATTTTCCCTCAGATTCTATTCCTCGTAACATGATGTTAACTGCCTGCTATAAATGAGCCTTTCTCAGTAAATGGACAATCGAACTTAACATTTTTTTTTAATTCAACCAGTAATTCCTGAGACCCTAGCGTTCAAACAAAGAAAGGAACACTTCAGCTTAACAATATTAAGTCGATAGTATAGACCAGTAGTTATGTCTGTGTCAATGTGGCTTACGTTTCCGAACCTACTAACCAATATGTTGGGTAAGTGAGGCGCAAGTATTCGATTTACATTAGGGCGAGGCCTGAATGGAATTTATATGAACATCTGTTGACGCCGTGTAAGAGAATTTTCTATTTTGTTAGTAGGGTGGATATTCTATGCCATCTTCTTGCGGATTTTTTGGTGAATAAAAATCTTAGTTAGTTTCTGTACTTCGGAAAGTACGTTTAGTCTCTGTTGTCAGTAACATATTAATTATTTAGTCAAGTAATAAAAAATAGTAGTCACAATCAGCGCCTGTCCATTTCAACACGGCAAAGACCGCGTGGGAAAAGCACAGATGGTGAAATGAGAGCATACATTACGCCTTTGTCTATTCCTTCGGGGTTTGAGGCGCTATTATAATATTTGTTTTGGGGTTTCAATAATATTTGTAAAAGTTGGCTTACATCGTCCACCATTATGAGACCATCAAGTTCAGCACACATGTTAATCAAGATAGTTTGGCCCTTCATTGGAAGCGGATGGTCTGGTTGTCGCAGAGTATAAATCGTATAACCAAGTCGTTGCTAAGGTGCTGTACGGGAGAAAACCACGTGTGCTGATTGTTTCAAGGGCCAAACAACACAACAACAATACAGATAAATAAAATGAAACTGTGTTTGTGATACCTAAACAGCAGTTGTTCACAAATAACAAATCCTTACGCATAAGTACCGATCGCCAGAGCTCTCCTATAATACAGAGATCTAGGCATAGCAGTAGAACCATAAGGATTATACAGCTGCAATCAGAGTCGTGAATGCGGTGTTAAATCGAGGTTACTAGGTCATGATTCTAGGCATATCAAGCGAGTTTATACGCCGATATATATTTCACATTATACGCTTATCGTATGCAGTATACGATTAACATCTAATAAATGTCTTTTGATTATGAGCGCTCGTAGATTCACTGAAGCAGTGTTTGTAAACCATCACTGTGTTAAGATTCTTTCGCTTTTTTTTAACGTGAGGAAAATCCCACAGGAATGCTATGCTACTCCTACCGTAAAAACCACACGTATCCTGCCTAACAGTCTACGGTTGGGAGTTCCGGGTAAGCCCTCGGAAGGATACCCCAGAACTGTAAACAGACCTACGGCTATCACTGCGACCACTCCTAGAGGGGTTCGGGTGCTATCTAAGCTAAGCTAAGATTCTTTCGCTATGGTTGGGCCTCATAAAGGTGACCACTTTATGACATTTACATTTGCAAGCTCTTACGTGCTTTGGATGTCATAAAATTTCTAAAACCGATTAGTTACAACTTGCGCCTGTCCATTTCAACACGGCAATAAGGTATCCGCCTATTACGTGGGAATAAACCTAATTATGAAAATAAAATCTGGGTATACTATTATGCCTCTGCGTGACTATTATGTATGTATGCGTCTTACAATGTCCTGAAGGGTAGATAGAGATAATTATACCAAAGTGTTGTCATATTTATGACTAGCTGACCCTCGCAACTTCGTTAACGCCACATAAGTCGAATGAAAGGAGATGTATTTTTTCATCAGACTCATGGGAGCGTATGAAACTGCCCTGTTTGCTTAATCATAAAAGAGCTTAAAGATTAAGTCCATTCTAAAACATCTCACTGAATTATTTTACAATAGCCTTAATCATTAAGCTCTTTTATGATCAAGCCAACACGCCAGGTTAGATTTACCCTCAAATTCAAAGGGAAGTTGAGATGTCTACAAAACCTTCAACATTTAAACTTCTGTGAAACATTTCTTAAAATATTCCCTTTTTAACACTGAAAAAAAAAATTGGAATCGGGCCACGTATTGAGCAGTTACAACTAAAAACTGATTTGTCTTTCATCCCCTCTCCCAATGGAACCGCGCAAAATATAAGGATCAAAAGTATCCTAGGACCTTTCTTGGTCATTTAAATCGATTCAGTAGTTTCAGCGTGATACTAATTCGGGATACAGACAGACAGACAGACATGAAAAATTTTACTTACATATTTGGCTTCAGTATCGATTAGAGAATGCCCTACAATTAAAATTTTCAATATATCTGCCATATACAGACTCTCGACCCTCAACAGTTTTATTATATGTATACACTAGCGGTTGTCTCGCGGTTTCATCCGCGTAGCTCCCGTTCCCGGTGGAATGCGGTAGTATAATATAGCCTATGTTCACCGGGAAGAGTGTATCTTCCCAACAGTGAAAGAATTTTTCAAATCGGTCCAGTAGTTTCGGAGCCTATTTGTGCGAACAAACAAACAATCATATCTTTCCTCTTTATATTATTTGTTTAGACAACAGTTTTACAAGAGGCGACTGTTGTTTAACCACTCAACCCCTATGAAATAAAACTTTATCTAACTATAGCTTGCACAATTACGCTTGTTTCAATTTTACTTACATTGTGAAAGTTTATGAGAGATATAGTTGTGTGAATGTCATTGTTAACTGGATGTGTGAATGGTTGTTCCTTGTGAAGACTACACATTTTGAATGCCAGTAAAGATGTGTGGAAACAAAAATATTAAAATAGCACTTACTCCAATCTGGTTCAAACATCTATTAATATAAAAGACTTTGTCTAAGCTTTCCAAATAAACATGACTTTTTTTAACTGTAGAGCTCGTTCCATCCAGGTATTTATTTAAAAAGTTGAAACAATCGGTTTTAATGCTAGAGAAAGGATTTTTCAAACAAAAGTAATCGATAGTTAATGCACTTAGCTAAATAGGTCGACAATAATATCTAAGCTCTCTCGTTGTACACGACTTCACCCTCAGTTCGTGCGAAGAACGTGCGTGGAATATGCTTTTGATGGTTTATGTATATAATGCGGTATTCATGATGTACCTAGTTGCATTTGCTCCGTGAGATACACAATACATATTCTTGAATCTTTGTAGCAGTTTCCTTATGATCTTTAGGAAAAATCCCGTATTGTATTTCTATGAACAGTAGCGTAAAACGGTGATAACGCTGTGTAGTCAGGGCGCCATATTATTAAATTCGTGTAAACAAATATTCATATATTCACGGACATTTCACACAACGCTATCTGATCCCAAAGTAAGCTAGGAATAACCTGCTTGTATTATGGGTATCAGACCACGGATATTAATACTTATATACTTTTAAATACATACTTATTATACATAGAAACACCCAGACTCTTGAGACAAACATTTATGGGTTACACAAATATTTGTCTCCGGTGGGAATCGAACCCACGACCTCCAGCGCCACAGGCGGTATCACTACCGACCGCGCCACTGAGGTAGTCAAATGGTGCGTTTGTAGCGTACAGTCATGGTTACGAAACATCTGAGAATGGACCGTAAGATCTGAAGCGGCTGAACTGTTCCGACGAGCGACAGACCGAGAGGACTGCACCATCCTGGTCACCAACCTTTACTAGTTGGAGAGGCACTCTTAGAAGAAAAAACGTACAGCAGCATGCATTGATATGAAGTAGTATTATTCATTACCTACCAAGACTAGTACGTCAGTAATTATTCTTCCAAGAAGCGCTCGTGGCCTCGCGGACTCAGTGTTCTGTAAACGATCACTGCAGTAAGCAACTTTAACTATGGCCGGTCCATGGATGGGTGACCATCCATGTGATCACTTTGTGACATTTATTTAAGCGTTTCCGTGCTTCGGAAGGCACGTTAAGCCGTTTGTCCCGGTTGCCAGTAAAATGGCAGTTGTTAAGCTAAAGGCTTTATTTCAACAGCAGGCAGTCACAACCTGCGCCTGTCCATTTAAACACGGCAATAAGGCTCACCACCTATTACGTGGGACAAATTATTCAAAGGTGAAATGTGGGCATATAATATGCCTCTGCCTACCCCTTCGGGGATTAATGCGTGACCATATATGTATGTATGTATGTAAGAATCACCACGACCCTCTCTTCATTACTCTCAGAGTAACTAAACAAATCCAAGTCTCAGTCGTAAGCCACAACTGTAATTTGGCTTTTGATTAAACTAACAAATTATGACTTAGTTTCTTGAACTCTTCAATCAATAGTTTTGAAGGTTATTCAATGACACATGTATTTTTCTGTACAATAATAGTAAATTTCCACAATCCAATCAATTTTTGTAAATATTTTATAAATATAATATAGTCACATCTTTATCCCGGAAGGGTAAGGCAGAGGCATAGTAGGTATACGCCCACATTTCACCTTATAGTTTTATGTCCCACGTAATAGGTGGTGAGCCCATCGCCGTGTTGAAATGGACAGGCGCAGGTTCTAACAACAAACCTGAGTCTGTCTTCTCAGTCCACAACCCAACATTTTATAATAGCTTTAAATAGAAAATGGATTTAAGACAACTCCAATAAACAGAACACAAGTTAACTGAAGTTATCATTACATTAACGTAAACATTACTCAAACTTAATCTCAATAAACAGCCGCTGGCGTAACTTATTCACGATAATTCCCTGTCCAACATCTCATCACTCCCCTGCCTCAGTCCCCTGGGTGCTGGCTTTTATTTGTGTTATGACCTTTCAATGTTTGGCCAGAGAATCACAAGACGAGAACAATAATACTTGGAGATATACAGGGAATTGCTGACAAACAATCTGATGAAATTGGGTTTGTGTTCTATTAGAAATTGTTTGTGTTTTAGTCTGTTGTTGTTATTGACTACAAACTTCATCTTCTGCTTCAATTTATCGCATAACTATTATTCGACACTACTGTTTATTTGACAACACATTTAAGAGTAGGTAATGATAGTGTTGCATCTACTAATATTATAAATGCGAAAGTTTGTGAGTGTGGATGTGTAGATGTGTGGATGTTTGTTACTCTTTCACGCTTGAATGGCAGAATGGATCTAGCTGAAATTTGGTACAGGGATAGTGTTTGGTCAGGAATAACACATAGGCTACTTTTTATCCTGTTATATATATAATTAATATTTATAATGTGGGCAAGCAGTGAGAAGAGATTCTTGAAAATTCTCTCTTGACAACCTACATAATCAACACGTGAATCCAAAAAATAAAAATAGTTCACAAATCTTACAAAATATGACTGAGTAGCCTCGAAAATAGAATGGGCAAACTCTTAACACATTATGCAGTACTAGCTGATGCCGCTGATGCTTCGTCGTGTAAAATTTCTTCCCGTTAACGCTTCCCGTGGGGACTTATTCCCGAAGTCCCCAAATATTAATTTTATAGAGGATCAAATTCACTCTGGGGAATAGGCTGTATGTAGGTTTACAGATAAGAGACACGATTTACAAGATTTTTCCTTTGAAATGTGTACATGTGACATCCTCTCTGCCAGCACATTTTAACATTTGATTTTAGACACTCGTAACTGGTGGTAAGCCTAACGGCGTGTTGAATTGGTTAGGAGGAGGCTTTGATTGCCCACTGGTGATATTATTCTAGCCGCTTATATTCCTTCAGCTTGGTTTCCTTAACGACTGACATATTTCCAGCACTGAAATGAAGGTCTGTGGTATTTAAAGGGACTAATATCAACACCTATTACGTGAGACATAAAACTATAAGGGGAAATGTGGGCGTTTACTATGCCTCTGCCTACGGCTTCGGGGTTAAAGGCGTGACTATATGTATGTATGAACTATATGTTCATATATTGAAATATCACATAGTGACCTATCTGACCTACCAGCCATAGTGAAAGATGTCACGCAGATGAAGTTTCGTAGAAAGAAGAATAATAATTATTTTTCGTACGACACTGGTTACGTAGCAACGGTTTCGAAGGCGGTCGAAGGGGAATTAGGTGCTCCCTAGGTGAGGCCGCCATAGTAGCATAGTAGAAAGTGATTGTAGCCAAGCCTTGTTGGGAATCCTGGGAACACCTTCTAAGACCCGGGGTCCTCAACCGTAGTCTTTGAGAGTCCGGCATAGTATCCCTGTAGGATTTTTTTCACGTTAAAAAAATCCTAGGTCTTACCCGGGGCTTCCAACCGTAGGCAGTAGGTAGTGAACGTGTGGTTCTTAGTCGGTAAGACTCCGGCGTAGCATCCATGATGTGTGGTTTTTAGTCGGTAAGTGTCCGGCATAGCATCCATGATGAATTTTCCACACGTTAAAAAAAATATATTAGTGCCGGGTTTTGTTTTGAGTTATATTTATTTATTCTCTTTGCCATAACCTTGTCTGCAAGTCAGTAAATGCACTACTTGTTCTAACAAGAATTTATACACGTAAGGCAGTTTCACATGCAAGTGACACCACTATTATATTCATTGTTTTACTATCTTATTTTTAACCGGACTCCTACCAACTAAAAATCGTATCCTACCTAACAGCCTGCGGTTGAGAGCCCCGGGTAAACCCTCGGAAGGATACCCAAGGATTTTTTATTATTATCTACGCATTTTCAATAGAATTTGATTGTTTTGGAAATGGAGTTCTCAAAGTCCACAACTCGTTATGATTAGCAGCTATAATAGCGTGGTTGTGGTTCTGCAACTCATATAGAAGGTTCAGGAGGGCCTAAAAAGGCAACATTGTATGTTTCATATTATGAAACGTAAAATGTTTGGTATGCTTTGTATATTCCGTATTTCAAATTATATGAATTGTATGTTTCATATAATGAAACATACAATGTTGCCTTTTTAGGCCCGTGGTCATATTTAAATGAAACAAGAATTAATTAAAAACACATTTATTAATATTTCATCACATTAAGTACATACAATATCATTGTTACTATTATCTTGTCATAGCTCAGAGGTCATGCTTTCAGCAAGCTTAGACATTCTATGTAAATTTATAAATACTGTTTATTTAATAATTTTCAATATTCATCTACTTACTAATTGAAATAAAAAAGTGAATATTGATATGGTATCCGATTTGTAAATTCAAATTCAAACCTGGTCCATCGCTATATGATTAAAAATTATTCTATGAATGTGCCAGGGAAATTCTACACAAATATTCAACTAGTCAACCACGTGGCTGTTAACTGCATGAGGGTTATAAGATGATTTTGCTACGATTAAAAAGGCATAGCTATATTTTTTTAAAAGGCCTTTATATTTATACCTTTTTAGATTTCATTATAATTTCAACTAGGTATTTATCTTTTGAAATAATATTTGTTAACACAAAAAAATATCGATGTCTACATGACTAATTTGGTTATAGTTATTTATGATACAAGTGAGGTATGTTGGTCATTACACTCGAGGTGATATTGCACAGCCCGAGCTGAAGGCGAGGGCTGCAAGGAAACCGAGTGTGTAATGACCAAACCTCACGTGTGTCATACGACGTTTTTCAACACACTTATGAGTAAAACAACAAATTTTATAATTATTCATACTCAAATAAACAATGCTCACGCCTTACAGCACAGAGTCACAGACGGAAGTCGGAAAATTTGTCAAAAAGGCGCGCTCCGCGCTGATATTTTTTTTTCTGCGCGCGGGATGTTAGCTGTTGGAGCTAAACAGCCAAAGCGCTAAATGTTCAAAATTTATTTTTTATGTATTTATAAATTAGTTTCACGTTGAATTATTAATTAAAGTAAATAAGTTGTCGAAAATTTATCATATTCAACGTGGTACACTTCTTATTTTTTACAAAAATTGTGTTATTTTTAGTCATAATGTTGAAACGAAACATATCTAAGTCAATATTTTTTCCGAGATTTAAAAATAAAACTATAACCCAGATAAATTAAGAGAAAATAGAATGCATAACTAATGTCTTTCAGCGAGGTACAAACTTAATTTGATGGAATATAAAATAAAACACTAGTGCGATAAAGAAAAAAAAGCACAAGTGTTTAATACCATGGTTTATGAGTGTAAAAGGCATGTGTTAAAAACCACTTTATGAGCAAGGGTGTTGAAAAATAATTTAGTTTTAGGTTCATTAATATTATCTATGGAATAGATAGTCTTCATCTGTCATAAATATTCATGATTATAGTATCAGTATGGCACCACTACATCAGTACATTATAAAGCTTCTGCGAATATATAGCTCATAATATACCGTGTAGTTTTGCATGAAAGCAAAACTATTTTAATTCACATAAATAGTGTCTGAAAATCACAATTTCAAATTAATTTGCGAACTTCGCAAATTGACATCGATATTATTGTTTTTGCAATGTATTCCAATCACTATTTCTGCGAGTTAAAATAATTTTGCATTGAAAATTAAACAGAGTAGCTAAATTATACATTCGTAATGTTAATTTAATCATGGATACATTACAGATTACGAAATATGTACCTACTTATATGGTTTTAATATATTACTGTATTCCAAATCAAAATGACTTTTGCTTATTTCCAAAACAAATCAAAGATGAAATAAAAGCGAAAGCGTAACTTGAGGAGCGGAGCGGAGGGATGCGGATGTCGCGGTCAAGGTCAGAAGAATTTATGGGGCGTTTTGTGAAATAGCTGCCTCATAAATATAACAGTATATCTCTTATTCTGACAATGATTTAATGTTTACTTACACAATTTGTTTATTACACCGTACTTTATGATTCTTTGTATTGCCTACTACTTGAAAGTATTGGTTCATTTTTTACAATATAATTGTAAGTACCTATTGAAAGTCTACACTGTTCTCACGATGTGGACTTTCAAAATATTCTCATAAATCAAATACAATTTCTTTTTATTTATCATACATCATAAATATCTACAAGATCATCGTATATATTGTACATTTATATTAACGTTTGCATTTAATGGCGAAACTAGCACAATTTTATGACTACATTAGTTATAATTTAGAGGGTTAATTACAAGATCTAATAATATGAAGAAATCAAATATTTATATTTAACAAAGAGGTATATAATTGCATTATAACACCATGGCACGTTAAAAAATGAAAATAATAAATACAAATTTTCAAATATTTTATGGCTATTTTTCTTTATCAATTAATGAATAGAAGGAAGGATACACAATTTTGTCTAAATATGAATGTTGAATTGAAAAAGAGTTTTATCTAACCTATATAAATATAGTACCTACGCCAGATAATTAATCAATGAAGCATTTCAATGTTAAAATATAAAATTTCTATATAAAAATAACTACAACTTCATCTATGTTCCCAAATCCAGTAAGTTACTAGTTAGTTAATTTCTAAGATTGACTTAAGTCACAGTTTGACTGCAACATTTCCATGAATTATTTTTTTAGATTTACTAGTGAAATTATAAATATTTTTATTAGAATTATAATATTTTTAGTCTATGTCATATTCATAAATTTTAGTTTCATTATTACGAATCATCATCTTCAAAAAATAAAGTCTTTATAGTTTGGTTCAGCAAAATGTACAATATATTTTATACAAGCTTTGTTTTTAAATTGGTCTATACATTTTCGTTTCAATGGTAGAATTGGTAAAATTTTCTGCGCAAGAAGTTAATAATATTGAGGTCTAATAATAACTGCTCACTAAATACCTATCAGAAATGGATGACGATACTATTCGAATCCATTTAAATATCTCTATTAATAAAGCTTCGCAATAATATTTTACTCAAAATTTTCACGCTCTAGAAAACCGTTCAGAACATTCAGAATATTTGCTGTTTATTAAACCTGACTACAAAATTTTGTATACTACTTGAAAATACAGCCAGTCTTAAATTTACAAAGTCTAAATTTGTTATTTGGGTATTTGAATCCCTTTTATAAATGGAATGGAATAAATTTATTTGGCATACCTAAAGGGTTTATTTGCTCAGATTTTAAACAAAGAGTAAAAAGTTGTTGATTCTTAATCAAAAGCACTCTGTATAACCTGCGAGGATCTGTACAAAAAAGCTTTCTGTTGAACAAATTTTTGAGCCTCGAGTGAGCGGCAGAAACCTTAGCTCATTTTTTGTTAAGTTCCTTGCATGATAGTAAATGTGCTTTTCCTGAAAACATAATTTATGGTTTGTGTTGAAAACTTCAGCACTGAGTAGTCGGATGAAATTAATTTCTATTAACTCAATTTGGCGAGTAGTATGCATCAAATTCTGTTTTTTTTAATAAATCAAGAGTGAGCTTTGCTTAAACTATAATACCAACGAGCATATTTTATGTTCAGCGGCTTAGCCTCCGTTTTAAACTCCTTTGTGGATGGAGTTTTCCAAAATAATTGAGTAGTGAATGCCTATTAGGTTTCATCTAAATCATCCAAAGTTTCGACTTCACCCTTTCACTTCCACAATTCACGCGTATATTTCGATTTATAAACCTCACTTATCAATTTCAAAATTTTCTACAGCAAATTTTCAAACACACTCCATTTACAAAATTTATATTTCTATAGGTAGGTACACCTGTAATAGGTATATAAAGAAAAGGTATATAATAGGTACTTGAAGCGGAGTACAAAATCCATTTTCTTTAAGTTATTGAATTATGATCAAATAAAAGTAGCAATTAGTAGCTAATTTAATACCATTAGACATATTGTAACTTTGAATGTAGAAGTAAAATTAAGTCCCCAATGAACACCAAAAATGTACTTTAATCCATTTGTGATACAGTATTAAATAAAATGTATAATAATATATGTAAATAAGTAAAATTCAAAGAAACCTAAGTAAATGTTTATAGATAGAAAGCAAAAAGATACACTTATCATAATAATATTATTTATGCTAACTTCAAAGCAATAACTTAACATTAAGTTGTAAATAATTTCTTGTAAAAGCATCTAAATAATTCCAAAATCAACGATAAGACGGTTTATAAGAGATATGTGAACGAGATGATATATTCTGCATAAAATATTTATTTACATCTTGGGTTGAGTCATAAATGAAAACTCCGTTTGGCGTGAAAGCCTCATAGCGCAGACTACCCTCGATTTTCAATTTCCTTAAAAGCGTATTGATATGATACATATATTATTAGACACCCTTTTTAACATATTCTTTTATAAAAATATGTATTTTCACATAAGATTTCTATTAAAGCCTGTTCCACGCAATTTAATCTTTGGCTCCTTTGACTCTTGAAATGCAGGATTTTGTGTAAAAATATTATAGAACTTCGTCTTGTGTAACGTTTTGACATCAAATTAAATTTCCATGAAGATTTTAAGACCTAAAAAAAGTGAAAATTGAATAGGAGCATTGTATTCCAAAAACTAGATAGTTTTTTAAATAGGTTAAAAAGTTTAATTAATGTTTACTAATTAGTAGATGATAAGAACTAAATTTTAAACTTAGATATAAGACCTGAGATCTGATATAATGACTATGTTTTAGACTATTAATGGTTTATTTTCGTAGACTGATATTTTTATAGTACTTTCAAATATTTATTAATATAATTTTAATATAACGCAATCATTTTCATCTGTTCCATAAGTATCTACTTTTGATAACTGTCTTTCGTTAAGTGAATCATACTTTTATAATAGGCTACATAAAATAAAATTAGACCAATAACATTAACCACTCAATGACTTTGACAATTCAATACTTCCATTTTTCGTGTTATTAAAATAATAGACTTCTCTGAAATCACTCTAGTTTTGTAACTAACAAGTGATTTTATCTTAATGAGTTATTTTTGATCAAATTCACTTTAATCCTCGAAAATCGCGTTTGTCAATACTTTATACTCTCTTATGATTATGACTTTCCTATTACCTAGTTCAGTGTCACCAGACTTCGCGAACACAAATGAAAAATTGTCATGAAACTTAAAGTATGAAATTAAGGTAAAATTTGCATGACATACATTTCAAGAGTCATTGCCGCAAATACTTACAATATTCAGACGACATGTAATTTTCAATCTAAAAATAGTACTTTCAGATAAAATAACACCGATACAATACGTTGTGTTACTATTTGACCAGGTAATCAAAAGCAAATGTAAGCGCGCATCAGTGGGTGCTACTAAAATTGTGCTTAGAGCATAGTTTTAAAAACCATGTACAAAAGAAACTAGAAAATGTACAAATCTAATTTTAAACTAGTTCTGGTCAGTCTGAACACAACTATTTCAAAGTTGGTAAGTACTGCAGATGTTATACCATGGGAAAAGGTTTTAAACTTTATCTTGTATTGTATTGAAAAAAATATACTTCTAACGCTACTCCAGAACTTCATTACAAAATTAATATATACTTTTAAATATCTCATCTAGTCCTTTGTTTTCACGTCTTTCGATAGCCCATGTTGAAATTTCATAGGATTTACCGTTTGAAGATATTATGAGAATGTTGTAAAGTTAGCTATCATTATTAATTATATTAAGACTACTGTACATTTACAAATCATGATTAATTTTGATACTAATCATTACAAAATCAATAATACTACTCTTTACAAGAATTTTCTAGAGATATGTATTCTACAATATGTATTTGTTACAACTACCTGACATGTATAAATTAAATATTTCTTTATATTTGTATACAAATATAAAAAGCCATATAAATAATTACACTTATTATTATATATTCGTTGTTACATAATTAAATGGCTTGACAGTGTACACACTTTGATAATAAATTTAATTTAATTTAAAATTATAATTATACATACCTACATAATAATAGTGCGTTGAGATGAAATCAAAACTTTTTGTTTCTAATGAAGTTAGTTGCGTAAATCAAAAATCTACAAATAGACGCAGAACCAACTTCAGACAATCTTTAGAAGTTTACGAAACGTATAACATTACATGACGTAATATGTATTGTGTGGTTCAAAATAGCTATGCTGGTTTTGAAAACGCGTATTAATTACTACGAGGGAGATATATTGAATTACCAATCTTTGGCTCTACACTAGATTATCATGGCACTGTGAAATTTTGAATTTATTTGGTATACCAGTGCAGTGATGGTATAATATTGAAAGGTATTTACCAATTTTAATGTAAAGATGACAGTGTAGAAAAAGATTCATACAAATGCACAATGTATCAAATATAGCTTCTTGTAAAGTTTTAAATACATTAATAGAATAGCAAAATCCACAAATTACACAGTATTACGTCACACAATATATTTTATTCATTATTATATTATTTTCAATCTAAAATACACAGTGTAGGAGCACGGTATAGTCGAAAAGCACCGACAATCAAGCAACAGATACTAACGAATGCAAATATCGATCATCAACAAAAAACTATATTTTACGTCTAATATTGCCACAAATATTTGAAGCCAAAATAACCTTTATTGAAACCATATTACTTACCTTAATATTCAATTTCAATAGAAAGAAAGTACAGATAAATAAAATTGTTTCAAAACTTTGATTAAATGTTTTGATTAGGATTGGATTCGATATTTGCCTCGGCAGTAAAATATAGTTCAATAGAAATTCAAAAGTAATATATTTTGTCCGTTGCTTCGAAATGTACATGCTTTTTGCCGTGCGTTGGCAGCATGACTAACAACCATCAGGCCGAGTTACCTTTCAATGTATTTTTTAAATCCACTGTATCAGAGCTCTTCACTTCACTTCTTTTTACACTTTTAACACCTATCTCTTTACCACTACTTTTAATCACTGTAGCACTTTTAAAGTTCTCATAATTTTTGTGTGCAACACTTTTGAAATCATCATCACACGGTTCGTTTATTTCTGGGATCGGTGTCTTAGACTTATGGCCGTCAACGTCTTTGTCTGCTTGTGTGAGCACTTCCTGGACATGGATAGTGAGCTCAGGGCGCACAACCTGAGTGAATGGCAGTAAGGCACCTGCTACGTCCATGGTATTGTTTATATTCCTGTGCCATAACTCTAGCACTACGCTGCGTCGTTGCTACTTGTATCTAGGTGGCCCTAACCAGCCACAACCGAACACCTAAGAAAAAACACAAATTTAACACCCAATCTCTGCAAATATTCAAGTTACTTTTTGTTTTTCTGGGTAAAAATATCGATTAAAGGATTTCGTGTCTTAAGTTAAGACATGGTTCCACATCGTGCAGAAATGGCTATTAAACCGAGAACTTCATAAAACCGGAAAATCAATTATTGTAATGTTTCCGGGTGCAGAACAATATTAAGTTCTTAAGATTTAATTTGTGGTTACGAGTATAAGTTAAGCTCATATGCGGTAAATTTAATTAGCCATCAACATGCGAACTATTATTAGAATTAACATGGAGCATGGTTTTTATGCGGTACAGAGTAGATATTTAGCAGATCAAACAACTTTACTTGAACATAAAATTATGACGGTAACGTTAACAAAATGTTACGAAGATAGATTTTTCTCATTTTGTCTGGTACTTTTCATCAATTTGTTCAAAGAACAAACCTTTTGCATTGTTATAATAAAACAATATAATATGATGCCTTAATTTCCTCTTCTCACCCATTAAATTCACATTTTCGTACTAATATAAACTGGTTTCGTTGCAGATATAATTCATCATATTAAGAAACAAGGGTTCAGCATCTAAATAAAATCTATATTTTAACATTAATATTGTGTATAACTTACTTGACATATAACGAGTGCTAGCAGCAGCAACAGCATCAAGAGTATGAGGCCCCACACCACTCCGAGCTGAGTCAGCGCGAACACATACAAGGTCCGGTGACACCATTGATTAGGTTCAAACAACGTCGGGGCGTAGTCCGGCCACATGATTTCGAGGGTCCAGTAGTTACCAAATGCGAACCTGTTTAAAATATTGTTGATAATGAAGAAGTCTTAATAGAATAAATTGTATGCCATGGTCAATAAATTGAACTAATTTACAGGTCAATTTATCGGCCACGTGGAAACAAAAATACAGCAGGAATTTCGCTGTAAATAATATATAGTTTCAAATTTTCTATGACGCAATCGACAAAAAGTAAAATAACCTTGCTTTTCATTCACTCACTCACTATTTAAAAGAAACACTAAAAGTGTTATCGTTGCAGTCTAAAATATTGGCGACTTGGTATATTTTGAGTATTTGGTAGTGAACGTTTGTTGAATTGATGTAAATCAAGGCTCCGCACTACCACCCACTTGAAAATATTTTTTTAGGTCGTCATCATTCATATTCAAATTTTATTGACTTGCTCTCATTTATAGGTTATTTAGGAAAAATTACTATTCATGAAGGAATTTTTTGGAAATACCATTAATTTATTCGTTTTGTTTGTGTAAACCCTTGGAATTTATCAGGGCCAGTAAGAGGAGATATACTGCTGCTTTACTCAATAAAATTAGAGGATGACATAAAAAAGTACTAAAACGTAAGTAAATAAAAGAACAGGATGGAACCAAATGAATAACCAGAAGGACCGCCATCCACATGGAACCACTACCTAGAAAACTTCACAGGCTGGGACTGGATGCGGAAGGCCCAGCAGTAGACTACCATAGGCTGATATAATTGATTGTGATAGTTACCAAACCAAAAGAAATCCAGTAAGCATGGACGCTAAAATCTTCTCGGGAACGCTCGCCGACGAGTTAGTATTGCGCCCTGCCAGTTGCGCCCACAGCAGCCAACAAATGCCAGCACCGCCAGCTGCTCCTCCTGCCACCATGTACACTGGAATTTTGGGCTGGGCTGGACAGTCTCTTATGTAGTGGACACCTGGGAAAACAATTCTTGCATTAAACTTAAATTAATGTGAAATAGTAGACAGATCAGGACCAAGTCTATATTTATTATACCGCTACGGTATTATACAAGCATGCGGCCCAACAAATGTGCTGGTGGTCATAAGCATAGCTCAATCAAAGCTACGAAAACTGTCAAATTGTACCATTGTCGTTTTTGACTTTTTTATATTAAGCTACGATCAGTAGTTAGAAATATATAAGTATGTCTATCAGTTGTCTAGATCCCATAGCACAAACTTATAGCTTAGTTTGGGCTATATGATGTTATGTAAGAATGTCCAACAAAAGTTTTCGTATGATAAAATCTCGATGCTCTTCAGGTAATTACTAAATACACACTGCTGTACCCATAATACTGTACAATGATTTTTAAACTTTCATAGTCAAGTCACCAAAATTACACTACATTACAGTTGAGCATGAGCGTGGAGTCATTTTACACTATTTCAAGTGGAGGTTTTTGAATGAGCGGGAGCAGCGTAATTATTATGTACAAGTATTACGTTAATTACGTTTTTATATAAACACTAACTGACTCTCTCAACTTCGTTTACGCCACATATGGTCTATGAAAGGAGAGGTATTTCTTCATCACACTCCTAGGAGCGTGTGAAACTGCCCTCTTTGCTTAATCATGATTCAAGCGTGGGCTAAATTACGCCAGGGTAGAATGACACATTAAAATAACCCTTAAATTCTAGATTTAGCCTAAGTTGAGATTTCTCTAATATTTGAACTACAAATAACACTAAAAAACTATTTCAAATCAGACCACGCGTTGAGGAATTACAACTGAAAAAACCTTTTGTCTTTCATCCCCTCTCCCAAAGTAACCGCACAGATCCTAGATCTTTCCTCGGATCGTAAGCTTAAATTGTGTCAAATATCATACAAATTGATTCAGTAGTTACGGTGTGATATATTTTCGGCTTCAGTATCGATTGGAGATTGCCCTACAATGAAAATTTTCATAATATCTTCCATGTACAGACTCTCGACCCTCTACAGTTTTATTGTATAGATAGATGGTACGACTTGCTTCAAAAATATTATCATTTCATCGACATTGTTCGAAGTTTTACAGTCTACAATAGCAACTTCATGTATAGGCGTTTTAATAGACAGCATCTCAGTTTAGTTAACCATCCACACAAAGTTTCTTTCTTTAGCTTTTATTGCGAATTAATAGCAATTATCTGAGTCCAATGCAATAGTTCAAGTTTATTTTACAGTAAGTTCTTCTTTTAATCTTCTAATGTAGTCAAACAATAAGTTTCAATGGACTAAATAACTAGATTTTATAGACTTAAAGGAGCTAGGCTTTAAAAGTCGTTAGGGGTAGAAGAGTTTGAAAGCTCTTTTACCAGTTACTTTCATTAATTAAGAAATGAAGCCCAGTCACAGCAGGCTGCACAATGAATATCATACTTCGAGCTAAGTTCTAATCAATTGCGACGAGTGTCCTAGGTAGCTATCTTCACTTAATCCCCCCACTCCGTTTTGATCCTGAACAACGCGTGCCAGTGCGGTGGTGCTACTCTTATACAGTGAAGTGAATCTTTGCCAGAACCAAGTGATTCACTCAGATTTTCTTTGAAACCGTAAAAAACTTGGAACGCTCAGCCACCGCACGCGTTTTCCTTCTTGAAACCGACCGAACTCAAAATCGCCTAACGATATCCCTGTTCCTTGAAGAGACTTATCACTGGGTCGTCAACGTGTGGGTCCCTCTCAAAAATTTTATGGACTGTGAGAGTGGGGCATAATCGAAAAATGACATCATGACTTTCTAAAAGGCGGTGAGCGTCATTTTGGTGAGCTAAATATAGAAAAGAAAACGCTAAGAGGCAAAATTAATTTATCCACCGAGCAGCCTACTAGGTTCAATGAAATTTAATTTATTCCTGGCAAACAGGCAGGATACAGCATAAAAACTTTCTTTTAATGAATTCCGAGCTAAATTAATTTCCGACATAAAGCTGTGTAGAGGACTCTCAGGCGGAATAAATAGTACTTAGTACTCAACACACTTTTCACGTTTACCTAGTTATTAATTAAAAAGTACAGAGAAGTCTTTGCGGTGATTCTAAGGCAGTTTTTTAATCAAGCAACTGCATGATGTTGCTATTTGCAAAACTCTTTTTAAAGCTGAATGTACTAAATGAATTTAATGTGTAAGTTTTTTTCCAGTTCCTATTGAATGTCATTCTATTCGCATGACAAATTTTAAAAAATAGTTGATGCTCGCGGCTTTGCCCGTTTGAAATTTTGACAAGCATACGGCCCACCAGAAGGACTGGTGGTCACCGCAGCCTATGAACGTTTGCAACACCAGAGGCGCCACACTCGCGCTGCCGACCCTGTAAAAACCTTCTTAGACCCCTTTTGAAGAACCCCATCCTGTAGGCGTTTGGGAAAACCGAGGCAGGAAGATCATTCCACAACCTAAGCGTTCGCGGGAGAAAACCCCTATTGGATCTAACCGTGCTCGAACGCTCTGGACGTAGGGTGTGAGGATGAAATCCCTGTCTATGGCGAGCGGTGCGATGATAGAACGTAGCCGTGGGCATCATGTCAAACAATTCCTCAGAGCACATACCATTGTACAGGCGGTAGAACACGCATAAGGAGGCAAAGTCTCTCCTGTCGCGAAGAGGTTCAACACCACCTGTCAGTATAGGATCGTTGACAACTCTCACAGCTCGCCTCTGCACCGAGTCAAATGGACGAAGCTGATATTCAGGTGCCCCCGCCCAGAGGTGACAGCAGTACTCCATGTGTGGTCGCACTTGCGACTTATAGAGAAGCAGTGTTTGCGCCGCAGTAAAGCACCGCCGCGCCCTGTTGAGCACACCGAGCTTCTTGGACGCCAGCTTGGCCTTGTCCTCCAAATGACTGCGGAACTGAACGTCACTGGAGATGTCAACACCAAGGATCCCTATACTTTTCACATCTTCCCTGGATGAAAAGTTGCCTTTGTGTTATTCCAGACTACAGTCTACCTTGGTACCAAATTTCAGTATTAGCCGTGAGAGCGTGATTGAGCAACCAACATCCAAACATTATTCACAAACTTTGACTTTAATAATATTAGTAAGAAGTGGGATAGGATTACTCGTACTTATTAAAGTAACTTTTCAAATTAACACAGTTAATGGGTTCTATAGGATTTTGGCGCCAAACTTAGAGACTAGCGTCTTACTTCTGACATAAAATTTTTCAAAACTAGTGTATTTTTGAGTGTTTATGTGTAATTTATGGTGGATTTTTAAACATAAAGGTTCCACAACGTGCACAAGTGTTGGAAAGTGTTATAACGCAGTGATACGCGACTTTTTAGGTTTGTCGACAAATTCCACAGCAAGCTCCAGTAACGTACCACCGCTTTACTAGAGTAGAACTTAGTCCAAACTGGGACATACATGAATACGCTGCTGTTAAGAAGAATCTTAACATGAAAATGATTTATGTTTCGCAATGAAATTCTGTTTGTGGCCAACTGTAATGCAAGAAGCCAGATGAAGAAAAAAAATGGGTTCTTTATGCCACGACAATTGTTAAAATCTTTTCATCCAACATCATTTATTGCGCAAAGCTTATAGGAAGCAGATTTTTTTGTTAATATAAAAAAACTTCGTATTGTTTTGAAGTTTGTCGAGTCAATTTAATATAATTTGATGGATTGGTTATTATTAGAGTTAACTTACGCAAACTTTTATTTTTCAGATAATAAAAAATAAAATCAATATTATTGAGCCCAGATGTGTGTGGCGCCCCTCGCCGGGTCGGCGTAAATAATGGATATTATCCTTCGGCCGGCTGAATGACGACGAGTAAATGCATTCCCCGTGAAAAAAATTGTGTGAATAACTTTATATTTTTAACTAGTTACACAGAAATATTTGATGATCACAAGTTAGTTAAGACCCAGAATAAGAGCACGACGGACGCTTCACCAAGCAGTCAGATATATTATACCTTACGCCACAAATCAGTATAAATATATGTAGCTACGAGTGTACAATGCAAATGGATAGTACTTATACCGCAACCATGAAGCTACAGCATAAACCAGATTTCCGTTTCCAATAATAACGATGTTAGCTAGCACGGTTCAAAATGTTGATTAAACTACGTACCAAAGCAAATATTGACAGACCTATACCTTGTCTGAGGTTGTCCGTTAGTATTGAACGCTAAGGAATGAAAATCTATAACAGCTGGTTGTGATTAAAATCCATAGGTATTTCCAGTAAGTACTCCTTTATTTTAATTCAACAATGAATTTTAGCCTCGTAATCCCTTACTCCATCAATCCCAAGTTAAGCCAAGTTGAAGGTTTTATAGGCAGCTTGCATAAAATTTCAACAGCCAACCTGTTACGTGAGACAAAAAACTATAAGGTGAAAAGTGAGCGTATATTAGAGATGATTTTGAAAAGCAATTAGTATGCCAACTCAATCACCTATATAAAGTTAAACATTTTTGATATCGAGCAGGACTAGTGTGGCGTAAATCATGGATTTGCTATATTAGTTTATTAGGCGCTATTAAGCGTAGGTATAATGGTTATACTTAGGTCGGTATAATGGGTGTGTCCTTAATAGTGTCAAAGTAGGGATAGTTGATGGAAGGAGATATGGTGGGATGTAAGCTATATATAGGCGTGCGCAATGGTAAAATGGAAATGAGGAACTAACTAAAATTAATTTATTTTACTTCATACTGTCGAAGAAATTTTACATCAAAGTAAATTATTCTATAAAATATATTTCCACTGAAATAATCAGTGAGTGGCTTAATAGCCCAAGTATTTAACTAAATTTTTATATTTGTGAAAACGGAAGCTCTGGTAAGCATCAACTTCATCAATTTTATTAAGTAAATTAATTGTGGGTAATTTTTATGTAAAAAAGTATATTTTAAGTAAATTTATTTTATCAGGCAGGCGTTTGTGAAATTTAGAAAAGGGGGTAATGTTCTTTGTATATTAAATGTTTTAAAATGGGGTTAAAAATAATAGTAAGGGAAAGTTTAGGGAAATCTATGGTTGAAGAGGGTGTATATAAAATATATTGTTTGTTCTTTTCAGAATGAGCTTCCAAGTTTTGAGTTAAAAACCCCTGCTTATACCCGTAAGCAACTATTTGTTGAAAATATAGGCGTAGAGCCATATTGCATAATTTTCAAATCCTGGAGGTAGGAAGTCCCAGAATCCGGATGAGTAGGTACCTAGTTTTAAGTTAGATTAAGTTTATTTTGTGAACTGGCAAATAAATGTCAATTATTCTTCAATCGTTGCGTTTTTGACTTCAGGACAATTTATCCTACCTACCTAAACTACTGAACCGCCTGGGAACTCCTGGGAACACTACGGACTTCCCAGAAGCGTGTCACTAGAACCTGCGTCTTCTGGTTTGCCGGACCAGACGCCCTTATCGTTGGACCACCGAGACACTACTCTCGAACGTCAAATTCTTTCACCTTATTACGTCTAGGGGCGACGTGTTGGGGTGGCTCTAACCCCATGGCGTGGTCTAGTGGTTATAGCGTATGGCCAGGCATACCAGAAGTCGCGGGTTCGAGTTTTGCTTGAGACCATATTTTTTTCACAATAAATTTTTGAGCGTTTACTCTGCCTACTCCTTCGGAGATAAATGAGTGACTTTTATATATTTATTTATTTCACACATTTTCACTTTAAATCGAGCGAAAAATCTGTTATTGCAATTACGGGACTTTTTTTTAACGTGAGGGAAAATGTCGCACGTCCAGACCTGCCACAAGAACCTGGCGCTGTTGCGCCCACGCCATGCACTCCACCAATGTGTGGAGTGCCGTGTCATCGCTGCGGTCCTCGCAGTGCTGGCACTCGACCGTGGTTTCCCGGTGTATTCGCCGCAGATACTTACCGAACCTCCCGTGCCCGGTAAGTATCTGTGACAACCGCTAGAAGAGAGCACCGTGTCTCCTCTCCAGCCACGCGTCCATGACCGGTCTGACCGCCGCGATTGTGGCGAATCCCCCCTTTGGTTGTAAGTCGTCAATAGTAGGACTCGTACGCGAATCAACTAAATCATACATTCAAACATTTGCATTTATCAAATAGATAGATATTTGTAATATTGCAAAGATCCATTCCAATTACCTTTCACGTAACAGAGTCTACAATACGACGCAATCAAGTCAGGCAGTTTGATCAACGGGTGTTATAATTAGTTTAACTATTCATGGGCTAGTTACGTATCTAGTATTTCTGTTGCCGTATTTACTTTTAGTCACTGAATATATGCTTCATTATTACCTTGTGGTGATAAGATAGTCTCTGCGGGATAAGATTCTGAGGATTCTGCAGCTGGCAACATTAGCGAACTGTCAAAATTTTTATAGCTCTGAGTAATTTTAATTAAAATTATTAAAAATACGCTAATTTAAATGTTAAAATTTATTGAAATTAAAATATTAATGTTATAAAAGTGTAAAAATACAAAAATCCAAAGTTTTGATTAAAATTTTTCAAAAAACAAAGTAATGAGTCATCCAACCGTTTTAGTGAAGTGATTTTGACGTAATATTCAAAATTTATTGCCTATTTCCTCGGTGTGGAATTAATTTATGTGTTAAAGTGTTAAATCAACTTGATCTAACGATAATATACTTTTGTTAGTACTTAAAAATAAAATTATTGCCGGCAACATAACCTGTAGTCTACTTGTAAGTACGTAACATAAAAACCTGCAACAATTATTGATATTGACTTTTAACACATTAAAAGTTATTTAACTAGTAAGTATTTAGTTAGTTCAGCTGGTTACAGACAATTTTACTTCAAATAATTAAATAAATAACAAGTATAGATTCACAAAAGGAGTGTCAAAAGTTATTCAGTGGATAGGTGTGCCGGTGAGTTTGTTTACTTGTTGTTCACTTGTATATATGTCATAATATATTCAATGCTGATATTAAACAGGTAGATCAATCGAATCCCACCTTCGCTTTGAAAGTAATTGGTACAGTAGGTGTGTGCACCTGTTGTTCACTTGTAATATACTTATTAGTATATTCTATGTTGAAAACTGACAGATATCACACTCATACGAGTACTATCTTGCATTAATATATTGAAATCCTACTTCTATCCATCCATAGCTTCGCAGGCTGCTCCTTGCTTTTAATATAAAGTAGCTGTCTTGTATAAAATTACAAAATGATGACTCGAAGAGGTCTGGCCCGTCAGGAACAGACTAAACTCCAACTGGCTTTAGAAGAACTGAAATCTGCCAAGGAGCAGGTTGTCCAGCTCAGTAATGAACGTGAGGACAATGAAACAGAGCTTATCTCTGTTGTAAAACACAACGGCAACCTAAAACAACAGTTGTCCTTGCTAAGTGTGCGGTTAGATGAAGTGACTAGGGAACGGGATGAACTGCTAACAATAGTTAATAATTTTGATAAGTGCAGTGCAGAGTATGAACGCGCCTTGAACCGCATAGCTGATCTGGAACATGAGCTTAGGGACTCCCACCAACAAATAACCCAGCTAGAAGAGATCTCTTTGCAAGTCAGTACCCAACAAAACCAAACCTTGTTTGACGAACTAATAGATAGGTCCCCACAGTTAGTTACCGCTGCAAAACCCAAACAGACAGACATTATAGACCTTACAAATGATACTCCCAATCACACTGCAGTATCGGCTAAAATAGGTTTAGGTCATTGTAGTAACAAAAAGTTAAAACATTATATAAAAATAAATAAGTTGATAAGAAAAAATCAAAGTTTGCTTAATAATAATAAAAATTTCACCAAAAATATTAAAAATTGCAGAAACAGATTAGATATATTACATGAACTAAATTTATGCACTAAAAAGTTAGAAAGTAGTCAGAAACAGCATGCTGCAGATACACAGGAATTTAGTTATAAATTACAACAGCTTCAAGATTCCTTGGAGTCTGTTAAGACAATGTATGATAAATCTCAGCTGATTATAAAAGAATATTCTTTGGCTATGGATAAACTTTTAAACTCTACATCTCATTATGCTGACCGTTTTAGCTCTTTAGCAGATAAAACAGAATGTAACTGCAGCCTACCTGAACCAGGGCCGAGCCCGAGCCGGCCACTTACCCTGTCTGGTCACCAGATGCATAGGATACAAAAACAGGTCAATCTAGGTCTTATAAAAGATAACAGCGAAAATAGTCGATGGATCATGTTCAGTGATGAAATTGGAAGAGACATGGGGTCAAAATTAAATTTTTGTACACAGGGGCAGTCCTTTATAAATCACTGCATGCCTTCTTCATCCTATACACAAATAATGAAGTCCATATGTAGTTATAAATTTCAACAGAAAGACAATCTGGTCATTTTCATAGGAAACAGGATAGGTATAACCAAACAAAAACTTATTAAATATTATAATAAATTAAACTCCTTAGATTTAAATAATATTATTATTTACACACTGCCTTACTGTAAGCTTATGCCAGCTGCAGAAAATAGGATTAGATACCATTTAAATTTGTCATTGGACACAATAACATGTCATAATATAAAGTTTCATATAATTGACACTAACACTATTGTTAGAAAAAATTATTATTTTTATTTGACTAAAGGAAAGCATAAGCTTCTGGATTATTTTAAAAGACAGGTAGCAATGTCGCTACATTATTTTATAGATATGTTAGCCAAAAATCTGGCTATACCTGCTCCTTTTGAGCAAAAAATTGACATTGATATTAGAACCCTGGATAGCTGTTTATATCCAAGTAATTTAAATTAGTATATAAGACAAAAGAGCAACGTTCTTGCACTAAACTTGACACAATGTATAATAAATCAAGGAATGTTAAATCTAGCCATTTAGTTCTACAACAGCCACATCAAAATTTTATATCTGATTGCTCTCAGGCCGTTGAATCTATTAATCTTAAATATAATACTTTAAACCTGGTGCACCAAAATGTTGAAGGCCTGATTGGTGGAAAAGAATTGGAATTGGAATTGCACATGGACTTGAATGGCATTGATATTTTTTGTGTAACAGAACATTGGTTAAGGCCTTATCAAGTCATGTTCAATTTCAAAAATCACCGGGTTGCTAGCTCGTTCTGTAGAATAAAATATAAACGGGGAGGCTCTTTAATTATTATTAATAAGTCAATAAAGTGTAAAGAACGTAAAGACATAGTAGACCTCTCTGTTGAACGAGTTATTGAGATAGCCAGTATAGAGTTTGAGCGGTTCATTGTACTAAGCGTATACAGTCCCCCGGATGCTCCATATGCACAGTTCGAAGAGAAACTTGAAGAAGCATTGTTTAAATGCCAAAGTACAAAAAAAACCGTCCTATTTTGTGGGGACTTCAATGTAGACATTTTAGAAACTGCACGGGAACCTTTACAGAGAGAGAAAATGTTAAATTTGTTCAAGTCATTTGGTTTGTATAATATATTTTTGGAACCTACTCGTATAACTGCAACTAGTGCTACTTGTATTGATAATATTTTTACTAATATAAATCCCATTAAAAAATGTATAGTGGACCCTGTAAAATCAGATCATCGTGGCCAGTCTGTTTCTTATCTGAGAAATAGTAGGGAAACTAAGAACATTATTAGTTTTGTCCCAGTTAACACACATCGCTTGGAAACCTTTAGAAGAAACTTAGTCAAGAAAATAACAGAATTGCCTGATTACATTAGCGTAGAAGAATCCTACTCTGATTTATTTAATTTGATACATACTGTGTTTGGGAAAATCTTTACCCCGAAAACATTATCAATCAGAGGCAGTTCTGCTTTCAGTGACTGGGCTACACCCGGAATTTATAAAAGTCGCCATAAACTATATGAACTGTATTCTGAAAAATCATATAATTTCAACCCAGAGTTTCAGGAATATGTTAAGAAATACTCAAAGATATTTAAGCAAGCCTGTACCTTAGCCAAGTCTAATTTCATTAGAAATAAAATTTATGATTCTGCGAATGTAATTAAAACTACTTGGAACATTATCAATGCGGAATGTGGTAGGTGTACAACGAATGAAAGAAAGTTTCATTTAAATATAAACAATCGCCACGTATCGGGGGATTTGGAAGTGGCGACCGAGTTTGAAAAATTTTTCAGTAATGTTCCAATAGAGATAACTGACACTCTCCAGTCGTCTTCCACCTCCGCCGAGCTATTATTAGCAGAATCTGTAGCTGCCTGTGAAGGCGCGTTCGAATTCACCGTTGTCAACTGCAACGACATCATAAAAGCTTTTAGATCTATTAATGTTAAAAAAACCGCTGACCTTTGGGGGTTATCAGTAAAATCCATATCAAGTATTATAGATGTCATTGCCCCCCACTTGGCAACTGTGTTTAACGATTGCGTCTCTAGTGGTGTATTTCCTGATTTGATGAAACACAGTAAAGTTATACCACTATTCAAGGCTGGCACCGCTTCAGATCCGGGTAATTTCAGACCTATCTCGGTGTTGCCGACCTTGAGCAAGATATTTGAAAAATTGATACTAGAGCAGATGCTGATCTTTTTTAACAGTCACAAATTATTTCATGAGAAACAATTTGGCTTCACTAAAGGACGTTCGACTACCGATGCTGGTGTAGAGTTATTGAAATGTATTTATGACGCCTGGGAGGATAAACAAGATGCAATTGGTGTGTTTTGTGATCTGTCTAAGGCATTTGATTGCGTCCAACATAAAACATTAATCAGGAAATTACACCATTATGGCATAAGAAACAAGGCTCTCGACCTTCTGACTTCATATTTGAACAATAGAATTCAGCGGGTCGATGTTAATGGTGCACGCTCAGAGGGATCTGTAGTTACTATGGGCGTCCCGCAGGGTTCAATACTCGGACCATTTTTATTCCTTATATATTTTAATGACTTACCCTTTTACGTGGGGGACAACAACAGGATTGTTTTGTTTGCAGATGATACTTCTTTGATTTTCAAAGTAAAAAGACAAATAGATAACTATGACGATGTCAACAACGCAATCTTGAAAGTGGTTCATTGGTTTAACACTAACAATCTTAAACTAAATGATAATAAAACTAAATGTATTAAATTTACCTTGCCTAATGTAGCACAGTCAGAAACCAATGTTCAACTTAATGGTCGAGAGTTGGAACTTGTGGAACAAACCACATTCCTAGGGTTAACGGTTGATGCTGGTTTACAATGGGGTCCACATATTGTAAAACTAGCTAGTAGATTAAGTTCAGCAGCATTTGCTGTACAAAAAATAAGGCACTTGACTGATGTAGATACGGCTAGAATAGTTTATTTCAGTTACTTTCACAGTATAATGTCTTATGGTATTCTACTGTGGGGCAATGCTGCAGATATAAATAAAATTTTTATTTTACAAAAGCGGGCCATAAGAGCTATATATAGACTAGGTCCAAGGGTCTCTCTGCGCGAAAAATTCAAAGAGGTTAATATTCTTACTGTAGCATCACAATATATTTTTGAAAACCTTATGTATGTACAAAGAAATCTACATAGTTTCGCTAAGTTAAGTGATAGACACAATGTCAACACTAGAAATAAAAATAACCTTGCTGTTTTTCATAGCAGATTGCACAAAACCAGCAATTCTTTCATGGGTAACTGTATACGCTTTTACAACAGGCTTCCAGACGAAATTAAAAGTATGTCCCTTAATAAGTTTAAAAGATCTGTTAAAAGTAAATTGAACTGCAGGGGCTACTATACAATCAATGATTATTTGTTGGATAAGGAAGCCTGGAAATGACCTGCTCTGCTGGATTCTCAAAAAAATTGTTAAAATGCCTAGTTTTTAGATTCTTTAAAATTGTAAATAGAGCAAAAAAAAGAACAACCCGCTGAGTTTCTTGCCAGTTCTTCTCAGGTGGGTCGCGTTGTGAACTGGTGGTAGAGTTTTTGTTTTGTATTCTGGACGTTTTGCAAGCGCATCTGTATAATGCCTATGTGAAATAAATATATTTTTGATTTTGATTTTGATTTTGAAGATCTGAAACGATGTTTTGCGAGAAAGAACTGGAGTGACCGATAAGCAAACGAGTTCTGGAGTGGAGACCGCGACTTGGTAAACGTGGGGTAGGACGACCCCCTGCCCGATGGAGCAACGACCTAAAGCAGGTTGCAGGGATTGACTGGATGCGCAAAGCGCAGGACCGTGTGTTGTGGCGAAATTTAGGATAGGTCTATGTCCAGCAGTGGACTGCTATAGGCTGATTTGATTGATTGTTTTATGACAGCATATTCCAACTACTCGCCTGCCTGGAAATCTGTTCCTGCTTTCTGCGAAAACTTATTCCCGGCATAAAAAGTAGCCTACGTGTTATTCGACACTATAATCTATTCCTGTAAGCACATGGCATGGCAGACCATTCGACGCGTTTACGAAGATTGATATTTTAGAAATAAGTCATTTCAGCAAGACGCACAGTACTATGTATTGTTTGTCAGCTCCAGAAGGGGGGATATTGTACTACAGAGCTAGCCCCAATGGGGGAGAATCGAGCTGGGGATGGGAATGATTTGTAGGAACCCAGGAAAAGCGCCCGCACAGAATAGTATTAAACTGGTCGCAACGGGCGGTCTACCGGAGATTCGGTCAATACGCCGTGAGGCAGGAATGACCATGGGAGGTGAAGGGTTATATCCCTGTAAGCAAATTTCAGCTAGATACGTGCATTCGTTAGAGCGCTAAAAAGTAACAAATGTCCAGACTTTTACATTTTCTATACTAATATACTAATCTTGTGTGTTTGTATATATTTTGTTAAATTGTAAGGGGTAATCTCGGGATCTACAGAACCGATTTTAAAAATTGTTTCACCAATAGAAAGCTACGTTATTGTGGAGTGTCATAGGCTATATAGCATCACGCTACAACGAATAGGAGCGGAGCAGTAATAGTAAATGTTTCAAAAACGGGGGAAAAGTTATTCCTTTAGAGAGCTTCGTTGCGTGTGCTGCGTAAATATTTATAGTTATGTAAAAAATATGTAGGTACTACAAAATTGTTTCTCTTAAAAAAATTCAAAAAAAATTGAGCGATAGCATGTGTCTATCTTTGGGTTGGTGCACAATAACCATTTTAATGGTAGGTAATCATTTTTTTTCTATAATAATGCCACGGGATACCTCTTTCATAAACGAAATTGTTCTTAAAAATAATGCGACGGGAATACACGCGACGAGAAACCTTTCTCTCTCTCTCTCTTTGTCTCGCTCTCTCTCTCTCACGTAGTATTGAATATTAACGACGAGACGCTACGGGAGTAAACGCAACGCGACGGGAGTAAATGCGACGGAAACAGGTAATACTCTCTCTTATGTGGCGCAAACGAAGTTGCGCGGGTCAGCTAGTAAAATTATAAAGAGGAAAGATTTGATTTTTATTTGTTTGTTAGCATCGAATAGGCTCCTGAACTACTGGACCGATTTAAAAAGTTCTTTCACTTTTAGGAAGCTAGACTCTTTCCGATGAACATAGGCTATATTATATTTCCGCATTCCCACGGGAACGGGAGCTACGCTGGTGAAACCGCGTGACGTCCGCTAGTTTATAATATAAGGAAAATGCTATTTTACCAAGATTTCTAAAAAAGTCAGTTGTCATTAGCAGTCAATTTTAACTGACCTACGTCAAACATCTGCCATTGCCACTGATAAAAGAATCTATAGAATCCTTTCTTTACACGTGTAAGCATAAATTGACAGCCAAATGTATGCCTTACTAAACAAATTATGTAGCAATTTTCGAGTCTATTTTGAGACCTGTTTGTCACAGGCAACCAGCCATTCTGTCAGTTTTATTAACATTGTTAAACATCGCCGTCTAGTCCTAACTAAGCTAATATTAGCTTGTATTATGGAATCTGAGTAACTGATAAATAATTGTAAAATAGTTTAAAAAACTAAAAAACACGCTTCAAACTCTTTTATTTAATACCCATATCATGGGGGTGCATTTCAAATAGCCAATCCGCCATCTTGGATGTCCGCCATGTTGGATTTAAGTCACGTGACATTTTTTTTCGTATTCCTAACAGTAAACCCTTTCATTTGATACCCATTTTATGAAGTTGCATTTCAAATAGCCTGTCCGCCATATTGGATTTAAGTCACGTGACTATTTTTTTCGTATTTCTGACAGCAAACCCTTTCATTCGATACCCATATCATGGGGGTGGATTTCAAACAGCCAGTCCGCCATTTTGGGGAGGCTGCCATATTGAATTTGTAGTAACGTTTTTTAGCTAGTCATGTATTGTCATCAGAACTCAGAGCGTGTGCAAAATTTCAGCCTGATCGAAGGACGGGAAGTGGGTCAAATTAACATTCCAAGATTTTCTTACATACATAGTAACTATGTATGTAAGAAAATCTTGGAATGTGCAATCTTGAAATTTTACAAGTGAAGCTAATAAAAGCGTGTTAAAATAGTCATGTTAATCATAGGAAAATCGGGACCTGAGCACTGAAGTTGCATACTATTACTACTGAATCATTGAGGTAGACCTCAGGAAAGGTGTTGCCTTTGTTAGTTCTTATTAATATCGTGCTTATAAATTTAATATAGAATGTCTAGTTTGACTTACCCATTATCAACATGATAACCGGCAGCGTAGACAAACAGGCTAGGAACACTGTCATCAGAACTGCAACAAAACGGTTATTTTAAAACCAGCTTAAGTTCATTCAGTAATACGCAACGTTTGTAATTCAGTGTTCTGTAAACGATCACTGCCTTCATCACCTTTCACTACAGCTGGGCCTCATTGATGAACTGTTTGACATTTCTATTCTACCATGGAAGTTAAGCCGTTGGGAGACAGATGATAGACGTTAAGCCAAAAGCGTATGATTACACCGCTAGAGAAGTTTCCACAGTGATCAGTCACCACCTTCGCCTGTCCATTTTAACACGGCTATAGGCTCACTACAACATAGGACGAAAACAAAAGGGGAAATGTGTGTGTGTATAGTATTGCCCTTCTTACCCTTTCGGAAATAATGGCCTATAATGAATGTAAGTATGTATATAAATTTTCAAACCGGAATTAAAAATGTATCAACAAGGACTCACTAGTTCTATTCATAATCTTGGCGGCTCTGCAGACAAAGTCCACGGTCCCTGATGCCTCCATGTTCGCGTCTTTCAGCTGATAGGCCACGGAGCCGTAAGTGGTGAGGCCTATGCCTAGGCTGTGCGTCTCACCGTATTTGGCCTGCTCTCCACAAAGACGCCTCTGTTCGTCTCCTGACACCTGAAGTGAAAGGATCTGATGAAATTACATGGTTGATTTATTTTTAGTATTGTACTTAGAATGCCATACGTTCTAAAGAAGTTTATAATAAACTTATATCCTAATCCTAAGGTCCTTGGATCAGCTATAGACGCATTCCTGGTGCATTTCCCAAGCACTTCAAACGCCTCCCCTTTTATCCCTTGCGTATTGTATATTGGAGCAAAATATTCTTTAAGTCATTAATTTATCTCTATATTCATTCATATATTTATCTATCCAAATATTATAAAATTTTAGTCTGCGATGAATGTGTTAACCAGCATCGGCCAATCCGTTAACTTTTGATTTTAATATCTCGCAAATATACAGGGATATACAAACGGAAAATTGTACAAAATAATCATAAAAAACAGCCATTGTACAAAATAATTATTTCTATTTTTGTCTTGTTGTCGTAAACAATAATATGTGGAAATAATAAGGCTTTCTATTTATATTTCAATCACCAAAATAATGTTAATGTTGTGAACGAAAATGAGACTGAAATCTTGATTATAATAGAACGTAATAATATTAATGTCGTATTACCGAAATGTAATTCAATTTCTCACGTTTTAATTTAAAGAGATTTAGATTTATTACAAACTCAAACAACAATAAAATGTGGCAGAAAATAAATAAGTATAAGACATACTCGTAAATGTAGCAAAATAACAATGTTACTGAGGAATATAATGCTCAGCGTCAGCATTATTATATCTTTATTATAGAGGATGATCATTATCATACTAATCTTTGTGAAACATAGGATACAAGGTCTTTATTATAATGTTGATATAATGTGAAATGATAGTAAAATACAACACGGTTACCTATTAGGTAGTAAGTTTCCTAGGTAGGACTCATCTTTGTTAATCAAATCAAGATGAGCGGCATTTCTAGCTCCATCTTTATCCACCATCATGAAGAAGCAGTTCATTCGTGATCATGGGGCTTACAACAGTGCCAAAATATCAGATACTCGAAAAAACAGTACATGGTAAATTTTATATCCTGTTAACATAATGTGAATATTATATTTCTCCTTTTATTGTTTCTTCTGCTCACATATTCTTCCTAATTATTCTAAATTCTAAATAAGAGAAGTATAGTACTAATAAAACCAATTCTAATCTAGACATATTATTAGGCAAATTAAAGGAGATCTAAAAGCGTGACTGTTACCTGACTGACCGAGCTGGACGCTCGCCGCGAGCCAGGGTCGGACTGCCCGCTGGTTCCACTCTGCCGACCCCCAAACGATGCTCTGTACGGAGACATGCTTCTGCCTCGAGTGCCTGGATAAACAATTATCATAATGTTATTTCAGTCAGTATTTATCCTTCTTTCAATCAGCTGTCAGAATTTTACCCTCCAAGACGGCTAGGGCCGAAGGCCAGCCAAATAATTAGACGCAAGCTAGAGCAGAACGCTCACGCTCAAATGAATAAAAACTATGATGAAACAGTCTGGTTCAGTCTTTTAGTGGAAATTATCTTCCAATATCATATTGGGAGAGTGCTTGACCATAGCTAATACATTAGGGGACTAATATTGTTTCAATCAATGTATGAAAAAAAATATAATTTTTAAAATAAATTATAAAAAACTTTTTACTTTGTGCTTACCTGCAGTTTGACTTTCTTCACTTGCTCGCCTCTCTCTTGACACCAAAGGTTCTTGAAACGTTAACGTCAGACTTCCTCTTGGACTGACCCGCGTTATTTCTTCGATTCCCGTGACTAAGCTCCCTCTAGCACTCCTTTCTGACGGAGCAATACTTCCTCTGGGACTTCTCTGGGAGTCTGGGATCAAAGAACCTCTCGGACTTCTTATGTCCGGCATCATTTCTTTTTTTAAATTGTGCTCGGGACCAATGCTGCCTCTTGGGCTAGTTCTTGGACTAGGACCTAACTCTTTTTGACTCCTTGCTGGATCTATTTGAATACTGGCTACAGAATGTCTTGGACTTCTACCAATATCTGGAATGAGAGAATTTCTAGGCTGGTTCCATGATGTACCTTCGGGAACCAAACTTCTCCTTGGACTTCTAGCTGTTGCGTCTGGAGCGATACTATTTCGAGGACTCCTATTATAGTCTTGAGGATTTAGACTTAACCTGGATCCATAAGCAACGTCAACTGCTAAGTTGTTTCTTGAAGGTGTTAATACATTTCTGTGCAAAGGTGGAGCAGAGTCTGCACTTATTGAGTTCCTAGCAGATCTAGATTCAGGAACTAATGAATTTCGAGGGCTTCTGTGATAGTTGTCTAATGCAGCATCTGGAGCCAGACTGGCTCGTGGGCTCCTCTGCGGCAGAGCTGTTGGTTCCATTTCTTCATCAGTTTCTGTAGCAGCGAGAGATGCTCTTCTGGACGTTTGTGCTGAAGTTCTGGGTGACCTTGCTTGAGGAGATGTAGCAGCGCTTCTAGAGGCACGTCGTCGTCTCGATGATGATGATCGGTGTAACATTTTGTTCAAGTATTTTCTACTGTTCCGCCATTGCAGTTGGAATCCAATCCATTATTTTCTGTGAACAAAAACAATTCTGCTTTAGATCCTTTATAATTCTATTTTAATATTTAGTATTCGCTACACTTCCATGAAGTTTTATAACTGAAGTTCATAAACCGGTTGAAAGCCACAATTTAAACTTCGTTGTTCGCCGTCTCGGGTCGTGAATTTTAATGCTTTGGAGTAAAATGAGCTATGTGCAGTAATCTCCCGTAATTGGTCGTATTGTAGTAATTAGAAAATAAAGCGAAACTAAGGTACCGCTCAAGAAATTTCTCATTATTCAGTCACACGTGTGATCCTGTAAGTTCTGTATTTTTACTATTGAGGTTTAGAACCCACAAAATAGGGATCGCTTTTTGAAATGAATAAACGCAAAATTTAACCCCTTAGTGAAAATTTTCAAATCGGTGATTCGGATAATTCTAATTTACGAGTTTAAGTAATTTCTGGACTGACCAAGAGTTGTCTAAATTCGAATTAATTCACTTTTTTAGGTATGGTACTTTCGCAATCTTTCGCATTTATAATGTTAGTAAGGAAATGTAGACATCAAAAATAAAATTAATGGAGCTTTAAAAAAATCTCAACAGAAACAAATAAAGCAAATGAAAGTAATTCTGCGATGTCGCAAATCCTATTTGCTCGTTCGCAATCCGTAAATGGCAAAAACGAAATAAACTTTTCTTATACAGGATTACTTGCAGAGACGTGCCATTTTTCAGCCAATCCGATAGATTGAAATGTACAAATGCGGAATACTCTCTCTGATAATGTTTAGAAGAGCTCTGAGCGCAAATAGTAGGTAGGTACCAGTTATTTTTCTCAAGTGTCATTATTTCTGATGAATTTTGGTGACAAATTTGGTCTTAATGTCATGTTGGCTAGTCGTGTTATAAATAAGGTTTAATGTCTAGATTTTAAGGTTCCGTGCCTAAAGGGTAGTGTCACTAGCCCAAATATCGTTAACCGTGATAGATTGACACTTGAAATTTTCAAAGATGATGTTTTTATGTCTCACATACAAAAAAACATGACTTTTTGACATTTTTTGGTGCAGAACCATTCGCGCACTTGACTTACTTTTAAGACAGTTCAAATAATTTTCTAATACTTAGTCAATTCTTATACACTAGATGACTAGATGGTACCTGCCGCTTAGCCCACGTTAAATTTTGCTACTGTCCCTCTATACCGTGGGATCGTACTCCGGGGAAAAAAAGTAGCCTACATATTATTCTGTCTCTTCAGTCGTCGCGCGCGCTCGAGTGGCGCGCACGTTTACCATACGATACCCGCGTTCGTGCGCTAGTCGTGATGTTGCGTTCACCGTTACGTAATTCAAATAGTGAAACGGAGGTAAAATGTACAGCATGCCATGTGCTGATTAACGAATTATTAGCTTTTGTATGCAACAAAGTGGATACACTAGCCGAAACCGCTATAGTGCAAATATGTATCAGTGCATTTACTGACGTAGAAATAGAAAATGCAAGGCAGCTTGTATTTAAACTGTTGGCTCCATCTCGGAAAGTTATGAGAAGGAAAGAAGGTAACCAACAGAAAAGCGTGCAAGAAATAGTGAAGATCATCAAAGAATCAGAACCGGATTCTTTGCCGCTATTTGTGGCAAAAGACCTAAACAAGCTACCACCAGTAACCTTTGACCATATTGATGTAACCACGTTCTTAAAGGAAATGTCTCTGCTCAAAAAAGAAGTTGCTAGTATGCGAAAAGATCATTCGGAGTCATCATCGACGTTGACTATCGGTGAGGTGGAATCTCTTAGGAGCGAGATAAAAGAGTTGAAAGAACTGGTTCAAAGTCAAAGCTCAGAAACTTTATTACAAAATGCTCGAAAGGAAGTTGAAGTTGTTGAGAAAACAAGAAATGTTTCCTGCAAAAATATAAATAATCTTGACAAAAAGAAGGTAGTCGAAAGGTCACCCGCACGTAGCCAGGAGTGCGGTTCTCAATTGTTATCGTGTGGTCTAGTTGAGGTGGAGGAGCGGTTGGTGAGCCTGGGGAGCAACGTTCGGGAGTCCTCTGTTACTAAGGGCGCGACTCAACCTGTGCTCTCCCAATTTGTGCCCTCCATCGTGCCTAGTGAAGTTAACGAATGTGCATATACAGTAGCAGATGTGGTAAAGAAGGGGATTTCATGGCAAAATAAGAAGAATGACGAATGGACCACAGTGCAATATAAGCGTCCTAAAGTGCAGAACCAGAACAGAAGAGGGCTTGCTCAACCACTGGAGCAGTTTAATTTTAAGGCCGCCGACAGAAGTACACCCCTGTATGTGTCCAGAGTGCACATAGACACTACTACTCAGGACATTATGGCATTTATTAAACATAAAACCGGTTTGGACGTTCAAGTTTGCAAGCTAAATAATGTAAACAATGACTTTAACTCTTTTAAAGTTGTTGTACCGTTGAGTAACATTGACCTGTTTTTGAATGACAAAGGCGATCAGTTCTGGCCGGCTAATATTGTGTTTAGAAAATACTGGGAACGCAATCGGCCCCGTACCAGAGAGCCGTGGGTAAAAGAAAAAAACGTCAATACCACATCTACATAAATATGGATAGTGCAACTATATCTCTTGTCTCATATAATTGCCAATCGTTTAAGAGTTCTGTGCAGGAAATAACTCGCTTGTTTAATCATATTCATATTCATATTCATATTCATTTATTGCACACCACATGTCAAAATTAAAGATGTCACAAAATTTGGTTAGAGTACAATATGGACCCTGTCGGGCACGGCAACATAGGAGAGAGGAGGAACCAACCACCGCCATTTCTTCATGCAATGGCTTTTTGGCCAGTCCTACGACTTTACGTCTTGGAATCAGTCCTATTATGACACACCGGAGTCTGCATAATAGGACCACTGGCAACAAAGATTTAAAATATCAATTATTTTGCAAATGTCAGTGATATTGTCAAAAAAAAAAAGTAAAAGCGTTTTAAGTCCTTTATTTATGTCATCGTTTTTATTTGTTTAGTAAAGTTTTACTTTTTGCAGTATCTATAATCAGATTGGTGTCATTCATATAATCAGTTGTATCGTAATATGCCTTTTTGACAAGAAGTTGTTTTACCCTATTTTCAAAGCTCCTATCACTATTTACCGATTTGATGGATTCAGGCAGTTTGTTAAAGATTTTTATAGACATTACATATGGACTACTGGAGTGCAGGTTCATGTGGGACCTCGGTAACATTAACCGGTTTCTGTGTCTAACTGTTCTATCCATATGTAGGTCACCTCGCCTTATAAAAAAGGCGTTGTTGTTACGCACAAATTTACAAATTTCAAGGATGTAGATGCATGGCAAGGTAAGTATTTCAAGCTCCTTAAAGTGTGGTTGGCAGCTGTAGTCCTGGTCTATGTTTGCTAGGATGCGGATTAGTTTTTTTTGTATGATAAAGAGTGGGGCTGCGTCGGTACTGTTTCCCCACATAATGATGCCATAGCTCAGCCAGGCATTGGCATAAGCATAGTAAGTGGTTAAAGCGGTCTGCAAGTCAGTGGATTTTTTAATTTCCCGTAGAGCATAGACAAATTTCGATAGCTTTGCTCGAATATTTTTGATGTGAGCTTTCCAATTTAGGTGACTATCTATTGTTATTCCTAGTAGCGAGAATTCATTGGCATTTTCTATTTTATTACCGTTTATTACAAAATTAATTTGTAGGGGTGTTTTTTGATATGGGAAAAAAGTTATTAATTTAGTTTTTTCATAATTAATTTGTAAGTAATGTTCATTCATCCATTTTGAAATTGTCTCAAAGATATAGTGCAGTTGCTCGTTCAGGCCGTTATGATTTTGGCACGAGGTAAGTACAGATATGTCATCCGCAAATAACACACACTGTTCATTTATAATTTTTGGTAGGTCATTTATGTACACCAAGAAAAGCAAACAGCCAATGACACTACCCTGTGGTATAGATGCATTTAAGATTATTTTCTCTGATCTAGTACTTAATATTTCTTTACAATTTAGGTCGCAGTTTTCAATTTCCACGTATTGCTCTCGGTTTTCCAGGTATGATGTAAACCATTTGTGCGCTTTTCCGCGTATTCCTATTTTGTCCAATTTGTCTAGTAATATATTAAATTGCACTCTATCGTATGCCTTGGTCATATCGAGTAGTATTCCAACGGCATATTTTTTATTATTTAAAATGTTGATTGCTTCTTGTATAAATTTATAGACAGCAAGAGTAGTTGATCGCCGTTTGCGAAAACCATTCTGACTTTCGTCAAAAATATTGTACTTTTCGCAAAAACGGTAAACACGATCACATATAGCCCTTTCAAAAATTTTTGAGGCTGTTGGTAGTAGTGCTATTGGACGGTAGTTATTAGGGTCTGTTTTCAAGCCTTTTTTGTGTATTGGTTTCACTATGGCTTTTTTTAGGAGATCTGGGAATTTACCTTCTTCAAAGGATTGGTTTACCAGTACACTAAAGGGTATTGTAAGTTCCTCTGCACACTGCTTAATTAGGAATGGTGGAAGTTCATCTATTCCATAGCTATATTTATTTTTTAGGTTTTTTATAATATTATAGGTTTCAGAAAAACTTACTGGTTCCACAAATAAAGTGTTTACTATGGAGGTCCCAACAGGTGAACTTCGTGGTTTGTTCATAGGCCTTTGTGTGAGGTCTGCTCCTATGGATGCAAAGAATGTGTTAAATGTGTTCACTATCTGATATGGGTCTGACACAAGTTTATTATTTATTTGTAGCTCCATTTTAGTATATGATTTTATTTGTTTCTTATTTGTTCGTTCGTTTATTATATTCCACACTGTTTTCATTTTATTCTGTGATTTTTGTAATCTATTTTTATACTGTAGTTTCTTAGCGGTATATACTGATCTTTTCAATATTCTTTCATAACTTTTATAATATTTTGTAATAATTGGATTATTTGTCTGTATACTAAAAATTTTTAATAGTCGCTTATTTTTACAGGAAAGTTTTATACCCCTTGTAAGCCAGTATTTCTTAAATTGTTTTTTAACTTTTATTCTACATTTAGGCATTGTTTTATTAAGTATATCTAGTAGTGTATTGTTAAATGACATGTAGTTTTCGTTTATATTGGAATTTTCGGTTATTATACTACTCCAATTTACAGATCTTAATGTAGATTTAAATTTATTTATGTTTTTTTCATTATACAGTCGCTTTTTTGTGTACCAACTGATTTGTTTATGTTGTTGTGGTACATTAAAAGTTAGTGTTGTACCGCAATGATCTGAGAAACCTAGTTTTTTTACGGATGAATATAGTTTAGTGTTAATGTTAAAGTTAGTGAATATCAAGTCAATACACCTTGATGTAGTTGCTGTTATGCGTGTGGGGTCCTTTATATGCTGTACAAGTTTATATTCTGACATAAGGTCAAGAAGCTTATTAGCGTCTGAATTATTCTTCAACACATTCACATTTATGTCTCCGCCTACTATAAGTTGCAATTTAGGGTATTTTTTATTTATATAAGTTAATATCGTTTTGATTTGGCGATAGAAAGTTTCCTCCTCCCTACCATTCCAGTATATTAATGTTAGTAATATTTCTTCTTTTGGTAATTCAATTGCACAAGCTTCTATTATGTACTGTATTGACATTTTTGAAATTTCTTCTCTCTCTATATAGTCTAAGTTTTCTTCCAGGAGAATGCAGACGCCACCACCTGCCTGGTCTATTCTACAAAAGGATGCTGCTACTTTATATCCTGTAAAATGTATTAGGCTTAATTTCTCTAATGATAACCAAGATTCACTTACGCATATTGCTTGATACTTAGGTGTTCGGCTTACAAATTCCTCCATTATGTGTTGCTTGTTATATAAGCTTTGCATGTTTTGAAAGAGAACATTAAAAGGTCTATCTGTTTGCACGAAAAGTATGCAGTTCATTTTGGTTGGTGGTGGACATAGAGTTCATATTATGGGGGTCACTTGCCCTCTTGTTAACAAAACTATTTTCTTCATTTATTTTTTTGGATACTAGCTGAGATTTAATTTCTTTCCTGTTATGGATCTGTTCTCCCTCTATGTATAATTTATTATGTTTTATAACTGCATGCAGACCCTGTTTCCGTGCTGCAAACATCTTCTCTCGCATAAAACTTCTCTGTTTTCTTTCTTCTTCATTTAGAAATTCTGATATGTATAGGCCGGTTCCATGGAGGTATTGATTATTGTCTAATATATATTTGGTCATTTTTTTGCTTATAAGTTCTATTACCAATGGCCGTGTTTTATTGTTGTTGAATTTTCCTATTCTATATGTATCTTCTATGTATCCAAGCAAGTCTACCTGCAGAGTATCTCGTATCATAGCCACAATTCTTTCATGTAGTTCCCATTCTGGCTCTCTTTGATTCTCTGCAAAACCATACAATACAATTTTTTTTGAAGTGTCTTCAGTTGGCGTCTTGTGCACTAACTTTTTTATTTCACATTGTAGGGTATATGTTTTTTCGTTTAGATTTTCTATTTGTAACTTAAGTGCTTCAATATCAATTTTTCGTTGGTCATTTTGCAAGGACAGGTCAATTGTTTCTTTTTTTATGTCATCTCTCAATTTTGTGATTGCTGAATTTATTTCCATCTGAATTGTCAGTTTTATGTCTTCTATAATGGACTTATTATTTTCTTTTAATTTTAAGGTTATTATTTCACTTAAATTTTCCAGAGTGATTTGGTCTTCTGTAGGGAATTTCATGTGTTCCTCTTTATTTAATGTATCTCCTAATAAACTTGAGTTTTCTGAGCTAATTGTGTCATTTCTGTGGGGATTTTGATCTATCTTTGTTCTAAAAGTAATGTTTGTTTCAGGTGTAGCGATACTACCAGTAGTATTTTGTCGAACAGGTGTGTTGGAGTTATTTTTCTTTGGTCTATTGCATTTACATTCGGGACACTCCCAAGCATGTTTCTCATCTTTAGTCAGAAATTTTATTTGCTTGTCCGTCATATTTGCGCATTCATTATCGTAAATTTGTTTGCAAGTTTGACAAGATAGATATTGTTTGTTCAGTATGACTTGCCTACATCCTGTGCAAGAGATATTTTTTTGTGCTACACTTTTATGTGCTGGTGGTGCCATCAGTAAGACCAGAACAAGTAGTCTGTACTGTGTTAGGTTGTGTTAAAATAAAGTCTTTCGTTCCTTACAAATTTATGTTTCTGCAAAGTCAATGACAGTTGTTGACTGCCGATTTTTCGTTTTAAGGTTATTTCAATTCCACTCAGGACACGATTGACACATATTCTTGTATAATTAATGAGATTATTTTACCTTTCTACTTATTTCCAATTGTAAAGTTTTTTTTCATAATGTATTCGTAGGTAATATTACATAAAAATGTTCTCGTGTAATGTCATTCACCACTGTGCCAATTTTCAATTTGATTTTTAACAATATTTTTGCACTTTCACTGTTTTACTATTTCTATTTTACGGTCATTTGACTTATTTCTCATTATTTAGACTATTTGCTTTCTGAATTTCCACTTTTTCTTTATTAAAATCACAAATATTCGATCGGAGTACTATAAAAACTACCATTCGTGGCGGTGTTGCCAGTTTCCTTCCATCATAACCAAATTATTGCACTACAGGAAACATGGCTGTTTCCCCACGATCTAGGGTTGCTGAGTACAATCAATGGACAGTTCGGGAGTCATGGTGTCTCCGCTATTGACACTACACAGGGAATGGTGCGTGGGAGGCCGTATGGGGGTGTGGCCCTCCTCTGGGATCGAAGAGTATTTTCGCAAGCAGAAATAGTTGAGTGTAATAACGACCGTATGGTTGCGGTTAAGCTTACGTGTGGGGGGCGGACCCTGTTAGTGTTCAGTGTTTACATGCCTACTAACTGTGAGGATAATTTTCCGGAAATGTCGCAATGTCTCGCTAATATAAGTGCGGTAATTGAGAGTGCCGATATTGAAAGTGTTTTCGTGCTTGGGGACTTTAATGCGCATCCCGGGACGCGATTTTATAAGGAGCTCATGGATTTTTGCTCAGAAGAATTACTTTCGTGTATAGACATAAAGTGGTTAAATGTAAACACATATACATTTGTGAGTGGGGTGACCGGGTCGCCGAGGTGGCTAGATCACTGTCTAGTCTCGGCAGCGGCCGAGGCGGCAGTGAGTGACGTGCGTGTGCTGTACGGTGCATATAACTCGGACCACTTCCCATTAGTCATACAGGTACTGTTTAATAATATTATTTGCAAAAAACTTACAACAGATGATGGGACAGACTGCAATTTGAAATATAGATGGGGCATTCGTAGTAAAACTCAGTGTGAACAATACTAATATATTTACATAAATTATAAAATGATTGTATATGTTGACAATTACAGAGGGAATAAATATTCTCAAATACATATTTACAGTAGTACAGTATTTACAGTATTATATATTTACACAATCTATAAACATGGCATCAATTACAGTGGTTTAGTTTTGGTATATCTTATATTTATAAAATTCAAGCTATTGTATTTTAATGTTGCACATGACATCTTGTTGGACCCCTATTAAAAGTACTTGACCGTAATTCGAAGCTTATATAATGAGATAGGCATATCCGTTACCCGTAGGCTTATCTTACTCATGTTTGATGACGTATTTCCGTCGACTCACCAGCAGGGGGCGCCACCTGTGAACTTATAAATGCAGATGGCCGCCATCTTGTCCTCATTGGCGTTTTGATCCCGTAGCAAAAGGTTATAGCAGGAACACCTGCTAGTGCATTTATTTTTTCTAGTTACTAGTTATATACCTAGTAAAGTTAAAAACAAGTGACTTGTGATTGAAGTAAGTGAACCTACAGACATATTTAACGGTTTGACCGTTCGTTTAAGTCTCAGGTATGTTTTTACTTCATATTTTTACGATCACATATGAGTGTGATACGTCATAATAGCCTATTATTTTAAAATAGCACGTAAACCTTTCGAGGTAACAGTTTCTTTTATTTAATATCTTTAGTTACAGCTAATATCAAACTGTTTTATAGATTGTATTCATAGGTACTAATACTTTTTTTTTAGATATTATTTGCTTCGTGTATGTACAGCGTCAGTACCGCCGAATATAGAAAATATTTTCAAAATATTTTTATATCTACCCACATAAAGGCACATTAATTATTAGATGTTCCTATACATGTAAAAATATGGCCTATTATGGGTAAAATCGTAATCATCCCAAGTTTCTGAATACGTACGAGTGTGTCAAAGTAATAACTAAATGTTCACCATGAAAGTAGTACTTAAATTTTAGGTACCTAACATAATACTATTTCTTTTAGTTTGGTTTCTTGATAGAAATGAATCCTCCATCCTTAGAAAAAGAGCTAATTCCAAGTGGAGTATTTCAGAAGCGCGCTCTGAGCTCCAGTTACTGTATTAGGTGCGTCAAATAGCTACAGTTCCAGCTCATTTAGCTCGAACTTCAAATAAGGGCGATCGTGACGCCACGTGCATTGTCGTAAGTGAAGTAAAAGATGCCGACTTCCACTAAACCAGATAAGGATGATGGAAATAGGTGAGTTATTTCTCATTTATAAAGATCAAGATTGTAAACATTTAATAAAGAATTGGAAGTATAAATCTAGTACAGTACATACCTATTTATGTTATATGATTGCATAGTTATTGTATTATTAATTGCTATCTTGTGTATTTCTAATCTTGCGGCGTTTTTTGGTTTTACTTTACAATATGTTCATACAATGTATATTCTACTCACCCTTAAGCACAATGAAGCAAGACATAGTGGGGTTTGGTTGTGTTTATCTCACTGGGAGTCCAGAACACCGGAATGCTATTTTGTTTGCCTTTTTTCACTTTCGAAGTGTCACACAATCTTAACTGGCTCGTTGTGGATAAGACACGGGGACGCATTGCTATTTGCTGGCCGTGATGTGATGTTTGTTTCATTGATTGTTGTTGAAATTTGATGGAAAAAGCACAGTGCACTTTTTGTTTAGGAATGTAATAATTTACTATCATAACTTCCTATCATGTTGTTGTTAGTTGTTAATGTTGTCTGCCATATTGGCGACGCGACGGTCATAGATAAACAGACGGGATCGATGTCATTGGCTATGGTCGTTTCAGATGGGACGCACACTTGCCATAGGTAATAAAAAAAAAAAAAAAATATATATATTGTTTGTAGTTTAGTGGAAATTGTAAGTTCACACTTCTTGCACTTACATAATTTGTTTTATTCTGGAATTCGTTTTTGTGTTTTTATTTTGTGTTTTTATAAGTTTTTTAAACTTGTTTGCTACCAAATTGTCTCGAATTCGCTGTCCTACGGGAGCCCGTTGAAAACCAGCGCCTGGTATTCGTACTCGGCATTATGCTGAACGGGCTCCTATTTTGGTGCAACGGCGGGATAATTATAATCTAGCTAATAATATTTTTTTTAACTTTGTCAGTGTTGTTGCATTTAAAATAAAGAGATTTTTCTTTCTTTCTTTTCTTTTCTTTCTTTCTATTTACGTAACACTGGTCCTGACCAAGTGTAAATTTATTCACAGATCAGAAGTTAATTTACGAGGATGATAGAAACAGCCAATCATCCTTGCTTCGTATTTTATATAGGGACAGCATTAAAAAAGACTTCGGTTACCCAAGATCCTAAGACACAGTATAACCTAAGAGGTTGATAGACACGTTTTGGCTACAAATTGCCTAGATAAGATAATATGCTGATACCCACTATTGTAAAATCATAGTCCTGGGTTCGTCAACCTAGACAAAAACGGGGAGATCCGACAATTCGAATCCCTGCTACATTTTGAAAAAGCTGACAAGGCTCTTTCTGCCAAAAGGCTTTTGCTGCCAAAACCTGTTGTATTTTTAAACAAAGAGAATCTTTTGAAAAACTTAAGTTTCTTCGAAAATATTTATGACAAAATTGAAGACCTACTTTAATAATAGGATTTCCATAAATCTTTTATCAATTTATTACAAATGGCCAGCGAGTGTGCCATAGATCTGATTTCATATATTATTCTCAGAATTGTCAAAGACCCAATTCTTAAAAATGAACCTTGATAAAATATCGCCTTCAAACACATACATTTTCGAGGCTGAAGCCTTTTCAACGGCACTCGGGAAGGCATGCATTTTGGTCTTCGATCTCCAAAAAGGATGACCCCGAAAAAAGATCATCCAAATCATTACGCCAGCCTTCGAGAGGATCAGGCGTCAAGATCAGATTTCCATCGAATGGAGTCCAGATTCCATTGTACCAAGAGCCTTTTTAGGCCTGTATTACAGTTACCACTCTCGAGGGGTGTGTACAATATCTATAATAATTGGGCATACGACAGTAAATGTCCCTTTAATTAAGAAATTTCTGAGCTTTAGGCTCTCAAAGAGACTGAGAAGTTTAACATCCTCTGCCCATACCAGCAAAGGAAACACTAACCAGTTACTACCCTCGAGGGGTATGTACAATATCTATAATAATTGGGTATACGATAGTAACCAGGCGTACCATAACATACTAAGTAACCATGCAAGGATGTCCCTTCAATTACGAAATTTCCGAGCTCGAGGCTCTCAAAGAGACGAGGAGAGGTCTAACATCCTCTGCCCACACCAGCAAAGGAAACACTAAATGTTATGACCCTTTCATTCTATGTCGGTCAGTTAACTCTGTACAAAATACGTTGGTAAGGAACGAGAGTACCAAAAAGTTTTAAATTTATAAAAGGGTACCGCATTCCCTTTATCCAGAAACTCCAATCCGTCCTGCACGGTATTCGAGAGGACGCAGGTTCGAATCCTGCTCAAAACTGATAACCTTCCTACATTTAAATTTACACGGAACTCTGTTCAAGTCCCGTCCTGACAAAATTGTAAAATTTTCACTTTATGTTAAAATGCTATGGAAAACTTGACTAAGGTGGAATACTAAGGTTTCCTTTTTAACTGAAATGACCACATTGTGCAATGGTTCAAAAGATGAATGCTCAAGGCACTCTAAAACTAGTTCCTTTGTCACCAAGTTTGATTTCTCCACTTTTCCTAACTTCAAATAGCGATGGGTCATCCGCCCAGAATTCAGTTTTAGGACATTGTACGCCTTTGTGAAGCTAGAATAATTCTATCTTTCAGCATGTTCCGTTTACCAGATTTCCTCCAACCACGAGATTGAATGTGCAAAATACATCTCAGTAAAGCTTATTTTCATGGTAAAGCTGATGTAGTGTACATTATTCTTTCTCAGAGCACATTCTTGTCTTCCGCTCGGGTAAGCCGCACCCAAAACATTTTCGTTTCTCACCATCCGGGTGCCTCGATTTCTATAGAATAAGAGTATTCAAATTCTCGTCTACCTACATAAAATCTAATTTTGCGCATCAAAATCCTGTTACTCTTCACAAACACGTACAAATAGCCTTGAAAACTCTTCAAACCCAGGGATGGTTAGACAATTGAGAGAAAACAATAATAGGTTCCCGAAGAAACCTCTTATATCGTTATGCGATAGACATAGAACTACCTGAAAGTCCAATACCAAAAGAAAAGATATTAGACATAAAAGGAAGATTTATTTAATTCCAAATCAAAGAAACTTAGTTCTTTTAAAGAAAATTCAAACTTGGTGGGTCTTTTGAATTTTTACCACTTTCGCAGTGCCTAGAGGTAGCTTTACCTCAGCGTCACATTCGGTCAATCCCCTAACCGACAACCCACTGAAGAAAATAGTAGTGCACGGAGTGGTACAAGTGGAACTCCAATAGTGGGGCCGCAATTACCGGCTCTCGACAATTTTACAAGCTTTCCATCCGAGATGCTTTCTTACCACGGACGCGTCAGATTTCGCTTGGGAGCCTAGCTAGAAAACATTTCTCTAACAGGCTCGAGGGCCCAGAATAACAAAGATTGCACTGCTTCAAAGAAAGATGTTGACAATCTTACACATGATTCGAAATCATATACTGGTACTGTGTTACAGTCTGTACTCATTCAAAGCAGTTGTAGTCCACCCCCCCAGAGGGACGAGACCAAATCAATTGCCTTGACGAACTTAACTCGTCAGCTTGCGTGTAATGGTCCGACATCAAATTGACTTCACCATACACTGCATTCCGAGCCGATACCATATGTATCAGCTCCTCCGGATATTTTTTGTGAGCATACTTGCTTCAAACACCACTAAGGCAAGATTGCCTACAAAAAATATTCCTATTATGAAATGGAGAACACTACATGATAGGCCTGTTTGTATTGTGTGGATATTACTTCCACCACCATTTTTAATAACCAAGATACTGTCACACCTTAATCGGTCAACAGGATTGTTTGTGTTTCTGGTGCCGCGATGGCACAAGGTATTAATAGAGGGCAGATCTCAAAGCGAGAGCTCTGTAAGTTCCATTCTTTCTGCAGAACCTGCAAAAGAACCTAATAAACATTATTTCTTTCCTTCTAATAAACACCTCGACAGGTCTCCCACCACCTCACATAGAGAATCTGTGGAGTAGTGAAATGTGGGGGGGGGGGGTGAAGAGGTAAATAACAGATATATAATCACAAGCTTCTACTATTGAGCTCCTGGAGACCTACCTTTTAACATACTTATAAATTTTAGAGTTTTAACCGACTTGCATTTTATTCATGATTATTATATAATACGATTCTGTTACATAAATCTGTTGTTGCTGTACTTGATAATACAGAAACCGCTAGTCAACCTTACATAGTTCGCATGTTTTGGTTAAACATATCTTGGTCGATCTCTTTGAAAAATGTAAAGAAAATTAAGTCACATATTGATTGATATTGGGATTGATGACTTAGTTAAATATTACCAAGTATTGATACACAGAGAACATTTTTCAAGTATCTCGTCATAGTGATTTTATGCTTAGGTCGCCGCATCCACGATCTAACTTTGCTCGATTGTTTTAACTCACGTCATAGGTACTACTTTAGGCCCGAATCAGAGTCCGAAACTGATCATTTTCATTTCAGACAATCTGGTTGGAAAACTATTGTAAACAAAGATAATACCTACGACTAATCAATTGAATCCTTTATTCTAGATAAAAATTAGGTTAATCAGAGTAACCGATATGAGACTACACAGTCAAATAGTTTACTTATGACTTTGAGAGGTACTCCAACAATTCTAGCCCCGGCACTACCCGGTCAGCAGCAGCTTCTAAGAATTGGTGGTGGTGGTAAGATTAAATTCATCCTAACACGAAGTAATTGATGATGGGTTGGTAATAATGTCAGCAACTACCACCAATCAAATATAATAATAATACGCAATTATTTAATCCTGTCAATAGAAGGAAACTTACTACTCCTTATATAAGATTCCTTATTTAGTCTATTTAAGATAACATATTAAGTTGTTCAATGTGGTAAAGATTATAAATCTAGATACCATACATACAACATTCTGTAATATTATTTTCCTAATAATAAATTAGAATCACATTGGCGTTTCCGTCACTCACCAGGCGAAAACAAACATTTCTCATTATATAAGCTTCGAATTACGGTCAAGTACTTTTAATAGCGGCGTTTTCCCTGAAAGAAAACGCATATTAAAATACTTACCTAATTCGAAGCTTACTTTTTAAATCTGCCTGGTGAATAAAAGCCATTGAGGACAAGATGGCGGCCATCTGCATTTATAAGTTCACAGGTGGCGCCCCCTGCTGGTGAGTCGACGGAAATACGTCATCAAACATGAGTAAGATAAGCCTACGGGTAACGGATATGCCTATCTCATTATATAAGCTTCGAATTAGGTAAGTATTTTAATATGCGTTTTCTTTCAGGGAAAACGCCGCTATTATAGTATCAGACAGTTAAATAGGGTATTAATGATGATAGTATGTGATTGTCCAGGTTGTGCTTGTGGGTATGATATGGAAATTGAGCACTTTTCTAATCTTATGTTTGTAGTAGTTATGCTAAATGTTGGGTGGAGTTTTGCGATAGCGGTTAGTAAACAAATAAACATGTATAATCAAAAAGTACTATTTCAAAATTTGGTTATTTTGACACCAGTAAATGCCTGCATACTGCTAATATTTAAACTTTTTCTAGATATTTTTATTTACCGGATTTTATTCATACTCATCATATTTTATGTGTTGTTCAATTATTGTTATCGTGATTAACACTAAGAAATGTTTAAAGTTTGGACTTTTTAATGCAGGTTCGCTTGGAACTAGACAGGACGAATTTTTAATTGCCATGAGTCACCATTCGGTTGATATCATGGCCATCAATGAGACCTGGTTAAAGCTTGGTGAGGATGGCAGAGCTCCTTTGGTGCCAGGTTATAAGTTAAGGCATACGCCAAGACCTACTGTGGTAAAAGATGGGATCGGTGGGGGAGTTGGGTTCTACATAAGAAACGGTGTTAGTGTGAGGACCAGGGCTCACCCGGTGGATCCGCAAGTAGAGGAATATTGGCTGTCATTGACTAGTGTAGGCAAAAAAAATCTGGTTGGCACAGCTTATAGACCACCCTGGCTAGGTGAAGACCGTTTCATAGACAGCGTAACTGAGAGCATCTGTGCATTGGCTCCCTATGATCATATCATCCTTTTGGGGGATTTTAACATAAATATGTTGATACAGTGTGACACCAAAACAAAAAAACTACAACAATTCTTACAATATACCAATATACATCAAGTGGTAAACGCACCAACACATTTTACTGATGATAAGAGCACTTTGATAGATGTCATTTGTACAGATATGAATGTTTATAATGTCACAGTTACCCATGTCCCAGAACTAGGAAAACAAGCCGTTGTGACTTGTGAGTCAACTTTAAAAAAAGTTAAGGAGAAACCCAGGTGGGTTTCTTACAGACCATTCGGAGATATCCTGCCCGATCTTTTTGACAGCGATATCAAAATGATTCCATGGCACCACATAGAGTCACAGGTTAATGTTGATGATGGTGAATGCGTTGTCTACTTGGATTGTGTATCTGTTTGACATGCATGCCCCTGTGAAACAAAAACGCTTTAAGACCAAAAATACTCCTTGGATAACTGATAATGTCAAGTTACTCTTCCGCCTGCGCGATAAAGCGAGGCTTGCATATCAGAGTACTAAAATGGAGTCCAAGAAAAAATATTACCTAGAGTTAAAACATCACGCTGTTATGGCGTTGCATAGTGAGAAGTCAGTCTATTTTTCAAAAAATATAAGCGAACAGATCAATAACCCTAAAACCATGTGGAAGAATCTAAAAAATCAGATACTCAACTCACATAAAGATTCTTGTTTGCCAAGTCACTTCAACAATCCCTACACCATCAACAAAGCTTTCCTGGATGTGCCGGGGGAGAGTGTAGTGAGTTTGTCAAAATTAACCTTCTATGAACATCATAGGTACGACCCTAGTGTGAGTTTTGAACTCAGACCTGTAGATCAACCCACAATTTTAAAGATTTTAAATAACATTAAAACACAGGCACAGGGTGTTGATAAGATCAGTGCACAGATGTTGGGACTCACACTCCCTAACTCATTAAGCACTATCACACGACTGATTAATACATCCATCATTACACACACATATCCGCAGCCGTGGAAGTGCTCTGTTGTTCGGCCTATTTCAAAAACTAGCCACCCAAATACCATCAGAGACCTTCGGCCTATCAGTATTCTTCCTTGTTTGTCAAAGGTGTTGGAAAGGGTGGTGCATATGCAAGTAATGGAGTACCTTGAACAAAATAGTATTCTCCCTGATAGGCAGTCAGGATTTAGAAAGGGGCGGGGTACGGCCATGGCTTTGTGTGATGTGGTTGGCAACATTTTGGAGGCTAGGGACCGCGGAGAGGGAACAGCTCTAGTGCTACTGGACTACTCCCGCGCTTTTGATGCCCTAGATATTTCACTTTTATTATCAAAGTTGACCTTCTATGGGTTTACGTCAGATACTGTCAGGTGGTTCGATAGTTACCTCACGAATCGTACACAGTATGTTGAGCTGCAGAAAGAGGATGGCACAGTGATGACATCATCCCCGCTTAGGGTGACTCGAGGGGTGCCACAGGAATCAATCTTGGGTCCACTTTTGTTCATTTTATATACTGCAGATATCACAGGATCCTTTCAACACTGTCGGTTCCATATGTATGCAGATGATACACAATTATATTTGTCTTTTAAACCTGACGACACGCTTTCAGCCATATCTAAAGTAAATGAGGACCTGGAAAGGGTGGTTACGTGGTCAAAAGAACACTCACTGATCTTAAATCCCCTTAAATCAAAATTCATGATACTGGGTAGTAAGAAACAAATTCAGTCAATTTTGAAATATGATCCCACCATAGTCATTAATGGTCAGAAAGTGGCAAGGGTCGAAGAAGCCACGAACCTTGGTCTCCTGATGGACCCTCAGCTACAGTTTCAGGGACACATAGGTAGTATAGTAAAGAATTGCTTTTATAGGTTAAAAATTCTATACAATATTCGGGACTATATAGGGATTCCACTAAGAAAGCAACTGGTGGACAGTCTCATACTATCTAGATTCAATTACTGTGACATAGTTTACGGTCCATGCTTGCTGGCTAAAACTAAAAATCTCATACAGCGCATACAAAATGCATGTGCCCGATATTGTTTTCAAATACCAAGACGTCAACATGTAACACCTTACATTAATAGTAATAATATATTGAAGATGGAGGCCAGAAGAAGGCTACATTTAGCCACTATGCTTTTTGATTTGTTAAAAAGTAAAAAACCTAGCTATTTATATGTAAAAATATGTTTAAGACAAAACCGCTATCGTTACCCTGTCCGGTCCGGAACTAGTACATTATCTGTGCCAAGGCACAAGACTATGGCCTTCCGAAGTTGTCTGAAGTATGCGGCGGCGCGGGTCTGGAATGATCTGCCACCACCAATTAGGAACCTAAAATCAAAACACACATTTAGGGTGAGGTACAAAGCATTGCTCTTACAATATCAAAAGAGCATGCCTTGAGTTATACTAATATATCTGCATTGTCTGCAGATGGATGTATATTAAAAATGCATCTATTTGTATATTCACAATCTCCGAATCTTACCTATAAGTGTTTGGCTCCCCTGCTGTAGGTCATTCCAGAGTCGTCCCTCTGTGTGCTGGACACCGAATTGCCTTATTGTGCATTGGTTGGATTGTGCGGTTGGAGGCCTGCGATGGTAGAAATGGTGCATTGAATTTTAAAATTGCATTTATAGATACCCGTGAAATTGTCAAATTATTGGTTAGTGCGTATATCTTTGAGAAATTCCTTACCTATTTGGCTTTAAGCTTTTGTTCTTTTCCATTACATATTTAAATCTGTTGTTGATAGTAAACTATATTCAATTTGTGTTTAAGTAAATTAAAACGTAATTGCCTGATGACGTCAGGTGACGCTAAGGTTGGCACTGAAAACCAGTACTGGGTGGTTAATACCCATCTCAGTGTATGCTGAGTGTCAATCCTGGTTGCGGACACAGCGTACATTATATATTAAAAGATTAGTAATAACTTTACTTGGTAATTCAAGTACTTATTCAGTGCAGAGCAAAATACAAGGGACACGTGAGGCCGTTGCCACGTAAAGACACGTCGACTGTCGCGTCACTCGCGTCGACCACAGAGCATGAAGCTACCTTCATGCCACAGAGTACACTTTGGTTACCCTTGACAGTTGACAGTGATGTGACAACTGACAGCTGACACGAAACGTATCATCAAAGGCAGCGGCGCGGCGGCCACAGATGAATGGAAATTTGCCGTTTAGTTTTAGAACGTTTTACCTCCCTGTCTGTGTGCCTTTCTTGCGTTGTTGTTTTTGTACTCTTTTTTTTTTATCTTTTTTAAGTCTCTTTTTTGTTTTCTCTGTTCTTTTATTTTTTATTACATATTATGTTATGTTACTATTATTTGGTGTGGGTATGTACGTTATGATCCAAAATAAAAATATTTTCTTTCTTTCTTTCTTTCTTTCTTTCTTACTATGACATTTGTAATGAGAATTTAAAATTAATATTGGATAATAGTTATTTTAATTTATTTTGCAATGATTATTTATGTAATAATAATGAGCATATAAAGGTAATTGACATGTTGTACTTCACTATAGTTACTACACTACAAACAGCTGCCGAACGTACATTTTTTTTTTTTTTTTTTTTTTTTTTTTTTTTTTTTTTTTTTTTTTTTTTATACCACTAAGGTGGCAGACAAGCATGCGGCCCACCAGAAGGACCGGTGGTCACCGCAGCCTATGAACGTTTGCAACACCAGAGGTGCCACACTCGCGCTGCCGACCCTGTAAAAACCTTCTAAGACCCCTTTTGAAGAACCCCATACTGTAGGCGTTTGGGAAAACCGAGGCAGGGAGGTCATTCCACAACCTAAGCGTGCGCGGAAGAAAACACCTATCGGATCTAACCGTGCTGGAACGCAACGGACGCAGAGTGTGAGGATGAACTCCCTGTCTGTGGCGAGCGGTGCGATGATAGAACGTAGCCGTGGGCATCATATCAAACAATTCCTCAGAGCACATACCATTGTACAGGCGGTAGAACACGCATAAGGAGGCAAAGTCTCTCCTGTTGCGAAGAGGTTCCACACCAGCTGTAAGTACAGGATCGTTGACAATTCTTACAGCTCGTCTTTGCACCGAGTCAAATGGACGAAGCTGATATTCAGGTGCTCCCGCCCAGAGGTGACAGCAGTACTCCATATGCGGCCGCACTTGCGACTTATAGAGAAGCAGTGTTTGCGCCGCAGTACATACGTTCATAAAGATGGTAATAAACATATAGTAGGTTGGAATTATCACGTTAGACGTTACCATGTTCTGGCGAGGGAATCCTTCTTAGAGTGGAATTTGTGTGGTAAGCCAGGCTCGGGACATTGCTACGAGCAAATGTGTGCGGCGCGCAGAGATTTTAAATCTGCTATTAAATATGTTCAGAATAACCAGGATAGGATCAGAATGAATATATTGGCCCGTGACGCTTCTTCAAAAAATTTCTGTAGTTTTTGGAAGGAAGTGAAAAAATTGAACCCGAAGAGTAGCGCTCCAGTTAGTGTAGACGGGGAGACCGACAGTAAAGGGATTGCTAATAAGTTCCGCTTGCATTTTGACGTACCACAACCTGCAATGGCTGGGGCGCGTTCTGAGGTGTGGCAAAGACAAAGTGTGACCGATGGTGGGGTTTTTCATGTCACCTCTGACGATGTGGTGGGTGTGCTCAGGAGTATGAGGCATGGAAAGTCTCCAGGCCACGATGGCCTTAGCATAGAACATCTTATGCACGCGGGTCAGTATATTATTGAGATATTAGCAAGATTTTATGGCCTTTGTGCGCGGCACCAGTACTTACCTCCAGACCTTATTCGTACACTAGTGGTACCTATACCAAAAAATAAAACGGGTAATGTCTCGAGCCTGTCTAACTATAGACCTATATCACTGGCAACTATTGTGGCCAAGGTGCTTGAACGTTTAATACATAGGGAATTGAGTCCGTCTTTGAAGATAGATGACGGTCAATTTGGTTTCCGCTCTGAGGTGTCAACGGATATGGCTATTTTCTCTCTGAAACAGGTGGTGGCGCACTATGTCTCTCGGAAAACAAGTGTTTACGCTTGTTTTCTGGACCTAAGTCGCGCTTTTGACACAATCAGTCATGACAGGCTCTGGGAGAAGCTAGGGAACAGTAGAGTGCAGTCTGACGTTGTCGGGCTGATTAAATATTGGTATACTAATCAGACCAACAACGTTAGGTGGGGAAACGCAATATCAGACAGTTATAGACTTACACGTAGTGTGAGACAAGGGGGTGTGACCTCTCCTGACCTGTTTAACCTCTATGTAAACGATCTGATCGAGGAGCTGAGCGGAACATCGGTGGGACTTAGGTTGGGTGATAGATATGTCAACAATCTGAGTTATGCCGATGATATGGTTCTGCTCAGCCCTTCGATCAAGGGTTTGAGAAAGTTACTAAATATTTGTGAGAGATTTGCGAGTCAGCATGGTTTAATTTACAATGCTAAAAAGACCGAAATGATGGTATTTAGGTCGGGAAGGGGTCCACACAATATTCCATCGGTTCGTATCGGAGGGCAGACAGTTGCAATCGTGGAGAGGTTCAAGTACCTTGGTCACATTTTAACGTCAGATATGAAAGATGATGCTGACATTGATCGTCAGCGTAGGGCACTCTCTGTCATAGGTAATATGATAGCAAGGCGTTTTTTTAAGGCGGATGTTCAGACTAAGATGCATTTGTTTAGAACATATTGTCAGAATTTCTACACGTGCCAACTGTGGACTCGGTACGCGAAGCGGTCTTTGGATGACATTCGTGTTCAGTACAATAACATATACAGACACCTTATGGGACTGGCACCATTCTGTAGCGCTTCGGGTATGTTTACAGAGGCAAGACTGAACACGTTTAATGCCATCCAAAGACATCGCATCGCTGGTTTCATGGCCCGTGTTGGCACGTGTAGAAATGGGATAGTTAAGGAACTGGCCGACAGATTATATGCTAGTTCTATGTACAAAAGATGGTTGGAGATAGCGGCCTAACCAATCTCAAGGCTACCAATTTGCAGCTGTATGTAATTAATTTATTGTATCTTTGATTTGTATATGTTTATGGTAGGTATTATATATTTGACATGATGTAATGGAATCTGACATGTTTATTTTTTATTGATATTTTTTATTAAGTTTGTTTTTAATTTAGGTTTTATCTACAATTGTTATTTGTTATCGTTAACATACATTGATTTTTTAACGAATTTAATATGATATTTCTTTTACTTTTTAATTTCATTGTTTTTATTATTATTGTGTATTGGTTACCGGTTTGACATGTATTGTATTGATTATATATATATTTTTTTTTGTAATGAAAGAAGGAATGCAAATTTATGTAAATATTTTAGAAGTGCTTTAATTAATTAATTTAATGGTGAATGGTATATTATAAGTGTTATTACTATGGAATTTAATTCTGAAATAAAGATTTATTATTATTATTATTATGCTCTTTATTCAATAAAATAACTTATATAATACATTTTTAAATATAGTTATAAAAAAAATACATTTAAAAATATAAAATATAGTATCCCACCGGCATCGGGTACAGGGACCAAGCTACCGGTGGTCAGGGCTCCAGAGAGAGGAACCTCCGCACAATGCGTGCCGTGTCCAGTAACACTGCTTTTTGCATCACGCCCTTGATCCAGCTGCCCAACGCGAGCCTCTGAAGGTGTTGGTCGAGGCTCTTAGCTATAAGACCGTTAGCGGAAATGACTATTGGAACAATGATTGCCGTATCGACTTCCCACATGTCGACAATCTCGCGAGCTAAGTCCACATATTTTATTTTTTTGTCGCTCTCAGCCTTCACGAGATTCTCGTCATGGGGGATTGTGATATCAACAATCATTGCTCGCCGCTCAGATCGATCTATTACCACAATATCAGGCTTGTTGGCTACAACAGTCCTGTCTGTGATAATAGATCGATCCCAGTACAATGTGATATGACCATTTTCAAGAACTGGCTCAGCTACATACCTGTAATATGGAACCTCGATATCCACCAGGTAATACTTCAGAGCAAGTTGCTGATGGATGATCCTGGCTACTAGGTTGTGCCTGTGCAAGTACTCGCCGTTAGCAAGACGAGAACAACCAGAAATAATATGCCTGAGGGACTCGCCAGGAAGATGACACGCTCGACATACATCAGTCGTACCATCCCTCAGTATATATTTCCGGTAGTTGTTCGTCATGATAACTTCATCTGCAATTGCACAGACAAAACCCTCGGTCTCTCCAAAGAGATCACCGAATCGTAGCCAGGCCACAGAGGCTATAAGGTCTACATGAGATCCATGCAGAGCCTTATAAAACCTACCGTGGAGCTCCTTGCCCTTCCATATCTCCTGCCGGTCATCAACACCCAGTATTACAGGTTTGCGCCAGTTCTCTTTCGCCAAGGCAAGCGGGGTGAGTCCAGTATCTACTTTGACAACATCCCGATGCACATCCGCATTCATGTGGAGAAAATATTCTCTAAGGTTGCACACCTCGCGGTTATGTAGGGTTTTGGCATTCAAGAAGCCTCGGCCGCCACATTTCCGCGGGATGTACATCCTCATCACCGATGAACGCGGATGATGCATTCGATATGATGTCAATAGTGTACGAACTCTCCTGTCTAAGGCATCTAGTTCAGTTTGAGTCCACTTGAGTATGCCAAAGGAGTACATCAAGAGTGGCATGACCCAGCCGTTAAAAGCACGCACCTTGTTGCCGCCCGATAAAAGACTATTTAATACTTTTCTCAGGCGACTCAGGAAACGTTCTCGCAACGACTGTTTCATGTCAGCTTCATTGATGCCCAACGCTTGTGACATACCCAAGTACTTATAGGTGTCAGATACGAGGAGTGATGTCAGATGAATGGAATCAGAAAGCTGAATACCTTCCGATTCCACTATCCGTCCTCGCTTAACATGCATAACTGCACATTTATCCACCAAATTCCATTTTGATTGAATTACTAAAGTTCTCAGTAACCTTTAGTAAATCAATCAAATGAGAATTTGTTGTGGCAAATAGCTTTAAGTCGTCCATGAAAAGTAAGTGAGATATAACCTGACCTCCTCCCCGTAATCTGTAACCTAGCCCTGAACTCTCTAGTAGAGTACTAAGAGGGTTCAGTGCTAAGCAAAACCAAAGAGGACTCAAACTGTCACCTTGGAAGATGCCCCGCTTAATCCTAATCGGCTCATCGTCACCGCAGAACCCCCCACATCCTGGATAGGTAAGAAGGGTCCTCCATTGCCTCATACATGACTGTAAAGGTAATTGCTACACTGCAACTCTGAGCGAAGCCTCTCAAGCACGGCATCATCCAACATACGATTACGTTGTATGACCCGCACTTGATCCGACAGCCGCTGTGCCGACACGCTGATAGTTGGTTCAAGAGCCTGAAACAAAGGCAGCAAACGAACACGGCACGCAGTGAGGTTAGTTCCTCCCTCTGTAGCCGCAAAATATGCCCGCATGACGTTTTCGTTCATAGATGAAGTCCATCGCATGCGGTGCACATTACCACCGGTAGCGGGGGAAAAAAAAAAAAAAAAAAAAAAAAAAAAAAAAAAAAAAAAAAAAAAAAACCTGGCGTCAGATACACGTCAATATTTTTGCTCCACAAATTTTATCGGTTTTTTATTACATTGATACATAATAACCCAGTTTTTTAACACATTACTGAAATTATAATACAAATGATTGTGAAAATGCATAAATTTCGACGAAAAATATATAAAACCTTACTTTACAGAAGATTTCATCAAGTGTTTGACAAATGTCACTTGACACAACATGAATAATGCAAGAAATTATTTATGTACATAAATCGTGAAAATGTTGACCAGAGCCAGGACACAACGAGCACAGCTAACATCTCCGGACTCATCACTCCGCTCCGCCTCTCTTCTTCGTGAAAATACACCAATCGTAGAGGCGTCGATACAGTCAGCGTCGTAGGTACAGAATCGAACGCCTTCTTATAATCTATCCAACATGTTGATAGATTCTTACGGTTACGACGAACTTGTTGGCTAATAGTCATATCAATGAGGAGAAGCTCCTTAGTACCCCGAGCCCCACTTCTACATCCATTTTGAGAGTCACTCATAATTTTATTGACATTAATATGTTTATTTATTTTATCTCTCAAAATGGATGTCAGAAGTTTATAGATCGACGGCAGACACGTGATCGGTCTATAATTGCTGGGGTTCGAAGTACTTCCAGATTTATGGAGCAGATGAGTCACACCAGTTGTCATAAAAATTGGCAACGATCCAGATTCTAGAGCAGATTGGAAGTGAGATGCCAATCGAGCATGTGAACTGCGTAGCCATTTTAGCCAAAAATTGTGCAGTCCGTCCGGCCCTGGAGATTTCCAATTAGATAACGGACGGACTGCACTAGCTACATCAGAACTGTCAATGACGATTTTTTCCATGTCTGATACATTCTCACATGCCCGCTCGACATCACACATCCAATCACCCTCGGTGTGACTAACGGGTACCGACCAGATACTTTGCCAAAATTTATTTGTTTCATCAGTATCCGGTAGATGTCCGTCATTCACACCTTTATCAGATTGTTCCCAATTTCTATAGACCCATCTCTGGTCTCTTTGGAATCTGCGATTGATAGTAAATCGGTCTACGCGTTTTTTGAATCTACGAATCCGATTTGCCCATGCATAAACTTTTTGCTTTAGGAAGTCAATGCGCTCTGTGACCCGATTCACATAATCCATGGAACTAACTCCAGTTCCTGAAAATGCTCGGTTCACAAAGCGCATCACCTTCGGCCGAGTATTCCCAGATCTAAAGCATGATAACTTGCTGATGAGTACTCTTGTCTCAGTGATACGTCGTTCAATCCTACGCTGCCACCCCGGCACGATAGGTCTTGTTGGTCGTGTATCATGGTTTTCCGCCAAAAGCGGAACACCTGCTACACGACATGTTGCTATGGCAGCGCAGTACAGGATTGAATGAGTATCACTAAGAGTTTCACTATTTTCTAAATACATAGATAATAGTGAATCAACAGTACTCACCAGTGTCAAGTTCTTTCTATGCATGGGCAATCGAGGTAGACGCGGCCTAATATTAATGGGCATAGTCCGATATTCCCCAATCGCACACTCCAAAGCTACCAGTATCTCCTCATTGTACCTAGTATCTGTTGATATAACCATGTCATCTACTGCCGTATTTTGACTAACCACAAAGTTGATTGGGATACTAGCTTCTTCTCTTAGCGGCGGATTGTAGATAACATGGTCATTCCGCAGATACTCTAAGCGTAGCCTCTCAAGTACGTTACTATCCAACATACGATTACGTTGGATAGCACGTACTTGATCCGACAATCTTTGAGCGGAAACGTCGACAGCTGGTTCAAGTTCACGAAACAAGTGCAGCATACGGTCACGATACGCAGTGCGAATAGTTCCCCCCTCTGTTGCCGCATAATATGCCCGCATGACGTTCTGATTAATGGTATTAGTCCATCGCATGCGGTGCACATTACCACCGGAAGCGGGGGCCCTATTCGAGGCCGGTGGGCCTCGGGGTCCCAAGCAAGACGGTGGCCGGCCTCTCCCCGGCCGACGTACAGGCGTTGGCGACGTCGGCGGAGAGAAATACTCATCACTCGATGTTGAGCTCGACGCCTCTACGATTGGTGTATTTTCACGAAGAAGAGAGGCGGAGCGGAGTGATGAGTCCGGAGATGTTAGCTGTGCTCGTTGTGTCCTGGCTCTGGTCAACATTTTCACGATTTATGTACATAAATAATTTCTTGCATTATTCATGTTGTGTCAAGTGACATTTGTCAAACACTTGATGAAATCTTCTGTAAAGTAAGGTTTTATATATTTTTCGTCGAAATTTATGCATTTTCACAATCATTTGTATTATAATTTCAGTAATGTGTTAAAAAACTGGGTTATTATGTATCAATGTAATAAAAAACCGATAAAATTTGTGGAGCAAAAATATTGACGTGTATCTGATGCCAGGTTTTTTTTTTTTTTTTTTTTTTTTTTTTTTTTCCCCGCTACCGGTGGTAATGTGCACCGCATGCGATGGACTTCATCTATGAACGAAAACGTCATGCGGGCATATTTTGCGGCTACAGAGGGAGGAACTAACCTCACTGCGTACCGTGTTCGTTTGCTGCCTTTGTTTCAGGCTCTTGAACCAACTATCAGCGTGTCGGCACAGCGGCTGTCGGATCAAGTGCGGGTCATACAACGTAATCGTATGTTGGATGATGCCGTGCTTGAGAGGCTTCGCTCAGAGTTGCAGTGTAGAGTTGCTGTACTGTTATTATTATTATTATTATATAGATGGCGCTACAACACGTTCCTCCCTAATTGAGAGAAACGGCAAAACTACCTCGGCGAGGTCAGCAACAGTCGGCCGAGGCATCAGGGCGATTGGGAAAGAAAACGACGGACTATTCGGGCATTATCGAGCAAGACAGCCCTCTGCATCCTGGCCATCACTGATTTACCACTAATCCCGAGCTTCCCAAGGTGTTCTGAGAGGCTCTTTGGGATCAAACCATTGACTGATATAACAACCGGGATTATTTCTGTGGACACCACCCCCCACATGTCGGTAACCTCATGGGCCAGGTCCAGATACTTTCTCTTCTTTTCTGCTTCGGCTCGTATGAGGTTCTCGTCATACGGGATGGTGATATCCACAAGAAACACCCGAGACTCTGACCGGTCCATCAGCACGATATCAGGCTTATTCGCTAGAGTAGTCCTGTCCGTAATGACGGACCGGTCCCAGTAGAGTTTTGCGCGGTCGTTTTCGAGTACGGCTTCCGGCAGGTAGCTGTAGTATGGCAGGGTCTGATCGATGAGGCCGTACTTAAGGGCAAGCTCCTGATGGAGTATCTTGGCTGCTTGGTTATGCCTGCGCAGATACTCAGTGTTGGCAAGCATTGAGCAACCGGAGGTCACGTGTCTGAGGGATTCACCGGGTTGGCGACACATGCGACAGATGTCCGCTGTCCCATCCCTCAGGATGTACCTCCTGTAATTGTTCGTCTTGACAACCTGATCCTGTATCGCACAGACAAAACCTTCGGTTTCCCCAAAGAGGTCACCGAAACGCAGCCAGTGTACAGATGCTTCCCGGTTTACGTGGGGCTCATGTAGAGCTTGGTAAAAGCGACCGTGCAGCTCTTTACCCTTCCATACGGCCTCACGCTCAGAGGTACCAAGTACCGTCGGAGCTCGCCACTCGATTTTAGCCAAGGATAACGGAGTAAGTCCTTTATCGCATTCTTTGACCTCTCCATGAAGCACACTGTCCGACTTCGACAGGAAAAAGTTCCTGAGATTGCACACCTCGCGATTATGCATGACCTTAGCACTAAGAAGGCCTCGGCCACCGCACTTTCGCGGGATGTACAACCTCATAACCGAAGACTTCGGGTGGAGCATTCTATGAAGGGTCATAGTAGCGCGGACTTTTCTGTCCAGGGCGTCTAATTCGGTTTGAGTCCACCTGACTACGCCAAAGGTATACAACAAGACCGGCATCACCCAGCCATTATACGCCCGTGTCTTGTTCACGCCCGACAACAGGCTAGTACAAACCCTTGCCAAGCGCTCCCAAAACACGTCGCAAACAGCCTGTTTGACGCCCGCCATGTCGACACCCAAATTCTGCGACATACCCAGGTACCGGTAAGTTTCCCCCTCGGAAAGTGATCGAAGGCTCACCCCATCAGATACGGGTATACGATCCGATGAGATGACTCTCGCCCCCTCCACATGAAGAACCGCACACTTGTCTACTCCAAGCTCCATGCCGATGCCACTGCTGAAATCACATGTGATATCCAGCAGTCGCACCAGACCTGCAGCGTGTGGAGCAAACAACTTGAGGTCGTCCATGTAGAAGAGGTGAGATTATTATTATTATTATTTCTGACTAGAATCTAGTCATATATAAAATTTCAGCCAGATTCGTCAGATCGTGAAAAAGTAACGAACATCCATCCATACATTCACTATTTTTCAACTTGTGGAAACCCTCATGGACCATGGATGCAGTGCCGAACTCCTACCGATTAAAATCAAACAGCGCCTGCCCATCTGCCAAGGACCGGGCCTCCGCAAGCCCGGGTACGCCTCCAGAATGATGACCTCAGGGCTTTAAATCGTATTAAGTACTTTCATGTTTAAAAATTTTAAGGATTCTAGTTCAGACACTGAACAAAAGTTTATGAGGTAACAAAAGATAAAAAATATCAGGGTTCCAATTATAACGACTTTATTTCAAAAGCGATATTTCTACGTAGCTGGCAGCTTTGACGTTATAACAAAGTCAAACAAAGAAAAATAGACGTCACAAATAATGTGGTTCCCTTGTAAGTACTTTGGAGAAGAATTGAGAAGTCTTTTAAATGCCAGAAACCGTAGGACCGCCCGGTGCGCTTTGAACTTTATTTTTATATGGACTTACGTACCTAAACCAATATAGGTTATGAAATGGTATACTCGTAGAATATTTTATTTGCTTTCCCTGTAATTATCCAATGGCAGACTATTATGCAGAAATTGCGCCAGCAATAAAGCGGCTGGCTTTATTGCTTTAAGGAAAGCAATTGAGTTGTATTGAATTTCTCGCAGTTCTCCTTAGCGTATAATAAAGTAAAAAGTAATTAACCATAATATGTTTAATTACTGTTGTATGGAAAACACGAGAAATTACAAATGGGCCCACTGTCGGGTTGCCAATAGAATTATATTTTGTATTGTAGGTATCTGTGATAACCTGTACCTAGTTGTAATGACAACTTCATGACAACATGATAAATGGACTCTAGATCCAAATAAAATAAAGAAATGCAGGGAAATGTAAAAAATGGCGACAGTTTTATTTTTGGGTACTCCCAGGAATATAAAATAAAATTATTTCTAGGAAAAAAAACAAAATTTGTGATATAAAATTGAACGTAAGCACCGACCAGAATGGATTCTAAGTCTGCACAAAATAGTTCTGAACTTTGCGGGCAAGCGTCAGAAGAGATAGAGATAGCACTAGATTAATTAGTTAGGTGGTCTTACTATTTCACCTTTGCCAGATCTCTAATTACAGTGACCTGAGTAGTACTGGCTTGACGCAGTGCAATACACACTTATTTAAAAAACTTGATCATTATGGGATCCAGGGGACGGCCTTGGATTTAATTAGTTCTTACCTAAGAGATAGAGTACAGAAAGTAGTTATAAATGGTAAACAGTCACATGGTTCTGCTGTAACAATGGGGGTGCCCCAGGGTTCAATTCTGGGACCTTTTCTATTTTTAGTGTACATAAATGATCTCCCTCACCTTATAAGAGACGATCACGAGGTAGTTTTGTTTGCTGATGACACATCTTTTATATTTAAAGTTGAACGTGGACAACGCGATCTTGACGAAGTAAACAATGCCCTCTCTAGGGTAGTCCACTGGTTTAACGCAAATAATTTATTGTTAAATGAAACTAAAACAAAATGTATTAGATTCACCTTGCCAAATGTTAGGCTCGTTAACACCAGTATTAAGATTAGGGATGATCAAGTAGAATTGGTCGATGAAACTGTCTTTCTGGGCATAAAGTTAGACTCCAACTTGCAGTGGGGGCCTCATATCGAGAAAGTCTCGGGCAGACTGAGCTCTGCAGCCTATGCCGTTAAAAAGATCCGACAACTGACAGACATTAGAACAGCGCGTCTTGTCTACTTTAGCTATTTTCACAGTGTCATGACCTATGGCATACTATTATGGGGTAACGCCGCCGACATCGAATCTATCTTTGTGTTGCAGAAAAGGGCTGTCCGGGCTATCTATGGTATGGGGATTCGGGAGTCATTAAGAGAAAAGTTTAAGGATATCAACATACTTACTGTGTATTCACAGTACATATATGAAAACTTATTATATACTCATAAAAATAACAGTAAATTTATTAAAAATAGTGATATCCATAATCTAAACTTAAGAAATAAGAATAAATTGGCTGTACCTAGATTTAGGCTTAATAAAATAAGCAATTCTTTTGCGGGCAATTGTATTCGAATGTACAATACATTGCCGACAGCCATAACAGGTTTGTCAGTTAATAAATTTAAAAAACTAATAAAACTTAAATTGTGCCAGAAAGCTTATTATAGCATTAAAGACTTTCTAGAAGACAAGGCTGCCTGGCAGTGACACGAATTGCTCCTTTCTACATTAAAAAAAAACTGTATTAGATACTAAGATACTAGAAGAGAAGGGACCAGACTGAGTTTCTTGGGGTGTTCTTCTCAGTCTGTAGTATTTCCGAACCCCCGGTAGAGTCACAAAAATTTTGACAAACCTAAATAATTTTTTAAAAATTTCAAAGGGAATAAATTTTATTTTATTTTATTTTATTTTCAAGAGAACAAGTATGATGTATTACTATGAATGATGAAGAGAAGATTGTGGACTTGAGTGTAAACTGCAACTATCTACCTATACTGACTCAAGAAATAGAATGCAACCGGAGCCAACCCTTAAACAACGATGTTACTTATGATGAGTTTCAACCAATATACTTTCAACAAAGACGGAAATTCATTCGAAAATATTAGGTTGAAAACTGGGCGTAAGTAATCACTTAGATTGCAAAGTCTCGTAACGGATCCTCAAGTTAACGTTGTTCGAATTCGCCGTATTTTCAGATCTTTTGAATTAGGTGAGTTAGGTGCCTATAAACTTCATTCGTACTTTGTTCTTTCGTTCAACTTTGACGAGCTGAAAGTTTATCTAAATGAAATATCCAACTTGATTAATTACTGTTTTTACATAAATAAAATGAAGTTCTGGAATAGGTTAGAATTACAAAAAAAAACATTATAATCGAACTTTTACAATTGCTGGGTAGCCCAGCAGTTTTAAATTGTATTGTGTGAAATTAAAAAAAAACGTTGTATTGTATTATGTGCAATCTCTTTTTCAGCTTTCACACCTTAGGCAAGAGGAAGACTATTAAAATGTTCATCTATTGGCATCTGTGTGTGAGTTTTGAGGACCTCTTCTACTAAGTATCAACTTTCTCTTCTTCGTTTCGCTGACGTGTGATTGAAGTCAATTTCAACCATATCAAACGTATCCTAGTTAAAAGTACATACTATTGATCTTCAAGGTACAAAGAGGCTTTAGTTTCAACCACACCTTAACTCTAAAAGAGAATAATATAAAAATAAAATAAAATAAAATATTGTAGGACATTCACACACAACATCATCTAGCCCAAACTAAGCTATAAGCTTGTGCTATGGGATCTAGACGTCTGATAGACATACTTATATATATTTCTAAATACATACATATTTTACATAGAAAACACCCAAACTCCGAAACAAACATTTGTGGTTCACACAAATATTTGGACCGACCCAGGAATCGAACCCAGGACCTCCAGCGCCGCAGGCGGTATCACTACCGACTACGCCACAGAGGCAGTCAAAATGAAATAATAAATCATAACCGGTAAAATTTCTCCAAAAGATTTGTCATCCACGACCTTAATTAATATACGTATTCAGGACTATCAATTATACTGAAGGATGTGTGTACATTTGGTCCTGAATAAGCACTTAATATTAATCTAACCCTCTCCGTGTCCTCCTACGTGTTGGCACAGATTACTAAATAGTTACTACGTAACAGATACATCACTCCCATACAAAAGCGACAATACCTACGCTATATTAGCCTACCAAATTTTAATAATAATACCTGCTGCTCAGAACGAGAAGAATTGTACCTTATACACGCGCTCATAGCGTCGAGACTGTGTTGCCCGCTGTGTGAGTGACGTCATCGTAAGAATGCGCTAGGGTTGAACCTATAATGATTGTTGTAATAAAACAAATGTTACGAATCAACCATGTTTTAATACGCTTTAGGTAGTTGTTGAAATGATAATCCATACATTAGGCTGTATAGACTTATTGTAGTGTGGTTTGCTTTGCATGGCGTTTGATTAAATTGTTAATGACAGCTGCTGTCAATATGTCGTCTTCCCTTTCGTTTTCTTGCGCTCGACTTGACTGCACCATATTTCGCCAGGTATTTAATTTCATTGTGAATTATCCATAAGTCCCAAGATAAATGAATAGATCATTCAACTGCAGATCGCATGGCCTTTTATTTGGTGCTCCATCACTAAGACACACACCGTCGCCAACATATAGGTTTGACGATACACCAGGTTGCCACGTGTGCCTGGAATAACGTTCCACCGTTCCCTGCGCTACTGCTTCACATCCAGGGTGCTGACATATCCAGCGCCAACAGGTTCTGCGCCCAGTCCGTGGATTTTTTCCATCGTGTTTCGGAATTTTTCGTGGCATAACCTATAACCTTGCGACGTGAACAAATAGCCTCTAATTTGTAGAGATGGCTGGTGATGAAAGTGGAGGTGACAAAGGTCACCAAACTAATGGCATCCAAATTGAGAAGTTAGTTGGTGTTGATAACTTTGTAAGTTGGAAATTCCAACTCAAGATGGCTCTGATTTTGGAAGGGTTATGGAACTGTGTTTTGGGAACTGACGCTGACACTACCCGAGATGCACGAGCCTTGGCAAGGCTGTGCCTATCATTGCAATCGCACCTATTTCAATATGTAAGCAGCGCCAAGACTGCAAAGGAAGCCTATGAGGCGCTCACTAGAATATTTGAAGATAAAGGTCTATATAGACGGGTGCTGTTGCTGCGTCAGTTGCATCGTATGGACTTCACTACGTTTACGAGTATGTCTGATTATTTGCACAAGATTTTATGTCTTGTCCAACAACTGGCTGATATTGGGCGAACAATAGATGACAATGAGGTTGCAGAAATCATGCTTAGTGGCCTGCCTCAGGAATACAATACCTTGGTCTCCAGTCTTGAAGCAGGGGATACGGCGACAGGTGTAACAACTGAGATTGTAAGGGCACGTTTACTACAGGAAGAAAGCAGGAAGAAGAAACTTGATTCCAGTGATGCGGAAACAGTGTTATTTGCTAAACAAAAGAAAATAATTTGTCATTACTGCAAAAAGCCAGGACACATCAAATCACGTTGTTTCAAACTTAAAAGGGACAAAAGGTCCACGAAAAATAGTAGTGAAAGTGAAAATGTGTTGATTGTAACGGCTAATGTGGCAGTAGAAAGTAAAGACTGGATCGTGGACTCAGGGTGTTCGTCACATATGACTTGTGATAAGCGTATGTTTAGTAATGGTTTTAAGCCTAGCCATAGTGACATTTTTATTGCTAATAATAGTAAGCTAAGTAGTGTTGGCTCAGGCCATGTAACATTAAAAATTAATGGTAAAACCTTGGAGGCTAAGAACACATTATTGGTACCTGAGATTTCCTGCAATCTTTTATCTGTTAGCAAACTAGTGCAAGAGGGATATACAGTTACTTTTCAGGAAGGATGGTGTAGCATTTTATTAGGCTGTATTGAAATCTGCAAAGCAGAATTGGTCAATGGGGTGTACAGGATTAGGATTCACCAGAAGGAGTGCTCTTCAGCCGGCTCTGAAAAGGAAGCAAAGTCGGACCAGAGTGCAATGGTTGCTGGTATGATACCCGCGTTATTGCTGCATAATAGACTTGGACACTTGAGCTACTCAGGTATGTGTGCTCTTCGTAAGACTAATAGTATTCTGTTTCAGGACAATGACCAGGACAGACAACTTATGTGCGAGTGCGTCCCATGTATTGAAGGGAAACAAATAACAAAGTCTTTCCCTGTCGGACAAGCAAAGAAGGCGACTCGACCTCTTGAGTTAATACACTCAGATGTTTGTGGGCCATTGTCTGTATGCAGTTGGGGTGGATCCAAATATTTTGTAACATTCACCGATGACTTTAGTAGGAAAAGCTGGATTTTTGTTCTCAAAGCAAAGCATGAGGTAACAAATGTTTTTAAAGATTTTAAAGCTCTTGTAGAGAAACAATCTGACCACAAAATCAAATGTCTCAGGACCGATGGAGGGGGAGAATATTGCAATGCAGGTATGAGTAATTTTCTCAAGAGTGAAGGTGTAGTTCACCAGGTCACGGCTCCCTACTCTCCATCTCAGAATGGTGTATCAGAGCGCCTTAACCGGACTCTGATGGAAAAGGTGAGATGTATGCTGTCAAACGCTGGCTTGGGCAAGCAATATTGGGGTGAGGCTTTACAAACGGCAGTATATTTGAAAAATAGGAGTCCCCATGCAGCCTTGTCAGGTTTGATTCCAGAGCAAGTGTGGACCGGCAACAAAGTTGAGTATGGTCACTTGCGTGTTTTTGGATGCATCGCCTATACACTGGTGCCTGATGAAAGACGTGGTAAGCTTGATCCTAAATCTAAATTGTGTCTATTTGTTGGCTACAGTGAAACTACGAAAGGTTATAGACTTATAGATCCTTCTTATCCAACTAAGCTGATATTATCGAGAAATGTCGAGTTTTTAGAAAATAAATTCATCAATAATCTGAAAGAGAGTAAGATTGGAAAACAGAGCGCAGATAAGGGCAAATTTTTATCTATTGACAATCTAAATGAAAGGATTGTAAACAAAAATTGTTTGAATAATAATAAAGTTTTTTTATAATATTGACATTGATAATAATAATCCAATGCAGTCCAAAGAAAATATTAATGATAATAATAACTTTACTGGGAATAATGAAAGTGACGTGAATATCACGAATAATGTGAATGATATGAGTGCTTCATCTAGTGGGGCCCATGATAATATTATTTATTATGAAAATGACACAAATTTAAGTGAGAATAAAACAATTTCAGATGGAGAGGAGGAGCTTCCCTCTGACTGCAAGTGTTCCAGTGAGGATGATTTTCAATCTCCAGTAGCTGAAGCTGTATCTGCTGAGGACAAGGTATTGCCGCTGTCAGTTGGACGACCCATACGTAGCACACGAGCTGTGTTGCCTTCCAGGTTTGAGGATTTTGAGCTTTTTCTTACCACTCAGACTGAGTCTAAACCAAATTCTTTCGACGAAGCAATGTCGTCATCCAATGCACAAAACTGGCAATGTGCCATGCATAAAGAATATAATAGCCTCCTGAAAAATAATGTATGGAAGTTAGTAGATAGACCAGTCAACAAAAATGTTGTCAAATCGAAATGGGTTTACAAACTGAAACAGGACAATAAAACAGGTAAAGAAATATTTAAGGCTCGGCTTGTCGCAAGAGGTTTTTCACAAAAACCGGGGATAGATTACACTGAAACATTTTCTCCAGTCATTCGACATAGTACTTTACGTATCCTCTTTGCACTTGGAAATGAATTAAATATGGAAATTGATCATTTAGATGTAGAAACTGCATTTTTAAATAGTAACTTAGATCATATTATTTACATGGAACAGCCTGAAGGTTTTATCATGGACAGTAATAAAGTTTGTCTGCTATTAAAAAGTATTTATGGGCTTAAGCAAGCCAGCAGGATGTGGAATATGAGGGTAAATTCTTTATTGGAAAGCAATGGTTTTGTACAAAGTAAGTGTGAGCCCTGTGTGTATGTAAAAAGAAACTGTAAATATTACACAATAATAGGTCTCTACGTAGACGATTTTTATGTATTTAGCAATTGTAGAGACTCCAGAGAACAATTGTATAAATTATTAGAAACAAATTTTAATGTTAAAAACCTAGGTCCATTAAAGGATTGTCTAGGTATGAATGTAAGTAGAAATAGAGCTCAGGGCAAGTTATGGTTGGACCAAAAAGATTATATAGAGAAACTCATAGTTCGTTTTGGAATGGAAAATTGTAAACCTGTCTCCACTCCAATGGCCCCAAATACCAAATTAGAAAAACCTAAAGGTGCTTGTTTAGATGACAATAGGTACAAATATAGAGATTTAATGGGTTCACTCATGTACCTATCAGTATGTACACGCCCAGACATAACTTTTGCATGTAGTCAACTAAGTCAGTTTAATCATGCCTTTGATGAGTCACATTGGAAAGCAGCTAAGCGCGTCTTAAGATATTTAGCGGGGACGTTGAATTATTCTCTATGTTATTCACATAGCTATGGTGATTTAAAATTAACCGCTTTCGCAGATGCAGACTGGGGTAATTCAATTTTAGACAGGCATTCATACACTGGCTTTACTATAAAATTGGGTGCAAATATAATAAACTGGGAATCACGAAAGCAACGAAGTATTGCATTATCTAGTACTGAGGCCGAATATCTTGCAATTGCCGATGTAACTAAAGATTTGTGTTTTATCAGGAATTTCTTGAGCGAAATTGTTGTATCACAAAATGATATTTTGATTACATTGTACAATGATAATCAAAGTGCAATAATGTTGTTAGAAGCTAAAGAATACTGTCACAAACGAACAAAGCACATAGATTTAAGATACCATTTTGTGAAAGATTTGGTGAATAAGGGCTTTATGAATGTTAAATATTTATGTACACAGAAAATGATAGCAGATATTCTTACAAAGCCATTGAATTCAACAAAACACAAGGAGTTAACTAAGATGTTTTTAAGTTTCTAACTGTAATATATTGTTATAGTACATATATGTGATATTATTGATATTGTATCTTTGTGGGTGTCATTCATTAATGTAAAATTTGACACTTGTGTGGTCACAGTCGAGTTGAGCCTATAATTTGTAATGCATGTTTGTTTTTGAATTTTAGGCATGTCTGTTTGTGTTTAATTATTTTTGTGAAGCCTCATGTAAGGATTAAGAGGAGGTGTTGAAATGATAATCCATACATTAGGCTGTATAGACTTATTGTAGTGTGGTTTGCTTTGCATGGCGTTTGATTAAATTGTTAATGACAGCTGCTGTCAATATGTCGTCTTCCCTTTCGTTTTCTTGCGCTCGACTCGACTGCACCATATTTCGCCAGGTATTTAATTTCATTGTGAATTATCCATAAGTCCCAAGATAAATGAATAGATCATTCAACTGCAGATCGCATGGCCTTTTATTTGGTGCTCCATCACTAAGACACACACCGTCGCCAACATATAGGTTTGACGATACACCAGGTTGCCACGTGTGCCTGGAATAACGTTCCACCGTTCCCTGCGCTACTGCTTCACATCCAGGGTGCTGACATATCCAGCGCCAACAGTAGTTAGTAGGCCGACGTGTATGTAACTAACAATGTAATGGAATATAAGGAAAAAAATTATGAATGGTTTAAAAAAACCCTAGAAAAACACGCTTTCATAAATGCACGTAAAAACTAAAAATAAATTATGAATCACAGTAGGTAGGTATACCTATATTTTTATATTGTTTATCTTATGCCTACCCATAACTAAAATAACAAAGAAATCTAAATTTAACTGACATTACCTTTAGCGTAAGTACCGGCTATTCACCTATCTCACCCGGCCATCCTACCTTACTATGTTACACACACATACATATAGTCACGCGTAGATCTCCGAAGGGGAAGGCAGAGGCATATTAGATGCCCACATTTCATTTTTTTTATAGTTTGTACCAAGTACAGGTTGTGACCCTCTGCTGTTTAAATTTTTCAAACCGCCTAAAAAGGCCTTCAACTTGGCTGACTGCTATTTTATTGGCAACCGGGACCAACGGCCTAACGTGCCTTCCGAAGCACGGAAACGCTCAAATAAAGGTCACAAAGTGGTCACATGAATGGTCACCCATCCAAGAACTGGCCATAGTGAAAGTTGCTTACTACAGTGATCGATTACAGAACACTGAGTCCCCGGGGCCACGAGCGCTTCGACTACCTATAAAACCTATTTACCTACAAATTCTATAAAACATTGAATTGTCTATAAAAAACAACAATTTTATAATACCTGACTCAAATAACTCCTTAATTTACGATTTACATACTTATCACCTACCTACTTATGTTCAAACAAATAAATGGTAAAAACATTGAAATTGATAAGATTTAAAATATAACTTTCTTCGTCTCTCGGCAATTTAAAAAACGACAAATTTTCTTTTGTTTTTGTACTATTACACCCATCCACTGCACAATAATTACGTGGTTTCGGTATTTCGAAGGATTATATATTAAAATACCAGAAATCAAAATGCCTTTACTTAAAATGCCTTAGACCAAAATACCCGAATTCAAAATACCTTAACATTCAAAATACCTTATTTCAGTTCACCTTACCTTAAAATGTCTAAACTTAAAATACAAATAATTATTATATCAGAATTCAAAATACAAATTTTCAAATATCCTTAATTTAAAATACCGAAAAAAGAATACAATATGAATATAAAAAAAAACTATAACCTACCCAGTTTATCGCTATAACCTACTGGGTATTATTAGGTATATTATATTATGCTAAACCAGTTCATTATATAGCGCATAGTTAATAAATGAATGATTTCAGAAATAAAGATTTATTGCCACTCACACGTGAAGCCGCAGTTGTAGCCGTAGGTCTGTTGGTCCTTGGGTATCCTTCTGAGGGCTTACCCGGGGCTCCCAACTGTAGGCTGTTATGTAGGATACGTGTGGTTTTTAGTCGGTAGGAGTCCGGCATAGTATCCATGTAGGATTTACCTCATGTTAAAACACTTTGATTCATAGTTACAAAAGTACTACAGTGGGCTAACGAAAAATAAAAAAAAAATAACCACGAACGTGTTAACCATTTACAGATATATAGCATCCATGTAGAATTTAAATCATGTTAAAAAAAAGGTATTTTGTGTTTGAACATTTTAGGATAAGGTATTTGATAAATTTATTTTTTGGGTTTCGGTTATTCGACCGTAAGGCATTTTAAATTATTTATATTATAAATATTTGCCTTTTGAATATTGATATTTCGATTTCGGGTATTTTGGGCTCAGGCATTTTAAGTAAAGGCATTATGATTTCTGGTATTATGACGGTATACCATTTCGAAGCGCAAGCGCGGGAAACGTGCGGTGCGGTGCGATGCGAGCGCTCAGTCGGGCGTCCGGCAGCCCTCTGCCAGTTGTATCCCCAGGGAGATGCCGAGCGGTAGGTACATAGCGCGCGATTTTGAGCGAGTGACGGAGGCCTGGTGTTGGGCAGGTAACGTTCTGTCATTCTAATCTTACCTTAGATTTAAATTAACCAAACCACAGTGTCAGTAATACAGAGATTAATTTTGCCAAGAGGATTAATATTCGTAGAAGATTTTGGGTCATGAATTTATTATTAGTAAAGGAGAATGTGAAGGGATTTGAAACTTTAATAATGAAGAGGATGCAACATAAGGTAAATCATACAGGGGTGCTATGCCGGACTCCTACCGACTAAAAACCACATGTATCTTACCTAACAGCCTAAGGTTGGGAGCCCCAAGTAAGCCGTCGTCGGAAGGATACCCCAGGACTCCCAACTGACCTATGGCTACCACTGCGGATGCGTTTATATCTAGGCACTCTGTCTTAATTAATCGTATAAGAATAATCATAATCAAGGCGGACGATCTGATACGTATTTTGAGGTATTTTGCGATCAATTCGAATAATTTTCTTTGACTCCATTTTTTTATAGTAAGTACTAGCTGATGCGCGCGGCTTTGCCCGCGTGAAATTTTGGTTCCCGTTCCCGCTTCCCGTGGGAACATTTTCCCGGGATAAAAAGTAGCCTATGTGTTATTCCAGACTATACTCTATCCCTGTACCAAATTTCAGCCAGATCCATTCAGCCGTTAGAGCGTGATTGAGTAACAAACATCCAAACATCCAAACATCTTCACAAACTTTCACATTTATAATATTAGTAGGATAGTATAAATAAATAAATAAATAAATAAATATTCACGGACATCTCACACAACGCTAGTATAGTAAGTATAGAATTTCGAATTCAATAATTACCAGTTCAATTACAAAGATGATTATTGAATTATACCCAAATGAAAGTTTAATTTTTGCATCAAGCGTTAGACCAAGATCGCGTATTGTATTAACAAGATTTCTCAATACATCTGCATCCCATGACTGTGGCAACAAGTTACAACGTAACTATCCTCTTTCATATGCCAGTGGTCCAATATGTACCATCAATCCACCATGAACCAATACCGAATGTTTTAGTGGTATAAATTACAAATAAATATAATTATAGCCTGCTAGCTGTTCCCCGCGGCTTCGTCCACGTAGAAGTCGTTATCGTGTAAAATTATTACTTTCTTTTTGCGTTTCGGTTAATGAGTTGCCTCGTCCATCCCAGGGACTTAAACTATTTCTGTAAGAAAACTTATCTAAATCGCTTTAGCTTTTTAGACGTGAAAGTGTAACAGACAGACAGACAGAGCTACTTTTTTTTTTTTTTATACCACTAAGGTGGCACACAAGCATACGGCCCACCAGAAGGACCGGTGGTCACCGCAGCCTATGAACGTTTGCAACACCAGAGGTGCCACACTCGCGCTGCCGACCCTGCAAAAACCTTCTAAGACCCCTTTTGAAGAACCCCATACTGTAGGCGTTTGGGAAAACCGAGGCAGGGAGGTCATTCCACAACCTGAGCGTGCGCGGAAGAAAACACCTATCGGATCAAACCGTGCTGGAACGCACCGGACGCAGAGTGTGAGGATGAACTCCCTGTCTGTGGCGAGCGGTGCGATGATAGAACGTAGCCGTGGGCATCATATCAAACAATTCCTCAGAGCACATACCATTGTACAGGCGGTAGAACACGCATAAGGAGGCAAAGTCTCTCCTGTCGCGAAAAGGTTCCACACCAGCTGTAAGTACAGGATCGTTGACAACTCTTGCAGCTCGTCTTTGCACCGAGTCAAATGGACGAAGCTGATATTCGGGTGCTCCCGCCCAGAGGTGACAGCAGTACTCCATATGCGGCCGCACGCGCACTTGCGACTTATAGAGAAGCAGTGGTTGCGCCGCAGTGAAGTACCGCCGCGCCCTGTTGAGCACACCTAGCTTCTTGGACGCCAGCTTAGCCTTGTCCTCCAAATGACTACGGAACTGAACGTCACTGGAGATGTCAACGCCAAGGATCCCTATACTTTTGGAGATGGAAAGAGATGTGCCCTGAAATTGCGGCGCTACAGTAATTGGGGTTTGCTTTGCGGTAAAAAAACAAGCTTGTGTCTTGGAAGGGTTGAACTGGACAAGATTTTGTCCACCCCAATCGGACACTCTAGTAAGAGTAGCCTCGATTTCAGACACAAGCTGTTCCCAATTTACTCCACTGTGTCCCGAGAGATACCGGGACGGACCGTATAACAAGTGTCCCCCGTACTGTCGTCAGCATAACAATGAATGCCGTCAATAGACAACATGTCATTGATATGCAGCAGAAACAGAGTAAGGGACAACACTGAGCCTTGCGGTACTCCAGCATTTATGGCCATGCAGTCTGAACAGCTGCCGTCAACGATTCGCAGTAATAATATTAGTAGGGATTCCCCTCTTTGACACCCTCAAGTTCGGACAAAAAACAAAACTTATACATTGGATCCCTTCGTATAATTTTTAGATTATCCTGAGAATGTTATATAAAAATGTAAAGTTAAAGTCTGATAGCTCTTAAGGCGAAGTTTACCAAACTTGAACTGTTCCTGTCTCGATCAAATTACATTCATTGATTCCATTAAACGCCCAAATTTATAAGCTGAATATTGATATTGAGAGGTAGGTACGAGTATTGCTTCGAAATTGATGAGGGAGTTCGGAAGTTCGCTACTTTATGATTGAGGGATTTCCGAAGCTAAATATTTTCCTATCGTTATTACAAAATTGGTCAGTTGTTTAAGATAGATTCGATTGCTACTACCTCCCGGTCCATAAATGTTTTTGAAATTATCAGGAAGACGACTACTTACTGTTATTTGATAATTTATAAAAGCCCATTCCTCACCGTCACTGTTCTTATAGAAGCAGACGAAGCGACGTTTCTTGCCAGTTCTTCACAAGCGGGCTGCGTTCCGAACCGGTGTGGTAGTAATTTTGATTTGTATTTATGACGTGTCGCAAGTGCCTATGTACTAGAATTATGCGAAATAAATGTTTTTGAGTTTGAGTTTGACACAGACTTTGCCGCGATAGCAAACAAAGTCTGTGTCGGAAGCCTTGAGGTTATCCTTCTGAGGGAGCACCCGAGACTCCCGACCGTACGCAGATGGGGGTAAACTGTGTGATTTTACTTGGTAGGAATCTGGCACAGCATTCAAGAGTATTTACACCGTCCTGTAAAAAAACGAAGGGCTGCTATGTCTGCACCTTGGTGGACACCTAATACTAAACACCCATCAATACTAGTTTCGTGTTGTTTAGTTATTCTTTCCATAAAATCCTTCAGGTATATTAATACAGTGAATTTCTATCTAAAACCGTAATAATTAATTAATGGATTCATCAATGTATGTCTATTATTCTGTCGTATACATATGATACCTCTTCTAATATTGTTTTATCATTTTTTGTTACGATACCAACGACCGACCTTGATGTAATATTCAGTTTTCCTGAACATATTTAACCAGAAAACTGTTTAAATTATTGAAGTACCTACTGTGTATTTGTTTAAGGGTGCTAATTGGGAAATGGACGAAATGGACAGCAGGAAAAGCGGTTGGATCGTCCGCTCGGTACAGCCGGCGTCCCCCACAAGAAAATAATAATAAAGGGTGCTAATTAAACGACCTTCTTTTTAATAGCACTTTTAGCCTCGGGAAAAATACTTTGCCCCCTAAATTAATAAGTCAGCCACAATTAATGAGCGTCAGAATTTATAGATTATAGCCACCAGTTAACCTCTCTATTAGCCACTGTTAATATAATTCAGCATCGTGATTATTTTTAAGCATCTAATTTTGTAACATGCATTCAAACAGTAAGCTTCTAAAAAACTAAAAAATGGCATCAAAATGGACATTATTTATTAATATCATAGCTTCTAATTTCCTAATTCAGCATGTTTAAAATGTAACTCGTCCAACATTTATGGATCATCAAAGTTAAGTAACATTGCCACCAAAAAGCAAATTATGGCCACTAATATTACCTAAATAGCTAGGACCACTTGTAGCCACTAACTCAGTCTTTTGTAAACGATCACTGCATTAAGCAAGTGGTGCTCGGATGGTTGACTACTTTGTAACATTTGATTTGCGAGAGTTTCCTTGCTTTGCAACAGCCTACTGTGTGGGGTGTCACAATCTGGTAGAAACGGACAAGCGAGTCCTGCAACGGACTCGCTTGTCCGTTTCACACGGGAACATGGGACAGATTTTCGGGCATAAATGCTTTTATTTATTATTATGTGTTACCTGCAGTCTTTATAATCAGATATTCTATACAATACCTGCATTCTAAAGCTGTCAACACACCAAAGCCGCCGGCCCGGCGGCAGAACCTGCCGGATAAGGCCGGCGGCCTCATTTTGAAGCTGTCTACACACCAAAGCCGCTGCCGGCCTTAGCCGGCGGGTTCTGCTGCCGGGCCGGCGGCTTTGGTGTGTAGACAGCTTTAAGAATACCTGCCCCAGATTCCAGATGCCCCTTCGAAGCAATTTAAGAAATGTTTTGAATAAGTATATGATTGTTCATACTTTGTCTAGTACCGTATAAATTTCCTAGGGATTGCATAGAATACCTGCTGGTCCACCGGTAATGTGTAAAATAAATAGGTCTTGGGTCACCATAAAATTATAAGTAGGTACCGCAAAATTATAAACTATCAAGGAATTATAAATTGTAACATATTGTAAAATATTAAATTTATCTGTAATACATCTGGAACTCGGCGGCCGCTGCAGCGGCATGCTCGCTCCGCCCGCTCGCCTTCACGCGTTAGTGGTAACTGTTCCAACCTAACCTAACCTTCGCAAGCAGCGAACCAGCCTTCCATACTCTCGTTATTTCATACATTGCCTTGCCTGCAAGTATCAGTATTCTCTATAATGCCTAGACATCATACAGATTTCGGTCGGTGACATTATGTATGCATTTAATACAGATTATAGAGCTAAAGACAGATACCAAACAAAGAAGTGAGACCAAGAATGCAAATACTTAACACAAATGTGAGTAACGAGTAATTTCTCATTAATCGTAAATTTATGACGACATTCACGATATTCACTTCTAGAGAGTCTATAATGTACTCAATTTTGAGTTTAGTATTTGCTTTCTTAACCTCACTCTCTTGTTCGGTAAGCGTAATCTGTCTTTAGTTACAAAGTGATATCAAAAAGCGGTCTCTGATTGATGCTAATGGCCGGTCGCTGTCGTCCTGTGCACTCGCGTCTAGCCTTACAGTGGCTATTTTCACGAAAAAAGAATATTTTATATTTATTTTACACGCTAAGTTATAAAAACTGATGTTGTCTGTGGAGGCTTAAATTATAATTTTTTGAGGCTCTTGTTTTGAAGCTATGAAATATAAAATGGTGATTACATGTAAAATATGTGGCTGAATTAGTAAATTAGGTGTTAATATATTATTACGGAGGACAAGTTAAAATAATTGTTGATGTTTATTTGATGCTTATAATGGAATGTTTAGGTGACGTTTTAAAGAGGACGAATTAGTATCTTAGAGGCTATATCATTTTCGCGTGGCTTAGTTATTAAATGAGAGGCTAAATGCCGTGGCCGAGAAAAACTTTTGAGGCTCGGTTTATTATATCCCTTTGTTTAATATAGGTACTTATTATAGGTTTCATTATTTCCTTTAATATACGTTTATTGTTGTGGCTTACAAAGGTAAATTGTTTGTCCACACATCAAAATATAATCAATTCTTTTTTATCCTTAGTAACGACTAGTAACTTCACATCATCATCATCATCATCATCATTGCAGCTGATTTGGCGCCTACTGCTGGGCATATGCCTCCCCAAAGGATCACCACAACGTTCATTCTTGTGCCGACCACCGCATCCAGCAGGCTTCTGCGACCTTTATTAGGACATCTGGCCACCTTTTTAGAGGCCTACCCAATCCGCGTTTTCACTGTCCGTGACCCTTGTACTCTTTTGGATTTCCTCGTTGCGGATTCTATAACGGAGGGACACGCCGCTGAGCATAGCTGTCCCCATTGCCCTCTGAGCGACAGTGTGCCTTTCAGTTGAGATAAATAATAATATGCCACGTCTTGTTTATACATATATTATCTGCTCTTGAGACACTGCGGTTTTGGATAATAAGATATTTCGTAGCTTATAACTTCTTACAGCATAAGGACAACGCAATACCTTGAGGACACGGTGATTTAGTTTCTTCAATAAGATCATTAACATTATTAAGGATCAATGAAAAGGCACAAATTAAGAAGCAGTGCATTTAACTATCCATCCGCCTTGTGCAGCACCTACACTCTGCAGAAGATCGCAGTAGTAGGGTAGTAGTTACTTGGCCTTACTGGGTTATATTCTGCGTCATGAGCAGGGTTAAACTCTTGGCTCTGAGCCGTTGGATGAACTTTAGAGGCTGATTGCGTTTTAGACAATCGTTTTCGTAATCAAACTATACATATAAGTAAAAAATAAATACATCAGAGCCATCAATTTTTTGGGACAACACTCGGAGTTACCCAGGGCCCCGGTGCGAGATTCCTAGTCTCTTAATCTTCATTAATAAATTAGTCAGCTACCTTAAAGCCATGTATATAAAACACAAATAAACTAGGTATCCAGCTGCTTGATACCAATTTATCCAAATACTTAACAAAGAATTTTCAAAAGTATGTTCATAAATCACTTGAACCTCCTTGAATAAACGGGGTAAATCCTCGTCCTCTTATCCGAAGAGCTATTAACGTCAACGAAATGTGTATAGCCATTGTTAGTCTCCTTGTTTACAATATATGAGCCACAATAAAGCAAGCGCTTGCTTTATCTAGAAGGAGCGGTATATTTTGGTAAGAAATGATACTTCTAGTTTAAAATATTACGTTTACCTTCATTTGGACAAAGAAAAATTCCTATCCCTACTATTATTATAAATGCGAAAGTAACTCTGTCTGTCTGTCTATCTGTTTGTCTGTCTGTCTGTCTGTCTGTTACGCTTTCACACCTAAACGGCTGGAGCAATTGAGATGAAATTTGGTACAGGAATAGTTTGAAGCCCCGGGAAGGATATAGGCTACTTTTTAACTGACTGTGTAAAAGGAAGGTTATGTTTCCGCGATAACGACTTCTACGCGTTCAAAGCCGCGGGGAACAGCTAGTATGGTATAATTCCTTCAACATAAACTGTAGAGTAAAATTAATAGAAGTTTTTTTATGTACGGAATCCCTCTTGGATGCTATGCGGGATTCTTATCGACTAAAAGCACACATGCCCTACCACAGCACTGCCTACAGGCGGGAGCTTCGGGCGTTGCTTCTGCGTTGCTGCTCATACCAGGTATTTAGGTCATAATATCTTTAGATTTCACTTGCTTTTTTTCCGAAAGTTCTGTAATTAGAAAACTAAAGTAATTACTGGCCATTGGAAAGAATTGTAAAACCTCATGCCATAATTTCATCCCTCAGCCCACGATTTCATAATTAATTCCTTTCATTCTACGCCGGGATGATAATTGAAATCACTGGAACTTAATTCAATTAATGTTTAAGGTACAGTTACAGAAATTATCTTTCAAAATTTCGCGAGCCCGCAATCTACGCAACCCATTATAAGTTTTATTTCTGTGATCTTAAAATTGAAATTAAGTTGTGAATGGTCTGAATATTAAAACAAGAACTGATTATCTTGAACAAGTACTTCAAATTTATCGTAATTTTATACTTGTGAGTGGAAATATGATTTTCATTTTTTAGTATAATTTAACCTTTGATTGTTGAAAACTTGTTGAAACTGTTATTATTATACAATATCCTTAAGTCCGGGACGAGTAGCTGGAGAGGGGACACGGTGCTCTCTCCTACCGGTTGTCACAGATACTTACCGGGCACGGTAGCTTCGGTAAGTATCTGTGGCGCAGACACCGGGAAACCACTGCCGAGTGTCAGCACTACGAGGACCGCAGCGATGACACAGCGCTCCACAAGCTGGTGGAGTGCACGGCGTGGGCGCAACAGCGCCAGGTTCTCGTGGTGGGTTGGACGTAGACACTTTCTCGCTCAAGAACACGGTGCGAGCCATGATCTCCAGCGGGAGTAAGTGTAACTACGCCGCCTCTTTCTGCGAGCAGGTCATGCTCGTGAAGGAGACGGCGGGCGGAGCGGGAACACAGGAGAACTCTCCCACCAGAGTTCCGTAGTTGGCAGCTTGGGCGCCGCCGACGTGTCTGTGCCGAAGACTATCGGCCTCCATGACCGAGGGCCTGAGGACGGTAAAGGGACTGCTCACCGTCCTTGCAGAAGCAGGCCCTAGGCGGCAGCGTGACGTGAGAGATTCCCGCACATCCCCTCTAAGAAGCTTGATGACACCCGAAAACCTCCCCCCGAAGATGTCGTATAGCACCCGAACCACCCCCTAGGCGAGGCCGCAGTGGTAGCCGTAGGTCTGTTGGGAGTCCTGGAACATCCTTCCAAGGGCTTACCCGGGACTCCCAACCGTAGGCTGTTGGGCGTTACGTGAAGGTTTTAATCGGTAGGAGTCCGGCATAGCATCCATAAAGGATGTTCCCTCACGTAAAAAAAAAACATACTGTAGTCCGAAATAAGCTAATATGAAAGCTATCCGAGGACTTACCCGCCGGCTCTAGGCCGTAGTTAGTAAGTAGCCGGTAGATAGGAGTTCGGCATATCATCCATTAGGATTTCCACAGGTAGGTAATAAATTCGCCTAAATAATTCTAATCATCATGGATGCTATTTCGAAAAATCCACACCAGGCCATAATATAAGCACATAACACGGTGTGGATTTTTTATGGCTTGCGCCCTTAGATCATCTAACCACAGGATGCGCCTTACTTAAGCATTGTTTTCTGCCATTGCACATGACCATTTGGTCTTTTGGCTTTATGAAAAGCCTGTACATCAGTACATCATTTTATATGATTAAACTAGTACATTACATTGTAGTTGACTGTACAATAACAATTAACACACAACAGCCATTACGCGTTTGTCGATTAATACATTTTTAAATGCAATGAAATTTTATATGTCTTTGTGTTTCCCCCTTCACTTGTATGAAAACTGGCAGAATATTTTTGTATGCGGTGGTTCGCAAAGGCTAGTCCCGTGTTATATGGTCTAAGCTTGCGCCACATAGCTTTGGGTCTATGAAGTTCGTTCGTTCGCACCGCAATTATGCATTATTAGGTTTCACAGGGTAAACCACTGCCACAGCCGACATATCATAACTCTCTCTATACTGTGCTACTGCGCAGTTGAGGTGGGAGGTGCGGGAGCGCCTCAGCAGTAGGTAGTTTATTGCAAATTACCTAATAATGCATAATTGCGGCGCGAACGAACTACTATGCGGCGTGAGCTGTACAACTACTTATGGCCGCGAGCCCCAGGTGGCGTGGCGCTCGGCAGGATGTCCCAGGAAACGTGCAAAAGCTGCGCCAACTGCTACGACCGGGTAAGCGTAAATGCTGGTCAAAATAATACTAACGGCTTAAAACAAATTTTACTAAATGTCAAAATTCTAATTTATCCACTCAACATTCACAGCAAGAACAATATTAGAATCAACAAATTCAAAATGTCAACAATTTGATGAAACACAATACGCACTTGTACTAAATTGATCGTTTAAAATTCATTAACAGAACAATACTGTAATGTCCTTCAGCCACAGAGCATCGCGCGCCTTTACAGAGGGAGAGGCCAAAGCTGGCAAACCCCTCTGGCAATAATTTGACATTTTGACGACTACAAGTGCCCAGTTACATAAAAACTGTTTTTTGAAGTTTCTTTCACTAGACTAAGTCTAGTTGACAGCGTGAGCGGTTGAATTGTCATTTTATAAAAATGATGAAATAATTAGATATTAATACAAAAAGAAATGTGATTAAAGAAATCTGAAGAAAAATGGCATTATCTTGTGTAAGTAAGTAATTTTATAACAAGTTATTATTATTTACACCTATTTAAACGTATAGATAAAATTCAGATTTGTTTAGCAACTTTACCGGACGTCACATCAATACATGGATTGGTTGAGCGACTTGGGGTGATATGACACAAAATGTATCATGTGTGTGTAAAATTTATGAGTGTATTGTTTAAAAGTGTATATATAGGCTTCGTATTGACAGTCGATTGCTATTGTAGTTCGAGTCTAAGAAAGAGTGGGTGAGGAAGATTTCCCCCCGTCACCCGCAAAATATGACAGACAAATATGTACCGAGCAATCGTTCTATGCCGTCTCCCCTTAGACAGTTCGCGTTGCTCTATGCCTTCAGCAGATTAAAGAGCTTTGCTTTATTCATGCCCTTTACAGCCAAGTTTTATTTCTTGGGTAATGCGTAATCATTAGAATTTATTTGAGTTTCGCAGAGTGTAAAATACCTACGATGAATGGAATTGCATAATAGCTGTTAAGTTTCTGTTATAGTCATGAATGCAAGAACGTATACGAAAAATGCGTTTTAGCCCCTCTCTATAAAATAGATTGCAAAGGGGCCTATGGCGAGACTTGTGTCTGTAGTTTGTGTTTCTGTTGCATTAAATTACGTAGTTTTAGCTCACGTGGATCATTTGATCAAAGTTTGAAATAAAATAAAAATGACAACGTCAATTGGATTGAACTTTCAGTTTCACAATAAACGTTAGAGGGGCAGACGGGTGAGACAGTCTTACGGCTTCTTGTTATAATTGAATATCTCACACGCGGATACCTTTATTTTTACATGTGAAAATCCAACAAGGATACTATGCTGGACTCCTACTGACAAAAACCACAAGTTCCCTACCACTGGCTACGGTTGGGAGCCCCGGCTAAGCTCTCAGAAGGAATAAGCGGACACCTAAAGCAAATTTTCCAACAGCAAACTTTTTATGTTTTTGAAAACAATAGATAGGTCTTACCTCACATATGTATACTATGTATTATATAAGTATCCCTAATTTGTGCGTACCTCAAAATAAAAAATTAAGTATTTTTATTTTAGCACTTTGTCGACGTGAGTATGTGTAGCACTTACGAGTGTTCAAGCAAAGTTTCATCTTTCTATTACTAACCGTTTGTCAAGTGAGCCGAGGCAAGAAGGACGAAATCTGAGTTCTGAGACGTGAACTAGGGAAGCATAAAAAAAATGAAAATACTGGGTAGTCCTTGAGTGTCTATTAGTCATCTATATCTATTGACTGCCTCTGTGGCGTAGTCGGTAGTGATACCGCCTGCGGCGCTGGAGGTCCTGGGTTCGATTCCCGGGTCGGTCCAAATATTTGTGTGATCCACAAATGTTTGTTTCGGAGTTTGGGTGTTTTCTATGTATAATATATATGTATTTAGAAATATATAAGTATGTCTATCAGTTGTCTAGATCCCATAGCACAAACTTATAGCTTAGTTTGGGCTAGACGATGTTGTGTGAGAATGTCCAACAATATTTATTTATTTATTTATTTAGCTATACTAATATTATAAAGGGGAAATATTTATTGTTTGTTTGTTTGCATCGAACAGGCTTCGAAACTACTAAACCGATTTGAAATCCCTGGGTAACATAGACTATATTTTATTCCCTTATTCCCACGGGAACGGAAGTTACGTGGGTGAAACCTCGTGACGTCCGCTTCTGTTATAGAAATCGTGCAACTGGAACACAATACATTTGTGCTAATAGGGTGTTTGTGAGTAACTTGACTGCTGGCAGAACACAAAGTACGATATACTCGTAAGTGCTCGTTTACGAGTATTTATTGAGTGACTACAAGAAGTAATGAAGTATGTGTATTAATAACAGTTTCTTATAACAAATAGCAGCCTCCCCGTGTTACATTCACAAGCAAATTATCTGTGCACGAAGTGTTTCATAAGATAAACATCTTCAGGCATATTCAATTTGTTTGGATTATACACAAAATTATACCGCCCGTTTAATTTTGAATTCAATTTGTATGAAATAAAGATCTGGATAAGTACAACGGATATCATTATGATCACGATTTGTTCAATTTCATTATAAATTTCGGGTCTTTTATATTTAATGAAACTCGACGTCTCGGCTTGGCTAGGGTCACGCCCGGATTTTACACAATATTTTTGTAATTATCCTTTTTGTTATATACTACTGAAGTGGCAGACAAGGTTACGGTCCCACCTGATGTATTGTGGTTACCGTAGCTATAAATGTTTGCAACACCAGAGGCGCTGCACTCGCCGCCCGCTTCCTTCAGGATTGCACTCATGTGGTTCAAAAATGACGGAATTATGTCCTTTTTACAAACAATATGTAATCTATCGGCCATGAATTATTTTTTTATTGTATGAATTAATTTATTTAACTTGTGTTGACACTCTGGCTCCGTCCCATCTTCCTAAAACAAAATTAAAAGAAAGTGCAGCAGCGGAAGCGGCTGAAAATATTAAAATTTATAAATATAAGGGTCTTGACTCATCGTATCGTTTTTGTCCAGTCGGCGTCGAGACCCTAGGTCCATGGGGTCCCAATGCGCAAAAATTTTTTTTAGATTTTGAAAAAGCGCCTTGTGGAGTTAACTGGTGACCCAAGGGCTGGCAGTTTTCTCGCTCAACGAATAGGTATTGCTATTCAAAGGAGGAATGCTGCTAGTCTTTTGGGCACAATGCCACGGGGGCCTCATTTAGGTTTAGTTTAGATAGTAATAATGTAAATATAGATATGTAATAATTATGTTTCTCTGTAATTTGTAACAATAAATGTATATTTAATTAATTAAGTCAGAATCGTATTCATGGGTCTTTTCTACAATATCTCTCGCCACCAACTTGAGAACCTCTGTCAGAAGTCCTATGGACTGTAAGAGTGGCCTACAATTTCCACAAGTCGCTCGGGATAAGCGGTTTTGTGGGACAGACGGACAACAGATAAACGGTCTTGACGGACAACAAAGTGATCCAGTAAGTATACTGTTTTTTCCTCTTAAAATACGGAACCCTAAAAACACTTCCAAACCCTCGGGGCTATAAGCGATTCTATTATTGTATCTTTATAAGGCTATTATGAATTATTTATATAGAATCTTAGCGACATGAGGCCACAAATTGATTCCATTAGCTTCAATGTGAATTATTTTGCGAGCGCTTCCTGTTCCTCAAGGGAAACTCATTACAGATTTGATGTATGAGGGCTCGTGACAAACGTGTGTAGGTGGTTTTTTATATACTAAGCTCGCTTATATTTAGCTTAAAGATGAATGTGCATATTGTCAACTAAATGGCAAAATGTCACCACCTGCGTGGTAAAAAGCTTTGGTGACATGAAACAAATTAAGAGCAGCCCTTACAGTCCACAAGCCTAATGGCAAAAAGTTGGCAAAAATGAGGGCTGTCAGAATAGCTGACATTTATTTTTATACCACTAAGGTGCCATGCACACGGCCCACCAGATGTACTGGTGTTCACCGCAGCCTATGACCGTTTTCAAAACCGGTTTGAAGAAATAAATGACTCCTTTTGAAGAACCCCGTACTGTAAGCGTTAGGTCAATTTAGTCAATGGAAATTTTAGTCAAAAGCTACAAGCAGGGTTTTTTGCGGAAATTATGTCGCTAGCATGGGGCTCAAGTCTAAAATTTCAATTGTGTCAGAACATAATCGTAATCGTAGCTCAATACAAAACCGAATCAAACTCGTCAAGAAAATCTATGTATGGACAAGTAGGTTATTCTTAAGATTTTCTTTAATCGCGAGGCACCACGACATTCGAATCCATGAGACCATTTTATTTTATTTTATTTTATTAAAAAGGGTACAAAACAGACAACAGGATATAAAAAAATAATAAAGTGTTACAGTTGCTTATCATTCTAAACCCGAAGTCCAATAACTTAAGTACCACAACTTTTTTGAGACATTCGGTTTTTGTTCTTAGACCTAAGTTTTACCTACTAATTACATCAAATATATTTGACCAACATCAACAAAGAAGAATAAACAAGGAAACATATTACTAATATATTTAACCCTCTTCACTGATAATTCTTTTAAATTGAAGAAGATTATTATAGAAAACATCTACACGAGAGCACACGGAATTATACTGCTTACACATTCTAAAGAGCGGACTATTTGCCGAAACTTTGTTGTTGCAGCTAGATACAAACAACTGTGGGGTGCGTACAGATCGCGTCGGTATCTTAAAGCCTAATTTACCCACAAGGTAACCATCCAGACCACCATTCGCAATTTTATACAAAATGCACAGGTCACCAATCCACCTCCTCCTCTCAAGGCTCACCATCCGAAAGTGATTGAGTCTATCCTCATACTTCCCCAATGTTCTCCTAAGTCCATTTCGTGTACACAGGGTTCTAACAAAACGCTTCTGTATAGATTCCAAACTGTCCGCATGGATGTGATATATGGGAGCCCAGACGGTTGAGCAGTACTCTAGTATAGTCCTTACTAGGGAGTTGTACAAGATGATCAGTGAATCTGCTCTCCTAAATGGTTTGGAGATTCTAAGGATAAAAGATAACATACGGCTAGCTTTACTATGTATGTTATCGTAGTGAGGTCTAAATGACAAGGCGGTGTCAAAAATAACACCCAGGTCCCGAATCGTATCAACTCTATCCATGGTTACATTACGTATATTATAATAAACCATGAGAAACTATTGCAGTATTTTTAATAAATTATTTATCCATATTTCGATGTATATATTCAGATGAGTAAGTGCACCGGAGATAATTCAAAAATCAAAAAATAAGGACCACCCTAATGGATAGGTAGTAGATACTTTTACTTTTGCCCACCAAATTGAGAGTTATGGGCAAGAATTTTTGCTTAGCAATAGCTAATCGGCTAGAGCAACACTATTTATTGTAACGTAATGGACAGCTGTAATATGTTTCCTATTCCTTAATTCAATTTGTTTTCTCGTAATTTCTGTTACAAAAAAACATGCTTACTTATGTTTATATTCACAAATCATTGCGTTAATTATATATGACTATGCAGAAAATGTACTTACAATGCATTTTGTAGATATTAACTTCTGGACGATCGCGTTGAAATTTTAGTATTCTAATCATAATGAGACAAACTACATACCTACTTCAGTAACTATCTATTAAAGATCCTGCATTCTAGCACAGCTGTGCAAATGATAGCTTTTCAACTTTTTTTTAACGGGAGGAAAATCCTACAGGAAGGCAATGCCGGACTCCTACCGACTAAAAATTACAACGCTCCCAGCCGAAGGCATTACGTAGGAAACGTTCCTATCTAATGCCTACGGTTGGGAGCCCTGTGTAAGCCCTCGGAAGGATGACCCCAGGATTACCAACAGATCTTGGCTACCACTGCGGCCTCACCTAGGGGGTTCGGGTGCTATCCTGCATCTTTAGGGCTGTTCGGGTAATGCCCCGTCTACTGCGGCGTGTGGCGTGCGTGAATCCCTCACGTGAGCACTGAGCAGCCTGTTGAGTCACCATCTTCAGACCTATCGTCATAACTGGTCATAACGCATACGTCACTTTCAGCTATAAGCGTTCTTTACTGTTTTATATTCCTGGGTCAGAACGAGAGTAATCTAATAGGATGCTCAGTTTTAACAGCTCAGCTTAATGAAAACTCGCGTGTAAAAATCTCATCACACAAGTCATTTAACAACTACACACATGTAGTTGTTGAATGATTTGTAATTACCTACTGGATATTAAAAGAGTGGCCGGAGTTTTATTGCCAGGTTCTTTTTTCTCCAGCTCTACCTATTGCGTTGCGAATCTGGCAGTAAATGTAAATGTAGAAGCAATCATTTGGATGTTCATAAGCGTTACATTGTGACCTATATGAATAAAGATATTTCATTTCATAACAGCCTTCTTGTGACAAAAAAATGTACAAGTAGACAGATACGATTTGGAACGCCGCCCGTCTAGAGAAAAAAATATGTAATAGCTGGAACATCTCATTTGCTTTTTTAAATGTCGATATAGGAGTTTTAAATAACGATGTAGCAAACATCAGCGTAGATACATCACCTACGGCGTAGCTACGTCGTAGACCAGTCGTAGCATTTAATGCGTAGATTCTGCGAGACGTATGTTTCTCTAGTACAAAACCTAGTAAAGGGGATGACTTATACTTGAACAGTACAAGTCATCACCTGTCTTCGCTTCCTTATCTCCTCGTTTGAATGTTACTTTTTTTATACCACTAATGTGGCAGACAAGCATACAGCCCACCAGAAGCGGAAGAAAACACCTATCGGATCTAACCGTGCTGGAACGCACCGGACGTTACTATTTGACGGACGAACGTTTGTTGCTTTTTCACGCTCTAACGGCTGAACGGATCTATCTGATATTTTGTACAAGGATAGATAAATAATAGTCTGGAATAACCCATACCTATGCTTTTTATCCCGAGAATATATTCCCATGGTAAGAGATCCCTCTCCCCTCCTTTTATTATCATTTCATGACTAAATTGTCAACAATATTTTTTTCATATTTTGAGTGAGCTATTTCAAATTATTTGTAGACGATAATAAAGTTCCTTCCTAATTTGACTCACTCGTAAGGTATTCTATTTATTCAATATTAAATTTTCCTGACCTAGCCTTTGGTTGGCCTTCGATTACTTTAGTAATTTGTATAAATAATGTCTATTTATTAAATGTACATGAATATCAAAGGCTTCGAAGATGCTACAAAATATAATATGGTTCCTGTAAAGAGAGGCAGCGCTACCTCTAATTTGAATTCTTTCTCACACAACTTCATCTAGCCGAAATTAAGGTTTTAACACTTTACATTATAATGTGTCCAATTTATTGCAGTAGACACAACTACCCAGGGGATAAACCGTATATATACCTATGAAAATGAATTGGCTAGGATCCAAAATTGTGTCAGAAATGTCAACTTGTTTTCGTTCAACGGGTAACCCCCGATGGAATAGATTGACATTTCATTTGAAACATGTAGGATTAACTATATAAATGGTTCTGGTTATTGGTCTATTTTGGAAGACTAAGACTTATATAATTATTTAAATTATGTTTTACTACTAGTCGCGACTTTATCTGAAATAATGTTACTGACTTTCACTGACGTTTCGGTCGAGGTGGGACTACGTTTTTAGTAAACTTATAAATCTACTCTCTACTTCATATCCTCTCCCGGGATTTATTTTAGTTAGAAACGACAGGATCGGGAAGGAGCGAGGTGGGGTTGCAATATACCTTCGTAGTGATCTACCTTTCAAAACAGTTGCCTCATCTCCTCCACAATACTCCGCTACCGCGGAGTTCCTCTTCCTTGAGGTTTGGGTCAAGGGTATTAAAACTATTCTTGGCGTTGTTTATAGTCCCCCTTGTGTTGATTATTTCACCGATTTCGAATTGGTCTTAAAGTCTTTAGGGTCTGATTATGAGCATGACATCATCATGGGTGACTTTAACAACAATCTTCTTGTAGACTCTTCAAGAGCTCAAAAACTGCTTTACATAGTTGAGTCAGCCAGTCTCCATATTTTGCCACTTGAGGCCACACACCACAATAAAGATACAGATGGTATCATCTGGCTCGACTTAATTCTTACTTCTTCTCCTACTCTTGTACATTCACACGGTCAGCTTTTAGCGCCGGCCTTTTCACATCATGATTTAATTTATCTATCATATATTCTCAAACCTCCTAAACTCAAACCTAAAGTGCTGCATAGGCGTTGTTTTGGACGTATGGACGTCATTAAATTGTGTGCGGATGCGGCTGAGATAAACTGGGAACCTTTGGGTGAGGCTACCACAGTTGATGACAAAGTTTTGTTTTTCAATGAAACTTTAAATAGCCTCTACGACCTTCATGCTCCTGTTAGGAGGGTAAAATTGGAATAGGTAAACCAAGGTAGATGGACCTACCTAAGACCATTGAGTTGGATGCTATTAATCGGCATTTTTCCTCCTCTCTCGCAATTGATGGCCTAACCAAGCGTCAAACGTTAGACTTCGTAGCCGGATTAACCATTCCCAGTTATTCACCCTTTCAGTTTTCTCCAGTCACGCCAGTTGAGATCAAAAAGATTATTTTAGCTATTAAATCTAAAGCAGTGGGCTGCGACAACATAAGTCGTCGTATGATCATGTTTATCCTGGACCTCCTTCTTCCTGCTATCTCACACATAATTAACTTTTCCCTTGCTTCTGGGCAATTCCTAAACTTGTGGCGTAAAGCCTACGTTCGTCCCCTGCCCAAAATTTCCAATCCCTCTCTTCCAAAACATTTTCGTCCAATTTCAATCCTTCCTTTTTTATTGAAAGTGCTGGAAGCGTGCGTACATAGACAGATGTCCAACTTTGTCCACAGGAATTCAATGCTTAGCCCCTTACAATCAGGATTCAGACCAGGACATAGCACGACGACCGCACTCCTAAAAGTAACGGGTGACATTGGGGATGGGATGGAAAAAGGTAAGGCCACAGTGATGGTCTTGGTTGACTTCTCAAATGCGTTTAATTGCATTAACCACGACATACTTTTATCCATCCTTGCCCACATTAAGATCTCTTCTGACGAGCTGGATTGGTTTTCCTCATATCTTCAGGATCGCCAGCAGTCAGTTTGTGTCGATGAGATGTCTTCGAGTTGGTGCAATCTTAACTCTGGGGTCCCTCAAGGCGGCATACTATCTCCTCTTCTTTTTTCGATATTTATCAACCTCTTAACCGCCGATCTTCAGTGTGCGTATCACTTGTATGCTGATGACCTGCAATTATATAGCCAAGTCTCTGTGGATAACATCTCAGAGGCGATAGATTGTGTGAATGCGAATTTGGGACTGATAGGTAGGTGGTGTGATAGGTTTGGGCTGGCTGTTAACCCTGACAAATGCCAGAGTATTAAAATTGGCACTAACTTTATGATCAACAAGTTGAAAGATGTGACTCTTCCATCGATAACTTTTAACACAAAAGTTATTCCAGTGACTGTCAGTGTTAAAAATCTGGGCTTACACATTGACTCAACCTTGAGTTGGCGGGTTTAGGTCACTAACGTTAGCCAAAGGGTAACTGGAACACTTTGGGCTCTTTATCGACTCAAAAATTTTCTACCAGTCAAAACCAAGACAATGCTTACGCAGACTTTAATTTTTCCAATTTTCGACTATGGTGATGTGTGCTATCTCGACCTGAATGCAGATTTGCTCAATAAACTCGACCGACTACTCAATAATTGCATTCGATTCGTCTACAATCTTAGGAAGTATGACCACGTTTCGGCTTTTCGTGATGAGTTGGGTTGGTTACCTATTAGACGGGGGCGCAGTCTGCGAGCCGTCTGTTTACTTTTTTCACTCTTAAAATCTCCTGATGCCCCTATTTACTTAAAATCTCATCTTCATCTACTTGGCTCTAATCATAACAAGAATTTACGCTCCTCTAATTATCTGCACTGTTTGGACAAGATTTGAAGTGTGAGTTGGCTCACACTTCAAATCTTGTCCATTCCTCTTTTCTAGTGCGATCTATTCTTCTCTGGAACGCCCTTCCACTCGAAGTCAGGACTTTGACGAACCGTCTCTCTTTCAGAAACCGGGTACGTCAACTCTATAGGGTCCCATAAACAGAATATTATTTTATTGTAAAGGATTTTCATGTTTGTATTTATTTTTTCATATTATGTATGATAAATGATAATATCTATTTATTATATTGTATTTATATGGAAATATTTATCTATGTTTATTTTATATAAGTACCTACATATAATACTTATGTAATCTTTGTAGTATGTTATATTTATGTATTTAGTAAGTAAGTTCTTAATATTATTTCCTAGTATCTAATTTGTACCATTTTATACAAACCTTTCGTCTTGATACTTTTAGCACCTGCTTTATCTTATCTCTGCATCACCCAAAGGTTGACTGGTAGAGAATGCCATTGGCATTAAGTCCGCCTTTGTACATGTTTTTGTGCAGAAAGTTTTAAATAAATAAATTATATACTAGATACGTGTTAAGTTCCCGTTCCTGCTTTCTATGGGAACGAATACAAGTGTTATTGCAGACTATAATCTATCCCGAAACCGAATTTTAGCCCGATCCGTTCAGCCGTTGGCAGCATTAGCGATAACAAAAATTCAACCGTCCTCACGAACTTTCATATTTCTAATATTAGTAGGAAGCAGGATAGGATTATGAGAATAGTAGGATTATAACATGAAAAGATTTTGCTTCAGCCTTCACGTTATCTAGTTAAGGCTTGTATATTCGAAAGAGACTCATCTTGGGGTGAACTTTATACTAGGAAATATTCTTCGGTTTGATCTGATAAAACTAACTATATTTTTGTAATTTAATAGATACCCTTGCTTTTTTAACGTATCTTAACACGATTAGGAATACTTTGTTCGATAAAAATCGCTCTCGAAAAATGAGAAATATTTCAAAAATCTTAACAAGTAATGTACTTTTTTTTATTTAAAAAAATGAGTTTAATCGTCATAAAAACTTGTCATAAAATAGATATAGGTCTTTAGAACAATATTTTACGGCTAGATTGTTCTTAATATCCCTCAAATTTTATAACAGTAATATAATGTATTAGAATCGAATGAAATCCGGCAAAAGCGAACGCTGCAATCCTTCGAAAAAGGATTAGTCAAGGTCGAATATTGCGGCCTTAAATAGTTTTTTTTTATATTAAACTCGCCAAATTGACTTCGCCTGCCTGATGGAAAGCCGTGGCGCATCTAACGTGAGGGCCACTCTCACAGACCGTAAGAGTTCCGACAGTGATCCTCAAGTCGGCGGCCCTGTGATGTGCCTCTTCACGCTCCGCTTGAACAACCCGGGATTGTAAGACGATCTTTATAGTTTAATTTAACATACATCTATTATTATATAGTTCAAGCTTAGTTCACACGTACGTATGTCATGTAAATAAATGTCACTATCCATTATGTAACACATTGTGTTTCAATGTTAATAAGCCTTAAGAAGCATAAGCTTCTAAGGTTGTTTGCATACCAAATGGAATACGATTATAATTACTATTATCTTGTTAGTTCATTTACTAGATTAGTTATGACTTGATAATGTATCGGTGTAACTAACTACTATTCTGTTGCGTGGGTTTGTTTGTCCTTTATAAGAAGGTTATATAATCTTTCTTGCTTACAATTTAATGGATAGTTGATAGTATGAAAAGCAAGTGCTTGTTATAAATGTACATTTATAATAGGGAATTGCTTTGCTGTAGTAATGAATGTAAATTAATGTCTTATGAATCGTATATTCTGAATGTAAATTTTCAATTAGGTACTACTTTAGGGCGCACCGAGAAGCAGCCCTAAAGGCCACGGCAGGGGTTGCTCAAGTCGTGGGGCGAATACGACGGCTGGGTCTAGAGGTGGCCCTTTACAAATCCGAAGCCCTGTGCTTCCACGGGCCTCGGAAGGGGCCGCCGACAGGATCCAGCATACATGTAGGGGGCGTTAGCATCGGCATCGAGCCCTCAATGAAGTACCTGGGGCTTGTACTCGATAGCCGATGGAACTTCGGACACCACTTCCGAAGTTTGGTCCCAAAGCTGAGAGGGGCAACAGCTGCACTTTCGCGGTTGTTGCCCAACATAAGGGGACCCAACGCTCCCTGCAGAAGACTATACCTCGGGATCGTGCGGAGTATGGCCCTATACGGGGCGCCTATATGGGCGGAGACCCTGACGGCCCGCAATGTGGCTAGACTCCATAGCCCGCTGAAGGCAATGGCCATCAGGGTGATTAGAGGGTACCGCACGATCTCTGTCGAGGCGGCATGTCTCCTAGCTGGGACCCCTCCATGGGACCTGGAAGCGAAAGCCCTTGCGTCGCTTTATCAGTGGCGCAAGGAGGCGCTGGAGCGGAACCACAGGCCTGAGTCTCGGGAAATCGAGGCCCAGCGGTCCCTGCTCCACCAGGAGCTCATGGAAACATGGAAGGTACGACTTGAGCAACCAAAATGGGGGCTCACCACTATTGAGGCGGTGAAGCCGGTCATGGATCAGTGGCTGGAGAGACGCCATGGTAGCCTCACTTATCGGGTGTCACAGATACTTACCGGACACGGGTGTTTCGGTAAGTATCTGTGGCGCATACATAGGGAGGTAACACCCGAGTGTCAGCACTGCGGTGACTGCAGCGAGGACACGGCGCTGCATACTCTGGTGGAGTGCTCAGCATGGGCGCTACAGCGCCGAGACCTCGTTGCAGGCCTGGGCGTTGACGTTCTCACACTGGAGACCACGGTAAAAGCTATGGTCTCTAGCGGAAGCAAGTGGGATGCCGCTGCATCTTTTTGCGAGCAAGTTATGCTTCAAAAAGAGGTGGCGGGAAGGGACCGGGAGAGAAATCTCCCTCCCGAGTTCCGCAGTCGGCGGCGAGGTCGTCGCAGGCTGCTATACGCCCAAGATTACCGACCTCCATGACCGGGGGCCTGAGAACGGTGAGCTGGCTGCTCGCCGTTCTTACAGAAGCAGGCCAAGACGATGGCGTATATCTCTTTGCCCCTCATAGTGGTGATAGTGGTGGGACAGTACCCAACTCCCCCCCCCCCTTCCCCAAGTAGCGGGTTAACACCCGAACCGACTCTCCAGACGCGGGATAGCACCCGAACCCCATAGGCGAGGTTGAAGTGTTCGCCGAAGTCTGCCGAGAGCCCTGGGACATCCTTCGGAGGGCTTACCCGGGACTCCCGGCCATAGACAGTTGTAGAGCATCGTGTGGTTTTAGTCGGTAGGAGTCCGGCATAGCATCCATGTAGGATTTCCACACGTAAAAAAAAAAAAAAAAAAAAAAAAGGTACTACTTTAAGTCTTAGCTAGAGTGGTGGAAAATGATGTATAGGTATCATATCAAATTAGGATTTTAATGATCGACGGACGATAAGAGAGTTTGGGTTTAAATTCTCACGAAGTGCTTCGGTTCAACCGAAACAAACTCGCGTATTGTAACGAACTTAGGTGCTATTGCAAGCTTCTAATAAGTTATGAGTACTTGATCTAGATTGCAGACAGACAGACAGGCGGATAGATGGATAGACGGATATAAAATACAATAAACCATAAATAATTATTTAGAAATTCTCATACAACACAATCTTCGCATAATCTAGCCCAAATTAAGCTAATATGGCGAAACCCTAAATTTTAATACGAAATCTTAGATAACAGAGTTACTTAGAGTTTATTTCAAAACAATGTAAGGATAAGGATTTAAATACTTAGCTAAATACAAAATAAAGTATCTTATTTACACGTTGTAATTCTTAGGAGCTTTCCGACGACACTAATTACCTCGGAAGTTTAAAGATAAGCTTTGAAAATGAGTCTCGGTTGAACAAAAGTTTCGTGACAAAAATATTTTGACGCAGAGAACACGCTATGAGAAATGTTTGACGTGAAGTGTGAAGATAAAGTTTAAAACCACAGCTGGAGACTGAATAATATACCTACTTGGAAAAATAATTGAGAAGATGAGATACACTGGAAAAATATCTACTGTACCGGTTCCAAAAAGTAAGTTAAACCTTCATTTAACTCTATAACCGAACTAATCCGTTTGCTTTTAGAGGCTGTTTCTTGTAGGTACATACATACATATGGTCACGCCTTTATCCCCGAAGGGATAGCCAGAGGCATAGTACCTACACGCCCACATTTCACATTATAGATTTAAATCCTACGTAATAGGTGGTGAGCCTATAGCCGTGTTGAAATGGACAGGTCGTGGCCACTCGCAATTGAAATTTTTAAGCCGCCAACAAAAATTCATTACTTTATGTACTAAACGACATACATTTGTAAGACTATCTCTTATACCTAATAGTCTTCAACTCAAACATCTATAAATTCTGTGCATAATATAAAAAGCTTTCTACGTTTTACTAATCCATAAGAACTGAGAATACCCTTAAATAAACGTAACGCAAAAGGCTCCACACACGACGTAACAGGACATTAATCCGAAACTCAATTTAGAACAAGCGCCGCCAATCACAGACACACATTCACGGAATTGCCCTTAAAACAATCCCGGTAATTGACTTTGTGAATGTTACTGTTCACCCGTGTCTTGGTTAATGAGATTCATCAGGACAGATGGCGAATATGCTCACTGATGTTCGTTCACCTTTGCTGAGGAAAAATAAAAAAGTTTCAATGATTTTATTGAAGTACATACACATACCTAATATTGCATTTTTTTAACGTGAGGAAAATCCTACATAGATGCTATGCTGGACTCCTATCGGCGAATAAAACACACGTATCCTCCCTAAAAGCCTACGGTTTGGCGCCCTGGGAAAGCCCTCGCAAGGATACCCCAGGACTCCTGACAGAACTACGGCTACCACTGCGGCCTCAGTTATCCCGCTGCTTTGGGGGGATTTTCGGGTGTGATCCCGCTTCTGAGGGAGGGGGGCGTGCGTGAATCTCTCACGTCACGCTGTCGTCTAGGGCCTGCTTCTGTAAGGACAGTGAGCAGCCCCCTTACCGTCCTCAAGGTCATGAAGGCCGATAGTCTTGGGACATAATATTGCCTTGTTGTGTCCCATGTTTTAATAAGTGATCTTTGAAAATTTTATCTTTATTTTATTTTAAAATAGTTGTTGCCCGCGGCTTCACTCGCATAGAAATCTTTTGCCTTTCCCATAGCCCATGGGAACATATTACAGGAATATGAAGTAGCCTATGTGAGTTAATATCGTGACATCCAAAAATCCTTAAAAACATCCGCATTTATATTAGTAGGATCTCTGAAACCACATTACATACAATAATAAAGAATACAAACAGATTTAGCAAGAAATATTTACAATATAACCGGCCAAGTGCGAGTCGGACTCCCGCACGGAGGGTTCCGTAACAAAAAACAACAAAAAGTCGTATTTGTTGCATGGGAGCCCCCCTTTTTTGCTTTTTATTTAACGAGAGAGAAAATCCTTAATGGATGATATGCCGGACTCCTACCGACTAAAAAACCCCACGTAACGGCCAACAGCCTACGGTTGGAAGCCCCGGGTAAGCTCTCGAAAGGATGTCCCAGTAAAGGTCCATTTTGTTTTAATTATTATTTTTTTATGAAAATACACTGCTCGATATTCTGTGAGTATTTCAAGCGTCTACTGGTTGCCCTCATTACCTACTAACACAGAGCAACGCGCGACTTAGACAGTTCGCGTTGCTCTATAGTGTTATACAACGCGCGTCTTTAGACAATTCGCGTTGCTCTATAGTGTTATACAACGCGCGTCTTTAGACAGTTCGCGTTGCTCTATAGTGTTATACAACGCGCGTCTTTAGACAGTTCGCGTTGCTCTATAGTGTTAACTATCCTTGTATAGATCCTGTACGGTAGGTACAGTATATATTTCAAGAAGAGTTTGTGAACTTTTTGTTTAATTTTTTTTTTTCAAAATATTGATGACATTTGAATGATGACATTATTAACACGATATCTACGTCTATACAGTATCCAGTATAAACGATTTGTACGTAAATTGTTTATACTGGAGAAAAATCTAAAATATAGACTATTTGTTTACTATTTCCTATGAAATAGCTATCTTTGAAATATTACACCTACCTAAAGTAATCTGCTGAAAGCGTTGTTCACTTTTTAAAGTAAAAATATTTACGATGAAAGACGAAAAATAAGTTAGTATGTGACCCGTATAATGTTCAATCATGGCGACACGAACTTAATTTCATTCAGCAACATTTGATTGTGCTATACCTCCTAAAGAATTCATTTAATTTGCATGGTGTAAAGGGAATGAATGATCTTGATGAAATGTCCAAATTAACTAACGTATTTAAATTGAGAAGGATACCATATTACCGAATATATAAGACAAAATCGGGAAAAAACACGTTGGTTGTATGGAAGCCCCCCTTAAATATTATTATCTTTTTGTTTTCAGTATTTGTTGTTATAGCGGCAACAAAAACACATAATCTGTGAAAATTTCAACTCTCTAGCTATCACCGTTCATGAGATACAGCCTCCTGACGGACAGACAGACAGACAGACAGACAGACAGACAGACAGCGAAGTCTCATGAATAGGGTCCCGTTCTTTACCCTTTGGGTACGGAACCCTAAAAAAGATGGAAAATATTATGCAAGGCTAGCGAAGTCCTATTTAAGTATAGTATAGAAGAATAAAATTGATGGACTCCTACTGCGTTCTACGGTTCACGACGGACGGACGAAAGCAGTCAGTTCACGTATTATTAATTAACTTTTATGCCATTGCCGCCGATAAAGGTCATCTCGCTCCATTATAGGTCTTAACTATTTATTATTCAGCGCTTAGGTATGAGACATTCAAATATCCTAGGCACCTGAACGTTTGTCCCATTACTCACTTTTTGTAGCGCTCTACAATAAGCTAACTTAAGCGAAATTGCTCTTAAATAGATCATTATGACCGTACTTTCGTAATTTGGTGTTCAGGAAAATTTAATATCGAGACCCGTCGCCGTTGGTGGCATAAATCAAATTATATTAACCCATTGTATTGATTCTGGATTCCCTTAAATATAAATATAAATATTCACTGACATTTTACACAACGCTATCTGATCCCAAAGTAAGCTAGGAATAACCTGCTTGTGTTATGGGTATCAGACCACGGATATTAATACTTATATACTTTTAAATACATACATATGTATTATACATAGAAACACCCAGACTCATGAGACAAACATTTATGGGTCACACAAATATTTGTCTCCGGTGGGAATCGAACCCACGACCTCCAGCGCCGCAGGCGGTATCACTACCGACTGCGCCACAGAGGCAGTCGTTAGTAATGAATCAAAGACTTACAATATAATAATTTGATATCAGTCGGGCATATTGATCCAATGATTAATTCATCTATAAACTTCTTGCTACACCTTTTTAAGAAAACTGCGCGAACGGAAGACCTTGAAATTTACCGACATGCATACATCATAATGATATAGTTACGCCTTCATCCCCAAAGGGTTAGGCAGAGGCATGTTAGCTATATGCCCACATTTCACCTTTATTCTTCTGTTTAGAGTTCCGTACCCAAAGGGTAAAAGCAGATACCTTAATAGCTAGAGAGCTGAATAACAAGTGAATGTAATATTTCCGTTGCTGCTGTAACAACAAATACTAAAATCAGAAAAAAGTGGGTATTAAGAGGGCTCCCGTACAACAAACGTGATGTTTTGGCGTTTTTTTGGTACAGAACCCTCTGTGCACGTCACAGGTGCTGGTGAGCCTATTACCGGGTTGAAATAGACAGGCGCAGGTTGAGTGTGATAATTTACAGTTGGAATTTTTCCATCTTCAAGTTGACTTAACGACTGCCTTTTCAACCAGCGAACGAGACTAATAGCTTGGCATGTTACAAAGTAGTCACCCATTCGAATACAATCCTCAGCGAAACTTGCTTGCTACAGTGATCGTTACAGGACATGAGCCACGAGCGCTTCTTTTTTTCATGAAATTTGACACATGACACTCGCAGACATTTAAAAAGTGGTCTTTTTACGGTTACGTTCTCAAAGGGGTAAAGACGGAATCCTCTAACTGCGACTACGCTGTACGTTTGCCTGCCTGTCTCCGTGTGCGAGTCCAACTCGCAATTGGTCGGTTTTTGACGATCAACGCGTCTTCGGTAGGTATATGTATACAGCACATTTGTGGACACACCACATCCCAAATTAAGCTAATATTACCTTGTGCTATGGAATCTAGACGACTGATAAACATACATAAATAACATAACACACAGATAAATTACATCTTGACACAGAATAATCAATGTGCTCATCACACAAAGATGATTTGTCCTGGGTGGGAATCGAACCCACGACTTCCAAATCCAAAGTCAGGCACACTAACCACTGGACCACGAGGCCAGTCAACTTATACATACACATATATTTATAGCTTTATCCCGGAAGGGGTAGACAGAGGCATAGTATACGCACACATTTCACCTCATAGTTTTATCTTCAACGTAATAGGCTCACCATATTGCCGTGTTTCATTAAGTATAATCTTATTAAATATAATACTCAAAAATACTTCATAATATGAGTAGAATACGCAGAAATTACCAAACTACAATCGCATTATGTGTACAAATCCTGTTATTTTGATGAAGGACAACTTAACACGGTTACCGAGACGAGGGTCTAAAAGCGATTCGCTGTAATCACCTCGCTGTGTATTTTGTACATGGTTTTATACTACTATACTAGTCAATGCCTGCGGCTTTGCACGTACCAAATTCTCATTCTAAAAGTAACCTATGTGGTATTACAGACTATAATCTATCCCTGTACAAAATTTCAGCCAGATCTGTTCAGCCCTGAATAGAGTAATAAAGAGAAGTAACAAACCTAATCACATCCATACATACTTTTCTATTGTTTCGTGAGAAAAAATCCTCATGGATGCTATGATGGATGGTTGCTTTCTACCGACTACAAAACCTCACGTATGCTGCCTAACAGCCTACGGTTGGAGACCCCGGGTAAGCCCTCGGAAGGATACCCCAGGAACATCAATACATACTCACAAACTTTCGCATTCATGATATTATTATTGGTAAAATTGAGAATAATATTTGCCTACAAAAAGATAAAGTTACCTATTTGTAACTGTCATAATTATATTGAACAGATATATTTATTTCCGTATTCCCGCGGGAACGGGAGCTACGCGGGTGAAACCGTGTGACGTCCGTTAGTACATTATATTATTGTATAGTTTCTAAATTTAAAAAAAGTACAACCGTCCTTGGTATTTTGAATTTTATTTTTCTGATGATCAATTAAAAAAAGCGAACTAACTTTTTAAAATATCTAAGACTAGCTGACCCGCGCAACTTCGTTTGCGTCACATGGGAGTGAGAAGTAGACAGGCGTGGTATTAATATCTAAAGTGACATAATGTTTCCCGTCGCATTTACTTCCGCCCGTCCTTTTTTGGTACGGATCGGACTCGCACTTGACCGGTTTTTATCGTTCACTTGACTGACTGGCTACCACTGCAGACCACGATTACTGCCGTCGCGTCGCCGTCGCCGGCCGCCTCGCTTATATTTTAAATCTTATTAAGATGGTTGTTGTAAGCGAACCGTAAAAGATAGGCATATGCTGTCAAGAATTTTTTGTAATAACTTTTTTAGAGAAACAATTTTATAATACATAATTTTTACGTAACTTTAACCATTTACGCAGTGTACGCAATGGAAGCTCTGAAAAAAGAGAAATTTTCCCCGTTCTCAAAACATTATTCATGACTGCTCCACCCCTATACGTCTTAGCGTAATGTTATATTGTCATTAAACATCCTCAATAAATTGACTATTAAACTGTAAAATAATTTTTGAAATGCAACCAGTAGTTTCTGAGATCCTAGCACAAACAAACTCTTCAGTTTTAAAATATTGTGAGCGGACCTTAAGAGATAGACAAATTAGGTTATTGTGAGCGAACCTTAAAAGAGAGACATATGTCTCTCTTTTAAGGTGTAGCAGCCTTTTTTTTAGAACTTTTTAAGAGAAACAATTTTGTAGTATGCAATTTTTACGTAACTTTAACCATTTACGCAGCGTACGCCTCGAAAACTCTCAGGCGTTAAAAAATATTCCCCGTTTTCGAAACATTCTTGATTGCTGCTCCGCTCCTATTTGCCTTAGCGTGATGTTATATAGCCTATAGCCATCCTCAATAGATAGACTATCAAACTGGGAAAGAATTTCCGAAATCCAACCTGTAGTTCCTGAGATCCTAGCGTTCAAACAAACAAACTCTTCAGCTTTATAATATTAGTATGGAATTATGGATGTCTTCTAAGATATTATAGAACATAAAGGTTTTAAATATAACTAGGTCTAACGCTCATAGGATGAATATTTTTTCCCAATTTAAGTAATTATTAATTTCTTCTAGGTTGGCAATTATGTATAATGTTGATACACTGTTTACTTAGTCATCCTTATACCAGAACAGGTACCGGAACTCGAATACTGAACAATACAATATTGTATTGTATCTGGTAAATTAGGTACATAATATAATCATCACCGTCTTGTTTTGATACTTGTTTATAAGACATTAAAAATAATTACAATTTTGTCTTCTACATTAAAATAATAGTATATTAAAATCAATACATATAATAAAATCGTAACAGGTCGCTGTCTGTACATGGAAGATAAATAAGAAAAAATATTATAGGGGGGCTTTATGAACGCAATAGAACCCAAAACAATGATTTTTAGAATTTTTGTCTGTTTGTCTGTATGTCTGTTTGTCTGTTTGTCTGTATGTCTGTATATCTGTTTGTCTGTACGGTTGTGCACGCTAATCTCAGTAACCGCTCAACCGATTGCAATGCGGTTTTTTTTATTGTGTTGAGGTTTGCTCCAGTTAACATTTAGCGTTTGTTTTATGTAAATCGGTTTAAAAATAAAAGAGTTATAACACTTTTAAGAATCAGATATTTTGAAAATTTTAATTGTAGGGGTTTCTTTGAATGTGAGTGAACCTAAACTGGCGTGTTGGCTTAATCGTAAAAGAGCTTAATGATTAAGACTATTTTTAAACAATTCAGTCCGCGCCGAAGGCGTAGACTGAATTGTTTTAAAATAGACTTAATCATTAAGCTCTTTTATGATTAAGCAAACAGGGCAGTTTCAGACGCTGCTTGATGACTCTGATGAAGAAATACCTTTCCTTTCATACACCTTATGTGACGTAAACGAAGTTGCGGGCTCAGCTAGTAATAAATAATTTGACTGCCTCTGTGGCGCAGTCGGTAGTAATACCGCCTGCGGCGCGGCGCTGGAGGTCGTGGGTTCGATTCTTACCGGAGACAAATATTTGTGTGACCCATAAATGTTTGTCTCAAGAGTCTGGGTGTTTCTATCTATAATGTGTATGTATTTAAAATTATATAAGTATAAATATCCGTGGTCTGATACCCATAACACAAGCAGGTTATTCCTAGCTTACTTTGGGATCAGATAGCGTTGTGTGAAATGTCCGTGATTATTTATTTATTTATTTATTATTAGTATTTTAAAAAAACGCCAGGGCCCCGTGCGGCAACGGGAAAGAGTACAAAATGTTATTGCATATAAATTCTAAGGTTTTCTTTTTAGGTATAAGTTTTTTTTTTTTTTTTTTATACTACTTAGGTGGCAGACAAGCTTACGGCCCACCGGAAGGTTGGTAACCGTAGCCTATAGACGTTTGCAACACCAGAGGCGCTACACACGCGCTGCCGACCCGGGCGCAGGTTGTGACGACCCACAGTTGAAATTTTTCAAGCCGCCCGTAAGGCCTTCAACTTGGCTTAACGACTGTCATTTTACTGACAACCGGGACCAACGGCTTATCGTGCCTTCCGAAGCACGGAAACGCTCGTAAATAAATGTCACAAAGTGGTCCACGTGGTGATCACCCATCCATATCCGGCCATAGTAAATGTTGCTTACTGCAGTGATCGTTTACAGAACACTGAGTCCGCGGGGCCACGAGCGCTTCAAAATAAATGAATTATAATGTGAAATGTAGTAGTCAGATAAATATATTATAAGATGAGCCACACTTGGGTGTACAGTCACACCTGTAATGATAGTGGTGGGAGACGTGAATACATAAATAAATAAATAAAAATGTCGCCACTCCAATTTATCACAAGAGGTGACGAAGGGAACACTTTCGCAAAACCAAAACGATCCATTGCGTAGCGTATGAAAGGCGTGATCATAATATATGTCTGTATGTTTTGCAAGGAGGCTAAAGTTTTTTTAACTTGAGTAAGCCTCCTTGCAATATTAATAAAATTATTTTTATTTTGATAGTGTGATGTATTTAGAGCAATAGAATAGAAGGTACCTATAAGTCTCATCTCTAATCTATACTTATAATAAATCTGTAGAAGTGAAAATTCTGTACATTCAAAATATCAAAAAAATAAATAGCAGGGGGTGTTACTAGACCGACACCGAACCCAAAAATGTGATTAAAAAAATTTTTGTCTGTCTGTCTGTCTGTCTGTCTGTCTGTCTGTCTGTTTGTTCAGGCATCACGCAAAAACTACCGGTTAGATTACGATGAAACTTGGTATAATTATTCTTTTATAGCCTGGGCACCACACTGGGTACTTTTTATTCCGGAAAAGTATGTAGAATTCAAACCAAACTTAATTTTGCGGTTCGATCCCTAGACCCAAAGTTATTATCAATTATTGCTTAAACGGTTAATGGTACGATGATGAAATTTAGCATGAGCGTTGTTTGTTACAATTTGAAAAAAGTAATTTTACCATTTTTGCAAATTCCACCTCCAAAGGTATAAAAAAGGAGCGTCAAGTTTGTATGGAACAACGCGATTCCTTGGTCCGATTTGCTTAAAATTTGACATATAGCATTATTAACATAATTGATGGAAGACGTGTTCCTTATTTTATTGAAATTTATGCATTATCGACCTAAAAAGGGAATGTAAATTATTTTGGAGCTGATTTTCTCCGGAGTTGATATCAATACTCCTTAAATACTCTTATTTTTGATTTAAATTACTTTTTATTTTGACACATTTGTGGCAGTTTAATCCGAATGACATTGTCATTTTCATGATTTTGCTTTAAGTAATAATGGAAATATAGTTGCTAATGTTTTTAAATTTTGTATAACAAAAAATAAATATGTGAAAGAAGATGAAAATTCGAAGATGGCTAGCCAGGAATAATGAAAGACCACGCTTTGGGTAGTGTCCACTGCGCATTAGAATGAAAGATTATCAGCAGACCTAAGCGACTGGTCAAGGAATGTATGAACATTATTCTATAGTGCTAGCTGCATTCGGTGCGGGACACAGACTCACTAAGTCTTTGTAAAATACGGGAATGGCCTCTACGAAGATCACATTTGACAAGTAAAAAGAGCCATTAAAATGAACATGAACCCCTAGCAGATGAAACTTACATGGTTATTAAGTTAACAGGTCTTGGTTGGACCATCTGTATTATGAGGACGAAGTTTACCGTAGTTCGGTTTTCCCATACGTCGTAGGCTTACAGTATGACTGGGACTACCTGAGAAAGGAACTAAGTTACGATGTCAATTGCTTAGAAGAGAAGTTGAGTCAAGTAGTAGTCTAGCCAATGAATTAAGAAATGTATTTAATAAATAAATTTACATAACTCATATAATATGTATTATGAATTTGTTAATCAGAAATCTATGTATCTAATGTTTGTGAGTGTGGATGTTTGTTACTCTTTCACGCTGTAACGGCTGAACGGATCTGGCTGAAATTTGGTACCTACAGAGATAGGTTAGAGACAGTGTAGGAACTAAATTTCACGCAGGCGAAGCTGCGGGCATCAGCTAGTTTCAAATAAAATAGTATTCAATTGACGCAAACGACGTCACAAGCCTAAACGTAAGCCTAGACTAATCATACAATAAGGGTCTATATCAGTACCTACTTTAATCTAATAAAAAAACAAGATTAACACATACTTCAGTTATTCACAAGATCGAAATTCACAAACATTCAGTCGAAAATAACACAGCATACACATTTATTTGCTCAAGAACTTTGTTAGTACTAGGAAAATGTTATGTTAACACCCTATAAAAATACTTAAAAGAAAAGTTTCTGAGGGCAGGCGGTTCAAAGAGCGAGGAGGATTAAATTTTCAAGAGATGATCGACTTTTTATTCAGGTCAACGGTTACAGGCAGCGTTTTAAGCTGGGAATACACAACGTTCTGTACGCCAGCTACTTGTTTTTTGCTTATTATAATAGCTCTGTAGGTAGAAACTGAAATGAGACTGCGAAGGTTCCGTATTTTTTTTTTGCATAGAAGTTTTCCCGAACGCCTACAGTATGAGGTTCTTCAAAGGGGGTCTTAGAAGGTTTTTATAGGGTCGGCAGCGCAAGTGTAGCGCCTCTGGTGTTGCAAACGTCCATCGGCAGCGATGACCACCGGTACATCTGGTGGGCTGTATGCTTGTCTGCCACCTTGGTGGTATAAAAAAAAATGTAGTTCAGGAATAGATTTTCGCAGTTTTTAATAACGTAATTTATGCAACCATATTTTAATGATTTAATTTAAGTAGCGTGGTTTTTATGTTTTCCCTGTACTTGTACTATTATGACGGTATTAGGTACTTATCAAAATTCATAGTTCTAGGTTAACTGGAAGTACCTAATAAGTTTTGATTCTCTTGAGAATGTAGCTATACGTTTTTTGCTATGTAAACGGTCGTATCTTATTTCCCTTAGAAGTGTGATTCGTGAAAACTCGAAACGAAACCCGGTTGTCAGTAAAATGACAATCGTTGTGTCAAGTTGAAGGCCTTATGAAGTACAAGTTGAAGGCTTGAAAAATTACAACTGCGGGTCGTCACGATCTGCGCCTGTCCATTTCAACACAGCAATAGGCTGACCACCTATTACGTGGGACATAAAACTATAAGGTAAAATGTGAGCTATGCCTCTGCCTACATCTTCATATATTTATTTATGGGACTCTTTGACAGCTAAGGGACCAAAGACTTTATTATATACTAGCTGACCCGCGCAACTTCGTTTGCGCCACATAATAGATTGTATTACCTGTTCCCGTCGCATTTACTCCCGTAGCGTCTCGTCGTTAATATTCAATACTACGTGAGAGATAGAGAGAGAAAGGTTTCTCGTCGCGTGTATTCCCTTCGCATTATAGATAAGAACAATTTCGTTTACGAAAGAGGTATCCCGTGGCATTATTGTAGAAAAAAATTGATTGCCATTAAAATGGTTATCGTGCACCAACCTAAAGATAGACACATGCTATCGCGCAACTTTTTTAGAACTTTTTTAAGAGAAACAATTTTGTAGTACATATTTTTTACATAACTATAAATATTTACGCAGCACACGCAACGAAGCTTTCAAAAGAAATAACTTTTACCCCGTTTTTGAAACATTTACTGTTACTGCTCTGCTCCTATTCGTTGTAGCGTGATGCTATAATATAGCCTATGACACTCCTAGTCCACCTAGTATTGGTGAAAGAATTTTTAAAATCGGTTCAGTATATCCCGAGATTATCCCTTACAATTTAACAAATATACAAACACACAAACTTTA